>CM070781.1:0-2400000 GCA_036346955.1 Dipus sagitta | reverse complement strand
TTAGCATATGCTGCGCTGCGGTGAGGAGCTCCAGAGCTCTCCCTGGTTTAATGCATTATATAAGCGCATTTATATAAATGTTTTCCTGGGTTGGATAAACAGTGTTTTTCTATTTAAATTTAATCTGGGTCCTTGAGAACGAATTTCACTGATCTTTTTGTGACCCCAGAGATTTATCCTTGATAAAAATTTCAAGTGTGAAATGAAGCTAGCACTAGAGGTGGCGCCTGGCCGAGAAGAGCCACAGGGAGGGAGGACATCTTCAGCTATTTGCCGAGCACGTCCCGTACTGTGTGCGGCTGGGAGCCCAGCAGGAACTCAGAATGCCCACGTGCACACTTGTAGCTTCCATTCCAGCCTGGAAGGCTGACAATAACTTGATAATGTCCTTGCTGAGAGGAAGAGGAGGGACCTAACTGGAGCAAGAGAAGTGATGGTGTGCGTCCTACATGTCTAGGAGCCTTCCACTCAGAGAGAATAGCATGTGTAAAGGCCCTGGGGTGGAGGCATGGTCAAGTCCCACAGAACCTGTAGGATGCCCTGGGCACTCGGGACAGTCCTAGTTGAGGTTGGAGAGGGGTCGCTGAGCAGACAGAGATGTCCTTCTGCTACAGAGGGTCACTATGGCACCGCGTGGAGAAGAACTGGCAATGGGGTGGGCAGCAGATGCCACCTGAAGGTGGAGCCAGTAAGTTTGCAGGTTGCTTCATAGTAGAGACTGGCCAAGGCTGGCCTGAGGGGTGGCAGGGGCGAAGTTCTGGATGGCTGCCAGGTTGGACACAACAGGTTCTGGGCCATATGAGACATATGATTCTTTATGGCAGAGTTGGATAAATGTCAGGCCAGCACTTCAGTGAGACCTTCAGGCTGGAGGGACAATTCAGGTGGCTCTGTGCATGGGTAAACCTGGACCAGGGCTGCTTGGAGCTCAGGGTGACTGTGCAGGGGATGCCTAGAGATGAACTCACAGCTGCAATGCTCGGGAGTCTGCAGGCTCCGTACTGGGGTGCTTTAATCCACAGCCCCTGTGGGCACCGGCCCTGCAACCTAGTACTGGGATGCCTCTGTGCCAGCACTTCCCCATCGTGACATGGGACAGCAGAGCTCACAGGCGGAGAACAGAGGCACACAGGGAGTGCTCCTCTGAGCTTGCTGCTTTTCTTTGTCTTCCCAACCTTGCACTGCAGCCACCTGTGGGGAAGCTGGGCACCTGCCTGGAGGGGTCCTGCCAGGGGAGCACACTGGAGCCAGGGTATGGAGCAGAGGGCATCAAGGACTGTGCTTGGGCCAGCAGGCCTGATCAAGAGGCATGTGGCTTCCAGGCCTTGCCATGGATTAGGTGACCAGGAGCCACAGGTGCTTTGGTGAGGAGAATGACAGAGCCCATCACTTCCTGGCTGTGCTACCTGCCCGGCTGAGCCAGGCAGTGAGCTCACCGTGTGAGATGCTTGTCTTGGTGCTGCCAGCCTCACCCAGTCTCTGACATCAGCTCATGTGGGACTGTGTATTAGTCAACTTCTCGTTGCTGGGACAAAATACCTGACCAAACTTAATTTACGGGAGGAAAGGTTTATTTCAGTTTCTAGTTCCTGGCCACAGTCTGTCATGGTGGGGAAGGCATGGTGGCAGGAGCTTGAGGTAGCTGGTCACATCCAACGCAGTGAAGAAGCAGTAAGCAATGACTGTTGCTGCTCAGCCAGCGCTCTCCTCTTTATTTTTATTTATTTTTAGTTTTTCTTTTGAGGTAGAGCCTCGCTCTAGCCCAGGCTGACCTGGAATTCACTATGAAATATAAGGGTGGCCTATAACACACAGTGATCCTCCTATCTCTGCCTCACAAATGCTGGGATTAAAGGCGTGCACCACCACGCCTGGCCTAGCTTTTTTTTTTTTTTTTTTTTTTCCAGCTCTCTCCTTTTTATACAGCCAAGAAGGCCCCTAGACCATGGAATGGTACCACTCACAGTTAAGGTGTATCTTCGCACCTCAATTAACCTATTCTAGAAAATCCCTTACATAAAATGCCCACAGGCTAACCTAACCTACATAATTCCTCACAGGTTATCCTGGGTCCTGTGAAGCTGACATGAGGCAGAGAGGATCTGAAGAGATCTCCATGGTTCTTGCAGTGGAGGTTTAGAGAGGTTAGATAACTTTTCCAAAGTCACAGAGGGAGCCAAGATGTCAACAGAACATGAACACAGATCAGCATGTCAGGGTGAAAAGCTACAAGTATGTCCCAGGAAGAGAGGTGGCCTTAGGCCACTGTGGAACTTGGAGTGGAATGTTCTTCACAGGCTCATGTGGGGAAGGGGTGGAGCTTGGGAGGTGATGCCTTGCTGGAGGAGGTATGCCATTGGGGTGGATCTGGAGGTTTACTAGCTCTGCCCACTGGGTGTTCAAAACTAGCTCACTCCTGCAGCATCTTCCCAGCTGATGTGATAAGAAAGATGTGGTACCCTAACTATCTTCTTGGCCATGTTTCCTCTCAAGCCAAAATAAACCTTTTTTCCCCCATCACCTGTTTCTGGTGGAGTGTTTTGTTCCAGCAATGAGAAGATAATTGCTAAAGCCACTAAACACAAGTCTATGTTTGGGCTCCTGGCATGAGGTTTGGGTTTAAGTAGAGGGAAAAGCTAAACAGTCCTGGTCAAGGTGTGGTCCTGCCCATCACTGCCTCATCATTGTCTCCACTCCAGTTTGTCCTGCAAGGTTGCAAGGTGGTCTGAGAAGTTGTCACAACCATGTGAACTCTCTTCCTGGGAGACAAGTTTCTCCTCTGGTTGGTACTAGGGTTTCAGTTCTTTACTTCCCCCAGCATGGGACTCCTGAGAAATTCTAACACTTGGGAGCCATTGTTCAAATAGTCAATAGTCAAAGGGGGGTTGGCACAAGTGTATTTCCTTAGAATACCTGCTCCCCTGCCGGGATGGTTACACTACACTATATTATATACTATTCTCCACTGCTGTCTCTTGCACTCTATATCTCCTTGCCTGGTGGTCCCGCCCCTCCAAGCTGCCACCCATCTTGACTGGGGGGGCCACAAGAGCCCCTCATTGCTCTGTCTGCCTCCTGGCTCTGCAATCCATGGGGATCTGGAAAATTCAAAGTTGGACATTGTCACATGTCTGCTCCATACTCTTTAATATTTTCGGCCACTCCTAAGTGTTTAGAATCCTTCCTGTGGCTTCCAAGACCATCACAACCACCTTCTCCCCAGTCTGGCTGTTCTCTACCTGGAATGTGGCGGCACGCCCAGCTCCTGTGCCTGCTTCTGACGGTGCAGACTTGTCACCTGCTATTTTGTTCTGAGCCCCTGGGCCTTTGGCTGAAATGGCAAGAGGACAAGGAAAGTTGTATAAACTCCTACCACAGCATCAACAGTCACAATGACGATGCTGTTTGCTGCCAGAGGCTGGCCTGGGTGCTGACCCCACTCGTCTCTGAGTAAGAGCAGTGCAAATACTGACCAGCAGTTATGAAGCGACCATGAACCATCCTTGAACACAAAATCCTGAGAAGTCAGCCCTTGCACCCTCCCCAGGCCCGGGAGGGACACCAATACGTGAGCCACCTGTGTCTGGCTCTGGAGCCCAAGCTGTGGCGCCTCCAGCACTGCTCCTCCCCTACCCCTGGGACACAAGTCATTTCTCACCTTTCCTGGCCCGCTAGAGGGTTTGGAGCAACCAGTTCTCTTTGGGAGAGACTAAGGTAGCACAGAGGTCTCAGGCTCCTGACTTGCATCCATGGGTGCAATGTTGCCTCTCTGTGGTCACAAAGTGCCTCATCCCAGAGCCTTCAAGGAAAGAGGTTCATTCTTCCCCACTTCTGCAGACAAAAGCCTAACATTGCATGGCCACATTGTCTTCAGGGCTCCGGAGGGGAGCTTCCTTGCCTCTTCCAGCTTCTAGCTATTGCTATCACTTTCCAAACTCCCTGGCTTGAGGCTTCATCATTCCTGGTGTGTCCTGCCTTCCCATGGCCTCCTTCCTGTGTGACTCCCTGTTTCCCAACCTTGTGCAAATGTAGTTGCTTCAGATATGGGCCTACCTAAATCCACTCTGACCTGGTCTTAACAAACAGCATCTATGCAGGCCCTGTTTCCTGATGAGGTCCCATTCCACGTTTCAGATGGACATGAACTTGGAAGGGCACACCATCCACTCTGGTTCATCCTCTATCAGTCTCACTTCTTACCTGCCTTGAGAGGCTGTTATGGCCCTCACAGGCTCACATGTTCTCAGGAGGGGCCCCAGGGGCAGGCCCACCATTCCCTTGGGCCTGTCCTTCCATTTCCCTGACAATGGTCTAACTAATTCACACACAAGTCTGGAGAGGCAAGTGACTTCGCATTGTGGGAAGCAAGGTGCCCTGTGTGATAGACTCAGTCCAGAGGGAGGCAGGAAGTCCAGGTCAGGCACTCCACCCTGTGTGGCCTCTACCTCACCTCTTCTGGGCTTTAGGGTCTGTCAGCTCCCAAGGAAATGCTCCACAGAGGCTCAGAAGGCTGGCACAACTCATTGGTGGGCTTCTGGGACAAGCTAGAAGTGTCATGCGGCCATCAAGGTCCAGAGAAAGGTCATCCAATGCTGGCTGGAGCTAGGCCATGCATTTGGTGCCCTGTGTGTAAGCAGCCCAGGCCCACTGGTAACTGGCTCCTCCCAGTAGCTCTGTTCTCTGCTTTAGGAAGGTGGCAATGAGCTGAAGTTCCGGGCCGGGTGCCACCAGGAGGGACATGGAGTGTAGAACTGCCCAGGAAACTGGCTGTAAGCCCAGGCCTTCACCAACACTTTGCTCCTTGGCACACTGCCTGCTGGCCCCACAAGCTGCTCAGGAATTCGGGTGCCAGGACCTCATTTCACAGACCTGGGGGGCTTGTATCAGATTCTACCTGGACCTTTTGGAGGAAGACTGAGCTTTTTCCTGGGGTCAGGGTCCAGAGGCATCCTAGGACAGCTTGGGAGTACAGGGTCTGAGAGTACCCAGTGTCCCTCAGTATTGTCCCCATGGTGCTCCCTGCTGGCCTTTTGTGAGACTGGCTTGTGAGAGTTGGATTACATCCTTCTTACCTAATGGCAGGTGGGATAGCCACCAGCCACACAAGAACCCAGTTCTCCAGGCCCTGCTCTCAACCCCTAGGTATCTCCTGGAATTGCTAGAAATGCAGACCCTCCACCCAGCCCCATTCCCTGAACAGGATGCTCTGCATTAGGCATAATCCCAGGGGACCCTGCGTGGCTCTTTCCAGGCTCCCAGACCAGTTCACCCATTTCTCAGAGAGCTGCTGTGTTCTAGAACCTAGAACCTAGCCACCAGCCATCGACTCACATAGCCCAGGGCCTGGCTTTGGAAGAGTGCTTCCGCCCAACCCAGAAGGTCCTTGGAAGACTGCTGGACCAGGTGGCTTGCAAAGTCTTCTGAAATACTTCCAGTGACAGCAACTCAGGGGCCTGGCAATTGGGGGGGTGCTCTTTCCTGCATGCTGTGAGAAGCCACTGGCCTGGCAGTGGCAGGGGCTATGTCCAGCATGTGGGACTGGCTACTCTCAGCCTCTCTTCAGTTCCCTTGAGTCCTGCCCTGTGTTTTGTGAGGGCACTAGTGACATGAGGGGCTTTACTTGGGCTTTGCTCTTCCCACTGGCACAAGGTAAACATGTGGTCTTGACCTGTGGGGTCCTTGCATGGTAGACAGAGGCACCGATCACAAGACCAGGTGCAGCCCTTTCCCAGAAGCTTCCAGACTGCAGGGTGAGGGAACTTCACCTTCTTGGGATCTTAGGGTCAAGACACCAGCCTGGGGGTGCTGTGCTACCACTGTGCAAAGAAAGAGAGCCTGTGTATGCCTGTGAGGCCAGGAGGAGCAGAGGCCAAGCAAGGCTGGAGGGAGCAAGTGAGCAGCAGGGGGTGGGAGGGAGAGGCAGGTGGCTCTGCTCTCTGAGCCTGGCTCTCCTGGTGCGGGCGGCTGTCATAGGCCTTGAGAAGGCCAGCTCCTGACTGCCCTGAATGGAACCCACATACAGCAGGGTTCTGAGCACCTTAAGTGGCTGCCCATTCAAGACCCCCACAGCCCTCCCCGGAAGTTACTCTCTTTATTCTCATTTCCAGGTAAGAAAAGTGAGGCCCAGCTGCTCCATGCTTTTCTCATACTACTGGGTGAACTGGGAGAGAGATAGGGCTTGCAGAGTACAGGACCCAGCCTGCGCTGGTGCACACACACCTGCTTCTGCCACTCTGCGATGATTATATGGAGACCTGGGAACGCCAACTCTCTAGGCCATAGGGCCCCCAGGTCCCAGCCTCCTGAACCCCAGCTGCTGAGTGAAAGACCCTCACCCTCCCCACTCTGGCTTCTGCATCTCTGCTTTGATAGATATGCCTTAAAAATAACCAAGGCTTTGCTTCTGGAAGGAGGGGTATATTGGGCTCCTCTGGGGGTTCTTATTTTAAGAGCACATTAATGTCTCCACCCCCGCTTACTTCTTGCTGAGCTTCGGCTCTATCTTGATTTCTATGCCCTAGCTCATGCTGGGCTCTGGCAATGCCTGCACCACCCTGCTCCTCACTGCTGATCCCATTCTCTCAGCTCCTCTGCTCAGGGTCTGCTTCGCACTCCCAAGTAAAGCCAGCATTCCCAGGGCTTGGCCCCTGATAGTTATCATGTGAAGGCTGTAAAGTCTAGGCTGCCTATCCCACTGAAACATAAAGCCCCCACCCCATCCAAGCTCAACCATGGAGACCCTGTCCCTCTGGTTTCTTGCTGTTAAGGGCCAGGATGTGTCTAACAGTGCCTCTTCTGGGAGCAGAACAGTTACCCCAAACCTTGATAACTTGGAGTAGTCAGCTGCTTCTAGCCATATCAGTGATTACCATAGGGAATGTGGCCAGGGCCAGCATTGTAATCAAAGCCAACCCTACAGTCCAGTGTAGTGAAGGCTGCTACGCAGCATCCTCCACACCAAGAACCTGCAGGCCCGAAAGTGTGGGCTAACAGCAGACTTCAAAGGTGGGTGCCTCAGGTCAGCTGCTGGCTGGGAACAGGAGGATGTCCACTGACCTCCTTCCTTGCTGTGAAATGGGGGTCACACTGCTGCCTCCACCCTCAGGACTCCTCCACATCACAGCAATCACTTCCCTCCTTGGGAAGGGACTTTATGTGTTCTTTCCTGCCCTGTGAGCAAGGCCATGGGGACTCCTATAGTGGAACAGCAAGTCAGAACCCAGGGCGTTGTCCTAAGCCAGTGTCCCTTAGGATTGTATAAAAATTGGGGCTGGAGAGATGGCTCATAGGTTAAGTTGCTTGCCTATGAAGCCTGAAGACCCAGGGTTCAATTCCCCAATACCCACATAAAGCCAGATGCACAAGGTGGCACATGCGTCTAGAGTCTGTTTGCATTACCTACCTGGTGCACCCATTCTCTCTCTCTCTCTGCCTGGCATAGTGGCACATACCTTTAATCCCAACAGTCAAGGGAGACTGATGTAGGAGGATCACTGTGATTTTTCAAGGCCAACCTGACATTATGTAGTAAATTCCGGGTCAGCCTAGACTACAGCAAGACTCTACCTCCAAAAACAACAATAAAAAACATGTCAATAAAAAATTTTAAATGCTGAAAAATACCAGTCTCAGGTCATCAACTTCTGCTTAGTCATAGGTCACTATATGTGAAGGGGCTTCCAACAATGCACAGGCATGATACCAGGGGCTTCCCGAGTCTCTGCTCAGGGCCTCCCCAGGCAGCAGGCAGGTGGTGGTGGCTGGACTTGTTCATCCTGAGGTCCTCTGGAGAGGAACAGCTGCCAAGATCTCATAGGTTGATGGTGGAATTCTATTCTTTAGGGCTGTAGAAGCAGGGGCTGGTAGCCCCACCTCAGTGCATGGTGTGTTAGTTACTTACCAAATACCTGAACAAAAAGCAGCTTAAAGGAGGAAGGGTTTATTTCAGATTGCAGTTATTTTGGGGGGTGCACTCCCTTGCAGCAGGGGAAGCATGGAGACAGGAGCATGAGGCAGCTGGTCACATTGTGTCCATGGTCAGGAAGCAGCGATGAATGCTGGTGCTCAGCCAGCTTTTTCCTTTTTTAAATTCAGTCCAGGACTTTAATATTTAGTTTATGGAATGGTGCCCTCCACAGGTGGGGGTGGTCTTCCCACCTCCATTAACCTAAACTGAAATTTCCCTCACAGACCCGCCAAGATATTTGTCTCTTAAGTAATTCCAGATCCAGTCAAAGGGACAATCACGATTAACAACCACATGGGGTTTGGAGATTGTGTTCCAACCTTGCATTGCCCAAACCTTCCACTGTGCAGAACAGAAAGTAATAAACCTTGTGCACTCATTGTCTTATCTTCAGAATTGCCACCTCATGACCTGCCGTGTCTCATGGATGCTCACTGACTCAAATGTAGGCTTGTTTTGAGACATATTCTAAATATAGTTTGGCTGGGTGTGGTGGCACATGCCTTTAATCCCAGCACTTGAGAGGCAGAGGTAGGAGGATCGCTAGAAGTTCAAGGCCAGCCTGAGACTACATAGTGAATTCCAGGTCATCCTGGGCCAGAGTGAGAACCTACCTTGAAAATATATATATATACATATATATAGTTTTATCTATGAATAGTTTGTGAGTATTTCTGCAGAAGAGAGCACAAAGACAGTGCCATCCATCCTCACACCTTGTGTTTAGAAAAGCAGTTTTTCAAGTCAAAGAGTTAGCCCACATTCCGATTTTCCCAGACGCTCTAACTTTTGTGGTTTGCATGGCTCAGCACTGGATGTCACAATTGGATGTGTCCTCAGTGTTTGCAGTCTATCAACACCTCTCCAGTGTCTCTGGGGCACTGTTATTCAATTTTTTTTAATATAAGTACATAAAGCTAACCATTTCTGTGTGGCCATTACTTTGCCAGGAAACTGGACCTTAATCTCTCCCAGGAGACCTTTCCACAGCCCTTTCATAAAGCACAGAGATGAATATTTAAATCTTTTTTTAAATTATGGTATAATAAACACAACATGAAGTCTGCCATTTAACTGTTTGAAGTGCCTGGCTGACGGGCACTGAACACTGTCACAGGCCTATGCAGCTGTCACCTTCATCCATTACCAGAACTTTCCAGCTACCCAAACTAAAACTATTCCCATCACACACTAACTGCATCCCATCCCCTATCCTAACACCCAACATTCTACTTTGGGTCCCTATGGATTTGGCTCTCCTAGGGACCTCCTGTGAATGTGTGTTTTCATCTTCTTGTGATTGGATTATCTTCCGTTCTGTCCAAATGCCCTTCCTGTGGCACATGAGTGACAGACATTCCACTGCTACTTTGACTCTGCTGTGCTTGACTTTGGTCCATCCGTGAGCAAGCAGGGGGTCACTTTTGCCTTTGGACTGTTGGGAATACACTACTGTGGGCACAGGGTGCAAGTGTGTGTCTGAGCCCTGCTCTCAATGCTTGGGGGCAGATATGCAGAAGAAAACTTTCTGGGTTGTATGATAATTCTCAGTGCACTTTTTAAAAGTCAATACCAAGTTATTTTCTCAGGGTTCTAAGGAAAGGAGAGGAAGAAGAGGCTGCAGGAGGAGGAAGGGGAGGGGAGCTTGCATTAAAGGTGTAATATGAAGACTGCTCAGAAGGGTCTTTTTTTCCCTCTCTTGCCATGACCACAAGGGATACACACTTCAGTGTCTGCTGATTGCTGCTGGTTTTCTTCATCATGTTCACAGTAGGGCCTTGGGCTTTTCACTGGGTCACCTGCTTCTTTAATGGGTGGGAGTTCTGGGGTGTTCTGAGGCAGACACAGCATCTCCTTAGACAGTTCTCCATTTACCACCACACCTTCCAGTGCCTGCGTGGGCCCTGGTTAGAGGCTGCAGGCCTCCATGGGCCATGAGGACTCTAGGTAGAGGCTGCAGTGGAACCAAGGGTAGTTGTTGCACGAATCTCTCTGGAGGTGCTTTCTGGGGTTGCGGACTTCTCCCGGAGCTTCAGACTGCTCCTTTGGCTGTGAGTACCCCAGGTAGAGCAGTATTCATGTCACCACTTCCCCTGGAATGACTTCTGGGCCGGCAGATGAGGTGGTGACACATCTCCTAGTAGACAGTCGGCTCTCTCTTCTTAATGCATTGATATATCCTGGTTGTCCTCTGTATTCTCCTCTATCTGTAAAATAGAACAGATTCACCAACCAAAAGTGAGAACAGTTTGAATAAAAGGGGATACGCCTAGTCATTAGAAAGATATATTGATGTGTATATTCATTCTTCTTAGAGAGCAGTGGAGGTTCTCTCTGGAGCCTATTGGTTTCCTGTCTAGGGAATCTGGCTTGGTTTCCAGAGCCAGACATGTGTTCACTCCCCCCCCCCCACTGAGTGGGTCTTACGTCCAATCCATGAGCAGTTGGTTACCTACATCGGCTGTGTGCCCCTATTGCACAAGTGTGTGCTTCTTGCTCAGCTGGTTGATTTTGTAACTGGCAGGATCTCCTGCTTAATACATCAGCTGGCAACTGTTACTCTCCAGCTGCTCTCACAGCACCTTCCAGCACTATGAGGACTAGCCTGGAGAGAACTGGATTCCCTCTCAGTGCCAGCATGATCACTTGGTGTCCCATGGCTACAGGCTGTGGTGTATTCAGCAATAGGAACTTACTTTTTAGCTCTTGCAGCTGACCAAGTGTTTTGGCAATAGCCTGTATTATTTTGGGGACCTCATGTCTCTCTGACCAACAGCTCACTGTGGTAAGGGACGCAATTTTGGCTCTGGGAAATACCAGCCAGTGCTCATGTAGGAAATACCACAGAGCTTTCAACAACTGCTATGTCATATTTAATTCCCCCTAGAGTGCACATGCTCCAGGTTCCTCCATGTCACTTCGCTCCCAATTCTTACCTTCTTTGCTTGCTTGTGCATTCTTGGTGGTGGCCATCCTAGCTGTGGATGGTGGCAGCTCAGTGAGGTTTCAATTTGTCCTTTCCTAAGCAGTAACTTCACTGAGGGCCTTTTCATGCACTTTGCAACAAGTGAGATTTTTTTTTTTTTTTTTTGTTTTGTTTTTCAAGGTAGGGTCTCACTCTAGCCCAGGCTGACCTGGAATTCACTATGGAATCTCAGGGTGGCCTCGAACTCACGGCAATCCTCCTACCTCTGCCTCCCAAGTGCTGGGATTAAAGGCGTGCGCCACCACGCCCGGCTAAGTGAGATATTTTTGAAAATAAGAAAATCAAGACATAAAAATATACTATGCTGGGCTTAGAAGTAGAGAGCATTTCTGGCATGCATATGGCCCTGAATTCCATCTCCACCTCTGAGAAAGAAAGTAGTGAAAGGAAGGAAGGAAGGGTTGGAGAGAAGGCTC
The DNA here is from genome assembly GCA_036346955.1 of Dipus sagitta. NCBI lineage: Eukaryota > Metazoa > Chordata > Mammalia > Rodentia > Dipodidae > Dipus > Dipus sagitta. The sequence continues at coordinate 2,388,632 of CM070781.1, read as the reverse complement.
AGCAGTTAAGGCACTTGCCTACAAAACCTAGTAATTCAAATTCAATTGCCCATTACCCACATAAAGCCAGATGCACAAAGTGGCACATGCATCTGGAGTTTATTTGCAATGGCTAGAGGCCCTGACATGTCCAATTTCTCTGTCTCTCTCTCTGCTTGCAAATAAATAAGATTATTTTTATTTATCTTTTTGGACTGAATGCATTGAATTTTTATTTTTTAATTTATTTTTTTGAAATTTTTAAAATTAATTTTGTACTCAGTGAATACAGTCAGGTTGGTACCATTGTTAGCCTCCTCCCTGTCCTCCTCCCCCCAGTCCCCCTTGTTGGGGTATATGGGTCATTCATTGTGGGGAAAGCCCTCAGTTATGGGTAGGAGGAAATGTCTGTGTGTATCATGACCCAATGTGTGACTCTGACATTCTTTCCACCCCCTCTTCCCCAAATTTCCCTGAGCCATGTTGGGTTCATTTTAGGTCTGCTTCAGTGATGAGGTCTTGGGAGTCTCTGTGTCTCTGGAGATCTGATTTGGTAGGAGTTGATTGTTCTCTGTGTTGATCTCCTTCACCCTTGTGCTGGTATCCAGTTCACCAAGAAAACAGCACCCTTGCTTGTTTTGCCAATTATTCTTAGTTTCAGCTAGGGCCGTTTTGAGGTATGATGGGAAGGTTCTCTCCTTAGGATCTGTATCTATCAGAAAAAGAGAAGAAGATTCTCCAATAGAAAGTAAAGTTAGCACCAGATAAATGGGATAACCATTACTTTTTTTAGCGAGAATTTGATAGGTCTAGGCCCTCTTATAGCCCATGATTTGTGGTAGCTTGATAATGAAGAGTGGGCTCATTTTTGGATCTGGGTCTGACTTGTTTCCCAGCTCCGGCTATGAGTCCTCTTCTACTGAGTGGATCAGTTAGCCAAATCAAGAGCAGTTGGTTTCCCACCATGGCTGTGCGTTACTATTGCACTTGTGTGAGCATCACTACAGGTTATTTGCTGCTAAGTAGGTTAGACCATGAGTTGCTTGGACAGATATTGGTCATTTTCTCCCAGTTGCCCATGTAGCACCTTCTGGCACTAGACATGATGACTGTCTGGGGACTGACTCTCTTCCAGCTTCAAGCCATGTCACTCCATGTTACATGTCAACTGCATATGGTGTCTTCAGCAGTAGGGTCTTACCACTAACCTTTGGTGGGTCATCAAGTACTCTGACAGAAATCTGTCATTCTTTTGGGAAACCTTGTAGGTCTCTCTGATCAAAAGCTCATTATGGATGATAGCCATCCGCTGGTACTGGGAGTTATAGGTCAGTGCCCATGAAGAGAAGGAAGAAAAAGATAAGTAATATAAAAGAGTTAGAAATAAGAGGAAGAGAGAGAGAGAGGCAGTAGAAAATTAAGGTCAGTCTTCATCATACCCTCTCCAGGGCCTTGTGACTCAGGTGTTCCCTCTAAGGGCCTCGTGAAGGTTCACCATTTGGTCAGTCTTTTAGGATGTACAACTTTATGGTATCATTGCCTTTTGGGTCCAGATTTGTGCTGCTACCCCCTCTCTTTCCCTCCCCTTTCTCCCCACCCACCCTATTGTCCAGTCCTCAAGATGCTTGCTGGGTATGTCGGCATCTTTGGTAGATTCTGGTTAGGTGCTATAGATGAGTAAGACTATGTGGCAATTATCTTTCCGTGATTGGGTGAGTTCACTGAGAATGATCTGTTCCAGGTTCGACCATTTTTCTTCAAATTTCACTGTGTTGTTTTTCTTACTGCTGTGTAGAATTCCATTGTGTAGATACATCACATCTTAGTTATCCATTCATCTAGTGATGGACATCTGGGTTGATTCCAGCTCTTAGCTATTACGAATTGAGCCACTATAAACATGGTTAAGAAAATCTCTCTGATTGAGACTTGGAGGTTTTAGGGTACATGCCCAGTAAGGGAATAACTGGGTCTGTTGGTATCTCTATAGTCAGCTTTTTCAGGATTCTCCATATTGCTTTCCAAAGTGGTTGTACATTCCCACCAACAGTGGATGAAGGTTACTATTTCTCCACATCCTTGCCAGCATTTATTTTCGTTTGATCTTTTAATGTTTGCTATCCTTACTGGGGTAAGGTGGAATCTCATAGTTGTTTCAATATGCATTTCCCTGATGATTAGGGATGATGGACATTTTCTTAAGTGTGTGTTTACCATTTGTATTTCTTCCTCTGTGAACTGCCTGTCCAGTTCTTTGCTCCATTTTGTGAGTGGGTTGTTTGACTTATTATTGTTTAGGGTTTTGAGTTCTTTTTAGATTCTAGAGATTAGGCCTCTGTCAGTTGGATATTCAGCAAATGTTTTCTCCCATTCTGTGGGTAATCTATTAGCTTTGCTTATTGTATGTTTGTCTGTGAAGAAATTCTTCAGTTTCATGTGATCCCATTGGTTGAGTGACTGTTTAAGACCCTGTGCTACTGGGGTTTTATTCAGGAACTCTTTTTCCATTCCTATATCATGGAAAGTTCCTCCTATATTTTTTCCAGTAGTATCCGAGTTTCCAGTCTTATATTGAGGTCTTTGATCTATTTGGACTTGAGTGTAGTGCATGGCGAAATGTGTGGATCAAGTTTCAATTTCCTGCATATGGTTATCCAGTGTACCCAGCACCATTTGTTGAAGATGCTGTTTTTTTTTTCCAGCCTATATTGTTAGGGCCTTTGTCAAATATCAAGTAGGTGTAGTGGCTTGACCCAAAATTTGGGTCCTCAAGTCTATTCCATTGGTCTATATTCCTATTTTTATGCCAGTACCATGCTGTTTTTATCACTATGGCTTTGTAATATAGCTTTAGATCAGGTATGGTGATGCCTCCAGAGGTATTTCTTTTGCTGAGGATATGCTTGGATATCTGAGCCCTTCTGCCTTTCCTTATGAATTTTGAGATCTTTTTTCTATCTCTGTGAAGAACAATGTTGGGATTTTAATTGGAATTGCATTAAATCTGAATATTGCCTTTGGTAGGACTGCCATTTTCACAATGCTAATTTTGCTTGTCCAGGAGCATGGGAGGTCTTTCCATTTTCTCAAGTCCTCCTCAATTTCTTTTTTGAGTGTTTTTATGTTTTCATTGTATAGATCTTTCACTTCCTTGGTTAATGTTATTCCAAGGTATTTTTTGTTACTATTGAAAATGGGACAATGTCCCTTATTTCTTTCTCTGTATCTTTGTCATTTGCATATAGGAAGGCTACTGATTTTTGTGCATTGATTTTGTATCCTGCTACTTTGTTAAAGGAGTTAATTACCTTCAAGAGTTTTGGGATGGAGTTTCTTGGGTCTCTTACATAGAGAATCATGTCATCTGTGAATAGAACTAACTCCCTTTTATTTCTTTCTCCTGTGTTATTGCTTGAGCTAGGACTTCCAGTACTATAAGAGCCAAGGTGAGATCAGACACCCCTATATTGTTCCTGATCTCAATGGGAATTCTTCCAGTCTCTCTCCATTAAGTATCATTTGGGCTTTAGAAGCTTTGTATATTGCCTTTATTATGTTAAGATGTAAACTGACCATGTCAATTCTCTCCAACGTTTTGATCATGAAGTGACGTTGTATTTTGTCAAAGGCCTTTTCTGCATCTATCGAAATGATCATGTGGTTTTTGTGTTTAACCTTGTTTATGTGGTGTATTACGTTGACAGATTTCCATATGTTGAACCACCCCTGCATTCCTGGGATGAAGACCACTTGATCAAGCTGGATAATGCTTTTGATGTGTTGTTGGATTCAGTTCACGAGGATATTGTTCAGGATCAGGGAAATAGGCTGGTAGTTTTCTTTTCTTGTAGCATCTCTGCCTGGTTTTGGAATTAGGGTGATACTAGTTTCATAGAAGGAGTTGAGGAGCTTTCCCTGTTCTCCAGTTGTGTGGCATGGTTTGAGGAAGATTGGTTTGAGTTCTTCCATGAAGGTTTGATAGAATTCAGGTGAGAAGCCATCTGGTCCTGGACTCTTCTTTTGGGGGAGGTTTTTTTATTACCTTTTCAATCTTGATGAGTGTGATAGGTTTATTTAGGAGAATAATCTGCTCTGAGTTTAGCTTTGGTAGATGGTATGTGTCCAGGGATTTATCCATTTCCTCCATATTATCCAGTTTTGTGGAGTAGAGGTTTTTGAAATAAGTCCTGATGATTCTCCCAGTTTCACTTATGTCTGTTGTGATCTCTCCTTTTTCATTTCTAATTTTGTTAATTCAAAGTGTCACTTTTTTTTTTTTCTTGATCAAATTGGCCAGGGGTTTGTCAATCTTGTTTATTTTTTCAAAGAACCAGCTCTTTGTTTCATCAATTTTCTTAGTTTCCAATTCATTAATTTCTGCTCTGATCTTAATTATTTCTTTCCTTCTGGAGCTTTTTGGGTTGGATTTTTCTTGCTTTTCCAGTGCCTCTAGGTGGATGGTTAGGTTATTGATTTGGGATCTCTCTGTCTTTGTTATGAAGGCATTTAGTGCTATGAATTTTCCCCTGAGGACTGCCTTCATTGTGTCCTCAATAATAAGTTTTGGTACGATGTGTTCTCATTGTCATTCATTTCTAGAAATTTCGCAATTTCATTTTTTATTTCATCCACTGCCCATTTATTGTTTAAAAGTGTGCTGTTCAGTTTCTAGGAGCCAATGGGATTCTTGGTGGGTCTTTTGTTGTTAATTTCTAGCAATATAGCATTGTGATCTGATATCATGCAGGGAATTATGTCAATCTTCCTAACTATATGAAGGCAGGCTTTGTGACCCAGTATATGATCTATTTTAGAGAATGTTCCATGGGCTGCTGAGAAGAATGTGTAGTCTGTGGATTGGGATGAAATGTTCTGTAGATGTCCGTTAGGTCTAAGTGATCTATGAGCTTTCTTACTTCCCTGTTGATTTTCTGTTTGGATGATCTATCTATTGCTGATAATGGTGTATTGAAGTCCCCAACTATGATGGTGTCAGTGGTTATTTCTGTTTTATTGTCAAGTAGGTTTTGTTTTATGAACTATGGTGCCCCTGTGTTTGGTGCATAAAGATTTATGATTATGATATCCTCTTGATGGATCGTTCCCTTGATATGTAGGAAGTGGCCTTCTTTGTCTTTTTGGATTATTTTTGGTTTGAAGTCTATTTTATCCAATATTGGTATAGCTATGCCTGCTTGTTTCTTATTCCCATTTGCTTGGACTATCATTTTCCATCCTTTCACCCTGAGCAGGTGTCTGTTTTTAGTGGTGAGGTGAGTTTCTTGAAGACAAAAGATTGAGGAGTCTAATTTTCTGATCTACCCTGTTAGCGTGTGTCTCTTGATGGGTGAATTAAGGCCATTAATATTAAAGGTAATGACTGTGAGGTTTGATTTGATCCCTGCCATGTTATGTTGAATTATGTGGTTTTGTGTTTTCATGGACTTTGAAGATTTTTGTGCCTTCTCTGAGTTAGGTTATTGTGATCTGCTTCTTGTAGGCATTTGAGGTTGATTATTTGATTCTTCTGTGTGGAGAATTTCCTGAAATACCCTCTGTAGGTTTGGTTTTATGTTCATATAATTGAAAAGCTGAGTTTTGTCATGGAAAGTTTTTCTGGCACCATCATTTATGAGGGACACTTTTGCTGGGTAGAGTAGTTTGGGTTGGAAGCCATAGGTTCTTAGACTTTGCAGTGTTCCATTCCAGGCCCTTCTGGCTTTCAGGGTTTCCATTGAGAAGTCTGGAGTAATTCTGATGGGGTTACCTTTAAAAGTGATGTGTTGTTTTTCCCTAGCTGCTTTTAGGATTTTCTCTTTGGTGTCAATGTCTAGAGTCTTAATGACAATATGTCTTGGAGATTTTCTCCTTTGATCCAATCTGTTTGGAGTTCTGTTAGCTTCTTGTATATTTATGGGCCTTTCTGTTGAGAGTGGGAAAGTTTTCTTCGATTATTTTGTTAAATAAGTTCTCCATTCCTTTCATCTGAATTTCTTCCCCTTCTGGTATTCCCATGATCTGGATGTTAGGACATTTAAGGGTATACCACAATTCCCTCATGTTTTGTTCACAGAAATTTTTGAACTTATTGAAACTTTTGAACTCTCGAGCTGTTTCTTCTGTCTTGTCTTCCTGATCTGAGTTTCTATCCTCCACATGGCTAACTCTATTCTTGAGAGCTTCTAAAGAGTTTTGGGCTTGCTCAATTAGGTTTGCATTTTCTACTACTTTTCTATGTAGTTTTCATCCCCCTATCAAGTTCCTTTTTCACATCATTTTCTGATTTTCTTGATGCTTCTTAGAATTCATCCTTGCATTTCTTTATGTCTTCATTTAGCATCGCCAGCTGATTTTTGAGGTCCTCTTTTTTCCCCGCTCTCCTTCATATCTCTTAAATGTCTTTAAACTCCTTCCATTTTCTTATCTATTAGGTCTAGTGTAGTGATGGCAGCATCCACACGATTATCAGTCCTTTGTTGCTTTTCTGCAAGTTCTACCAGTAGCTTGGTCAGGATTGCATTGCTCATAGCTTCATTTTGGTGTTCTGATCCTAATGTCTCTTCTATGTTTTGATTAGAGACATTCATTGTAAGACTGGGTGATCTTACTGGATTTACTTTCATTTGATTTTTCATGCTATTTTGTTTGCGCTGTGGTCTGCCCATCACAGTGTATCGGCAGGAAGAGTAGGACTGTGATCTCAATAGGTGGGGGAAGTGGTGCCTCTTGGGGGGAGTGGGCCTGAGCTTGCACGTGGGCAAGCAGGCAGCCAGAGTGGTCCTGAGCTCACACATGGATGGGCATATCAGCCTGGGCTCATGCACACAATGGACAGAAGGTGGGAGGGGGCTTGGGCCTGAGCTTGCACCAGCTGACGGGTGAGCAAAGCTGGCCTGATCTTGCATGGCGGACAGGCAGAGCAGGGGTGTGGCCTAAGCTCACGCGTGATGGGCTGACGGGGTATTGGGCCTGAGCTGCACATTGGGCAGGTGGAATGGGCCTGAGGTCACTCATGGATGGGTGGCCAGAGCGGCAAGCGGGCAGATGGGTGGAGTGGGCTGAGCTCACATGGGTGGATGGGTGGTGCAGGCCTAAGCTCTCTTTCATGTGTGTGTGTGCGTGTGTGCACATGGCAGGCAGATGGACAGATTGAGCCTGAGCTCACAAGGGCCAGCAGGGGGAGCTGGCCTGAGGTCATGCATGAGTGGGGGTCACTGGACTATTGCCCCTGCACAGTGAGGCAAGTGGAACTATGCTGGCCTGGGTCCCCTGTCCTGCAGTAACTGTGGGAGTATCATGAGGCTGGGACTACGGCTAGGGCGGCTGATTGGAGTATTGGGGGACTGGTGGGCTACCCAAGAGTGAAGGAATCAGCTGATTACCTACTTTCCCCCTACAAACCCTCCCACTGGTGATCTATTAGAGATTGCTCTTCCCTAAAAGGCCCAGAGAACCCTTAATGCCTTGCCTTTTCTTTCCGGGGAGGTGCAGTGCAGTTAGGCAGATGCCATCTTGACTGGAAGTCCTAAATTAATTTATTTTTTATTGACAACTTCCATGATTGTAGACAATATCTCATGTTAACTCCCTCCCTCCCCCCTTCCCTCTTTGAAACTCCACTGCTCCATCGTATCCCCTATCCCTCTCAATCAGTCTCTCTTTTATTTTGATGTCATCATCTTTTCCTCCTATTATGATGGTCTTGTGTAGGTAGTGTCAGGCACTTTTAACCTAGGCTGATCTCATTCTCCATTGGAGAATCTGTTTTTCTTGTTCAGAAGTCAGCAAGAACCAAAGGAAGCCAAAATCTACCAAGAAGACAATAAAAGATAGCTGACTCCCTGGCAGGAGATGAACCACCTCTTGCACATTAGCCAGGGCCCAGGTGAAACCACAGAGGAATTGGGCAAGGGTACTACTGCCATGGTGAACCTGACCACCTGTGCCATGGTGATGGTAATAGACTCTGAGGATAATAAAAATGTACCAAAGCAGAAATCCAGAAGCTGCTGAGAGCTCAACACTAAAGTAGACTTAAAACATACCCACCGTGGCTCAGGGAATTTTACAAAGTTCCTACTTAATAAAAAAAGATAATCAATAGAAGCATATATAGCATCTCAAAGAGTAAAAGGTAATCAGTATTAAAAAATCTGACTAGGTGATTTTACTATTCATAAATAATTATGCTGAGGAGAAATAAAAGGTAAATTTTCTCAATCTAAAAGAAAGAAAGAAAGAAAGAAAGAAAGAAAGAAAGAAAGAAAGAAAGATGAAATCATTAGGTTTTTTTCCTATCATTTCAAATCATGGCATGGAGAACTGAGAGGAGACATACACAGGGTTTTCAGGTGGTTATCTGGGGTGGAAATGGTAGGAGGAAGCAAGGATGCAGTGACCATTAGAGGGACACACAGTCAGAAAGTCATGTGAGTACTAGCTGGAGACACCTAGCTCAGCTTGGAGGTGATATTCTGCAGGTCAGAGAAGGTGAGAGTGCTGGCAGGGGCTCTGTCATGTCAACATTGGCTCCTGGGGGTGGCAGGGGAGCAACCAGGGCAGCAAAATAAAGCCACTGTGGGGGAGGTAGCCATGCCTCTCTGTAATGCCAGCTGAAAAGTTCCTGCTGCCTGGCTGTGGTCTAGCTCCCTAGTCTTCCTGGAGTCAGTGGCTCCATTCTCTTCTTCATAATCCCTTGTGGCAGTTTGAAAGTATGCCCCCATCGACTCAGGTGTCTTATTAAAATTGAGGTTGCAGCTTCAGCCCCTAGCAGGCAGACTCCTGCTACAGGGAGCATGTCACTGGGGGGTGGATCTGAATTCCAGCGTAAAGGTATGCACAGAGGTTTGCGCTCTGGCTGAGCTTGCTTATGGAACTGGATGTTTGGTGGTGTCTCTCTGCTTGGATGTATGAAGGGAAGCCAGCTTCTTCTGCCACTGATGGAACTTCCCCTGGATCTGTAAGCTTAAAATAAATTCCTTCCTCCCCTAAACTATAACATCCCTCTTCTACCCAAGTGGTCCACTTGTCCCTATTGCTTCCAGGTCAGAACCCCAACTAGCCACAGAACTGGGCACCTGTAGTGGAGTTCAGAACCAGGAATGATGGAGTGAAGGTAAGAGTGACAGAAAACATACTAGCTCCCCCTGAGGTCATGAGACCTTGTGTGTTATTGTATACAGGTGGCGCAGGGGGCATTCACCTCAGGTGGGGGTCAGATGACCCTCCCTACACCGTCTCTTGTGAGCTGACCCAGCTGCTTTTAATAAAGCTGGCAATAGTTGTTTGCACTTTTTAATGTGGTAGATATATGCCATACAACACACAGTAGCTGGGAGGTAGCAGCAAGAGCAGGGCCAGCAAGCCTTTGAGGAGAAAGTGATTGGCTATGACTACTATGGCCAGCATTTACTAGACACAGCAAGCTAGAAGTCAGCACCATGTTTAATAAATTCAACTGGCCAGAAGACCCTGAGCCAAGATGAGGGGAGAACCCCTCTGACCCCTCTGTACCCCCTCCTGCCCTCCACATGGCAGGAGCTCTCTGCACTTTCCTTTTTTAAAAAATATTTTATTTATTTATTTGAGAGAGAGAGGAAGATAGAGAGAATGGGTGTGCTGGGGTCTCTACCCACTGCAAAGGAACTCCAGACACATGCACACCCTTGTGCATCTGGCTTATGTGGGTCCTGAGAAATCGAACCAGGGTTGCTTTGCAGGCAAGCACCTTAACCATGAAGAAATTTCCACAGTCTCTCTCTGTACTTTCTTTCCTTTCTAAATCTCTTTATGCATTTCTTTTAGGCCCACATGGGCTCTCAGATCACGTGGGTTATCCATTTCCCTTCCCTTGGTTTTATACTTCCTAAATAAATATAGTAATAATTATCATTCTCAGTTAGGTTTGCCCAATTCTTTGGTTGAATACAAACATTAACTGAGGGTTTGGAGTTCAAGGACTTTCCTAAACTCCCAACACAGCCCCCCGACCCACCCAACACAAGACAAGGACCATGCTGGTCTCACATTCTCTATCTTGCCTCAGCCTCCTAAATGCTAGGATTACAAACACATGCCACTACACCTGATTTGGTCACTGAATTCATTTTATTTTTCCCTTTTTGTCCCAAGGTAGAGTCTCCTGGTAGCCCAGGTTGATTGGAAGTCATTCTATAGCAATCCTCAAACTTACTGTGATCCTCCTACCTCAGCCTCCCAAGTGCTGGGATTAAAGACATGTGCAACCAGACCTGACTTCATTGAATTTTTTTTATATATACCCCAAACTTTGAGTCTGAAGTCAGAGTCTCCATGGCCTCACCCTGTTCCTGAATATACTCTAGGATATAGGTGACCATGCAAAGGAAGTCTCTATGGTGTCTACCAGAGGTGGCCATGGAGTATAATGGTCAAGGAAATCTCTCAATCTGCCTGTGCAGAGTATATTTAGCTTTGCCTAAAGACTCACAAGACAAGTCACGGATCCCTGGACGTTACCATGTGGTTGTGAACATGGAGCTACAAGGGAGCCAGGAGGATGCTGAGGATAACAGTGACATGGAAGGACACAGCCTCAGTGGCCTTGCTGAGCTGCTTCACTTGCCATCCTGAGCCTTCTGCCCCTCGTGAATGGATGGCCTGGTTTCAAAGGCAGAGCAACACACTCCACATCCCCAGGCTGTCTCTCTGCTATGGGGACTGCCTTTCAGGATGCAGGCTGGCTATCCTGGGCTCTGTGTCATCCTCCCTCCCTCTTGTCAGCCATTGACCAGTTTCTAGTCTCTGTGGATTGGTGACACCCCCTCAGGACCACCCACCAGGCCTAACCACCTCCTAAGTGGGTCAGAGCTTCACCAACCCCAGGTGCTCTGGACCTCATGGGCATTGGCCAGGATTTCCACAGGGTGCCCTGACCCCAGAAGTGGTCCAGGGTGTGCCTATCATGATGGGATTTCTATTGGCAGTTAAGGGTCTGCCCCAGGGAGGCTGTTGTTCTGTTACCTGTAGGACAGTCGTCGTGATGAAGCAGGCCCCTCCCTTTGCAAACCCCCTTGGAGTCCCCCAGGGCTGTCAGCATGACAATCCTGCCCTCCACCCTCACTTCATTCGATTAAAAGTGCTGAGTATTCCTTATTGTGTTAAGGTCAACACGAATTCTCTCGGACTGGGGACTTGCTATTGCACACAGTACATTCCCTCTTCAGCCTTGCTTTATCACTAGTGTTCCTGAGCCCTTGAGCTTTCTGTAGTTATAAGTGTCTTCAGAATGCTAATGAGGTGACTGCTGGCCAGGAACCCTGGACAGGTTCAGGATGAGGCTTTTGATTTCCAGTACCAAGACTAGATTGGGGAGGGACTTTCAGCCACATCCCCCAGCCTAGAGGAGGGGAGAGGCTGAAAGTTGAATTTGTCACCCATGGCCATGGGTGTCATCCACCACACATGCCTACAAAATGAAGAGTCATGAGACCCACAGAACTGAATTCATATGAGGGCCTGGACCTCCAAACTCATTGGCCCACCCTACAATCACCCTCCCCCTCTTTTCATTTCCTTCTACAATTTCCTTGTGCTAAGCCAGTAACAGTGAGCCAATGTTGCCAGGAGTTCTGTAAGCCACCTGAGCAGTTGAATGGATCCTGAGGAGGGTTGTGGGAGTGCCAATCTATAGTTAAGTGGGACCCAAAGCACAGGAAATGCTACCTGATGCAGTAGATAAGGTCAGAACTGAGCTAGGTACAAGACACTCAGCAGGCAGCCATACCTGATACCAGAAGCAAACTGTCACATGTGTGTTAGAGCAAGAGAAGTAGTTTGGGTTTTCCTGATATGTATGTTAGCAATTCACAAGTAGACTGAGGAAAGATGGAACTTACTTGATTGGGCCTTCCGGGGGGAATTGGTCCCCTGTTCAGAAAACCCTGTCACCTGCATGGAAGTATCTCTCTCTCTCTCTCTCTCTCTCTCTCTCTCTCTCTCTCTCTCTCTCTCTCTCTCTCACACACACACACACACAATTCTGCAACATTGTCCAGTCAGAAAACTTATACTGACACATGGGCATTTAGAAAATGATAACTTGGGGAGGGGGAGCTAGAAAGATGGCTCAGAGGTTAAGGTACTTGCCTGCAAAGTCTAATGACCTAGGTTCAATTCTCCAGTGCCCATGTAAAACCAGATGCACAGTGATGCATACATGCATCTGGAGCTCATTTGCGGTGGTTGAAGGCTCTAGTGTACCCATTCTCTTTCTGTCTCTCTTCTCTCTATCTCTCTCTGCTTGCACATAAATAAATAAAAATACTTTAGAAAATTATAACTTGGGCTGGAGAGATGGCCCAGTGAATAGTCAAGCATGAATACCTCAGTTCAGATCCTCAGAACCCACATTAAAAACTGAACATATATAATCCTAGCACATCTCTGGCAATATGGGAGGCAGAGACAGAAAAATCTCCCAGAAACTTGCAGGAGAGACATAACCAATGAGAGATCCTGCTTCAAACAAGGTAGAAGGAGGAGACTGACATCTGAGGTTTTCCTCTGACCTCACACATGTGCCATGGCACAAGAACACCACACACACACACACACACACACACCCTGCATCATGGTCCAGCCAACATGGACACACAGGCATTTAGAAACCCACACCCTTTCTCTGTATTATGGTAAAATAGAGCATCATAAAAATCTTTATGAAAGGAGAAATCATTTAGTTCATTTTAGGATTGTCACAGAATATATGGAAATGATTTTGAAGTTAGTGATTCTAACATCTAGTGAAATACAATTTCCTAGGAATCCATTGCAGGCCAAACACTATGGTGGGCACTCACATGGCCTCTAAACCCATAAAGGCCCCTAGCTGGGGTGACACTTGCCTTAGTTCATCTCCTGCTCTGGAACAGGTCCCTGAGAGTAGGAACACAAAAGAGGCTTATTAAGTCACAGTTTTGAAGGCTGTAAGTCCAAGATTGATGTTCCCAACTGCCAAGTTCTAGCAAGAGGCTAGTGAGGGAAGGGTCATGTAATGAGATGGATCCAGAGGGCGCTAGAGCCAGCTTTGCTCTTTCATGACTGCAGTGTCCAGAAGCCACTAACTAGAGAATTAGGAGAACTTCGCTGCACACCTCCTCTGAAGGAAGAGCCCAGTGCCCTAAAGCCCTCCCACTAGAACCTCACCTCTTAAAGGAGCCACCTCCTCCCAGTGGTACCATCCTGGGGATCAAGCTTCTAGTGCATGAACCCTTGGTGATACATTCAAGCCATACCCAACCCATAGCATCATCCCTTTCCACCAGATGAGGCTTAGGGTTCATACATCACAAGTAAGAAATTAGGGGTCCACACCTGAATTTACCAGATCCCAATACCAGCCCTCTTTCTGCATGGAAGCTGGACCCTGAAACAGATACGTGATTTATCCATCACAGACACATGTGTCCTGTGCAGAAATTAGCTGGCAGAATAACAATCATAACTCCTCTGAGCAAATGGCACCTCCCAAATGCCCTGGATAGCCCACTGGGGGAAGAAACACCTGACTGAGAAGCCATCACTGAGACAGAAGAGGATGCACATTCTGTGATATGCCTCACCAGTCACCCCAGTCCTGGAGTCCTGAGATTACTGTTGACCATCTGACCTCCTCCCCACTACAGATCAGCCAGTATTTCCAGACAAGTTCAATGTCCCCCTACTTCTCCTGTTCTGGGTTTTTTCAGGAGCTATGTAGTGAATGTGTAGCCTCCTCCCCAGACAGGTGGGTCTCCATTGTGAACTACTCTGGTTCCCAAAGTCCTGAGCCAGCACTTTGAGACAAACACTGTTTTTCACACAAAAAAAATCTTCCTTTTTATTTTTTTTTCATATAATACATTTATTATGCCAATTTAGTTATTATCATAAAATCACTTGGGAACAGCTGACAGTAAAGTCAGTAGAAACAATTCAGGCATAATAAATCATCCCAGAACTGATAGAAATGCTTTGGTATTCCTCCTCAAATAGCATTTGTCTTGTAAAAATAGCTTATCTCATTCTGAAAGGAAAGAATACACACAGAGATATCTTTATGTTTGAGGTGCATCAACAGGGTCCCTGGAGAATGCGAGCAAGCCACCGTTGTAGTCACCACACAATGCAGCCTTTCATGCCCATCATGGTCACATCACGATTTTGCAGGTCTGTGACCTGGGGTGTGCATGTTTAGAGTTGTTATAGCTTGACACACACATATTTAGAGTTTCTGTGGTGTGGTGTACATATGTTTGCAGTTGTTGTAGCTTGGCATATATATTTAGAGTTTCTGTGGCTTGATGCATGCGTGTTTATAGCCAGTCACTATAGTTCAGTGCGTGTATGTTTTCAGTTCTTAAAGTTTGATGTGTGCATGTTTATGGTTGTCATACTAGTGTGTGCATGTTAACTGTTGTTATAGTTTGGTGCATGCTTATAGTCATTATAGTTTGGTGCATGCATGTTTAAAGTTGTTATAGTTTGGTGCATACATATTTAGAGATTCTGTGGCTTGGTACATGCATGTTTAAAGTTGTTATAGCTTGGTGAATACATGTTTAGAGTTTCTGTGGCTTGGTGTGTGCATGTTTATGGTCATTATAGTTTGGTGTATGTATCTTTAGAGTTATGGCTTAGTGTATGCATGTTTAAAGTTGCTATACCTTGGTGCATGCAAGTTTCAAATTTCTGAGGCATGGTGCATGCATGTTTAGAATTTTTGTCTCTCTGTGAGTATGCTGTTATTATCGTTACACTACCTTTAAACTCATTCTCTGTCTCTTAAATATTCTCTGTTCTGTTACTAGTGCTGTGTGCATGATACTATTCTCATTCTCTTTCAATTACAGTATGTGCCTGCCACAGTTTTTCCCCTTTCCACGTATTCCCATCTACCTGTCTGTTATATTTGAAATAGTTTCTTGCTTTGGGAACTATGTGGGTCATTTTCATAATCCACTCTGCCAATCTCTGCCTTTAATGGATGTGTTTATATCATTGGTCTTAACTTAGGGTTGAACATGGGATGAGGTGTAGGATGATTAAGGTGATGGGCTACTAATTTCTGGTTTGAAGCCAGCTATATTATTTTTTGGTTTGGTTGATGTTCTCTATTCCTTTGTTTTACTATGTTCCAATGGGTTACGTGAAGTTTTTAAAGTGTATCTGCAGAGTTTTTTATGTATCTGTGGAACTTGTTAGATGTCTTCTCCAAGTATCACATTACTTATGCATAAGTTACTGCAGGCTACTGTCACCATCCTTTCACTAGGTTAAGTAAAATATAAATACATCACTTCTCTGATCTCCTGACTTATAATAATTTTAACTAGCTTCACCACATGCATCAACACATCAGGGGCTGGGGAGATGGCTCAGCACTTAATGGTGTTTGCATGCAAATCCTGACAACTCTGGTTCAATTCCCCAGTACCCACAGATGCACAAGGTGGAACATGTGTCTGGAGTTCATTTGCAGTGGCAGGAGACCCAAGTGCATCCATACTCTCTGTCTGCTCTTTCTCCTCTCAAATAAATAAATAAAAATATTTTTAAAACCCACATCAGACTGTGTTGTAATTTTTGGTTCAACTTTAAAACATAATTTAGAAAATTCTGGAGAAGAGAGAAAGCAGCAGGCACATGGCAGGCACTGTGTGACTGTGACATGAGCCACTGCCAGCTGCTTCTCATGTAAGATGGAACACGCCAACCTCATTTTACTTGCATGTATACTGTGGTTCAGAAAAGTTAAGCCATTTTTCTGAAGTCCTGTTCCAGGCCCTGTGATGGCTTGAGTGTTGCAAAAGCCCATCATACCAGTCCCATGTGTCCAATGAGTACATTTTCTTTCTCTGTCAGCTCCTGAAGCAAGGGGGCAAGAAATGCACTGGAGGGTCCCAGTAAGATGGGCAGTAAGATGGTGATAGCACTCATTGAAACATGGGATGTCCTCATCCTCCAGTCTTTTTGTGACATCTGAGGCTTGGCCCTGTACAGATCTCAGGGTCCTGTGAGAGGGAGGCTTTCCTCCTCTCTGGAAGCCCCATGATGCTCCAGAATTGTCCAAATGAGCTAAACACAGTTCTGTAAACTCCAAGGAACCAAGCCAATTTGCAGTCCACAAAGTATATCCAATAGGAAGCCTGTAACTCCATTGCTGAAGGAAGGAAATCTCTAAGGATGCCCGTTGGCCCTACCAGGAGGTGTTCAGACCTCGAATGAGTGAAGCAGAGAGGAGTGGGAAGCACTGGCCACATATGGGAGGTGGCCTGGAGGTCTAGATGAGGTCTGTGGCTGGGGAGACAGCAGTGGAGCCCCAACTGCTCCTAGGGCTCAGTGGACTCTCAAAGATCAACTGGAGGATTCTCAAAGTCCTTGTGCTCTCAGGTGTCTTCTTCAGGTCCTGTGGGAGGCAGATGTTCACATTCAAAGAAGAGATGAGGACAAGCAGATGCCCCTCCAAGACAAGCCCAGACAGATAGGCTGCCCTGCCCCACCAGGATCCAGGCAGCCCAGTGCCCACTGTGGGAGTGCTGTGGTTAGGTACCTGTGGGAGGAGGGGAGCTAGCTCTGGCTTCAGCCCCTCAGCAGGGAGGAAGTGGAGTAGAAGGGACCTAGCAAGATAACAGTCTCCTACAGGCTGAGCCCTTTGATGTCACCTGGCATGGTACGCACTGTCTTACGGACATGATAGATGCAGTGACTGGGGTGGGACTTCAGCTGCCTGCTCAGGATATGCATTTGCATCCCCTCAAAATCTACTTGCCATGGGTGAAGGGATGTTGAATCAGTAAAGCGCTAGATCCACAACCATAAAAACCTACACTCAAATTGCAGAACCCATGCAAATGCTGGGTGGGCATGCCAGCACTTGCCAGTAATAACAGCACTTGGAAGGTGGAGATAGACAGCTCCATGGGGCAAACTGGTTGGCCATCTGGATTAGATGAATTGGTGAGCTCTATTTAAGTGAGAGAGCCTGTCTCAATACAATAAGGTAGAGAATAATCAAAGAAGACACTTAACATCAACGTCTGACCCCCCATACACACACACACACACACACACACACACACACACCTACAAAAAGTCCAAATGCTAAAGCCCTGCTCTGACATGTGACAGCATGTACAGGTGGCCTCTAGGGTCATGACAGCCCCTACTCCTTCACCTGCAAGTTGAGACTAGCACCCTGGTAAGAAGGAGAGACCAAAGTCCTATATCCATGCGAGGAGATGGTCCTAATCAGAACCAGACCACCATCCTGGTATCTTAAGCCTGGGCTTTCAGCCTCTAGATAGGTGAGAGAGAAATGTCAGTGGTATGAGCCCCCATCCTGTATTGCTAATGCAAATTGTTCTATTTTGAGGCCCTTCTTTCTGGGACAATGCACTTATGTGCACACTGTCAGGACCCATCTGGGTCACCTAGCAGGGTTAGGAAGATCTGATTAGCCTTATCAGTGCTGGTTCAGTCCCAGTGGGGTTTTGATTCCCCCACTGGCTTCCTACTACTTCTGGACAGCCCCATACCTTTCCCTGTATGGGACCCCCTTTGCCCTTTCTGTATGGGCCTTACTGCTTTGCTTTCCCTCAAATGTACTATCCTGCTTTGTGCCACAGGCCCTTTGCACATACTTTTCCCTCTAATCAAATGTGCTTCCTCCTCTATCCCAGACCTATCCTCCAGGGCAAGGATGCTGGTACATTTTGACAATGACTTGGCTTCTGCTTTTTCTCCTTCCTCCAGAAGCACCCTTGACCCCTGAGATTTGACTCTTCCCTCTTTCGTCTGCATGGGAAGCAAGGCCTTGCTCACTCAGCTATCTCTTGAGATGGACAATGAACCCAGTTTTGACACCCTGACAGTTACCAGTCTATGACTTTCTGATAGAAAAGAGAAGTCCTTAGACCTTGAGAACACACAACACCTCCTCTTCAGGTATGAGAGCTGTCTTGGAAGAAGTCATAGTAAAGAGCCATGCTGGGTGCCATCTGGAAACAAAGAGGCCCAGCTACTCCATCTGAGTCCACGTTACTCCTGCCCCACCAGCACTGGCAGTGTCTTTAGTGTTGTAGCTCTGACTTCTATGAGCTGGGGCTCTGAGACATCTGCACTGAACACACAGAAGAGACACCCAGACGAGCCTTGCCACACACCAGCATGAAAGCCAGTCACACTGTGCTCCAGAGCCTGCAGGAGAGGACAGGACCCTGCATATTGTTGCTTTCTATGGCACCCCTTCCTCCCCACCACTGCCATAGGCTAAACCTCACACCTGGCTTCTTCAGAATGAGCCTTGCCCCTGTAACCAGGCCTGAGTCATTCCCAGGGGGCCTCGCTCACCTTCCACAGGAGCCTTGCCCTTTGGGAGGTGTGGTGGTTTGATTCAGGGCTTATGGCTGTTATAGCCAGCTCCCCCTTGCTGGCACACTCTCCTGTTGCTGTTGTCCACCTGATGCTGGCCAGGAAGTGATGTCCACCCTTTGCTTATGTCATCATTTCCCCCTGCCATCATGGAGCTTTCCCTTGAGCCCACAAGCCAAAATAAACCTTTTCCCCACAAGGTGCTCTTGGTTGGGTGATTTCTACAAGCAATGCAAACCTGACTGCAACAGTAAAGTTGGTACCAAGAGTGGGGTCATTGCTGCTAGACACCTGACTGTGTGGCTTTTGGCCCTTTAGAGATGATCTCTGAGAGAAATGTGGATGAATTTGAAATCTTTGTCAAAAAGAAGCCTTGCAGTGCTGTAAGTACAGCTTGATGGACTATTCTGGTCAGAGTTGAAAGACTTGAATTCAGTAAAAACTAAGGACTGTGAGGTTTGGCTTATGGGGATGAGAAAAAGCTTTGCTTTGACTGGGCTAGAAGCAGTTTGTGTGAGAAGCTTGTTGTTGTGCCAGTGTCTTGAGAAGTTGTGCAGGGTTGCTTTGCATAGAAATGGACTGGTGTGAGCAAAGGGATATGCCACAGAAAAAATAAAATCTTTTGGGTCAAAATTGCTGCCTGTTCAGTTATGAGAGATTATAGCCATTGAGATTGGGCCAGCTGACCTGCATTGGGACAACAGAAAGAATGCAGTACTTTGAAGGGGCCTGAATGCTGAAGGAGTGCCCTGTCTTTCAAAGTCTGCTTTATTTCCCCCTGAATTGACAAATTGGTACCCCACCTGGTATTGTGGAGAATGAGAAATGCAGGAAAGAGAGGGTAATTGAATTTTCAGCATGGTCTTGTGTTTTGGAAATGGCTATGGGCAGTGAGAAGCTGGATTGCCTGCATGGAGACCTGATGGAGCCATGAGGATGGACTTTGGGTTACAGTAGAGATCCAGTGGAGATGCCAGGACCACAAGACAGCTGCTAAGGGGAGCTGCCAGCCCCAGATGAAGTTTTCCAGGACTGAGTAGCCTGACTCGAGGGGTGGAACTGGAACTCCAGAGACTTGTTGCTGGCTAGAATTATTGGACTTGGAGATTTGTCACTGACTAGAGTTGTTGGACTTGGAGCTACAGAGTTTGATGTTTGCCTTGTTTAAATCTTGTATTGGTTGAATATTTCTTTACTATGCCCAATGCCATCTTTTGCATTGTGAGTGTTTATTCTGTGCCATTATGGGCCTTTTAGGGGATTTTTTTGGTATTATGGTATTTATTATGGTATTTTGGTATTTATTAAAAGACTTTGGACTATGGGAATGTTTGAACATCTTTGGGATTGATAAGCACTATGGAGACTTTCAAAGTTGGACTGAATACATTGTATTTTAAAGCATAGATGGTTATCAGTTTATGGGGACCAGTGGTGGAATATGCTGGTTTGATTCAGGTGTCCCCCATCAACTTAGGTGTTCTGAATGCTAGGTTCCCAGCTGATGGAGATTTGGGATTTAATGCCTTTTGGAGGCAGTGTATTGTTGGGGGCGAGCTTATGGGTGTTATAGCCAGCTCCCCCTTGCTAGTGTTTGGCACACTGTCCTGTTGCTGTTTTCCATCTGATGTTCATGAGGAGATGATGTCCACCCTCTGCTTATATCATCATTTCCCCCTGTCACTGTGGAGCTTTCCCTCAAGTCTGTAAGCCAAAATAAATCCTTTTTTTCCCACAAGCTGCTCTTGGTTGGTTTTTTTCTGCCAGCAATGTGAACCTGACTGCAACAGGAGGCTTTCCCTGCCACCCCGTCATTCCTCTCTGCAGGAGAGCAGCCACTCACTGTGGTGACAGGGATCAGAGAATAAGGCCCACCTCTGTCCTGTGGGCATCTCCCCCAAGCTCTGTCCACAGCAAACACAGGTGGCCTGGGCCAGCCTCACACCACCCACCTCATCCAGCATGCACAAAGATTGATCATCTGTCAGAGCCTCTTTGATAATCATTTGTTTACTAATCATTTTGTTTATTCGTGTATTGATTAATGTATTGATTGATTCATTCATTTATGTGTTGATTCATTGATCCATTCACTCACTTAACTCATTGATCCATTGACCAACACATTCATTGGCTTATTTACTCATCCATCCATCGATTCACTCATCCATTCATTGACTGATTAATTATTTGAACCATTTATTGACTCAGTCATCCAAGGAGCATGCCCCAGCATTGTGTGTGTGTGTGTGTGTGTGTGTGTGTGTGTGTGTGGTCTGAATAAGGATCGGCACCAAGATATCTCTGGGTCAGCCACCCTTACAGGACCAGGCATACAGTTGACAACTGAATGCTCATAGACTCTAAGGAACAGTGTTACATTCAAGCTTCCAACACCTCAGAAGTGTCTCCCTGTCCCCCACAGGAAGCGTCCCTCTCTTCCAACAAGGAGACAGCAGCTGGGATGAGCCTAGTTCCCCTGACCTGGGCCCAGGTATTTGGCAGGAGATGCCACTGGGACTGAGGTAGTTTAGGGTAACAGGGCCTGTGGTGGTTTAATTCAGGTGTCCCCCATAAACTTAGGTGTTCTGAATGCTACATTCCCAGCTGATGGAGATTTGAGAATTAATGCCTCCTCAGGGCAGTGTATTGTTGGGGGCGGACTTATGGATGTTATAGCCGGTTTCCCCATGCCAGTGTTTGGCACACTCGCCTGTTGCTATTGTCCACCTTATGTTGGCCAGGGGGTGATGTCCACCCTCTGCTCATGCTGTCGTTTTCCCCTGCCATCCTGGAGCTTCCCTCTCGAGCCTATAAGCCAAAATAAACCTTTTTTTTCCCACAAGGTGATTTCTGCCAGCAATGCAAACCTGACTGCAACAGGGCCCAGAAGTCAAAGCAAGAAATGTCTGTGAGTCTGCCTTTTCAATCTCCACTCTGAGAAGGATCTGCCTTCTTCTTATCTCTGGCTGCCTACAGGAGTTCCCTGATCTGTTTTCCCTTAAACTCAACCTGAGTCTCTCCCTAGAAAGGTATCCCCTCTCCTAGAACAGTTTCCTTTCCTAGAAGGATTAAACCTGATCCATGTAGAAACCTAATACCAAGATATTAGCCCCCATTCAGGGCCTAGAAAACACCACAGTCTGGGTCTCTAGAGAAGCTTTTCCATTTCTGGAACCTCCCACCCTTGTTATACAGTTTTGCCTTCCTTCCTTCCTTCTCTTGAGTGTTGGGCTTTTCCACTTTCAGGAACTCCCTCTTGCCACCTCTTGGGCAAGAACTTCACCATTCTTCCTGAAGTTCTATTTATAGTCTAATATAATCTCTCTAAACGTGACCCTCTGGTCTATGATTTCAATCTTTGGATTCATAAGACAAGAGCCTAGAGGCCACTGGCTCATTGGAAGCTCTGTGTGATGATAACAGTTAAGTGCCCTAGCTCTTGGGTTAAAGTCCAAGAACTAAGAGAGGCTCTGCTGCTCTCAAAGATACCTCATATTTCTGTGTCATATTTGTGCATTGGCAGAGGAACTCCAACTCCTATATCAGGACCATTCAGTCTGTGGCCGCACCCTATCCTGAACTGGGAAATCCTTCTCTTTGAGGCCTTAACCCCTTTGGCTACAAGCTGAACCTAATGTCTACCAGTGACCTTGAGCAGACACTTCTCTCTCTGGGAGCTCAGTTTCATTATTTCTACATTGGGGATGTAGATAAACTCCTGTCTATGCCAAAAAGGAGGTGACAGAGGGAGGTAGACCTAGAACAAGCACATTGCCAGCTCCTAGCAATCAAGTGTTCTGCTCAGGTGATGCCCCCTGTGGCTGGTGCACTGGGACCTGAAGCTATTTGAGGCTCTGAGTCTGGCCTATGGTGAGTGGTTAGAGGCAGTGGTATTCCCCTGCACACGCTGGACACAAGATGAGACTTGGCTGCCAAGCATTCTGCTTCTTAATGGCAGTCTCCTTTGCCCCAGGCTGCCCCTGCCTGCCCAGCATGGCATGCCCCTTCCTTGGCCAAGGGAGGAGGGTGCAGCAAGCCCTCGGGATGCTTCACTTTGCCACCATGCTGGCCAGGTATGTCCACAGACACGCAAACACCAAGGTGACCATGAAGGGGAAAGCAGGCTCATTAAAGAAGAGGAAAGAAAAGCGACAGATGCTGTAAGGTATGATCCTTCATTAAAGCCTCCATTAAAAATGAGTGGAGGGGATGGAAAGATTGCTTAGCAGTAAGCACTTGCCTGTGAAGCCTAAAGACCTCTGTTCGAAGCTGAATTCCCCAGTACCCATGTAAGCCAGATGCACAAGGTAGCACATGGTCTGGAGTACGTTTGTAGTGGCTGGAGGCCCTGGTGTGCCCATTCTCTCTCTATCTGCCTCTTTTTCTGTCACTCTCAAATAAATAAAATTAAATTTTTAAAAAAAGTGATGACATTAAATCCTCACTTAAAAAATGAGTAGAGAGGTTGGGGAAATTGCTCAGTGGTTAAAGACACCAGACGGCAAAGCCTGTCTGTCAGAGTTCAATTTTTCAGCCACCCACATAAGCTGGATGGGCATTCATTTTTAGTGCAAGAGACCCTGGCACACCCATACACACAGAAAGAAAGAAGGAAATGAGGAAGGGAGGGGAGAGAGAGAAAGAAGGAAGGAAGGAAAAAAAGCAAAAATAAAGAAAGGAGAGAAAAAAATAAGGTCTGGGAATATTATGGAAGAGACAGCTAGGAAGAATATAAGATCCAGCAGGTAGGGAGCAGTACTCTGGAATGTTGTATTCCAGACACAAGATGGCCATTGCACTCAAGACCTCATAGCTGTTAGCATTACCTGAAAAATATTGTTCCCATCAACATGTCATCATGCATGCTGAAGGAAGGCAAAAAGAAGACATCAAAACAGAAGACAGACTAACTGGGAGGAGGAAGGGGCCCAGTGTAGGGGATATTAGGGAGGGGGATCAAGAGGGAGTAATGAGAGGATTATGATCAAAATACAGTCCAGTGCCAGGGATGGGATGCTTTCCAGTGAGTAGTTGGCCAGGGAGGGCCCTGATGCCCCCAAAATACTATGGGCCATTGCCAAGGTCCTTGGTTTCCACCAGGAATAGATGGTAAGACCGTATTGCTGAAGACTCCACATACTTGGGCTGCAAGGTCACTGAGAAATCCTGCTGGAACTGAGCTGAAAACTTCCTCCATGCAGACCAGCTGACAGAAAGCTGGAAAAATCCATGCTGCATGCAGTTCAATGAGAGAGAGAGAGAGAGAAATCACCAGTGAAGATACTCCACAGTGAACACTGCAAGTCTTATATTTGGACAACCAGGCCAAATGAGCCACAGATGCAATACTGGCATGTCTGTTATGGGGAAAATCAACTGCCCTCTAATTTGACTGGAGGCCCACTCCATGGGAGGGAATACATCCCTGATACTGAAAACCTAAAACAGGGGTAGTCCTGAGCCCTAGGGGTGTAATGTCTACTGCTGTCTGGCTAAATGTATATACTATGCCCACCAAACTACCCAGTAAGCACTTCTCTTAATGTTCATACCCATATATTAATGCTACTCTCACCTTTTCGTTAGAGAACTTTATCTTTTCAGATGGCAATGACCTTGGGATGACACAGAAGGCATCATGGTGCTGAGAAGTGACAGAGGAGTGCTCAGCACTGCAATATCTCTGTCACACCTTCCAAGGCTCAGAGTCCATTGTGGAAGAGGTGGTGGAAAGAATGTAAGAGCCAAAGGGAGGCTAGGACTCCTTACAACTTGCTCCTCCAGACACAAAATGGCCTGAATATCCATGACCTCACAGTGCCTGACACTACCTACACAAGACCATCATAAAAGGAGGAAAAGATGATGACATCAAAATGAAAGAAAGACTGGTTGAGAAGGGGAGGGGATATGATGGAGAGTAGAGTTTCAAAGGGGAAAGTGGGGGGGGGAGGGAATTACCGTGGGATACTGTTTACAATCATGGAAGTTGTTAATTATAAAAAATAAAGGAAAAAATTTAAAAATACATTGTCAATAAAAATGTTATCAAGTCATATGTAGTGGCACATGTCTTTAATCCCAGCACACGGGAGGCAGAGGTAGGAGGATTGCTGTGAGTTCGAGGCCACCCTGAGACTACATAGTGAATTTCAGGTCAGCCTGGACTAGAGTGAGACCCTACCTTAAAAAACCAAAAAGAAAAAAAAAGTTATAAAAACAAGTAGACAGTTATAACTTGGGACAATTGGGGAGTTAAATTTTGGGCTAATATTAGATCATTTGTCATTTATTAGACTAGTTGCAGCAATAGAATCTTGAAGACTGGGTGGTGCCAATCATAAACCTGCAATTCTTGGACCAGAATGGAGGCTGGGGTCCAAAGGAGCTGGGCATTCCAGTGAGGACACTCTTCCTGTCTCACAGATAGCAAGGCCTTGCCAACAGGGAGGGTGGGAGCTCTGATCTCTTTCTCTTCTTGCCAGGCCTCTAACCCCACCCAGAGGGACATTTTTAGCTCTTATTTATTTATTTATTTATTTGTGTGTGTGTGTGAGAGAGAGAGAGAGAGAGAGAGAGGCAGAGAGAGAGACAGAATGAGTGCACCAGAGGCTCCAGCCACTGTAAACAAGCTCCACATGCATGTGCCATCTTGTGCATCTGGCTTTATGAGGTACTAGGGATTAGAACTTGGGTCCTCAGTTTTTGAAGACAAGCACTATAACCACTGAGCAATCTCTCCAGCCCTCAGCTCTCTTTTAACTATCACCTTCTGTGGTGGTTTGACTGTGTGTCCCCGGATGTTTTATTAAAGCTTGTCTCCACCCACCTGGCTAGAGGAGGTGTCACTGGGAGAAGATCCTGGGGGCCAACCCTAAGGTGCATTTAGAGGTGGATCTGGTCTCCAGCCAAAAGGTATACAGAGCGGTCTAGGCTCTGGCTGGGCCCCTGATGTTTGCTGCCTGTTCCTGCTTGACCTTGTGGTGCTGGCTTCTTAGTGTTGTCTCTCTGCTTGGATCTATGAATGGGGCCAGCTTCTTCCACCATTTGATGGAACTTCCCCTGGATCTGTAAGCCTAAAATAAATCCCTTTCTCCTATAAAACTGTGTCTGGTTTGGATGTTCATCCCAGCAGCATAGGGCTGACTATGACACCGTCCAATGCCATAGCCTTGGGGCTGAGCTCCCAAGGCGACCTTTGAGCAGTCACTCAGAGTTCTGCACTACAGCGCCAGTGTCCTTGTCTTCAAGTTTGGGAGTCTTTGGAGGATGGCAAGGAAGGGGGATGTGGAAGAATGTTCTGGGCTATATGGGCACAGCTGATGGAGTTACAGGTGACTGACTGTATGTGTATGTGTATGTGTATGTGTATGGGTATGGGTATGAGTATGGGTATGGGTATGGGTATGGACAGAACATAGGTCACCCGTGAGCTGCCAGTGAGCCAGGTGACGGGCAGAGCAAGGTCAGGATGAGAAGCTGGGCTCTGCCCTGAATGGCCATGACAAGCTAGCTGACCCCTATGTCAGCCCTGGGCCACATGAGCTACGTCCCCAGTCACTTCTCTCCCAGCTCAGACCATCAGGGCAGTCAGAGGACACAGGACCCTGTTGGGGGATGGGGCTGCTCTGGGGAAGGGTATAAAAGAAGGCCTCATTGTAGATTACATCAGGCCAGCCCAGATCAGAGACAGACAGCTGGAAGTAGCCCCTGGAATTCTCATTCTTCAAGCCAACCTGTTGGTTGACACAGGTAGACCAGCCCCAGTGTCCTCACTCACTGTGGCTCCCACTGAGTTTCTTGCGTGTGCTGTGTGCCCTGGTACAGACACTCACAGGCAGCCTCTCTTACTCGGCACCTGGCGGTCCCTGTGGCATGACCTCGTCATCCACAGACAGAGAGGCAGAGTGTCTTTTTCTCTGTAGCAGTGCCAATCTTCCGTCAGTGATGATTGGGACATCATGGCTCAACATCACATGAGGGCCACTCTGCGATACCCAGTGTGAGGTCTCCACTCTGAACTGCACACACCCTGGATGCCTTCTGCCCACTGTTCCCTTGTTCATACACACATATGGGTACCTTTGGCTTGTGCATGACCAGGCATCACAAATAAAAGTCATGATAGAGGCTAGAATCCACTCCTCAGTGGGTTGAGGGTGATTTTTATTTTTTCTCTCATAACTTTGCACATTCCTAATACAAGGAGTGTGAGCACACTCTCCTTGAGTCAGGTGTGTGGCCACAGCAACTCAGGCTTGGGGAGGGGAGCCATGAGGTCAAAGACTTCAGGCCAGGATCACCTCTGCCTTAATGACCCCTGCAGGCCTGCAGGCTCCCAGGTCCCCAGTCTGGAAGACAAAGGGAACATCCACCTCTGTGGTCAGGAGGGGTCATGATCAGCAGACGTGGCTCCTCATTCCAGCCTAGCAGGGTCGAGAGCCAACCCTCTGGCTACTGTGTCTAGTCCCAGCCTTGCAGCCCAAGCCATGTCTGGCCTGCCTGCCTCGCTTCAGTTGTGCACAACCCAGTCCCTATTGCTAAGAGACGACCATGCAGTGTTTCCAGAGCTGTGCTTCTGGGTTGGAGCTGAATTAATGAAATAAATAAAACAGAAACCAAAATAGAAGCGTGTGCACAGTTGGAAGCTGGAGCCAAGCGGTTACCTCGGAGTAGCTCTCTGCAGAGCCGCAGGCTTGAGGTTCCAGACGGCACCTCAGGTTGGCATCTTAGTCAGGGATAATTACAGCAAGCTGGGCTTCCACTGGGTAGGAGGAGAAACCAAGCTTGGCACCGCTGCTTCTTGACAACTGCCTGCTCCCTGTGGCAGAGCAACGGGCTCTCAACAAATAGCTGGCCCCAACTCCCGTTACAGGTAAGAAAAACGTGGCCCTGGGGCAGATGGGGTTCTTCCTAGAACAGCAGATCAGATCAGCTGAAGAGCAGGTGAAGAAGGCCAATGCAGCTGGACTGAGTCCAGACCTAGCATGCTGTGGCCTTGAACCAGCCTCCTTCCTCTTGAGGCCACATGGTCAACAGCATGACAACCTGGAGCCCCAGGATGGAGGTTGGAATTGTGAGTCACCAAACCCATGCAAATGGCTGTCTCACCTCTTTTCCCACATCACAGAGCCTCAGGATCCTGGAACCTGGAAAGGCTGCAACCTCCCCTCACCCCCCACAAGGAGTCTTGAGTAGCTTCTGGAAGGGCATCACCCAAGCAGGTGCCTCAGAGGCATGCTGGCAAGCTTGAGTGACATGCTGAGGAGTGCAGTGCTATCCATCCACACTACTGCCCATGAAGCTGGGAAAAAGTAGTAAGTGTCACTGGGTACCTGCTTGCCCGCTCCACAGTGGGCAAGGGTGAGGCTGGGAAGAAGGGAAGAGGAGGTTTCCCAAGAAACAGCCGGGTCTAGAGAAAGGTAACCAGCCTTCACCACTCCTTCCACAGCTACTGCCAGGTCAGAGTTGAGGCGCAGAATGTCCCAGGTGCACAACCAGGAGCCAGTGTCAGTCCCTGGGGCTGCCATGTCCTTCGCACAACCCTTTCCTGATAAGTGAACTTGAGCAGCTTTCTGTCTCGGAGGCCCTTCCACGCCCGCCCTTCCATGCCCACCCTTCCACACCCATCCTTCCACGCACCCTTCCACGCCCACCCTTCCACGCCCACCCTTCCACACCGACCCTTACTTAGGGCTCTGAGTGTCAGTGTCTTGGGCTCACATCTCCAGCAGCATGCTTCCCAGACAGTCCACATGGGAGCCCCACACCCCAAGTCACCACATGCACAGCTAAAAGGATTAACCACACCATCTCTAGTTCCTCACTCAGCATCTCAGGGAATGGCTCACCTATCCCTAGAACTCCCGAGGACCACCTAGGTGCATGCTGGAGGCCCTGCCCCTCACCCCAAGCGTCGTGACACACTGATCTGGGCTGTCCTCCCGCCGTCCACCCCATTCTCCTGAGCATAGCGGTGATCTTCCCTCTGCTCTCCGAGCAGCAGAGGAGGAATGTTTTGATATGGCGAGGGGGTGCAGAACATGCCGGCTATGGGCTATGGCCAGGTTCTGGGGAGGAGGTCTACTCTGTGGGGGAACATTTCCCCAGCTCTGGGGTGAGAAGTCCTGCCCTGAGGAAGGGCTTGGGGGCCCTGGAGAAGAGAAACCCAGACCTGTGACTGTGCAGCTCTTCCCACCCACCATATCTCCTCCACTGCTTCACTGTGCCCCCCACTCTCTGTCTTCCTCTTCTCTGTGTCTTTCTGTCTGTCTCCATTGTTACTCTGTCTGAGTCCTTCCCTGTCTTTCCTAACTCTCTGTAGATCTCTCTCCCTTTCCTCTGTTTCTCTCCTCACCTCTTACTCTCTTCCTTCCTCCGTCTCTTTCCCTCACTGTTTCTCTCCATCTCCTTCTCTTTTATTCTCTGTCTCTCCCCCTCCTTCTTCCATTCTTTCTCCTTTGCTCCCTCTCACTCTTTGTGTTTTTCTTTCTGTCTTTCTGCTCTGCCTATTGCTGTTTCTCTCTTTCTCTCTCTCTCTGCCTTTCCTTCCTCACTGGCTAAGGGTTGACAGAGCTGTCACCAGGAGGGCCCTTCTATTGTCCTCCCCACTTCCTGACCCATTCCTGTGCTGCCCAGGTTTCCCGTCTATCTAGACTCAGATAGGGACAGAGTAACCTCCCTTAAGGCAATAGGCTTCCCATCCCCTGACCCTATCTAGGCCAGTGCCACAAGTGCCTAGAATCCAGGATGCCTGGACTCCTATCCATGGTGTGGAGTCCCACCTGCAGACAATGAGGTATGCTCAAAGTGGGGTTGGGAACAAACAGACCAGATAGTACCAGGAGGACTTCCTGGAGGCAACACCAGCCAGGCTGGAGGCTGGAATGGCAGATGGGCAGGGAGCACCATGGAGGGATCTGAGGGAGAAGAAACAGAGCAGATATCGTGCTGTCACCAAGGCACAGAAGCCCTGGGAACAGACAGGATGTGTTCCCTCAGCACTGAGGCTGGCTCCTACCCACCCCTGCCGTTCCCATAAACTCCAGGCAGCATGTGGAGCGCCCTCTCTCATTCTGGCTACATTGAGACTCTGCTGATATAATGAACTAATTCCCCAAATTACTGAATCAATACCTAATTACAACCACAGGCAGTTCTGACAGCCTGAGAGTCAGACTCTGTAATCAGCGCTTTTAGCCTAGAAGCTGAGTTCAGAGAGGTGACATCACTCACCCAAGGGTAGGCTATAAGCTCAGGAGGGGCTATCAGGACCTGTCACTGGAGATGCTCAGCAAACTAAGAGGATGGAGGTGGAGGGTGGGAGGAATATGGGGCTGTCAGCTCCCAGCCCCTGATCCTAGCATTGTGAACACCTGCACCCTGACGCATACACCCAGCACCCTTGGACCTTGCACTCTACACCCTAAAGTCCTACATCTTATACTCCTGAACTCCAAGTCTCTGCAATTCTGAACTCCCTACACACCTGTATCCTTCAGTCCCATACCCCTGCACCTGCAGCTCCTGCCATAGTGGACTACTGCACTGCTCCTGGGCAGGGGCCACATCAATGCAGACCACAAACAGGGGCCAGGGCTAGGCAGGAACAAAGGAAGTGAGCCCTACCCCCTTGATCTCTCTGCTTTTAAGAAAAGCTTTGAATCAGTCTGGGAGAATGACTGGAGCAGGCACTGCCTAGTGATCACATTCCTGCCCAGCCTTGGCAACTGCCGGGTGACTGGTAGCCTCTTAGCTGGAGGGGCTGTGAGGGAGCCACGTGACCTGCTGACTGGGAGAGCTGTACCAGAGATGGTGCCAGTCAGCTGTCTGGACTTAGGTCTCTTCCCTTGAGCCCCAGGATGTAGGTGGTAGGGACAAGGACAGAGCCCAGGGAGCTGAAAATGGGAGTTGGCTGAAGAGTCCTGGCTATGGCTTGCTGCCTCAGGGAGGGGGGAAGGTCCCGCCGTGCTCCCAGACTGTGTAAGGAATGGCACTCAGAAAGGCTCAGGACTCCTTGTCTCCCTGTTTCATGGGTCAGTAACAGTAGCAGGCCCTCATGTCCTGCTCTGAGTGGCTGGTGGATAGACTGGTGGGTCTTCCCGGTGATCGGGGCGGGGGCGTTATTGTGACCACTGTACAAAGCGGGACACATAGGCCTTACATACCACCTATGCTTCTAGACCTGGAAAATGGGAAGAGTAACTAGGTTTAGCTGTACCTGGCTACCGTGGGGTTAAGGATGACCTCCATTGCAAATGCCATGGGAGGGTGGGGGACTCTGTTCCTCATTGAATTCTGTCCACACCTGGTCACCTTTATTAGCTCACAACTCCCTTGGATTTAAATGGATGAGGATGGCCCTCACTTTCAGTCTCCCCAGCATTTGTAGAGAAGTGCTCCTGAGCCAAGAGGAACCTCCAGGTGGCACTGAGTGGAGGATGTGGAAAGAGGATGGGACCCCCTCCAAGACAAAGCCTTGAGCCTGTCTTCAAGGTGAGAGGTGTGGTATGCCTGGACAGAAGCCAAAAAGCAGGCAAGACCTGAAGTCAAAGGAGGAGGATCCAGGGTGGGAGAGTGAGTGACAGTGGGATGTGCGGGGAGCAGTGAGAGGACCCCTGACCAGCATGAGCTAAGGGGTTAGAGAAGAAACCAAGAGCATCTGTTTTAGGTCTGGGCCTGTGTGGCACTGGGGACACACCTGAGGGCCTCAAGTAAGCTATGCATCCACAGCTGCATCCCAGATCCCCCGTCAGTGCTTCTAGTGTCTTGCTGTAGAGAGGAACCAGGAGGCCATCAGGGATTCAGGGCCAGGAGAGGGCTCAGGACGGCTTGAGGAAGTGTCTGGATGGATGAGATAGACCCCATGTTAGCTTCTCAAATTGGACACATGGAGGTTAGAAACCAGACATTGGGGCGGGGGGGGGGGGTTCCACAGGCTGTGGTGAAGGCAGGTACTGGTGGAAGAGTCTGGAAAGAGATAAGGGTAAGGAGGAGTCAGAGCTGAGATCTGGGTTTCTGCCATGACCCATGGCATCAGAGCTGGGTGTCACTGCTCTTGAGGCTGCAGGATGGAGGACCCCGGGCAGGGGAAGAGATTGAGAGGTCAAAGCTACCCTGGTTGTCCTGATTGTCTGCTTGAGGAGAGGGGTGTGGAAGAGGACTGGGATCTGCTAGGGGAGGGCTCCCCTTGAAGGGTAGCATCTTGGGACAAGAAGGTGGCTGGGCATATGTAGCAAAGGTCAAGGGTCCTGGGGACTTTGCTGATGATGGTGACGGGTCCCAGGGGAGTGGAAAGATGAAACAGGTTGGGCATACAGAGCTTGTGAAGCAGAGTGGGAAGGAGGCAAACAGGGGGTGCAGATGACCATGGCTGCAGAGATGGCCTCAGGACAGGTGGGTGACCAGTGGCAGGCAGGCCAGGTGTGAGGCCAGAGCCCTGTTTTGAATTTATATCACACACACACACACACACACACCCCTATACGAACCATTACATGTACACGTGCACATACGTACATCATAGCTTCAAACTCTCACCCACACACATGCATGCACATGAGCACACACCCCACTGTGAACCCTCACATGTGCATACACACACCCTGGATAGAAACCCTCATACGTCCGTGTACACATAACTGCACATGCACACATATGCCCCCTGTGAACCTTCACTCTCACACACACCACTGTGAACCCTCTCACACATGTGCATACACACCACAGCTGCAACCCCCCACACACACATCTTGACTGTAATACCTCCTCCCACATCCTGTTCACAAACCCTTACACATTCTCACACACACCTACACCACTGGGTACCCTCATGTGCCCTCACACACATCACTACTAACACACACACACATACAAAGGTTGCAAATCTTCAGCTCACATGTTCACAAATCCTGGATGCAAACCTTCTCTCACACTCATACACACATGCATACACACACCCCAAGATTGCAAACCCCCGAACACACACACCAGCTTCAAACCCTCATTTGCATTATGATTCCCATTTCACAGAAGGATGAAACTGAGGCTGAGGCCAGGCCACAAGGAGGTCTGTGGTCTCGAGCCCTCCTCCTGGCTCTCTGGCCTCACCTGCACCTGCGGACCTCGCCTGAGAGCCCTAGTTGCTCAGCTTGATCTGAAGGCTGATTAGCAGCCATTGTTCAGGAGAGGGAAGCGGGCCTTTCATTTCCTCTCCACTGCGGGAGCCGCCTGCACTCCACAGCTTGTAGAAGCCCTGGCCCCTGGGCTCTGGATATTAAACCACCAGCAGCTGCTGGAAATCTGCCCATAAGAACATCTTTCCCCGACCTGTCTCAGAGATGCCTTCCCTGTCCCCACACTCCACCCATGTGGGTGGCTCACCTGGCAAAGCTGCTGCAGGATTTGAATCCTGCTGTCTGCAGGATCCTAGCACAGGTGAGGACTCTCAGGAGCCTAGGACCCCTGTGCCTCAAGCCCCTTTCCTCTTTCTGTTGGGGCTGCCAGTGGCTTTGGGAATGGCTACTCCTCCCACTGCTGGAGTAACTTTGCTTAGCAGAACCATTCACCCAAAGAACGAAAGACCCCAGCAAACACTTCCCTGCTTCCTAAAGGGACCATCCTTCTGCTACCTAAGATGGCCTCATCTTCTTTGACACACCTGCTGAGGAACCTGAAGCCAGGCTATGTGTCAGGATGGGGTCCACTTAAGAGAGGAGCTGGCTCTCTGAATGTCTGACACTGGTTCCCGCAGAGCTTCTTGTTACTCAAGACAAAACTTAGTCCTGGTCATTTACATCATTTTGAGATGGGCCTTCTGTCACTTACAGCCCAAAGCGGTGCACGTGGAGAGAAAAACCCATGCACTGGTGCTCCCTGTCCAAATGAGATAAAGCCCAGGACCTTCCAAGGTGGTGGTGGCGGCAGCAGACTATCATCTATCTGTCTATCATCTGTCTACCTAATCTATCATCTATCTATCTACTTATCATCCATCAATCAATTTATCTATCATCTATCTACCTATCATCTGTCTGATATCTACCGTTCATCTCTCCATCATCTATCTGC
The DNA here is from genome assembly GCA_036346955.1 of Dipus sagitta. NCBI lineage: Eukaryota > Metazoa > Chordata > Mammalia > Rodentia > Dipodidae > Dipus > Dipus sagitta. The sequence continues at coordinate 2,355,191 of CM070781.1, read as the reverse complement.
AATATTGGTCTCCTTACCCACCTAATGATGTGACATGTATCTATCACCTGTCTGTCTGTCTATCTATCATCTACCTAGTCCTCTATCTACCACCTACTATCATCACCATCTGTCTCCTCTTGCTCACCCCACCTCTCGCCCCACCCCATCACATTAATATGTGTAGCTGGCATTCCCTACCACCCCCAGAATTCCACATGGCACTCCTGAGAGCACCTCCTGCTATGCCCTGAACAGCCCACTAGAAAGCCACTCTGTACAGAAGTTCTACAAGGTCCCTAGGCCCCTCCGCCTCCCCCCAACAGCTGTCAGCTGGGGCTAGTGGAGAACCCAGGCCCATATTCCTGACGATGTGCAGCAGGGGCAGGTCTAGGCTTGGGGGTCTCCCATAGTGAGTGTCCTATTTCTGAGCTCTTTGCCGAGGTGAGTGAATAAGGAATGTGGAGATGAGGCCATCCTGAGAGGAGCTGGAGGCCTGGAATTGAGTGGTGAGGGTCCTGAGGAAACAGAGACGAGGGAGCTGAGGAAGACAGAGCAGAGCTCACAGAGATGCGGCCTCAGCTGAGGCCTCCTCCAGTCACCACTGGAAGCTGAGGAGGCAGAAAGATACCACTGAAGCTGCCGAGGGAGCAACCTTGTGCAATCTTGACTTTGGTCTTGTGACCTCCAGATGCCATTGTCTGAGCCCCCAGTTTGCAACAGTTTACTATATCAGCCCCATGACAGGAGCCCAGGAAGATAGAGGAACTGTGCCCTAGGGACCTCACGGCCCTCAGCCTCAGTGGCCCTCTGGAAGGGTACTAGAAAGGCGCCAGGCTGTGCTGACTTGCCACCTCCCTGATGGCTGAGTGGGTGGCGCCTGGCAGGTCTGCTATTGTAGACAGAGCAGTACCTGGTGCCAAGGCCTCCCTAAAGGGCAACTGGCTAGCCCACAGTCCATAGTTGTGTAAGACTGAGCACACCAGGCCTCAGACCTTTGCAAGTGGCCTGGTAATTCAATGTCCCTACCTCCAGTGCTCTGAGGGTGGTACTTAACACCACAACCAGGAGTTGGGGTGCAGTGAGCACTAAGGCTGGCAGTAGCCTTGCTGGGATGGGAGGACGGAGGGACTCATAGCCTCTGCCTGGCCTCCCTGCCTCCACTTGTTCCTGCCCACACTCACCGCATACCAGCAAACTTTCTAAGCACAAGGTGTCACCTCCCACCCCTAACCTCAAACCTCATGGCTGTCCCCTACTGTTCTTGAGACACTCCTGGTCCACAGAATCTCAATGGGATATGAGCCAAGGTGCTAGAGATGTCCTGAGGACCAACCTATCATTGGAGAGGTCCTTGGAGAGAGACCCTGTCAGGAACACTGCCCACCTTGCTGCCTCTTTCTCTCTCTCCCCATCATCTCCATCGAGCCCTACTTCTGACTTTTTGACTGGGTCTCCCTTGGAGGTCTGATGCCACTCTCTTTTCACCATCCATCCAATCAGCCTGACCACTATAATTGTCCTCACCGCTATCTTCCTTCCCCACCCCCAGCTCCAACCTCCCCAAATTCTACCCACCTGGGCCAAAACAGTCTTCCAGAAAGAGACCTCCAAAAGCTACTGCTCTGCCTAACCAAACCTAGCAGCTCAGGGAGGGCCTTGAAGAGGAGCTTGTCGTCGTGCTGCGCTGCCTGGCCCGGACAGCAGCCCAAGGCCCATGCCAGTCATATCCCCTGCTCTTGCCAAAGCTTTCTCCGGACTGGACAGGCATTAAAGCCACACACGTACCTGAATTCCTCATGCTCAGGTCCCCGGTAGATCTCTGCCCCTGGCACAGGGCACTCCTGCTCTCTGGCTCAGAGGACCTGCCGTAGGGAAAAGCAGAGACAGGAAAGGGGAAGGCCGGGAGCAAGCCTCAGCTCAGCGACACAGCCCAGCTGGTGCTGAGAGCCTTACTCTCACTGTAGCCTAACATGAGTAATGAGAGCTGGCATGCTGGAATCGAACACTCATTTCCATTAGTAATCTCTGCCTGAGTGAACTGTTGACATTTCTCAAGGGGTCAGAACTCTCTAATCCATGCCCACCCCAGCCCCACAGGCCACCAGACCTGACAAAGTCACACTCAATTGAGTTTGGAAGCCAAGGCAACCTGCCCTTCTACAGATGGTGGACAAGGAGACCCTAGAAACTTGTTCAGTATGGGGGTTCCTGGGGCCCTACGTGACCTTGAGCTGAAGGGCCAACCAGGAGAACTGTGGGCTCCTGTATCTCCTTGCTATGTGGCCCTGAGCAAGTCATTCTGGTTCCCATAGCTTCCCCAATAGCCATCCCTTCACCCACCTATCCATCCACCTACCCACCCATCTACCAACATACCCGTCCACCCACCCATCCATCCATTCACCCATCCATCCACCCACCCATATACCAACTTATCCGTCCACCCATCCATCCCTTCACCCACCTATCCATCCTCCTACCCACCCATTCAGCCACCCACCCATCTATTCACCCACCTACCCATTCATCCATCCACACATTCAACCACTCACACACCCATCTTCCCATTTACCCAACCATCCGTTCACTCACCTATCCATTCTCCTACCCATTCATTCACCTGCCCACTCATCTGCCCACTTAACCATCAACCCATCCACCCACTCACCCATTTACCCACTCATCCATCTACCAATTTACCCATCCATTAATCCACCTACTCTTCCATCTACCTACACATTCACCCACTCACCTACCCATCTACCAACTTATTCATCCATCCACCCATCCATTCACTGACTTATCTATTCATCTACACACCCACCTACTCAGCTAACAATCCATCTATTCACCCAGCTATTCACCCCCCAACTCACCCATCTACCCATCCACCATCCACATAGCCATTTGTCCATCTACTCAGGCATGCAATAAAAGTACCCCTTCATTCACTCAGCACTCATTCTTAAGTGATCACTGATTGGTGGCCCAGGTTGTACCTTTCTCTGTCGCACCATACAAAGTACTTCTCTATCATTGCTACATTCTTTTTTACTTACTCTTCATGCCAAGCTAGAGTATGTACCAGAAATAGTGAGATGCCCATCAAAGTCACATTCCCCTTACCACATAGGGCATTTCCCAGCCTCCCTTGCAGTTGATTTTAGCTACATGTCTGAGCTCTAGCTGCAGGAAGGTGTGTGGAAAGGAAGGAGGTTGCTGCCAGGCCCAGGCTCTGAGGAAGCAAATGTACTTGCTCTGGTCTCTCCTTTCCCTTCCTCCCAGCTGAGGACAGGAGGCCCTAGAAGAAGGCAGAGTCACTAAGTAGCAGAGTGAGGGCCTTTGAGTTTGATAGGAGCACAATGCTTCTCATCCAGGGACATCAGCCCAGGAAGCTTCCAAGGTAAGAAGTGAGTACACACCTTACTCAAGACATTATGTATTTGGAGTCTGTCTATCAGCACAGTGGAGCCTACAAAATTGGGCATTATCATACCCAGTAGACAGAGGGGACACAGACCTGCATGAGCAAAAGTTGACCCTGGTCACACAGCCTGGAGGGCCAGGTGGACCAAGTTTGCTCTGCTTATGTCACAGTGGCTTTGCCAGATCCAAGACTCTTCTGTGATTAAGATGCAGACAGATCTTTGGGGGCGGAACACAACTCCCTCACAATAATCTCCCATGGTCCTCATCCAGAGTGGCGATGACCCATATACCCCCTTGCCTGGGGAAGCTCCATGTCCAGGGTTGAGGATCTCCTTGCCAGTCCTCACCCCACCCCCAGGCTCCATTCTCAGAGTATGCCCAGCTGGGAAGCTCCTAAAGCTCCTACTCCTGGCTTGGCTTGGCTCTTGGGAGAGGGGCTCCTCCTTCTGGGGATAGGCCAGGAGTATGTCCCTGAGAGATCTGACACGCTGGGCAGGGGACGAAGTGGACTCTAGGAGAGGAAAAGGGAGCACTCCTGATCCTAGCTCTACTTCCCTGAAGTAGAAGGGTTGGCCCACTCCTGTGTTCCCTGGGACAAGGTCTCCTAAGAAACTGAAGCAGCTGGCTTTCCAGTGTGGAATATCCTGAGATACTGTCTGCCCATCACCCACAGACAGGGTCTTTGCTACAATATTGGGGTATGGGCCACAGAGCAGAACCCTCCCTGCAGGGGTGAAAGGAGGGGGGGCCAAATCAGGGAAGCAATCCTGCAAGCCATGCCTACATGCCTGCCTCTCTGAGAAGGTGGCTTCAGTGGCCAGCCCAGCATGGATTTCAGAAACGTCGTTGTCTAGCTAGTAGTATTTTGAAGGGTCATAAAGCACGAAGTCATCGATGGAAGGAAAATATCAAGGACATAGTTCACCACTTCCAGCCAGTGCTAATCACATTAGCTTTATAATTAACATTGACTGCTCAAGACTCCCCAAGAATAGAACAGAGTACAGCATGTGAGGCACCTGTCCACACAGCTTCCCAGAGAGCCAGGGTAGGGAGGCGGAGATGGGAGGGTGCGGTGGGTGCCATGGGAGGGGGCCTCCTTGGCCTCTAATGACACTCACACTCTTCTGAACATCGTCTTCTGGGGCATCTCAGGCTCCCTCACTCTAACCTGTCTGAGGAGGGCCACTGCCACCTGCCTTCATGGGCAAGGGACTGAATCCTACCTCCCATATGTCTTTGAATATAGTGACTGCAACTTATTGCTGACCTCACTATGACTTGCTTCCCACTAAGAACCCCTCAGGGCTCCCCATTATTCGGGATGAATTCCCAGCTCCTTAGCATGACTCCTACTCTTGGGAGTTGCTTGTGACTCTGGGCACCTTACTTGATGACTCAGTTTCCTCCACTGTAGGTAGGATTGATATTCCCAACCTAGAATTGGAGAAGAGTCAGTGAAGTTGGTCCACGAGCCTTGGCCTACTGAGGATAAGCTTCCCATCCTGAGTTCCTGCTGTCAGCACCGCCCTCTCCAGAATGGCCTGTTCCATGTTCCCAAAGCATTCACAGGTCACCAAATCCCCAATGTTGTGAGTCCTCTAACCTCACTGCCTCCTCCCTGGAATGTGGCCACATCTCCAAATACACAGCTTCTGCTTCCCAGACTGTCCTTGAGCCCCACCTGACATCCAAGCAGGGAGAGCCATGTCTCTGGGCCACTTTAGCCATGGTGAGATCCCATGACTCCTGCACACCACCATGGGTGGATGCTCTACCACCTTATTCTATGACCCAGCTCTGTGCCCCAATCCTGGCTCGGTCCTAGACCAAGCAAGAACACAGATATGAGGGCAAAGAGAGAAAAGAGAACCATGCAGAGAAAGTCACAGAGGGACAGAAGACATGCAGCAATTTGTAGGACTGAGACATACTGAGATGCAGAGAGCTGAAGGCACCAAGGAGATGAGGAGCAAAGAAGGAGGCAGGGAGAGAAAGAGAGGACATAGACAGAGGGAGAAGGAGCAGAAGGCTAGAGACATGGCATTCTTTTAGCCACAGAGGCTATTGGGTCATGTCCATCATGGAGACCTGGGGTGTCCACTGGCCAGGACAACACAGCAAGGCAGAGCCTGTGAGGCTGAGCTGCTGTCCCCAGTGGCCCTGGAAGGTGGCCTGGGTGGTGGGGGGAGAAGGACTGGATCAGTGTCACCAGAGTTGGAGCCCAGTACAAGTGACAGAGGGGAATTTGGGCTTGGGGTAGAGGGCAGCAGGATGTTGGGTCTGGGCCCTGACAGAGGCCCTCCACCTGCTCCAAGAGGCCACAGCAGACCCATGGAGTCCAGCAGCAAGTGGGTAGGCCTTCCCTGGCCCTTACTCCCACTACACCTCCCAGCCAGCCCTTCTGAAAGGAAGGTACCTACTCCTGGACTGACTGCCCTTTTGAGTGGCAGATCCAGTAGGTAGATACCTGGGTAGCTGTGGTGGTTTGATTCAGGTGTCCCCCATAAACTTAGGTGTTCTGAATGCTAGGTTCCCAGCTGATGGAGATTTGAGAATTAACGCCTCCTGGAGGGAGTGTATTGTTGAGCGTGGGCTTATGAGTGTTATAGCCAGTTTCCCCATGCCAGTGTTTTGCACACTCTCCTGTTGCTGTTGTCCACCTTATGTGGGCCAGGGGGTGATGTCCACCCTCTGCTCATGTCATTGTTTTCCCTGCCATCATGGAGCTTCCCCTCTAGTCTATAAGCCAAAACAAACCTTTTTTTCCCACAAGCTGCTCTTGGTAGGTGATTTCTGCCAGCATTGTGAACCTCATTGCAACAGTAGCTACGGAGATGAAGAGCCCTGTGGATACCCACAGAGGTGTTCACCTTTTGTGGCTGTCAGCAGGGGACACTGAAATGGCCCCAAACCAACTGCAGAGTTCACAGCCAACGTCCTCAGGGAGCGACTGCCAGCCCAGACCAGATGCCAGAGAAAGTCTAATCCACCACCAGTCACTGCCAACCCCACACAGTCACAGCATTTATTCAGTAAGTGCCCACTTCAGCATGCTCCCTGTGCAAGTAGCATCAGGAGAGAACAAAGATGGGCAGGGCACTTGCTCCCCCATAACTGGACGCCAGGTGGCATGGTGAGGAAGTGTGATCCCCTTGGCCAAAGTCGCCCAGGCCTCTGCAGAGTCTTCTGTGCAGCTCCGCAGGAGGAGGACAGCAGCCTGTAGCTGGCTGGCAGGTAACGTGCAACAGCCGAGGCCCACAGAGCACATAACAGTTCAGCCCACGGGATCTAGGACAGAAGCTGGCCTCCTGCCCAGGGTCTTCCTCTCTAATAGAGGAGAGGCTGATGGCAGGGGGGAGCTCAGGTGTGTGGCATCTCCTGATACCACAGCCCTGTGACCACCTGTCCATGGTCCTGGGTGAGCATGGAGTTTGCATGGACCTGGGAATGCAGAGAGATGCTGGCCCGCCCCCGCCCCGATGAGCTTGCTCCTGGGCAGGGCAGGGGGCGGGGTGCCAGGAGTCAGAGGGACAGGCCACATGCACAGAATGCCTGTGGGGGCATCACAGCACACAGAGTGACCACAAGCTTCCCAGCAGACAGCAGCCAAGCACTGAGAAGACAGCGACCTTTTCCTAATTGAATCACTAGCCCCAAAGGCTGTGGCAGCTGCTAGGAAGACAACGGCTCACTTCAAGACTGTCAAGGAGGGCTTCCCAGAGGAGGGAGCATGAGCTTTAACTTCCAGACAGTGAGTGGGAGGAAGCACTGTGTTCCCCTTGTCCACTTTTCTGATGACACAGGGCATAGCACGTGCCCTGGTCCTCCTGCCAGGCCAGGACAGCAGGGACAGCAGGAGTCTAAGAGCCAGGCCAAGGAAGAGTGGTCAATGTATCACAGAGCTAGGAGGCTCCAAAGCCACCTGGTATGTCCCAGCCTTGAAACTGGGAGCAAAGTTTTCAGCTCTGAGTCCTGGCCTCTGTTTGCAGAATGGGAACATTCCTGCAGGTCTTGTCAGCGGCAGCCAGTGGGGTGGCAGGTTAGGCACAGCTCCATGCTGCCACCTGCAGCAATTGAGAAGTCCCTTTCAGAGACCTCCACTCAGGTGACACTGGGATTCCCAACTTTACTGCAGAAAAGATTTTCAGAATGAGTCAGTACCAAGAAAAGCCAGAATTTAGTAAGAGCTTCTAACACAGGTTTTTGTCATGGGCATGAGAAGGAAGAGAGACACTCATGGAAAGGAGAGTACAAACCCAAGCACGGCCAGCAGCTTCTAAAGAAAGCCATGCCTGAGTGCCTTAGCAAGAGTCACATATAGGATGTTGGTGGCTTCTGAAGTTACATTTCAAAGGGTGGCCAAGGACCACCCTCCCCCCCCCCCGGCTTTCTCTCTGGAAATGAGGTCATAAGGTGATTCCTATGGTGTCTTGAGTAGTACCACAATCTGAAAGGTACAACCGTGGGTCATAGGGTTGCCCAAGGTGAGTAAGATTTGCTAGTGAGATTTTAGAAAGTTATAAGTTTACAATCAGGAAAGGAGAAAGGACGTGCTTGGACAAATGCAGCTGGCTAGACCTCCAGCATGCTTGGTGCCACTTTAGCGATCTTGTTAGCAGTGTCTCCATATGAAGAAGCACTTTCCCTCTGTCAGCAGTCTTCACAGTGGGTTTTGTTAGCTGGGCTGTGATTCGTGCTTCTCGGCTGATGATAGACTCCAGCATGTGGGACTCCTTTCCCTTCCATACTTCCTTAATTTTTCCTGATTTTCTTGCCTCAATCTTACAGCTGATTTTTAGAATACATTTATTTTTAGAACACTTATAGTCCCAGAAACATCAGGCAGACCATCCGGAGCTCCCAATTTCCTCAGTGTGGAGTCTCACAGGAAGCTATAGTGCCAGCACCATGCCAGAGCTGCTGGGTTCCCGTAACTTGAGGGCCATTTTGTCACAGAGTATCCTGCATCCTGCCAAGGATACCTGGAGGCATTGTGGTGGTGGTGGCATTACAGCACAGTGCCGAGCTTTGGGTGAGAAAGCAGAGTTTTATTTCAGTGGTCTGTTTGCAAGGCATCTGTTTGAGAAGGCAGGTAAATCTCATGCCATGTCTTAGAAGCCTCCCATGGGGCATCTGAAAATGGTCACCTCCAGCTATTAAAAGCACTGTGTTCCTATAATAGAGGGTTTCCCCACAATGCTGAATGAGTGTCATGTTATTATGAAAAGAAAGAGATGAAAAAGAAAGAACAAAAGAAAAGAAGGCAAAGAGAAGAGAGGGGATGAGAAGGAAAGATGGGGCAAGGAGGGGAGGGGAGGGGAGGGGAGGGGAGGGGAGGGGAAGGGAAATGTAAATGTCTCAGAACATTAAAACATGGAAACAATGTTGTCATACTAACTGTATCTAGAGCCAGCTTCTTAAACTGTGGGTCATGACTCCATATAGGGTCATGTAACTGAATGTGGGGGTTATAATGGGTTTCTGACTATGAAACAACCAGAAATCAATCTAAAATGAAACTCATAATGAATCTGGGTGATTTTGGCGGTGTTGACTTCTGATGCATCCTGTGAGTTCCCGGCTGCCTCGGGAACACTCAGCACGTGAACTTTGCACCATGCGTGCCGTCATGCAGTGTCAGTGAACGCTGACTGAAACACCTCAGCTCAGATTCAATACTACTGCATGCTAAGACTTCCAGGGAGTTTACTAGACACAAAGCTTTTGGCTATTATAGAAGCATAATGATTTAATTACAGAAAAAAAATACCTTTAATATTTTCCACTATCATTCCTGAGCATGTAAGTATCAAATTACTATGTCTTTGGATTGTATTGTGTTAAAATGTTTGATTTTAAAAATTGCTGTTTAAGCAGCTGACTTGAGTTTTGTAAAAAAAAAAAATCACTAAATGAATTTTGGCTTGGTATGGTTAGGGCAGAATTTCCAACAATTTCTAAAATGGCTCTAAACATGTTCTTTCTTTCTCCCTTTCTCTTTTTATATTGAATATTTATATAAAGAAGCATGGTCAATTATAAAATCAAAACATCAAATGAAAAACATTGAGGAAGCTCTAAATCCTATAATATAGAATAGCTAAGATTTAATTCTTCATATAAAAATAAACAAGAACATTTATCTCATTAGCATGCAAATTTGCTTTTATCTTTATTAGATCACAATATTATAAATATATTAAAGAATTGCTTTAAAATAAGTTTCCTCATGGTTCATTACTAGTAACTGTTTGATTTGCTTACCTATATATCAGGGTTATGTAAAATTTTCTTGGGTCAAAAAGGGTGTTAAGTAGAAAAAGTTTAAGAAGCCTGGCTGTGGAGGAACAGAGCCAGCAGAGCATGGGAGAGGGTTTATGGGACTGGCTTGAAGACTTGGGCTAGGAAGTCCAGTAGTGGCTGCCGCTACCCTGAAGAGACGGAGAACCAGGTAGCTGCTAAGTCCGCATGTTTACACCATCCAGTGGTGCTTGGATTAACATAGAATGAAACCAAAGCATGAAAACTATGATTTAAAGGAGGGTCGGGGGTTCTCTGGAGAGCACTAACTATACTTGCAGCTTTTATTTAAGATTCATCAATATAAAGGAAGGGTAAGAGGAGGGTTAATCAAATTTTAAGATGTTATAAATAAGCTGTATGGAAATCTACTTTATTGGATAATGATGCACACAGAAACCATAAATTGTTACTAGAAGATTTTCAGTGGCAGGGATGGGATATTTACCAGTGAGTTTTTGGCCAGGGAGATCCTTGATGCCCCTAAAACGTCACAGGCCATTGCCAAAGCTCTTGGTTTCCAACCAGAAATAGATGATAAGACCCTACTGCAGAAGAGTCTAGATGCTTAGGCTGCAGGTCACTGAGAAATCAAGCTGGAGCTCAACTGAAAATATCCTCCTTGTAGACCAGCTGACAGAAAGCTCAAAAAAACTAGGCTTCATGCAGCTGTATGGGAGATAGAAGTCATCAGTGGTCATAAACAACAGTGGACATTGCAAGCCTTAAGACTGGCCAGGCAGGCCAAATGAACCAATGGGTGCAATAGTGGCATGTCTGTTATGGGGGAAACCAACCTTTCTCTAATTGGATGGAGGCCTGGTACTGAAAAACCTAGTCAAAAGCCTATAGTGAGGGAGGTCATGAGCCCTAGAGGACTAATGCCTGCTGTTGTCTGTCTAAATGCATATCTTATGCTCACCAAACTGCCCTATAAACATTTTTGTTAATGTTCATACCCATATATTAATGCTACTCTCACTTTTGGTTAGAGAAGCTTCTCTTTTCAGATAGCTGTTGACCACTAGAATGATACAAAAGGCACCATAGTGCTGAGAAGAAGTGACAGAGGACTGTTCAACACTGAGACATCTGTATCACAGCTTCCAAGGCTCAGGGTCCATTGCAGAAGAGGTGGCAGAAAGAATGTAAGGGCCAAATGGTGGGTAGGACTGATTACAATGCAATCTTCCAGACACAAAATGGCCTAGACATCCATGACCTCTCAGTGTCTATGGTATGATTTACGCAGAACCTTCTTAAAAGGAGGAAAAGATGATGATATCAAAATAAAAGACTAATTGAGAGGGGGAGAGGATATACTAGAAGGTGGATTTGTGAAGGTGAAAGTGGGAAAGGGGAGGGTATTATCATGGTTTATTGTCTATAGTTATGAAAGTTGTCAATAAAAAAAGTTTAGGGCTGGAGAGATGGTTTAGCGATTAAGGCACTTGCCTGTGAAGCTTAAGAGCTTATGTTCAAATCTCTAGATCCCATGTACCCAGACACGTACTGACACAAGCATGCAATATCACTCATGCACACAAGGGGGTACATGTGTCTGGAGTTTGTTTGCAACAGGCTGAAGGTCCTGGCATGCCCATTCTCCTCTCCTCTCTCTCCCTCTTTCTCTTTCTCTCAAAATAAAATAAAATAATCAGACTGGAGAGATGGCTTAGCGGTTAAGGTGCTTGCCTATGAAGCCTAAGGGCCCAGGTTCAATTCTCCAGGTCCCATGTTAGCCAGCTGCACATCATGGCACATGCATCTGGAATTTGTTTGCAGTGGCTAGAGGCCCTGGTATGCCCATTTTCTCTCTCTCTCTCTCTCTTTCTCTCTATCTCTAATAAAATAAAAATAAGTGAAACAATTAAAATTTAAATAATAAAATAAGTTTAAAACTAAGGAAATATTTTTTAAAAAAATATTTGTCAATAGAAACTATGGGGAACTATAGCTAAATTGAAAGAATGTTTATAATTATTGAGTTGGAACAAATCACGAGTTGATTGACTTGACTTGTGTATATCCTCATAGACCACAAGTTGCTTGTCTCATGCTTATCAGTTCAGATCACATTTACGAGTTGTTTGGTTCATGATAATTTTATCAGGAAGTCTTTGGAGAAGCTGTGAACTATTGCCTTCAAGATACTCCACCCAAGATGCACAGTCTTCCATGTCCGCAGGCTTAGCTTGGGCACAGATTACCCTGTTGTGAACTAGCTTGATGTCCACATCTCCCTAATTTTGATGTCTATATAGCTAAATGTCTCAGCACCCCCAATCTGTGCTGTGGATCTACCTAGAGAATTCCTGGGGAACCACTGGTATTGAGTCATAAGGCAGATGGAGCTGGAGTTCAATGTCAATAACAGATCACAACAGCCTCAGGGCCTGGCACCCTCACTCAGAAATAAGCAAAGTTTAAAAAAAAAAAAATAAGGCTTTTTCATCACCCTTGCTAATCCAGGCCACCCATTAGAAGGTACTGTCTACTTTGATGGCTGGTCTTCCCCCTCAGCTCATCCTTCTCTGGTATGCCCTCACAGCCATGCCCAGAGACGTGTCTCTTAAGTGGTTCTAAATTCCATCAAGAACAATCATCACATCAACTAAACCAGGGCCATGTTAGTGCTTTGAGAGCAGCTGAATATCTGGGAAGGTAGGGAAGTGGGAAACCCTCAACACAGCCACCAACGGGTCCATGATGGAGGTGGTGAAGCTACAAAGTAGGGCCAAGGTGACGGAAAGAGCAAGATAATGTGAATTGGTGTGTCCCTAGTGGACCCCTTGGCTCAGAAATGTATTGCCATCGGTTGCACCTCCCAAAGGACACACCACACAGGTACAAGGGAAAGGATGGGGGAATGGGATGTCCAAGCAAGGTGACGCTGACACATGCTGAAATGCCAAAGATGACTTTTTGCAGGACTTACAGTGGGGACAGACTGAGCTCAACTCCAAGTGCAAGAATGAGTGTGATTGACAGCAGGTAGAGGTGGCAGATGGTAAATTAGCAACAGAAGACTGAGCAGGTAGGGGATCCTGGCTAGTGGAGGCCGGGGACTCAGATACCAAAGTCAATGTGAGGATCTGAGTCACGTCAGGTGATCAGATTCAGGGGCAGGACCCTCTCCCCTAACATGGTGGGATTCTGGCTGAAACTGGACTCAGTATGCTGAGCAGGGAAACCCAAGGACAAGGCCATGTCAGCAGAGAGCTCAAAGGGAAAAGGTGAAAGTGTGGCAGAGATTTGACTCCTTGTTGGGGCTGTCCACTCCAGATCCTTGGAGGGTAATTTTGCAGTGGGCGCCCACCACCTCCAGTAGCTGGAGGGTGGGAGGAACTCCACTGTGTCGCTGTCAATCTGTCATTTCTGTCTGAATGTTTATTTAGGGGAGCAACATCCATGTAAGAGTCATGGACAGAGAGAGAGCCAGCCTTCTTTGCCACTGACCCAATCCTGCTTCCTAGGAGTGGGGCTGCTCCTCACTCCCTGATTCTGCTGCGCCCAGATCCAAAATGGCTCCCTCAGGCTGCTCTTCATCTAGCTCTTACCTATCATCCCTCAAGATGCATCCACAAAAGATGACTCTCTGCAGGTGTCCTGAGCAGTACCTGTCTACCCTTGCTGGGGACTGCTGCAGTGATGGATAGCTGCCTGGACTGGTGGAAGCCTTCTATAGGGGGCAATCATAGGCCAGCTGTATGCACACCTAGAAGGCCAAGGAGCTGCCATCCATTCCCAGCAGAACCCCTTATGTCAGGTGTTGCTCTGCCCAGGGCCCAGGAATCCCCCCAAGCACTCTGAGTGTCTTGCCTAGCCTTAGGACACCATCAGGTGGGTTCTGTTGTGTCCAGCACCAGCCCATTCTGAGCTGGCTTCCTCCTACTCTATCTCACATTGGATAAAGTGAATGTGGCTCTTAGTGCTTGAGCAAGGGCTTTGCTGCCCCCTGTCGACCATGCATGGAAAACCACATACTGCCACTGCAAATGTGGGACCAAGGAAGGAGGGGGGCTTGGAGAAGGAGATTCTTTTTGTTTGTTTGCTTTTTTGTGTTTTGAGGTAGGGTCTCTAGCTCAGGCTGACTTGGAATTCACTATGTATTCTCAGGGTGGCCTCAAACTCATGGAGATCCTCCTACCTCTGCCTCCTGAGTGCTAGGATTAAAGGCATGCTCCTCCATACCCAGCTGAGAAGGGGATTCTTGAAGGAAAGAGTTTAGTACCATTGGGCCAGGGCTAGGCTAGGATTGTGACTGTCAGACTTGGGAGGTTTGCTCTGGAACTTATTTTCTTTATCTATAGGGGATGATTCAGCATGCCAGGGAAGAGAACAAGTCCCAAGTCTCCCTCCCTATGGAGGAAAGTGAGGGTGCATAGAAAGCTCCTTGGCAAGAGGGTGAGGGGCAGCTGACCCTAATGTGCACAGGAGGGTGTGGAGTGATCTTGACCCTGCACAAGAAAGAGGAAGGGGAGGGCGGACCATGACCTGCACAGGAGGGTGGAGAAGGGACACATGCTTGCTGGTGCCCAAGAGCAAAGTCATCTGCTTCTCCTATGCTTTACAAGGGTAGAGGACAGCAGCAAAGGCCCTCTGTGTCCCACAAGAGTTCCCTGGACAGACAGGACTAGTTCAGGTCTACAGAAACAAGCTGGCCTCTAGCATCTAGTGACTGAGGGGGTGTGAAGAAGGAAAGTGAACCTGTCGCTGTGAGAGACAGAAGGGGAAAGGCTCTCAGACCCGCCTTCTCCTCAGCTGTCCTTCAGCAAGACATGAGGGTCTGTGTTGTGAAGAGGACTGTGGCCACTGGCACTCTGCCCTCAGAACTCCAGAGGCTCCACACAGACAGAGCAAGTAGCCTGCGCCACAGCCCAGGAAGCCATGGGCTCCAATGTCTCGGGTCTGTTGAGTCCACACGGGGACAGTCTAGCCAGCACCTGCTGCCTCCGCATGATGCAGGCCCGCAGACTGTGGCTCTGCCCAAGAGACAACAGGGGTTATGGGCCTGTCATCGTGGGGTCAGTGTGGGTGGCCAGGCTGTGTCCCTGCGCTGAGACAATGTGAAGGAAACCCTTTCTCCAGCACCACTTGCATGGGCAAATGTTAGGACCTAATTCAATACTCAACTCTGGCTCATTAATGTGGGCTGCTGGGATTTGCTGTGACCAGAACAGCTGTCTTGCCACTCACAGGAGGCGGCTGGGGAAGGGATACCTGAGGGGACTCACCCTCTGGCCATGTCCTGAGTTGATCAGAAGAGCTTAGCATCTCAATCTCCTGCCCTGCTAGCATACACAGAGTCCCCTATACTGTCCAGTCCCCTCCAATCCCCCTGTGTCCCTCCTAGTATTTCCTCAGGAGACTGTCAGATTCTATCTTTTTCTTTGGGACAGTAGCTGGGTGGGGACCAGCAGTCATTCCCCGGCTTACAGAGCATTGGAACAGAAGGATAGAATGAACATGTCATATATTTCAGAGTGTCCCCTAGTGCCAGTGCTGTGTTTGGTACATGCTTGTCAAACACTGGGCAGCCCTGGGGACGTGGCTCAGAGCTAGAGCTCACACCTCACCTGTGTATGATCCTGGACTCCCTAGCACCACAAAACATTAAAACAAAGGAAGCCTTAAGTGAGTATCCTGGGAAGGAGGGGACAGGGATAGGACAGGGAGCAGTAGAGGAACTCAAGCCATTTCATGCAGTCATCGACACTGTGTGACTCTCAGGAGGAAGCCCAGGGCCACTGCCCATGTGACTGTCACCCTCTGTGGACCTGGCTACCCTGGGAAATGTAAGATGGTGTGGCCAGCCCTGGGGTCATCCTCGTGGAGAGGTGAGTTCAGGACTCACCCGGAAAGCAAGAAGCCTGCAAGGATGCTCCCCCAGTGTTGGAGCAGCTGCACTGCCGAGCTCTCCCTCCTCCAGGGCTCCTCGTGCTCCAGCGCAGGCCAGCTGTGGACCCGCTGAGAGGTTCTGCTGAGTTGCTTTCTGTTCCAAGGGCATCAGGCAGGTAAGGTGCAGAGGCTGTGCACCATGTTGCCAGAGGACTAGCTGAGGCACGAAGCGTGAGAAGTGTGGCTTCAGGGTATCGGACGCCCAGCGATGTCAAGGAAAGCCTCCTGGCAACGGATGCAGCAGGCGCGCAGGCCTGGAGGCAGGACCAAGCTCCGTGGTTGTCCTGACCCCTCCCAGAGCACACGACCTGTGACTATCTCAGGTTCAGCAAAGGGGCTCTGTGTGCTCGACAGCTGCCTTACAAAGGAGAGAGGGTCCTGCATTAGTGAGTGGGTCCAGTGAAGTCCTAGGGATCATAGAAGGCCAGTGTCAGGGGCATGAGTAGGACAGAGGACAGTTGTGAGCAAAGGGACATGGAGCCTCTAATGGTAGAAAAGGCAGAAGGGCCAGCCAGCCCATGCACTGACTTTAGCCCAGAGGGGCCCTCCTGGCATGCTGACCTCCAGCTGCAAGACAATAATCATGCATTGTGGAGCCTGGGTCAACTGGAAGGCTATTCTGGACAATCAGGGGGAATGCTGGCCTCATACACCCACCACCCCTGGGGCCTCCATTTCCCCATCTGTGGAGAGAGATGGGGACCCATTGAAGGCCCACTTCCATCAGTTCTCTCCTAGGAGCCACCAGCTGGCACATTGTTAGGTGGCAGATGTCACTGGGCTCAGCTGGCCAGACTTGGTTGCCATGACAACCATCTCCAGACCTGGATGGGGTGGTAACACTTGGCAAACACTTGATAAAGCAGGGCTACAATGCTAAGGACTTCTGCAGTTAGCAAGCTCTTTCCTGAGGAGATGCCACCCAGGCTCAGGGACTTAAATGACACTCCACTCTAGACTCCCAAGTTTACACCTCTGGCCCAGCCCTCCCCGTTAGCATTGGATGGATCCTTGCCACCTTCTCCTGGGGTGTGTCTGTGAGCTCCTCGCACACCACCTGCCTCAGGGCAGCTTTACTCGTGAGACCTGTCCAGGGAACCTCCTGGGTCAGGCTTATGTCTATTCCTGGCTCATCCTCACTTCAGTTCAGGCCTCACCCCACCCATGACCCACCCTGCCTCTCCTAACATCCTATCCTCTTCTTTTTGAAATGGGAATTTTGGAGTTCCTTGCCAATGCACCAGTAAATTTAGAGTACCACAGATTCTTGTCTTAGGAATTTTAAAAATTAAAATCTATAGACCAGAGGGTAAGGTTTAGAGAGACTTTATTAGATTAAGAGAAGGGAAAAGGAAGAAGTAGAGAGCGCCTGTGTGGTGGTTTGATTCAGGTGTCCCCCATCAACTTAGGTGTTCTGAATGCTAGATTCCCAGCTGATAGAGATTTGGGAATTAATGCCTCCTGGAGTGAGTGTACTGTTGGGGGCGGGCTTATGGGTGTTATAGCCAGTTTCCCTTGCCAGTGTTTGGCACACTCTCCTGTTGCTATTGTCCACCTTATGTTGGCTAGGGGGTGATGTCCACCCTCTGCTCATGCCATTGTTTTCCCCTGCCATCGTGGAGCTTCCTCCTCGAGCCTGAAAGCCAAAATAAATTTCTTTTTCCCACAAGCTGTTCTTGGTTGGGTGATTTCTACCAGCAATGCGAACCTGACTGCAACAGTAAAGTGGTACCGAGGAGTGGGATTGCTGCTAGACACCTGAATGTGTGGCTTTGGCCCTTTTTTTTTTTTTTTTTTGAGCTGATTTTCAAGAAGAATGTGGAAGTATTTGAAACCTTGGCCTAAGAGATGCCTTGCAGGGCTGTAAGTACAGCTTGACGGACTATTCTGGTCAGAGTTGAAAGGCCTGAATGCAGTAAGAACTATGGACTGTGAGGTTTGGCTTATGAGGGTGAGAAAGGGCTTTGCTTGGACAGGGCTAGCAGCTTGTGTGAGCTTGCTATTATGCCTGTGTCCTGAGAAGTTGTGCAGGGTTGCTTTGTGTAGAAATGAACTGGTGTGAGCAGAGGGATATGGCACAGAAAGAAAAATCTTTGAGTGAACTGCTGCCCATTCAGCTGCAATTGAGAGATTACAACCTTTGAGATTGGGCCAGCTGATCTGCACTGGGGCAACAGGAAGAATGCAGACTCTTTTGAAGGGGCCTGAGTGCTCAAGGAGTCCTGTTCTTCAAAGTCTGTTTTATTCCCCCATAGATTAACAAATTGGCACCCTCCCTGGTATTGTGGAGTATAAGAAATGCTGGAAAGAGGGTCATTGAGTTTGCAACACAGTCTTGTGTTTTGGAAGCAGCCATGGGCAGTGTGGAGCAGGTTTGCTGGATGCCTGCATGGAGACCCCATGGGGCCATGAGGATGAACCATGGATTGCAGTGGAGACCCCGTGGAGATGCCAGGATCACGAGATGGCTGCTAAGGAAAGCTGCCGGCTCTGATGAAGTTTTCCAGGACTGTGAGTAGCCTAGCTGGAGAGGCAGAATTGGAATGCCAGAGACTTGTTGCTGGTTAGAATTATCAGACTTGGAGATTTGTCACTGGCTAGAATTGTTGGCCTTAGAGTTACAGAGTTTGATATTTGCACTGGTTGTTTTAAATCCTGTATTGGTTTAATATTTCTTTGCTATTCCTAATGCCATCTTTTGCAGTGTGAGTATTTATTCTGTGCCATTATGCGTTTTTAAGATTATTTTTTTGGTATTATGACTCAGTTATAAGACCTTGGACTATGGGGATGTATGAACATCATTGAAATTCATAAAAACTTGGGGACTTTTAAAGTTGGACTAAATGCATTGCATTTTATATCATGTATAGATATCAGTTTATGGGGACCAGGGACAGAATGTGGTGGTTTGATTCAGGTGTCCCCCATAAACTTAGGTGGTCTGAATGCTAGATTCCCAGCTGATAGAGATTTGGGAATTAACACCTCCTGGAGTGAGTGTATTTTTGGAGGGGGGCTTATTGTTGTTATAGCCAGTTTCTCCTTGCCAGTGTTTGGCACACTCTCCTGTTGCCTTATGTTGGCCAGGGGGTGATGTCCACCCTCTGCTCATGCCATCATTTTCCCCTGCCATCATGGAGTTTCCCCCTTGAGCCTGAAAGCCAAAATAAACCTCTTTTTCCCATAAGCTGCTCTTGGTTGGGTGATTTCTACCAGCAATGCGAACCTGACTGCAACATCCTGCCATGTGGAGGGCAGGAGAGGGTAGAAAGCCCATGTGATGGTCCTGGAAGAAACATGAAGAAAAAGATTTTTTAAAAGATTTGAGAGAGGAATGTGCAGAGAGCTCCTGCCATGTGGAGGGTAGAGAGGGGTCAAGGCCGAAATAAGGGGAGACTTACCAGAACCTGGAGGTTCAGGAGTGATAAACAGGCATCCAAGAGAAGCTTGTCCCTGGCACACACCTCTTTATAACCGTATTGTGGTGGGTTTCACCTTCAGGCTCAGGTGATCCAGAAAGACATCTGCTTGGTGTGGACTAAAGGCTGACTCAGGAAGGGGCCAGCCAGGATTCCAAGTTCTAGGGGCCAACCACAATGTCAGGGTTAGATTTAAATTCTAGGAAAGGGGGCTGGAGGGATAGCTTAGCCGTTAAGGTGTTTGCCTGCAATGCCAAAGGACCCAGGTTTGATTCCCCAGGACCCATGCAAGCCAGATGTACAAGGTGGCACATGCATCTGGAGTTGGTTTGCAGTGTCTGGAGGCCCTGGCGGGCTTATTCATTCATATTCTCTCTCTCTCTCTCTCTCTTTCTGTCTGACAAATAAATAAATAATAAAATTTAAGAAAGGGGACCTTCCTCCCAGGAGGGGCTCAGGTTGTTTGTGTAAAAACCAGATTTAGGGAACTCCTTTAGGCAAGAGATAAGAAATCAGATCATCCTTTGAACTCTAGCAAAGTGGAGATTGCAAGGACAGACTTAAGGACATTCCTGTCTTTACTTTTAGGAGCCTAGTCACTCTAACTGCCTCATTCTCACTGCTTCTCCAGATCCCTGCCCTGCCACGTGGCCTTGTTGATGCTCTGGGGGACTATTAGGGCCCCAGTGCATCTCCTCCTTAGACCCCTCCCAGCCGCCCTGGCCATCTTGATCTTCCTCAGTCTCCACATGGCCTTAACATTTCCTGTGCCTCTGCCCTGGGAACTCTCCTCCTAGTATTTTATGGCCAGCGGAGGTCTTCCCTAACCATTTAGCAAGCTGAAGCCCTTCCCTGGGCTTCTCGGCACTCCCCCATAGCTATCCCATCAGCTCTTGTCAGTCCAACTGAGATGAAGGTCATTCATGTGCCTGCATCTGAGGGACCTGCTGTAGACCCAGAACTGGGTTTATAGGAACCTGCCTGGTTGCTATGTGAGTGACTGGAAGAGCACATGCTGTGGGGTAAAAGGAGGTTGTATGCAGAACAGATGCTCCAGGCTTCCTGGCATGCCCTTGAGAAAGCTCAAATATGGGACACAGGCTCTTAGCACACCAGGCCAGAGGCTCTACTTCCTTAGCTGTTCTCCAGTCTTTACAGGAGACTCTTGGGGACAGTGCAGAGGCCAGTCTCACTTGGTGGTCCGTATGCAGTGTTTCCCCTCTCTGGCTTGGTCTCTACCTACCTGGGGTGGACCTTTGATGTTCAGTCCAGGCTTGGCTCTGGCCCAGCTGGCTATGTAATCTCATGCAACCTTGCTCAAGGTGACCACATATGCCCCACCTGTCCCAGGACCTTGGAGAGTATTTCAGCATTTGGCTGCTGTAATAAAAAGGCCACACAGTGGGCAGCTCAAGAGACTTTGATTTCTTCCAACTCTGAAGGTGGGAAGTTCCGGATCAGCGCACCAGTGAGGTTTCTCATTGTGTCATCGACTGGGTACTCTTGCTCATTGGGTTCTCCACTCAGATAGACATGCATACAGGGTAGACTCTTCCATCAGGGAGCTGACCGCAACCTGAAGGTTCCACCTTCCAACTTCATCCCTTCTGAAGTCTCCACCTGCTGATGCCATTACCATGGGGACAAAGATGTGCACAAATGTACAACCTATAGGTTACTTTCCAGTCACTTGCTTGAGCCTCAGTTTCTCCTATCTGTAAATGTGGGGTTCTGGATGAGGTAACAGCTCAGCACTAACTTGTCCCAGAAGTGCTTAATGCTAGCAGAGCTCACTACTGGATTCTAGACTGTTCTTCAGCCCCACAGTGATAGGGATGGAGCAAAGGTCTTTATTGCAAGCCTACCACACTTCAAAGTTGAAAGCCTTTGTTGTCAGAGATACATGGAGCCTGGGGTGGTACCAGCTAAGGTTGATTTCAGATTAATGGCAGTTTACCTCCTCATTCACCTGAAGTTCACACTAGCTAGGGACTTATCATTTTGCTTACAAAAGTCCAGTCTTGACTGGTGGAGGCTGTGGATGCAGGCCCTACGTCCATACCATCCCTTCAGGCGCTTGGAGGAGGCCAGACTGTGAATCTTTCTGAGGCAAGCATCTGTCTCCTCAGGATTGCCTCACCACGGCCTGAAGGTGCAATTTGGTAGTGGCCGCTGGGTGGCACCATTGTGCCACACAATGGCCTGTTCTGCTTCCTGCTGACTATGACCCCCCTGCTGGACTGGGCAATATCTAGAATTCAGATCCCAATTTTGGGCCTCAGGTCACTGTAAGAAACTCAGCAGGTGGGTGATAGGATGAATGGCTGCCTTTGAAGTCTCAGGCCCAGCTGCTTGCTCCAACGACCTCTGCAGGGACAGCACCTGGCCAGAACCCTCTGAAGGCAGACCTTTGTCCTTCTGGCTTCCTGAGATAGTCTCCCTGCCTGTGTCTGGGGCATGGGTCCCTCGCTTAGCGTCAGCACTGGCACCCAAGGCTGGGAGTGTATGGATCCTCTCCTGAGCTAAAGGTCTTAGGCACAGGGCTCTGTGGGTGTCAGCAACTGAGGTCTCCAGAGGCAAATAGTAGGTATGCTCCACTGGGTCTTTGGCAGTGCTTAGAAGTGCATGAGCCAGCCTGACCCACTCGGGGGTTCTGTGCACCCTCTGCTCTGCGCACTGCCACCGGTCAAACCCTCCCCTCTCCACTGCCTGTGTCCCAAAAGTACTTCCTGTCTGGCATGTCCAAATCTCATTTGCCTGGCAAGGTCATGAAGTCTACTACTTCAGCTTTCTCTTAACCCCTCCCCCTCTGGTTGTATGGGATTTCCACCTGACTTCTTATGCCCAGGTCTACATTCCCTTCACTTCTGTGGGGGCCCTGCCACAGCATTCTGGGTCCTAATACACAGCCCTGCCCACACATGCCCAGGGAATGGAAGCTGCCACACTATTCTCCTGCCTTACCTCAGCAATGCCCTGAGGATATGCAAGGAGACCCAGTTGAAACAGGCTCTGGCCCATTCTTCCCCACTCCACCTTACCCCAGCTTGTTCCAGATGTTTGGAGAAACCTGGCACCTGTCAGGGATCTAGCTAGCCTTGCCTACACTGTACTCTGCCCCTTGTCTCAGCTAGCTATGTCCTGTGGGCATGCCTAAGGGGTTACCTAGATGAGGTTCGTGCCATGGGAAGACCCACCTTAACTGTGGCAGCACCTTCCCAAGGGCAGAGTCCTAGATGGTATTGAAAGAGAGAGCCAGTACGCATCACTCCCTGGCTTCTCACTGTGCTGAATGTGACCAGCTGCTTCATGTTCTTGCCACGGTGCCTTCCCTGCACGGTGGACTATAAGCTGAAATAAGTCCCCTTCCTCCCCTAAAATGATTTGGGGGAGACATTTCTTCCCATCAATAAGAAAGATAACTAAGTCACTCAGTCTGCTATCTTCATCTTACAGACAAGGAAACTGAGGCCAGGGTATCAGGTGGCTAGCCTAAGGTCACAGAACCAGCTAGCAACAGAGCTGAGACTTGACATTGTCCTAATATTAGATGCCCAGATACTGGCCATGGGGCCTCCTACTTCTTCTTCTTTTTTTTTTTTTTTGGCTATTCAGGAAAGTCCAAGTCCATCACCTCTCTGGACACCCTTGCAGGGATATGTCAAATGGGGAAAGACCTGATTTCCATTTGAAAAGCATGACTCATCGCCAGGACATTGACAGGCTGCTTTGTAAGATCAAGTGTGGCAGTTAGGAGTGGGCAGGTGTCTACACAGGGCTGGGAGAAAGCTAGGGATTACAGAACAAACAAACTGGGGCCA
The DNA here is from genome assembly GCA_036346955.1 of Dipus sagitta. Classification (NCBI taxonomy): domain Eukaryota; kingdom Metazoa; phylum Chordata; class Mammalia; order Rodentia; family Dipodidae; genus Dipus; species Dipus sagitta. Next base: position 2,332,333 of record CM070781.1, on the reverse strand, counting down.
AGAAGGCCAAGACTCTCTGGACCCTATGGAGGGGGCACAGCACTGACTTGCCCAGGAGGGAAGTGTTGGGCAGGGGCCTTGGGCAACCCATAGGGAGAGCTAGGGATCCCAGGCCTTGGGAAACTAAGATGCAGATCAGTTCCAAGCTGGTAAGGCTGAGCTGTATGAAGTGAGGAGCTGTCCCAAGAGCTTGCAGCCAGACCACAATCACATTGTCAACATCACCTGGTGATCAGTGGGGACCATAGCTGAGGAACATGCTGGGCTGGTCCTGGACCTCTCCTGCTTGAGGTGCTGGGAGCCGCTGATGTGCTGCAGAAGAGAGGAGGCTAGGTGTCTGGTGGTAAAACAGTCAGTGGTCCCTGTCCTGGGAACCCAGCCTACTTGTTTTTATGGGCATCTCAGGGCACAAGGGGCAGCTCAGGGGACATTCAATAGCTCTTTTATCAGACATTTAAGCTGAGCCCAAGTTTTCACCACATAACAGCACTGGGGATCTGCCTTGTGCCCTTCCCTGTGGTGACTTACTGGGTTGCCCTCAGTGCAGAAGCCCTCAGCCCGCCCCCCCAGGAAACTGTCCCACTGTTCTTTCTGCTTTTAAATTTTTATTTATTTATTTATTTATTTATTTCAGAGACAGAAAGAGGGAGAGAGAGAAATAGAGAGGGATAATTGGCATACCAGGGCCGCACATTGCACGTGCTTGTGCAGCTGGCTTACGTGGATTCTGGGGAATTGAACTGAGGTCCTTTGGCTTTGTAGGCAAGGGCCTTAACCACTAAGCATCTCTCCAAGCCCTCTTGCTGCTTTTTAAGAAACCAGTGAAAGTGGTTTCAGATGATGTCTATGTATGACTGGCCTGTGTCTCCAACGCTTGCTCACCCGCCTCGGTCTTGTGTGATGTGAGTCAGTTTCCTGGGACAGCTGAAAGGAGGGAGAGAGCTGGATGCCCAAGGCCAAGGGGTGGGCAAGGCAAGGCTCCCAGCGGGTTTCCAGACAGGCTCCAGCCCAGGCTACCTCCTGGTCTCTCTGGCTCTCTGGCTGGGACCACATCCCTCTGGTCTTCCCATCTGTGTCCACATTTCTCTCTTTGATGAGGGTGTGTTGTTGGGTCATGTTGGGTGTAGGTCCCCCCTATATCATCATGGCCCCATCTGAGATAATGACACCTAATACAAGAACCCTGTTTCCAAATAAGGGCACATTCTGAGGTAATGGGGGTTAGGCCTTGGGCATGAGATCTTGGGCAAAGGTGGATGAGCATTACAGGCATACTAAGAAGACCCCTCACCTGTGACCTGGTGTGGGTAGGGCATGGCTTTCTTTGGTGACTTCTGCCAGTGACAGGAAGATGGCACAGCGATTATCAGGAACAAAGGTCTTGGCAGGAAAAGCTACTAATTCTGTACAGGGTCAAGGTTTCTTCTGGGGAGCGAGGGGGAGAGAATCAATGCCCAGCGAACATGTGGCTTTCTTTCTTCTGCACAGGGCAGGTCCAGCAAACCACTTAAAACCCTATCACACTGACAAGTGTGCTCAGAAATAGAAAAATGATTTTTACGGCATTTACTGCTCACTTACCCACTCTGCTGAGTAAACAAGACCCTACAAGGAGGCATTTTGATTTCAGTCCCCTGGAGCAATTTATCATGTCTGGAATTGTGCCCACTGCACTGCCTGCCACACAACATGGCTCTGCGTGCACAAAGGGGTGGGTGAGTGATGGCACGTGGCCCTTGTTCAGGCTCTGTGGGGACTGTCCCATCAGCCCCACGTGCTTCAGTTTTGGTGCCGGAAGATCTTTTCACACTGAACGTTGCACTCAAAGGGCCAGGGGCTCACTGTAGCTTGCACCGAGTGTGTGCAAAGTTCTACTTTTGTGCCTTTCCAGCAGCATCTTCTGTGGAGCCAGAGCACAGCAGGAGGGAGGTGGGCAGGGAGGAGGCCACAGTGCCCCATCACCAAAGGTGCAGGAGTGAGGGTCAGCATTCAAAGACTCAAAGGGGGCTGTGTTGGGACACAGCTAGACCAGGTATGTGGACATCTTAGATGAGATTAAGCTGTCCACCTGCCTGAAGGATATTCTCGGGAGGTAGTGAGTTCACCATCTGCAGAGGCATGCAAGCAGGACTGAATCGTTGTCGGCTGAGAATGCACAAAGCTGGCTGAGGCTACCAGTCACTGAGACTTGCTCTGTTCTCCAATGGCGCACTCGGCCTGGCTGGTTACTTGCTGCTTGCATTCTCCCACTGTCGTTCATTTTATAAGAGAAGGTTGACACCACCATTACTCTAGCCCTCGATCTCTCTGGGGTCATAGGGTCTGGGCATAAATCCGCAGGCTGGAAATTGCCATGATGGCCTCCCTCCTGGCCTGTGGGCTGCATTGGCAGGAACGCTTGGGCAGAGCTTGGCAAGGGGAGGAGGCAGAACTGCTAGCTTTACTGAAGCAGCAGCCGGGTATAGCAGGAATCCTGGGATTGCAATTGCTTCAGCCTAAGGCTGTGGCCAGTGCCCACTACTCCTGCCAGCTCTTCTCCAAGCACCCTGCTTGCCTCTCTGTGTGGACGGATGAGTACTAAGGCTCTGGACTCTTGAGTAAATCGCTGGCCCCAACCCTCCCAGCACCAGTGGGATCATGGGTTGCCTCTATACATCCCATCAGCTCCATCACATACCATAGGGAATAGGTGCTCATGGGGGCTCAAGTGGGGAGAGCAAAGGCTGCAGCCACAAGGCTCTGGCTGCTCCAGAAATAAACAGGGCTACCAGGGATCAGCAGATAACAACTATCTTGAAACAAGACAGTTCTGCTAACTGCTAGAACCTTTTCTGTGCCCAGCTCCCTGCTCAGCCAAGAGACTCATCGCTCTGACCTCCATGACAGCTTTGAAAGTGAAATGCCATGTCTTATTTGTAAGCAAGAGACTAGGTGTTAGGAGAGGTGTTGGGAGACTGACAGCACACATGGGGACAAGGCTGACCTTTGTGGGGTTGAAGACTAGGACTTGCCCTTCTCATGGCCTCTAATGCTTCCCTCCCAACGACACGCTTGTTCCAGTGACGAGCCACCAAATGCAGGGCCTGGGCCAGAGTGCGCAGGTGCATTGGCCCTTGCTGGCTGGTGATGCGGGGTGAGCAGTGGCTCAGAGGAACGGTGAAAAGCCTGGGATGAGGCTAGGCACCTGGCCACCGTTCTTCCTCTTCTCACTCACAGCAACATCATCTGTGCATGTCTGAAAGTGGAGGCTGCAGCCCTGAGTAAGGAGACTGCCCTCCATCTGCTCAGAGTAGAAGCCCACCTACCACCCCGTGCAGGGCGACCTGGAGCAACACAGAGCACACGTCAACAGTGTGGTAAAGTGGCTGAAAAGGGCTGTCAAGGGGAAAAAAGGGAGGAATACATAGGGTGGGGGGGTGGATACTTTAATCAAGGAGAGGGACAAAGTCCTAAGGGGTGACAAGGGACTAAGCCATGTGGAAGTGAGCCACAAGTCTCAGGCTGAGGGAGTAAGTAGCCCATACAAAGGGCCTACAATGTGTGTAACACATACGTGTATATGTGTGTGGGGGTGTGTATGTGTGTGCCGTATGTGCATGAGTGGTATGCTCAGGGCTGGGCCAGGTGGGGTGCTCCCTCCCTCCTCTAAGGGCAGCCAACAGGGCTTGCATCTCTTGTGCTTCTAAAGCAGAACCACAATCCACAACTGGCTGGCTTAGAACAATGGAACAATGGGTCCCTCCCAGACCCTGGAAGGGCCAGATCATCTGCATGAAGTCAAGGTGGTGAAATGGAGGTGTGGTCAGGTTGTCTCCTCCAGAGGCTGCCTGCTCCAACCCCTGTGGCCCCAGGCTTGGTGTCAGCCTTCACACGCCTCCTCTGTGAGGTCTCCCTAGGCTTCCCTCTAATGAAGACACCTGCAAACCACCACCCACCTTAGGGTCTGACCTTGCTTTCTGCACAAAGGCTCTTTCCCCAGCTATGGCAGTGTTCAGGGCTCCAGGGGCTGGGATGTGGGTATGTGGGGCCATTTTCCGTGAGTAGCCCCAGGGGCAGCAGCCATGCCCCAGTGCCAAGTCCCTGTGTGGCTGGAGCAGGTGCCCAGGGGATCTTTGAGAATGTGACCTAACGTGGCACTTTCCATATACCGAAAACATAGCAGGGCTGCACAGCAGAGTGCTCTGAGTGTTTGTCCCCCATGGCCACTATGTCCATGCTTGGTGAACAACAGGCCTGTGGGCAGGGACCACCTCTCATGACACAGGTTACATTCAGTTGGGTGATCCTCTGGTGCCACTGGTTCTCTCTGAGCCTCTGCCTGTATCTCTAACAGGTTGTGGGTGGTTCAACCAAGGCTGGGCAGGACTGGATGTATGGAGGAGGGGGGTGGCTAAATCCATTGTGTTGAAAGGTGAATTTTTAGTGGCTACTCAGCACAGAGCTGCCTGAAGCAAGCCAAGCTAATGCCTGGCTTGGGATGCCAGAGGCCAAGCCACTCCTAGAGCCAAAGCCCAGGGCACAAGTCAGACTCCAAATCCAGACTATTGGCAAGCAAGAAGAGAATACCAGCAATGGATGTCAAGGGGCATCCACCATGAGTGTGGGTCCCTGCTTCCCACAGCAGCCCCAATCAGTCCAGAGCACTTGAAGGGAGGTGGGCCTTACCCAGAGGCAATGAGGGGGCCCTTTAAGGGAAAAGAACGCAGCTGCGTGAGAACTGAGAACAAAGGTGAGTATTTGCTTACACGTGGAGAGAATCACAGAATCGACACATTCTCCAAAATTGACAAATAGCACAGGATATTGGAAAAAATCCGGAAAAAATAACATGTGACTTTTATTAGTGGTCTGGCAGGTAATAAAAATGATACTCTTGCTATTCTTGCCCAACATTTTTGTCTGTCTGATCCTTAACCGCCTTTTCCCATGACGAGGCTGTGATATCATTTTCTGTACAAAGACCAGCAAGACAGGCTCACCTCCCTCTGGGAGTCTGATGTAAATTTGGTTTTGATTATTGTTGGCTGTTTTAAAAAAGTTGTTTTGTTTTGTATTGTTTTTAATCTCACAAGTCATGACAATGTCACAGAAGAAAATATTTGGTTTTTTTCCCCATATGTTTGCAGGATTCTCTTCTCACTATTAATTGGGTGATTCATCAACCCAACCGCCACTTGTTGCTTCCACTCAAAGGCCATGATGGCTCTGGTAGATCTGAGCACCTTTTCCCACTCCAATTTCCCGCTCAGTGTTGGAATGGCTGCTTTTGGCTTCATGTTCAACCTTTTTTGCCTTCCTGGCACATTCCAGCCATTTTACCTAATTTTTTTTCTCAGTTCCTTAAGAGATAAATTTAAAGTTGACAATAAGGCATCTTTGATGTCCACCAAGCTAGGAGTCTGCAATTTCTCACTTGCTTTATTGAAGTGCTGCAAACTGTCTCGGCAAATTACAGTTTAAACAGCACCTTGGAGTGCTGTCAACTCTCTGAAGAGCCGTCTCACATCTCGTGGGTTCTTCTAGACCTCTATGCTTCACACGTGGCCTTAGAGTCCTATGCCCGATGCTATGCCAGCACCCAGGCCTAAACATCTCTGGAGTTGGCAGAGCCTCCCAGCCCCTCATCTGTACCCCGAACAGCCAAGGGCCACTCACTCCTACTCAGCACCAGGACCCTAAGCACCTCCAGCTTCCCTCATGCTGACGCCTTTGTCCCAACAGCATTGGTTGCACATTGGCCAACTGCCCAAAGACGGTTTTGCTCTGCTAAGCAAGTCAGACGGTTTCATTGACAGAATGTCTTGCACACCTGCATGACAGCAGTGAGTAGAGGAGCACCAGCATCACTATTCCATCTGTGCAAGTCCCATCCAGGCTGCCCAGTACCAGCAAGCAGCTGGTCCTCAACTGTCCATCCCCCTTGCCATCTGGAAAGCCGGAGGAGCCAGGCGGCTGTGTCTCTGCTGATGGAGGGACTAAGGCAAGGCCCTGGGGGAAGGAACAGCCTGAACTAGGCTTCTCTAAGGCAGAAGGGAGATGCCCCAGCATGAAGCAGCAATTCCCAGGTGAGCGACCTCAAAAGCGTTACATAACTTCTCTGTCCTCTATTGATACAAAGCTCTAAGCCAGCAAGGCAGAGCCCCTGAGAGGAAAGAGGTCAGGCAGCCACTCCCATGCAGTGCTGGCTACAAACTGAAGGTTGCTATTGGGAGTCCTAAAATCCTTGCACAGATATCAGAGTGCTATCTGGTCTCTTTCATTCTACCTAGAAATACAGCATCCCATCTAGCTAAAGTTGGGGCCATGGGCAGCTGCTCCCTTCTGGCAAGCCTGCACCAGCTGCACACCATTCCTGCCCATAATCACTTGAAGATGCTGCAGTCAGCGGCTCTGCTCAGCTTCTCCAGAGTCCTGAAAGCTCCTTGCCAATGCATATGATCTCACCCTCCCGAGCTATGCCTGCCCCTGGACAAGAGCAAGGCTGCAGGGCTGCACACAGCCCCGCCATGGAGGCTGGAGCACCAGACCTACCATTCCAAGCCTTCCGAACCCATGGCTCTCATGAGCAGCCCTGGCACGCAGCCAGGCTCCCAGCACGGGAAGGAAAAGAAGACAGAAAGGGAACCAGGCCTGCCTAAGTCATCCACCGGCCATCTCCTTGTTCACCTGGGGCCGCTGGGTAACACCGCCCTGAAGCGTCATCTGGCTCAAACCTGGAACCTGGCACATTTCCCTCCCATAGCAGAAAGGATCTGCACAGATGAAGTCAGGCTTGGGGGACAGGCAGGCAGGCCAAGGGGCATTGACTGGGGTTGGGATCAAAGGGCCCCAGTCATGCAGGTGTGAAGATGGAGCAGAGGCCAGTGAGGAGGACAGCTGCTCCCCTATAGGCTGACAGTAGGGCCATAACCTAGGCATGTGAGTGCCACCTGAAGCTGGGGGCAGGGGGAGCAGGCTGTCCCTGGAGCCTGCAGCAGGATCCAGCTCTGTCCTACCTCGACCTTAGGACTGTCAGCCTATGAAAATATAAATGGATAAACTTATGAAGTTGAAACCACAAGAAACTAATATCACCCAACATCCTTTGATGGCTCCCTCTGCGCCTTCCTAGATGGGCCATGTGTGGAGCAGGCTCTCCATTGTGCATGGTTACCACTGCACTTCCCATGATGAGCAGTCAGAAGAGAGTACTCACACAGAAAGCTCACCAATGCCACCTCAGGACTCTCAGCAGCAGCAAAGGACACTTAAGTCCAGATATGTGGTGGTCTTAGGAGGGTTCCTGGGAGTGGGTGGATGTCTGCACTGTCCCAGGTCACAGTGTGGCAAAGGTGCTTTGCTCTAAGTGTCTTGGGACCCTGGCATCACTGAGTAAAAAGGATGGCCGAATGTTCTCTCCAAGGAAGGACAGAAGCATAATCCAGAAAAGTCCTGAGCTCAAGGAGCCATATGCCAAACTTTTCTTGAAATTCATTCCTAAGAACCAGGGGAGGGAAGAGGGCTGGCCAAGACCATGAAGGCATGCCAAGGAGGCAGGAAGTCCGAGCCCGGCCTTGGAGACTGTGGCCATCTGGGCAGCTAGGAAATTAAACAGTAACACAGAAGTGGCCTCTCCAGCAGTAAAGAGCAGGGGCAGTGACTAACTGGTCTTTGTGGTGGAAGCCAGCTTCATCGTCAGTATGAAAACACATGTCATCACAGTTCTCCACAGCTCTAGCAATTCTCCGGTTTCTGCTCCTTACAGGATCAGGGTTATAGATGTGTGTGACCATGGCCAGCTGTTTATGTGGGTTCTGGGGATCGAACTGAGAGACTGCTCTGAGGCCTCCTCAGGCCCTCATGCTTGCCCAGCACGAGCTCTTCACTGTTGAGCCATTGCTCCAGCCCTTGCCTTCGTAGATTTTAAGTGACAGTGCTCTGGGACCAGATGGGACCCTTTCCTTAGATCCTTGAGTTCTCTCTCTTGTCCATTTAGAAAACCTGGGCTGTAGGATTCCTCAGCTTGGTCCTGGTCAACCCCTGTGTTCGAAGACCCAGCACCTAACATATGTGCAATCTAAGCAGGGTGGGTGCAGAAACACCTTTATGTGGGTGGCATGGTGGAGATGATGCCCAAGCAAGGTGCAAAAGCCACTATAGAAGTGCTGAACAATGAGGAGATACTGGTTGTGATCCCCCAGAGCCTGTGGCAGGGCACAAGAAAACTTGAACTTGGCCTCACAATCATGGCAGTGCTAACGACTTTGAACTACAGAATCCAGCCAGCAAGGAAGGACTATAGCTGGCTATGGTAGCAGACAGCTCTGAACCCAGCACTTGCGAGGCAGAGGCAGGAGAAGGGCAAGTTTGAGGCCAGTGCTGGGAACACAAGAAGGCCTCGCAGGACAGTCCCTGCCCTATAAGGTCTTGAGTCGAGGAGGGGAGCTGGACATAACCAGGTGCCATGAGCAAGTATGAAGCTGGCCAGGAAGAGCTGTGAGCAGGAGCAGGAAGGCCTCCTGGAGGCAGTGACCACTGAGCAGACATGTAGGACAAAGTGAACGAGAGCCACAGGGAAACACTTGGGGCACTTCACGGCAGCTGCGTGAGCCAGTGACAGGACAGGGTATGGGGCCTGCTTTCTTTATAAGCTGTGAGTATTAAGGTTAAACTGCACACATGGGACCCTCTTATAAGCAGGAACTATCCAAGGCAAACTAGAAGGATGGAGGATGGGCAGAGCGCAAGCCACTTTGGGAAGGACCACCAGAGCAGAGGTGACTATGCCTGGAACCAAGGGATTCCATGAGGATGCCCAGCCAGTGCCTGCCTGGGGGTGGTTGGTGCTGCCCACTGTAAACCTGCTCAGTTCTAGCATGTTCCTTTTAAGTCCCTGTGGGCCTGCCTATCTTTCTGGCACTGATCACAAGGATGTGGATTGAATAATCAGCTCTCAGGTGTCCACCACAAAGCAGAGGCCTGGCACTTCAACCCAAGCCCCTTTCAGCATCCCCCGAAGAACAAACACAGCCCACCAGAGACAGATTGCAGACCCAAGGTACTTTAGAGCATGCCAGGCTGGGCCTTGACCCTGGGGTCTTCAAATGAAGGCCAACCAGGCCCATGTGGGTGCAAGATGGCCCACCTGTGCCAGGCATGCGGATTACAGATCCTGAAAGGTCTCCCTGCAGAACCTCTCCTGGGTCTGCCTCCTGCAACAGCAGCAGCTCCACCCACTGGTGCCTCCAGAGGAGTGGGCTATGGAGAGATCTAGAGGGAAAGGCCTGCTGTGGGGCACAGCCCTGCAGGGAGAAGGCTTGGCCTTGGACTGCTCCGAATCTGGCTTCCTTGCCACTGTGGTCCCTGGATTTCAAGATGGTGACCTGCTCAACATCAAACCCTCTACACTTGTTCCAAAATGATATGCTAGCTCCGAGGTTCCCACAAGGAGGCTCTCTGGAGAAAAGGGCAAGGCAGGTAGCAGTTTATAACTGCTGGGGTGTTGGAAGCTTGGGAAGAGCTTTGGTTCCCAGCTAGTGGTGTTATTTTGGGAGGTTCTGGAAACCTGAGGAGGTAGTACCTAGTTGGAGGAAGTAGATCACTGGGGATAGGTCCTTGGAGAGGTCTTTTCTCTCTGGCCTTTCCCCATCCCAATCCCTCCTGTCTCCATGAGATGAGACCTTCTTCCACCACACACACCTGTGACCATGATGTTTTACCTAAGCACATGGTGTCAAATGACCACAGATTAGACTTGAAACAGTGAACCAATAGAAATCCTTCTTTAAATTGTTTCTGTAAGGTATTGCATTACAGCCATGAGAAGAGTAATTATAATGCACTGTGTACAAAATGTGAATCCTGATGGCATCCACAATAAGGTTGATTCCTTAGAGGACTTGTGTGTGTGACTGAGTGTGTGTGCATGTGAGTGTTGTGTGTTTGAATGTGTGTGTGACTGTGTATGTGTGACTGTGTGTGTGAGTGAGAGTGTGTGTGTGAGTGTCAGTGTGAGTAATGCCCCTGCACTCCTCAGGTGTGCTCATGGAAGGCAGGGAAAACAGCAGCATCACCATGAGCATCTTTACCCCTTTGGCTTTCTTCCCTTAAAAGAATGGGGTTGAGATTGCTCAGTGGTTACTCTCTGAGGAGTCTGTTTTCTTTCCCTTTCTTCCCCTCTTACTCTAAAATAAACTTTAGTCTTCTCTATTATTTTTAGGTAGTCTCTCTGTAGCCCAGGCTGACCTGGAATTCACTATGTAGTCTTATTCTGGCCTTGAACTCACATCAATCTGCCTACTTCTGCCTCCCAAGTGTTGGAATTAAAGGCATGCACCACCATGCTCAACTACTTTATTATTTTTAATAGTTTCCTGCCTCTTAATTCTGTCATTAGCAGAGAATATAGAACCCTGAACACCCCTAGACACTCCCTAGGGGCACCATTTTCATGTTACCTTGGCAGGAATCAGTAATGCATTAAAAACATGCCAATGCAATTCACCAGCACTAGGAGCTTTGCGGTGAGGCACTTCACAAAATGGTGGCCTCTGATGCTGTAGGTGGAAAAGCCTGGTCCTGTGGTTAACACTATTTCTTCATGTTGGAAGTACCAGCCTGCAATCCAGGCATCCAGATCTTTTCATATCCTTGATCCTTTAACTTTCCATTATGGAGACCAGCTCTGTTCAGAGGTTGGATAGGGGTTTTGGAGTCATGCCATCCTGTCCTGAGCTTGGCTGAGCTGCCAGGAATGACATGTTTCCATGACCTGCGGTGACAGCCTTGGCTACTACTTGCTACCCATGGAGCCTGTAAACGAGACATGGGTCACCAGCACACCGTGCAGGACATCAAGCCTCTCCTTTCCCCTGTTCTGCCCAGCTTGGGTGCTAAGCGGCCCAGGGCCATGCCACTCATGCTAATCCTTAAGGCCTGGGCAGCCCCAGAAAACCTATGTTAGCTGTTATAGCGGGTTGCTCTGACTACATTCCAGGGGCTCTCCAAGCCGCTTCTCAGGTGCGACCCCAGTGCCCCTATCTGATTTGTAAAGCACGTGCTGGGGAAGGGGTGGGGGGGGGGCTTTTCCTGAGCTGTGGCCTCTGCATTCCATCAGAACCGATGACACAGCCATTCATCACAGCCCCCACCCCTCCTGAGGAAAGAGCCGCTGTCAAGTCCAGCCAGAGGCCAGACGCCTCTAGCTCCCGCCTCCCTGCTCTTTCTACTTTGCACGGCCAGCCATGGCTGCTGCTGGGGCCTATTGGGGAGACTGGTTGGCCTCTGCTCCTATAGCACCACCTCAGCCTGGACCCTCAGGCTCCATTACAATTGATTCTAGAGCCCTGGACAGCAGGGACTGCCCACACATGGACCTTTGTTTCTGAATGGCCTCTGAATCATTCCTGAGCAGCCTTGGGGCAGGAGGTGGGACAGTTAATGCTAAAATGGCTCCTAGGAGGCCATAGACTGGATAGCCTTTAAGGTTATTTGTGATTGTCTAGAACTTTCCCTGAGGCTTGAGAGAGCCCCCATGCTCTCTCTGACCATCACCCTGCCCTCTTAACTTGGACACAGCTCTGGCTCAGCACATCCCAGCTGATCCACAGCCTGTGATGAGCAGGGCAACGGGAGGTATGGAGAAGCCAGGCAAATTGCAGAGACAGGGCCACCACCTCCCATAGCTTCATGTGCCTCTCCTAGTAACAAGTGGATTAGGCTGCTCTGCTCCTTTCCCAGCCCAGGGAGGCTGAGCTGCTACCTTAGGAAATCCAGGCTGCAGGTGGATTAGAGGGGACTGCTTCAACACAGGCTCTCTCTAAAGCAATCTCTCATGGACCCCAGAGAGGCTGCTTGGATCTGCCCTGAGACCACACTGACACTTTGTGTGTTTTGTTGTACTGGCAGCACCCAAGAGGTGCTTGACAACAAGACTATATCAGGTAAGGGTGGGATGGAAGCCAGTGTGTGGATGAATGGGGAATGGAGGGTGGTATCCAGCCCTAAGGAAACATTGACAGGGACCTTACCCACTGGGAAGAGGAAGTTGAACCTATTGGAGGTGTTTGAGCTCAGCATCCACCCTGTGCTGAATCTCTTTGTACCCCTTTAGGGCTCAATTGTTACCCCTAAAATACATGTCCCTGTCCAAATTCTGGACCATGAGAATATGACCTTATTTGGAGAAAAGGTCTTCATAGGATTCTTAGGTCAAGGCTACCCAGGAGGAGGGAGGCCTTTGGTCGAGTGATGGGGTCCTTTGTGGTATAGACTTAATCACACACAAAAAAGAGGAAGACTTGAACACAGACACATATAGGGAAGAGACTACAAGGAGATGGAGGCAGAGACAAGTAATGAGGCCACAAACCCAGGGCAACTAGAGGCCCCAGGAGCTGGAAGAGGCAGGAATTTTCTTCCACCAGAGCCTTGGAAGGAGTGTGGCTACCCACCCCTTTCATGTTTTCAGTGTGGGCATGTGCATGCCATGGCCTGCATGTAGGGGACAGAGGACAACTTTCAGGTGATGGTCCTTGCCTTCCACCTCCTTTTGAGGAAGGATCTCAAGTTCTCATCACTGCACTTACCAGACTAGCTGGTCCACAAGCTTCCAGGAAATCCTCTCGTTTCTACCTCCCATAGCCAATGGCATACTGGGATTACAGAAGCCTGTCACTGCGTCCAGCCTCCAGCTTTATTTATTTACTTACTCATTTTTTGAGGCAGGGTGTCATTCTAATCCAGGCTGACCTGCAACTCTGTAGGCCAGGCTGGCTTCAAACTCATGGTGATCTTCCTACTTCAGCCTCCTGAGTGCTAGGATTAAAGGCGTGAGCTTCAGCTTCCACCTTTTACATGGGTTCTGGAGACATGAACTCAGGTACGAGGGCTTGCGAGGCAAGTGAGGCAAGTGTTTTATCCACTGAACCATCTCTCCAGCTCCAACTAACCCGTTTCTTTCATAGCTAATCCCAGAGCCACCACCATGCACCTCACGCTTCACCCCACTCTCCTCCTTCACTTGGGCAAAGCACAGTGAAGTAAGCACAGGGTTTGGGACAGGGTGGGCAGCAGAGAAGCTGTACCCAAGAGTGGTGTGCAAGCTTTGAGGAAGGAGAAGATCCTGGGGAAGGTATGGCTGGGGCTAATCACAAAGTTCTGTAAAGGCTAGGTCTTAGTCCTTTCCACTGCTATAGCAAAACACCAGAGCATGGCACCTGGAGACATCAGACAAGTTCTCACCCCAATCGAGGCTGGAAGTCAAGGGTCAAGGTGCTAGCAGATCAGGCCCATTCATGGTCTATAGCTCTTTCCCACAACCTATTTCCGTGCCCTCGTGTTGTAGAAAGGGCAGAAAGCTCTCTGGGGCCTCCTTTCCATCATCTGTTATCTGTCTATCACAAGGTCTCTCTCTCACTCCCAGCTAACCTCAAACTTAAAATCCTCCTACCTAGCTTCCTAAGTGCCCAATCACAGATGTGTAGAATGGCTTGGGGACTCATTTATAAGGGTACTGATCCCATCCTGAGGTGTCCACTATCATGACCTCATCGCTGCCCAAAGGCCATACACCAAATACCATCCCCTTGAGGGTTAGCATTCCAACCCTTGTGTTTGGAGGGTGCAGCCTTCTGTGCCTAGACAACACTTTAAGGAGTCTAGCCCTCCTGGCTCCAGGGCTCCCTGGGCCTTAGTGTTAAGGATTTGCCAGTTCAGTGGCCCTCAGCCCTTAGCTGCCTTCTGTGGCCCATAGATTGGGCTGCACACCCACTTCTTACTCTCTAGCAGGGTGGCATACTAGAGGGAACCAGTAGGGCAGGAATATTGTCATAGCAATACCCTTCACCCCAAGAAATGGTTCCTTCCCCTCCAGCTTGAGTCCATCTTGGAGTTTTCCAGCTCTCTAGGCCTTCCTCCTTTCCTCAGAGATACCAGGCAATCCCTGAGGTGTGAGTTCCAGCCCAGTGGCCTTTCCTCAGAGCCGCTCAGCATGGACAGTCCCCTCCTCCCTGGGATGTTAGCCCCAGGGTGCCCAGTGTTTCCACCTCTACATCCTAGGGCCTCTTGGCTCACCCATGCTCAGCACCAAATCAGCTACTCTTCCACACCGAGTTCCCCTTGCTAATGCACTGGGGGACCCTACCTGAGTAGCATTGAGAAGAGGGATCTGGGGGCCCTGCATATGGAAACCACCAGGTTGGCCTTGTTGCAGACGTCACCTTTTGTTTGTTTGACTGACTGACCAGTGAGCCCCCTAGCAGTCCCATAGGACTAGCGTTATGGGCTTGCATGACCACATCCAGCTTTTTAGTTGGGTGCTGGGGCTCTGAGCCATCTCCCCAGCCAAGTGGAAATATTTTTAATTGATGATAAATAGCACCCAAACATCACTGGTTTCCCCACGCAAACACATGGCAGCCAAGTGTCTGTGGGCAGACTGCACTGCCTTTCTCCCCATCCAAGACTTTCTCCTCAGCAGCACAGCCAGGCCTGCGGGCAGGGACCTTTGCCGTGGCTGGTTTGCACAGTTCACTAATCTACAGCCAGGGTCAAACACATGATCTGACAATCTGGAAGCTGTGTCTTATCTGCCTTCCTTCAGCATAGATCAGTAGATGCAAAGCAGATTGCTCCTGGGGTTCTGGACAGTATAGACCCATTACCCACAGATATAGACTCAACTCCATACTCCTGGCCCAACCCTTCCTCTGATTTGCCGTCCTTTTCTTCCCCTTCCCAGGGTTCTCTGCTCCTGGAAGCCCTGTATGTCCCTCCACACTGATCATCTGGAGTCCCCAACATGCCAGGTTCCCCTTCCCCTCTCCTCTGCTCATGCGCTTTCTAGGCAAGGGGCAGTGTACAACAGAGATAGCTGCCCTGGCCTGGCTGGGACTCAGTTTTGGCTGAAGTGAGGGGCCATGATCCAATGGGAATTTGGCCCAAAGGGGACAGAGAATCCCCATATAGGATATAGAATGGGCAGGCTCTTCATGTTATTTAAGAAAGGAAGGTGCAGTGTGGCACCAAGGCATGGAGGTATGAACCAATTGGCCCAGCTCTGGTATGGCAAGGACACAGGGCAGGGAGAGGAGGGCCAGGCCCATCTGCTGGGCCACCTTGGGCAAATCACTACACATCTCTGGGAATCAGCCTCTGTTTCTAAAATGAATGGTCATGAGGCCCACGGGGGAGGTTCTGGCCTTTGGTTCACTGCCCCGTTCTCAGAAACCTGCCTGGCAACTGACAAGTCATGGCTGCTCAGTCAAGATCCTGGAGGGAGGAGAGAAAGCAGAAAGGAAAAGAAGGAAGAAAGGGAGGGAGGGAAGGAAGACATGGAGGGAGGGAAAGAGTTAAGTGAAGGAAAGAAGGGGAAAAAAGGAAGGAACTAGCACTGTTGCTGCATGCATAGGACACAGTGGTGCCTACACTTCTCCACCTGAGTATCCAAGGAGCAGCCTCACTGTTGGGCGGACCATCCCAAAAAGTGCACATGTGAAAAGCCAGACCCCAGACCCTGGGGCACAGTCCCTTCCAGGGTCTTCCAGTGACACCAGCATCCTTCCAGGATAGGAAGCCAGCGCCTCCCAAAGCTGAGGCCCTGGGGCACAGTCCACTGCTTGGCAAAACTGCGGGAACATGGTCCCCATCATTCCTCAAGTGACTGGCAGCCTGTGATGTGCTTTTCCGGGGATTGAACTTGGGGTGGTGTTGACGTGTTTTTCCCGGACTTACTTCTATTTAAACCAGCTGACCTTCAGAGCCAACCCTTGCATAATGCAAGAGCTCTTGAAGAGAAATCAATCAAAGCTTGAAGAAAATGGATTTGTGTTCTCATCTTCAGAGGCGGGCATTTCTTTAAAATGCTGCATGTTTTAATCACTGACTGATGCCCGTGAGTGTGCACACATTGGTGGGCAGAGGCTGGGAACACAGAGGACTCGGTGTGCTGAATTTAAATTTTACCTCTTCTCTCGCTGCCGTATGGCCTTAAGTGATTTCTCCAACTTCTCTGGGCCTGTTTCCTCTTCAACTAAGGGATGGTGGCCTGCTACTTCACCCAGTCACTGGGGTGTGGAAGTTTTTCTCCATAGCCCCTCTTCTCTAGAGGGGCTCTACCTCCAGATACAGACTGGAGAGAGGACAATACATCCAGGCACAGACACCGAATCAGTCACTTCCTCACGGCCAGGGCAAAATACCCTAAAAGAAGCAGCTTAGGCAAAGAATTTCGTTCAATCTACAGTTCCAGAGTCCACTGTTGTGGGAAAAGCATGGCAGGAATAGGAAGCCAGCATCACATCGTTATAACAGCAGGGACGAAGGGGGAGAGACAGAAAGAGAGAGAGAGGGAACAACACTGGGGCTAGACTGTAACACCTGCAGGCCTGCCCCTAATGACACACTTCCTCCAGTGAGGCTCTACCTCTTCAACCTTCCCAAACAGCATCACCAACTGGGGATTAAGTATTCAATGCATCTATGGAGGACATCTTACTTCAAACCACCACGGCCACACCTGCAGTTCCCCAGAATCTTGTACCCCTCAGCCAGGCACGCAGTCTGTGGGGTGAAAGGCTATGTGGCCTTGTTTCCTCCAGGGTCCAGGTCAAGGCTCCAGCTCCACTCTGTGCAGCCAGGCTTAGAGTGGCCCTGGGGTGGCAAGTTTCAGGTAGCAAGGACAGGGCAGGCAGCCTGGGCCAGGTAAACTCCAGAGCTGGTCACCTGTCCACTGACACCCTGTCATCAAAGGCCCAGTCACTTGTTCTCTGGAACCACTATGGACCTACAGGCCCTTCAGGAATCTATGTACCAGTGATACCCCAGCTGATGTGTGGGGCACAGTCTAGCCAAGTATGGGGTGGGATCCTTCGAGATTTATCTGGTCACCCTTCCCTGGTGGGCTCAGAAACCCTTCTTTCTATACTGCTTCAGTTAAGCTTACCTGACCTAGAGGAAAGCCCAACACCTCACCCATCAACCTTGTACAGGTGGGGAAACTGAGACTCCAAGCCAAGGCTAGCACAGCTCCCCCATAGAGCGTAGGTCTCTCCTAGCAAAATGATCCCACGTCAGTGTGGTGCAGGCTGCCAAAGCAGCCTAGCCCTGCTCTCCAAGGGACTTTGCATCCCTTTTCTGTCAATCTGGCCTGAATGCTTGCTCCTGACCTCACAATAGCACCAGCATGAGAGCACCAGCTGCTCTGAGCCTCCATTCCTTATCTTCCAAACGTGAGTAGCATGGGTGTACTCAACACCCCTGAGAGGTGGAAACAGGGGCTCCAGATGCACGCAATGCAGAGTGGGGCTGCTAAAGGAACCACAGTCCTGACCCTTGGTGCTACTGTCCAGATGGCACCACCTGGAGCGCTGAGCAGCAGACTACCCCTTGGAAGACCCAGCTCCAGAGCACAACCTGGAAGAGTAAGCAGGTCCTTATCTCCTACTGTGGCCCACCCAAAAGGGACTGCTGATGCCAGCCACAGGTGGGGCTGCACACCTAGCTTGCCAGGTGCCCTCTGCAGATCCTAGGTACCCTGGGCAGCAGGAACAGGCTGTGACCCAGACCCAAGGGCAGCCCCAAGAAGTTATATCGCAGTGCCCCATGAGCCAGTCCCCACAGAGCTCCCCCCCCCCAGGTCTCACTGCTGCCTCCTGCCTGCTGCTACAACCTTGTAAGTCAGTTCTGAACAAGGACCACGCTTTCATTTTCCACTAGACCACATAATTTACATGTAGGACACACCCTGGAGCTGGAGCTGGAGCTGGTGCAATGAGGCTCCTGCAGTGAGGTGGGTGGGGGAGGGGTGTACCTGGAAGCTTTCCTGAATCTCCCACTGGGCAAGGTAGGAAATGAATGTGGGTCTTTGAGGCTTGGGGACTCTGGCCTGTTTGACCCCTAAGACCTCCTGGCAGCCAAGAGCAGAGCCTGGCCCAATGCAAGGTCACCACCTGGTGAGAAGGTTAAGCAAGCAGACTCATGGTGGGGGGAGGAGGTGGGGTAAGCAGTGCCCCTCATGGGGGCCGTGGGGGAGGGGCAGTAATCGCTAGAGCAAAGGCTGGGTGATCTTTGAGGCCCAGGGAAGAAGAAGGCAGCCAAGAAGCATGTGGGACAGAGAAGCCCGGGGCCTGGGCTGGTCAGTAAGACAGGGACTGGGGCGCAGAGGCAGCGCCAGCGCCAGCAAAACTCCACACGGCTCATCTGAGCCACCACACAGCTGTGAGATCTGGTCTTGGGAAGCTGCCACTGCCTCACAGGTTCCCTGCTGTTGGCCGGAAGGTGTTACCAATATATAAAGGACAGGGAAGACTGAGGCGGGATCTGTAGTCTGCACCTAAAACCTTGTCATCCCCGTACCAGGACTCTACTATCTCTGGGAAATGGAGACTCAGAGACAGTCTCTGGTGGGAGAGTAGCCCAAAGCTCAGGAAGCATGCGTTCCTGGGGCAGGCAAGAAAGACATTCTTGTTCCAGAAGGTCCTCAAAGGGTGATGTAGGAGATACTGTGTCCCCACCCAGGCCACTGCAGTGGGAGTACATCACTCAAGGGTCTCAGAGCCCCAGGGACTACTGGCAGGCACCAAAGGGAAGCAGGGCTGGCTGGGGTCCTAGCGACCAGTCACTTCTGCCCAAAAGAGTGGCAAGAAGAGGTGGCGGTAGGCACTGTGGGATTTGTGATGCCATGTTCATGACAGCGCCGACTCCTCCTGAAATTGGAACTGAGTGGCTGAGCGGCAGGGTGCAAAGGGGGTTTCTGTCCCACACACTCAAAGTTCTGCCCTGCGCAGGTGGCCTCAGAGTGTCTTCATGAATTTGTCATCGAGCGCACTCCTGCTGGCAGTCATAGCCTGTCCCGCTTGGTACGAGAGTCAGATCAGTTAATGGCCCAGGCGCCACCAGCTAGCTGACGCGATACTAGTGGGATGGGAAGAGGAGGAGGCTTTTCCCGGAGCTCGTGGCTCTCCTGTTCCCGGAGAGGAGCAGAGGCACACTTCGCAGGCAGAGCAGGGGACCTGAAGGGAAGGCGTGGCCTAGATGACCTGGGGTGGAGCTTCGTATCGAAACTACCTAGGATCCAGGAGGTCTGCTGGGGGCAACTGCCCGCCCTTAGTGCTCACCGGAATCCCAGGTTGGTGAGAGCTGCTTTGCCTGCTTCTATGTTTGGGCATCTAGGACTAGGAGTGGGCTACCAGCCCTGCCTGGTTGGTGGATGTGCAAGGTCCCTCCCTCATAAGAGGACGCTGTTACCAGAGTGGAAACTAACCTGAACGTCTGTCCCTCCTGGCTGCTCAGTGCAGATATTGCTTTCCATAGGGCACTGTGTTTGCCAGCATCAGACTCTGCCTCCATACAGTGGGACCAACAAGGCATGTCCACAATCATTGAGGAACCAGGATGTGCCTGCTCAGAGCCCCAGAAGGGCAGCAGGCCCTCCAGCTGGCAGCTTTGTGCCTGAGTCTCTGCGATGGCTCACCTTACCTCGCCAGGCTCCCTGCTTGGGAAGAACTCTGGTGTGAAACAGCACGGGTCCCACTTGCTGGGATCCATGAATCTGTAAGCCAGGGTCCCCAGGAAGAGCAGGAGCAGGACCATCGTCATCCAGCCCTCCTCCACCTCCCTCCCTGAGGGTCTCATCACAGCTTCTCTAGCCAGACAGAGCAAGGATCCTGCCAGCACGCCAACCTCTATACTCCCCCTTCCAGCACACACAGATCAGGACCTGCAACTGGGATTCATCCTTCAGGCAGCAAATGTTCACTGAGCATCTTCCAAAGACTGCCACGGTCCTTCTAGGGATAAGTGCTGTAACCTTACTCAGGGAAGGATCTCTGAGAAGAGGTTGCTTTTAAGCTGGCTCTGAGGGAGAGGAGGGAGTGATCCTGAGATGAAGTCTGAAGAACAGGAGTGGACGAGCAGAGAGCCTAGGAAGGAAGCAGGGTAACTGAGACCCCAGCAGCTGGAGGGGGCATGTCTCGTCTCGGTGGGAGGTGCTAGGAGTGAGGAGGCCAGTTGAGCTGGGCTGGAGCTGCGGCCGCAGCAGGGCCTTTGGCAAAGCTGAACCCACCACCACTCATCTTGCCCAGTGGCTGGGCCTCTGCCCACATGGGCTTCTCCACTCTCTTGGATGCCAAGATGCTTACAAGGCTAAGAATAACCCTAAGCCAGTCCAGCACTTGCTTTGAGTGCAGCCTTTGTGAGGATTGCCTGGAGTGGGAGCTGAAACAGGCCGGGCCCCTCCAACCCGGGGAGTGCAGTTGTAGGGCCTTCCTGACCTGTGGAAACATACACCCCACATCTTAGGAATGCAGCGGGTTGGGCCTGGGAGAGCATCCTTCCCCAAAAGCAGCTTTGGGGTTTGCTGGGCTGCACAGTGAGCTTCCTAAGCTCTGTCTGAGCAGGCTAACCCACTGACATGCACAGTTTGAGTTATCTGGATTGCAGACCATTCTCCTGTCTTGGGCCCCTGCCCTGCCTGAAGGCTTTATGCCACATTCTTCCTGTGGAACTAACTCACTCACTCTCTGTGTCTGTCCCCTATATAGGGAAGGGTGGACTCTATGGCAACCGCGTCACTTGGTACATCCCTGGAACTGTGCTCAGGACTATTTGCCCAGGCAGCAGTGAGTGTAAGACTGACTTGGGCTCAAACTTTTCCCCTCCCATGTCAGTGGTTAAATGGCTAGGAGTGGCCCTCAGCACTAACATTTAAGGGAAAGTGGCCTTGGAAATTAGTAGGAGGGTGGCTTTAAGAGGTCCCTTGGTAAATTTTACTTCTGCTACCTCCAGTCAGTGGTCTTGGGTGAGTGCCACCACTCCAGTCTTTCTACCGATCTGTGGGTTGGCACACTTTGCTTTTTTTGACCATAGATTGTAGTTTAGCTGCTAGACCCAACAGGAGTTGAATGAAGGCAGAGGCCTTCTCATTGAGGAGCATGTGGGAGCCCTGCTGGGCAGTGCTGCCTAACTTCCTCCCTCCCTCACTCTAGTCCCTGTGCCCAGTAGCTCTGGTCATTTTGGTTGGTGGAACATGGAAGCCCTGGAGCAGTGGGAAGTGTCTGAGAGCAAGGACCCTCTGGGTTCTAGAGAGGTAGGGTGGGAGAATCCTCAGGAATTTAACAAAAGGCATCCTGGTTACTTCAAAGTGAGGCTGAACACCATTCAGGGAAAAGAGGATACTGCTGCCCCTGAGAATGGGAGTGGGGTAATAATGCCTGTTCTGGAATGTTTGGATTTTCCCCCTTATCCTACTTACATCAGGAAAAGGAGCCCCACATACCTACTATGGCCCCCGGGGCATTATAGGGCCCCTCCTCAAGATGCACACTCCCCACCATGCTAAGGGAGAGTGCATTTGCAGCTGAGAGGTCCCACCCAACTCGCTCTGCAGGGTGGGAAAAGTGGAACAAGCTTGTGCTCTCTCTGGAGCTCACCTTTCCTTCTCAGTGCAAGGGGGAGTGCTCAGGGTTTGGACTACGAGGGGGCAAAAGGACCTGGTGCATGAGCCCTAAGTGCAGGGCTGCAGGGCGTCAGGGCAGCTGTGGGAGGAGAGACCGGTTGTTCCACACCACACATCCTTGGGCTGGGAGGAGGCCGGCCTGCTCTCCTGTGGGTGGATGATGCGCTGCCCAGATTCTGTCTTTCTCCCCCACTGGAATTGAAAGGGATTGGAGGGGGGTATTGGGAAGAAAGGAGAGGGATGGTCCTTCAATAAGAATCCATCTACTGCAGGACCGTGGGCTCCAAGGACAGAGCCCAAGCTACCCAAAGAGAAGGTGCAGAATTGCAAATGTGTCCCACCCTGGTGCTGGTGGTCACTGTCCTGGCTCTTTACAAGGTCGGCTTTGTTACTATGCTTGTGTTTGTTGAAGAACATGAGGCTTGGACCTAGGCCAGGACTTGGGCACTTTCTGGGACTCTGAGTTAGAGACCTGATCGTGGGCAGAGCCTCTTCCCCCAGACTCCTCAAAGAAGACTCTCCCTGGGCAAGGGAGGAGGCGGAAGAAGTCAGGTCCATCCCAACATAGGCAAACAAGCACCTTTTATTTTTTTCTATGACACTGCTATTGGACCAAAAATAATGCAAAATGCCCTGAATCCCAATCACATTTTCCCAACTTGGAATTATGCTCCAAAGTTGCAATGGTCAAACTATCAAATAAATGCCCGTGTGGGGCCTGTCTTTTGCAGGAATAAGTTCTTCTCCCTCCTTTCTGATCAACCCTTGCAAATCCAACATGTCCTTCCTGTAGAGGGACCCTGTGGGGCAGGGACAGCTGTGCCACCCCCAGCCCTGCCTAGTCAGCTGACCTTGCACTCAGGGAGTAACAGGGGGTTATCCCAAGCTGGTGCCTCAAGTCCCAACAAACCACTCCTGGTGAGCCCGTTAGTCTTCTAATCTTGACATTGGTTTTGTGTTTCAAGAGACTTAAATGACAAAGTGAATTAAGTTCCACATTAGATGTCATGAGTCAGAGGATTGACATTGCCCCTGCTGGTACTTTGCCGTAATTGCAGGCCAAGAAACAGTTTGGGTCAAGCTTTACTGCTCCAGTCTCTGGCTGCTCGACTTAAATGCAGACCTGACATCCTTGCTGGATTGTAAAAGGCCACTTTAGCTCATAGGGGCTTTCAACTCTCCCCCCCTTGCTGTCCAGACCATGATGCACAGAGTCACTAGGAACTGGATGTCTGCAACCATTTTTGTGTACTTGGGTGTGAAGTGTGGATGACTCTTGCCTATGTGGATTCTGGGCTCTCTTCAAAGTCTGGAGAAGGTCTTATGCAGCCACTGGCTGCAGTGCATAATAGTGGCTAGCAAGTGATCGAGGGTGCAGGTGAAATGGCTAGGTCTCCCCAGGCCTGTATTTGTAGTCTATGAAAAAGGATGAAGGTCCTGCCTGGTGTGTTGCGGCAGGGGTGGGTGGGGGTGTCCAGACTGGGAGGCTGTGTGACCTGTCCTGGACTGTGCAAGCAACAAGCACATGACCACTCATATTGCCCAATGGCCGGGACTGTTGCCCACATGGGCTACTGATACCTGCCTTGGGCCCCATATTCTAGTCTCATAGCCTATTGTAAAGTCTCCAGTATAATAAGCACTTTGGGAGTGGGATGTTTATGAGCCTTAGTTCTATTCTGCACAATGGAATAAAACAGCCTTAGACAGCAGACCTCAGTTGTCCAAACATATCCTCAGCAAATGAAACACCTCTGGAGGTATCACTATACCCGATCTAAAGCTATACTACAAAGCCATGGTAACAAAAACAGCATGGTACTGGTATAAAAATAGACATGTAGGGATGGAGAGATGCCTTAGTGGTTAAGGTGCTTACCTGTGAAGCCTGAGAACTCATGTTCGAATCTCCAGATGCCACGTAGCCAGACACATAGTGACACAATCACACAATGTTGTTGCACATGTGAACAAGGGAGCGCACACATCTGGAGTTCATTCACAGTGGCTGAAGGCCCTAGCATACCCATTAGCTATCACTCTCTCTCTCTCTCTTTTCCTCAAAATAAATAATAATAAAAAGAAGAGTGCTGGAGAGATAGCTTAGCAGTTAAGGGACTTGCCTGTGAAGCCTAAGGATCCAGGTCCGATTCTACAGGTCCCATGTAAGCCAGATGCAGAAGGTGGTGCATGCATCTGGAGTTCATTCATTAATAAATAATAAATGAAAATAAATCTAACAAAAGACATATACACCAATGGAACAGAATTGAAGACCTGGCCCTTAGGTTAAGTAGCTACAGCTACTTGATCTGACAAAAGTGCCAATAACATAGACTGGAGAAAAGACATCAACAAATGGTGCTGGACAAATTGGATAACTACATGTATAAAAATGAAACTAGACCCACTCATCTCACCGTACACAAAAATCAACTCCAAATGGATTACAGACCTCAACATAAGACCTGAAACTCTTCAACTACTGGAAGAAAGAAATACGAGGCACTCTCTATGATACTGGAATGGGGAAGGATTTCCTGAACAAAATCCCAATAGCCAAGAAATTACACAATCACTCAACCAATGTGATCTCATGAAGCTAAAAAGCTTTTTCACAGACAAACATACCATAAGCAGAGCCAATAGATTATCCACAGAATGGGAGAAAAATTTTTGCCAGCTTTACCACTGACCGAAGCCTAATATCTAGAATTTACAAAGAACTCAAAAAATGAAACAATAACAAAATCAGGGCTGGAGAGATGGCTTAGCAGTTAAGCACTTTCCTGTGAAGCCTAAGGACCCCGGTTCAAGGCTCGATTCCCCAGGACCCACATTAGCCAAGTGCACAAGGGGACACACATGTCTGGAGTTTGCAGTGGCTAGAGGCCCTGGCATGCCCATTATCTCTCTCTCTCTCTTTCTCTCTCTCTCTCTGCCTATTTCTCTGTCTGTTGCTCTCAAATAAATAAATAATAAACAAAAAATAAAAAACACTCAAAAAGTGGGGTAGAGAACTGAATAGGGATTCTCAGAGGAAGAAATACAAATGGCTATCACACACTTAAAACAATGTTCAACATCCCTAACCATCAGGGAAATGCAAATTAAAACAACTATGTGATTCCACCTTACTCCAGTAAGGATGGCAATCATAAACAAATCAAATGACAACAAATGTTGGTGAGGATGTGGGGAAAGAGGAACCCTCATTCACTGTTGGTGGGAATGTAAACTTGTATAACCACTATGGAAATCAATATGGAGATTCCTGAAAAAGATGAACATAGAGCACAGATCCAGTTATATTCCCTTACTGGGCATTTACCCTGAATGCTCCATGCTTCACTGCAGAGGTATATGCTCAACCATGTTTATAGCTGCTCAATTCATAATAGCTAAGAACTGGAATCAACCCAAGTGCACATCACTGGACGAATGGATAATGAAGTTGTGGTGCATTTACACAATGGAATTCTACTCAGCAGTAAGAAAAATGATACAATGAAATGTTAGGAAAATGGATGGACTTAGGACAGATCATACTCAGCGAACACACACAGTCACAGAAAGACAAATGCCGCATGTTCCCACTCATCTGCAGTTCCTAATGTGGATCAGCGTGAGTTGCTGGCATATCTGATAGGCAACTTGAGGTCCAGACAATAGGGATGGAAGGGTTTGGGGAACAGGAAGCAGAGGTTGGGAGGAATTAAACACAAAACTAAACCCAAGATGAACTGGTATCATAGAAACCATTCTCCTTGAAGGTAGACTAAAAGATTTAACTCTCAACAGGAGTATAGGAGGAGCATCTGCAGAGAGGGTGGGATGAAGTCTAACCTTAAAAAATTTTTGGCTGTGACCTCTAACTCCCAATAGCAGAAATTTGAGCTGTTGGTCAGAGAGACCTACAAGGTCCCCAAAACAAGACAGGCTTCTGTCTTGATTACCTGCCTGAGGTAAAATGTAAGACTGTGTTGCTGAAGACACCATAGGCTGCCAACACAGAACATGGAGAGACCACATGGTTGGAATCCAAAGGAGAGCCAGTCGTCAGACAGTTAACCCATCCAGTGCTGGCATGAGCTACTGGGAGAAAGTGGCCAACAATGATGTGAGCAAGCAAGGGTCTAAGCTACTCAGAAGCAACCAGCCTGACAAGAAGTACACACCAGTGCAACGGTGGCACACAGCCTTGGTGGGTAACCAATGGCTTTCTGATAGGCTAAGACATCTGCTCAGTGGAAAGAAACCCATATCTGGAACTGGGAACCAGGTCTCAATCTCATGGAGACAAAGATTATGATCTCCGGTGTCAAGCTCCCACTCGTTTTTGGCTAAAAGAGGGGCTACGTCAATTAAAATCTCCCAAAATTAATAACGCTTATCCAATTTAACCTATGCTGACTTCACTCTCCTCTGGAGAACCTGTTTTTCTTTTTCAGAAAACAGCGAGACCCCCAGGAGATAAGCCACCCCTCACATCTCAGTCAAGGCCCAGGTGAAACCACCGAGGAATTGAAGACATAAGCAAGAGTGCTGCTTCCATGGTGAGCCTGACAGTCAGTGCAAGGGTGAAGGAGAGAGATGCTGAGGACACTCAACACATACCAAAGCAGAAACCCAGGACTCCTAAGAGCTCATCACTGAAGTAGACTTAAAACGCACCCACCATGGCTCAGGGAACTTTGTGGAAGAGGGGGCAGAAAGATTGTAATATCCACAGGTTGGGACATCATGCCCAGAGCCTTCCCTCCCCCCAAAATAACTGACTGCTACTCCCACAATGCATAACCCACAACCCCATGGGGAATACCAGCAACCCCACAGAGGAGAGTCCCCTGCAGAATGGGATCAGGAAGGAGGGAACAGATGGTACCAACACATGATGTATCCATACAAAGTATGTTCTTAATTTTAGCCGGGCGTTGTGGCACACGCCTTTAATCCCAGCACTCGGGAGGCAGAGGTAGGAGGATCGCCGTGAGTTCGAGGCCACCCTGAGAATACAGAGTGAATTCCAGGTCAGCCTGGGCTAGAGTGAGACCCTACCTCAAAAAAACAAAAAAAAAAAAAGTATGTTCTTAATTTTAAAAATCAGCCTTAGAGGCTGTTTTAAAATGTCATGTTGTCCCAGAAGGGGTTAGCAGAATTATCAAGTCAATTCCAACAAAGTCCTGCAGATGGTGCACACGAGCTAAGACTGCTCCTGGAATCTGCTTTGGCTTCTCACAAGGCTCCAGGAAAAAAAATAAATAAATAAAAATAATTAATAATAATAATAAAACCTTATCTGTGCTGAAGGAATCAGAAGGAAGGCCCACTGATGGACAGCAGTCTGCCAGAGTAGGTCAGCCCCAGATGGTTCTGACCTAAGAGGCCTTTGGGGGTTAGTACTTCCTCTCCTGGTCCCAAGAACGCAATGTTGGGTGATTTGAACACTGGACACATTTATTCAATAGTCATTCAAACTTCCATCGACCTCATCTCCATCTCTGCTGAAAGTGCGCAGACACCACATACTGAGAATCAGGCCCCATGTCACAAACCTGCAAACAAGTGAACATTGCTGCTCCCCTATAACTGGGCTCATTTATCCTTTTTGGGGTGTTCAGAATAGAGGGCAAAACAAAGTATCAGTCACTATGTGACACGCTCCCTGAAGGAGCTCCACCCAGGTGGGAAGGAGCAGATGGATGACTGAGGATCAGCACAGCTCTGTGGGCTGGTCTCAGGAGTGCTGAGTATACTGGAGGACTATGCAAGGAAGGGGCCTCTCACTGAAGGAAACAGGCTGCTCCAGTCGTGGCAGCAAGGCCCACCAGCCCCACATGGTGGCACGGGTTTTGAATCTTTTGTGGAGTTGGGTGAGGAGACAGGTTTGATGTGCTTGAATCTCAGCCAACTGACTGTCTCTCGCACTAAGGGGAAGCCCTCCTGCCAGGGCTTGTAACCAGCCCTAGGGGGCACTGGCTAGTCCAAGAAAGGGGTACAACATAACCATCCCAGAGACCTCCATGAGAGCTCTGTCATAGTTTGCTCCCCATAAAAGGTTCATACGCTAAAAGCTTTGTCCCCAGCTGGTACACCCAGACATTGAGCAGATCATGAGAGCTCCAACCTATGGATTCACATTTGATGGTAACATTGGCAGGTGATGTAAACTTTTGGCATTGGGGGTACTTGGAGGAAGTAAGTCACTGGGACATCTCTTGGGAGTTATGTCTTGTCCTGGATTCCTCTCTGTCTATGTCTTTGCTTCCTAACTGCCATGGGTGAGTTTCTGTGCTCAGCCATGCTCTTCTGCCAGGATGCTCTTCCTCACCACAGCCTGAAACCAATGGAGGCAGCCAACCCTGGGGCTGAGACCTCTAATCCTGAGCCACAGATGTCCTATGTGAAGTTGCTTCTGTCAGATAAGTTGTCACAGTGACGAGAAAAGTAAGTGATACACATCAGTCCTGCTGTAACAACATGCTTCAGACTGTAAGTCACAGAATTTACTTTTCACATTCTGCAAGTCTAGAGTCCTAGACAGAGGTGCCAGTGAGTCCCAAGGCTGGTGAGGGTTGCCCTCTGCCTCCAAGATGTTTCCTTCTTTCTGGCCTCACTTGGCAGAAAGCCAAAGGATATGAAACCACTCCCTCAAGCCCTTTTATGAGGTACTAATCCTACCCCTGATGTTGGCCCCACTTCTCCAACATGATTTCCAGAGAACACATTCAAACCATAGCAGTAGCTTCCAAAGATGCTGTGTCCTGCCCCTGGGAACCTGAGCATACCATGTCACACAGGAAGAGTGTCCTCATGAGGTGACTGGTCAAGGCTTGAGAATATCCGGGCCCTGACAGAGTCAGGTGAGGGAAGATGGCCAAAAGGGAATCAGGCAGGCTGGAGGGAGTTGGTCCCAAACCAGAGAGCACCAGGAGCCACTAGTGACTGGCAGAGGTGGAAAGGAGGCCCTGATGCCTTGGAGGGAGAGTGGCCCTCTCCACTCTTAACAAGTGATAGTTACCAAGGAGTTGGTCTGAGAGCTGTGGGGTTTGCTCCTGCTTCTGTAAGTCCCAGTGCATGGTGCCATATCAAGGCAGGGGGAAGCTGGTATGCTGGGATGACCCCTGATGTTTCATAAACAAAACTCAGAATCACAAACATATGTAGAGCCATGCCACAAATGCAGAAGCTCCTGGCAGAAGGACTTTTGGCATACATGCCATGCCCCAGGCCAAGAGGACCCTATGTGGAGGGTAGAATCTGGGAGGAACCAGGAAGAACTCTCCTGCCTTGTCTCCTTCAGAAGTTTCCAGGCACAGCTATTGTCAAACTTCCCCTGGGGATCCAGAGCTGGTATTCTCCCTAGCATGTCAGGGAAGGTTTTAGAGTCTTCCCAGGCAAGGCCTTGGAGTCCACAGCTCTGTGGAGAGCGATCTTTGGGGCAGACAGAGAGAAGATACTACTTAGAATCCATCCACTCTGGGACCACCTAACACACTCCCTGGTCTGGACAACCAGCTGTGGGTGGCAGAATGGAGGTAACACAGAGGAGCCCTATACCAGTGCCATCAGCACAGGAGGCACTGCCACTACTGCCCGCCCAGACAGACACCTGACATTAGGTGTTGGGAGAAGCACAGAAGGAGAAAGAGGGAAGGGAAAGGGGAAGAAGACCTGAGGACACACTGCACTGCACCACCTTTCCTTTGCACACCCCCACACCACTGGACTCTGAGGCTCCTCCCCATCCTGCACTGCCCCCTACCCACCACAGGGAATGTCCACTTCTCAGTTCCCTGTTCAGAGGCAGAACCAATTTAGTTTCCAAGGCAATTCAAAGAGGTACACTACCCACGGTATGAATGAATGACATTCTCAGACAGTTATGGAAGAAAAACATCATCACATACACCAGTCACATGCCCAGAAATCCCTCCACAGAAACAGAAATACCTACTGTGAAGCAAACAGTGACAAATGTCCTCATAAGTGGGCACAATTCTACATCATGTGCAGTAGTAACCCAAATCTGGAGTCCAGGAGGCAGATGCTGAAACAAGTGGCAAGTCCCCATAAAATGACACTGCCTCATGAGGCCAGTGGAACTCCTGTGGGTGAGAAAGCCAGGGCCCAAGGAGTTGCAGGTCATGTAACAGAGTGCATGGGGCAGCACCCACAGCCCTGTAGTCCTCTTCCAGGTGTGTCTGTTTAGGCCCCTAGAGGGTCTATGGCCTTGACTAGGACAGAATGGTAGTGGGGTCCCATGGGTCTGTGATGAGAATACGTGTGATCCTTTGGTGGAGATTTGTCTCTAAGGGCAGTTGGGTGTCCATCTATGTGGGCATAGGTGGACATATGGAGGAGGGGCCATGGAATGTGGTTGCATGTGGGGGTGCAGTGTGAGTGGGGGCATTTGTATGCACCCTCCTCTTCCCCCACCACCCAGGCCAGCAGAAGAGATTACAAAACCTCCAACTCTCCCAAGATGTTCGCAGAGACTCCCTGCCACACACCCTTTGGAAAGAGACCATGACATTCACTCCAAGGCTGAGGGTAGAGCTGTGTCACCTGGCCAGCCTGCTTTGGTTTCCAGAAGCTTCCCTCTTTGATTCTGACTCCTTGGGAAAAAGCTCCCTGCACAGTGGTTGTCCAGCCCTTTGTTCCAGCCTCCTCCAACCTCAAGTCACTTACAATCATGGTCACAGGCAGCCTGAGCTGTCTGAAGATCCCCTGAGAATTGGATAACTCCAGCAGAAATCTGTGCTCTATTGTGGAAACCGAACCTGCTCCCACCATAAGGTGCTCCTCACATTAAAACCAGACATTTCTGCCAGCCTTAAAGAAACTACAGCCATGGGAAGACAGGGATGCAGTGAACCAGACTAGGAAGGCAGAGCTCCTGTGTGTTCTAAGAGGAAAAGCCCTGAGCATGCCTCCACTCATGCATCCGCCCATCTGTTCAGATGCCCATCCATCCATCCATCCAACCCCCTGGGACGCTCTCCTCCTGCAGCCTGCTCTCTTTTCTAGGGACTGTCTCCTGCCAAGGGGGGGAGTGGTGCTTGGAGTGTTGCTGCTGGCCAGCAGCAGAGCCGGGACCCAAATTCCCATACCTCTAGCTTTTTATGACAACCATATTCTATCTCCAGGGAAAACTCAAACTAGCCTGGCAGCCCAGCTTCCTAACCTGGAGCCTGCCACTTCTTGTGAAATTCAGGACAAAACAGAAATGGAACACTTGGTTGTGGGGGGCACTGCGTGGGCTCCTGCAACAAGCAGGGAGAGGATTCAGATAGGAAGAGAGTGTGCATGCACATACTCCAGCCAATTCGGTCCACCTTCCTATGTTTGAGCCATTCACTAAGGTCATAGGTGCTCCTGCCCTAAACAAGACAGCCATGGCCACAGCCAAGTCTGGGCAGGGTGACCACAGGATGAGACCATCAAGACCTCATTCCCTGGCTATGGAGGTTCCCGGGCTAAGGTGAGTCTCAGTGGTCACTGGCTTTGTCCTAATGGCTATCCCCACCCACAGCACAGTTATCGCCTTAGCCAAGTCTTCCTTGGTTTAGGCGGGATAACCTTTTCTGGGAGCTAGGCAGGGCTATGTAGCTTTTCTATGGGCTTAGGAAGGGTTCTGGATATGTGCATACATATCCTGTAAACTCTAAGGGGCCTGGGAAGATGCACCACATGGGGTTCAGTTCTGTGGACCCAAGGAGAGTCTTGATAAGTGGAAAACCGTCTGGCTGCTAGCACGCAGCCAGGCATGCTGGGACCAGACTAGCCTTTCTCTGCGATCCCTCCGAGCCTCACTCCTCAACTCCGCCCACCCTCCACCGGGGGACCTCCCCTACTTCCTCTGCTGCCCTCCTTGTTTCTCCTCCACCCCATCTTCCTTTTCCTCCTCTCCTCTGCCTCTCTCCTTCCCTTCTCCTCAGCCACCTGCCTCTTAACTGCTGAGAAAAGCACTCTTTCTAGTTTTTTAAAGGGAAACTTATGCACGGTAGGAAGAAGCCTCTCAAAAGGCAGCCAAAATAATTTTCAAGCCTTGCATTATTTTCAGAGTGGTTGCTTATAATATATGCAGAAGGCCTGTCCGCCCAAACTCTGCCCTCAGTTCTAAAGGCTGTGTTTGAGTCCCACTTCGCTCAGGATGCTGAGGCTTCCTCAAGACTCCAGCAGCCAGCCGAGATGGTAGCCCTGGTGCCTAGTTCACACATGTGAATTGTGAGAATTTCCTACTGCCTGTGACTTGGGGAGAAGCTGTGCGAGCATCGTGAAGAACCCAGAGACTCGGCGCTTGCCAATCAGTGAGCCTGGAGGGGAAGAGAAGGGAGGAAAGGCACGGCTGGTCTGATCAAAAACTTCAGCCGCCACGGCAGCCACAGCCACCCAGGACTGGGTGTGTGCCAGCAGCTAAGTAGGGCCCCCAACTGGGCTTCTCTGCTTATCACTGGGGCAGTGACAAGCACCTCCCTTTGGACTTCTCACCACCCTGCATATACTGTGTCATTTAGATCACTCTTGCAGTTTTTAGGGCTTCTAACTCAATAACCTTCAATAGCTCCTTATTGCTTTGCAAATTAAGAACCATATTCTTTTATAAATTTTTTGAGGGGGGGGAGAGAAAGATGGAGGGAAGGAGAAAGAGGAGGGTAGGAGAGAGAGAGATTGGGCTCACAAAGGACTTCTAGTCACTGCAAATGAACTCCAGATGCATGCACCACTTTGTGCATCTGGCTTTTATGTGGGTACTAGGAAATCGAACCTGGACCTGCAGTCTTTGTAAGCAAGTGATTCAACCACTGAGCCATCTCTCCAGCCCAGAACCATATTGTTTCTTAAAATTTTTTAATTTTTATTGATAACTTCCATAATTATAGACAATAAACCATAGTAATTCCCTCCCCCCTCACTTTCCCCTTCTCATCTCCACTCTCCATCATGTCCCCTCCTCCTCTCAATCTGTCTCTCTTTTATTTTGATGTAATCATCATTGTGACGGTCTATTATGATGGTCTTGTGGAGGTAGTGTCGGGCACTGTGAGCCGGACCATATCTGTAGCTGAACTTGCAAAGGACCCGTGCTTGTTCTCTTTCCCACACCTGTCTTGCCAGAACCTGACTCTAGCTTCCTAACCTGCTTCGCCCTGTGTGTGGCCTTGGAGCTCTTCCACCCCCCCCCCAAAGGACAGAGAACTCCTGTCCCAAACAACTAGGCTTCATGTGTTCCACACACATAAAAGTGAGATCAAACTAAGTGCTGAGGAGAAGTGAGGGAAGGAAAGGATGCCACCGCTGTCTGCAGAATGATCCTATAGTGCCAGCAGTCATATGCTGGGGATCTCCACTCTCATGCCCTCACTTCCTGGAACACAGGTCCATACAATGGGCAGTCCTGCTCATTTCAACAGTCCACACAAGGGGTGGGACCCCACGCCCCAGCCCCCAGGAGAGAGCAAAGGGCCACTCGAGCAGGTGTTTCTTCTGGATGCTCAGGCTTCCTAGCTGTCAGACAAAGGTGGTTATCCATTCTTTCTACTAAAGGAAGAGTTGCTCTCTCCCTATGTTCTTTCCTGGAAGCTGTAACTGTTTCCTCCTCTGAGCCATGGGTGTGATGCCAGGCTAGTTTCTGTCCCTGGCGCTAGTTGTCCCTCTCCCACTTGCTCACCCAACCCATTTGGTAAAGAGGCTCCTGCAGGGGTCCCTTAGCAGCCCCACATACCTCCTGCCTGTCTGACTTCATGATTGTGGTCAAGTCATTCTTGAGCCACTGATTCTGTGAGCAAACAAAAAATGTCTGTGGCATATCACTGAGGCTGGGGGAAGCACGTCAGGCACCTGAAATAAAGAACCAGATCGTGAGAATGCTGACTTAGTACAGGGTGAGTAAAAATGAAGTAGTGGGGCTGGGGTATAGCTCAGTGGGAAATCCTGAGGCTCTGCGTTTCATCCCTAGAATTCCTCTCCCCATTCTCCAGCCCCAAAATGGGGCAGAGGAGGAAAACGAAATTTGGCTGGGTGTGTGGCTCAGTAGTAAGTGCCTGCGTAGCACACACAAGGGTCTGCATTCTATGCCCATCACTGCCCCCCAAAAAGCACTGGTATTTTGTTAGCGAGGGTACACTGCAAACAAACATGAATTGCTTTAATGGCAGATTCCACATGCTCAGATTCAACAAACCAAATACCTAAAATATCCTTTTTTTTTTTTTTTTTTTCTTCGAGGTAGGGTTTCACTTTAGCCCAGGCTGAACTGGAACTCACTCTGTAGCCGCCGGCTGGCTTCAAACTCACAGTGATCCTCCTACCTTGGCCTCCCAAGTGTTAGGATTAAAAGTGTGCACCGCTATGCCCAGCCAAATACCTAAAATGTTTTTTTTTTAATCTTGACTTCCAGCACTGAAAAAAAATGTTTTCAAAAGAAAAATTGTATCATACTTTTCCATATTATATTTCCTAAATACAGTCCAACAACCACTCCCGAAGCACCTTCTGCTAGGCGTCATTATTCATCTGCAGATTGCTGAAAGGGTGCAGGAGGACTGCTTGAGTTCTATGCAAATACGGACATATTTATTTGAAGTAAGCAGGCATGGTGGTTTATGTTTATGATCCCAGCAGTGAAGAGGTAGAAGCAGAGGGTAGGAGGATTACTTGGACTTGTCTGAGGTACATGGAGCAACAGCGGATTTTGGTATGTGAGGGATCAGTCCTGAATCCAATCTGCCCATACTCGGGTACTTTGTACATACAACAGTACTTTGTAAAAACGAGATGTGTCCAAGGAAACGTTAGTTTTGTAACCATTGCCCAAGACCAAGCACCTGGAAAGGTGATGTGAGAAGAAGTAAGATTGTGAGAGATGGGGGCTGGAGAGTTAGCTCAGCCATTAGAAAATGGCACATGCGTTTGGAGTTCGTTTGCAGCAGCTAGAGACCCTGGCGCGCCCATTCATTCTCTCCCTCTTTCCCTCCTCAATCTCTCTTCCCTCTGTCTCTCTCTGCTTGCAAATAAACAAGTATTAAAAATTGTGAGAGATGAAGGAAGCAAAGATAAGGTAAATTTTCAATATAAAAACGAACATCTTCTAGCGTTTTCCGAGAGGAAAAGTTTCACTGGAACAAAATCAGCAGTGGCTGCCTGCAGCTGACGACTGATTCTAGCTTTTGGGGTTATTCCCACTAACGTATTCACTCAGATTTAAGGGGCGACTAAGGCATTGAAGACACAGAGGTGAGGAGGCATCGCAAGTCTAGCCCAGGAGAGTGCAAAGTTCCTGATGGAGCCTTCCCTGGAGTACAGATGCTTCCAAAGATGTCCGAAAGGCACCCGAAAGGGCAAAAGTGGACAGAAATGAGAGGCTTTGCAGTCGCTTTCTGTGAGCAAGAACGGACTGTCCGTGGATGTAGACAAGCCTGCCTTTCTGGCCCACGGGTCACTTCGGAGGCAGGGCGGCAGCGATTCCCGCTCTGCCCCGGCTCACTGCCCGGTCTTGTGAAGGCCTCTCCCCTCACCTAGACGCAGCGCCGCCCTCTAGAATCTCAGAACCTTAATCAGCGCCCGTTGGTCCCTGGCCGCCCCTCTGAGTGGGGAGCGTCCCTCGGCAGAGCCCGCGCAAAGGAGGCCTGCGACCTGTCCCGGTTCGCGGCCACGCTCAGGCCCCGCACGCCTGACCGTCCAGGCGCCCAGCTCTCGCAGAGGAGGTGGTGAAACCGCAGTTTACCAGCGAGGCGCCACGTCCAAGGCCACACAGCCCCAGGGCGGAGGGAATTGCATCCCAGGCTCCAAAGAAACCCCGCCAGGCTCCCCCACCCAGACGGAGCTCTGAGAAATGGAAGACGAGGCACCTACTCAGCAGGCTTGCGGTTGGACGTGAAGAATACGAGGCGCCACTCACAGGGGAGCCCGGAAACCTGCATTAATTAGTCACCTAAATTGCACCCCTCCCTACAGCCATTGTCTTTTTAGTAGGCCTCTCTGGCCTCAGTTTCTCCATCTGTCAAAAGCCCCTTGATTAGGCCAAGGATTGGCATATTTCTGTAAACGAATTGGGGTGCTAATTTCTCCCCCTTCCCAGGACCCTGCCCTTTCTGAGTCTCTCTGACCGCGGACACTGCAGGGAATTGCAGCGGGAACCCTTGGCTTCTCCCAGAGAGAAGCAGTCTCTCCGTTGTGTAGCTAGCTCCCTGTTATGGGTTCTTTGGGCCCAAAGGAGATATCTGCAGTCCGCAAAGTCCACCTCTCGCCCATGTCTCCAGACCTGGGCATCAGAGGGCCTTCCTGGCAGCCGCCAGAAGGCCAGCCTAGGACTTGCGCCCCAAAGGCAATTGGTGTGCGGCTGCCCGCAGGCTCATGGCCTCGCAGTTTCCCGCCTGTTCTTGCTCAGCCCTTTCCAAGGACAAGCCCAGGGCCCCCGGGGTCTGAATTTCAGTCTTGGGAGCCACTTACCGTCTGAGGAGTTTCTCCTTGCCTCACGCCAGTTTTCTTCCCTGGAAAATGAGGCGATGTTCCTTCCACTGTGGTTGTTCCGAAGATTAAGCGCGACAAAAGTCCTGGGCCTGAGGCCTGCCTGCCGACACCCGGCTCTGGGGCTCCGGGAGGCTGGATGAGCCTTTCTGGGATAACCCACTCGCGGGTGCACGCACAAGGATCTGTTACTCGGCAGTCACCCGCTTACAGCGGAAGTAGAGCGCAGCTCCGAGGGCGCAGCGAGGCCCTCTGTCGTCGCGCCCCTGAAGCGGGAGGAGACGTCCCACTCTTTGCAGACTAAGAAACAGAAGCGCGAGGAGGGATGGGGACTCTCCCCGAGAGAACTCTTGCCCTGGGCAGTGGATGGGCCCGGGGCTCTGGCCCTCTTCCACGCGGGCGGGGTAGGGGATAAAGGAGCAGCGAAGGCGCCCGCTAGAGGGGACCGGCTCCCACTCGGCGTGACACCTGCGGGCTAGGGCAGGCCCTGGGGGGACGTCATCCCCTTACACACCGACATGGAGCCGGGGAACGAGAGCTTTCTACATTAGCACTGCAAGCATATTTTATTACGTGTAAATATTAAAACGTGCCACATTTCGCAGCCCGGTTTCTAAATCCCACGCGGTGTTTTTTAAATTAGAGATTGTGCTGAGACCTGGATTGTTCTGGTTTCTTACACGCGCACACATACACACGCACACGGACACACGCACATAACCGCGCGCACGCACACATGCACACACAGTTACGCCCTGTCCCACACTCTCCCCACAGCGCGGTAATTACGGCTCTCGCCACCCACGATTGGCTAGTCTAGTCCCCACCGGGACCCCGCAGCCAATGAAAAGCCGCCGAACCGAGGTCCCGCCCACTCCACCTCCCCCAGCGCGGGTGGCTCGGACCGAGGGAATGCATCACGCGGGTCCTGACGCGCGCGATCTCCCGGACGCCCGCCTTTGGCCGCGCCGCCGCCTGCGCGCAGGGTCCGGGCGCGTCTCGGGCCGTGGCCGCTCTGGGGGCCGTCGCGGCGTCCCTGGGGCAGAGCGGGCCGCCCCGCCCCTGGCCCCTCCCCCCCCCGCGTGAGGCCGCCCCGGGCGGCGACTGGAGCGGCGACGTGAAAGGCGAGCGAGGCGGCTGCCTGAGCGGCTGTCCTCGCGCACCCGCACCCTCTCCCGCCCAGCCCAGCACGGCGCGGAGGCCGCCGCCTGCCTCGCGGGGCCCGACGCCCGCGCCCCGGACCGTGGCTCTCCAGGGCAAGTCCGCGCGTGCTCGGCACGCCACCATCCCAGCGGAGACCGGGACCCCGGGACCATCAGGAAACCCCAGAGCCCGAAGGGCCCTCGGCCGCGATGCCAGATGAGCTGACAGAGCCCGGGCGCGCCACGCCAGCTCGCGCCTCCTCCTTCCTCATCGAGAACCTGCTGGCGGCCGAGGCCAAGGGTGCGGGGCGCGCAGCCCACTGCGATGGTGGCCGCGAGGAGGAAGAGGAGGACGATGACGACGACCCAGAGGAAGAGGACTCAGAGCAGGCGCGGCGGGGACGGCTTCAGCGGCGGCGACAGCTTCTCGCAGGCACTGGGCCGGGCGGGGAGGCGAGGGCCCGGGCACTGCTCGGGCCAGGCGCGCTGGGCCTAGGTCCCCGGCCGCCCCCCGGCCCCGGGCCGCCCTTCGCCCTCGGCTGCGGAGGCACAGCGCGTTGGTACCCAAGGGCACACAGTGGCTACGGAGGAGGTCTCAGCCCGGACAGTGAGTGAGGGCATTCGGAGGGGTGGACCGGGCGCGGGGCCCTGCTTCCTTCCTCCCTGTGCATTCTCTAGGGGACTTCCGGCTCCTTGTACCCCTTCTGGGTCTTCGGTGTATCCGGGTGTGTGTGGTGAGACAACCACCTAGAGCGCCTTGTCTGAACGGTTTTGGAGACTCCCTCTGTAGGGCAGAGACCAGAAATGTGTGGCACATGTCGCAGGGCCCCTGAGGTTCTAAGCAGCAAAGAAGGGCCTGAGAACAGGAAATGACAGGCAAGAGAAGAGTGAAGTTGACCAGGCAAGAGAGCAGATGGGAGCGAGGTTGGGTGAGCTGAAAACAAAGGGAAGAAGAGGGCGAGTGATGAGGGACGAGAGGAACAGACTGGGAAGATGTAAAAGAAGTGAGAGAAATTACCAGGGATGGATAGAGAAGACACAGGAGAGCAAAGGACTTAAACAGAGGGAGGGTGAGTAGAGAGGCCACTATTCTGGGCTGGATGGTAGAGGACCTTCTTCCATAACATCTGTGCCCGGAAAACTTCATGGCCTGTACTTGCTGCAGCCAGGGTCTAGGCCTCCATCTGGATCTTCCCAGGCCCCAGGCTGTGCCTTACAGAAGGAAGATGATCTTGAAGTCCCCAGCCTACTCCCAGTTTCTTTCCTTCCCCACCCCCAGCCTTTGTTTTCTGCAAAGGACTCAGATATTGAGGAATGGGTGTCTCTCAGCCTTCTTGCCTGGGAATCTTAACCTCTCCAAAGAGTTCTTGCCTCCTTTATGGACCTGCACTTTAGAAGGAGGCCCCTGAGGAGACCAGGAAAGGTATTCAACCTTTCCTGACACCCCAGCCCCTCTTTGTTAGCTTGCCCCTAAACACACAGCCTGGGAAGCCACATAAGGACTATCTTATCTGCTCTATCTGTGATCTACTTGGGTGTGTAGGACCATAAGTGGCTAGGGCAGTAAGTGGCATATGACCCCGCTCTCACCTGTTACACAGATTATGCCCTTCCTGGTGTGGAGTAGGACCCTTGCAGAAGGACCCAAGTTGAGGAGCCCTGAAGGTCTGAGCTCCATAGCTTCTTTATGTAAATTTAAGCAGGGCCTCTGAGGTCTTCTGAGATCCTGACTCCACGTAATCCTCCTCTGAGGATGATTCTGAAAAGGCTCTTTCAGGGTGTCATTTGTTCCCCCCTCCAGTTGGGCCATCCCTACCTGCAGCCCAGCGGTAAGCCTCCACAGAGGTAGCTCCTCCTTATTTCGTGTCATGCGGGTTTAGGGCTCCCAGTACAAACCTGAGCACATAAGCGTGTTTAGCACATCACAGCAGCTCTTGAGCATTTGTAAGTCTACAGATTTGGGGTCCTGTGGGAATGAATGCAGGGACCCCACAGATCTGGACACACGCATACCATCCTGCCCCATGACTTCTTTGCAAGCATTAAAAGGGCACACAACATGGGAACACATGCTTTCAAGGACACCAGGCAGTCTAGCCATGCACCCAAACTCACCAGTGTTTGCACACCTTATATAGGCATGCAGACAACACATACTGGGGCACACCCATGTCTGCCGAGGAGTGGACAGTCTTTGAGGGCCAAGCCATACCCCACCTTGACCTCTGATCCATCTGCCAGGCAGGGGGAATGCTGGTATGGGTTGGCTGAGGGGCTGTCTTCAATCCAGAGGAGTGCCAGCATGGCACCGGCTGGCGTCCTTAACTTGACAGCATCATTTGTCAGCCTTGAGTTTTGTACTTGGGCCATAAACCTAGGGCCCTTTGCAGGGCCCCAACCTCCAAGCTGGTGCAGAAGGTGCTTGGGACAGGGTGGGAAATACTGTGGACGTCAGTCTTCCTCCAGGCTCTTCAGGAGCAGGATTCCCACTGCAGAGGACCTGCCTCTGGGAGTATCTGGGTCAGGAGGTCCACAGTATGGGGCTTGTGCTTGAATTAGAGGAATTGTTTGCATTCGTTTCTCCTTTCTGTAAACTGTTTCCTTGCATGCCAGTAGCATTTGGCACGGGCTCATTCTATGTGTGGAAGGGTCCTGTAGGTTTATTCCTAGGTCTGGGGGCTTAGCCCCGCGGGTGTCAGTGGTGGTGGAGGGGTCCCGCTTGTTTGCCACATCTCCCGAAGACATCTTTTCTTTTGTTCCAGGGTTCTGCAGGCCTTTTGTAAGATTGTTGGAAGTCTGGGGTACAGGTGACTAGGGACAGAGAAGTCAGCCTGCTTTCTGTGTTACGATTTTTGTTTTCTGTTTGTTTGTTTGTTTTTTTTTTTCTCCTCTCCCGGTCTTCTGGGTGTGTATTGCCGCGTGTTTGCAGCAGCTCTGGTCTTGGGGTTCCCCTTCTGCCCACTTTTACCTCTGTCCTGCCCTTCTCTGCTGGATACCTGAGCCCTAGCATGGAATCCCAGCCTGTGGCGGCTGTGTAAGACCTTCAGGTGGGGAACAGCGGGTCTTCTTAGAACCGACCACTATGCCCCTCTCCCCTCTGCAGCCAGCGACCGGGACTCTCCGGAGACCGGCGAGGAGATGGGCCGCGCTGATGGCGCCTGGCCACGGGGCCCGGGGCCCGGAGCGGTGCCGCGCGAGCCGGCGGTGCAGGGCCCAGCAACCTGCGGGGAGGAGGCGGCGGAGCTGACCGAGGCCCCGGCGGCAGCGGCGGCGGGGGAGGCTCGTGGCGGCCGCAAGAAGAAGACGCGCACGGTCTTCTCGCGCAGCCAGGTCTTCCAGCTGGAGTCCACCTTCGACCTGAAGCGCTACCTGAGCAGCGCGGAGCGCGCGGGCCTCGCCGCGTCGCTGCAGCTCACCGAGACGCAGGTCAAGATCTGGTTCCAGAACCGTCGTAACAAGTGGAAGCGACAGTTGGCGGCAGAGCTGGAGGCGGCCAGCTTGTCCCCGCCGGGCGCACAGCGCCTCGTGCGCGTCCCGGTGCTCTACCACGAGAGCCCGCCGGCCGCCGCCGCCGCGGGGCCCGCCGCCGCGCTGCCCTTCCCGCTGGCGCCGCCCGCCCCCGCGCCCGCCCCGCCGCTGCTCGGCTTCTCGGGTGCGCTCGCCTACCCGCTGGCCGCCTTCCCTGCCGCCGCCGCCGCCTCCGTGCCCTTCCTGCGGGCGCAGATGCCCGGCCTGGTGTGAGCGCGCGCCGGCCCCTCCGCGAGGTCGCTCGGGCCTCGGAACCCGCTCGCGACGGTGGCGGCGGGTGGAAGGGCGCAGCGCCCGCCACGACGTACCTCAGGGCGGCCCGGCCGTCGCTTTTGGGCAGCCGCTCCAGAATGTACCGGAAGGCGACTCGGCCACAACTCGCCCGGGCCAAGGGCGGTGCTGAGCAGACTCGGGTTCCTCGGTGCCCTTGGCACACGGACTCTTCCAATAGGCTGGCCCAGGAACATCAAGGTGACTGTCCCCGATACACCGTGCCCCCAATACAAAATGTCCATTTACTGGGACCGTGCAGGGACCCGGCCAGCAGGCCAGCAGGAGGGCTGTGAGTATCCCCCAAGCCTAGGCCTCCATTCTGACTGGGACTTCTCTCCCAGGTGGCCTTGGTTCTCATGGGTTAGTGAAGACTTTTTTTTTTTTTTCCCCTGTGAGGAATCTTCTTTGCATATGGAATAAAAAGGGACGTTTTCTGGACAGTCTCACTGCTGTGTGGTCGCCGGGGCAGGGACTTCTCTGGTAGCAGGCTGAGGTACGCTGTCCTTCCCAATGCTAACCAGGGCCATGGGGCAAAGGAGGCTGAGCCTAGGACAGATAGACTAGGTGGACAGGAGCCATCAGTTTCTGGAGGCTGGGCTCCTAGTCCTGTCCTGATAAGGAGACCCAGCTGGACTTCTTGGCCCAGTAGTGGGAAGTAGAAGTGATAGTGTGAGGTGACTGAAACCCAAAGCCACAAAGCAGGTGAAGACAGGACCCCTTGACCTGTTTGTCACAAGAGTCAGTGAGGGTGTGTGTCTGCTGCCCTTACCTGCTCCTGGGCAGAGTTGGGGAATCTAACCATATAATAATACCTTGGAGCCAAAAAAAAATCCCCCCAAAAAACAACAACAACAAAAAAAAAAACACTGGCTGTCTCAGCAAGAGGTGGACAGTGCTGGCTCCTGCCTCCGCCTTGACCAGGGTCCCTCTGCAGCCTCTGTGCTGGGGGGCTGAGCCTGCTCATGTATGTATGCCCAAGGAAAGCTGCTCTGAGTTTCTTGGATCACCCCATCTGCACTAGCCCCAGTCCCACTACTTCTATGTGCAGATGAGACTGCCCTGTATGGACAAGGGGTACTTTATTTGGTGTGCTTTTGAGCCCAGTGGGAAGAGATTATTCCAGGTTTGAAGGAGTCACTCCTACAGCAGAACAGAACCTTCGTCTCCTGCCTTGCTTCATCTGGGAGTAGACACCTTCCCCTTCTCTCCCCAAGATACCTCACAGCTGAAACATGCAGCCACCTGGCCACACTGGGCCTGGGGTGCCCAAGGTGGCGCCAAACAACCTAGGCGACCTGGAGGAGGGGGGCATGGGGTGTATGTGTGTATTCTTCAGCTCCCACTCTGGTCCAAAGAACTGATTCCCAGTGCTGGAAGCCCAGCTGTCCTCAGCAGCCAGTGCTGCATGTGGGGCCTCCTCTCCCACACCTGCTGCTTCCAGTCTTCCATGCTCAAATGCATGGATATTTTGGGAGACTCTTTGGAGGGCACATTTGTCCTTGGCCAGAGGTCTCATCTCCCAACTAGCCTTCCACATCAGGTCTGTCCTTGTGGAAGTGGGGTGTAAGCTTTCCCACTACTTTGAGCTACCCTTAACTGCTTTTCTCAGCAATAAGACCAGAGCTTACATGGCTTTGTCTAGGAAAGACTTACTACACACTTCAATGAAATGAACTTGGAATTTTCAAATATTTTGGATCCTGGTCAGTACCTAGGGGGTATGGGCTGTCCCCACAGGCCCTACTCCACAGACTAGGGACTGAGCAGGCCCACCTTTCCTTTCTTCTCTTGTTTCCCCCACTTTGTCATCTCCATCCCTCAGTGTCTCCGTCTTCTGTTGTTTCTGTACTGACGTTATCCAGTCCTAGGATACAGCACTGGCTGTTCTTGAAAGGACCTCAGTGTGATGAGCGTCACTGTGGAGGTCTCAAAACAGCACAGGTCCCTTGCAGTCATGATGGCCTCTCTTCGCCTCTGGTCCTGTGCTCACGAAGGCTTCCTGCCTGTCTTCCCTGTGGTGGTGAAGATGGCAGTGCTGCCCTCACTGCCAAGGTCTCAGTTAAGCACAGGAACATCCTTCCCAACCCCCTTTAAGCGGAGCGGATACTAGACCCAAGACATGGGTTTATCACTATGACAGAACCACTTTATTCCATTTTCTAGCTGATGTCATGGAGCCGAGGTCACATGGTAACAGTAAAGGGCCTCTGAGCTCTGGGCACAATGATACCACCAGAGTCAATGTGGTGAGTCCCCTTAGCAGCCTATATATCTGTACCAGAGCCAGGTTGAAAGACCCCAGGGAAGTCACCTAACACCACGGAATACAAAGAGCAAGGGCCCTGTGGGCACTCAGTTTGGAATCTTACCCTACCCACAGGGAGAAACAGCAAGGATGAGGCAGGGATTTTGTAGCTGGAGAAGAGCTGTGTTTTTCAATAAAATTAGTGATGTTGGGCAGGAGAGCCATCTCCTGGGCCTCCATGGCAGGGCTGGACGTCCTACAGAAGTGAAGTGGTGTCCTCTGGAGCTAGGAGCAGGACCTTGTGATGGTGCAGGCGGCTCCAAAACAGAATTCATTTTATCAGGCTCCTTAAGTATTCATAAAGTTCAGGAATGCACCAATAAAGTTAAGGTGTGGCACCCAGGGTGGCATCACAGCATAGAACTGATGTATAACACACAGTTCCCAAGTTCTAGAGGGCACTGAGACAGGCCTAGGGCTCTAAAGCCCTGAGCTCCAGCAGCATTGATTGCGGGCACACCTCGACGCGTTGGCTCCGCTGCTGGCAGAAGATGAATGGCTTCGATCTGTCTCCACCACAAGACCCCCTCCCGTGGTTCCTCCCAACAGTCCTCCTTTGCTAAGTGAGGTCCAGCTGCAGACACTCTGACTCTGTCTCCAACCCGAGGCCCATGCATATCAAACACGCTTTGGATACCCTGAGTCCTGGCCTCAGAGTGGACCCAGCCTTATTTGCAAGAGGCAAGCCCTGTACTCTGCTTCAGTTTCCCCATCATGTGCATCAGGCATGGACTGATTCTGTAACTTATACCCTGTTTCAGTATTCTCTGTGAAGTCAACAGGGTCCCATCCCAGGCAAGGCATTTGCAGTTAGCAGCCAGGAGCTGGGAGCCAGGAAGCCTCAGGCCAGCCCATCTTCCCAGATGACTGTCCTGCCCTTAGGGACCACCAGTGGCCAATCCTGGTTAAGCGCAGGGAGTACCAGGCAGACTCTATTCAATCTTGCCTCCTCCCAAGTCACAGCAACTGGTGGATGCTAGGGAATCGCCCTTCTTCTAACTGTAAGTGCCCCCATTTCCACCCAAGCACCCAGAGCCTGACTGCCACCTAGCAAAATGTCTGAACCTAGATAGCCCTTCAAGTTACCAGGCGTCCTGACACCCATCACCTGGCTGCTGAGGGAGAAGTTTCCCTGGAGCCTAGG
The DNA here is from genome assembly GCA_036346955.1 of Dipus sagitta. Classification (NCBI taxonomy): domain Eukaryota; kingdom Metazoa; phylum Chordata; class Mammalia; order Rodentia; family Dipodidae; genus Dipus; species Dipus sagitta. The sequence goes on along the minus strand of CM070781.1, from coordinate 2,288,036 downwards.
TTCTGCACCCACCCAGAAAACAGCCAGCCCAGCTGTATTGAGGCAAAAAGGACTTCTCTATCTATGTCTCTCTCCAAGTGTCTTTCTGTCCCCATCTAACAACCTATGGGAAAAGGAACACCAAGGCTCAGAGGGAGCATGGATTCAGGGGCAGAGGCCACAGGAAAGCTAGATAGAGCCTGGCAAGGCCCAGGCCCTCCATGGGCTCCAACCCACATCTAGGTGGCTGTTTCTGGAAGTTCCTTCTTCCTGCCCTGTCCTGCTATCTGCTGGGGCCCATCATCTGAAACTCCCTTTGGCACGCTGCCCCTTGGGAGACCTGAGCACCCAAACTGTCTTTCTGCGGGGACCTGTGGAAGTGGACTCCTAGCCTTTTAAACTCTACCAGCCACGAATACGTCTTGGACCTAGTGGTCTCCAGGTGTCCCAGAAGGCCTGGGTGTCCTGGAAGGAAAAGGAGAGATGGATGTCTACTCGCAGGTGGACCCAGTGGTTCTCACAGCACCACACCTACTCTCAGTCTTCAATACCTGTCAGGCATCAGGACAAAAAGCCAGAAAAAATGAAGGCTGCACAGGGTTTGTGGACTCCATGAGGGGAGAGGGAGGAAACCGCTCCGGGGCCCTGCCTCTACTGCCTTTTTGTTCTTACAATTATTATAAAAATATTAGTGCTTTTAATTATCCGGACACTCTCAGAAAAATCATAGCAGAAATAAACTGTGTGCATTTCAGCCATCAAAGCCAACTGCTTCAGAGGGTTAAACCAGTCTGATTATCCAGGACTATAATTTGTAGCCAGACTGTTATCTTAAAAAGTTTGAAGTGCATTTATGTACTTACTAGTGAAATGATGTGATGTCTGTGTTTTTTCTCAAATATGGCAGCGAAATGAAAAGGACACCAGAAGAAATTAGATTAAGAGCCAATGCTTGCCGCAGAGGCAACACGCAGAGGTTTAGCTCAGCCTCTTTACTTCGTTTCCTATTTAAAAACTTCGAATTATTTAAGTAGAAACATAAAGGGGAAGGAGTGTGCTCCTAATGGCTGACTCTACCTGGGGAGGGGACACTGTATTAGAATCAGATTTATTTTGACCCCATCTTTACCTACGTCCAGTTCACACTCAGCCTTTTTCATTTTTTTTTTTTAATTTCCTGCTTAGCTGGAATCTGATCATTAGAGCTCATTTTATTTGTCTGTACCACTATTTTGGTCTCAAACCTCCTCTATTTCCACGAAGCCTCCCAAGTCTACAGCCTTCCTCCTGTGGTCCCGGCGCCCCCTTTTTATTTCCACCCTACATACAGAAGAGGCCTCGGAGGCCGCCTTGGAACGCAGGAGAGGGATGAAAGGTGTGGAGGACCGCGGCCACCATCCCACCGAGTTCCACCCCACAGTGTGGTCTGGGACCAGGAGGCCTCCCGGTTCGGGTCTTAGGTTTCCTTGGAGAGGAGCCGGGGTGAGGCGGGCGCTCCGGGGAGACTCGTGAAGGGCGGTGGAGAAGTGCTCCAGCCACACCGGCCGCCCGATGCCAGGCGACGGGCCGGGAGTGGGGTGGTGCACCGCTCGGACACCTTGGCCCGGCATTGTGGGCGGAATGTGCAGCCCAGGCGCCCAGCTCGCTCGGTTCTCAGTTCCGGCCGGCCTCCCCTTTCCCCGGTGTTACCCCGGATGCGCCCGGCCTCCCCTCTGCCCGGCGCTGGGATTCTCCCGCGAGCCCCTCCGGCCCCTCCGGCCGCGGTCCTCCGTCCCAATCACGGCTCCGGGCCGCGACTCCTTCCCCTGCGGACCGGCTGGGGAGGCCGCGCACCCTTCGCCTCGAGGTCCTCGGCCTCGCGTCTGCCCGCCGGGCTGCGCATCCCGGACGGCAGGTGAGGTCTCGACGCCGGGCCCCGCGGGTGCCCAGGCGGGAGGAGTAGAGCTCGGGCCGCGGCAGCGTCTCCGCGGGTCCCGCACCCTCCTCCCCCCTAGGCCGGCGTCGGCGCTCACCACCCGGCCTCCCGGGACCCCGCGGCTCGCCGCCCCGCCCCGCCCCGCCCTGCCCGCCCTGCCCGCCCTACCCGCGGCGCTTCCGGCCCCTCCCCGGCAGGCCCGCGCCCCCGCCCCGCCCCGCCCCGCCCCGCCCCGCAACTCACCTGGCGTCGAGCAGTCGGCGGCGGGCGGCCCGCGCTCCGCCCCGCGGTCTGCCCCTCGCGCCTCCCGCTCCCCGTCCAGTGCGCGGTCCCGGCCCCTGGGCTCCAAGCGGCCCAGGCGTCCCGACTCGGAGGGGGCTCGGGACCGGGGCCGGAAGACATCTAGGACGTGAATGAGAGGCGGGGAGTTCGAGGGTGCTGGTGACGGCCGCGCTCGCAGTGACCCTGGGCAGGGGTGGGTGGGTGGGTGGGAAGGGGGCGCGGCCTGGCCGTTGAACTTCGGGCCTCCTCTCTCCCGTCTTCCTTCCAAGGAGAGGGGCGCGGGGGGGGGGGGACGCTCTCGGTACTGGGTATTGCTTTGCATAGCTCCTCCTTACTTAGGTCTCTCGGAGACGCTTTCCCTGGGCTGGGAACAGAACCTCATTGTTGCGCGAAGTCTCCACTACACCAGGAAGGGGATGATGGTTTTATGCATGAGGATGCCGTACACAGACCAGATGACTCCTGGAAAGCAGAGGCTGTTATGAGATCCCTGTAAAAGGGCAACTGAGGGAACCACTGGCCCACCCTCCACCCCTCAAGTCTCCCACCCCGTCTTCCAGAAGCGTCTCCACACAGGACTCACATGTTTATAACCTACAAGAGCCCCACCCTGGAGTACCTTTTTCTTCCTTTTCTAGGGCCCCAAGGAGATCTGGGACCCAATTGCAACCTGCAAGGGTTGGCGCTGGAAGTCCCAAGCCTCCTCAGAGCTGGGTGGGGCTGACTGGCAGACTGAGATAAAGATATGAAATTGGCATGCTGATTGATTTTGTGTGACAAGAAGGGTTATGCAAACATAGTTACCCAAAGCCCCTTGTATGCTAGGGGCAGTCCTGGAGGTGGAGGTACTCTGAATAACCCATCTCCACAGCTACCTCCAGGCTCTTGAATGCCCATTCTCCAGAATGTATCTCAAGAAAGGATACAGGCCACATCCCTCCCCTCCTTAAAAGGAATAAGCCAGCAGAGGGGTCACTGGGTCGCTGCTGTGCAGAGTGGAGAGAAGGAAGGAGTGGAAGCAGGCCTCTGATAAGTTCACCCACTGCGTGGGGCGCGGGCCTCTGCTCGCCCATCTTAGTTTCATAGGGGTTGGTGGAAGGATGCCCTCCAGACCCACTTACAGGGCCTTAGCCCCGGTCCTTTCTGGGCTTAGTGCTCTTAATGTCAACATGGGCCTGGCTGGGAGAGCAGCTTGGTCCCAGCCCAGACCTTGCGCTCAGTGAGGGCTCAGCTTGATGGTGCCCAGCTGGCAGGCTGTCTTCCTCTATCTGGTACTGCCTGCCCTCTACCCAGGCTCAGAGGGGCAAGAGCTGGCCCCTGGAGACTCGCAACGTGCATAGGGTCTCCTTGCCCGCAGTCCCCAGCCGCAGCCCCTTCCTTCTGACCCCTTACACTTCCTCTGAATTGCCCCTTCTGTCTGGCTCCCCTATATCGGCTTCTCCACCAAGGCGCGGCCACTGTCCCAGGCGGGGCTAAGTCGCCCCTTACCCGAGCGGGTTTCTAGGCTGTGAGACCGCTGTGTCCGCACATCCGGGCCGCTTTCGCTTTGGGTTGAGTTTGTTTCTGAAATTTCACAAATCCTGTCCCCCGCCCCGCACCACCACCGCGAGTGGACTGCAGTATCGCTCCCGCCGCCCCGCCCCGCCCCGCATTGATCCCGAGTCTCACAGCCCAGCACATTAGTCCTAATGGTTTCGTTGATGATTCGACTTCTTTTCGTTAAGAGCCGTCCCTGGGCCATCGGCCGCCGCTCCTCCCGGCTGCGCCGAAGCCCCTGCTCGCCCTCGGGACCCGCGGCCGCAGGAGACTCGGCGCTCCGGAACCGGCGCGGCGCGGCGCGGTGCGGCGTGGGGGAGCCGGCGGCGGCCCGGGACACCCTGGCGCGCGACACGCATGTCCCAGACCCCAGCCAGCCGGAGGCGTCCGCAGTCAGAGCCGCGACGTGCTTGCAGCGGGGGAGCCCCGCGCCCTCGCCACCCAGCTCCGGGCGCGCTGGGACCCTCCTGGGGCCGGGGAGCTCCGTCCTTCCTGGCCCTCTGCCGCACAAGGAAGCGCTGTTTGTCGTAGAAAAAAAAATCTCAGAAAAACACAGGCAAGGAGTTGGGGAAGGAAGCGCCCCAAATGAAATAGCAGGGGAGTTTTCTCTTTCAAATGTGTTTTTATTTTCGAGATACTAGGAATGGAACTTGGGACTTCAAGCAGGTTAGGCAAGCACTCACCACTGGGCTACAGTCCCAGCCTGTGTTTTCAATGAGTTCATTTATTTAATAAAACAGGAAATGTTCTCATTCGTTCTACATGACTTACATATGCGGTAAGCAAGCTTTTTAAGCTTTAATTTTAATTTCCTACTAGAAACATAGGAAACTGGTTGTCAGAATGCGGAAAACTAATGTATCATGCCACAGGAAGGCTTCTTCCAGGACTTCAAGGTGGGAGACAAGCACATTTTATTAGTATTTTTTGAGGTTATTTTTGGGGGGTCTGGCTTCTGGAACTCAAGATCTTCCTGCTTCACCTCATAAGTACTGGGTTTACACACATCACCCTGGCAAATATATCTTAGAGTAAGGAGAGTTCTAGCGTTTTTGTAAACGTGCACACGCAGTGGCCATCACTCTTCAAATCTTTTAATCTTTTTTAAAATAAAGAAAGGAACATTTCCACATGGGTGCCCAGAAGATTAACAGAAACCAAGAAACCACCAGGCTGGGGGTGTGGCTGCATGGTTGAACTTGACCTTCACAGCTGGGATTTGATCCTTAGCAGCAAAATAAACAGATAAATTAAGAGCCCCAGTACACCCTCATCCCCGCTCCGTTCAGTTTTATCAAAGCTATTCAGGATCGCATCTCAAAGCGCCCCATCTTCTGCTTTTAAGAAGAACAACCAGCGAAGTCGCTGAGCTCCCCAGCAGCGGGTACACTCTACCCGCCCACAGTGCTGAGGTACCAAGTCTAGCCACTCTTTCCTTCTTGCTTTCTTTTTCTTAAGTTCCTGTTTTCTTGTGGAGCTGGGGCCACATGCACGTTAAGCTAGTGCCCTACTTTTGAGCTGTCCTGCTCACCTGCTGTCCACTCTTTTCCATTTCGTTTTTCTGTTTCATGTTTTTTTTTTTTTTTTAAGAAATCCATCACCTGGGTTTGGGGGATGCTCAGCAGCTAATTGTGCTTGCTTGCAAAACCTGCCAACCGGGTTCAATTCCCCAGTATCCACATGAAGCGAGATGCACAAAGTGGCTTGTGCACCTGGGGTTTGAAAGGCAAGTGGCCCTGATATGTCCATACTCAATCTCTCCCCCTCTTTCTCTTAAATAAATAAATAATACATTAAAAAAGGGAGTGGGCTGGAGAGATAGCTTAGCAGTTAAGGCACTTTCCTGCAAAGCCAAAGAACCCAGGTTCAATTGCCCAGGACCCACATAAGCCAGATGCACAAGGTGGCACATTCGTCTTGGGTTCATTTGCAGTGGCTGGATGCCCTGGTGAGCCCATTTTTCTCTCTCACGTTCTCTCTACATCTCTCTCCTGCTCTCAAATAAATAAATGAAAATAAAATAACTTTCAAAAGAAAGGGCTGGGAGATGGCTCAGCAGTTAAGTGTACTTGCTTGCATAGCCTGCTGGCCCAGGTTTGATTCCCCAGTACCCATGTAAAGCCAGATTCACAAAACAACAACACATCTAAAGTTCCATTTGCAGCAGTATAGCAGCAACAAGAGGCCCTGGTGCACCCATATTCATTCTCATATTTTATGCAAATCATTACATGAACATACTTAAAAAAAAAGAAAGAAAGAAATCCCCTGGAAGATTGAGGTTCACTGACTAACTCCTTGCTCTGGCATAGCTCACAAAGGTGTTCAGAGCCCAGTGCTGTTAGGCTCCTGTGCTTATTTAAAATCAGGCTGTGAACTTGAATCCCCTTGTTTATATGAGTAATTTCCCCTTGCAGCTACCTTATTGTTCCATGTCCCCAAGCTGCCTTGCAGAGTGGGTCTCCTTTGCAAGGTGTCAGCATGCAGGGGCCCCTTAGGCCAATTGGAACGGGTGAGGTGGGCATAGTCTTGCTGCGTTCCACCTCCAGAGACCCCCATTCCAGAGCTTTTCCTACAGGCAAATTAGCTGCTCCCCCTGGGTACTGCCACGTGGTTCCCCTATGGGGACCCCCATCCAGCTTCTCAGAACCTCAGTGGTTTCCAAGTGACACTGTACTCCCAGCACCCAGCCTCAAGGAACAGAGGCATTCGTTAAACATAAACCCTGAATTCCAAGGGTTCCCTTGAATATGGCTCTGCCCCACCATCCAGAGAAGAGTACAGGCCCCTTTCCAGCAGGAGGCTCTCACCCAGAGATGTTTCCCATTCCTGCAGGCAGCTTTCCTGGCACCCACATCAGTGGCTAGGTGGTGGTGGGGGGGGTGTGCTTTGGGCCCATTCGGGTATTCAGGTTCTCACACTTGCTGGCTAGAGCTGTCTGCATTTGGAAAGTAGCTGCACAGTGAAGAAATGAGAACCCCTGCTTCCCCCCACACTGCGGCACAGAAGACAGCCAGGCACAGGAACTGGGCTGGATCCAGAATTTTGCAGTGCTTGTCCTGGAGATTTGTGAGGAGAGGAAGACAGTCTGGCAGATGCATCTGTACGGCCCAGCTGTGAAGGGGCTCAAGCCAGTTGTGGCTCAGGGTGCCGAGGTGTCCACTGGAGAGTGACCCAACACAGTGCAGATGTCTGATGCATGGTGAAGAGGAGAAGCAAAAGAAGACATGTGCCTCCACACATGAAATTGCTTAGTCTAGTTCTGGCCTTGCAGAGTTATTTCACGATGTAGAAGAGTAGAACGCGCTATGAATGCAGCTGTTGGGAGTTGCTGGATGGAGTGTGGATTCTTATTACCGCATGCTCTGTGTTTTAAAGCAGTATTCTTTATATCATCATTACGTATTGGCCACAATTCTGCAAAGAAAGAAGTCAACAGGAGGGAACAGACAGACATGGAATACATGAGCAATTTTAAGAAACTGGTTTATGTGCTTGAAGGAAATGGTAAATGTGGCTGGAAAGTCAAGCTAGAGTCAATGCTGCACTTTTAGCCCAACTCTTGCTTCAGCTGGACTGGAGACCCAAGCAGGGCTTCTTGTTGCAGTGTTGATCTCTCTCTTTGCTGTCAGTCCTTCAGCTGATGAGATGAGGCCCACCCTGCTATGGATCCTCAAACTCTACTGACTGAAATGCCAATCACATCTCCTAAGAATCTTCTAGCAACATCTGGACTCCCAGATGCCATGGCCCAACAAGCTGACATGTCCTGCCCACCATCGCAGACTCCATAGGAATTTGACATCCTCTTTCATACAAAAGCACACAGGGACACCCCAGAGTCGCTGACTGGGTCACCACCCTCCCCAGGAATTGAGGTAGTGCCACACCCCAGCTACATGAGAGCATGTGCACAGCTCCTATGCTGCCCTCTCCCCATGAAGTCTCCTGAAAGGTAGGGCTATATATCACAGTCACCCAAGGCCAGGTGAGTGTGGGACAGGGCAGGTGGGTGGATTGTCTTCACACTTCCAGCAGCAGCATAATGGAGGGCATGGTGGAGGGCTGCCCCAGCTGGCTCAGGATACCCTTCCTCTCAGGTTCTAGGTGCTACAAGCCCTGTCTTGAGGGGAGCAATGTCCCTCCTCCCACTCCCCGTGCCTTCACTAATGGGCTTTCTAACTTTCAGCACCCAGTGTGCAGCTGGAGACTTGGAACCTAGACCTCTCTTGCATCACCGCATGGTCCAGTGATGAGGTTCCAGCCATCAGAGGTGCAAGAAGTGCCCTAGGCAACTTCTAGCTCTCCCAAAAGGAAGTTGGGAGTCCCCCATCATGGCTCTTCCCTTCCACCTTCCTGGTCACTTGAAATGGGGTTGACATGTTGGCACAAGGACAAGGCAGAGTTCAAGAGAGCAGAAAGTCCCCTCAGGATCCCATGTGGAGCTGTCCAACTCCCTACATGGTCACCAGCTTGGGCCACTTCCGGAGAGACAGCGAGACCTGTGGTGTAGGCTGCGTGTAGGCTGCTGTGACTTGTCTGTTTCCTGCAGGTGCAAACACTCCTTCAGGAAGCTCAACACCACAGGGAACTTACATGACACGGGTGTCTTTTCCTGGGGCTGCAGAAGCAGTGAGCAATTGCCAGAGAGAGGAAACTCTTCCGTGAAGCTGCCTGCAAAGTATATAGAAACTTCTGGAGTCTTCCCCGTGCTGAGCAGCAGCTTTCAGTGATGCAGCACCCAGAGACCCATGCTCCTGTGAGTAACCTCAGTAAACTCATTGGTTTACCAGGCAGACTCATCTTTTACCTGTCGTGGGTGCCCTATTTGGGCTGAACAGACTAGTGTCTCCCCAGCTAAAGTCACACAGCCCTTGGCCTCTTTTATAGAGACAGTTACTCTCTGAACTTTCTACAGCAGCACTTCCATGGGAGCAGTTAGGAACTGTGCTTGGTGCCTGCCAGAGCACACTGCACATTCTATTCAAGAATAAAGGACCAAGCTGGCTTTCCTCCCAGCTGTTAGAGATGTTCTAAAGGTACCTTTTACTGACTTCCCCTCTTTTAAAAAAATATTTTATTTTTATTTATTTGACAGAGAAAGAGGGAGGGAGGGAGGGGGGAGAGAGAGAGAGAGAGAGAGGGAGAGAATGGTCACACCAGGGCCTTGAGCCACTGCAAATGAACTCCAGACGCGTGCGCCCCCTTGTGCATCTGGCTAACGTGGGTCCTGGGGAATCAAACCTATTCCTTTGGCTTTGCAGGCAAGTGCCTTAAGGACTAAGCCATCCAGCCATCCAGACTTCACCTCTTTGACTACAAAGATCTTCAGAGTTCTGTTACTAAAGCAGAAGGGGCAGTGGATATTAAGAGGCAAGTTGGGGGCTGGAGAGATGGCTTAACAGTTAAGGCACTTGCCTGCAAAGTCTAAGGACCCATGTTTGACTCTCTAGATCCCACATAAGTCAGACGCACAAGGTGATGCAAGCATGCAAGTTTGCACATGCGCACAAGACATCACATGTGTCTGTAGTTCAACTGCAGTGGCTGGAAACCATGGTCCACCAGTTCTCCCTCTTTTCTTACTCTCATAAAAAAATTACAAGAAAGGAGGCAAATTGGGGGTTGTGCATAGGGCAAATTCACAGAAGAGAAGGTAATAGAAGGTAGTGTGCCATGGCCATAAATCAGCTCAATATTTTCCCCCACACAGTACTACTTTGCAATTTTATTATTTTATCTGACAAAAGCAACTTAAGGACGGGTGGGTTTATGGTGGTTGATGGTTTAAGAAGAGATACGCCATCATGGCAAGAAGGCATGGCAGCGAGAATGTAGGGCGACTGGCTACATTGTATCCAGTCCTCAGCTTGCTTTCTTGTCTTCCTTAAAAAATTATATATATATATATATATATAATATATTATATATGTTATATATAATTTATATATAATATATACACATATATTATATATATAATATATAATATATACATATATATATATATGTACATATATATATATGTGTGTGTGTGTGTGTCTTCACCCCTGATTCTATTTTGCTGGGGCCCTCCCAATGGAGTTATGGGATTCACTGTGGGAACATGAAGGCCTCAGTCAGTACCTATGGGTTAGTGGGGGGACCATGCCTCAGGGTATTCCTACCCACTCTATGGCTTTTACAGTCTTTCTGCCCCTCTTCTGCAAATGGTCCCTGAGCCCTGGCAGGCCTGTTGGCAGTCTGATTTAGTGTTGAGTTCTTTGTAGCCTCTGGATTTCTGCTTTGATGGGTTTTGATTGGTCACTGTGTCTGCCACCATCACCCTGGCAAACCTTCAGTTGACCCCATCCTGGGTTTGTCCCTGCCCTTGCTGCTGCTGGCTTCCCCCTCAGGCCAGCCAGCAGCACCACCAAGCTTGCCACTTGTGTGGGTTATGTCCAGTACCCCACACCTAGGCCTGGAAAACACAGCTGTGGGTGAGACAGGATGGTGTAGGGTAGGAAGCCCAGAGATTGGCATCAGAAAGACTCAGAAGAGTGGTGTCACCTGTTACCTGGCTGTGTAGCTTTGGGTAAGGCTCTTGACGTCTCTGAGCTGCCACAACCTCATCTATCACCTAGAACTTGTGGCTATTGCTGTGCTGGGAGGATCCCAGGGTCAATGTCACCAAGTGTCTCTTCACCACAGGGACCGTGGAGATGCTAGAGAGTAGCAGCCAGCATCATCCCAGCTGCTCCATGGAACTTGATCCTGCTCAGACATGAGGACCTTTGGTGGCTCCAGCCACCTAAACTCCTCTGAAGCCACTTGGGCTATATGTGCTATTATTTTATTGTCTATAGTTTTCTTTTTAAATTTTGTGTGTGTGTGTGTGTGTGTGTGTGTGTGTCCCTTGTGTCATGACACATGTGTGGAGGTCAGAGGACAACCTCAAGAGTCTGCCTTCCACCTTGCTTGAGGCAGGGTGCTTTGCTTGCTGCTGTGTGTCTGTGAGCTTTCGGGAATTCTATCTAAGCCTCCCATCTCGCAGTAGATGCAGTGGGATCAGAAACACTTTTTGCCCTCTGGAATAGAGTTGACATGGTGGCACAAGGACAAGGCAGGGTTCAGAGAGCAGGAACAGCCTGATGACCCCATGGGGAGCTGTCCAAAGTCCTGGCTGCTTACAGTTTGGATCATTTCAGGAGAGATGAATGAGACCTGTGGTTTAAGCCACTGTAACTCGGTAGTATCTTGCTATTTCCTCCCCATGGAAACAGTCCCTCCTGTGGGGAGCTCAAGAGGCTGCTGAAATCCACCTCCCACTTATGTGGGTGCTGGGGATCCGAACTCAGGTCCTCGTGTTTGCACAGCAAGCACTTGTTTCGCTGAGTCACCTCTCCAGCTTCCACAGGATGTTTTTCTTTCTTTTTTCTTTTCTTTTTTTTTTTTTCTGGTTTTTCAAGGTAGGGTCTCACGGTGGTCCAGGCTGACAGGATGTTTTTCTACTACAGATTGCAACTTAGTGGGATAACCCAAGGCCACTTGCCCAGAACCAGCTGAGATCTGCCTCCCAATGTGCAAGGTCATCATGGTGCCCTCACCCACAGCCCCTCAGAGAGGGCCAAGCCAAGGGCTTGAGGAAGCAGGCAGGTAGAGAACAAGAGCTCCTGAGTTTTCAGAGTCAGCTACCGGATGGACTCTGTTCTGGGATCTCTGCCTCCAAGGGAGTATGGCTTCCTGTGGCACATCCTTCAGGTGGGGCATGGTCCCTGCCTAAGCTACCAGCTGTCATTCTGATGCCTGGCCTCAGAGAACAAAGAACCTTGTATGCATGCACGTGTGTGCACATAGGACTATGTGTGCACACGCATCTGTGTGTGTACAGCACATGCAGGTTCTCTGTCCAGAACACGGGAGGTGTCTACTACTGAGAAGTCCACATGGTCCCCAGGCTTGGGCCAAGTTCAACTTCCTTTGCCAAAGGAGGACAAGTGCATGGCTTGAGGATCCCAAGGAGTTTTCCGAGGCTCACAGCTGCCTGGTGGCAAGCAATTGTGGTCCCCAAGTCTCCTTTTTCTTCCAGGAGGCCCAGGGAGCTTTCCAGGAGCTTCAAGGACCATGTCCCATACTGGTGCTGGTGCCCGTGTCCTGGAGCACACTGGGGTTACAGATGTGCCTGGCCATGCCTAGATTTTGTTTGTTTGTTTGTTTGTTTGTTTGTTTGTTTGTTTGAGGTAGGGTCTCACACTGGCTCAGGCTGATCTGAAATCCACTGTGTAGTCTCAGGGTGGCCTCAAATTAACGATGATCCTCCTACCTCTGCCTCCAGAGTGCTGGGATTAATGGCATACACCACCATGCCTGTCCATGCCCAGCTTTTAACATGAGTTTGGAAGTGTTAACTGGGCGGTTTCTGGCCCAAGAGATCCTCAGGTGAGTACCCTTAACTGCTGAGCCATCTTCCAGCCCCTTTATTTTTGTGTTCCCAAAACATTTATAAGGCACTGACTATATCCACCATGTAAAACATACCCTGGAAAATCCTGGACTAGAACTAAGGTCCATATGGTGCTGCTCCTTGGGAGTGGGACCTCACCTTGGCCTATGCATGCCTGTGCCAACTGGCCAGCTCTGTGGCTGATAGGACAGGAGCAACAGGCCATCATGTCCCAAGGGACAGTTTTGGTGTTTCTGTCAACACTTCCTGCTGTTCACACACAAGGACTACCTCAGAACTTTTCCCAAGCCCCAGGCCCAGGCAATTTGTTACTCTGGCGCAAACAGGTGATTCTCTCCCAGGGGTCCTGTGGTTATGGATTCTTGGGACACCCTGGAGCAACAAGGCTTCTTGGATTTTGCCTCTCCTTATTAACTGCAGGACTCCTCAGAGCCTTTGGTGTGGTTCAGGAAATGGATAGGAGCCTGGCTGAGGTAGAAACTGAGTCACCATCACCCCTGAGTTCCTCTCACTGTTGTCACATGGGAAACCTTGGATGGCACTCCACCCTGGGCAGGCACCTGGCAGTGGCCCCTGAGGAGCTGAGAAGAAGCAAGCTGGGGTACATGGGAGAGTCAGTGTGTTTAGTTAGGTGGGGGGCTGCATGTTGCAATACATCTGCCCTTACCCCCAATGTACTCCAAGGAGGACTGGGGAAGGGATTCTTGGCACACAAAGTTTTGCTGAGATGCTCTGTATGATGTGTGGCATGTAAGCAGGGTACACTAAGGGCAGAAGAGGAGTCTCCTCACTCTAGACCTGTAGGTGACACCCCATCAATGGTGGTGTTACTGGGTGAGCTGTCTGGACAGTTGATGGAGAATCTGGTTGCCCTGTAAACCTGGATTCCCAGCCTTCTCTATCACTTTGGTTTCTGTGGGGACCCATGCATAGCAGTTCCCAGGGATTCTGAGGCCTCTGCCACTTAAGGACTGCTACTGGGAGTCAAGGGCAGGTGAGATCTGCCAGTGCCCTGTATGGACACGACTAGAGCCTATCACCAGACTGTTTCCCCCCTCAGGTACATAGAAGACAGCCCTGCATCTGGAGATGCGGGGCAGACAGAGGACCTGAAGAGGGAAGAATGGACTTCAGAGACCTTGGAGCAGTACAGAACCAAGTGGACCCACTTTGTTTCCCATTTGGAAAGAAGTTAATTCCACACCAACCCACCAAAATTTGAGAGATTTTTTTTTTCCCGAGGTAGTATCTCACTTTAGCCCAGGCTGACCTGGAATTCACTATGTAGTCTCAGGGTGGCCTCAAACTCACAGCAATCCTCCTACCTCTGCCTCCTGAGTGAATGCTGGGATTAAAGGTATGTGCTACCATGCTAGGCTGAAAGATTATTTTTTCCCATTTATTTATTTATTTGCAAGCAGAGAGAGAGATAGAAGAGAAACAGAGAGAATGGGTGTGCCAGGGCTTCCAGCTACTGTAAACTAACTCCAGACACATGCGCCACTTTGTGCACTTGGCTTTACATGGGTATAGGGAATTGAACCCAGGTCATTAGGCTTTTCAGGCAAACAAGAGATTCTTTTTTTAATAGAAGCTTTACAGGGATATGATCTGCAGATGATAAATTCACCCTTTGATAGGGAACAGCCCAGTGGACTTCAGTACAGTCAGAATTGTATGACCTTTGCCACAATATAATTTTAAAACCATTTTACCACTCCAAAAGAGACAAAATCCTCATTGGCAGTCACTCTCCATACCTGGCTCCCAGGCTCTGGAAAGCATGAGTCTCTGTGAGTCTGTTTGTTCTGGGTGTGATATATGGCCCTTTATACACAGCTCCACCACCTGATGTCTTCAATGCTCCTCCGTGTTGTACCATCTCCCTCACTGTCCTCACCATCACTGCCCTTGTCACCATTCTCTTCATCATCACTACCAACATCAGCAACACCAACATTAGCATCCCCTCACCATGCAGATCCTAGGCAGCCAGCACACGAGCTTCTCTTACAAGATGTAGTTAATGGATTTTACCATTCGAGAGAAAACTTCCAAAGTGTAGAGAGGCCCATGCACTTCCCAGTCTACCTTTTAAATCTCTCAGTGGATGGTATATTGATCACACTGGTGAGCCAATCTAGATGCCATGTTAGTAACACAGCCTGGCATATGTGGCATGCACACCATGGTGTTGTGTCCTGTGGGTTTGGAAAGATGTACAGTGATGTGTCATCCACTATCATAGTATACAGATTTAGAGTCACAGCCCCAAATTGTGTTCACACACAAACATATCCCTGCTCCTAACAACTGTCTTTTTTAAAAACTTATTTTTATTTATTTATTTGAGAGAGAGAGAAATGGAGAGAGAGAGAGAGAGAGAGAGAGAGCAAGCATGAGAATGGGCGTGCCAGGGCCTCCAGCTGCTGCAAAGGAACTCCAGACGCACGTGCCCCCTTGTGCATCTGGCTTACATGGGTCCTGGGGAGTCAAACCTGGGTCCTTTGGCTTTGCAGGCAAGTGCTTTAACAGCCAAGCCATCTCTCAGCCCTCTCCATAGTTCTCTTTTCCAAAATGTTCTATGGGGGGACTACTTTTAACATAGGCTTATTTCACTAAGTGGCACGCTTTTAACACCATATGTCTTCACAGTTTGGTGGCTCATGTTTTTGGTGCCAAAGCTGCATATTGTATGTCCTCTCCCCCGAGGAAGGTGCCTGGGAGGGTCTAGTCTGGTTTGGAAGGGAGGTCCTCAGAGCAGCCATGTGTAGCTCCATGGATGTAAGCCTTAAACTTCTCTGGGCAAAGACCAAGAAACATGGCTCCTGAGACTCTCCTAGTTTGATCCCCAACACCCATATTAAAAAGCTAGGCCAGGACTTCCGGTTAACATGGCGGCATAGGTACCACACCAAAGCAGCCTAGGGAGGAAAAAGCCAAAAAAAAAAAAACAGCAAAATACACACTTTTACTAAAACAGCAGAGAAGTAGGAAAGATCCATAGCATCCAGAGCCTGCTAGGCCGAAAAAGCTGCTCCGGCGGGCGGGTCCACATGCAAGACCTCTGCGGCGGTGCACAAGCCAGCCGCCAGACTCGGTTTGAGCCCCAGGAAAAGCCAGGTGAGGGGATTTTCCACTCACACCAGAGCTCTCCGCAAACTCAAGAAAGGTGAAGGGAGAACAGCAGTGAACAACGGAGGAGCAGATCACAAGGTAGAAAAACACGTGGAACAGTGGGCAAACTAGAGCAACATCGGCTCCCTCTCCTTCCCCCACCACCAGTGCCCAGCCCTCGGGAACAGAGGAGTGGTCCAGGGACCCTGGCCATGCCTACTTGAACTGACCCAGCACCAAAGAGAGACTCAATCAGGAGTGCAGCTGAGACCAAAATCATCCCAAAAGGTAACTGGGATTACACCAGGTCAGTACCCGTCTAATAAGCCAGGTATATAGGCCTGAACCAGAAGTGCTAATTGCACCTTCCATATCAGGATAAATTATATGTTAAATCAGATGGATGGTCAAATTTGCCATTCTTAAAAAAGCTGTATTTTGGGCTTGTTATTTGTTGCTTCTTGAATTATAGTTGCTTTGTTTACTCTTCTGTTATACATTAGGGGAAGGGTCTCACCTGGTCACAAGCTGACTTGGAACCCTCTACAGACCAGAAATATTAACCACCTTGTTGTCAGGATTAAGGGAGTGGGTGAGGTACCACACAGCCTAAGGGACAGACAGAGGATCTGGTTGTCATAATACCTACTCTTGGATAAATACTCTGTGCGGTTTTTCATTGAAAGTGTACATTGTCTAGTTAAATTTTAGAATCTGCCTGTATTTTGTTCCACTTAGCCTACTTGAATACTCTCATGGCAGGCACACCCAACACCTAGAGTCACTTTTGTAGATACTCTGAGAGTCTTCAGAGCCACACCTAGCACCTTAAGCAACTACCCTGAAATATATAACATCAGATTGATTGATACACCTCTTAATACCCAGCTAACTGGAAAATCCAATCATTAAATAATCCAAGATGCAAAAATATATACATTATAACACAGGAAACACCAAAAATCAAGACAATATAAATCCACTAAAAAGTATTAATGCATCATAAATGACCTCCAGTGAGAACGAGTTAGAGGAAATGCAAGAGAAAGATTTCAAAAGAATGATTATAAATATGTTCAAAGAACTCAAAGAAGAAATCAAAGGAAGCAAAGAAGACACAGGACATCAATTTAATGAAATAAAGAGGTCAATACTAGACATAAATAAGGAAATAGAAATAATAAAGAAAAACCAGTCAGAATTACTAGCAATAAAGAACACAGTTAATGAAATAAAAAACTCTGTAGAAAATCTCACCAGTAGAATGAATGAAGGAGAGGACAGAATGTCTAAGCTAGAAGACCAGGTGGCAGATCTAATACAGTCCAACAAAGAGAAAGACAAACTAATAGAAAAGTATGAGTGGGAATTTCAAGATATTCAGGACACTATGAAAAGATCAAACATAAGAATTCAGGGCATAGCAGAAGGAGAAGAATTTCATTCCAAAGGCACAGTTGGCATCTTCAACAAAATCATAGAAGAAAACTTCCCCCAAATTGGGAAAGAGGTGCCAATGCAGATACAGGAATCCTTTAGAATACCAGCCAGACAAAACCTGGAAAGAACCTCTCCTCGCCATATTATAATCAAACTACCAAACATACAAACCAAAGAAAAAAACGGTGAAAGCAGTCAGAGAGAAAAATCAAGTTACCTACAAAGGCAAGCCTATCAGGATTACAGCAGATTACTCAACACAAACATTAAAAGCCAGAAGGGGGTGGAGTGATGTATTCCAAGTTCTGAAAGATAACAACTGTCAACCAAGGTTACTTTATCCTGCAAAACTATCCATTCAAATAGACGGAGAAATAAGGACATTCCAATACAAAAGCAGGTAAAGGAGTATTTGAAGACAAAACCAGCTCTACAGAAAATACTTGAAAGAATCCTCCATGCTGAAGGAAAAGAAAAGCACACATATAAGGAACTGGGAAAAAACAAACAATACTCAAATACTAGTTAACACAAGAGAGCAAAGGTAAAACTGGAAGAACTACAAAAAATGGCAAAAATGAATACACACCTATCAATAATATGTCTTAATACCAACGGCCTCAATGCCCCAACCAAAAGACATAGGTTTGCAAACTGGGTTAAAAAGCAGGATCCTTCAATTTGTTGCCTCCAAGAAACCCACCTTTCTACAAAGGATGGGCACTATCTTAGGGTGAAAGGTTGGAAAACGGTGTTTCAAGCAAATGGACCTAGAAAACAAGCAGGGGTTGCTATCCTAATATCTGACAAGGTAGACTTCACTCCAACATCAGTTAAGAAAGATAAGAAAGGCCACTCTATATTGATTACAGGCACCCTCCAACAGGAGGACATTACAATCCTAAACATATATGCACCTAACATGGGGGCCCCCAAATTCATCAAACAAATGCTATTAGAACTAAGGTCCCAGATAACACCAAACACAGTGGTAGTGGGGGACTTCAACACCCCACTCTCATCAATTGACAGGTCATCCCAGGAAAAAATAAAAAGGCATCTGGACTAAATGAGGTCATAGAAGGAATGGACCTAACAGATATATACAGGACATTTCCTCCAAATGCTGCAGAATATACATTCTTTTCAGCATGGAACATTCTCTAAAGGAGACCATATATTAGGACACAAAGCAAATCTTAACAAATGCAGGAAAATTGAAATAATTCCTTGCATTCTATCTGACCACAATGGAATCAAACTACAAATCAATAGCAAGAAAGGCTATAAAGCATACACAAAATCATGGAAATTAAACAACATATCACTAAATGATGAATGGGTCAATGAAGAAATCAAGAGGGAAATCAAAAAATTTATAGAGTCAAATGATAATGAGAACACAACATACCAAAATCTCTGGGACACAATGAAGGCAGTCCTAAGAGGGAAATTATAGCTTTAAGTGCCTATATTAAGAAATTAGAAACGTCACAAGTAAACGACCTAATGCTTCACCTTAAAGCCTTGGAAAAAGAAGAACAAGGCAAGCCAAACATCAGCAGACGGGAAGAAATAATAAAGATTAGGGCAGAAATTAATGAAATAGAAACAAACAAAAAAAAAATCCAAAGAATCAATGAAACAAAGAGTTGCTTCTTTGAAAGGATAAACAAGATTGACAAACCCTTAGCAAATCTGACCAAAAGAAAGAGAGAAGAGACACAAATTAATAAAATTAGAGATGAAAAAGGCAACATCACAACAGATGCCAGAGAAATTCAAAAAATCATAGGGACATAGTATAAAAGCATATACTCCACTAAGTATGAAAATCTGAAAGAAATGGATGATTTCCTTGATTTATATGACCTACCTAAATTAAATCAAGATGAGATTAATCACTTAAATAGACCTATAAGAAGCATGGATATCTGAACAGTTATCAAAAATCTCTCAACCAAAAAAAGGCCAGGACCAGATGGATTCACTGCTGAATTTTACCAGACCTTCAGGGAAGAGATAATACCATTGCTTCTTAAGCTTTTCCATAAAATAGAAAAAGAAGGAATTCTACCAAACTCCTTCTACGAAGCCAGCATCACCCTGATACCAAAACCAGGCAAAGATAGAACAAAAAAAGAAAATTACAGTCCAATCTCCCTCATGAACATAGATGCAAAAATTCTCAACAAAATATTGGCAAACAGAATACAAGAATATATCAGAAAGATCATTCACCCTGACCAAGTAGACTTTATCCCAGAGATGCAGGGATGGTTCAATATATGCAAATTGATAAATGTAATACATTATATAAATGGATTGAAGGACAAAAATCACATGATCATCTCATTACATGCAGAGAAAGTGTTTGACAAAATCCAATATCCCCTCATGATAAAAGTCCTATAGATACTGGGAATAGAAGGAACATATCTCAATATAATAAAGGCTATTTATGATAAGCCTACAGCCAACATATTACTAAATGGGGAAAAACTGGAAGCTTTTCCACTAAAATCAGGAACAAGACAAGGGTATCCATTGTCCCCACATTCATTTAATATAATACTGGAAGTCAGCCATAACAATAAGGCAAGAGACACACATAAAAGGGATACAAACTGGAAAGGAAGAGATCAAGTTATCATTATTGGCAGATGACATGATTCTATACATAAAGCCCCCTAAAGACTCTACCAGCAAACTGTTAGAGCTGAAAAACACCTACAGCCACGTAACAGGATACAAAATAAATACACAGAAATCAGTAGCCTTCATATAAGCTAACAACAAACACACAGAGGATGAAATCAGAGAATCACTCCCATTCACAACTGCATCAAAGAAAATAAAGTACCTTGGAATAAACCTAACCAAGGAAGTAAAGGATCTCTACAATGAAAACTTTAAAACACTCAAGCGAGAAATTACAGAAGACACTAGGAAGTGGAAAAACATCCCTTGTTCCTGGATTGGAAGAATCAATATTGTGAAAATGGCAATCTTACCAAAAGCAATCTACACATTTAATGCAATCCCCATCAAAATTCCAAAGGCATTCTTCATGGAAATAGAAAAACCAATCCAAAAATTCATTTGGAATCACAAAAAACCTCGAATATCTAAAATAATACTGAGCAACATAAATAAAGCTGGTGGTATCACCATACCTGATTTTAACCTATACAACAGAGCCATAGTAACAAAAACAGCACGGTACTGGCACAAAAGCAGACATGTAGATCAATGGAACAGAATAGAGGACCCAGATGTAAGTCCAGGTAGCTATAGCCACCTGATATTCAATAAAAATGCCAAAAATATTCATTGGAGAAAAGACAGCCTCTTCAGGAAATGGTGTTGGGAAAACTGGATATGTATCTGTAGAAGGATGAAAATAGATTCTTCTCTCTCTCTATGCACAAGAATTTAGTCCAAATGGATTGAAGACCTTAACATCAGACCTGAAACACTGAAACTGCTAGAGGAAAATGTAGGGGAAACCCTTCAACATATTGGTCTTGGCAAAGGCTTTCTGAATACAACCCCAATTGCTCAGACAATAAAATCACAGATTAACCACTGGGATCTCATGAAACTATAAAGATTTTGTACTGCAAAGGACACTGTTAATAAAGCAAAGAGGCAACCTACAGAATGGGAAATATTCTTCACCAGCTATATATCTGATAGAGGATTAATATCTAGGATATACAAAGAACATAAAAAGTTAAATAATAAGAAATCAAACAAGCCAACTAAAAAATGGGCTATGGAGCTAAATAGAGAGTTCTCAAAAGAAGAAATATGGATGGTGTATAAGCATCTAAAAAAATGTTTTTCGTCCCTAGTCATCAGGGAAAGGCAGATTAAAACTACATTGAGATTCCATCTCACTCCTGTCAGATTGGCTACCATCATGAAAACAAATGATCATAAATGCTGGCGGGGTTGTGCAAAAAGAGGAACCCTTCTACACTGTTGGTGGGAATGCAATCTGGTCCAGCCATTGTGGAAATCAGTGTGGAGGTTCCTAAGACAGCTGAAAATTGATCTACCATATGACCCCGGTGTAGCACTCCTAGGCATATACCCTAAGGACTGATCCCATTTCTTTAGAAGTACATGGTCAACCATGTTTATTGCCACTCACTTCATAATAGCTGGGAAATGGAACCAGCCTAGATGTCCCTCAACTGATGAGTGGATAATGACGATGTGGCACATTTATACAATGGAGTTCTACTCAGTGGTAAAGAAAAATGAAGTTATGAAATTTGCAGGAAAGTGGATGGATCTGGAAAGGATTATACTAAGTGAGGTAACTCAGGCCCAGAAAGCCAAGTGCCACATGTTCTCTCTCATATGTGGATCCTAGCTACAGATGATTGGGCTTCTGTGAGAGAAGGAAAAAACTCAGTAGCAGAGGCCAGTAAGCTAAAAAAAGGATACAAAGGGAAGAGAAGGGAGGGGAGGAGGGTACTTAATAGGTTGGTATTGTATATTTGTAAGTAGAAGAATAGATTAACAGGGGTGTAAAGGCCAAAAGTGAGGTCAGGGGAGGAGATTGAGTAAAGGAAAAATAATAAAAATCTAAGAGGATATAAATAAATCATATGGAATCCTCTGGTTTTGGACAATAGAACACTCAGGAGCCATAGATCGTTGCTAGAAAATTTTCAGTGCCAGGGATGGGATACCTTCCAGTGAGTTGTTGGCCAGGGAGGTCTCTGATGCCCCCAAAACATTATAGGCCATTGCCGAGGCCCTTGGTTTCCCACCAGGAATCGATGGTAAGACCCTATTGCTGAAGACTCCACATACTTGGGCTGCAAGGCCACTGAGAAATGCTGCTGTAACTGAGCTGATAACCTCCTCCATGTAGACCAGCTGACAGAAAGCTGGAAGAAGCCATTCTACATGCAGTTCAGTGGGAGAAAGAGATACCACCAGTGAAGATACTCAACAGTGGACACTGCAAGCCTTATAATTGGGCAGCCAGGCCAAATGAGCCAATGGGTGCTATAGTGGCACGTCTATCATGGTGGAAACCAACTGCCCTCCAATTGGACTGGAGGCCCGCTCCATGGGAGGGAATACATCCCTGATATTGAAATCTTAAAACAGGGGTAGTCATGAGCCCTGGGTGTGTAACATCTGCTGATGTCTGGATAAGTGTATATACTATGCTTATCAAACTGCCCAGTAAGCACTTCTCTTAATATTCATACCCTTAAATTAATGCTACTCTCACTTTGGGTAAAGAAGCTTCTCTTTTCAGATGGCAGTGACCTTGTGACGACTTAGAAGGTATCATGGTGCTGGAAAGAAGTGACTAGAGTACCGAGTAACATCTCGATCACACCTTCCAAGGCTCAGGGTCTAATGTTGAAGAGGTGGCGGAAGGAATGTAAGAGCCAAAGGAAGGGTAGGACTCCTTACAACGTGCTCCCTCCAGACATAAAATGGCCTCAATATCCATGACCTCATAGTGCCTGACACTACCTACACAAGACCATCATAAGAGGAGGGAAAGATCATGACATCAAAATAAAAGAGAGACTGATTGAGATGGGGAGGGGATATGATGGAGAATGGAATTTCAAAGGGGGAAAGGGGGGGAGGGAGGGTATTACCAGGGGATATTTTTTATAATCATGGAAAATGTTTTAAAAAATTGAGAAAAATAAAATCAAAAGAAAGAAAGAAAGAGAAAGAAAGAAAGAAAGAAAGCAAGCAAGCAAGCAAGCAAGCTAGGCCTGGCAATGCATGACTGTAACCCCATCTCTGTGAGGGGCAGACACAGGAGAATCACTGGGTGGGGCTAGCTTGCCAGCCTGTCTGAATGAAAAAGGCAGCTCTGGATTCCAAGAGAGATTGTGTCTCAAGGAATCATGGATGAGTGATAGAGGACATCTGGTGTCTTCTCTGTCCTCTCTACATGCATGCACTCAGGGTGTGCACATCTGAATACACTTGCATAGACCGCACAGAGAGACAAGCAAAAAGAAAAATCCATCTTATCAGATCTTTCCTGAACTGTGTTCTGACACTGTTAGCGGATGACATTGTCCAACTCAGGGTCCCTTGGATTTCCCATTATCTTGGGTATTTTTCTGCTTTCCTCCAACATGTTCGGAGTTTGTTCCAGTAGTGGGCTGAACTCCCATGCCTCTTTCCATCTCCCAGCTTGAGGGGCCAAGCAGTGCCAAGCCTAGCCCACTTCCAGGTGTTATCTGGGATCCCTGGCTCATAAGCTCCGAGCCCCTGCAAGGTTCTTCTCTCCAGTGGGGTGAGGGCAGAGAGGCTGGGATTCTATCACAGGTGGCCAGGGTTGGGTTGATCTCTGCTGTAGTCTGTGGCACTGTGATGTCTCTGGACTTAGATGACCAACATTTTTGCCTCCCTTGGGGAGTGCTGAAGCTGGGAACAGGGTTAGGTGGTTCTGGGAAGCACTGGGAGCCAGCGCACTGGGTTCTGGCCATGGCAGAGCAATCTGGTGAGCTTCCTGAAGGATGCAAGACCCACACTTGGACTAAAACCACAGAGAGGATGGCGGGGTTATCCAGCCACATACAGTGACCATCACATCCACACTTCTCCCTCTCCTATAGTCCTCACAGTCTTCTACCCCAGTCCCACCCCATCTAGCAGCCAAAGACCTCCATTTGTAAGTCTCTCCATGGCCACCACCTGGCTTGAGGCCTCCTTTGCCCTCCTTGGAGCCTACAGGACTTAGCCTGCTCCTGCCCCTGCCCCTGCTCCTGATGGGAGGGGAGAGGAGGCCCCAGGCTTGGCTACCCAACACATAGACTTGGGAACAGGGTGTGAGGAGATGCTTTTGGGGGTGAAGATGAGGAGAGGATCACCAGTGGATCTAGGCATACCCACTTCTAGGAATGCTCCTAAAGTTGCCCCACAGAAGCCAAGGGAACTGGTCCCCTAAACAGCTGCTTCCTGTGAGTGTGTCACTTCCTGTGGTACCCTCAAGAGGACCCCTATAGACATAGACTAGGGAAAGTTGGCCACAGGCTGAAGGGCTGAGGCCTGGCTCAGGGCTAGGGTGGAAAAGTGGCAAGGGTGACCAAGGAGCAAAGGGCGGATGGAGTAATTGGTCAGGCCAGGCTGCTGTAGGGGCTCTAGTGTCTGAGAGACTGAGGTGCCACATGGGAAGAGTTTTCCCTCTGCAGTGTCCTGCCTTCCTTGTCCTTTGTCTCTGGAGTGGCCCAGCCACACTGTCTAGGGGACAGGCCCCAACTGTGGGAGCGAGGGGACACAGGGCCACCTTGGGACTGGCAGAGGTCCTGATTTCAGGTCACAGAGTCTGATAGAATGACACCTCACAACTCCCATGTGGGAAGAAACCAGCAGGTCCTGATGAAATCACATTCTGATTCAGTCCATGTAGGGTGGGGCCTGACACTCTACATTTGTCATAAGACCCCAAATGATTGTCATGCTGCTGGTCCAGGGGAGACATTGTGAAGCCAGGTACAAGCCACACATGTTCTAAGATATGATTAAGGGCCTTCTGTCAGCTTCAAGAAAAAAAATTAGCATCTCTTTCTGACTTCTTCATTTAGTAGCTACGTGACTTTGAAAAAGTATGACCCTCTCTTGTCCATTGCTTCTTCATACAAGAAATGAACACTGGGCCCAAAACATAAAACTATGTTCCAAAGACAGCTTCTGTTCATAGTTATTTTGTGTGAGGCCAGTGTCATCTATGATGGTAAATCTAGACAATAGTTCTCCCATTTCACCAGTGAGAACACTGAGGCTCAGAGCTGTGGGGTTTCCCAGTGGAGATCAGCTTTGAACTCAACTGCCTGCTGCAAAGCCGTTGGGTTCTTTTTTTTTTTTTTTTTTTTTTTTTTTTTTTGTCTTTTGCCAAGTTAACACAGCTCTGTTATATAAACCACAGGATTAAATACAGCTCTCCACAATGAGAGATTAAACCTGAAAGGGTTTGAATTTCTACATCTAGAGAACAATCAGGGCTTAGGCAAAGGCATCTGTGATATTTTACAGTTTCCCCAAACAATTTTCTATGAGTTGATGGCCAATATGTTCTACGTGGTATTTGGAGGTGAGCACTAAACAATGCACTCAGCCTTCTCATAATTAGCTCACCAGTTGCTCCTGTGTGTGTGAGTCTCCTGCACTCCAGCCCAGCTTGCTTCTTGCACATTCTTACCATACAAATAGGAACCATTTTTGACAAGATTTTTGAGTTTTGGCAGATGTGAATTGTTAAGATTTAATTGAAAAAATGAACAGAACGCAGTGGCTGTTTTGAAGGGAGTGACCCAGAACCAATTAGAATTTAGTAACAATTGACCATTCACCACGGACAGCCACGCTAATTCCCCCTTGTTCCCTAGCCCCAAACACCATTAGTGGAAGATGTCCCTGAATTTTGTTCCAATCAGTATTTCTGGCTTTAAAGGTGAAGTTCAACAGTAGTGGGGGGAACAGGCTTAGGAAGGTGCTGGCTAGTCACCTCCCGGGCTGGGGTGTTGTAGAATATAAGGATGTCCCGAAGTCCTAAAAAAACAGGTCAGGCTGGCAACCTTCCTGGTCAAATTGCTGTTGACAGCCCAAACAGGACACAGAGGAGAGCCACAAAAAGAGCCTTTCATCTGAGCACAGAAGCGCGTAATTGGTCCTTCTCTTCTTCTTTGACCTCTCCTTCTCAGCTGGGGGAACATTCCAGAACTAAGCTGGGCTTCCCAAGGCAACTTCTTAATTCTTTCTGGCAGGTGCTCCAGGGGAGGTGTCAGGTGAGAACACACAGTGGGGTGCCAGTGGTTCTGGGAGTGGGCACTGTGCCCTGCACGTAGTAGGTGCTTATTAAAGCCAAATCAATGAATGGATGGCATCCAAGTCAACATCTTGACTGGGGACTCTTTGCAGGACCCGAATGGTCACAGGTCAGGTGGTACTGGGTGACTTGTTTTCACCTATTCCAGTGTATCCCTATATGGTGGACCTAAGCCTCATCACCAGTGTGAGCTGCAACCACATCTAATAATGTGGACTCAGTCTCCCTCTGGCTCCAAAGCCTTTCAGCCTGCCCAGCATGCCTGTTACTCCTACCCTGTGGCTTTGAAGTCTTCCTCACCCACTTGCAGCCCAGGCCCCTCCTTTCCCAGCTCCTAGTGGGCATCACATAATATAGTACCAGAGGATGCTGGGGTGTTGCACCACGACCCTCACCACATGCTTAGAAGGAAACTGGGGCTTGGGAAGACTACATGGTTACTGAGGTCTTATGCCTAGGCTATGGGTCTATCTGTGGCCCTGGGTATAGCCCCCAGGACTCATGATCCTTGCTGCCCATCCTATGCTTGGTTTTGACAGGGCAAGACACATCACTGTCACTCCTATCGAGGACCATTGCTGGACCAGTGACTATTTCCTAGCTATGTTTAGTGTCACCTTGAGGAGATGTCCCAGAACTGGCCATAGCCCACTGAATGTTCCCATAATGCTGATGGCACCTCTGTTCTGATCGCAGTAATATCCTTCTTATATTGTGACAAGAAAGTCCCAAAAGTACTCTTTGAAGTATGCAAGTGCATGGTAAAACCAAGTCCCTGAAGGTGTGGGCGGTGGTGACCTTCCTGCAAGTCCCCGAGCTTCAGGTCTCAGCAGCTCCACCCAACCACAAATCTCAGAGGGAGGTACTGAGACAAGGACATTTGGGAGGTGAGCTCAGGAGACAGGTGGTGACAAGGGAGGTGACAAGGAGCCAGGAGGGTTTCTTGCTGCTGCTCCAGAGCTTCACAACACATGTGCTGAGGGTTCCCAGTGGAGGGTCCCATGATACTGTCATTTCCCATTGCCCCTTGTGTTGCCCACTGTTCTTAGAAATACAGGGGCAGGCTAAATCACCCTATAAGTGCAGGTGTCCCAGAGATGTGAGGTGGAGGGTCGGCTGGGAAGATGGCAGTTGGGCAGTTCACAGGGCATTATTGTTCACTCACACATCCATGCACTCTTTTTAAAATATTTGTTTCTATTTTCGGCCTTTTCAAATACAATTTTTGCTGATTCATGTCCCCCTCTTACTCCCTCATCCATTAGTTTTCCTGTCACCAGTATTTTTCCCTCTTTCTGTTTACGTGCCATATGTATCCTTTGACCACCCTTTCCCCTTCTTTAACGCATCTCATTATAATTGCTTTTGGTTACTGTTCCATCTTTATAGGTTTTATCCACATTTGCTCCCCTATACATGCATACTTATATAAGCTAAGACCCACATATCAAACAGAACATGCAGTTTTGGTCTTTCTCAGCTTGAATCACATGGCTTCATATGATTCTTTCCATAACCATCCATTTTCCTGCAAATTTCATAATTTTATCTTTCCATACTATTAAATAGAATTCCATCGTGTATATGTACCACATTTTCATTATCTATTCATCTGTCCCTGGGCATCTAGGCCATTTCCGAGTCTCAGCCATTGTAAATAGAGCTGCAGTAAACATGGATGTGTAGGCGTCTCTGTAGTAGGGTGTAGAGTCTTTACACTATATGTCCATGCTCACTAACATAGCACCAGCCAGTCCCTCCCCTGAAGAACAGCAATCCTAACAGCAAGAATTAATCTTTATGAGGTATGCTGCCAATGGTCCAGGCCTCACACCCCAATGACTTTCCTCAATTTCTTTTGAAAAAAAATATTTATTTATTTATTTATTTTCAAACAGAGAGAGAATGAAACAGAAAGAGAGGGGGCATGAAATGGGTGCACCAGGGCCTCTTGTCACTGCAAGGAAACTCCAGATGCATGTGCCATTTACGTCTTTGGCTTTACATGAATACTGGGGAATCAAACCCAGGCTTTGCAAACAAGTACCTTTAACTGCTGAGCCATTTCTCTAGCCCTCCTGAATCTTTTTCTCCTTCTCCTTCTTCTTCCTCATTACTCCCCCTTTCCCTCCCTCCTTTAGTTCCCTCCCTCTTCCCTTCTCCATCCTTTCTTCTTCTTCTTCTTATTATTATTATTAACGTCATTATGTTGCAGTTCTCAGGCTGCAGCCAAGGGCATTTTGCAGGCTAGGTAAGTGCTTCACCTCTGAGATGTACTCCAACCCTCAGTTTCTTGAAACATTTTCATAGAGTAGCCCATGTTGGCCTCAAATTTAAGATCCTCCAGCCTCTGCCTCCCAAGGGCTGTGATGACAGGTGTGTACCATCACACCAGGCTAGTTCTCTATTTATTGTTTTGAGGCAAGCCTAACAGACTAGCCTTTTTTATGTGAGGGAGAGAGAGAGAGAGAGAGAGAGAGAGAGAGAGAATTGGTGCACCAGGGCCTCCAGCATCTGTAATCAAACTCCAGATGTGTACGCCACCTCATGTGCATGTACAACCTTGCACACTTGCGTCACCTTGTTCGTCTGGTTGACATGAGACCTGGAGAGTTGAACATGGGTCCTTAGGCTTCACAGGCAAGTTCCTTAACCGTTAAGCCATCTCTCCACCCTAGTTCTAGCCTTTAGATTTTAAAACCAAAACCACACAATTAATATCTTTATAGATTACCAACTATGCTCCAATGTGACCAACTTGAGACAGATGGTGACTGGGCCTTGAACCCCTCCCCTAGGTCCAGGCTGGCCACCACTGGACCTGCAAAAGGCACCTTGTGGTGTTGGGTAAGACACAGGCCTACCCTGCTCCTTTCTTCCTGCCTGCTCTCCTTGCAAGCTCAGAAGGAAAGCTTGACACATTCTTGTACAGGAAGTTGGAGGCTGCAAGAGGGGTCAAGGATCATCATGCTGATGGGACACCTGCTAATCCATAGCCAACTAGGTGACAGGATCATATCATGTGGGGACAACTGTGAGCTTGCTTTCTGTGATCCTTGAACAGGTTGCTCATCCCCTGGGCCTCAGTTTAGCCATCTGCAAAGTGGAAATATGAGCTTCTCTCCAGAGATGTTGTGAAGCTGATATGAGTTAATTGAGTTAATGGAATAAACAGGTTGGTTATTGAGTCTCACGTAAGCCAGGGGACCCAGGACTGACAGAATGGAGCTGGAACCTAGGTCTCCTGGCTTCTCACCCTCCTCCCCCCCGCCTCATGTGCCGGGACAACCCACACTTGGGGACAAGTCCCAGAGCACTGGAACCCTTCCAATCACAGGGTAGCAGTCCTGGCTCCACCTCCTCAGGAGAGAAAAGAAATCCTTGAAACAGAATCCTCCTGCCTCGGGTCAGGGTGTCAGACCCCACATTCTCTCCACTGTTAAACCCCCATAGGATTTTCTTGAAGTTCAATTTCATATCATATGGCTGAACATTTGGAACGTTTTAAACGGAAATTGTAGAAAAATGAAAAGTATTTTCCTCTTGGAACACAATACCCTCCTGGCAGGGTGCCCCATGAGGGATCTGCTGAGCCTCCTCGCCAGAGAAGCAATCATGGTAATTGTGGATCTGGATTAATCCGGCCTTCTTCCGCTTAGCCTGGTGTCAGCAAGCATGCTAATCAGGCAGGCGGAAGGCAAAGCACAGCGCTGGACAGGGTCTGGTTGCACAGGCAGCTCATCTGCCTGTGTCCTTAATGGACAGCTTGAGCTTGGTTTAACAGATTCCTGGGCAGGCTGAACTTAGGACTTGTTCCGTACTGAACCAGGAGCCTGAGGCAAATCCTTGTGCATCATTGTCACCCTCATCATGGCCTTAGAGGACAGGGCTTAAAACAAGTAATGCCCCCCCCCCCAGAGGTCCATGCAGGTGGGGAGCATATGACCTCATGGGGTCACTGTAGTTGTGAGTAGGAGTCTCCACCTCCAACAACCATCCTTGCAGCCAGGCAAGGGATGTCTGTGAGACTGAATGAGGGGGAGGGTTCTTTGGTCCTGCCCTGGGGTTCTAGGGTGGTGGGACCCTCCTCAGACCCCAGTCTCACCTGCAAGACCAGGAGCTTGTGTGACTTTGCCTGGCTGCTGAGGTGACAGAAGGAGTAATATGTCTTAGGAGAAGACAAGGCCTGCTCCAGGCTGGCCAGGGGACCAGGAGGATTTGGCAGAGATGTGCAGTCAGGTCCTGCTTCCAGGCAAGGACACTCTACTCTCATCCAGCTGATGGTTTTTTGCCCCATCCCATTTTCTCCTCCTGAAGACTGTCCCCCGCCTCATTGTCCCCACTGGGCCAGTGGTCTAAGGGCAGGGGCAGGATGACTATAGTTAGGGCCTCAGCATGGGGAGGGACAGAAGCAGGCAGAGGGACGACTGTCCTTTTCCTAAACATCTCTTTTCCCCTTAACACCTGGGTTTATGTCAGGCCATGGGTTGGGGAGGGTCAGAAGCCCCCTTCAGGTAAGGCAGAGGATAGGATAGTAGCTTGCAGGTGTCCTGCTGAGAAAGATTTGTTCTAGGATCCACCTGAGGCCCCACTTGATCCTGTCCCGGCATCAACCCTCAGCAGCCCCACCCACACCTGCCAGGCTGGAAGCAATCAGAGCCTTTCCAAAGACTGTGAAGTTTCAAGGTGTGGGCAGTGCCACCCTTGGCCTTCTTCCTGACCAAAGCTGACCCAGGTGGTGGAAACACCAGCCCTAGCCTCTGTGAATCTTGTCAGAAGCAAGCCAGGCTCTGAGCAAGCCTTTACTATGCCAGCTCCCTTTAAGGCATGCCTTCCATTCACCCAAACCTGGAGCCATGGAAAGGAGTGGAACATCTGTCCTGCACATGACCAGATAAACTATTTGGTGAGGCACATTGTTGCCAGCTGCTGCCCAAAGGCAGGAGGTCAACTGCTCAGTGCCTCCAGGAAGGCTTCCTAGAGGTAGTATCAGTAGAGACTCCTGAGGTATGAATTGGAACTTGCTAGATGCACAAAGTCCTGGAGCAACAAGGACTGGAACTGGAAGACGGAACTGGTATGGACTTCAGGGACTTGGGGTGGCTTAGCCTAGCCCAAAGACCTGTGGAGCAGGGAACATAGTAAGAGGTCCATGTGGTTCATGAGGGCCCAGTTCAGAAAGGCTTTATCTAGGAGGAATGGGACCAGAGAAGGAGCTGAACACCCTATGGGGTAGCTCTTCCAGTGGGTGTTGAAGGCTGAAGGGGTGAGTGTGGGACAGGTGAAAGGGAAGAATCCTCAGGGATCCCAGTGGCCAGGGACTGCAGTGCCCATGGGCGTGAGGGAGGGTTGATGGGAAAGGTGGCTCTGTAGCACCTGAGGCAGGCTGGGTGGGTACCTGGTCCAGCAGCATGGCTGACTTCTGTGCTCCTGGTTATGAGAAGCACAGGAAACCACAGGTTGGTAAAAGGACTGTTATGGTGGTTTCTCTTCCTTTGCTGACAGGTTCTTGCCTCATGAAGAATGAAATAGATAGACAAGGAAGAGAGAACAACGTGAGGAGAATTTTATCTTTGTGGAGGTAACAGCTCAAAAGTGAAAGTTCTTGGCTGTGGCCTATCTGGTTGCCCATTGCCTGTATAAGTGACAGCTCTGAGCTCTAGTTGGACTCAGGATGCCAACTGAGAATGAGTCACCATTTGAGATCAGGCAGGTCTGCATGTAGATAAAGGGTCTACCCATGGAGAGCAGGTCTGCCTGTGGCGAGAGAGTCTACCTGTGGCGAGAGAGTCTACCTGTGGTGAGAGGGTCTGCCTGTGGTGAGAGGGTCTGCCCGTGGACAGCTGGCCTTCTGGCTGAAGAGCAGGTCTGGCACTGAAAGTGCTGATTGGCAGAGAGCAGGTTGCAGGCTGAAAGTAGGTTCTCTGTGAAAGTGAAAGTTCTCAGTGGCTGCTGCCAGTGGATAGCAGGATTCCAGTCCTTGAGGGTCCTGGAAAGTGATTTTTATCCCCCAACCAAAAGGCTGTGCCAAGGGATCTAGGCTCTGAGTGGCTGAGGACATGCAAACTGGGTGAATCAGGAAAGTGCCTGTCAAATCAGGAAGAGAGACTGCCCACCTAGAGTCTGTGGGCTGTTTCCCTTGCTGGTACTTAGGTAATTAGGACACGGTTATTCAGCTACAGGGCATCGTATAAACAGCCTCACCTGATCGTTTTCAAGCCCGTCTGCAACTGGCTCTATTAACAGCTTGGAGGGTCTCTCCTACTTCTTTCACTGGGCCCTGGTGGAGTTGTATAAGCTGAGTATGTCCCTCACATGGCTTGGGCCAGCCAACCCTGTGGACTGAAAAGCCTTTGGGCCTCTCTATCTAAGACCCTGCTCTCCTTGGTGCTATATTCACGCCTCTTGTACCTGTCATCTACTGAGGGAAGGCTCTGCTGAGGTGCAGATCTATATGTGGGCCAGCTGTGCCAGGGAGTAGCTGCTGAAACACTCCATCCTCACAGCTCTCAAAGATGACCCCACCATGTAAATCAGGGATCACCTCCGGTCAGATCAAAGGTGGCCCTATGAAGGCTCCTTTTGGCCTTGGCTCCCAAGTTCAAAGTTGCAGTGTCCAGACTGTTATTTATGCCAGCTGGATTTTATTCAGCACCCACTCCCCAGTAGCAAGAAGAAATCACCCACAGACATACTGGGCCATTTTGGAACACATGAACACTTTTGTCCTCCAGTGTAGCTGTTTCCCTAAGTACTCACTCCTATCTAAAGATCAGTCACTTTGAAAAGGCTAGAAAAGAAGTCCTAAGCCACAGCCACAAAGGTGACATTCTTAGAAGAACTCTCCTGGTTAAGTGAATGTGGCAGCTTGAATGTAGAATAGGCTCCATAGCCACAAGTGTTTTGAAAACTCAGTCCTCAGCTGGTGGTAATTAGAGGTGGCATTTTGTTGAAAGAGGTGAGTCACTGGGGGTGGACCTGAGGTTTATATTAGCCCCCAGCTTGCCAGTGCGAGCTCAGCTCACTCTTGCTGCTGCTTCCCAGCTGCTGTGGCAAGACATGATACCCAACATCTGCTCTGCCATCCTTTCCCTGCCATGAAGCTTTCCCTTGAGACTGGAAGCCAAAATAGCCCTTTCCTCCCATCAGCTGCTTTTGGTTGAGAGTTTTGTCCCAGAAACACAAAGGTAACTATAAGAGTGGAATGCCCAGACTCTGACTGTCAGGTCACAGAAGTTTCCCTATGGTCCAAGGCTACTCAGTCCCTGAGGCTCTGAGCTCTTTACTTCCACAGAGCTACTCTTGTGCAAGCCTGAGTTATTCTTTATTCCTAACGTTTTTTACCCCACTGTTCTCCTGTTTTTCCCCAGGTCACTCTGTTCCAAAATGCTCACATAGGCCTCTCAGCAGTTCTCCATGATTACAAGGCCAGCCACAGAAGACCAGTGGCAAAGTGGCCTAAATCTTCCACCTTCCTCTGTAGTGACAGCTTTGCCATGTGTTTTTGAAGCTCCCCTCAACCACAAGCAAGGTCTGTTCCCCACTTGTAGCCCCAAGGCTAATAGACACAGTAGAGTGACAGTGGTCTAGTTCCCAGCTGGGCCCAGAGGCACTGACTTTTTTTTTTTTTTTTTTTTTTGAGGTAAGGTCTCACTCTAGCTGAGACTGACCTGGAATTCACCATGTATTCTCAGGGTGGCCTAGAATTTACAGAGATCCTCCTACCTCTGCCTCCCAAGTGCTGGGATTAAAGGCATGTGCCACCATGCCCAGCCATTTTTTTTTTTAAAGTCAGAATCTTTTAACAAAAGAGGTTAACACTGATTTAGCACAGGTATAAAGGGGAAGAGAGGTGCTTAGGAAAAGGAAATTACCCGCCCAAGGCATGGGTATGGAATTCTCAAGAGAGAGTTTAATGAAGTCTCAGCTATCAAGTGTTCTCTTAATAAGCTATATCTTTTCATAACCCTACTCTGAGATCACAAAGGTATTTTTTTTCTAAAAGTTTTAAAATTCTTTTCATAGTTATATCTCTAGCCCATCCTGAATTGATTTCCGTGTATGGTGTAGGCATTCAACTGCTGAGATACCACAGTGAAGGGCTCTCCTTCCCTTGTTGACTATATTCCTGCCTCCATCTAAGTCAACACCCCGCCCCCCACACACATGGTGTTTTTGGACTTTCTAGTTCATGTCCTTTGTCTCTCTGGCTCATCTCCACCCATTCCCACATTTATGTAATTATTATACATTTGTTTGATTCATAGACTTTATTATTTACAGCAATTTCGGGTTGATAGCAAAACAGAGCAGGAGGTACGTCCGGACAGCCCTTTCTTCCAGTGCCCCAGACCTCTCAGCCTCCTGTCCACATCCCCACAGAGTGCACACTGCTGCCATGGACTACCAGACACAGCATTCTTCCCAGAGGCCATAGTTCACATAGCACTCACTCCTACTGTTGGAGTTCAGTGGGTTTGGGTAAATGCATATTAAGTGGCATGCCCCACCATGACTGTAGCAAATAGGAATATTACTGTCCTAAAATCCTGTGGGCCACTGTCTCTTTCACCCTGAACCCTGATCTTTTCACCACCCCTGTGCCTTTCTGGATGCTGTGTGGCTAGAGTCACAGCCGTTCTGTTGCTTAGCAACATGTGGTTAACTTTCCTCCACGTCTCTTCAGGACTTGCTATTGCATTTCTTTCCAGTGCTGCAAACTATCTCACTGTCTGCCTATGGCAATTTTGTGTTCATTCACCTGCTAAGGGACATCTTGGTTGTTTCCAGGGTTTGCCAGTTTTGAATAAGCTACTGAAGAGTCCATGTTGCTGTGCAGCTTCTCATGGGGAGAAGTGAACACATGTATTTTCACCCTGATAGAACACCAATGACAGACCAAAGAAATGATTCCACCAAAGTACAGCTTGGTGAATCAATGAGTTTATTGGGGATACTTACCAGATCATACCTGACTCAGGCAGTTGCCTCTCCAAAATCCTCACCCCAACTCATGAAGGCTGTATCCCTGGAATGCCCAGTTTGCTCCACCAAAATCTCCTCTTCCCCAGTGTAATAGTTTGAATGTGAAATGTCTCCCATGGCCTCCTGTGTTTGTGACTAAGCCTCACACTCAATCCCCAACTGGTGGGAATTTGGGAGGTGGAGCCTTGCTTGAGGAGATGTATGTCTTGGGGCAGACCTTGGGGTGATATAGCCCAAGACCTTCCTTGCCAGAGCTAGCCCATTCTTGTAGCTCCTACCCAACTGCTGTGATAAGATGTAATGGACAATCTTTGCTCTGCCATGATTTTCCATGCCTTGATGAAACTTCCTCTCCAGACTCTAAGCTGAAATAAACCCTTCCCTCCCATGAGCTGCTTCTGGTGGGGTGTTTTGTCTCAGCAAGGATAAGGTAACTGCTACTCCTAGCAACTGTTTAGTATTTATGTAACCTCAGGGACCTTTTAAGTCTTGTAACTTTCTGAGCTTTCTGTGTCCTTTAAGTTTAGTGAGCTTCCTGAATCTTATAAGCCTCCCTCTGCCTTGTAGGAGGAAATATTTCAGCTGAGAAGAAATAGGTCCACAGCACATTTGCAGGTT
This sequence comes from Dipus sagitta, assembly GCA_036346955.1. Classification (NCBI taxonomy): domain Eukaryota; kingdom Metazoa; phylum Chordata; class Mammalia; order Rodentia; family Dipodidae; genus Dipus; species Dipus sagitta. The sequence goes on along the minus strand of CM070781.1, from coordinate 2,252,894 downwards.
CTTATGTGGACACAAATTTTCAATTCCCTTGGGTAAATACCAAAAACCATAATTGTTGGGTCACATAAAAGTATATTTGAAGCCGGGTGTGGTGGCACACACATTTAATCCCAGCACTCGGGAGGCAGAGGTAGGATGATCGCCATGAGTTCGAGGCCACCCTGAGACTACATAGTGAATTCCAGATCAGCCTTGACTAGAGTGAGACCCTACCTCGAAAACCCAATAAATAAATAAGTAAAGTATATTTGATAAAATTCATCAGGACTTTCTGTTTTGGAAGCTTATTAATTATTGATTAGATTTACTTTAATATATATGGCCTATTCAGCTTTTTTTTTTATTTCTTCTTGTGTCAGTTTTGGCAAGTTTTGTATTTCAATGAGTTGATCAGTTTCTACTAGGTATCAAGTTAGTGAGCACAGAGTTGTTGACAGTTCATAGTTGTTCATTCCTTTATCATTTTAATGTCTGTAGACTCTGCTCTGATACCTATTCTTTCACTTCTGCCATTGGCTTTTATCTTCATTAGTCTGGTCAGGTATCACATTAAAAATTTATTTATTTGTTTGCAAGCAGAGAGATAGAAGAGACAGTCAGAGAGAATGGGCACTCCAGGGCCTCCAGGCACTATCATCAGACTCCAGATGCATGCATCACTTTGTGTATCTGGCTTTACATGGGGACTAGGGAATTGAACTTGGTTCATTAGGCTTTATAGGCAAGCACCTTAACTGCTAAGCCATCTCTTCAGCCCAGGCATCACAAGTTTAATGCCTTTTTACAAAGTAAAAGCTTTTGGTTTCTTTGATTTTCCTCTACAGATCAATGTGTTTTATGTCTGCTCTAGTTTTTATAATTTATTTTCTTCTCCTTACTTTGGAATTAATTTACTCTTCTGCTTCCAAGGGTGGAAGTTTAAATCAATTATTTCAATTCCTTGTCTCTTTTCTTACAAATGGATTATGCCATGAATTTCCCTTTGTTCACTGCTTATCCAACAAGTTTTGATAAATTACATTTCACTTTCATCAAATTTAAAAATATTTTATGGGCTGAGGAGATGCTTAGTGGTTAAAGACATTTGCTTGTAAAGTTGGACAAAAAGTAACACATGCATTTGTCATCCCAATGACCTACAGCATGAGAAGTGCAGCCAGGTGAATCCAGAAGTTCTGGGCCAGCAGTGGCAAAATGAGAAAGACACTGTCTCAAAAACAAGGTGTAAGGATGGCTTGGGAAGATGGCTCACTAATTAAAGATACTTGTTTGCGAAGCCTACTGGCCTGGGTTCAATTCCCCACTAACCACATAAAGCCAAATGCAAAGTGTGGCACATGTGTCTGTTGTTCATTTGCAGTGGCAAGACTCCAGGACACCCACCACCCTACATGGACAAATAAATAGATAAAAAAATTTTAAATGGTGGAAGGAAAGGGCAAATACCCCAAGATTGTCCTCAGACCTCTACATATGTGCCATGGCATGCATGTGCCACACACATAAACTAAAAGAAATTTAAAATATTTGAAATTTTCTCTTGAGATCTCTCCTTGGGCTTATGGCTTTTTTTTTAAGTATGCTATTTATTTTTGAACCCTGTGGGGATTTTTCCAGCTATTGTTCTCTATTGATTTCTAGCTTAATTCTGTTTTGGCCTGAGAGCAGATGCTGCATCATTTTTTTTCCCTCTCAGGGTGTTATAGTGTCTTTGATGGCCCATGTGAGAAAGATGCATGTTCTGCTGTTATTGGATGGAGTCTGTAGAACCTGGGGGCATGCCTGTTATACCCAAACTGCTCTCTCTGTATCACCACCCTGAGCCTTGCTGCTGTGCACCTCCTGTTGTCCCCCACTACAAGCCCAGCCTGTTACTTCACAGTAGTCATTGCGGCCATCAGGATGTCACCTTACCATCCTATTTGCCCCAGAGTTCCCATCTGAAATGCATTCCTCCTCTGTTTCTGCCCAGTGCTGCCTGTCCTTCAACTCAGCTTCATGTCAGCCCCTCCCTTGGTTACCACACTGGTTCAGGGTACACTCTACCTTTCCACAGTGCCTGGGGCTCCTCTGGACATGGCTCTGGTGGCACAGTGTAGTTGTCCTTGTACAGCTCTTGCGTATGTCTGCCCTGTCTGGACAGTTGTGCCTGAGTTACTGGATGAGTGCCCTGGGTGGGGTGGACATGGCATCTTCCTTACCTCTTGGTCCTTATGGTGGTTCCCGGATGGAGAGCTCCTGCCTGCTGACCAAGGTCAATGCCCTTTCCAACAGCTCTTCATTAGTGAGTAGGCATGTGCCTGAGTCAGCGGGGACCTCTTCACAGCCTTGTTCAGGGTCACTAGGTCCCTGAATACATGGCGGAGGGCGTCTGGCCAACAACGGGGGCCATTGTCCTCGCCCGGTGCGGATGGAAGCTGCCCAGGCCCATCTGGACAGGGCAAGGGTCATGACCTCAGCACTCCTGGGAGATTCACAAGTCCCAAGAGCAGCCAGTCTGTCGAGGTGGGAGTGCAGATGTCTCTGTGGGTGAGGCTGAGTCCTCTGGGTCCTATTGGAGGGTCCAAGGGGCAGCTCCATCTCCAGCTGTCCTCATCACCCCTCAAGCCCTTGAGGTGCTCTTCTATAGCACCCATAAGGCAAGGTGCAGGCACATGGCAGGGAGGGACCTGATGTACTTTCACACCATCCCAATTCTGGATACTTGTTATTATAACCTGAGCCAGGGGCCCTGAGTCCCTCTGGCTGCCCCAGCACAGTCCTTGAGCTCAGAGGCATCTTCTTGGGAAGGAGCTTGCAAGGTATGTGCTCAGGGCCTGGATAAAGCAGGAGCCCTGGTGTTCAGAGTCACCCACAAAGCAAGGCAGAAAAGTCACAGCCCATGGAGCACACTAATGCTGAGGGCTGGTCCATGGTGAGCAACTAGTGATACCTCTCCCTGCCAGGAGCTTCTGCATGTCTCCATCACTCCTTCTGTAGGTGATGGCATTGTGGCTGCGATTGGCTTGCTCCGTGGGCTTCTGATATTTCAAAAATAAAGCTTTTCGTTTTTGTTTTGTTTTGTTTTTTTTTTGAAGTAGGGTCTCACTCCGGTCCAGGCTGACCTAGAATTAACTCTGTCATCCCAGGGTGGCCTTGAACTCATGGCGATCCTCCTACCTCTGCCTCCCGAGTGCTGGGATTAAAGGCGTGCGCCACCACGTCCAGCTTTTTTAAAAAATAAAGCTTTTCAATTAAGCCATATGTGATGGTGCACGCCTTTAATCCCAGCCCATGGGAGGTAGAGATAGGTGGATTGCTGTGCTTTTGAGGCCAGCCTGAGACTACATAGTGAATTCCAGGTCAGCCTGGGCTACAGAGAAACCCTATTTAAAAAAAAATTGGGGGGACTTCCAGTCAAGATGGCAGATGCATAACTACAACTACACTAGAGCTCCAGGGGTAAAATCAGAAAGAAGCAAAAACCAAGGACAACCATAATCTATCACCAAGACAAGAACAGATAGTGGACTTCCTGGCAGGAGCTGAACCACTGCTCACGGCAGCCAGGGCCCAGGTGAAACCACAGAGGAACTAGCGAGATGAGCAATAGCGCTGCTTCCACAGTGAGCCTGACAACCTGTGCCAGGATGGTGCACACAGACACTGAGGATACTTAAAATGCACCAAAGCAGAGATCCAGAAGCTGCTGAGAGCTCAGCTCTAAAGTAGATGTGAAGCCCATCCACCAAGGGCTCAGGAAAGTTTGCGGAAGAGGGGGCAGTAAGAACATAAGAGCCACTGGGTGGGTGGTAATATCTAAAGACACAGGCCTCTCCACAATGACAGACCGCTGCTCTCACCGCTCATAGCCCACAACTCCATGGTGAATACCAGCAATCCCACTAAGGAGGCCCTCAGTGGAGTGGGGACAGGGAGGAGGGAAATGATGGTACCAACACATGATATATCCATACAAAATTTCTACTTAATAATAAAAATATAAAAAATCTCATGATGGGGACCAGCACTCAGGAGGTAGAGGCAGGAGTATCAGTAATTCAGAATTATCCTTGGCTATATTGGGAGTTTGATGCCAGTCTAGACTATATGAGATCCCATACAAAAAAATAAAACAAGCAAAAACGAAATTAGGGCTGGGGAGAAGTTTCTGTGGTTAAGAAGGTTTGTCACTTAAGCATGAGGACCAGGATCTGAACGCCCAAGAAGGCTCTAGTTGAATCCGCTATAGTCCATAAATAGCTGGACATGGTCAAGTGTGTCTTGCAACTCAATCCAGGAAGTATGGGGAAGAATGGAGACTGGAAAATCACTGGGGCTTGCTGACCAGAACAACCCACACATCTGCCCACAGACCTTCAAACACCACATATAATGTACCCTAAAACACACTCTACACACACACATACAAACACAATAAACCCACCCAAATTAAATAATTAACTACATATATACTTTCTAGCCAGGTGCTGTGATTCAATGCACTCTGCATTCCTATCATGTAGGAGGGTTAGCACAAGTTTGAGGCCAGCCTAAGTTACATAGTGAGTTTCAGGCCAGTCTGGGCTATTGTGTGAGACCCTGTCTCAAATAAAACCCCAACAACACAAGACTTTATAGGTTCATTGAAGCCCCCTCCTACCCCTGACTTTCCTTTATAGAGGTCACCATTTTGCTTCATGTCTCTGTCCAATGGCTCAGTCAGCCACAACATAATAATCTGGATGTTCAGGACACCGGGACATGGGCCACATTAGCTCTTTCTGATGCTGTATTCTTCAGTACTGGGCTGTGCTTGAGATTGGCCCACAAGGATGGTCATATTTAGGGCACCAGGCTCACAGTTGAACATAGGTGCTCCGAGGTATGAATGCACATGCAGTCAGCCTCTGCTGTGTGACTGAGGAAACAAGCTTGGAGGCCATGGGCCGGCACTCAAGCTGGGCCTCTAGCCAGGGCTGGCTGCAGCCTGGCTCTTTCCTCTGAGCTATGGCAGGGGCTTCTGTAAGGGAGGTGATCTGGACCCACCAAGCCCTGAGCTGAGCCTAGTCTCCCCACCATGTGACCCTGACTGTTCCCTCTCCTGTTCTCCCTCATGCCCCTCCCCTGCTCTGTGTCAGGTGCTGTCAATGCCCAAACAATTCCTAGGGTCCCATGATGGCTTCTGCCTTGGGTCTTTGTTCCTCTAGAAGCAGTATTTCTCCTTCCTTCCACCTGGGGTCCCACCTGGTCTGTCTTCAAGGCCCAGCTTAGAGACCCCCACCAGGCTTGCAGTCATTAAAGGGGCTGCTTGATTACCTCGCTGGTTGGCCGCCAGTCTTTCTGCCCCATGTCTTAGACCCAAAGGTCAGTCTCCAGAGCTTTCCATGGGGTGATGGAAGATGCCGGCCGCTCTAGGAACTGTCTTCCATGTGTGTGAAACCTTTGAGGACAGGACCCCAATGCTGACTTTGGCTAGGGGAAGCACTGCATATTTAAGACATGGACTCAGACTGATGTAATTCATAGGCTACCTGGAGCCACTCATCCCAGCTGCCAGCCTGTCCCATGGCAATATGGGAAGCCCAAATTTCTGGCTCAGACTTACTCAACATGTTAAGAGATGTCTGAGCCCTGCTGCTCCAGAAAAGCTACTAATTAAGACGTCTCTTCTCTTGGTGACCCAATCCTGTCCTGTCATGACCAGATTACAGTAAGTGACAGCTCAAAGGTGTTGTCGCTGGGAGCTTGTGGGGAAACAGAGAGAGGATAGATTGCCACCTGACCAGGGGCTGCCTCCAGTGCCTCTGGGGATGGCCTGGAGTAGACAGCATGACATCTGTGGTGAGGGCAGTGGTCAGCTTAAGCCACCCTCCGTGAATGCAGCCATCCCTCCACAAGCAGTTTCCACCCAGAATCTAGATGGCAGGCAGTCCCCAGAGTCCATGCACTTGTCCATGTGAGGAGGCTGTTGAATGACAAATGTCCTCATCACAGTCTGTATCCCTGTCCTGTGCCTAGTCCTGCTTTGCATTCTGGAACAACACATAAAGATAGCAAGTGTCTGCTTCTGCACGTGACCCTGTGTGTAGTGGGGAGGGGCATAGTGATATGAACCTCAAGGCAGCAATGGGTCTGCTCACTCTGCTCACTCTGGCAAAGCAGGGCAGCCAGACAGACCTAGGTTCAATTCAGACTCAGTTGCCTGCTGTGTATAGACAGCCATACGACCCTTTTGGTGAAAATAGGCCATGGGTGGGAGTGTGATGACATAGTGAGAGCATGCCTGTGGGGGGTTCAGACATGGCCCCACCCAGTGGAATCCACCACTAGGGGCCATCCCACCACACTGAGATGGGAAGCTGAGTACTAGGGATGGTCAGCTGGACAGAGGCAGGTGGGGATGGATGTATGGCTCACTGTTGGTTCCTTATTGGACCCCATAAAGACCTTATTACCCACTCTGGTTTTGAGGGTCAAATTGGATGGAGAGGCAGGTGGGGAAGTGCATAGTCATCGAGTAGCAGAGCGAAGTAGGCTGAGTCCTGGCAGGCCCCCAAAGTACCCCATTCACTCACATGACCCAACTCTGTGGATAAGAAAGGTATTGGCAGGGGTCTAGGTAAGGCCTGGCGCAAGCACAGCCTTGGCTGGGAGCTCCTTTTTAAAGGCAAGTGGGTCAGAAGACAGTGAACAATCCACACATGCATGTGGATGCCCAGCAGGGAGACATGGAACAGACCCACATGTGGAAAGCACTGGAGAGCTGTGGCAGGGCTTGGGGCCTTGGGTAGCAGGCCAGGCAAAGACGAGCAGATTGGAGAACCATCTAGGAGGAGTAAGTCTTCCACTGGGAAGACCTGGGCAGAATGGCCCCTCAGCCTAGGAAACAGCAGCCTGGGCTTCAGGAAGCTGTCAATGTGGCCAGAAAGCTGGCAAACAAGCCAAATGGATCAGGCAACGACCCACGGAAGCCACCAACGAAGATCATGGAGGACATAGTCCCCTCATTGTGAAGAAGGAATTGTGGAGTACAGGCAGGAAGGGGCTATGTGGAGGCCATGGGAGCTGACAATTGTTGAACCACTGCAAGCAGCTGTGTGTGTGTGTGTGTGTGTGTGTGTGTGTGTGTAGGGGGTTGGTTAGATGCCTTTGTGCTCAGGAGGGACAGTGGGGGATTATGATGAGCAGAGAGGAGCCAGGTCCAGAATGAGTGGTTTAGTCTGAGCAACCGTGTCATCTTTTTATTTATTTTATATATATATATATATATATATATATATATATATATATATATATATATAATTTATTTTAGAGAGACTGAGAGAGAGAGAGAGAGAGAGAATTAGCATGGCAGGTCCTCAGCCACTGAAATTGAACTCTAGATGCTTGCACCACCTAGTGGACAGGTGCGACCTTGTGCTTGCCTCACCTTTGTGTGTTTGGCCTATGTGGGATGTGGAGAGTAGAACACGGGTTCTTCGGTTTCGTAGACAAGCACCTTAACCACTAAGCCATTGTTCCAGCCCCCTTCATCTTTTAATATGGATTTAATGAAGAATTGGAGAGAAAAGGGCATGGTGGTTCATGCCTATAACCCCAGCACTAAGGAGGCTGAGTCAGTCAGGAGGATTACAAGCTTGAGGCCAACCTGAACTACTAGGCAAGCCTGGCCTGTACAATGAGACCCTGCCTCAAAGTAAGAAAAAGGGAGGAAGAATCAGAAAGGGAGAAACCAAGCTGGGGAGACAACTCTGCTCTGTTTAGCACACTAAGAGTGGAATGACGTATGGATGGAATTGTGTCCCCCAAAAGATACAGACATCCATACCTGTGGGTGTGACCTTACTTGGAAGTATAGTTTTTGTAGTGTAGTGAAAGAAAGAGCAAGATGAGATCCCAGAGGACAAGCATGGACTGATTCAGCAGTTGGCACCATCAAAGACAAAGAGAGTGAGATTTGTATAGACACAGGGACCCTAATGCCTGAGGAAGCAGCCATAGGACACAGAGCAGGGATGGAGGGATGTGTCTGCCTGTCTGGGGATGTCATGAATTCAAAAATAATGGATGAATTTATTTGGGGGAGGAAATTTCTAGACAGCATAGCATTCAGGCTGTGGCATAGTTATTATTGGCTTCTTTTAGCCAAGTTTATATTGAGAAAGCAAATACTGTGGACAGACTTTAAAGGCATTAATGCCATTAAAGAAAGACTATGGGGGGCTGGAGAGATGGCTTAGTGGTTAAGATGTTTGCCTGCAAAGCCAAAGGATCCCGGTTCTATTCTCCAGGACCCACGTAAGACAGATGCACAAGGGGGTGCATGCATCTGGAGTTTGTTTGCAGTGGCTAGAGCCCTGGAGCACCCATTCTGTCTCTATGTCTGCCTCTTGTCTCTCTCTCAAATCAATCAATCAATAAATTTTTTTTTAAAAAAAGAAAGACTATGGGCTTTGACCTGGGACAATAGAAAATGTAGCTTGAGGGTAAGTCCATCTCCTTTGGAAAGCCCCAGGGTGTAACAATGAAACCAAGGGGATGCCTGCAAAAGAGTGCCTCTAGGGCACCCTGTGCAAATACCTAAAGAAAAGTTTTCCATGGCCCTTGGAGGCTGCTGCAGGCATGGTCCTGCCCGCCCCCCACTACTTCTCAAGATGGCAGCAGAACTTAAAGTGTTGTTTTGTAGCCATACAGGATGTAAGAGTTATGGGGTTATTGAGGCTTACACCAAGGTTTCAGACCCTGGTGTTGTATTGTCTCTGTTTTTCCACTTAGCTTTATGGTCTTTGTACTCATACACTCTTTCTTTTAATTAATTAATTTATTTATTTTTGAGACAGGGTCTCATGACACAAGTCTGGTCTTAAACTCGCTATGTAGCCGAGGATGACGTTGAACTCCTGACCCTCCTGCTTCTATCTCCCAAGTGCTAGAATCACAGCTGTACGTCACTATGCCTGATTTATGGGGTGCTAGGGTTGAATTCAGAGCTGCATGCATGCTAGCACCTTACCAACTGAGCTATATCCCCATACCTACACCCACTCTTTTGGCAAAGGATTTGAAATTGCATGTAGCAGGAAACACTTAAAACAACATAACAAAACCCAGTAGAATCTGTAGTGACCGAGTAAAAGAGAATGAATATATTTTAATGGGTTGATGTACTTCAGCTTTTCTTGGCCTTCAAGCTTCCTGGTAGCCAAGGAGAAAAAAAATCCTGACCAAGTTTATAAAGTTGTAGCAAGCACACAACTCACAACTGGAATCCTCTCAGAGGATCGCTAAGCAAGGGCTTGCAGCCAGGAAGCAGAGCACTTTTCTAACAGTGTGGTTGGCGCCTTGTTTTCCACATAGGCCAATTTGAGTTTCTGCTCAGAGCCAGCTGTTTACATACCCTCAAGCTCAAGGGGAAACGGGCCCTGGATTATCTGTCTATCTAGGGTCAAAAGGCATAAATTTCAGCGGCAAAATTCTCCACGTTGCAATCTACTTTCCGCATGAGTGGACAAATGCTGAGGCCAGGCCCACAGGGCCTCCCGCCACATCGCCGGGAGCTTCTGTCAATCTTTTGACAGGAGTCATTGTCTATGGCAGCGGCCTACTCGACTTCTCTAAACGGAGTCATTCATTCGGCCATAATGGGAGGCCGGCGCTGGGCCTGCTGATGGCCGCAATTCCACCTGATGACCTGGCTGGTGAGGACATTAGCAGGCTGACTGCCTTTGGTGCCTGAATGGGGGTAGGGCTGCCCAAGATCTGGGGCCTGGGGCTGAAGAGATAGCTTAGCAGTTAAGGTGCTTGCCTGTGAAGCCTAAGGACCCAGGTTCAATTCCTCAGTACCCACGCAAGCCAGATGCTCATGATGGTTCATGCATCTAGAGTTCATTTGCAATGGCTGGAGGCCCTGGCATGCCCATATTCTCTCTCTCTCTCTCTCTCTGTCTCTCTTTCTCTCTCTCAAATAAATAAATATTTTTAAAAATTAAAAAAGATCTGGGGTCTGAGCTGAGGGTTTGGACTCCCAAGGAGAGCAACCAGCATCACAACCCTTCCTTCTATGCACGCTGCTCAGGGGACAGGTGGACAGAGCTTCCAACTTGGCACCCAGTGTGTGGGGTTGCTGGTGGCAGCTCCCCAGCCTCAGTGTTCTCATCTGTGAAATAGGACTAAGAAGGCTAAGCCACTGGGACTCTGATCACCAGCAGGGAGCGCCCCCTGGTGCTTGTGTCTGGCAAGTCACCAGAGTTACTGACAGGCTTTAGTGCATGGCCAGCGAGTAGCAGAGGGCTACTAGTATGAAAGCCTGCCTTTCACAGCATCTTTGGAGGATGTGGAAAGTGAAGAGGCAAGCTCCTACATGGACCTCACGTCTCAGGACCCAGACACCCATGTGCCCAGAGGCCCAATGTGTGCTCTGACATCTCCCCCAGGTGACATAGGCTACTGCTTACTTTGTACTGGGAGATGGACTGGCCTCCTGTTTGCAGAGCCCGCACTCCTAGCTGTGGGTTCATACAAGCTGGCTTTGAAGAGCAGTGTCAACCAGACCCCTCCAGCTCTGCAGTACCTGGTGTGTGCCTGGCTGAGGTCACTGCAGGGACCTGCGTGAGGCTTGTCCTCAGTGACCCCTGTTACCCCTTCCTCTAGATGGCATTCCAATCTTAGGACATGTGGGTGCTATGCAGGTGGCCAATATTGTGGGAAATCCCTCATCCTGACAAGCCTGCTGGTCACCTAGACGGCCTGCTGCCCTGAGTGCTGGCAGGGAGGGACTGAGCCTGCCATCTGCTCTCTCCCAACTATTGGAGTGGGTAGGAGGGCATCCATCAGCAGGAGCTGCAGGTGAGAGGACTGAGAGACAGCTACACAGCAGGAGAGGATCCAGTCATGTGACAAGAAGAGGTGGGGTACACACCCTCTGCTCAGGGTCGGGCATCTCCCCAGCAGGCAGACTTAGGTCCTCATAGGTCTTCTGCTGCTTCCCTGCAGGGCTGCTCATTGGCCTGCCGGGGTCCATGCCCCATCTTGCTCTTCATGCCCTCATCTTGGAGCATCTGAGCTGCCATGAATCAGCACACAGAGAGCTGCTCCAGGGATGCTAGGCCTGGAGGACTCACTTGGGCCAAAACTTGGGGTTCAAAGTCTGGAGGTCTTGGCCTACTCCATTTGTTTAGACAGGAGATGGCAAACCACAGCCATGCCAGGGCTACATCTGCCTAGAGCTTGTGATTGTACCACAGGTGACCTAAATGTGTTTTCACAAAATTTGGAAATGGATGGGAAAATAATATGACGAATACTTTATGACATGTGAAACTTACATGAAATTCCATTATTGTATCTGTAAATCACACTTGCTTGGGACACAACTATAGTGTCGCATGTCTTGCTGTGTTTGCACTCGCAACCTCAGGTAAAGATGTCTCAGAAGCTTGATGACCTCACAGCCATCCATACTCTCCTGGGGCACTATACAGGCAATTTGTTGACCTCTGTTTGGACCCTAGAATTTTTCAAATTATAACTTTTATTTTCAAAAAACCTATAGAGTGGAACAATTGGAAAAACCTGACTTATATATATTTTTTCAATGCTGGGGTTCAAACCCAGTGTTTTGTGCATTCTAGGGAAGTATTCTGTCACCTGAGCAACACTCCAGCTCTGAACATCATGGGCACCTTAACAGATACTTTAAATCTATTGCTTTTTTTTCTTAAATGTTCAGGGGGTGTGTATATAGCAGGCATGAGTATGGAAGTCAGAGGACAACATAGGGTGTAGGTGCTAGACCACCCCTTCCACCTTGATTTGGGGTCTCTCATAATTGTTTTGCCACTACAAATGTCAGTTGGGCTTTCTGGAGAGCCTCAGGATCCTCTGACTCTTCCTCCCATTACCACTGGCGTGTTGGGATTACAGACACGTGCCACCACTGTAGCTGGCTCTTCATGGGTGCTGGAGATCTAACTCCAGTCACCAGACCTGCACAGAAAACATTTAAAAATATTTATTTATGAGAGAGAGAGGCAGATAAAGAGACAGAGAATGGGCATGCCAGGGCCTCCAGCTACTGCAACTGAACTCTAGATACATGCACCACCTTATGCATCTGGCTTTTGTTTTAATTTTTTTTTTTTTGAGGTAGGGTTTCACTCTAGCTCAGGCTCTCCTGGAATTCACCATGTAGTCTCAGGGTGGCCTCGAACTCACGGTGATCCTCCTACCTCTGCCTCCTGAGTGCTGGGATTAAAGGCATGCACCACCACACCCATCTTTTATGTGGGTTTTGAGGAATCAAACCTGGGTCCTTCAGGCAAGCATCTTAACTGCTAAGCCATCCCTCCAGCCTAACACAACAGACATTTTAATACCATGAAACCATCTCCCCAGCCCCATTTCATTTCATTTCATATTTCTCTCACTCTCACTTTCTTTCTTTTTATGGCATATATGTGTCATGCGTATGGTGTGGTGTGGTGTGTGTGTGTGTATGTAGTGTGCATATGTGTATGTGCACATGCATGTGAAGGCCAGAGGAGAATGTCAGGCCCCTTCCTCTGTCACCCTTTGGCCTTGTTTCCTTCAGATGGAGTCTCTCTGAATTTGGAGGGAAGCTGCCAGTCAGACTGTTTGATCAGTGAGCCCCAGTGACTTTCCTGTCTCAACCCCCTGTATAACTGGGGTTACAAGTGTGCGTGGTCATATCTGGTTTTTTTTTTTTTTTTTTTTTTTTTTTTTTTTTTTTTTTTAGTTTTTCGAGGTAGGGTCTCACTCTAGCTCAGGCGGACCTAGAATTCACTATGGAGTCTCAGGGTGACCTCGAACTCACGGCAATCCTCCTACCTCTGCCTCCCGAGTGCTGGGATTAAAGGCGTGCACCACCACGCCCAGCCTATATCTGGCTTTTTATCTGGGTGTTGGGGTGTAAACTCAAGCACTCTCAGGCCCCTATAACTGGGTAGCAATTGCTCTTACCCACTGAGCCATTTTCAGCCCCCTTTTTTCATTCTTTTCTCTTTCCCTCATTCTTCCTCCTTCCTTTGACAGTACTAGGGACTGAACTTAGCGCATTGTGCTTGCTAGGTGAGCACTCTGTTACTGAGCTACATCCCATACCTGCCTTGTACTTTAGAAACATAGTGGTAAATGTCCTTGCATTTGTCCATGTCTTGTGACTAATGGTTTAAGGCCACAGCCTGGGTCCATTTCAAGGAAAGAAGGTGACTTGGTGCAAGGCTCTGATTAACAGTCAGAGACCACTCCTGGTCATAGCCTAATGGCTGGCAGAGCCCCAAGGTGGCTTGGGGCACCACATGGCAAAAGGCAGGGTACACATGTGTCTCTTCTGGTCTCTCCCTCATGTAATGCCACCAGGATCCCATCACTGGCCACCATGATAGACTTATCCATCTGAGTCACCTCCCAAAGGACCTTGCCCCTGAATATCCTAGTGGGACAGTTTTCTCCTCTCCATACCTCATCATGGAGAGTGAGCACCAGCAAGTCTTAGAGAGGCCCAGCCATTTTCAAACCATAGCATGCTCAGCGAGATATTTATCCCAGCCCTCTGAGTGCACAGGCCCACATCCCGCCCCCACCACCACAGCCACGGTGCTGATGCAGTACTTCCTCCTTGTCCCTATATGACTTTATAGCATTCTGGCTGAGACAGAAGTGCCACATATGTGACCAGCATCACTCCTGGTTATCTTTGACAGTGACTGTGGATGGGACCAGCAGACTGCCCTCTCTGCGTGGGTCTTCCCCAAGCAGTGGAAAATCTGCATAGGGCAGAGGGAACCCTGCTGCCTGCCTTCGGCCAGGATGAGCAGGATGTCAGCTCTTCTTGCTCCACAGCAGCTCCAAGTGGGTTGTGGGCCCTGCAGGGTGGGACCTGCTATCTCTATGATCAATCACATGAACCTATTCTTACACAACTTTCCCCTCCCAAGAGACCCAGTCTCCATTGGTTTGGTTTTTCTTCCCTGCCCTGATTAATACAATCCTTGACAGAAATTCCATACTCCTTAAACAGCTCCCAGCTCTGACACCCAGACCTTAGTCATGCCCCACTCTGCCCAGAGAGCGCTGAAAAGTGTCTTCTTACACCATGCACACTAGGAAGCCATGTGCCATGGTAAATGAAATGTGTGTTCACAGAGGGGAGTGCAAGAAGATACTTCCTTTGTTGGCTTTGTGGTACTGCGGATGGTCCCAGAGCTTTGCTCCCACTGGGCAGATGCTCACCACAGAGCCACACCTCCAGCCTAGGGGGAAGTTTTTCAAGGCAAAAATGAGGAAATTACATGAAAAAAATTGAAAGGATAATCCTTGGTTACCAGATTAATAACAGGGAGGCGCCGTCTGAGGTGGGGCAGGCTGTGGCTGCATGTTTCCTGGGCATAGCTGGGCCTCTTCTGTGGCCCTGTAGTGTTCCTGGCAGGGTCTCTGACGCTCCTGTCAGGCCCTGCTTTCACAGCCTCCTGCTTTGGTTTATCCTTTGCTAGAGTTCACACAAAACATTCCATTTTGGTCTGACGACTCTCAAGGTGGGAGCAATAATCAATCCTGTTCTGGTGGGTGCTGTATCTCCCAGGGGGCAGTACATAGGCTGATTCATGTTCTGAATGTCACATGGTAAAGAGGAGCTGGGGGTGAATCAGGGCTGCAACTCTGTCTGTCTGCCCCACATATTGCAGGAAGCTCCACTGCGCCAAGCACATGCCTGCCCAAACCTCTAGGATCACTGCAGCCAGTGGTTCTGGGCATCTCTTGGAGGCAGAGCGTTGACAATGCAGGGGACAGCAGGAGACACAGATATGTGGGGTGCCCGGGAGTTGAGGAAATGGCCCCTGGAGGAAAGGATGATGCCCTAGCTAAGCCGGGTTCTGGTCAAGGCACAAGCTAAGAAGGGGCATGGGGGGCAGAGGGCATTCGAGAGGAGAAAGCAGCCTGTCTGTGTAAAGGCCCCGTGGTTCAAAGCTTTGGAGAGCTGAAGCAATCATGGGGCGATGCATGTGGTTGTTGACTCCCAATGGGAATTAAGGGTCCCTCAGTGAAGCACCTTACATACAAGGCATAGGAGTTTTCAGAATTTGAGGGTGGGGAATGTTAATGAAAGTCTAGCAACTCAATTCCCTGCTCAGGCTAACCTTCCCTTCCCTGGGCCTCTTGCTTCCCATCTAAAAGTGGGACCTGGGTCCCATGCTGCTCTGAGTCTGTGGAGGGGAGGAGACCCTGCAGCAGCTTCCTTTCTCTGAAGACTGGTATCAAGCTGAAGAGAGGCCTTCTCACTCTGGCCCTGTGGGGAAGCACCATGGTGACGCCAGCCCCCGGCAGTCTGAGCCCGTGTAACCAGAGCCCACGACTGGGCCCCTTACAACACCAACAACAACTTCGCCTTTTGATTCTGCAACCGGAGAGGGGCTGCCCCAGGGCCTAGGGACTCATTGATCCATGATTACAAATGTCAGGGATCCCGGGGACCAAGGAGGTCTCATCTGCCGGACAGTCTGTTGGCAGAAGCCCCCAACTGCTGCAACATAGAACAGGGAGCCACCTGCTGCGTGGGAAACCAGAAGGGCATGCATTTCTCACCACTCCTTAGGGACAGGCTTGTGGACCTTGACTCTGGGCCAGCCAAGGGCATTTGGGTACCCAATCAGTGTTTTGCCCTCTGAGACACAGATGCTGTGTAGATAATCTGTGTTCAAGTTAGGAGGACATAGGCTCCATTGGCGAGGCAGGTCTGTGGTAATCTGCATGCTGAGACCCAGGCGGCTCAAGGAACCTGCACCAACTGGGCTCTTTTTGCATCTTTGGGCCCAGGCCATTACAGTCCTTGCCAACTGGGGCTGGTGTGGGATAGACAGGCTGGGATGGCTCTACCATCCTCCCAAACCCATGCATCTATTTTAAGACCAAGTGAGGGGTCTGAAGAGATGGCTTAGCAGTTATGGCACTTGCCTGCAAAGCTAAGGACCCAAGTTCAATTCCCTAGTACCCACATAAACCAGATGTACAAGGTGGCACATGCTTCTGGAGTTTGTTTGCCATGGTTAGAGGCCTTGGCATGCCATTCTTTCTTTCTCTCTCTCAAATAAATAAATAAAATATTTAAGAAAATATAAAAAATATTTATAAGACCAAGCAAGGGTTTGGGGAAGACCCATCCATGCTGGCAAATTTACATCAATGGCCATTGTCTCTCCCATTAATGGGGGCTGAGGAGGCCAACAGGCAGCTCAGGAGTTGGGGCAGGAAGGCCAGGTGAGGCCAGGGAATCTCTTGACCCTCCCACTGAGCATCTTCATAGGGAGATAGGTGATGGATGGCCATGGATTGCTCATGGCCTGAGAAGACATTGGTTTCTGACTGATGTGAGTAAGCAGACACATGGAGACAAAGCTTCCTTCTCCAGCTCCACAGCATTAGGAAAAACAGGCATTTATACTCCGTTACACCCTTGTCATGGCAGCCCTCTCTGTGCCTAGATATGACATTGTCCTCATGTGCCACATGACATAAGCGTGGGAGCACAGATGATGCTCTGGATTTGTCCTATGTTGGCAGCCTCCAGCCCAGGGCCTAAGCCTGGACACTGACAGATCGTCACCGGATGGTGATAATGTCCAGGACGAGGCTTCCGCTTCTAAGACAGGCAGCACAGCTACTCCTGGATCCATGGTCCAGGTGGCAGCAAAGGCCAGTGGCTCAACATCTGTCTGAGCATCTCTGCCATCAGGAGTCCTGTAGCCTTTTCCATCCTGTCCTGAACAAGAGGCTGCCACTCAGAGGCCAAGGTGCTCTGTGTTGTGAGCCAGGGACACACAGGGTGAGAGGGGCAGGGCCAGCACAAGTACTTGTAGTAGAAGCTAGAACATGATTTCTGTACCCAGAATGCTGCATGAGGCCCCTGTGTCAGCAGAGCCTGGACAGCGAAGGCTGAGAAGAGTGCAATCCCCTGAGGCAGCATATCCTCTCTACCTCAGTGGGTCTAGGGCCTGCCCACTGTGCATGCTGGGGACGGCACTGTGGGGCTGTTCTGTGGGACAACCACCTCCACTACATGGGCAGGAGACACTGGAACCCTTGAGATCCCTTGTGATACCAGGACATCTTCAAATGGTGCAACCTGGCTGCTGTCTTCCTGGACTTGTGACAGGGTGCTACGGGTCCAGGAATGTCCTTGCACCCCAAACCCTAGGTTTGCTTCTAATTTTTAATCAAAGAATTGAATAAAAAAAGAAGACTGGGAAGGATACTTATTAAATTATTGTATTTATTGAGGGAAGTACAGAGCCAAAGAAAGACCCCCATGTGGCTAGAGATCCCACTTGGAGGACCTGGAAAAACCTGCAGAAAGAAAAGAGAGAAAAGAAAGTTCAAGAAGCTCCTGGCATGTGGTGAGCTGCTGGAGGGGGTAAAGAACCCATGCAGAGGCTAAGGGCATGGGGACCCTCCTGGCAGAGCCTGGGCCGAGCCAGCCCAGGCCCAGCAGAGGGAAAAATTCACTCATAGCTGGAAGTTTCCAAGTGGTCAGAGAGAGCCTGCATTCCCCTTGCAAAGGTACTTATAACCTTACTGTGGTGGTGGGCTGTCTTCTAGCTCAGATGAACCAGAGGGGCAGCTGGTTGCTTAGGGCTAAGGGCTGCCTCAGGAAGAGGTTAGCTCTGGCACCAAGTTCCAGGGGCTGAACTTGACCAATCACAATGTTTAAATGCTATGAAAGACCTCTCTCCCAGGACAGCTCCTGACTGTTAATGGAAAAATAGGTCTGGGGCACTAGGCAAGAGATTATCTTTGATTTCTAGCAAGTGCAAACTTTCCTGCACTTTTCACCTTCAGGGGTCCAGTCACCCTAACTCTACCCACCTCTCAGACTGAGCAATGTACAGACCACAGCCTTTAAGTGTTCCTACTCAGCTGGCTCCAGGGATACGCGTGGCATGTGAGGGCCATGCTGAGCTCCACATCTCAATGTTTTGCTGTGAGATTGGCTGGGCTGGGCCTGGAGGGACTTCTGACTTCCACCCAGTGGCTCTGAAGAGACCTGATCCATTGGCCTGCTTCTCTTCAGAGAAGATTCTCACCCTCTGCCCGCTACATCGTCCTTCAAGGCTCATACCTTCCCACACAGCCCCCATCAGTCCTCGCTGCCTTTTCTTCCTCTTTCTTCATTCTTCTAGTTCATTACAAGGTGGAGGGGGCATGTTCAGGGGCTGGGAGGCCACTCAAGCCCTGCTTATTCATTTCATTTATTATTTATTTTTGGTTTTCAAGGTAGGGTTTCACTCTAGCCCAAGGTGACCTGGAATTCACTATGTAGTATCAGGGTGGCCTCGAACTCACAACAATCTTACCTCTGCCTCGTGAGTACTGGGATTAAATGCATGTGCCACCACACCCGACCTATGAATTTCTTAAGTGGCATAAACTCAGAAACTTTACTTTCTCCCCTCAACAAGGGGACAGTACCTTGAGGAACAACACGGTGCTCAATAGTCATGAATCCCCTCATTTCTCCTGGACCTTGTTGTTCTGAGCAAAGGCCCAACATAGGATGGCACAGCAAACCCAGGGTGTTGACACAGGCCTGGCCATATCCCAAAAAGCGTAGGCTTCCTGCAGCTGGTGTCAAGGCACCAGATTTAGTGCCCAGAAGGATAGACTCTGGGAAGCTTTGTGGCCTCTGCCCTCAGGCTTTGAGAAGCTGTTACTGTGTCCCCCACTGACCTCACAGGGTCCAGCCCCTCTGAACAGGCCTTCCTGGGATCGATGGCTGAACCTGTCAGCTGGCAACGTGACACTAATGGACACAGAATTAAAATGCCAAAGCACATATTAATCTGAACAGCCATGGGTGGATGGCTGGATGGGGGCTGAGGGTGGTGGCCCTAATGGAGCCTTATTGACCAGCATGCGAAGACCACAGCCAGGGTTGGGTGTCACTCTGCAGCCTGGAAACGTGGTTGATGGACTCCAGTGTCATATAGATTTGGGTCTGGACACAGTGGCCTCTCACCCCCAGATCAATACTCTCTTCTTAGCCCAGCAAGGCCACTGGAGTCCATCAGGGTTGTCTCTGGAGAGCTATGTAAATATTCGTGTTAGAAATATTAATTCGTGATCCTAACTGGGACCTCTGACACAGAGCCGGGTCTGTTTCAGTGTCCCCAGACCCTACTGGTGAGGAATAATCTGACACACCTGGCCTCCTGACCACACATATGCCTAGGAAGCGCTGCTCCAAAACACGTGGTCCTTCTGAAGAGACTACAAACGTCCAGATCACCAAGGACCCAGACTGGTGGCACCAATTTCCCTCCAAGCAGCAGGGGCCACTATGGTTTGTACCCACCAATTATGCATTGCCAGGGAGGGCAGTGATATGACCCATTTTAAAGATGGAAAGTGAGCTTGGAGAACATATTACCTGTGGAATCCAGCCCAGCAACACCAGCCCTGGTCACAAGAAGTCCACCACAGATGTGGGATGGCCACAGGGACCTCAGATCCCACCTGGGGCTCTGGCTTGATGCTCTCAGCAAGTGCTGTGAAGTTCAAGTATAGCAGTTCTGGGTGACAGGCTCAACCTTCTGGGTCCCATCTTGGGCCCATCATGGACCACTGCCCTTTGCTCGCTGTTCTTGCCATGCTCAGGGAAGAAGCTTGCAGGGCAAGACTCCTGCTGAAGCACAGATGGCATGTCAACCTTTGGGACAGATTCACATAGCACCTTCCCACCCTGGCACCTCTCCCCCACACTCCTCTACACTCCAGCACACCCCAGTCATGACCACTATCACCCCATCCCCCACCACCATCACTGCTGAAAGCGTAACCGTTTCTACCACCACCCACCACAGCACCATCCCACCACCACTGTCAACATATTACCATGGGAACCAAAACCATCACCACCACCACCACCACCACCCTGACTATGATCAGTATCGCCATGACAACAAAAACACTAGGACTCAGTCCATGGGAAGAAAGCACTCAGTCTGTTGCTCTGCTTGCTTCCTGCTCTGTCCCAGAGGCCCTGAGGGAGGATGGTACAAAGCTGTTGTGCCACGAATCTTCGCCAAGAGACAGCTCAGCATCCATGGCCTTACTGTGCATTGCATGCTCTGCTCTAAACTGTCCCCGGCTGGAAGCGCATGATCCCAGGGTACTGTGATGACCTGTGTGTTCAGAGGAGGAGACCCAAGAACAGAGACTCAGTCCCCCTGTCACAGATCACAGTAGCATGGCCTATCTAAGGTCCCTCAGCAGTGACCTGCCCAGTTTCCCTCACACTGAGTGATGACTCAGGCTGTCCAATAGTACCAGGGGAACATCAGGGCGTAACCCATTCCTTTGCTGCTCTCCGAAGCCTGAGCTCTGTTCCCTGCTCCTGCACCTTTGCAGCAAACCCAAGATATGGGTGCTGGGAGCCCCACTGGCCACCCTCTGCAGGTGGGTGCTGCTCCCACTCCCTGCTCCTACCCTTCTAAAGCTCTGGCTGCATGGAGCCTAAGGCCTCTCTTGGACTGTGTGTTCTGACCATAGGAGTGTCCTTGGAGGCCCACAGCTACTTTCTTTTCTTTTCTTTTCACTTTTTTCAATCTTATTTTATTTTTTCTCAATTTTTTAAAACATTTTCCATGGTTATAAAAAATATCCCATAGTAATACCCTCCCTCTCCCCCTTTTCCCCTTTGAAATTCCATTCTCCATCATATCCCCTCCCCATCTCAATAAGTCTCTCTTTTATTTTGATGTTGTGATCTTTTCCTCCTCTTATGATGGTCTTGTGTAGGTAGTGTCAGGGACTTATGAGGTCATGGATATCAAGGCCATTTTATGTCTGGAGGGAGCATGTTGTAAGGAGTCCTACCCTTCCTTTGGCTCTTACATTCTTTCCGCCACCTCTTCCGCATTAGACCGTGAGCCTTGGAAGGTGTGATCAAGATGTTACTCGGTACTCTAGTCACTTCTTTCCAGCACCATGATACCTTCTGAGTCATCCCAAGGTCACTGCCATCTGAAAAGAGAAGATTCTCTACCCAAAGTGAGGGTAGCATTAATATAAGGGCATGAATATTAAGAGAAGTGCTTTCTGGGCAGTTTGATAAGCATAGTATATACGCTTATCCAGACATCAGCACAGGGAAATGCAGATTAAAACTACATTGAGATTCCATCTCACTCCTGTCAGATTGGCTACCAACATGAAAACAAATGATCATAAATGCTGGCGGGGTTGTGGAAAAAGAGGAACCCTTCTACACTGTTGGTGGGAATGCAATCTGGTCCAGCCATTGTGGAAATCAGTGTGGAGGTTCCTAAAACAGCTAAAGATTGATCTACCATATGACCCAGCTATAGCACTCCTAGGCATATATCCTAAGGACTCATCTCATTTCCTTAGAAGTACGTGCTCAACCATGTTTATTGCTGCTCAATTTATAATAGCTGGGAAATGGAACCAGCCTAGATGTCCCTCAACTGATGAGTGGATAATGAAGATATGGCACATTTATACAATGGAGTTCTACTCAGTGGTAAAGAAAAATGAAGTTATGAAATTTGCAGGAAAATGGATGGATCTGGAAAGGATTATACTAAGTGAGGTAACCCAGGCCCAGAAAGCCAAGAGCTGCATGTTCTCTCTCATATGTGGATCCTAGCTACAGATGATTGGGCTTCTGTGTGAGAAGGAAAAAACTCAGTAGCAGAGGCCAGTAAGCTAAAAAAGAGATACAAAGGGAAGAGAAAGGAAGGGAGGAGGGTACTTAATAGGTTGGTATTGTATATTTGTAAGTAGAAGAATAGATTAACAGGGGTGAAAAGGCCCAAAGTGAGGTCAGAGGAGGAGATTGAGTAAAGGAAAGGTGGAGGGAGGGCTAACCAAAATCTAAGAGGATATAAATAAATCATATGGAATCCTCCGGTTTTGGACAATGGAACACTTAGGAGCCATAGATCGTTGCCAGAAAATTTTCAGTGCCAGGGGTGGGATACCTTCCAGTGAGTCGTTGGCCAGAGAGGTCCCTGATGCCCCCAAAACATTATAGGCCATTGCTGAGGCCCTTGGTTTCCCACCAGGAATCGATGGTAAGACCCTATTGCTAAAGACTCCACATACTTGGGCTGCAAGGCCACTGAGAAATGCTGCTGTAACTGAGCTGATAACCTCCTCCATGTAGACCAGCTGACAGAAAGCTGGAAGAAGCCATTCTACATGCAGTTCAGTGGGAGAAAGAGATACCACCAGTGAAGATACTCAACAGTGGACACTGCAAGCCTTATAATTGGGCAGCCAGGCCAAATGAGCCAATGGGTGCAATAGTGGCACGTCTATCATGGTGGAAACCAACTGCCCTCCAATTGGACTAGAGGCCCGCTCCATGAGAGGGAATACATCCCTGATATTGAAAACTTAAAACAGGGGTAGTCGTGAGCCCTGGGGTGTAACATCCACAGCTACTTTCTATCCTGGTTCTGGAGTCCAGGGGGCCTCTGACTGCCCCATCCTGGAGTCCCATGGTGAAGGTCAAGGGTGTTTTTTTGTGGGAGGTGTGAGTATGGGGCTGAGAAAAGGAGAGTTTGAGAGCTGCTGTCCCTGCAGGTGACAAAAGTTCATCACCCTTGCAGCCTATCTATGCCCAGTGCCTGGGTGAGAAAAGAGCTGTGTGGAAGAAAGAAGCAGCTCTCTCATGATGCCATCCCCTGACGCAGCCATCTCCTGGCACCCCAGAGCTTCAAGGCAGCTTTGGGAGCTCTGTCCTATCCCAGTGAGTTAGGGTGGGAAGCCAGCAAGCAGCCTGTGGCCAACCCTGGCTAGGAGAAGGCCGCCCAAATGTGGGCCCCACTCACCAGTGACCCATCAGAAGCCTAACTGCATGGGACAGAGGGAGGATGAAGTGCCTGTGAGGAGCACCAGGAAGAAGGTGGGTCAGGACTCCAGGTCAGATTTTGGATCTCCCTTGGAAATGGCAGGCTGCTGGCTGCACCCAGGATGGGCCTATGGCTAGCTGTCCTGCCAGTCCCTATGCTAAAGACAAGCCTCTCCTTTCCCGCTTTGACCTGTGTCAGTGAGACAGTCACTCTGTGGAGTCTCTGGCACCTAGCCCAGCAATCACGCAGTGTGACTTCTGCCTGGTTCCTGCTCTCTTTACTGGACAGCCCCACCTTCAAGAGTATCTAAGGGACTCTTTAGTCACATGACTAATACTAAAACAGGCTCCTTCACATTTAGTGGCCAGTGGTGTGATTTAGAACTGCATCCATAAGTCACTCCTCTCTTTTTAGTTCTGTTACCTGTGGACATCAAGCCGGAAGGGTCAGGAAACAGGTCCTGGTGGGGAAGGGCTCACTGATGGGGACTGAAAATGCCTCAATGGATGCCACTGTCTGTCCCCCCAGGCCCAAGCCCCTGAAGGTCCACTTCCACTTCTTGGCAATGTGGATACCAGCTGCCAGAGGGAGAGATTGCCATCACCTCATAATTAGTCTCCTAGTAGGACTAAGCTGGTAGAGCTGCCCATGGGGCCAGGGACAATGGAGGGGGTTAGGCAAGGTGTGGCCGGTGGCAGGCATGGCTACTTCTGAGGTAGCAGAGGGCCAGGGCCTGAGTGACTTCTTCAGCCATGGCCTTGCCCTTCCTTTGTGTCCTACATCTCCTGCCAAAGTGTATGCTAGGTTGTACTTCATAGACAGGGCAAAGGGCCCTGGTTTTTTTTGTTTGTTTGTTTGTTTTGTTTTTTGGTTTTTCGAGGTAGGGTCTCACTCTGGCTCAGGCTGACCTGGAATTCACTATGGTGTCTCAGGGTGGCCTTGAACTCACTGCAATCCTCCTACCTCTGCCTCCCGAGTACTGGGATTAAAGGCGTGCGCCACCACGCCCGGCTAGGGCCCTGGTTTTAGCACAGTTGGATAGCTGTCTTTGTGTGTGTGTGGTGGAGGGGGATTTGTTTGTGATCATGTGCATGTGAATGCATGTTTGTGGGGGGTGCATGTGCATATGTGGATGCATGCACGTGGAGGCCAGAAGTTGACATCAGGTGTCTTCAATTGCTCTCCATCTTATTTTTAAAAAATATTTTATTTGCATGCACACAGAGAGAAAGAGAGAGAGAGGGAGGGAGGGAGAATGGGTGCACCAGGGCCTCTAGCTACTGCAAACAAACTTCAGATGCATGGCCGGGCGTGGTGGTGCATGCCTTTAATCCCAGCACTCAGGAGGCAGAGATAGGAGGATCGCCATGAGTTTGAGGCCACCCTGAAACTACATAGTGAATTTCAGGTCAGCCTGAGGTAGAGTGAAACCCTACCTCAGAAAACCAAAGAAACAAACAAGCAAACAAACTTCACATGCATGTACCACCATGTGCATCCGTGGTACTGGGGATCTCCAACCCCTCCATCTTATTTTTGATACAGGATCTCTCCCTGAACTCAGAACTCACCAATTCAACTAGACTAGCTAGCCAGCAAGCCCTAGATACTCACTCACACACACACTCTCTCTCTCTCTTTCCTTCTTTCTTTCTTTCTTTCTTTCTTTCTTCCTTCCTTCCTTCCTTCCTTCCTTCCTTCCTTCCTTCCTTCCTTCCTTCCTTTTCTCTTTCTTTCTTTCTTTCTTTCTTTCTTTCTTTCTTTCTTTCTTTCTTTCAGAGAGAGAAAGAGGCAGATACAAAGAGAGAATGGGCATGTCAGGGCCTCCAGTCACTGCAAAAATCTCCAGATGCATGCACCATCTTGTGCATCTGGCTTACTTGGGTCCTGGAGAGTCTAACCTGGGTGCTATGGCTTTGCAGGCAAGCACCTTAACTGCTAAGCCATCTCTCCAGCCCTTTTTTCTTTCCTATTTATTTATTTAAGAGACAGAAAGAGGGAGAGAGAAAGAGAACCTAGATACTCTTCTGTCTCCACCTCCAGAGTGCTGACATTGTAGGCATGCTGCCTCGCCAGCTTTCCATGAATTCAGTGAATTCTGGGGATCTGAACTCAGGTCCCTTGCTAGCATGGCAACCACCTTACACACTGAACCATGTCCCTGGAAGACTGTCTTGGGCTCTGAATGGCCTCTTCTCCTCTCTGGGCCTCAGCTTGCTTTGCACTGAACACTCTATAGGGCCACTTCTGCAGCTATCTGAGCTGGGACTGGCTAGCCACCCTTGCTGACAGGGAAGTGAGCACGAACATGTTGGTCACTAAATAATTCATTTCCATCCTGTGATAAAACGGCTGTGATTTACAAGCCCTCGCAGTCATAAAGCTCTGGATGGAAACCTGATTCTTAATTATTGTCCATGGCTGCCGGGAGGTGGGGCCAGCTTCCAGAGAAGTCCCAACTGTCCCCGTGCTTCTGGAGCATACGGCCAGCTGCTTACCTGCCTGCTGCTTGCTGGTCCTCAGCATGACCATGCCACTCACAGCCTACGCAGCCCCCTTGGCCAGTACCCAAGGGCTCAGGTGAGAAGCAAGTGAGGAGAGGCAAGTATCCTCCACCAGGACTGCACTGTGGGATTGTGGGGACAGGAGCATCCGATGTCCTGCTGAGTGGACAAGAAGGGTGAGACAGGTGCAGGAGCAGGGCTGACAGCAGGTCTGGTCTCCCGAGGTGGAGCTACCCTTCCTTCTCAGAGCAGCCTGGTTCCAGAATTGCACACTGTTCTTTGTGCCCAGCCTAGCAAAGAAGAAGCAGGCTGCAGCCATGGCCTCTTCATGGGTCCTCGTCCACTCCACCTGGTTTGGAATGCACCCTGACAGAGTGACTCTTCCCATCCTAGAGGACCAGGGCATGAGGGGTCAGTAGAGGGATGAGGACATTTGATCAGAAAAGCTTTCAAGTGGATGGTCAGCCCAGGTGGATGCTGGTCCTGCTGCCTTCCCGCTGTCTGCCAGGAACAGTGCCTGTGAGTGCCCTCTGGCTAGTTTGGAGGTGAGCCTGTCTCCCTTTAGGGGCCAGAGTCTGAGAGGCAGGGAAAGGACCTTCTTCTTCATCCACATCATTCTCATGTTCACTGTGGGACAGTCAACTCTGCTGCTCTTCTGTGTAGGTCCTGCTATTTCACAACCCCCAAGAATGGATGACAGGAAGGAAAATGGGGACCTGGACTTCTGCATCCAGCCTCCCTCTCAGACTTGCTCTGTATCACTGACATCACCAGCTCTTCTAGCACCCATGCTGGACTTCAGAGTTGGCTGGTCCAGGAGTCCCACTCTGAGACGTGGGGGCAGGAAGGGGGTGCATTCTTCAGATGAGGGCCAGAGGGATGAAGGTGCGTGTCAGGAACCCACTAGCAGTGCACACCTGCATTCTGTCCTTGTGGCCAGTCTTCCCCCACTGGGCCATTCATAACAACATCTTGCCTGATGCCTGGGGGCCTGGATGATCAGGCTGGGGCATAGAAGTCCCAGACAGCCCCCAGGAAGCAAGGGGTTTGTAGAGGTCTCAATGGAGTCATGGACAGTAACAGATGAGGTTTGAGCAGAAACACCAGACTGGTTCAGGGACCAGGACTGACTAAGGCAGCCGATGCAGCCAGCCATATTGGATCACGCTGCTCCCAAGCTTCATGCCTTGTCTAATTCCTCTATTGCCAACTCCAGAGCACATACCTGAGCTGTCCTGTGGAAGTCACTGTCTGTTCAGCAGTATCCATCACCTCACAAGGCAAGCCCTTCTTTTCCATGTCCATAGTCCTCTGCTGAGCCAAAGTGAAGGATTCAGGATGAGGGCATGACAGCAGAACCTAGGTACCTTTCCAGGATATCAGGATGAAGGAGATGGTCAGTGGCCAGCTTGGGCCTGGGGAGGCCCTGAACCAGGCTGCAAGGTCAGCAAAAGAAGACTCAATTGCCCCAACTACATCCTCTCTTCCTGTAGGCTGCTGCCAAATGCCTGAGCTTCCCTGCCAGCACAGGCTGCCACTGGACCATGGTGTCCTCCAATCCCTCTTCAAGTGAAAGGCCCTGCCTACACCCAGGCAGCATGATGCCCCAAAGCAGATGTGCCCGGATGCATACTGGAGAGCCAGCCACAGGGCAGTGGTATTTGTTCAATCAGAGGCCAAAAAGGCTGCAAGTACCCTCAGAGAAAAACTGTGTCCCATGCATTGTGCCAGTTGCTACATGACAGACAGGGTACTTAGCAAATGCTTGGGGAGCTGCAGGTGCTCAGAGATTGCTCAGTCAGATGTATTCCATCAGTGTTGGTGAGTGTGCAATGAGAGGGAGGTGCCCTTTCCCCAGTCCAGGCTTCTAATCACCTATGACCTACTTCAGGCGGGCCTCACTGCTGACTATAACACATCTGGATCATAGCTCCAGCTCACTGCCTCACTGGAGGCAGGCCCCTTCTGTTCTCTGTGCCTCCATTTCCTTATTCTTACCAGAGGAGGGTGGTGAGCAGTGAGCGAGGCCCTTGGTTCCATGTCTGGCACAGGCCCCTCTCCATACATCAAGGTGACTACCTAGGAGGTGGCAGACTCCATGGCCCCTCTCCCTCATGCCCAGAGCACCTCTGTTCTGAATTCCTCTCCTCCCCTCCCTGGTGTTTGTCTAAAACTCACGGATATGAGCTGTTCAGTGCCTGATCCTCAGCTCCACGCCCGTGGCGTGGATGCGGGAAGAGGCTGCAGGGCCGGCACCGGCTGCAGGAGCTCCCGGCAGCCCGCCTTCATGCGTCCCTCCCACAGACCAGCTCTGCCTCAGAGCTTTAGCGCAATCTCATCTGCCTGAGGTGCTCCTTAATCTGAGACCCCACTATGGGGCCCTTGAGTGTGTAACCAGTGTTGTAGAGTTCAGGGTCACCTGAGGCCATACATGGAGCTAGCCCACAATAGGGATGCAAGTGTATCTCACCATTTATTCAGGTCTCTGGAGCACTGCTGGGGCGACCTGACCTACCTGCTTTCCCATCATGTTTAGAAAACAACTTACAGGTAGGGTGACACTGTGGTGGCCATTATGGGATTTTCATTGTCCTCAAAGGAGCCTTGGTGGGGGCTTAGGGTGATAATGTTAGGGAGTTACTGGCTCCCAGGACAGCACAAGTTGGGAAGGTCACACCAACAACCTCACTCCTGGTATAGGGCAAGGCAGTGTGTCTGCAGCTCGGCTCAGGAGATTGCTGTCTGCCAGCCACAAGCAACCTCAGAGGGCCCAGCTGCATCCTGACCCAGCCTTATGGGGCAGCAAGACTTGGTGGGGCCAGGAGGGACTTGCTGCTCTTCTCTAGGGGCCCTAACTTCCTTCACCAAGCAGTCTATGGCCTCCTCTGTCACCTTACCAGCGCACACAACACCGGTTAGCCCCGAAACAAATGGTCTATTCCTGGTGGATGGATGGATGAGTGGGTGGATAGATGGGTGGTCGGGTGGATGGATGGATGGATGAGTGGGTGGATGGATGGGTGGTTGGGTGGATGGATGGATGGATGAGTGAGTGAGTAATGGACAGATTTATTTCCATTCACCTAAGTGCCCAGAAGGTACCCCGATTTGTGCATAAAATGAACTTCCTGTTAAACTCACAATCGTAAGTGAGACTAGCACATGTCACTTATAGCTAAGCTTCTCAAGGGTACCTGTGAACATGGAGTAGGGGCTCCCAGTCTCCCTACAGAGCAGAGCCTGAGGCCTGACCCCTCAGTGCTCTGCAAGGGACAGCCTGCCCGGAACTCTGCTCTCAAGGATGCCTCCAGGGCTGGGGTTTTGCAAGGAGTTAAGTGACTCTCCCACAGTCCCAAGGGCCGCTCTTGGTGGGAGGCCACAGCCGCTGGCTCAGAGTCCAGTTTTCAGGCCTTGCTGATGGCTCTGTCTCTACAGGGACAGTAATGAAATAATGCTCCTGTGACATGGCTCTTGTCGCCTGAGAGTGTCTAAGTGCTTTAGGAACAATTAATCGGCTTGTGTGCTCCACACTGAGCATGATAGCTCCAGGTCCAGGGAGGCCTGAGGAGGGAGGCAGCCTGGAGGAGACTGCTGGGACTCAATGAGCAGCACCTCCAAGGGCAACAGCCTGGGCTTGAGGACAAGCCACCCGAGTCACAGCATAGGGCAGCGAGGGGCGTGAAAAAGCTGAGAGTGACAGAGGCATAGTGCTGGATGAAGCAGTCTGAGCTGAATTCTTAGCTTCATCAGGGCTTGTTCTCTACTTGGCTTTAACGCAGCTCTGCCTCCATCTCACCACTAGAGTTCCTTCATCTCTCTTCCTGAGCTTCAGTCTCCCCATCTTCACAGGAGGAAGAACAGGCACCCCTGTCACTATGGGGGGATTATTAAAGTGACTATATTTGGGGCTGTGCCTCAATGTACCCACAGGTGTAGTTGTTCCACTGCTTGCATCTCTGACTACAATGCCTGACAGAAACAACCTAAGGGAGGAGTCATTATGGCTCATGGTTTCAGAGTGTTCAGTTCATCCAGTGGGGAAGGCATGATAGAGCAGCTCAGTTCTGGGTAGATGGAGCATGTGGTAGAGGCTATTCTCCTTACAGAGGACCAAGAAGTAGGGAGTACAGCAGGAATCAAAGTGCAAATATGTCCTTCAAAGGCCCATCCCTAGAAATGTACTCACTAGGTCTCACCTTCTATGAGTTCCACGGCCTCCCAAAATAATGCTGCCAGCTGAGGACCAAGCGTTCAGATCACAAGCTGGTGGCAGACATGTCAGATTCCAACCGTGACATTCCACTCTGGGCCTCAAAGGCTCATTGCCACCTCATGATGTAAGATTCACCCAGTCCAACTTCAAGAGGCCCAAAAGTCTTAATAGTCCCTACAATATTCAAAGCATGATCTCTTCTGAGACTTAAGACAGTCTCTTAGCTTTGAGCCCTGACAGAATTAAACAGAAAATTATACACTTCTTAGATCCAGTGGTCTAGAGTAAACATCCCCATTCCAAAGCGAGGGATGAGACATAGAAAAGATATCCCTCTTTCAGACCAAAGTAAGTCTGAATTAAGCAGGGCAGACATTAACTCCTATGACTCTATATCCAGCATTTGGAGCACACAGTGGTATTCAGTGAGCCCCAACAGGCATTCCTGTGGCCTCTCTCCTTGGCTAGGTCTGCTTGATGCCTTAAGCTTTCCACAGCAGCTGTCCCCATGTCCCCTGTATCTTTCACCTCCTGAGAGTCTCCATGGCCACTCACAGCTTCCTGCATCACCCTATCATGGCCTCCCTGTTATGGAATCTGACCTTGTGACACATTGCCTGGGCTCACAGTCCTTCCT
Organism: Dipus sagitta; assembly: GCA_036346955.1. Classification (NCBI taxonomy): domain Eukaryota; kingdom Metazoa; phylum Chordata; class Mammalia; order Rodentia; family Dipodidae; genus Dipus; species Dipus sagitta. The sequence continues at coordinate 2,222,669 of CM070781.1, read as the reverse complement.
GAACAATCCTTGTCGGAGTCTCTATGGCCTTTACCACTTGCATTCTGCATGGCAACAAAACCAGTACCACGTTGATGATGCCAAGTTCTGCTGCCAGCTTAGGCAGGAGCCAGACCACAGCTGTAGTGGCCTTTGAGTGTCTAGGTGGTGGAGTCTGGAGACCTGCTGTGAGCAGAATGCCCTGGGGACACTCTCTTACCAAAGGTAAGTCTTTTAAGGAAGTTTTTAGTTTTATACTCTGTAACCTGCAGTGGATGGGGTCTTACCAATTCCTGAAGTACCCTCTATGTGCCTGTTCCACTGTCCCAGTACAAAGTGCTTGACTTCTTTCTTATTTTGCTAATCTCTTTAACACGTAAGGCCTCTTTACTCACCACTTTAAATGCACCACTTTCATGGCCAAATTTTGTGGTTCTCAAATCTTTTTGCTCTCTGTTGCAGACAGCCTCACATCGCTGGAATGAACATCAAACCAGACACAGTTCATGGGAGGGAGGGGTATATCTCAAGCTCATAGATCCAGGGGAAGTTCCGTCAGTGGTGGAAGAAGCTGCTTCCATACATCCAGCAGAGAGAAACCATCACCAGCCAGCCAACACCAAAAGCACAAGCACAAAACTGGCAGCAAACAGCAGGGCCCCAAGCAGAGCTCAAAACCCCTCTGCATACCTTTTGGCTAAAAAATAGGTCCACCCAAACACACCTTTGTGGACTCCAGGATCTGCCCCTGCTGATACTTCCTCTAGCCAGATGGCTGGAGAACTGAGTTAAAAGCACTTGACTCTATTGGGGGGGGGGGGGATACATTCAAATTACTACAGTCTCTTTTTTTTCTTGCATCTGGTTCTCACTATAAGCCTGGATAGAAGCATCGAGCAATAAGGATCCTACAGATTGAAATTTCCTCCACCAAACTGGTCCATTACTTTTGAGTTTAGCCTCACTCAAAATTTCAGGACATGGGCAAAACATAGACAAATCCTTTGCCAGAATGTACTGCAATGGTCTCTAGTCCAGTTCCATATAGAGTCCTGTTTCTGTCTGAAATTTAAGGAGTGGCCCTCTATGATCTATATTTCTCTTGGCATTCTGATCTTCCATTAGGCTCTGCTTAGAGCATTTATATTAATTATTTTTCACGTTGCTGTGGCAAAATCCTGACAAAAGACAACTTTAGGAAGGAAGGGTTTATTTGGGGTCACAGTTTGAAGGTACAGCACATGTTGAGGAAGATGTGGTGGTGGCCGCTGGTCACATTGCATCCACAGTCAGGAGACATGAATATGGATACTCAACTTGCTTTCTCCTTTTCATTCAGTCTGAGACCCTAGCCCACGGAATGGTGCTGCTCAGGTAGGGTTAGTTTCCCTGCTTTAATTAACCTAATCAAGACAATCCCTTATGTTGGGAATTGTCTCCTGTCAAATTCTGGATTCTGGATCCTGTCAAATCAACAATGCTAACCATTACAAGCATTTTAGGGCTTCTCTTACCCACATTTCCAAAGGTGTCCAAGTTTCTCCCTGTGGTAGTTTGAATGTTATGTCCCCCATAGATTCATGTGTTTTATTAACCTTATCACTTGGGTCTCCAGCTGCCTGGCTAGAGGGGGTGTCATTGGGTACAGACCTTGGAGTCCAGCCCAAAGGTGTGCAGAGGGGTTTGCGCTCTGGTGGGGTCCCTAGTGATGGTGCTTGCTTGTGGAGCTGGCTGCTTGGTGGTGACCCTCTGCTTGGATTCATGAATGGGAGCAGCGTCTTCCACCACTGATGGGACTTGCCCTGGATCTGAAAGCCTGAAATAAACCCTGTTCCTCCCACAAACTGTGTCTGGCTGGATCTTCATCCCAGCATCATGGAGCTATCTATGGCGCTCCTCCTGAAAACCAATCCCAAAGGCCTGAGGACCACATGGGGGCTCAGGAACAATGAACTGCATTTCACTGGTACCAATTTTATATATTAGTTTTTCTAGTTATTTTTTTATTGACAGCTTCCATAGTTGTAAACATTATCCCATGGTTATTAGTTTTTGCATCACTATGACCATAAAACCCAAGAGAAGCAACTGAAGGTTGGTTGTGACTCAGGGTTTCAGAGGGTTGCAGCCCATCATGGTGCAGCAGCTTAGTTCATGGCAGGAAGAGCTGTTCATAGTACAGCAGACCAGAGACAGCATGATAAGAACCAGAGGCAAAACATACCCCGTCCCTCCTGACTTACTTCCACCAACCAAGCCCCACCTCCTAAAGGTTCCACAGCCTCCAGAAATAGCACTACCAGCTGGGTAACACATGTTCAAAACAAGAGTCTATGGGGAGGATTTCGGAGTCAAGCCACAACACTCCCCAGTATGTTGATAGGTTGTTAACAATGAATCTTACCCTCATAGGCTCAGTTTCTGAGAGAAGCATCACCAGCCGTCCTCCCTGGCTTTGCCATGTTTGTCTCTCATGTTGAGGAGGAGCACCACCAATCCCAGCTCTTCTCCACAGATTACACACAATGTTTAGTCCATGCTGCTGAATCAATAATCTTGTAGCTAAGAACCTCCAGATCTCATATTTGTGGACTTAAGGACTCGTAGCAGGGAATTGTGGGGGTGGAGGATGGGTTGTGCTCCAGTTGTGTTCCCTTCCCCATTGGAGGTTCATCCCTTCTCTAAGCTATTATTGCATTTTGTTCTCTAACTCTCCACATTCCACAGATATTTATGGACATAATTTAGGGCCTGCCACATGCCAGACACATATGAGGGAGGATTTCTCTATAAGCCTCGATGTTGTAAGGCCTCTGACAAATTTCAGCTCCCCGCCATGCACTGCTATCCAGTCTCATTTTTATCATCCCAGCATAAGGGAGTGCATCAAACCATTTTCAAAGGCAACATTGAATCATGAGGGCAAAATAAAACAGAATGAGAGAATTCAAATAAAGTCTCAAATAAAATAACAGTAGCCACAAATGACTGTTACATTGTTCAGGAACTCTCCAGTTTCCTGGGTAAAATTTTTTATGTTAAGACTATGAGAATGCCTGGACAACCATATGAAGTTGTTTTTTTCTTTGGGGGTGCTCTAAAAATGTTAATTTTATAAATTAAATTTAAAGGACCCAGTTGATCAGGTGTATGGAGTGGCCAAATGCATCTTGGGCTTTAGTGTATTCATTTGAGTGACACAGAGACTAACTAGAGAACACAAAAGCAACTTGCCTCACCTGCATTTTATAAGTGATCCCAGGAGGTTGGTAAATTGAACTTTTAAGCTTAAGGGATGCTTTATTTTGGAATATGTAACTTGTGTTAACTATAGTAAATTTAATGCTACTTTATAACCTAATTAAATGGTAAACACCCCTTCATGCCTGTAGCACCTCTCCCCATGTATTTCCAGGCAAGGAGCTGACTTCATTCAGTCTTCAGCCAAGGCTCTGTGCTGAGCTGAGCTGAGATGGGGGGGGGGCTGGGTGGGAACAGAGTAGAGAGATAAGCATTACAGGTTGGGGGGACAGCATACACCAGAGAGGTTCCAAGTGCAGGAGGGCAGGTGGGCTGGGGGCAAGCAGATGTGACACTATCACCAGCTTTTGATATATATTGGTTTTTCAAGGTAAGGTCTTGCTCTAGTGAGACACACCTGGAATTCTCTAAGTAGTCTCAGGGCAGCCTTGAGCTACCTCTGCCTCCTACCTCTGCCTCCCGAGTGCTGGGATTAAAGGCATGGACCACCACGACTAGCTTTGATGTTTTTGTTGTTGTTGTTGTTGAAGATTGCTCACACAGAGGGTCCAGGGCATTTAATAAAATGCTTAGCAAATAATGCTCACACACCTAAGGAAAAGACCCTAGAGCAGAGAGGTGCCAGTGAGTCAGAGCTACAGGTACAAGTGCATGGCCAGAGGGACACTTACCCACTACCTGCTATCTCCTGTGAGCTTCCCCATCTGTCTGGGCTCTGAGGAAGGCACATGAAAACCTGGAGAGACCATTGTCACAGTATCACAGCTGGTGCAGCTGTCCCCAAAGTCCCAGGTCCTGCCCTGCTCTTGAGTGGCATCGTCTCTCTCTATGAGTATAGAAGGCAGGTGTGTATGGAACATGGCCTTGACCTGACACCAGGCCAAGTCCCACTCAGCACTGAATGGCTCCTCGGAGGCCTATAGCCTCAGGGCCAGGCCTCCTGCACTGGGCTGTGATTGGCTCCTTGCTTGCTTTCTGTCCTCTGGGTTGGGATCCAGGCACAGGGACCCTGTCCATGTTGTGCACAGCACCTGCCCTTGGTGTACACTCGCTAGATGACTCAATAAGTGAGGGATTACATGGGCTGAGTGGGGCCTGTCTCTGAGCCATGAGTACCTATATGACCCCTCACATGGGAAAAGATGGCAGCCAGCGCAGCATTCACCTGGCCCAGCTCCAGGACACAACCAACACACTCCTCTTGTCAACTGCTGTCCTGTGACATGCCTGCCCAGCTGGTCCTGACCTACAGAGAAACAGCTGGGCACCCACATCTCCAGAAGCCACCAGCCCATTGTCCAGCTTGATGCTCAGGTCACATGTTTCATGTCATGGCTGAGCTAATGGTTAGTGTGGGACACACTGGTCTGCTGAACCTAATGGCCATCACTTTGCCCTCAGCCTAATGACTGCTTTGGGAAGCAGCAAGAGCATACCTGTGAGAGGAAAGAGGAACAGCACACTGGGGCGCAGGCACAGCTAGAGGACTCAGAAGTGGACGGTGACTTCAAAAGGACCACCAGTGGACTGTTCAAAGACAGATGGTCCAAAAGTATGGCCTCTGGAGGGCCCCAGGTGGTGTCCCACCTATAATAGGGAGTGGGGCTGGGTACCTGTGATCACCTTGTTTGGAATCTGTGCAGTTTTATAGATAGTCGGGCTGGCTGTAGAGCCCCTGCAGCCTGAGGCAGCCAGCCTTGGATTCCTTTGAAACATCAGAGCCCCACCAGGCACATCGATCTCATTTCCTTGAGAGTGCATTATCTTCACGTGGCCTTGCATTAATGTGCACGGGCTAATTTCTCTCACCCCAGCTGCGCACCCCAAGTGCCAGAACCTTCCACTTCAGCCCACTGGGAAGATGGGCATCTCAGGAAAGGGAGTAGGTCTCTGAAGGGGGGTCACTTCTCCAAAGTGCTCAGAAGTGTCCAATTGCCCCCTGGGGACACCAGCTTCCCCTGCTAAGTGTGGCCTGGATGACCTGCAGGGCCCTTGGGCAATTCAGCAACAAGTTTCCTTAAATGCCCTCAGCTAAGTCCTAGCTTCCACCATAGCCTGCTGGGTCCCAGCATGGAGGGGCTGAGGGGTCTGAAGCCTGGCCTTCCTCCCTTGGGGCCAGCCAGCTTATCCATGCATACCAATGCCTTCTGCAAAATCCTCCCTCCTGCCCCCTTCAGAGCTTCAGAGCCAGCTCTCAGCCCTGCCCTGAAGTAGAGCCCAGCACCCTGGCCTAGTGCCCACAGTCCCATCCACAGGCCCCCTTGTTGTTCAGCCACCCCCCTTATGGGCCCTGCTTCCCACTAGAAGCTTCCACACCCCACTGCCTGGAGGGTTGTGGTGAGCCCCTTGTTGTTCTCTCTGACACCCCCTTCACTCCTTCACGTCTCTCTACACAAGAACAGGGCATTGTTCATGCAACACCCAAGTGACAAGCAGCTTGGAGGGAAACACAGTATGTTTTCATTGTATTATGTAATAATGCTAAGAAAATAGATGATTTTTCATATTCATATTTAATTGAGATTGAATTTATATGAAACTTCTAAGTAATTTTCCCTATATTATAATGACAAACTGGAGTTTGCAACATTTAATTAACAGCTTGAGCACATGGATTCTGGGGTTCGTGGGTAACATGTCCCCCGGGACTGTCCATCAGTCTTTTGAACTTCATTTCCAAAGTCTTGTCAGTCAGACGGGGAGCAGAGCTCACATAGATGGGGGTAAATGTTTAAAGTTGAGTCACCCCTGTTAAGTTTAGCTAAAGTGCAGTGGGCATGGCTTAAAACTAGCAACACTTTCTCTTATTTTTATTTCACTGAAAAATACAATCTTGGAATTTTGTGCAATCATACAAATTGATTCCAGCTAGGAGAAAATGTTCTTGTGCCATGGATTTCAAAACCTATGATGAGGCCTTAATCTAGAGCCAGGGAGGGGGGACTGGGGCTGCTTAGATGGTTAGGTGTGAAAAGGTGGCATGTGCTCTCACTTCAGAACTGTGTCTCCAAGAAACTTGAGCTCTCACCTGGCCTTGGCTCTGGGACTCCACATTGGGCTGGGAGCTCTGGAGAGGGACATGCTCTGCAGCACCAGGGTCTGCCTGATGGTGGGCTGCTCTTCACAGCTGAATCCACGTGGAACCTATGTGCCCCAGCCTTAGTGCTGCTGCAGCCATCGCGGCCACCATCTGCGGGGACCTTGGAATCCTCCAGCCAGGTGTGCTCCCAGAGCTGGTGGGAAGGCTGCCATGGACCAGGAGGCCCTGGGTCCAGGAACTCCAGCTCAGCAGAAGGTGGGGCGCACCAATATTTTTCCACAGACTTCAACATATGGCCCTCCTTCTCAGATGACTTCTTTCCCTCTGACTCTCCCTTAGAGTTGCCTTCTTTTTTTCCATTTGTTTTCTTCATTCCCCTCTAGAATGTTCCATGGAGGTACAGCCCTTTCCAACTTTGACTATGTGTCTGAAGACAGAATTGACATCCAAGGGTGCTGAGTCTTTGCTGGGCAGCCTGGCTCCTACTGGGCTGGAGAAAGTTATCTTACCTGGAAGCATTCTGCCTCTGAGATGCACCTGTGCTGCAGTCTTGGACCCTGTCACACAGGCAGCCTCACAGGGGTGGGCCAGTGGCAAAACCTGGATTCCTGAGCAGGGGAGCTTCTATCAATCTATCAGTGGACTCAATAGTCCTTTCAACAGGCTTGAAATTGGGAAACAGTGTTTCAGTAACAAGAGTTTAGCTATTTCCAGTGCTGTGCTAAGAATTATGGGAAATGGATGCACACATTGCTGTGCATGCGTGGTGGAGGCAGTGCATGATGGCGAGTGCTGCTGGGGACTGGGCTGAGCTGCAAGCTCCTACATAACCCTTACCTGACCATCAGTTCACTTCTTCTCCAGAGAAGTTCCTCCTGCTACCTCTCCACTGCCCCCCACTCCCTCCTGTTGGGCATCTGTCTTGGGCTCAAAGGCATGATTGTAGTCCTGCCTGGCGCAGTCACCTTGGGCCTCCCCCAGCTTCATTCTCTCTATACAATGCTGAGGACTTCAGGCCCCTACTGGCCATACCAGCTCCCCAGCCACACTTCTGTACTCTCGTGGGTGGCCGCCCAGTCTGACAACATCCTCGAGGAGCCATGTGAGAGTTCATGCCGCTACCCGTGAGCATGGGCTGCAGCTATAGAATCCAGGTGTCTATCCCTGACCTGATGTCCTGACCTAAAGGCCTGGTCCTCTGCAGTTATAATCACTAGACTTGGACTCATCTCCCAGGTGAGCCTGTAGCTATTTATGTTAACTACTTCCTCCCCATTACTAGGAATGCTATAGAAAGACACTGCTGCATCCTCACATTGAAATGACCTGTGACCTTGTCTTCCTCTCCCCTGGGCTGCAAACAACCTTGGGGTCCTCTGGGTAGCTTCTGTCCCAGGTCAGCTTGCCTTGATTAGACCATAAGACTCACATTCAGCACCATATGAGGGTAAAGGAGAGAGCCTAGAGGGACAGAGAATTTAGAAGCTGGGGACATACAGTCAGTCACTGTGGCCTAGGTAAATGTGACCCCTGGCATCCTGGGCAGCATAGCAAGGGCACACACACTTTCCCTGGGAAAGTCCTAAATGGCCCAGCTTGGAGAGGCCCTGGGGAAAGGAAGGGTGCAGAGCTTGACTGGCTCTAGCTGGAGGCGGATGGGGCTCTGAATGAGATGGGAGACATTCTATAATCACCAGATGTGGCCCAATTAACAGGGCTGGGATGGGGGCAGTGGGCTCTGGGGAAGATAGCAGCTGCGTCCACATTCTGGAAGCTCTTGCCAAGAACAGGGGCTAGTCTGGGACTCTGTGCACTGGACCCTGGCCTCAGGCTTGGCCCAGGCCAATCATGTGCAGTGCTCAGGAAGACGGCAGCAGGGGCCAGGACAGGGCTGCGCTGCGGCAGGAGCTGAGGAGCCTGGGTCCCTCAGGAGAGAGGTAGCAGGCTTAGAGAAGTGACTTCTCATGCTGCTGGAGGCAACAAGGGTCTTCAGACTGCCATGGTAGGTGGCATGGTGCAGAGAAGAGCCTTGTTTAATTAAGGGTCTCTTCAGCTTTCTACAGTAGAAGGCGTGGTCAGCAGTTCCTGGTGGTCATATCCTGACATTCTTTCTCTCCAGGACCTTCATGGAAAACAGGTCTCCTGTTCTTTTTTTTTTTTTTTTTCTTTATTAGTTAGTTTGTATTCAGCAAATACAGTCAGTTTGGTACCATTATTAGGCTCATCCGTGACCTATCCCCTCCCCTTGGCCCCTCCTTGTTGAGGTATTCGGGTCATGCATTGTGGAGTTAGCCCACAGTTATGGGTAAGCTAAATGTCTCTGCATATCATGACCCAACATGTGGCTCTGACATTCTTTCCGCCCCCTCTTCCGCAAAATTTCCCTGAGCCATGTTGGGTTCATTTTTGGTCTGCTTCAGTGATGAGGTGTTGGGGGCCTCTGAGGCTCTGGCTCTCTGATTTGGTAGGAGTTGATTTTTCTCTGTGTTGATCTCCTTCCCCCTTGTGCTGGTATCCAGTTCATCAGGAAAACAGCAGCCTTGCTTGTTTCGCCAATTTTTCTTAGTTTCAGCCGGGGCCATTTTGAGGTATGATGGAGTGGCTCTCCCCTTAGGATCTACATCTATCTGAAAAAGAGAAGCAGATTCTCCAACAGAGAGTAAGTTAGCATCAGGAAAAATGAGATAACCCTTTTTTTAATATAGAGAATTTAATAGGTATAGGCCCTCTTGTAGCCCACAATTGATGGTAGCTTGATATTAGAGAGTGGGCTTATGTTTGGATATGGTTCTGACTTCTTTCCCAGCTCTAGCTATGGGTCCCATACCAGTGAGGGGATCAGTTAGCTGAATTGAGAGCAGTTGGTTCCCCACCATGGCTGTGTGCCACCACTGCACTTGTGTGGGCATCACAACAAGTTATTTGCTGCTAAGTAGGTTAGACCATGCATTGCTTCGACAGATATTGGTCATTTTCCCCCAGTCGCCCATGTAGCACCTTCTGGCACTAGATGCGCTGACTGTCTGGGGATTGACTCTCTTCCAACTTCCAGCCATGCCATTTTAATTTGCATGTCAATCACATAAGGTGTCTTCAGCAGTAGGGTCTTACCATTAGCCTTTGGTGGGTCATCAAGTACTCTGACAGAAATCTGTCTGTCTTTTAGGAAACCTTGTAGGTCTCTCTGATCAAAAGCTCATTGTGGATGATAGCCCCATGCTGGTTCTGGGAGTTACAGGTCAGTGCCCACTAAGAAAATGAGGAAAAAGATAACTAATATACAAGAGTTAGAGATAAGAGAGAGAGAGAGAGAGAGGGAGAGGGGAAGTGAGGGAGGGAAGATGTAGAAGATTAAGGTTAGTCTTGATCTTACCCTCTCTAGTGTCTTGTGGTTCAGGTGTTCCCTGTAAGGGCCTGGTGAAGGATCAGCCATTTGGTCTGTCTTTTAGTAAGTAGAAAATTATGGTACCATTGCCCTTTGGGCCTAGATTTGTGTTTCCCACCATTTGATCCCCTCCCCTCCCTCCCCTTCCATCCTAGTGTCTAGTCTAGGAGATGCTTGCTGGGTATGTAAGGTATCTTGGGTAGATTCAGGTTAGGTGCTGTAGATGAGTGGGTCTACTGGTTTTTTAGGTCAGGCTTGGACATCATAGTTGGTGGCTCCAAGGGAAGCATGACAGAGGGGGATTTGTTGTAAATATGACTTCAAAGTTACCATCAAGAAGTACAGAGAGGGGTCTAAGAAGGTCAAAGAGAAGACACCCCACACAGGGGCCTCTGGGGACACAAACCCAGGGTGGACAAGGAAGCAGGTGAATAGAGGTGTCCCTTCCCCTCCACATCTACAAGGATAGCTCCCAGCTCCAGGCCGCACACCAGAGGCCCCTGGAGACCCTGAACCAATCCACAGCAGGCACTTTCTCATTTGGGGACCTAGGCTGAGGAAGCCGTTCTCATTCAGGACATGTTAGCTTTAGGTTAGAGGTAAAATGTGAGAGACAGACTCTAGTCATGTAATCAGTGAATTTTTTTACAATTTATTTTAATGTGCAGAACAACAATGTTTTTGCATGTAGTTTCATGAGTTTTGACAAATGTGAAGCCATATAAACATGACAATTTAAATGAGAACAGTTCTGCTCCCTACATACCCACATCACTTGGTAATGAAAGCCTTCCTACCCTCCACCGATCCCTGGCACACCACTTCTCCATAGCAGCACCTTAATAGACCACACCACACATGGCTTTCCTTGGGGTCTTCGAATTGGCATAAGCTCTTGGACATTCATCCTTCCTCTATATTAAATTAGGCTCCTTTTCTGTTGTTTTTCTTTTGTCTGCCTGTTTTGTTTTGTTTTGTTTTGAGATAGAGTCAAGGTATGTTGCCCACACTGGTCTCAAACTTCTGGGCTCAAGTAATCCTCTTGCCTCAGCTCTCAAGTAGCTAGGATGGCACATGCCACACCTCATCAGGCTTCAGTTAGGGCTAGAAGGTCAATGGATGTTGCCCATCTGCCTGGTCTGAAAGGTATTGCTTTGTACATGTGTAACTCCAGGCCTTGGGGGGCGAGGCAGAGATCAGAGACTTGTTAGGGCTCACTGGTCAGCCAGTCTGACCAGAAACAATGGCAGCTCCAGGCTCAGTGAGAGACTCCATCTCAAGGAAACAATGCAGAAGGCAGTAGAGAAGGACACATCTGCACACGTGCATACAGGGCACACACATCTGAACACACATGGGCCACATACACTACACAGGCACACACACCACACCACAACATGCTACACGTGTACCAACAGATAGTATAAAACTTTCCAGGACACCCTTCTGCCAGGGTCCCTTCATGAAATTAGCACTGACATAATGCTTCTTTTACATCTCACTGGCTTTTTCCAAGGAAACTCTTGTTCCAGAGGGGAATCAGGGATTCCATATCATGAGTGTTTAGTCCCCCTATCCTTTGTTTCTTTATCTCTTAGGGCCTTCAGACTGGAAGTTATTCTGCTGTCCATTTTTCAGCTCTTGGTGTGGTCTGACACTCTCTTCTCTTAATCAGGCAGCCCTGGGTCTAGCCTTGGGGTCAGAACTGCTGCAGCACTGTGCTGCTAGACATTCCAGCAGGGCAGGCCAGCCACTGTCTCACCCTCCAACGGCCTTGTCCCTGTGAGCAAGGCCCTACCTCCTCTTTCTTCCCCCAAGTCTTTACATTCCTTTGTCATTCGTAATGTCGGGGAACCAATGCTTTGGAGTGAGGCTGCTATCCTCCCCTCCTGCAGCCTGCACCTCGACTGCCATGTCTTGCTGATTTACTTGCAGCAGCCCTGCGGAGGAGCTTCATGCTGATGGCCTAGTGTCCCCAGGCCTCTCTATGCTTGCCATTATGGATGCTTCTAGAGGAAAGAGAGGTCACTTCTCCATTTAGTCATTCTGACATTGGTACAGACTCGGGTTATTTATTTTACTCTTTGAATCCAATAGTAATACTGTGTTTATTTTATCTAATACTATGTTTATTTTGTTGTTTAAAGTGTCCTACCTTTGGCTCTTAGATACTCCTCCTTCAGACAGCACCTGCTCTTTTTTAAAATTTAATTCTAATATTATATATATATATATCATAATAGGCTATACTCTTTTATCCCCTCCTTCCTGCTCCCATTTCCCTGGGACCCTCCTCAGTAGAGTTATGGTATTCACTGCAGGGTCCTAGAGGCCTTAGTCAGTCCATGTGCAGTAGTGGATGAGGGGGACCATGCGTCAGAGTATTCCTCCCAACTTTGTGGCTCTTATAATCTTTCTTTCCCTCTTCTGCAATGGTCCCTGAGCCATGGCAGGCCTGTTGGCAGTCTGATTTAGTGTTGAGTTTTTTGTAGCTTCTGGATTTCTGCTTTGATGGGTTTTGATTGATCACTGTGTCTATCACCCTCACCTTGGAGTTGGTTGTCCAGTTAACAGTTAGAGCAGTATTTATGTCACTGCTTCCTCTGCAATTTCTCCCAGGCCCTGGAAGATGTGGTAGAGGTGGCACATCTAATGGAGGGCAGTCAGCTATCTTTTTGTTTTACTGATGGATCTTGGTTCTTCTCTGTTTTTTCCTGCTTTCTGTAAAAAAAACTAGATTCTCCAACCAAGAGTGAGAGCAGCTTGGGTTAAAGGGGTTATACAAAGTTATTTGAAAGAGTTTTGGTATGCAAGTCCACTCTTCTCCAGAGAGCAGTGGAAGTTTATCTCTTAAGTTTGAGTTTCCAGACCATGGGATTCTGACTTGGTTTCCAGTACCAGGAATGAGTTCTGTCCCACTGAGTGGGCCTCATGTCCAATCAAAGAACAACTGGTTACCCACAGAGGCTGCGTGCCACTATTGCACAAGTGTGTGCTTCTTGTCCGGCTGGTTGATTTTGTAGTCCGCAGGGGCCCCTGCATAATTATTCATGCTGTTGGTGACCATCGTCTTCCAGCAGCATCCATAGTATACTCCAGCACTATGAGGGCTAGCCAGGAGGGAGCTAGTTTCCTTTTTGGTTCCAGCATGGTGTTCTAATGTCCTGTGACCACAGCCTGTGGTGTCTTTAGCAATGGGGTCTTACCTTTTAGCATTGGCCAGTAATCAAGTGTTTTGGCAATGGTCTACATTGTTTTGGGGACCTCACGGTTCTCCCTGGCCAATAGCTCACTGTGGGGGAGCAACCCAATCCTGGGCCTGAGATATATTGGTCAGAGTCCATGGTTTTAAGGTTAAGCTTCTTCTACCTTCTGTCTGGACTGTCCCCCTCCTCTTCTATTGGTGGTTATACCTTGTGGAATGCATCTGGTCTTTTTAAACATAGCTCCACAGTAGAGCATTTGTCTAGCATGCACAAGATCCTGAGTTCAACCCGCAGTTATTGGAAAACAAACAAGCAAACAAAAACAACCCAATGCAACATGTCTCCATTTCTATTTCTCACAGTGGTTCCCCACTTCAGCATGCAAGATAAGCAGGGGGAATGGCAGGAGTAGCCTAGAGAGCTCTCCTGCCCTTCCCTGCTTATCCTTGCATGCTGAACACCTACCTGTAGAGCCATTTCACCAAACTCTTGGTATCAGTCATCCTTTCCTTAAATTTTGGGTTGTTTTCTTTATTTATTAGATATTTTATTAATGTATTTGCAAGGAGAGTGTTGCAGTCAGGTTCACATTGCTGGTAGAAATCTCTTAGGCAAAGGTTTCAAATACTTCCACATTCCTCTTGAAAATCAGCTTCAAAAGGTCAAACCAACCAAGAGCAGCTTGTGGGAAAAAGAGGTTTATTTTGGCTTACAGGCTTGAGGGGAAGCTCCACAATGGTAGGGAAAATGATGGCATGAACAGAGGGTGGACATGACCCCCTGGTCAACATAAGGTGGACAACAGCAACAGGGGAGTGTGCCGCACACTGGCATGGAGAAACTGGCTATAATACCCATAAGCCCACCCTCAACAATACACTGCCTCCAGGATGCATTAATTCCCAAATCTCCATCAGCTGGGAACCTAGCATTCAGAACACCTGAATCAAGCCACCACATTCCAACCCTGGCCCCCATAAACTGATATCCACGCATGATGTAAAATACAATGCATTCAGTCCAACTTTCAAAGTCCCCATAGTTTTAATCAACCCTAATGATGTCCAAACATCCCATAGTCCAAGATCTTTTAACTGAGCCATAATACCAAAAAATCCCCCCCCCAAAACCCATAATGGCACAGAATACACATTCACACTGCAAAAGATGTCATTTGGCATAGCAAAGAAATATTCACCCAACACAAGATTTAAAACAGGGCAAACATCAAACTCTGTAGTTCCAAGTCCAACAACTCTAGTCAGTGTCAAGTCTCCAAGACTGATAATTCTAACCAGCAACAAGTCTCTGGAGTTCCAATTCCGCCTCTCCAGCTAGGCTACTTAACAGTCCTGGAAAACTTCATCTGGGGCTGGCAGCTTTCCTTGGCAGCTATCTCATGGGCCTGGCATCTCCACTGGGTCTCCACTGCAACCCATGGTTCATCCTCACGGCTCCATCAGGTCTCCATGCAGGCATCCAGCAAACCTGCTTCACACTGCCCACGGCTATTTCCAAAACACAAGACCATGTTGCAAACTCAACGACCCTCTCTTTCCTGCATTTCTTAAACTCCACAATGCCATGTGGGGTGCCAATCTGTTAATCCAGCGGGGAAATGAAGCAGACTTTGAAGAACAGGACAGTCCTTGAGCACTCAGGCCCCTTCCAAAGAGTCTATATTCTTTTGTTGCCCCAGTGCAGGTCAGCTGACCCAATCTCAAAGGTTATAAGCTCTCAAGTGCAGCTGAACCGGCAGCAGTTTACCCAAAGATTTTTCTTCCTATGCCATATCCCTCTGCTCACACCAGTTCATTTCTATGCAAAGCAACCCTGCACAACTTCTTAGTACCCAGGCATAACAGCAAGATTTTCACACAAACTACCTCTAGCCCAGTCCAAGCAGAGCTCTTTCTCACCCTCATAAGCCAAACTTCACAGTCCATAGTTCTTACTGCATTCAGGCCTTTTAACTCTGACCAGAATAGTCCATCAAGCTGTGCTTACAGCACTGCAAGGCATCTCTTAGGCAAAGGGTTCAAATACTTCCACATTCCTCTTGAAAATCAGCTTCAAAAGGCCAAAGCCACACAGTCAGGTGTCTAGCAGCAATCCCACTCCCCAGTACCACTTTATTGTTGCAGTCAGGTTTGCATTGCTGGTAGAAATCACCCAACCAAGAGCAGCTTGTGGGGAAAAAAAGAGGTTTATTTTGGTTTACAGGCTCCAGGGGAAGCTCCATGATGGCAGGGAAAATGCTGGCATGAGCAGAGGACGGACAATACCCCCTGGTCAACATAAGGTGGACAATAGCAACAGGAGAGTGTGCCAAACACTGGCATGGGGAAACTGGCTATAACACCCATAAGCCCACTCCCCAAATTACACTCCCTCCAGGAGGCGTTGATTCCCAAATCTCCATCAGCTGGGAACCTAACATTCAAAACACCTAAGTTTATGAGGGTGGGGGCAAGTGAATCAAACCACCACAGAGAGAGATAGCAAGAGGGAGAGAGAAAGGACATGCCAGGGCCTCTATCTACTGCAAACAAACTCCATATACCTTTTGTGCATCTGGCTTTACATGGGTACTAGGGAATTGAACACAGGTCATTAGGCTTTACAGGCAAGCACCTTATTTGCTGATCCATCTCTCCAGCCCTGGGTTGTTTTCTTATTGTTTACCTTTGAGAACGTTTATAAAATTTCAATATATTGTAGAGACAGTGTTTTGCCAGAAACATGATTTAGAGATATTTTTCTCCTGCCCTATTACCTGTCACTGTTTCTTGTAATAGGATTTTTTGTGTGCTTGCTTGCAGAGCAGAGAATTAAAGTTTGATAAAGTCTGAGCAGCCACTTAGTGGGTTGTGTCATTTGTGTCCTACAAAGCACTTGCTGGGTTCAAGGTTACAGATATCCCCCTGGGTTTTCTACAAGAAGTTTTACACTTTTATGCCTTTAACAAAATGTTCCGTTTTGACTTGATTTTGTAGGTGTGAGGCATTGGTTATGAGTTCATTAATTAATTAATTGAACACATATGATATTTTTCCTCACACCTCTGTTGAAAAGACTACAATGTTCTCTCTCTCTCTCTATCTGCCTCTTTCTGTCTCTGTCACTCTCAAATAAACAAATAAAAATGAACAAAAAAAAATAAAAAAAAAAAGGGCTGGAGAAATGGCTTAGCGGTTAAGCGCTTGCCTGTGAAGCCTAAGGACCCCGGTTCGAGGCTTGATTCTCCAGGACCCACGTTAGCCAGATGCACAAGGGGGTGCACGCGTCTGGAGTTCGTTTGCAGTGGCTGGAGGCCCTGGTGCGCCCATTCTCTCTCTCTCTCTCTCTCTCTCTCTCTCTCTCTCTGCCTCTTTCTGTCTCTGTCACTCTCAAATAAACAAATAAAAATGAACAAAAAAATTAAAAAAAAAAAAGCTGGGCATGGTGGCGCACGCCTTTAATCCCAGCACTCGGGAGGCAGAGGTAGGAGGATCGCCGTGAGTTCAAGGCCACCCTGAGAATGCAGAGTGAATTCCAGGTCAGCCTGAGCTAAAGTGAGACCCTACCTCGAAAAACCAAAAAAAAAAAAAAAAAAAAAAAGACTACAATGTGCCTAAATAATTGCTTTTGCTTCTTGGTCTGAAATCATCTGAAGACATTTCTGTGGCTCTGTCTATCAGTGCTCTGCTCCAGTCATCTACATGGCTCTCCTTCCTTCAGCTAACGCCTCACTATCTCCATTACCATAGCTAGTATGGAATGTCCAAATCAAAGAGTGTGTCTTCCAACCTTGTTCTGACTTCTTGTGGAGCATTTCATTAGAAAGTGCGCTGTGAGTACATTTCTACTGACAAAATTGGGTAGAAATGTCATTCCCAGTGCTTTAGCCTTCCTAGCCATGATTCCCCTCCCCATTATCTAGTTGTTTTTGTTTGCTTCCAGCAGTGTTTTCAGTCTCAGCCGTGTAATCTTTGCATATTTTGAAACTTTCATCTAAGCATTTAAAAATTTTTAAATATTTATTTATTTATTTGACAGGGAAAGAGTAAGGGAGAAAGAAAGAGAATGGGCACATCAGGACCTCCAGCCACTGCAAATGAACTCCAGATGTGTGCGCCCCCTTGTGCATCTGGCTAACGTGAGACCTGGGGAATCAAACCTGGGTCCTTTGGCTTTGCAGGCAAACGCCTTAACTGCTAAGCCATCCTTCCAGCCCCTAAGCATTTAAATTTTGATGCAATCATGTCTTTACTTTTTCATTTGAAATCAAATTCTTCCTTTTTAGTGTGCACATAGATGTAACTTTGCGTTGATCATACAGCTCATGCTCTTGCTAAACTTATCAGTCACTTTTGCAGTTTCTTTGGGATTTTTTTTCCTACATAGACAGTCATGATAGCTGCAGATGGGATGCTATCTTCTTTGTACCTATGTGCTTTTGATTTCTTTTTCCTGCCCTATTGCACTGGCTGCAATTTGTGGTGAAGTCCAACTATTGGATAGAGTTGTGTACATTCTTGTTTTGTTCCTGGTATGGGGGGAAAGTGTTCAGTTTTCATCTTTAAATGTAAAGTTCATTGTTGATGTTCTTTGTCATATTAAGGATGTTCATGGTTATTTTTAGCTTTCCAAGGATTTTTAAAATTATGAATAGATTTCAAACTTTAGACTATTTTGGCTTCATTTGTTGAGATACTTGTATATATGAAATACTTGTTTCTCTTTTTTCAGACCATTAGAATCATGCATTACATTGATTAATTTAAAGTTTTAAGTATCCTTTATATTTTGGTGGTAAAATTTAGTGAAAGGAAATTCTTTTTTAAAAAAATATTTTTTATTTGCAACCAGAGAGATAGATAGAGAGATAGAGAGAGAGAGAGAGAGAGAGAGCCAGCGAGCATGGGCACGCCAGGGCCTCTAGCCACTGCAAACATACTCCAGATACCTGCACTACTTTGTGTATCTGGCTTTATGTGAGTATGGAGGAATTGAACTGAGTCATTAGACTTTGCAGACAAGCACCTTAACCACCGAGCCACTTCCCCAGCCCAAGAACTTTTTTTTTAACGCTATTGGATTCAGTTCACTATTTTATAGAGGATTACACACCTATATTTGTGGCCTGTACTGCTCTCTTACATTATCTTCTGGTTTGGCATAGGGGAATATCATTTTTTATTTAAAATAAACTGGGAGATGACCCTTCCTGTTTCATTTTTCAGGAAACATTGGGTTTGACTGACGTTATTTGTTCGTTCAATATTTGGTAGGATTCTTTTGTGAAGTCATTTGGGGCTAGAGTTTTCATTTTCCGTCCTAGTTGCACCCTTCAAATGTTTTCTTTTTTTCATTTTCAATTGCTTTAAAATATTTTTAAGCTTCCTTTAACACTTATTCATTTTCCTTCCAGTTGTTACAAGTGTGGTGTTGACTTCCTAAATATTTGCTTTTCCTCTGTTACCTTTCTGCTATTGTCATAGTTCAAGATTAAAAGATTTCTGTTCTTTCAGATTTGCAGGGTTTTTGTTACGATCTAGCGGGTGGGGCTCTATGTAAGCACTTCTACCCGGAGGTGGTGTGACACTTTCTTCAGCCACATGGGCTTCTTTTCATTGTGTCTATTGTGAGGTAGCTCCAGCCCTGAGGTTCTGGATTGTCTTTCTCTTGTTTCATGTTGGTCAATTTTTCACTTGTATTCAGATCTTTGTTGCTGGGTGTAGACACCTTTAAGAGTCCTGTAAGTTGTAGAATCGACTTCCTCATCGTTTTGCCATGCTTTTTTTGGTGTTTGACAATGTACCTCTTTCAGATGTCTCTTCTGCTCTTAAGAAAGTGACTCCAGCTTCTTTTGCTCCCTGCTTGAATGAGTTCATGTTTTCTTCTTTTTATTTGTTTTCCAACTTGTTTATATCTTTTTATTTAAAGTAAGTTTTCTACAGACAACATGGAATTGAGTCTGTCTGTTTGTTTGTTTTTTCAAGGTAATGTCTTAGTCTAGCCCAGGCTGACCTGGAACTCAACTCTAGTTCCAGGCTGACCTCAAACTCACATCCATCTTCCTACCTCTGCTTCCTGAGTGCAGGGATTAAAGGTGTGTACCACCACACCCAGCTGGAATGAAGTCTTGATTTTTTTTAGGGTGTTAAATTTTATTTTTTATTAAGAAATGAGATCTGACAATCTGCATTTGACCTGGTAGGCTTATATGATATATATGGCATTTCTGAGGTTAACATCTAAGGATGTCCTCTGACTATATACACACAAGCACCCTAACTGCCTAGCAAAGCTACCTTAGTCCCTCTCAGAAGCAGTTTCTTCCACCATTGATGGGACTTCCCCTGGATGTGTAAGCTTGAAATAAACCCCTTCCTCCCATAAACTGTGTCTGTTTGGATGTTCATCCCAGCAGCATGGAGTTGACTATAACATCTGGGCTCATTCAGAAGTTTCATCCTAGGATTTCTTGGCCTGCTGCTTTGGGTTGTGGTGAGCTAATGCATCATGGAGCAAAGTGTGGTAGGAACACTTATAAATGTGACAGAGGAGCACAGAGACAGAGGATCCCAATAGTGCCCTCCAAGGGCACACTCCCCATGATCTCATTTCCTCCACTAGCCCTCACCTCCTAAAGGTTCCCCTACCTCTGAATTAATGCTACAGGCTGAGGGAACTAGACCTTCAACACATGGGGACTACCACTTCTGGAACTCTACTTATTCCTGTGCTAGCGTGTTTTATGGGGTCTCATATCTATCTATACCTATTCCCATCTTGTGCTCATTCTTTTTTTTGCATGTGCACAGTATGCGTATGTGGTGTGTATGGTGTACATGCACATGCTGATGTAGTGCCCCATGCACTCACTTGCAGCACCTCGTGGCTCACTTGTGGCAGCCAAGAAAAAAAAATATATCAGGCATTTCCCTCCATCACTCACTCACCTATCTTTACTTGCATGGAATCTTGCTAATCTGGGAGCTTGTAGTTTATGAGCATCAGAGATTCACCATTTTCCTTTTCCTACAAGCCTGTGGTTTCAGATATTGCATGGCCAAGCCCAGCCAGTTACCTGGATTCTAGAGATTTGAACTTGAGTGATTCAGGCCCCCTCAGGTCATCATGCTTATACAGAATGCACACTGAACCACTGAGCCATCTCTTCGGATCTTGTGTTCATTCTTTTGCCTCCAGTTTGTATGAGTTTTGAGCCTAGTGACTCCTTCACTGAGGAGCCTATGGAGGCATGCTTTCTGTCTGTCTCTGTGCTTTTCATTCCTGGTGTTTCCATCTGATCCAGTCTTAGAATTCCCATGTCTGTTGAAACAAGCCATCTGCCCACAGTGTATGGTGACCTCTTTTCCATTAGACCCTTGTACATATTAATCATGGCATTTTACACTCCCTTTGTGCATCATATGCTTTATCTCTGTGCTTTTGCCAGTTATCTTTTTAAAAATATTTTATTTATTTATTTATTTATTTACAAGGAGACAAAGATAGAGAGAGAGAGAATGGGCACACCAGGGCCTCCACTGCAAACGAACTCCAGATGCATGCGCCACTTTGTGCATCTGGCTTTATATGGGTACTGGGGAACTGAACCTGGGTCCTTGGGCTCTGCAGGCAAGTGCTTTAGCCACTGAGGTATCTCTCCAGCCCTTTCCCATTATCTTTTTGTCTGTCTCAGAGTGCGTTTTTTGAAGGCAGGTGTCTTGTGCCCCTCTTTTGCTAGACCCTTTCTGTGGAGCTTGACTGACCCGAGTAACTGATTGGTGTTGTTACTATAGTTATTTATTATGTATTTATTTACTTATTTATATGTGTGTATATGTGTATGGGGGAGGCTCCCACATGCCTTGATATGTGTAGAGACCAGAGGACAACCTTGAGGTGTCTGTGCTCTTTTTCCACTTTCTTTGAGACAAGGTCTCTTGCCACTGCAAATAAATGCGAGTCTAGTAGGCCCACGAGCTTTAAAAATTTCCTGGTTCTGCCTGTCATTTTAGATGCATTGGGACCACAGACTCAGGTGCCACCACTTTGTATCTGGCTTTATGTCGGTGCTGGGGAGGATCAAGCTGAGTCAACAGGTTTTTCAAGCAAGTGCCTTTAACCACTGAGTCAACTGTCCAGCTCTGTGATTGTTGTAAGGGTATGAGTAGCCATGGAGGGAGCTGGCATCAGCACTGTCTGTCTGGATCTACATTGTAGATGTCCCTTTGCCTATATCTTGGCAAGATCCCTCTGCCAGCAAGCTGTTCTCCCCTGCCTCTCCCAGCACAGTGCTGCAGTGTCCTGTGTGTCAAATCCCAATGGCTTGGTGGAGGAGATGAGGGCCAGTGTCCCTGGGATTGTCCTTAAGCCTCAGCCTTAGTTATGCCCTTCATCATTGTGGCTGGGGACTTCTTAAGTCCTCCTCTTCCTACAGTGGGCTCTCTCTGACGTCTGCTCAGGCAGAGCGCATGTTTCCTGGTGGGATGTGAGTGGGGCCTGTGGAGGACAAGGTCTCTCTAAATTCAGCAGCTCTGAGCTCGTCACTGCCCTGAGGCCCTCCCACTCTCAGTTTGCCTGCCTTCACTAGCTTGTCTTCCCAGGATTCCATGGCATCTCCTTGGTGTCCCTGCTCTTCTCCGAGCCAGAGTCTTGCCTCCCCCTGCCACCTACATATGGCCATGCAGGGCTAGTCTACAGCCCGTCAGTGCCAAGAGAGCTGGAAGGCTCAGTTGGCCCTGTGAGCACTACCCCACACAAATTTTTATTATGCCTACTTTTGGGGTGAGGAAGTCCCTCACCCAAAGGCACTCAGTCAGCTATAGATGTGGCCAAAGATGTGTAGACTTTCCCTCTATATCCTGTGGGAGACAATGACACAGAAGGAGCAAGTCCCCTGCCTCACGCAGGCAGAGGGCAGCACAGTATGGTGCTAATCCATGCTGGGGAGGTGACCCATGTGTGGAATTTGCCAAGCAGCCCTGGGCTCCCAGTCAGAAGATGCACGATTTCTCTCCAGGTCAATCATCCCCCAGGCTGCCCGGGGCTGCCGAGCTGGCTGAGCAAACTCCTGTTCTCTTCCCACGGCCTGACTCATCTGGAAGCTTCCATCTGGGAGGTGGGCAGGGCTGATGCAGGGGACACGTGGCATCACCTCATGGTTCCCCATGCCCCCACCACTGAGGTGTCACTCAAAGAACACACCTAAGCCTTTGGCTTCCTCTGAATAATGAGACTTTTGTTAGCAGGCGCCCAGGTTAAACTGCCCCCAAATGAGGACTCACTATGCTTCCCGCTGCCTGGCTCTTTGGTGAGCTACTGCCGTGGATGGGCAATTTCTCCTGCATTTTACATGACTGCGGGGCCTGTTCCTTGCGCCTGTCTGGTCACGTCACGTCATGGAGAGTTTCTCCAGCGGCTGGCCGGCTCTGAGCACAGCTGCTGCCCCGGCCTTGAGGCGGAGGTGCTGGGCCAGGCCCCATGGGGGAGAGCGGTGGACCCTTTGAACATGGGCACGTGCCACATCATGGTGGCAGAGGGGCAGCCAGGCCAAATGGGCCTCAGCACCTTCTCCAACTCCAGAAATGGAAGTATGGAGAGGAGCCAGGGACAGTGTGAATGTCAGGGGCATGTATGTGCACACATTCATGAATGTGTGTACACACCTGGGTGGTATGTGTGAATGATGTATACACAGTATTAAGAATGCATGAATGTGGATGTGTGTGGGAGATGTGACTGTGTATGTGCAGGAGTGAGAATAACATGAACATACATTTTAGGGTGTGTGGAGCTGTGTGTGCATACAAGACACAGATAAGTGTGGACTATACATACATATGTATGTGCACACACAGGTGTACATGGACATATCTATATGACTGTTACATGGACATATGTATATGACTGTGTATGAGCATGAATGTGTGTACATGTGTGCACACAAGATGTGGGGTATATAATTCCATATGTGTATTGTGAGCATGTTATGAGGAGATTGGTAATGATTCTCCCAGCTACTGGCCATACCTGGCAAGACTCTGGCATGTGAGCCTATGCAAAGGCCACATCACATGGGCAGCATGCAGGCCTGCTCATGTGGCAGCAGATCCCCTATGTATCTCAAGAACAATCTGTATTTTCTGTTTCCAAATTATCAGGTCTTAGTCAGCTTTCAGCTTGTGCCATATTCAAAATATAGGTCCAGACTGTGTAGTGCCCCACCTCAAAGCCCTCCATGGCCCTTATGGGTCAAGGCAGAGCTCTTTAACAGTGTCTCAGGCCCTCTTCATACTGGCACTGGATGAGTAAGTGGTCTGTTTGCCCATGGCCCTTGCCTCTGCCCTCATGCACAACCCCACACAGTGCGGAGTAGAAGACTTCTCTGAGCCTCCATTTCCCTGTTTGTACTATGCAGATATCAGCTAGGAGGTGGCAGGCTGCTTGCAACTAATACAAATCCTCCTCCTTCTATTTCACACCCTAGCTTCTCAAGGTTAGGGTTTATGCCCTCCCCATCATGCATGTGGGGAGAGAGAGAAAGAGGGAGAGGGAGAGAGAGAGAGAGCATGTAGTATCCTGCTGGGCAAGTGCAGCAGGCTCTCTTCCCCAGGAATGGTAGGGTTTCCTCATAGCTCTAAGAGTACACCTGATAGCCTCACCAGCCATGGGAAATGGGGCCAAAAATCTCATGCTACACACATGCTCACTGAATCGGGGTCTTTGGTCCAGCCTGCTCAGGGCTGTCAGCCCTATTGTCCAGGACTCTGAACTCTCACGGTTAGGTTCACAGACTGTACGTGTAATCTGAAGCATTTGGTAGCGATCTAATTAAACATTAACACATCATTAAAGTGATTTGCAATAAGCACAGTTAACAGTTTGATAAATCCATTCTTGGCTGACTCCATGCTGAAAGCAATCACTGCTGATCAGCACTAGGCTGCTGACATCCACCGAATGTGGAGGGGACTCATGTACAGCCTGGCCAGGCAAACCTGCTGTCTGGCATTCCCAGGGTCCCCAGGAGGCCCAGCTCCGACCACAGGGCCCTGGGACAGGGAAGGTTTGTGTGAACATGGGTGTGGTGACCAGGCAGGGTGACCAAGGCATTGGTGTGTGAGTATGTACATGTACACATATGTGTATGTATACATGCGGAGGCCAGAAGACAATCTCACTGTCATTCTTCTCAGGCACCATCCACCTTTTTGAAATAGGGCCTCTCATTGACCTGGAACTCACCAATTAGGCTAGACTGGCTGCCAGTGATCCCCAGGGACCCTCCTGTCTCTACCTCTCCAACCCGGGGATAACAAGTACATGGTACCACCTGGATTTTTTATGTGGGTACTGGAGATCAAATTCAGGTCCTTATGCTTACAAGGCAAGCACCTTAACAACTTAGCTATCTCCCCATCCTCAAATGGGTTTTTTTTTTTTTTAAGTTACAAAGGGAGGGTGTACTCTTGCCCCTGGCACCATGCAGGAAGGATGGGGATGCCCAGGCTGAAACTGTGAAACCTTGCTCTCTAATGAGATTAATTGCCACAGAAATAAATGAGCCTGTGACTCAGTATACCTCTGATGTGGGCATCAGAAATTCTGTTGAATTTCAATAGTGTGAATTGGGAATGGTGAGAGTGGGCTCAATGGAGTAAAGCATGCTGCTCAGGGGAGGTGACAGCCTCAGAAAACCCAAATGGCCCATGACAAGGCTCTACATCATGTATGCATTCCTGTCCTTGCATCCCAAAAGGAGTCTGAGGAGCATCAGGGCCTGTTAGAGCTGAATGGAACCCAGGAAAACTGAGACCCAGAGGCTGGAATGTTAGCAACAGGGATGATTTGAACACCAAGGGAGCCATGTGGCCTAAACAGGCTCAGATCATGTACTAGGAAGTCTGGGTTTAGGCCCTGGTGGAAGCCATCTAAGAGCCACGGTGCCTTCATGTATGAGTGTTGTCATGGGGGCCAGGAGTGTCACAAGAAGTGTGGGACTCAAGTACACTCAATGCCTCCTCCACTTGTTCCTCCTGTGATTGCAGCCACAAGCTACTGCCAGATCCCTCTTACCAAAGATGCAACTAAGCTCTACCAAGGGTCTGATTTTCATGCTACATTTCTGCTTGTTGGGATTGGTTTAGAGGCACTTGACACAGCATCAGCAATGTGCCCATGCATTAGTGACCGGGAAGTTACAACCCTTTCTTTCTAGTCTCAGCTCTCACCTTCCATCCCTCTCAGACTCGACCACCTGAGTCTTTCAAGCCATACCACCAGTGTGAACATCTTTATCCAAATTTGGGGACCACATATGTGCCCTCTTGCCTAAGAGGTCCTACATCCTTATCTCTGCAACCCCAAATTCTTCATCCTATAGATCATACCTTGATGGTCACCCCTGACAAGCCACCATGACTCCAGATCTAAACTACATACCACTGCTCTGTGCTTCCATCCCTACACACCTCTGATCCTGCTTCCCTGCCTGTTGTATGTGTATCTCCTTTGCTAAGCTTGAGCCTCTGTAGAGGGCTTCCTAGATGTACACCTGGGAGATTTGCTTCTGGAACCCCTGGTTTCCTTACCTGTCATGTGACATGTTGGTGCCTGTGCTCACAGAGTCCTTGTGGGGATTAAATAAGGTAGCACTCAACTACTCACAGTGCTTGGCACCTGTGAAGACCCCCAGGGCTGGCTGTTAACACTGTGACTATTCTCTGCAGAGATGGCCTGTCGAGTTTTCACAATGACTGTGTGGCATGGTCTAGTAATAAATTGGTACTGGTGTCCCTTCTGAGGAGCCCCTCATGATAAGAAGAGAAATGGGCAGAGGCCACCAGTGTAAGGGTCATGGGAAGGTGCATAAAACAGGCTGACACAGCTTTGTGGGCACAACTTTATGGAGTACATTCTTACTTTCTCTGGGTCTTCAATCATGCACTTGACAAAAACATGCAAATGTGTGTGTGCATATTTGGGGTGTAAGAAGAGGGGCTCCAGGCAAGGAAAGCAACATGAGTGTATTACAGGACCCATGTTTGAGTGGCTATGACTATGCCTGTGTTTGTACACATAGCATACAAGGAGGGTAGGGTCCTAAACAGGATTTGAGAGGTAGAGAGGGCCAACATTAGACGGGAGCTTTGTCTTATACAGGATTTGTGGTTTATGAAGAGTTTTAATCCAGTCTGACAGCCTTAGACTTTTACTTGGATTATTTAGTTAATTTACAGTTAATGTAATCACTGATATAGTTGGAGTATATTTAGCATTTACTTTTTGTTTACTTTTTGTCCTTCTTTTCATTCATTGACTTCTTTGAATGAATCTTCTAAAAAGTAGTTAACCAAGCTGGGTGTGGTGAAACATACCTTAAATCCCAGCACTCGGGAGGCAGAAGAAGGAGGATTGCCATGAGTTCAAAGCTACCCTGAAATTACATAGTCGGGTCATCCTGGACTAGAGCAAAACCCTACCTTAAAAAAAAGTGGTTAATCAGACCTCCATCAACATTTTAACATAGATGATAGAAGACAAAAAAAAAAAAAAAGATGAGGTATCAAAACAAAAGGCCTACTTGAAAAGAGGAGGGTGCTCAGTGGAATAGGAGTCGCGGAGGAAACAAAGGTTAATAGGATGATGTTGCAGACAGATTCACATTGCTGGTAGAATCATCCAACTAAGAGCAGCTTGTGTGAAAAAAGTATTTATTTTGGCTTACAGACTCAAGGGGAAGCTCCATGATGGCAGGGGAAAACGATGGCATGAGAAGAGGGTGGACATCACTTCCTGGCCAACATAAGGTGGAAAATAGTCACAGGGGACTATGAAAACACTGGCAAGGGGAAGCTGGCTATAACACCCATAATTCCACCCCCAACAATACACTGCCTCCAGGAGGTGTTAATTCCCAAATCTCCATCAGTTAGGAGCCTAGCATTCAGAACACCTAAGTTTATGGGGGACACCTGAATCAAACCACCACAGATGGAAACATTATAAAATTACAGTATGTTAAAATTCTCAAAATATTTTTAAAAACAAAAACAAAAAAATAAAGTAGTATTCAACTTTCACTATTAATTTATTGGTTATAGTGGCAATCTAGCAACTCAGACCTATCATCTCCTATGAAATCCCATAGAAATGGTTACTTTTTACCAGTTCCCCAATCTGTTAGAGCCATAGAATATTTACACTTCATTTACCCATTGTCATTACCTGTCTTTAACTTATGCACATTTAAACCCTGGGATACATTACTATTATTGTTCTGAACATTTACTGTGGTAGTTTGAGTGCAGACTATCCCCATAGCCTCATGTGATTGAGCCTCATACTTAATCCCCAGCTATGATGGAGTTTTTTGGGAGGAGGAGCTATGCTGAAGGAGGTATGTTGCTGGTGACCTTGGGATTTTGTTTTATTATTTGTTATTAAGTAGAAATTTTGTATGGACACATCACGTGTTAGTACCATCATTTCCCTCCTCCCTAACCCCATTCAGCTAAGGGCCCTCCTCAGTGGGATTGCTGGTATTCCCCCAGGGTTGTGGGTAATGAGATGTGAGAGCAGTAGTCAGCCATTGTAGCAGTGGTGGGGGACAAAGCCTCTGGACATTCCCTTCCACTCTATGGCTCTTACAATCTTTCTGCCCCCTCCTCCACAAAATTTCCTGATCCATGGTGGGCGTGTTTTAAGCCTATTTTAATGTTGTGCTGTTAGCACCTTCTGGGTTTCTGCTTTAATGCATTTTGAGTATCCTCAGTGTCTGTCTCCATGACCCTGTCATTGGTGGTCAGGCTCACCATTGATGCAGCACTCTTACTCATCTTGCCAGTTCCTCTATAATTCTACCTGGGCCCTGACTAATGTGCAAGGGTGCTTTATCTTCTCAGTTCACACTGCCTTCTTACAAAGAAAAACAGATTCTTCAAAGGACGGTGAGGTCAGCATAGGTTCAATCAGATAATCATTGTTAATTAAGAGAGATTGTGATAGATGTAGCCTCTCTTTTGGCTAAAAACTAATGAGAGCCTCTCACTGGAGTCCGTGATCTTGGTCTCCATAGGATTCTGACTCAGTTCCCGGTTCTAGCTGTGGGTTCCTTTCCACTTTCAAACAGATTTCTTAGCCAAGCAGAGGGCCATTAGTTACCCACCTAGGCTGGGTGCCACTATTGCACAGGTGTGTCCATCTTGTCAGGCTGGCTGCTGTTGTATAGCAGTGTCACCTGCCAGCACACCACATTGTTGGCCATTTACCCCCAGCAGCTCATGTAGTAGCACTTTTTATCACTATGTGGGCAGACCATCTGGGAATTGGCTTCCTTCCAGATTCCAGTCAGATCTCTCAATATTCTGTGCCAGCAGCATGTGGGGTCTTCAGCAATAGAGTCTTATCTTTTATCTCAGGTGGGTAATCAAGCGCTTTGACAGAGGCCTGTATTTTTGGGGAGACCTTGAAGGTCTCTCTGATCAACAGTTCAATGTGGGTTGTAACCAATTTCTGGTACTAGGAGTTACAAGCCAGAGCTAATGTTTTAGGGTTAGGCTTCATCCCACCCTCTCCAGGGCCCATCTTACCAGACAATCCCTACATATTCCTGTTGAGAGTTATATCATTTAGTCTACCCAGGAGAAAGGTTTCCATGGTACCAATTCATTTTGGATTTAGTTTTGTATATATCTTCCCCCCACCTCCCATTCCCCTTATCCAAAAAACTTCCATCCCTATTATCTGACCCTTGGGGTGCCTTCAGGTAGGCCTGCAACTCAAGGTGTTCCAGGTTAGGAATCACAGATGAGCAAGAACATGCAGCATTTGTCTTTCTGTGCGAGTTTGCTGACCCACATGCTCTGCATGCTCCTCTATGCACTTTCCATTCTTTACTCTGCTGTGAGGTATTACTTAGATAATCTCTATTGGATTGTCTTCCATTTCACTAATCCTGCTTTTGACTATGTCTGTCCTACTATGAAATCTATTTGGCTATTAATTTGAAAATTTTCACTTCTATATTATATTTTGTCAGTTAATTTTATTTATTTATTTTTATTGACAACATCCATAATTATAGATAATAAGTCATAATAATTCCCTCCACTCCCCTACTTTTCCCTTCCAAAATCCACTCTCTATCATATCCCTCCCTCAATTAGTCTCTCTTTTTTTTTCTTTATTAGTTAGTTTTATATTCAGCAAATACAGTCAGTTTGGTACCATTATTAGGCTCATCCATGACCTACCCCCTCCCCTTGGCCCCTCCTTGTTGAGGTATTCGGGTCATGCATTGTGGAGTTAGCCCACAGTTATGGGTAAGCTAAATGTCTCTGCATATCATGACCCAACATGTGGCTCTGACATTCTTTCCACCCCCTCTTCCGCAAAATTTCCCTGAGCCATGTTGGGTTCATTTTTGGTCTGCTTCAGTGATGAGGTGTTGGGGGCTTCTGAGGCTCTGGATCTCTGATTTGGTAGGAGTTGATTTTTCTCTGTGTTGATCTCCTTCCCCCTTGTGCTGGTATCCGGTTCATCAGGAAAACAGCAGCCTTGCTTGTTTCGCCAATTTTTCTTAGTTTCAGCTGGGGCCCTTTGGAGGTATGATGGGGTAGCTCTCTCCTTAGGATCTACATCTATCTGAAAAAGACAAGCAGATTCTCCAATGAACAGTAAGTTAGCACCAGGACAAAAGAGATAACCCTTACTTTTTTTATAGAGAATTTAATAGGTATAGGCCCTCTTGTAGCCCATGATTGATGGTAGCTTGATATTGGAGAGTGGGCTTATGTTTGGATATGGTTCTGACTTGTTTCCCAGCTCCAGCTATGGGTCCCATACCAGGGAGGGGATCAGTTAGCCGAATTGAGAGCAGTTGGTTCCCCACCATGGCTGTGTGCCACTATTGCACTTGTGTGGGCATCACAACAAGTTATTTGCTGCTAAGTAGGTTAGACCATGTGTTGCTTCGACAGATATTGGTCATTTTCCCC
The DNA here is from genome assembly GCA_036346955.1 of Dipus sagitta. NCBI lineage: Eukaryota > Metazoa > Chordata > Mammalia > Rodentia > Dipodidae > Dipus > Dipus sagitta. The sequence goes on along the minus strand of CM070781.1, from coordinate 2,192,804 downwards.
CAGTCGCCCATGTAGCACCTTCTGGCACTAGACGCGCTGACTGTCTGGGGACTGACTCTCTTCCAACTTCCAGCCATGCCATTCTATTTTGCATGTCAACCACATAAGGTGTCTTCAGCAGTAGGGTCTTACCATTAGCCTTTGGTGGGTCATCAAGTACTCTGACAGAAATCTGTCTGTCTTTTAGGAAACCTTGTAGGTCTCTCTGATCAAAAGCTCATTGTGGATGATAGCCCCATGCTGGTTCTGGGAGTTACAGGTCAGTGCCCACTAAGAAAATGAGGAAAAAGATAACTAATATACAAGAGTTAGAGAGAAGAGAGAGGGAGAAGGAGGGAGGGAAGATGTAGAAGATTAAGGTTAGTTGTGATCCTACCCTCTCCAGTGTCTTGTGGTTCAGGTGTTCCCTGTAAGGGCCTCGTGAAGGATCAGCCATTTGGTCTGCCTTTTAGTAAGTAGAAAATTATGGTACCATTGCCATTTGGGTCTAGATTTGTGTTTCCCACCCCTTTGTTGCTCTCCCCTCCCTCCCCTTCCATCCTAGTGTCTAGTCCACGAGATGCTTGCTGGATATGTAAGGTATCTTGGGTAGATTCAGGTTAGGTGCTGTAGATGAGTGAGACTTTGTGGTGATTTTTTTTCTGTGATTGGGTAAGTTCACTGAGAATGATCTGTTCCAGGTTCAACCATTTTTCCTCAAATTTCATTATGTCATTTTTTCTTACTGCTGTATATAATTCCATTGTGTAGATATACCACATCTTAGTTATCCATTCTTCTAGTGATGGACATCTGGGTTGATTCCAGCTCTTAGCTGTTACAAATTGAGCCACTACAAACATGGTTGAGCAAATCTCTCTAGCCTGTGGTTTGAAGGTTTTAGGGTAGATGCCCAGTAGAGGAATAACTGGGTCTGTTGGTATCTCTATACTCAGCTTTCTCAGAAGTCTCCATATTGCTTTCCAAAGTCGTTGTACCATCCTACACTCCCACCAACAGTGGATGAGTGTTCCTACTTCTCCACATCCTCGCCAGCATTTATTTTTATTTGATTTTTGATGTTTGCTATCCTTATTGGGGTAAAGTGGAATCTCATAGTTGTTTTAATTTGCATTTCTCTGATGCTTAGGGATGATGAACATTTTCTTAAGTGTACGTTTGCCATTTGTATTTCTTCCTCTGTGAACTGCCTGTCCAGCTCTTTGCCCCATTTTATGAGTGGGGTGTTTGACTTCTTACTGTTTAGATTTTTGAGTTCTTTGTAGATTCTAGAGATTAGGCCTCTATCAGTTGGATAACCCGCAAATATTTTCTCCCATTCTGTGGGTAATCTATTGGCTTTGTTTATTGTATGTTTGTCTGTAAAGAAACTCTTCAGCTTCATGTGATCCCATTGGTTGAGTGATAGTTTAAGTTCGTGAGCTACTGGGGTTTTGTTCAGGAAGTCTTTTTCCATTCCTATATCATGGAAAATACTTCCTAAATTTTCTTCCAGTAGTATTCGAGTTTCTGGTCTTATATTGAGGTCTTTGATCCATTTGTACTTGAGTGTAGTGCATGGTGAAATGTGTGGATCAAGTTTCAGTTTCCTGCATATGGTTATCCAGTTTGTCCAGCACCATTTGTTGAAGATGCTGTCTTTTTTCCAGCCTATATTGTTTGGGCCTTTATCGAATATCAAGTAGCTATAGTTGCTTGACCCAAAGTCCGGGTCCTCAAGTCTATTCCATTGGTCTATACTCCTGTTTTTATGCCAGTACCATGCTGTTTTTATTACAATGGCTTTGTAATATAGCTTTAGATCAGGTATGGTGATGCCTCCAGAGGTATTTCTTTTGCTGAGGATATGTTTGGCTATGCGAGGCCTTCTGCCTTTCCATATGAAATTTGAGATCATTTTTTTTTTTATCTCTGTGAAGAACACTGTAGGGATTTTAATTGGAATTGCATTAAATCTGTATATTGCCTTTGGTAGGATTGTCATCTTCACAATGTTAATTCTGCCTATCCAGGAACATGGGAGGTCTTTCCATTTTCTCAAGTCCTCCTCAATTTCTTTTTTGAGTGTTTTTATGTTCTCGTTGTATAGTTTTATATATTTTTTTTGTTGCTATTGAAAATGGGACTATGTCCCTTATTTCTTTCTCTGTATCTTTGTCATTTGCATATAAGAAGGCTACTGATTTTTGTGCATTGATTTTGTATCCAGCAGTAATGTGCCAAAGCTGCCTGCATTCAAGCTAGGAGTGGCACTGAGGCACCAAGCACTGAAGCAGCCCAAACTCTGGCTGGGAACACTGGGACCCGGAAGCAGTCTCTGCTCCCCTGCCACAGGACAATGGCGGATGGATGGTGTGGCAGACAGGTAGGGGATGGCACCTGAGCTGGTGCAAGCGAGAGACACAGTCTGAGCTTGCGTGACAGTTGCTGTGGGACTGGGCTCGCTCAGTAAGTGGGCGAGTGTGCAGAGTGGTCTGAGCTTCCACACGCAGGGATCGGGCATGCTGGCACACAGTAGCTGTGGCGCTGGCGGCAGCTGCCGCGCTGTGAACGTGCGGCTATTTGGGGAGAGGGGTGGGCTACCCGTCTGGGAGGGGATCCGTGATTCCCTGTTTCCCCCGCTTCTGTGCCCTCCCAAATTTCTCTCCCCTGAAAGCCCCAATGAACCCTAAATATCTTGCCTTTCTTTGAACCCTGGGATTTGCAGCGCAGCTAGGCGGTCGCCATCTTCCCAGAATTCTCTTTTATTTTGATGTCATCATCTTTTCTTCCTAATATGAGGGTCTTGTTTAGGTAGTAAGGTCATGGATATCCAGACTACTTTGTGTCTGGAAGAGTGCGGTGTAATCTGTATTCTTTTTTCATATTCCAATTCTCTGTTGAAGTTTTTCTTTAAAAATAATCTATTTGCTGCATCGCTTACTTTTTTTGAGCCATGATGATTGTTGTCATCTTCAAGCCCTGCCATCCAACTCCAGTGTTAGGATAAGTATTGCACTATAGCCAGGCATATGCCTTTAGTCCCAGCACTCCAGAGGCTGGGGCAGAATCACTATGAGTTCTAGGTCAGCCTGGGCTAGAGTGAGACTATGCCTTGAAAAAACCTGCATAGTTCTATTGTCTGTTTTATCCCCAGAGTTTATTTATATGATTTTGTATTGACATTTAATGCATATTTTATATTTTAAGATGTATACAAAAAAATTGTAGGCTCCAAGTGAACATTACTTTCAGAGAAAGAGAGTTCCTTATTTCCTCTGCAAGACACTGAAAGCACAGAGCAGATCATCTCAGTCATCTTGCTAGACTGCCCCACATTCACAGTTCCTCTGGTGTTTCCAGAAGCCCCATGTTTCTGAAGCCCTTGGAGCCCAAAGTTCACTCACTCTAGGTCTGCACATTGGCAAAAACCCCACTGGGGCTAGTGGACCTCCTGCCCTGTGCAGCTTGCTTCTCAGGACCCAAGGCTAGCCTCTCCCTGGAGTCAGTGGAAGTGCCTGGTAGAACAGGGAACTACAGGGGCCCATGCCACCCCCTCCCATGCTGAAATCAAAGACTTGGCTCCTGCAACTTCTGTGACATTCTGGTCCTTTTCAATAGATGACATTATACTTGGACAATGCCTTGGTTTACCACAAATTCTTCTACCTTGTATAGAAAGTGGTTACAGGGTCACAGAGTGGACTAGACCCACTTTCAGGGGAGATTTGCTCCCAACTCACAAAAATTAAATCACTGAGTCCTTAACCCAGCGCTGTACATGCCTATCCTGCAGGCCGCATGGCCCTAATATCCACCTACTCCACAAGGCCTCTTGAAGGACCTCAGCTCTTGCCCTCTTTCCTGACTTGCTCTTCTCCACACCTGTCACCATTGGGCAATGATGTAGCTGACTTACTTCTCTGTGCTGGGCCTGCCTGCTCCAGTGAGTGCAAGTACTGCAAGCAGGAAGTTCTGCCTGTTCCCGCCATTGCTGAGCAACACCCAAGTCAACACTGAGGAAGCAAAAGGTGCCCAATAAACATTTATTGAATAAATCGGAATCATCAATCCTGTCTACTAGATAAGTAAACTGAGACCAGCAATGAATAATTTAATCAAAGTGAGAGTTTATATAACCTTAACCTTAAATAAATCATTCCATTCTGCACAAGAGAAGCTGGGCTGGGCATTGTTGTGACAATAGGGCCCTTCCTGCAGGGCTTCTGGGTTTTTAACTTGGCCTCTGCTGTTAACAAGTGCCCTTTGGCATTCAGTTTCATTATTTCAAAAGCTGGGAAGAGCTGGGGCATGGCTCAGTGGTAGAGCACTTGTCTGGCATGTGGAGGTCCTGAGTAAAATCCCCTTCTGCCAAACACACACACACACACACAGAGAGAGAGAGAGAGAGAGAGAGAGATCCTTATCCTTACACCTGGTAGGTTACACCCTGTTTTTCATTCAGTAGAAGGAGTGAGGCACAAACTTTCCTGGTTGACCTCATGAACCCAGGCCTCCTCTGCTGGCTTTACTCAGTCAGAGGAAGGGGTGTTTGGGTTGCGTTTTGATGGCTGAGGAGTTTCCAAGTAAAGAACATGGCAAGAGCATTTCAGGCAGAGAATAGAACATTGAAGACACTAGAGAGGCTCAGCCAGATAAAGGACCAGAAGGATGCGTGAAAGGAGACCAACCAAGGAGAGAGCAGGAGACAGACTCCAATAGATGGGGAAGGAGGCTGCTTTTGTCTTAAGGGAGGGCAGAAAGTGGATGTCAAGAAGGGAGGACACTGGCTAGGTAGTGCCTGCCTTAAATAGGGCAACAGGGGTAGGCAGGTCAGGAGGAAGCCCTGTAGGAAGGTAGAGGGCTGTGGCGGGTGGAGCAATAGGTAGGGCACCTGCCAGAAAGACCACAGATGGACTTAAAGCAGTGGAGATTTACTCTTTCATGCTCCTAGAGCCAGAAGTCCACATTCATGGTGTCCATAGGGCCATATAGCTCCAAGTCTGTTTGTACTCTCCCTCTTGGGATTGCCAGAAGACCTTGGCATTCCCACCTTGCACTGTGTCACAGCCACCCCTCCCCACCTGTGGTTTGTGGTTTGAATATAAACCATTCCTCTGAAAGCTAATATACTAGAGGCTTAAAATTTCTAGCTGGAGGTGCTAGAGATTTTAGAAGGGATGGCCTTGATGGAGGAAATAAGTCACCAGCATGTCCTTGGGGCTATCTTGTTTTCTTTCTCTCCCTTCCTCCGTCCCTCGCTTCTTCCTGCCATGATGCCATGAGGTAAGTGGTCTTAGCTCCCCACGGGGTCTGCCATGATGTCCTGCCTCACCATACAGCAGATAAAGGAGTCATGGACTATGGACCAAATGTCTGAAACTGAGTCCAAAGGATCCCTTCCTGCCTTCAGTTGTTTTCTTAGTTATTTGGTCACAGTGACAAAGATCTGACTAACACAACCTCTGCCATCCTAAGTGCATCTGTCCTCTGTGTGTCTAGACATTCGTCCTCTAGAGATGTCATAGATGTAGGGACACCCTAATCTAGGAAGTAGCTGCTTATATCAACAGAGACCCCATTTCCGAATGAGGTCACATAGAGCTACTAGGGGTCAGGACCTGAAGATATTTGAAGGAATACGTCCAATGCCTACCAAGGGACCAGAACATTCACTAACCATGTCTGTGCTTCCTGCACCACTGTGTCTGCTGTGACCTGCTGGGCAGGTCTGTGAGGGACCACCACCCTCTCTCACTTGCTGAGTAGTTACTCATCAGCTGTTGAGCCCCAAGTCTGGGCCTCAGGGAACCAGAGAGGATGAAACTACAGAGGTGCTGTCATCAGGAAGCGCTGACAGTGCTAGGCTCACTCTTGGAGGCAGGGGAGCACCCTTGGGGGCATATTAAGCCCAAAGAGTGGGAGCAGAGTACAGCATTGCAGTCGTGTTCCCCAGGGATGGGACAAGTGTAAGAGGCAGCAGCCTTGGGTATCTCCTGAAAGTGCTGGTCTTAGGGAATGAAGGTGTTCTGGGGGTCAGATCAGCACATGCTGGTGCCCTGAGCAGCCCTCCAGGCTGGCCCTTCAGCAATTGGCCAAAGCTGGGAAAAGAGCCAGCACCTCCAAAGGGAGCCCAGGCAGCACGGTGAGCCAGTGCCTTGCTGGAAACAGCAGAGGGTAGCTTCAGCTTGGGTGTGAGAGGAAGGCTCTGTCTCCCAGGGCTGGGGGAGGACGCTTGATGATGTGCATCAGGTCCCTGGACACCCAAGCACAACATGCCCACATCAGGCCACTGGCGCCAAAATTGTCTCGAAAGCCCATTGTAGACCACAGCCTGCTGCACGCACTTCTCCTGCAATTACAGGGTGAGTCATTAATTAAAGAAGACCTGCTTTCCAAGCCTCGCAAGGAAACAGGCTCCCGTGCATGTATTCATTCGGCATTTATGAGCCTGCTGTTGGTAATGAGACATGAGCACAGTCTGATGGCAGAAGGCCTCGATTTGCATGTCATCTCCATGTGAAGACCCAGAGTGGCCAGGGCTCTGAGCAACATGCATGGTGCCCGCCCTGTGTAGGGGTCCTGTGTCTATGCACAGCCTCTTCCCCCAGAGGAGGAGCAGAATCTGGGACAAGGTACCAGTTCCCAGGTCCTTTTGGCAAAGACAGATAGTATAGCAGAGTTGTAGAGAGGTGACATCCCAGCAGGCACTGTTAGTGTGGTTCTGCCTGCACCTATGGTCAGGTCTCCTCTAACAGGACATTTACTGTGAATCTCTTCCTGTTGCACAATCAGCCTGAATCCTAACCCTACAATCTCAGAGCCTTCTCCATCCTCCAGCCCGCCCACCTGTCATCACAGGCCTCAGCCAGCCCACGTTGCCCACTCAGGTCTACCCTAGAAAAGCCTCCGCTGCCCCCAGGTTTCTTGGCAGATTTTGCTCTGGCCTCCTCTGGAATGGCTCCTTTAAGCAGCCAGACATGTGAGGGCCACACTGACCTTGGGATCTCCTTGCCCTCACTTTGAACTCTTCTCGGGGTTCTCTTGGGACTTGCCACCTCTGAGGGCTGCAGGTGCTGGTGTCCTTGCACCCCTTTCTATGCAAGCTCTGCTTTTCTTGTCCCTCTTCTGATGCTTGAGGAGATGTCATAGTTGCTTTGTTATTTTTTACTTTTTAAACTTGAACATTTTTTCCTCTTAAAGCTGATGAGTCATCGAAAATTGGAAAAGAAAAACTAAATTAAATTCAACATGAGGAGTGTATTAGTTACTTTCTCATTGCTGTGACAAAATACCTGACAAGAAGTAACTTAAGAAGGAAGGGTACCCTGGTGTGGTGGCACACACCTTTAATCTCAGCACTCACACTCAGGAGGCAGAAGTAGGAGGATCGCTGTGAGTTCAAAGCCAGCCTAAGACTACAGGCATAAGGAAGATACCCACATCATGGTGAGGAAGTTGTGGTGGCAGGAGGAGCAGGTCACAATCATCCATAGGCAGGAAGCGGAAAGTAATGAACACTAGTGCTCAGCTTGCTTTCTCTCTTTAAGCAATCCAGAACCTCAGCCCATTGCATGGTGTCACACACAGCTAAGATAGGTCTTCTTACCTCAAATAGCCTAATCTAGAAAATTCCTCACAGACATACCCAGAGACTTGTCTCTAGGGGATTCTAGAAATAATCATATTGACAATTAAGACTACGTTAAGCAATGTTCCCCAAGCCTTGAGAGGCATGATATCTCCAACTGTGGATTTCGAAGTTAACTGAATGGAAGAGTCTGGAAGCACCAGGTGTGGGGGTGCAACAAGCTGGCAGAACTCTGAAGGGAGAAGAGCAGCAATGAGCAAGTAAGACCGCAGAGAGGTGGCAGGTGGCCAGAGACAACATCTATGAGGAAACATAGCGGAGCTCCAGGGCACAGGCAGACATGTGCCACAGCCCTGGAGGTCAGCCACAGCCAGCAAGCACAGCTCTTTGCAACCACTCATCTCTGAGCTGAGAAGGGGAAATTCTTGGGCCTGGGTAATATGGGGAAGCGGACATGGTCTGCAAGGTGAGGAGTGACCCCTTCACATCTGATCATGGCTCCTCCTCATTGAATACTTGCTGTACTCCTGTCCTCCCACACTGGCAACCCAGGCCTGACTTATGGTGAGGCCCTCCAGGCTCTGCTTCACTAGCCTTACTGCCTTATTGGAGTCTGGGAGTTTGTTGTTGTGCTGAGAATTGAACCTTGCACATGCTAGGCAGGTGCTCTACCACTGAGCTACCTAGGAGTTTGGAGCCACTCAGAAGACCTAGGTTTGAGCCCTGCCCCTGTTGCCAGGAGACCACAGACAAGTACCCTCACCTCTCTGTAACCCAGATTTTACCAGATGCAGAGTGGTCCCAAGGACTTTATCAAGACTGGGTCAGTATACACAAAGCACTGCATGCCATGCCAGGCTCTCAGCACCTCCACTGCGTGCCCTGCCTGGATGAATGGATGGATAAATGAATGGGACAGACAGATGGTTGGGGAAGCCAAGCACTCACCCTCACTGCCTGCTGTTTGTGAGCCACAGAGGAGACAGAGCTGGGCACTGATGACGAAAGGCTTACACCTGACCAATCACTGGGTGCTGCCTCCCCAAGCCCATTATTGCAATTAGGAGCTAGCACTCCACTTAACTGCCAGAGCAAGTGCAACTGCAGGCTGGACCTGGGGAGATGGACACTCAGCTGTCTCGCCAGCCTGGAGCCCCAGGCGCATCCGTTCCAAGGGAGAGTGTCAGACCAGGCCAAGGGCACTTTCTTTTGAACTTCAGTCTGCATGAGGCTGTGGCTGAGTGGGAATGAACAGAACACACACACTCACGGGGGTGGGGGGATTGATTCCCATACTCCCTGCAGCCTCGGCTCAGCTACCATAGTAAAGTGCCACAGGCTGGGCTTTGGCAACAGTTTCAGCCTCATGGTCTAGAGGCTGAAGTCTGAGGTCAAGATTAGCAGGGCCACCCTCATTGGCTTGCAGATGAAATCTTCTCCCAGTGACCTCATCAGATTGTCTCCCCATGTGTGTCTGAGCCCTGAATTCCTCTTCTTTTTGAAATCTTTATGTGTGTGTAGGTGTCTGCATGTGAACCATAGCATGGAGGTCAGAGGACAACTTCAGGTGTCAATCCTTACCTTCTACCTTGAGGCAAGACTTCTCAATTTTCTCTGTTGCCTATGCCAGGATAATTGTCCTGTGAGCTTCTGGGGATTCTCCTGCCTCTGCCTCCCATCTTGCCATAAGTGCCCTGGGATTACAGATGTGCAGTTCTGTGTCTAGCTTCACTTGGATTCTGGGGATCTAAAATCACTTATTTAGCAAGCACTTTACTCACTGAGCCATTGCCCAGTTCAGCTTCCTCTTCTTATAGGGACTCTGCTCAGATTGAATAAGGGCTGCCTTAGTCACATTGCAATTAAATCTCTGTACCAGCCCAAGCTCCAAATGCAGTCATGTTCCAGTGTTCCTTGGCTTAGCCATGGAGCATTGGAGACACAGTTGGACTCTGTCTGGGCCTTTAGGACAAGAAATTGTAGGCTTGTTCCTCACAGTAGCAGAGGTGGAATCCTGAGGCTCATTAGTCCCTGTCCCTTGACTAGGCACCCAGAGATGCCAGCACAGTCTCACCCTCAAGCCCCAAGCCTGCACCTCCCACATTTGTGCCTGTGCTCTGTGGCCCTCTGTGGTCCAGTATTCAGCACAGATAGATGCCTATGGACTGATGTAAGGAGAGCCAAACACAGGCAGGGATCTCAGCTAGAGAGTGCCTCCAAGCCTGGTGCTACTAGTTTTCTGTAGACCCAGGGGCTTGCCCTGTCTGCTTCTTTGTTCTCTGAACCTGCTTCTGTACTAGGAAGGGCCACAAAATCCTTCTCAGATGCTCCTAGAAGAATTATCTAATGGCTTCACCTGAAATGCACCGGTACAGGCTCACCTCTGGGAGGAAAATGCTGTGCTCCCGAGAAATTTGCAAATGTCCACATGTCCTGGCTCACACTTAGGCCTGGCCGGGAAAACCACTCTGCAGGCAACTGTGTGATTCTGTGCCACGATTCTGGTCCAGGCTGGACATGGCTGGTAACACTCTGAATTCTGTCTAGACACTGTAGGAATGCTGGACACGACAAATTCATTAGCAAGCCTGAATAATTTAGACAGATCTGAAAAGTCAATGAACAGCAAGGTGCTTCCCTCATGGTCTCGGCAATATAGATTCTCTTTAAAGGAGGAGTATAAATTAATAACAGTCCAATAATCACTAATGACACAGCAGAGTGGGTGAGACTCCCAGACAGCCACTCATTAAGGAAACCATTCATTTCTGTCCCTCTGGATGCACTGGTTGGTTAAGTTCTTAGAGGCAGCCAGTGCCCTGGCCAGAACTGACCATGCCGCTAATGAATTGCAAGGCCATAAACTTCTGCAGTGGAGAAAGACTTTGCAGAAGTCACTCCGCCCTGGAAGGTGAACCTGGGGAGAGAGTGGATATGATCACTCCCCTCACACGCTGACCAGAGGGTCCAAGGAATGACAGAGAGTAGATAGCTACTCTTGACCTCAGAAGTGGCTGCCCCCACCCAAGTGAGGAGTCTACAAGCCCTGCCACCCTCTTGGTACCACCAAACCTAGTGGTTCATGTGCCCTTGTATTTCATGGGCCACTCCAGGCCTCACTCTCCTTTGGTGTACAGTGCCCACATCTCCAGCTTCTACCCCCAACATATGCACCTGCTATTAGAGAGCTCTCTGGCTCTGGGAGCAGACGTGCACACTTATAGGGCAGGAAGACAAGCCAAGGTCTCCTCCCAAGATTTAGTTCTCTGTCAACACCTTTAGTCAACATGGAGACCTTGGTGAGCAGGTGCCTCAGGCAGACAGTCTCCCTACTCAGTTGTCCACCGAGGTTAACCCCTTTCTAGCACCTTTCTCTATTTTCTTGCTATTTTCTTGCTTCCCATCCCTCTATCCTTCTTCTCCTCTCCTCTCCTCCACCCTTCCTTCCCTCTTCCCTTTCTTATCTCTCTTCTCTAACTGGCATTATGCTGTTTGAATCCAAGTGAAGTCCTGTCCATAGGTCGGAAGGAAGTGCTGGGCCTGGTGAGCAGGAACATGATGCAGGGGCTGTGGCATGGCCTGCAGCACACCGGCCATGGGTCTTCCCCCAGGCTTCCTCCATGGGAACCTGCAGTCACAGAACAGGAGTGGATGCTGGGCAGGAGAACACACCAAGGCCCGTGCTGTTAGGTGGTGGCTTTAAACTGATGTTAATGTGGAGGGGTCTAGAGGACACCCTGATCCAAAGGAGGCTTAGGGAGGCTGCAGTCTTGGTTTCCATATCATCAATGGTCTGTTGAGCCACAGACCCATCCTGTGGTCATTTCTTTCTGTCCAGGGCACACATCAGGGCAGGATCTCATGCTGGACTGTAGAAGGACCTTGAGGGCAGGATGTTGAATGTCCTGAGCTGGTTACAAAAGCACAGATGCTGCATGCATGGTTCCATGTATGCAGTCCCTAGAGGAGACAAAGTCAGAGGCAGAAAGTAGGATGGAGGCTGCTGGAGCTGGGGAGGGAAGCAGGGGCAGAGTTACAAAAGCTATCACACAAGGAGACTACAACAACACTAATGCGTCAGAGCTATGCACACAGGCATGTTGGAAGGTCGGCTCCATATATTATCCCTTCTCTGTGGCAGAATCCCTGCATTGGTAACAGACCTTTGTACTGCAATGTCCATACCTTCCCCTTCCCCACCCAGCGGGGAGACAAGGGCAAAGTCCTTAAGGCCCCACCTTTCTTACTTAAGACCCCCACCTTCCTTGCTTAAGGCCCCCATCATGTTTAGAGCTAGCAATGTCAGGGCAGGTCCTTCTCATGCTACCTGCCCTGGCCCCTGTGTCCACTTCCCTTTGTCACTTTAGGACCCAGGATAACCTCAGTCTCTTAAGGCCAGCAATTAAATTGTTTCTACCTTCACCACTGCTATAAGCCTGGAATATACCTACAGGTCCCAGTGATGGGAAATGGACTTCCCTGAGGGATCCTGACATTATTCTGCCTCCCTGGGGGCATCAGGGAGCCCAGCCAGCTTATGTGCCTCTATCACACACAGCTGCCAGCACGGTGTAACTCTCCACAGGCTCACAGCCAGATGTGTGGCTTCCACACAGAAATACTGGCTCTTCTGGCCAGGTTCCCCCAATGGCTTCATATGTAAGATGGAGACAAGCTGAGGTCTAAGCAAGAAGAGGAGCGCGACATTCATGGTAGATAGTCCCCTGTCCTCCTATGATTACTGAGTATGCCAGGGGTCCCTCAGAGCCTCCTCTCTGGTTCTATATGGACACACCAGGGCAGCACAGTGGACACAATGATAAAATAGGCTTTATAAGTCCCATGTTATTTATAGATATACATGAATTTAGCAATAGATGCAGAGTCCTAAAGTCCAAACCATGAAGGGATAACTGTAATGAAGCCAGGAAGTCAAAACAAAGAGCCACAATCTCCGTTTTCCAATGGGACCCTGGCATCACCACCCACTTGAAGGGGCCCAGAGGATGTCCTGAGCCTCATTCCACCAGGTTGAAGTGAGAATAAAATCCAGTGTGCACCCACAAGGCAGAGCCCTGTGGTCTTTTAAAAAGCAATTCAAGGGTTGAAGAGATGGTTTAGTGGTTAAGGTGCTTGCCAGCAAAGCCAAGGGACTGAGGTTTGATTCCCCAGTACCCATGTAAAGCCAAATGCACAAGGTGGCACATGCATCTGGAGTTTGTTTGCAGTGGCTGGAGGCCCTGGCACACTAATTTTCTTTCTCTATCTCTGCCTCTCTCTCCCTCTCTCTCCATCTTTCTGTTAAATAAACAAAGTACAAAGCAATTCAGGGAAGCAGTGCATCCTTGCCTTGTGCTCGGGTTGGAGGGTCAGTAGTCAGAAGGAGCACTAGGTAGGAAAGTATGAGATGGCTGTCCTGATCTTGCCCCTCCCCGGCAGCAGAGCTGGCATCCTCCAACTCCTGTCGTCTTGTGTGCTTGTAGTATGTCACCCATAGACTCAGGTATTTTATTAAAGCTTGTAATTTAGGTCTCCAGCCCACCTGGCTGGAAGAGGTATCACTGGGGGCAGATCCTGGAGTCCAGCCCTAAGGTGTGTGTAGAGGCAGATCTGATTTCCAGCTCAAAGCTATTGCAGAAAGTATGAGCTCTGGCTGGGTCCCTGCTACTTGCTGCCAGTTTTGTGCTTGCTGCTTTTAGATGTTTGCTGGCTTGTTGTAGTCTCTCTCTCTCTCTCTCTCTCTCTCTCTCTCTCTTTCTCTCTCTCTTTCTGTCTCTCTCCTTGGATTTATGAATGGGAGCCAGCTTCTTCCACCATTGATCTGTCAGCCCTTCCTCCCCTAAACTGTGTCTGATTCAGATGTTCATCCCAGCATTGTGGAGGTGTCTACTACATCCTTCCTCTGTGAACATCGCCTTGAGTGAAGACTTGAGCCACATGACGCCCTTTTCTGTCTCCAACCAGGTGGCCCTCCCCAGAATGGGCCCCATAGCAATTGTGTTTGCCACTGCACCCAGCTCTACCCTACCCCACACCTTTTCCACTTGGCTTTCTCTACTTTCCATTACTTTTTAAAATATGTTGGGCTGGAGAAATGGCTTAGCAGTTAAGGCACTTGCCTACAAACCCTAAGGACCCATGTTCGACTCTCCAGATCCCATGTTAGCCAGACGCACAAAGGTGAGGCAAGTGCAAGGTCACACATACCCATTAGGTGGCACAAGTGTCTGGAGTTTGATTTCAGTGGCTGAAGCCCTGATGTGCCAATTCTCTCTTTTCTCTAAAACAATAAAAATAAAGATATTAAAATATAATGTTGATTTACTGTGTGTGCATATGTGTATGAGTGTGTGTACACATTGGCACACATGAGAAAGTCAGGAGACAACCTCAAGGTGTCTGTGATCTTCTTCCACTTCCTGTAGACAAGGCCTCTTGCAGCTGCAAATGAATAGCAGCGTAGCTGACCTGGCTCCACCTCTCATTGTCCTAGCCACATTGGGATCACAGATGCATTTGTCACTTCATGTCCAGTTTTATGTTGATGGCTGAGAAGTTGAACTTGGGCAAGCAGGCTTTGCAAGTAAGTATGCAAACCACTGAGCAATCTCCCCAGCCCCTGTCCCTGTGTTATATGGGGGACTCATTCTCCCACACTGGTAGTCATCACTGTCCCCCTCCCAGCCTAGCCAGTGGGAGCACCCCACTGGGATGCCCTAGGGTGGGAGAAATGCAACTGGCCATTCACAGATAGAGGCCAAATGAAGGCAAGGAAGCCCCAGGCCGGTGTGGCTGGTGCCTCTCAGCACAGCTGGGCTTGCGGGTTCTGCTACCCATGGCTCTGCTCTGCTCTAGACTTGGTCTGGAGAGACTCATGGGATCTTCAAAATGCTTCTGAGGGTAGTCACCCCCACTTTATAGATGAGTAAACTGAGTCCTGGCCAGGTAAGACCTCTTGCCTACTAGCCCAGGTCACAGCTGATGTGGGTAAAGGTGAAGTTAAATGCTATCCATCTACTTCTACCCATCTCTGTGCCTGGAAGGACAGGGGCCCCAAGGTCCTCATAGAAGGCAGGTCCTGTAGCATGGAGTGAAGGCACGGTCTATCCTGGCTCGGTAGCTCCAAACTTCAGGGTCAGCCTGGTTCCTTAGCTTCCTGAGAGATCCTGGTCCCTGGCACACACAGGAAAGGGAACAAAACCTGGAAGGAGGCCTCATCCCTGCCTCCAGCACAACCTTGAGGTAATTCACACCCTGGCAGAAGGAGGGATCCAAGGGGCCTGTCCACCCTGCTGGTACCTCCTCCCTACTCCATCACCCATCCTGCTAGGCCTCTTTGTTCCATCATGCCAAAGCAAACCAAAGAGCCGCCCTGTTCTGCAAGGGGCCCAGGTATGTTCAGACTGTCTCCCAGTCTGTCCCTAGCACCCCACTGTCCCAGGGCCTCCTCCCAGCAGCCCTTGTGGAGCCCTCTTCCTCCATCCTCACCAGCACCCACTCCTCCCTCAGGCCTGGTGCACTCTCATGATTGCCAGGAAACCTCTAGACCATAGCCTGACAGGTTCTAGTTGCTTCTTTGTGCTCTGGGCTTGGATTGGCCTATGTGGTCCCCCAGCCCCCAGCCTGTGGCCTCAGACAGGAAGCTGCTCTGTCTGGTCAGTGTGGACAACTCACACAGGGCTCACTTTGGGACCAGTGCCACTTTGGGATGGTTGCTGGGCCAGCAGTTGACTTTTTTCAGGTCTGTCAATCCCAGGAGCTCCCATAGTAGGGCAGATAAAAATTCAAGTTCTGCCGGGCGTGGTGGCGCACGCCTTTAATCCCAGCACTCGGGAGGCAGAGGTAGGAGGATCACCGTGAGTTCGAGGCCACCCTGAGACTCTATAGTGAATTCCAGGTCAGTCTAAGCTAGAGTGAGACCCTACCTTGGAAAAAAAAAAAAAATTCAAGTTTTGTTGTATTACAGAGCTTTGAACTAGTAGTGTGTGTGTGTGTGTGTGTGTGTGTGTGTGTGTGTGCAGGCCAGAGGAAAATCTCCAGTTATTCCTCACAGGCACTGCCCATTTTTCTTGAGACAGGAGCTCATTGGCCTGGGAGCTCCCCAGTTAGGCTAGATTGGGTAGCTAGTGAGCCTCAGAGATCCTATATTTGCTTTGTACTTTCCCAGCACTGAGATTACAATGCCACCATGCCTGGCTTTAAAATATATATGTATATATGTATGTATGTGTGTATATATATATATATATATATATTTATTTATTTATTTGGAAGCAGAGAGAGAGAGAGAGAGAGAGAGAGAGTATGGGTGTGCCAGAGCCTCCAGCCACTGTAAACAAATTCCAGATGCATGTACCACCTTGTGTGTCTGGCTTATGTGGGTCCTGAGGAAGGGAACCTGGGTTTCTGGGCTCTTCAGACAAGCACCTCAACCACTGAGCCATCTCTCTAGTCCCCATACCTGGCTTTTTAATATGAGTTCTGCGAATCAAACTCATGTTTGTAAGGGTCACTTTACTGAACTATCTTCCCAGTCCCAAGTTCCATTCTCTAAATGGGCAAAAGTGACAAAAAAACAACCTGGGATAAAAGGCTGGACTTTTCCCGCAAGGATCAATGGCTTGGCTCCTTTGCAGTGCCCAGGCCGAGGGCAGTGGTGGGAGATCAGTCATTGGAGGCCTGTTGTGAGAGTGGTGTTATGATGCACTGCGTATCGGGGCACATGGAGTATTTTGAAGTCACACTGGGGTGATGGGCTGTGGGCACTGAGCTTTGCCTCACCTCTGGTCTCTCACTGTCTGCCCTGTGGCTGGCGACGAGAGGTGGCTTTGAAGGAGAAGTAGTGGTCTGCCAGAACGGCTGTGGAGGAGGGCAGGGGTCCTGGGAACATTTAGGCCTTATCGCTGATCAAAGCCAGAAGGTGCCGCCTGGACAGGCGAGGTGTGGCCCCACCTGGCTTTCATTAGGGTTATGCCTGCTCCAGTCAGGCCTGCTCTTGCTCAGCCCTCCAGACAGCCTGCCATGTGGCCTGTTCGCTGCACCTGGGGCATGCGGGAGCCACACACCAGCCACGGGCTTCACCCGCATCCACAGGCACCCCATCAGCTGTTGCTGCCTATAGGGTGGTGCCAGTGCTTTGGCCAGGACAGCCTTCTCCACGCCTTTTCTGCTCACCCTCAGCACACATTTGACACCTGCGCACACCAGGAGGCCACAAGTGTCCAGCAGCTCCAATTAGGCTGCTGTGGATAAGACCCTCACTGAACAAGCCCCCTGGCCACAGACTGAAATAGTTTGGGTCTTTAATGTCCCCACAAATGGCTCATGTGTTTAGGCTGGTCCCCAGCACCTTTGTGACACAGCCTAGTGGGAGGTGTAAGTTGTTGGGGGTGTGCCCTTGAAGGTATTTGGGGTAACCCAGAGTTTTCCTTTTTTTAAATCAACTGTTAAGTGGTTTTGCTGTGCCATGTGCTCTTGCTGCCACATGCTGTCCCCACAAGAGGCCTAAGAAGCAATAGAGCCACCCAGACATGGGCGGAAACCTTCAAACCATGACCCACTATTTTCTCTTTGAGTTGTTTTCTCTGGATTTACTGCAGTGATGGAAACTCTGCCACATGGACCAGGCCCTGTGTGGCCGGCCGAGCCTTCGGGTCCTTCTCTGCTTGCCATACTTCCTCCATGACATTCTGGTCCTTCTGCTCTATGCTGAAGCCCCTGTGGCCCTGTGTTGTTAAAGTGTGTCTCCTGAGCTCTAGTTTATGTGACTAAGGAACTGTTGACTTGTCATTCTCATGTGGGTATTTGCCCAGAGGACAGATCATCTCGAGGGCTGGGTAGGAAGCCCTGAGCCCAAGTACTTCTGTCTTCTCCACCATGGGCCCACATCAGTCCCTTTAGGGTCCGGAGGACATGGCAATGGAGTGGACACAGCACAGGTAGCATGTGCCAGTAAGGGGCTAAGAGTAGAGTTCAGAGTCTGACTCTAGCCCTGGATCTGTACACCCACTCCCTGAGCTCCACTCACCCTTCTAGAATGTTTTGGTGATAACACCCAGTGGGTTCTTCAGATGTTCCACCTTCAGAGAGGCATAGATGCATGTCGTGAACCCAAAGGTATTGTTGCTTTAACCCAAGGACCCCCATCTTCATGGGTTTCACTTGCTACTTCAGCTATCTCCAGAAAAATGCAGTTGCTCTTCAATGTCCAAACCTGGGGTTGAGTTCTGAGAAGCATAGCATACCTTCCTCCAGCCACTCAGGGTAAACTTCAGCAAGGCACTAGGACCAGCTCCACCTTGACTTCAGACCTCAGATTGACCCATTGACCTTGAACATGACTCAGCCTCTCCGCGCTTTGGGATGACTTGTACTGAGGGAGACATTTGCAGCTGGGAGAACCTACCTGGGGAACATGGGGAGGATTCTGGTCTCAGAAAGTGTTTCCTGTCATCTTAGCTTTGGGGTACACACCCAGCCCCCTTTGCTGGAACTAGTACAAGCAGTTTAGTCAAGTTCAAAGCTACTGCTTACAGAAGGGCAAAGGGAGGTGGGAGGACAGAGCTAGGAAATCCCCACTGCAGGAGCAGACGGTGCGCCTGGTGTGGCGTGCCGGTGAATCGTGCCTGCTGCGACCAGGTGTGGAGCCGCTCAAGGTCCTGCTCCCATTTCCAGCAAGTGATAAAGAGAACTAGCTAAAGCGGCTGCAGGTCTGGGGGGGGGGGAGCAGGTCTAGGTGGAGGGCCGAAGGTCTGGGCGGGGGGTGCAGGTCGGGGGGGGGGGTGCAGGTCTGGGTGGGGGCCGCAGGTCTGGGTGGGTCTGGGCGGCCCAAAGCTCTTGCCAGCTCTCTGTGGAGCTTGGTTGGTTGGAACAGCCTCAGATATACAAGTGGTCCCCAACAGGTTCCTGCGTCAGCAATTTTGGAGACACACGGGTGCTTTAGGAGTAGGAGCTGGTCAAGGTCACATGTCCTTGAACAGGTGACACTTAGCACATGACTTTTCCTCCTACCCCTGAGCTGAGGATTGAACCCGGGGCCTCACACTTGCTTTACCACAGAGCCACATGCCCAGGCCCTAGTTTTTTCCAGGTTGAAATTCAGTGAGTGCTTACCGTGTACACAGAGAAGCTCATAGTCATCAGCCAACATTTCTATGCAACATGAGCGGCAGAGTTGCCTCCCAGCCTTTTATTGACACTTATTATTTTACACTAATATAACGCTGCCAGTCACACATTTCCTAACCTGCTTGAGCATTTCCCCATCCTTGAAATCATCTCATATGCACTTTTGAGTGATATATTAGTTTCCTCATAAGAACACTTGTAATAAATCTTAAACTACCTCCACTCATTCTTACTGATGTGACTAATCTAGCAAAGTTGCTGGCTTATTTAAGTTATGTCCTTAAAAGTGCAGTCTTCCAGGGAAGCCATAGGTCAGCTTTGTGCCCGTGAGAAGATCAGAGGTCAACAAACAAATGTAAACCCAAACCATCCAGCCCTTCTCCTCCTCCCTCCCTCCCTCCTGTCCTTTCCTTTTGATAGGGGCTTATGTAGCCCAGACTGGCCTCAGCTAAAGCTGGCCTCGAACCCATAGTCAATCCTCCTGACTCAGCCTCCCAAGTACTAGGATTATAGGCTTCTTTACAAAAGGCTAGAATTAGCAAGAGAGTGATTGCCAGAGACCCGAAGTTACTGAGTCAGGGCACCAGGGACATATGGGTCTTGTGAACGATCCAATGGGCATCCATGTCACTGGCTAACTGCTTACACACAGGGTCATCCAACATGAGGATGGATGGTTAGCATTAGAGGATTATGGGCTTCACTTGTCATGATTTTTGCATCCATCATTCCAGTCATCCTCAATAAGAAAAACAGTTTTCAATTGCCACAAAGGAGCATGTGGCCTTCTTTTCTGAGGACTAGCCACACGGGGTAGCTGGGCTCTGCCAGCTCTCCTGGCAATGGGGAAGTAAATGCAGTCACACGCTAGGCAAGCAGTGGTGCTGACGGCCGCTGCCACCAGCTTCCTGCTTTGAATTTGCACAGACACAGCTGCAATCCAGGAAGTAGACCTGCCTTTAGTGTGTTCAAGTCCATGTAAAATACATCCAACCAGTATGACTGAACGAGAAGAAAGCACTAAAATGACCCAGTTTTGAGAGGGCGGAAAAGATACACTATATGGGATATATTTATATATAGTATGTATATTTACATTTTAAGTTAAACATTTATATATAGATTTACACATTAACATATAATGCATACATATTTCATATGATATATATGTAATAGTATATAATATGCTACATATATATGCTGATGGTTTGGGGAATGTAGTTTAGTATAGAGTACTTACGTAGCATGTTCAATCTGAGTTTAATCTCCAGGATTACAAAAATAAATAAACTTACAAATAAAGAATAAACAGGGCTGGAGAGATGGCTTAGCACTTAAGGTGCTTGTCTGTGAAGCCTAAGGACCCTAGGTTCAATTCCCCAGTAACCACATAAGCCAGATACACAATGGCACATGCATCTGGAGTTCATTTGCAGTGGCTGGAGGCCCTGGCATGCCCATTCTCTCTTTTTATCTGCCTCTTCCTCTCCTCTCTTCCCCCCCTCAAAAATAAATAAATAAAATATTTTTTAAAAGAATAAACAAAGCCGGGCATGGTGGCACATGCCTTTAATTCCAGCACCCTGGAGGCAGAGGTAGGAGGATTGCCATGAGTTCAAGGCCACCCTGAGACTACAAAGTTAATTCCAGGTCAGCCTGGGTCAGAGTGAGACCCTTCCTCGAAACACCAAAAAAAGAATAAACATACATAATGGCAGTAAAGTTAAACTATAGAAAAAAAATATAAACATACAAATAATATAAATAACCATACAACGTATAATCATGTGTGTATATTGTATATATAATTTGTCATAAATTATCTACAAAAAAGCATATTAAATGTTTATAAATTGATACCACTTTATGATATTCTGTGTGGTGATAGATTTGTATCAAATGCTTTTAAAAACACTAATTTCTCTAGGATTTGTGGAAAAGAAAATATTTCACTCAGGCGTGTAAGCCCATCTGTGACCTAATTTACATGTCTTGCTGAATGTATTCAACAGCTACTTGCTCAGGCCTTGCTTTAAACTAGGACCTGGCCAACCAGACCCTCACATATGGATAGGGCCGATATCGGCCCTGGGACTCTCACTGGACAGCGGCAAGGAAGTCAGGGCAGAGACAAAGTCATCTGAGGGGCTCATAGGCTGCAGCCCCAAGATGGTTCCTCAGGGGAGAAACTGGGGTGTCAGCAGGGCCTCATTTCCAGTGCCCAGGCTCACTACTATACCTTCAGGCTTTTTAAGAGTCCATATCCACTTGTTTATTTATTTAGCAAGTATTTATCACACATCTACTACATGCCAGGAGACAACACTTGTCTTTGTTCTGAGCTCTAGGTGTCAGCAGAGCATGCTGTGGGAGATATTGTGGAATTAAGGCAAAATCGGCTTCCTTCTTTAAAAAAAAAAAAAAAAAAAAAAACTGGGATAGGTAGCAGCTTGTTTCTCCAATCTCTTTAAATCAGTTAATTTCACATTCATCATTCCTTCCTGGTTTCATTCATCCATTCACAGATCTCCATCAAATGACAGATGTTAATAGAGATAAATAAAGAGCTGCTTCAGTTCACACTATCTTCTGGCAAACACCAGTGTCTAGACTCACACTTTGGGCCGGTGTTTCCAGGCTAGAACGCTGGGTGGGGCTCCTTCTAGGGAATCTCCCAGGGACAAAGACAAATGAGAGCCTGATCCTTATGGACAGGGAGAATTCCATCAGGCTCAGGCCATCTGGTGCTGATGCTGCCTAGTCCTAAACAACCCAGGAGATGTGGGAAACCCAGGGAGATGCGGGAACACCTTCAGGTATTTTAAAGTGGAATCCTTCCCCAAATGGCAGCCGTTGCAACAGAGAGTGTATCAGACACTCCTGTGCGTTTCCCTGCTTTCTGTCTGCCAGGGGGTACAGAGTGTCCTGCAGAGTTGAGGACCACTCTTATGGGGAAGGAGCAGCTAGCTGTGTACTGGGGTCTGAGTAAATGTGTTTCTGCGCCCTTTCTTTTTAACTGACTGGAACAGTGGTTGCCAATGCCCCTCCTCCACTCTCAGACAATTGCTCCATTTTTATTCTTGTTCCCCTAATTTGTTTGGATCTGGAGACCAACTTGAATGGATTTTGAAGTCATCTAATGACTTATTTCCCCAGAGGTTGGGGTTCATATGTTGCCAGCTTTGATGGGGGCATTAACTATTCCTGATTTGTGGATCCATCACACTGCCCAGGGGAAAGCCATGCATGATGGGTACAGTTTTCCCAAGGAGAATAGAGAAGAGAGGCCAAGAAAGTGGGACATAGCTATAGGGCAAGGTAGTATCCTCCCATTCATAGGGTCCTGGTCTACAGGTCCCAAGTGCAGACTGGCATTATGAGCTCTGGTGCAAGCTCTGTTTGAATCTAAGTTTCCTCATGTAAGACTGAGAAGAAATGATACTAGACCAAAATACATGTTACAGAAGTGTCATGATGTTTCAGCTAGGTGGTAGATATAAAATTGCTTTGAAACATTTTGTTTCCAGGGTACTCATTAGATGAGGCCTCTTACTAGCAACATGATCTGTTATTTTTGTCCACATAGAGGTGACAATGAACACAAAATTAAGTCAAGCACAAGAAAAATGATTCAATCAAATTATGTGGTAAACATATGCCACCACTGTTAGGTTATATATGCAGGCCACATTAATCAAAATGGCACATAATTTTATTAAAAAAAATCAAAATCTTTAAAAGTCCACTAGACTTAATTAGTGAATTATACAAGGGTTTCAAGATGCAAGGTCAGTACACAAAACTCAGTAATTTCTCTATATTTTCCATAGCTTGGAAGTTGAAATTTTTTTGTTTTTTTGTTTTTTCAAGGTAGGGTCTCACTCTAGCTCAGGCTAACCTGAAATTCACTACGTTGTCTCAGGGTGGCCTCGAACACATGGTGATTCTCTTACCTCTGCCTCCCGAGTGCTAGGATAAAAGGTGTGCACCACCATGCCCAGCTCAGAAGTTGAAATTTTTAATTTGGAAATTGAAATAAAACAATTTTAGCCAGGGGTGGTGGCACATGCCTTTACTCCCAGCACTCGGGAGGCAGAGGTAGGAGGATCACTGTGAGTTTGAGGCCACCCTGAGACTACATAGTGAATTCCTAGTCAGCCTGGACTAGAGTGACACCCTACCTCAAAATATAAAAACAAAAAAAATTTAATGCCATTTAGAGTAATGGAAAAATAGATATAAATGTAGCAAAAACAATGTGAGATCTCTACATAAAAACAAAAAAGATTGATAAATGAAATTAAAAATGATGTACATAATGGATAGGTATACCATAATCTTAGACCAGAAGACTCAGTATTATCAAATGTGTCCATATTAGTCAGGGTTCTCTAGAGGAACAGAACCAACAAAATGAATTGTACTAAAAGGAGAATTTATTGGATTATCTTACAGCAGTCCAACAATAGCAGTCTATGCTTGAGAGTCAAAGAACCTGGTAGCTGTTCAGTCCATGTGGCTGGGTGCACTGCAGGCCTAAAACACTGATGGCCTGAAGGCTTCCTGGAGAGCCACTGGTCTTCAGTCCACACTGGAAGGCTGAGGAGATGGTTCCAATGCCGAGGAAGGATGGCTGAACAGGAGAGATGCATGTGCAAGTAAAGGCGCTCACCAGCAAGCAGCTCCAGCAGCCAGGTGGGAAGAAAGGTGTTTATTTCAAGGGCAATTTCCATCAGTGGTGGAAGAAGCTGCTTACTTCCATAGACGCAAGCAGAGAGAAAAACCGCCAGCAGCCACCAGACAACAAAAAGTAGCAAACACAAAACCAGAAGTGAGCTCAAAACTGCTCTCTACACCTTTGGGTTGGAATTCAGATTTACCTTCAAACACACCTTTGGACTAGATCTTAGGATCTACCCCCAGTGACACCTCCTCCAGCCAGGTGGCTAGAGACCCAAGTTGCAAGCCTTAATAAAACACCTGGGTCCTCATAGAGTACCATAGTCCTCATAGAGTACCATAGTCCTCATAGAGTACCATAGTCCTCATAGAGTACCATAGTCCTCATAGAGTACCATAGTCCTCATAGAGTACCATAGTCCTCATAGAGTACCATAGTCCTCATAGAGTACCATAGTCCTCATAGAGTACCATAGTCCTCATAGAGTACCATAGTCCTCATAGAGTACCATAGTCCTCATAGAGTACCATAGTCCTCATAGAGTACCATAGTCCTCATAGAGTACCATAGTCCTCATAGAGTACCATAGTCCTCATAGAGTACCATAGTCCTCATAGAGTACCATAGTCCTCATAGAGTACCATAGTCCTCATAGAGTACCATAGTCCTCATAGAGTACCATAGTCCTCATAGAGTACCATAGTCCTCATAGAGTACCATAGTCCTCATAGAGTACCATAGTCCTCATAGAGTACCATAGTCCTCATAGAGTACCATAGTCCTCATAGAGTACCATAGTCCTCATAGAGTACCATAGTCCTCATAGAGTACCATAGTCCTCATAGAGTACCATAGTCCTCATAGAGTACCATAGTCCTCATAGAGTACCATAGTCCTCATAGAGTACCATAGTCCTCATAGAGTACCATAGTCCTCATAGAGTACCATAGTCCTCATAGAGTACCATAGTCCTCATAGAGTACCATAGTCCTCATAGAGTACCATAGTCCTCATAGAGTACCATAGTCCTCATAGAGTACCATAGTCCTCATAGAGTACCATAGTCCTCATAGAGTACCATAGTCCTCATAGAGTACCATAGTCCTCATAGAGTACCATAGTCCTCATAGAGTACCATAGTCCTCATAGAGTACCATAGTCCTCATAGAGTACCATAGTCCTCATAGAGTACCATAGTCCTCATAGAGTACCATAGTCCTCATAGAGTACCATAGTCCTCATAGAGTACCATAGTCCTCATAGAGTACCATAGTCCTCATAGAGTACCATAGTCCTCATAGAGTACCATAGTCCTCATAGAGTACCATAGTCCTCATAGAGTACCATAGTCCTCATAGAGTACCATAGTCCTCATAGAGTACCATAGTCCTCATAGAGTACCATAGTCCTCATAGAGTACCATAGTCCTCATAGAGTACCATAGTCCTCATAGAGTACCATAGTCCTCATAGAGTACCATAGTCCTCATAGAGTACCATAGTCCTCATAGAGTACCATAGTCCTCATAGAGTACCATAGTCCTCATAGAGTACCATAGTCCTCATAGAGTACCATAGTCCTCATAGAGTACCATAGTCCTCATAGAGTACCATAGTCCTCATAGAGTACCATAGTCCTCATAGAGTACCATAGTCCTCATAGAGTACCATAGTCCTCATAGAGTACCATAGTCCTCATAGAGTACCATAGTCCTCATAGAGTACCATAGTCCTCATAGAGTACCATAGTCCTCATAGAGTACCATAGTCCTCATAGAGTACCATAGTCCTCATAGAGTACCATAGTCCTCATAGAGTACCATAGTCCTCATAGAGTACCATAGTCCTCATAGAGTACCATAGTCCTCATAGAGTACCATAGTCCTCATAGAGTACCATAGTCCTCATAGAGTACCATAGTCCTCATAGAGTACCATAGTCCTCATAGAGTACCATAGTCCTCATAGAGTACCATAGTCCTCATAGAGTACCATAGTCCTCATAGAGTACCATAGTCCTCATAGAGTACCATAGTCCTCATAGAGTACCATAGTCCTCATAGAGTACCATAGTCCTCATAGAGTACCATAGTCCTCATAGAGTACCATAGTCCTCATAGAGTACCATAGTCCTCATAGAGTACCATAGTCCTCATAGAGTACCATAGTCCTCATAGAGTACCATAGTCCTCATAGAGTACCATAGTCCTCATAGAGTACCATAGTCCTCATAGAGTACCATAGTCCTCATAGAGTACCATAGTCCTCATAGAGTACCATAGTCCTCATAGAGTACCATAGTCCTCATAGAGTACCATAGTCCTCATAGAGTACCATAGTCCTCATAGAGTACCATAGTCCTCATAGAGTACCATAGTCCTCATAGAGTACCATAGTCCTCATAGAGTACCATAGTCCTCATAGAGTACCATAGTCCTCATAGAGTACCATAGTCCTCATAGAGTACCATAGTCCTCATAGAGTACCATAGTCCTCATAGAGTACCATAGTCCTCATAGAGTACCATAGTCCTCATAGAGTACCATAGTCCTCATAGAGTACCATAGTCCTCATAGAGTACCATAGTCCTCATAGAGTACCATAGTCCTCATAGAGTACCATAGTCCTCATAGAGTACCATAGTCCTCATAGAGTACCATAGTCCTCATAGAGTACCATAGTCCTCATAGAGTACCATAGTCCTCATAGAGTACCATAGTCCTCATAGAGTACCATAGTCCTCATAGAGTACCATAGTCCTCATAGAGTACCATAGTCCTCATAGAGTACCATAGTCCTCATAGAGTACATGAGTCACTAAAAACTAAATCCTAGGAACGCTGAGTCTCTTGAGACCCTGCATACCTTGTTCCCAGGGTCAGCCTTAGAAAGCCTGCCTGTGTCCATTAACACCTGCCCTGAAGTGGACATGCTCAGGATTTTGTCACCACACATATCCCTATAGTGTGGCTTTTGCCAGGTATGTCATCCATGGCAATGCACCCATGAGAATTGCCTCCCTTGCTTGCTGCCATGAAGATGTACACAAGTGGCTATGTGACATAGAAAACTGCCTGCCCTCACAGAACCCTGACTACCCTGCCAAGAGCATTGCGCATTCTTGATATAGCATGTTCACACTTCATAGAGCATTGCATGACCCTCACAGACTACCATAGCCTCCTTACAGAGTACCACAGTCCCTCCCCTCACAGAGCTCCACAGCCCCTCACAGAGTACCAGAGTCCCTCACAGAGCTCCACAGTTCCTCACAGAGTACCATACCCCCTCATAGAGTACCATAGTCCCTCATAGAGTACCATAGTCCCTCACAGAGCACTACAGCCCCTCGTAGAGCTACATAGAACCCTACAGTCCCTCATGGAGCACTATAGCTCCTCACAGAGCTCCATAGCCCCTCTCAGAGCTCCACTGCCCTTCATAGAACTCCACAGCTCCTCAGAGGACCCCATTCCCCTCAGAGAGTACCACAGCCATGATGGCCAAATAAATCCAAACCCTGGAGGTGCACAGGATGAGACAGCCTGTTCCTGTTTTCTGGCTTGCTCAGAAGGCTCTCAGTCACTGGCTAGGCCTTGTGAGGAGGAGGGGCTCAACATACATCTTTCAATGAACCAATTAGCAATGCATTCTAGCTTGTATTGACTCATGCGCACAGTAAGAACTCAGTCACTTTTTGGCAACAAAAGATACTTAGGAAAACATTAGCATTAGGTTTCTATCTGCTTCCACATGGCCTGGATCAACCCAGGCACTTTACTTCACTCTAGGGCCTCAGTTTCCCTATCTACATAAAAAAGAATTATAGCCAAGTCTTCATAAACAATGATAAGGTCATGATCACTCATACTACAGGCTCTGTAGTACTTGGATCTTCTTAACAACTTCTTGACTTAGCTCTGAGAGGTTATGTACTCACTTCTAATCAAAGGCTGTTTCATTGTTAATACCAAATTATGGCAGTTATTAGAGAGTCAATGAAGCAAAGGGGAGCACAAGCTTCAGGAACCCTGTGTTGGGTCTTCAGTGTCCCCAGGAGCCTGCAATGGTGAAGAAAGGCACATAGGAAGAGGCCACCTGAAGAAAGTGACACAAAGTAAAGGACATTCACAGAAAGCAGAATGCCAAGAGTGGAGGGGATAAGCAGACCAGTGCATGAAAGAATAAAAAGAAGGGCTAAAGGAAGAAAAGCAAAGGAAGAGGGCACTGGGTTGTACATGGCAAGAGTATCTCTTAGCAGTTACTAGTGCTCTCCAAGATCATTCTTCCCATGGAGTACAGGATCATAGTGATGGGAAAGCGGGATCTTCTGAAATGCTCACTATAAGCATGCCTTAAAACAATAAATTTCATTTCTATCATTTGCAAACTTCAAGGTGACAAAAGGTTGAACATTTCTGCATTTTTCTGCATTAAAAAAAATTTAGACTTTGTACCTGGACTGGATTCCCTGCGCCGGAGGGTGTGCGGGCAGGCGTGGTGGTGTGGAGTGAGTAGGCCAGATCCCTGCTTCCCGGATTCTCCCAGTTCCCTGGTCTGGGTTCCTTGTGCTGAACAGTATGTAGGCAAGTGCAGCAGTGTGGAGTGAGTAGGCAAGATCCCTGTCCCCTGACTTCTCCCAGTCTCCTGGTCCTGGTAGGTCCCATTGTGCCTTGCTTGGGGAGACCTGGTCCCTGTGTGGGCTGTTGAATCAGAGCTTTTGCCCTGGTATCCTGACTGGCCACTGAGTACCAACATCCCTGTTCACCTGAGTCAGAGGGTTCACAGGCCAAAAGACAAAAACTTGCTTCCTGCTCAATAGAATAGTCTCCCTAAAATGGGTAGACCACAATGCAAAAAAGCCAACAAAAGTCAGAAAACCAAGAGATCCTACCATGGAAACCTCCAATAAAATCATACAGAAATCAACAGAAATTCCTTCCAAAACTAAAAACACAACAACCAATGAGACCCTGATCAAAAGAATTGCTGAACTGGAAGCAAACTATCAAAGAACCAACAATTGTATAAATGAAATTGAACAAAATAATCTCTTAGAGTGTTCAACTTTTGACAGTAGGCTTAATTGGATTAAAGAAAATGTTAGAACCATCCAAAGAGATATGAATGAATTGAAGGTGAGTCAAGAAATGGAAGATCTCAACAACCAGTTGGTGAAGCTTAATGAAGACTTGATCAAATGTAAGAATGAATTCCAAGAGGCATTCAGGAAATCAGAACTCAAACTGAAATCATACCTCAAAAAAAGAGATGGACATGATGCAAAATAATACAACAGAAAACAAAAATCAAATGGAACTTATAAAAACTTCTCCAGAACCCCTCACTGACAGAGTTACTCTTGTGGAAGACAGAACTTCTGGACCTGGAAGACAAGACAGAAGAAATTGATCCAAAAGCTTCACTAAGTTAAAAAAAATCAAGTAAACAGAACAGGAAGGAATTGTGGGACACCCTAAAACAACCAAACATTCAGATCATGGGTATACCAGAAGGAGAGGAAATCCAGGCCAGAAGCAAAAACCAAATATGTTGAATACAACAAAATTATTGAAGAAAAATTTCCAAATCTCTCAAAAGAGAGGCCCATCCAGATACAAGAAGCCCACAGAACACCAAACAGATAGGACCAAAGAAGAAACTCTCCAAGACACATCATAGTTAAAACCCTTAACGAAAACAAAGAGAGAGTGTTAAAACAGCAAGAGAGAAGCAATTCACAACACACAAAGGCAATTTCATCAGAATCACATCAGATTTTTCAATAAAAACCCTGAAAGCAAGAAAGGCCTGGAATGGAACACTTCAAAGTCTGAAAAACTATGGCTTCCAACCCAAGCTACTCTACCCAGCAAAAGTACCCCACATAATAGATGGTGAAAGAAAAACTTTCCATGAAAAAAGTCAACTCTATGATTATGAACACAAAGCCAATCCTACAGAGAATACTTGAGGGAATACTCTACACAGAAGAGTCAAACAACCAATCTCAAGAGCCAACAAGAAGAAGATCACAACAACCAAAAGTAGACCAGGCTCAACATAGTACAAAACACAAGAAAGCACCAAACCCCATAAAATACTTCATCATGGCAGGGATTAATTCAAACCTCACAGTAATAACCTGAGATATTAATGGTCTTAACTCATCTATACTAACACACAAGTAATCAGGATGGATAAAAAAAATGGGCCCTTCTATCTTCTGACTTCAAGAAACCCACCTCACCACTAAAGATATACACTTCCTCAGGGTGAAAGGATGGAAAATGATATTCCAAACAAATGGAAATAAAAAACAAGTGGATTTTGCTATATATGTCTGATAAAATAGACTTCAAACCAAAAGTAAGCAAAAAGGACAAAGAAGGCCATTTTTTACTCATCAGGGGAATGATCCAGCATGAACACATCAAAATCATAAATATATATGTGCCAAACACAGGTGCACCAGTTTATAAAACAAAATCTACTTGGTAGCAAAACAGAAACAATCACCAACACCATCATAGTCAGAGATTTCAAAGTTCCACTATCATCCTGTATTACTCAGGGTTCTCTGGAGAAACAAAACCACTAGAATGAATTATATTAAAAAGGGAATTTATTGGATTAGCTTATGGTAGTCCAATAGCAGTTGCAGGCCTGAGAATCAAGGAACCCAGTAGCTGCTCAGTCCATGTGGCCAGATGCCTCAGCAGTCCCAGTCCAGCACTGAAGGCCTGGAGGCTTCTTGAGGAGCCGCTGGGTTTTGATCCATGTGGGTCTTCAGTTGAGGCTGGTCTTTAGTTTGCGCTGGTCTTCAATCCGTGCTAAAAGGCAGCAAGCAGCTCCGGCAGCCAAGTGGAAGGAAGGAAGGGAGCCAGTTTCCCTATCTACAAAGTGCATCTCTCTTAGAGTCCCGAGGGTTCAATTGGTTAGAATCTTGGAAAGGGCATGGGTTATCTTGAGCCCTTTCTTATTCTCCACAATAGATTTTCTTCTGTTTCACTCACTTGTGAAGTCAACATGGCTCCACCAAGCCCATGTTGCCCAGGTCCATCCTGAAGATACATCAGGACTGGTAGTAGTGAGCACCTTTGTTAGGCCAGGACTTGGGACCAGCAGTAAGGAACAGGAGACAATAGTGTGACTTTTGCCATGACTCTGCCCAGGGGTCTTAGGGATCTTCTGTGGAGCTGGACCCTGTACCAACCTATATCAGTTATTGTGACTGAATACTTGACAAGAAACAACTAAAGGAGGGAGGGTTTATCTTGGCTTATGGTTAGTAGATACAGTCCATCATGGTAGAGAAGGCATCGCAGCAGGAGTGGGAGGCAGCTGGTCACATTGCATTACAGTCAGGAAGCAGAGAGAGAAAGGAATGTTGATGCTCAGCTCACTTTGCCCTTTTAGTTCAGTCTGGAACCTCAAGACTGTGAGAAGGGTTTTATCATATTCAGGGTGGGTCTTTCCTTCTCTACTGAAACTTTCTGGAAACACCCTCATAGACACACCTATAGGTGTGTTTCTATGGTGATTCTAAATCTAGTCAAGTTAACAATGAAGGTGAACCATCACATAGCCTTAGCCTCTGTTACAGTTGCCATCATCAGTAGCCATGAAGCGGGGCTTTGGAGAGCAGCTTCTCACGCTCAAGAGGCCAGGCCACTGGAGGTCTGTGCTTCCTCCCAAGTGTTCAGAGGAGGATATTCTGGGACTTTCCACGTCCAGTGGCCCCAGGTGGGCCTGGCTTGTGGCCATGACCCTCCAGCCCCTGCCCAGTCCCCCCATATCTGTATCTCTCCTCTTCAACTTGTGAGACACTGGTCATTGGATTTAGGCCCTAATCTACTATTGTCTCATCTCCAAAGATGCTTGTTCCGAGTGTCATGTGATGGGCAGAAACTTTTGGAAGACTCATCTCAGCATACTGTGTTTACTAGTAGGCTATGTGGCTGCTCCTTTCTTCCTCCTCCACCTCGTCTTTGCTGGGATGAACAGCAGAGGGCCTGGATTTCAGTCTTGCAACTTCATCCCATATGAAAGCCAAATCTTGTCTGTCAAGTACCATGAGTGACCAGAGACTATGGTGGCTGAAGAAGGTGCAAGAAGGGTGACCAGGCCATTTCTGCCCGCCCAGGTCTGCTATCACCTGTCAGCATCCTCACACTCACCTTGTTGCCTCTGGCTCTCAGTGTCCTGGGGAGGTGAGGAATGTGTCAGGGTACAGGTCAGTGCAGGTGGGGGGCAGAGTTCTCATCTTAGGGCAGTAGAAGTGCTCCTGGAAGATCCCTGGCCCAGGAGCAGGATGCTGGGCATGCGCCCTGCTCCACCCAAGGATTCTAAGGTGGTGCTAAGGCTGTGGACTGTCCCTTAAATTGAGATGTTGAAAGGGAATTCCCCAGATGATGGTATTGAGAGGCAGGGCTTTGGGAGGTGACTGAGTCCTGAGAGCCCGGCCTGGGCTTAGTGAAGCTCCCTACCATGTGAAGGCATGGCAGGAAGGTGGCCACCTGCAATATAGGACAAGCCTCTCCAGAAGAGGCCCCACTGGTGTCCCGACTCTGGACTCGAGTCCCTGAGTTGCGGGGCAGAAGCAGCAGCAGAGCATACACAGAAGGCTGGTTTGTGATGGCATTCAGAGCTGATGCCCTATGGGAGCTTAGAGGGCAGGGGAGCCTGGTGATAATAAAAACTCTTCTTCTCTACAAGGCTGGGAATCATGAAGCCCACTCCCCTCCCCTCCTAGGACCATCTGCTGCAGAGTCCTCCCCAGCATTCCTATGAGAGTCTCTCAGTGGGTTGTAGGTTGTTCTCTTTCCCAAGCCCTGTGACTCGCCAAGGGATAGAACCAGGTCCTGGATTCACTGTCACCTGCTGGCCACCTGGGACACTTAACGTGAGTCACTTTGGTTCCTTCTCTCAAGGCTAGCATGCCTGAAGAATCTCTACACCACTGTCTCACCCACTCCTCAAGGCCACTTAGAGGGTCCTGACCACCTCCCTAACACCTGAAGAAACTGAAACCCAGGAGGCTCATGCGGCTTGCACCGACACAGCATGAAGTCAGGTTGCCCTCTACAGCAAGTGTTCCCACACTTTCACTGTGCAATGACAAGCTGCCATCACTCCTCCCTGTCCTAGTGCCAAGCCCTTGGGGACACTGGGCTCCAGAAGTGCTTGGCCTGCTGGATCCCCATGTGGAGTTGCCAGTAGTCACAAGCTCTAAGGGGTCCTCAGGCCAGGCCTGTCCTGCTATTCTCAGGCATTTGGCCACATTCTCCCTAAAAGAAGAGGTGGCAGCTCCCAGGAGATGGGCCCTGAGTAGCCATGTCCTTCCCGCCTGCAGACACCGTCAGTGCTGATTGCTCTGTGTGGGCTTTGAAGGACACAGCCCCTCCCACGCCAGCAGGGTCTTCCTAGACCTGTCAGCAATAATTGAGGGTAAATTAATATTTACTAAGCAGAGTCTCATGGAGCAGGGCAGGCATGAGAACCAAGAGGCCATGCAGCCAAGGATCTGTGGCCCTCTCTGGCTCTCTGCTCTGCCAAAGGGCTCCTGGGACTGGTGAGAAACCTGATCTACAGCTAATTGCGGGGCTGCCTTTCTCAGAGCTGTCCAGGCCCGACCTGGCTCAAAGTGTTTCACGTGCCCTCGGATGCAATTGTGAACATCAAAAGGAGTCTCCGGAAACCTTATAATGTCCTATTTCCCCCGCATGCCTCCCCCACCCCAGGACCATCACCCTGGCCCAGTGCCAGGGACACGGGCTTTCTGCTGACCAGAAGCAAATTCGCCCACTTGCCCCTGAGAGCCACATGCTGCCTCTCCATTTTCCAGCCAGGAGAGAAAAGCTCAGAGATGTGAGGTGACTCAGCTAAAGCCACGTAGCTAGCTAGTGATAGGGCCTGAACTTGGAACCAGCTTGTGTTGGTTTCCTGGGACTGCTACAACAAAACCCACAAATGGTATGGCTTCTCTGGAGGCCAAGATCAAGGGGTGATCAGGGATGCCAACCCTCTGAGACAGGGTAGATCCTCCTTTGCCTTATCCAGGCTCCCAGGGGTTGTTGGCACCCCTTAGCACACAGAGGTGTCACTCCATGCTCTGCCTCTCATCATAGCCCTCCTCCCTGGGTGTTTGCATTCAATTTTCCCTCCTCTTAAAGGGACATGTGGCTGGCTCAGAGCTGGCTTTCGCCATGGTGGCTCATCTTAACCAAAGACACAGACAGCCCCATTCCCCAGTGCTTCCCTTTTGCAGGTTCCAGATTAAACAGGTGCTGCAGTCAGGTTTGCATTGCTGGTAGGAATCACCCAACCAAGAGCAGCTTGTGGGAAAAAGAGGTTTATTTTGGCTCATAGGCTCAAGGAGAAGCTCCACAATGGCAGGGGAAAATGATGGCATGAGCAGAGGGTGGACATCACCCCCTGGCCAACACAAGGTGGACAACAGCAACAGGAGAGTGTGCCAAACACTGGCATGGGGAAACTGGCTATAACACCCATAAGCCTGCCCCCAACAATACACTCACTCCAGGAGGCTTTAATTTCTAATTGCCATCAGCTGGGGACCTAGCATCCAGCCCACCTAAGTTTATGGGGGACACCTGAATCAAACCACCACAAGAGGGGTATGTGTCCCACCAGCCTTCCAGGGATTCACTGAACTCTTCAGCCTTGCTCTCAGGCAGGGACCAGCAGTGGACGGCCTTCTTCCCAGCCCCTGGAGCAGCCTGGCACCTATGACAGGATCTTTTCCTGAGGACGGAAGCCTGAGCTGGTTTGGCAAAGCTGCAGTTAAACTTGGGTTGGTGACGCCCAGCATAGCCCGCCGGGAGCACCTCTTGTGAGTGGCTCTTTGTGCCATGTGCAAGGCGGGTGGCCTTGGGCCTTCAGAGCCGCAGCCTCCTAGGCCAGGGGTTAAGTGGATGCCCCAGGGTAGTGAGTCCTCGATGGCAGGCCAGACAGGAAGGAGGGTGGGCTGACCCCACCCTTGAGCTCCCTCCAGAGGCAAATTTGGCAAGAACTAGCCAGTCCTGGGAAGCGGGTGTCCTGTAGAAGTCACCAAAAGCCTCTCCCTGCTGCCACACAAGGAAGCCCAAGGGAAGCTGGGCCAAGACTGCTGAGGGCTACAAAAGTAGGCCTCGGTGTGAGAAATGCTTTGTGATGCCTGGAGAGGAGGCTGTGACAGCTTCCAGCCCAGTGAGAAAGACGTTTCAAATCAACAGAGGTATTCACAGGGTATAGAGGGGATATCTAGATAGAGTAGAGGGCTCCTCACCATGCCCTTTGGACAAGTGTCCTATGTGGTCCATTCTAGCCTTGGCTATAAGTAATCCTCAGACAATCTCTTAGCCAGTGAAGGAAGTTTAGGCTTGGGAGGATGTTGCCCTCACCCTGCCCTGGCAGACATTACTAATCAATCTTGTTCCCTCCCAGAGCATCCCAAGCTTCTGGCTAGTCCCATGCTCACATATGTGAGCCCATTCAGTTTCCTGGGATTAGCACTTGATACCACAATCTGTGTATTGTGTGAGGAGCCCACAGAAGGGTCCTGGTCTCACTCCTGGGAGGCTGCTGAGATCAGTAAGCGCCATAGGGTCAGAGATAGTAGAGGCCAAGAACATGCCTGCAGATGGAGAAACCAAGACACCAGACCTCTCAGTAGCCAAATACAAACCCACCAGGACTCAGGGTGCTGTGCTTAAAACCATTTGGCCCACTATTGCTGGCACAAAGCACCCAAACAAAACAGTTTGTGGGAGGAAAGGATTTGTTTTGGCTAACAGGCTCAAGGGACACTCCATGATGGCAGGGAAAACGATGGCATGAGCAGAAGCTGGACATCATCTCCTGGCCAACATCAGGTAGAAAACAGCAGCAGAAGAGTGTGCCAAACATTGGCACAGGGAAGCTGGCTATAATATCTGTACGCCCGCCCCCAACAACACAACTCCTCCAACAAGGCTCTAATTCCCAAATTTCCATCATCTGGGAACCAAGCATTCAAAACACATGAGTTTATGGGGAACACCTAATTCAAATCCCCATACCCAGCTTAGACCGACCCCTGCTGACTCTGTGCCACTCCACTCCATCTGCTGCCCAGCCCAGACTGACCAGCCAGTAGCCTCCTCCTGCCCTCTGCCTCTGTAGGCTACTGGCTGTAGGGCAAGGTCTGGAGCCAACCTCAGGAGCAGAACTCACCCTTGTTGGGGCCTGTGCTGCCATCTCCTCCTGCGCTGCCCTGTGGTCCTACAGGACCACATCCTGGTCTCCACTGCTTGGTCCCTATTGGATTCTGATTGGATTCTAGCACAAGCTGTCCCCGAATGTGCCTCAGATGAACCTGGGGCTCTTTGCTTCTCCCAGTATGCCAGCTGGGGCAGAAGGGGTCTGGGATGCTGAAGTTCAAGTGAGATGAGCATTGTCACCCCTAACTTTGTATCCCAGTTCTCCCGCTGTCTCTGTCATTCAGCATCCCCTGGTACAGATGAGGAGGCTGTGGTACTGAGCTGAGCCCCAGCTCTACATAACTGTCTGGTGGCCTTCAGGGATGGTGTCTGGGGTGTGTAATGATTGTCATTTTGCAAAGAACTGAACTTGAATGTTATGGGGAAAACAAGAGCAGTCTACCCAAGGAAACCAAGTGCTGAATTGGTGAGAGGGCACGCACCCTGTTCTTCTCAGCTGCGCCCCCTCCAGGATGGAGTGGGGCAGGGAGGGGCATATCAGAGCACCTGTTCCCAATCCCAGGGCCAGGCCTCTGCTTGCTGGGCTGTAGAGTTGCACTGGGATACTGGGAGCCCTCTTCCAGAGTCCCCCTGCACCTCCTGTGGCTCTGAGGCTGTTAACCACATTGCCCTTCCTGGCACTCTGCCACCCATTCTCTGTATAGTTACAGAACATAGATGAGTGACACTTTGGGTACTTCAGTGGTCACCAAGCACCACCAGGCCCCCAGGAACCTGTTGGGCAAGGCAGGGCACAGTGTACCAGCCTATAAAGTGGGTCATCTCCTTAGTACAAAGACTGGGCTGTCCTGCCAGGTTTCAGTGTGCTTGCTCCCAGAAGCACAGGCCTACCAGGTACATGAAACCCTTCCCTTTAAGGGCACACAGCATTTGATCCATGCTCTTGACACTGGTCACCTGGGTTCAAGTCTGATGTCCTGGAGACCCCAAGCTGCTAAGAGCAGGTGTGTGCACTTTGTGGCTAAAACCCAGGAGGAGAGGGCTGACATCTGTGAATGCCTCTACATGCAGGCTTATACTGGACACCTCCTACACAAGATGGAACAGGCATGACCACCATGGCAATTCTCCCAAAGACACAGGGGTTCTTGGGGACCACATGTGCCCATGTACTTCTTTCAGTCTTGGAAAGGATCTGTTTCCTCAGCCTTCCATGATCTGACACCCTCAGGAAGTAACTTGCTCATTTCACGGGTAACCTAGTGATTACATCTGAACCAAAGAACCCTGACACCGGCATTGGAACCTCCAAACTTCCTTAGGGTAGACATCTCAGTTGCAGACCCTGTCGTCCTGTTGAAGCAGCCACCTGCATTGGGTGCTGGTTTGGCATGACTCCTCTGGTCCAGCCACAGTGACCTCTGACCTTGGACCAAAGTTAGCCTACTGTGGGCACTTGGAAGGGTGTCTCTGAGTGCTTAGCCTTCTGTCTATACCTGAAAGGTTGCCATGAACCGATGGCTGCACCTGCAGAAAGATGCTGGAGTTTGTACCTGCAGCCCACCTAAGTTGTGTGCGGCTCCTCCACCCATCCCTCTCCTTGGTCTGAAGGGAGCTTCACCAGGACACAGGGTCCATGTGAAGAAAGGGCAGGAACTGGGTGCCCACTGACCCCATGGGACTGACTCGGAGGAATGGGTTCAGAGCCTGGCTGGTTCCAGAGCTGGCTTCTCCCCCGATAGAATGTCTCCCTTACGCTTCTGAAATTTGAGGGTACTAAAACTAGGAGTCTGGGAAGCCCTCTCTCTCCTCCCTCCCATCACTCCTCTTTCTTTTTTTTTTTTTTTTTTTTTTTTTGGTTTTTCGAGGTAGGGTCTCACTCTAGCCCAGGCTGACCTGGAATTCACTATGGAGTCTCAGGGTGGCCTCGAACTCACGGCGATCCTCCTACCTCTGCCTCCCGAGTGCTGGGATTAAAGGCGTGCGCCACCACGCCCGACTCCATCACTCCTCTTTCTACCTCTTCTCCCTCTCTTTCTTTGTCTCTGTTTCTTCTATCTTCTTCCTCTCAGTGGCCCTCTATTTGTCTTTCTCTTTCTCTGTTTGTTTCTACCAGTCTCTGTCTCTATTCATCTGTTTCTCTGTCTCCATATGTCTATATTGTCTCTGCCTCATTGTCTTTGTTTCTGTGTCTCTATCTCCCTGTCTCTCTATCTCTGCCTCTTTCAAGTCAGAAAACTGTACATAGCAAATGTGGGCTACAGGCTAGACATGTAGCTCAGTGGTAAGCACATGAATGAGGCCCTAGATTCAACCCTCAGTAGAAATAAAATAAAATATTCATCAATATCTTTTAAAAAAACATAGGCTTCTATATGATTGACTCCATCAGACAAGATTCTTCTTGTCTGGTCTCCCACGCCCAGCTTGTGTCTACACTGGGGTGTGGGCCGGGGACCTGTGCAGCTCCATTGTGAAGGACCTAGAGTACAAGTCCTTGTCAGTTAATGGGAGCTCGCCTCCCCCAGCCAGTCCCCTCCTCTGAAGGAGGAGCTGGATCAAACGTTAATCCTCTCCACATGTAGAATATTCCAGATAGCCCCGAGCTCAGAGTGCCTTTTGAACTTGTGAACAGAAATTGATTCAAGGTGACGAATTTGTAATCAGTTTATGATTGATGGGCCGAGTTTCCAGAAAGGCAGCTCCGTGTCCCTCCTTCCTCCCGGGAAGCAAATGTGTTTCACTTTATCTCCCCCCAGCTTGGGACCCCGAGGACCAGGAGAAAGAAAATAAAGTCAACTGCAATATTTAACTTGTGTTAGAACAGATGCCATTAATCGGCATCAGTGGGAAGGAAGTGCGAAGCTGGCTAGGCCGCTCCACCCAGCGGCTCAGCGCAGATCGGATGTTAAACTAGGAGCGTGATTAGGTGAATAATTACTTTGCAACTAATTTCGCTGGAGTGGAAAGAGAGCAGGACAGGATGAAAATAGAAACATCTGCCTGGCTATCCTCATTTCAAAGGGTAATTACACCCCAAATCTGTATACTTACTTGCTTTTTTCTTTTCCTTTCTTCCCATTAAAAAAAAAAAAAATCAAAACTACCTTGACGTGATGGTAAGCTCAGCCATAGCCAAGTTCATCTGGAGAGCTCTCAAGAAGGCTGGGCACACCACCCTGACAGGAACAGAGACATGAGGGGCTCTGGACAGTCACATTCAGAGATCCCGGTACAGGCTGCGGGCTGTGGGGCTGGGAGGAGGGCTAGTCAGACATGGGCCACAAAAGAACATTCTCTGGAACAGATTGACCCAGTGAGTCTGACAGCAGCTATAACCACTGCACATGTGACTTTGGGGCAGGTTCACCTGGCCTTAAACAACACCATGTCCAGTGGTCACCAGCTCTCTGTCCATCTCTACATGTCACTGAGCAGGCAAACAAGCACTTCAGAACCTGTAAGAAAGAAACAAGGATGGAGGGAACAAGGAGAGGGAGGGAAAGCGACAAAAAGTGAAAACCCTGGTCTGTGGTGCTGGCTATTTGTGGTGGAAAGCCTTGTGCACCGCTGATTTTCAGCTATTCACAGGATGTCACTCACGGTGCGGACGTCACTGGGAAATGATGAACAGCTTGGATCTTGCTGCTGGGCTGGGATAGGCCATGCAGAACACAGGCCTCCCAGCCTTCATCCTTGCTATTCCCAATGTCTGGAGAATCCTGTCTATACCTCCCCACTGCCCCCCACCAGAGAAATACCTACTAGTTCTCCAGGTCAGTCCCAGACAGCGCTTCATGAGCCTGTGCCTCCCTCCTCTGCACGTCCCTGCCCATGCCTCCCAGGCCAGCACCTTTGATCCCTCACCACCATCTCCTTCCCCCTCATCCTTCTGTTTTTATTCACTTTACCATATTTGAACCTCCACTCTCTGCTGGCCACTGTCCAAGCACCAAGGACCCTCAAGTGGCAGGACACATGCACCTCTGGTTTTGTACGTCTTACAGGAAAGCATTTGGAAAGGCCACCCAAAAGCCTCATCATGGACAGCGACCAAGAGTTTCTGCTTGGTCTGAAAGAAGTAGCTGGGAGCCCTTCACAAGACAAATATCCCAGGAGTCTGATGTAGGGACCTGGAATGCCACCAGTTTCCAGGAGGAATGAAGATGATGAGGTGGTGGAGCTCCTGCACAGGAGGAGGATGAGGAGCTGCTTTTTGTTCTTGAGACAACATGGAAACCCTACAGGAGCTTTGGGAGGATGATAGGAGAGATCTCAGACTGATATTCTCAAAGTTTTTGAAAATGTAAACACACAGGGTGCAGAATCCTAAAGATTCAGGGACAAGCACCTGCCTCTGCCCTCAAAACATAACCACTGCCCCATGCCACCTGGTCCAGTGTTCTGAGTCACCTGCTTCCTGGCCCTGTGAAGTGATGGTCAATTAGCAGAAGCTGTGTGAATAACACTGCACTGTGGCACCACCGGCTCATGCTCTGTGCCTACTTTTCTGATCCCATGTGTGCTGTCCCTCCTCAGCCACGGTCTTACTGTTTGCATTTTCAGTCACCCACTGTCCCTGTCATCTGAAAGTACTAAATAGAAAGTTCTAGAAATAAACTGCTATAAGTTTTTGTAAATATTTTATTTATTTGACAGGGAGAGGGAAAGAGAAAGTGAGGAAGAGGTAGATAGAACAAACTCCAGACACGTGTGCCACCTGGCTTACACGGGTACTAGGGAATTGAGCCTGTGGCCTTAGGTTTCACAGGCAAGCACGTTAACCTCTAAGCCATCTCTCCAGCCTTGTAAGTTTTTTTCTAAGTTGCCTTCTGAGTTGCATGACAACTCTCAGGCCATCCTACTCCATCCCTGGAGGACATGAAACTTACAGCAAATCCCTGTTGTATGTCAGTCTCAGCAGGAATATCACCAAGAGTTTGAGACCAGCCTGGACTACGGTGTGGGAGCCTGTCTTGAAACACTAAGACACAAAATGGGCAGGGGTAATGAGATGGCTCAGCAGTTACAGGAACTTGTTTGCAAAGCCTGCTGGCCTGAGTTCAATTCCCCAGCCCATGTAAAGCCAAACACACATTCATTTAC
This sequence comes from Dipus sagitta, assembly GCA_036346955.1. Lineage (NCBI taxonomy): Eukaryota > Metazoa > Chordata > Mammalia > Rodentia > Dipodidae > Dipus > Dipus sagitta. The sequence continues at coordinate 2,152,119 of CM070781.1, read as the reverse complement.
AATACATGCAAAAAATAATAACAATTTTTATTTTTGAATATTTTAATTTATTTATTTGAAAGAGAGAATGGGCATGCCAGGATCTCCAGACACATGCGCCACCTTGTGCATCTGGCTTATGTGGGTACTGGGAAACCGAACTTGGGTCCTTAGGCTTTGCAGCCAAGTGCCTTAACTGCTAAGCCATCTCTCCAGCCCAATAACAATTTTTTTAAAGTACTGAGCATTTGCATGCTTGAGCTAGAGGACACTGGGAGATGAAGCTGGCACTGAGCTGGAAGCCTCTTCCCTGTGAGCCAGCTGTCATGACAATGAAAAGAGCCGCCGAGCCTGATGGAGGAGAGCAGCTAACCAGCAGCGGATCCTGCAGACCCTACGGCTGCCCAGCCAGGCCAAGTGTGGGGCCTGGTGCAAAGGTGGCATGTTTGTGATGGGGGAAGTCAACTGCCCTCTGATTCGATGTAAGGCCTGATTCACAGGAGGGAATTCATGTCTAGTACGGAACACCTTCTCAAAAGCCTGTATATGGCTGGGGGGGTCATAAGCCCTAGATGGGAAACTACTATTATTTGCTCACCAAACTGCCCTCTAAATACTTATGCTTATGCTGAGCTATTAATGCTACTGTTGCTTTTGGTTAGAGAAGCTTCTCTTTTCAGATGATGGCGAACACTGAGGAGAATAAAAGCTCATCAACATGCTGGGAAGAAGAGATAGTGGAGTGTTCAACACTGAGACAGCTCTATCACTCCCTACAAAGCTCAGATACCATTGCAGAAGAGGTGGCAGAAAGAATGTAAGAGCCAAAGGAAGGGGAGGCATGCTTTGCAATACTGTCTTCAAGACACAAATATTCATGACCTCATAGTGGCTGACACTAAGTTGTAGTTATCTCTACATCATTGGGATGAACGTCCAAACCAGACACAGTTTATGGAAGGAAGGGGTTTATTTCAAGCTTACAGATCCAGGGAAGTTCAATAATGGTGGGAAAAGCTGCTTCCATACATCCAAACAGAGAGAAAAACTGTGATAAGTTGAAAGCCAGCACCAGCACACACACCAAAAAGCAACAAGCAGCAGGGACCCAGGCAGAGTTCAAACTTCTCTGCAAGCCTTAGGATGGAAATCAGACCTGCCCCCAAACACAGCTTCGGGCTGGACTCCAGGACCCCGACCCCAGTGCCACCTCCTCCAGCCAGGCAGCTGGAGATCCAAGTAACAAGTTTTAATGAAACACCTGGGTCCACCTGAGTTTATGGGGGACCTACATTCAAACTACCACACACTACCTGCACAAGACCTATATAATAGGAGGGGAAAATATGACATCAAAATAGAAGAAGGACTAGTTGGACAGAAGAGATTAAGTGGGGTGGGTAGAGGAAGGAAAAAAGGGAGGATGGTGGGAGGGATTGTTATGATCATGGTATATTGTCTATATGCATGGAAGTCATGGGTGAGAGCATTTGGATATGTGTGAGAGAGAAAGAAAGAGGAGGGAGGGAGGTGCTCCTTAAGCTCAAAGGAGAAGTTCAATGAGGAATTAGAACAGCTCTTTTTGTTTTATGTTGTCCAGGAGCAGAGAAGCTTAATGCCCACTCACCCATGAATGAGCGAAGAGGTGTGGTCACAGGAAAGGAAGGTGTCATGTGGCCACTTGAAGAAAGATGTGCTGGCAACTGCTATGCCCCAGAAGGACCACGAGGACATGATGGTGAGTGGGCAAAGCCAGTCCTGGGTATGACTCCATCCTACGAAACATCTGGACAGGGACATCGACAGACAGGAAGCAGGGCTGTGGTTGTGTGAGACAAGGGGCGACAGCTGGACAGTATGAGTGCTCTGACCACGACCGCAGTGATGGCCACAGGCATCTGTGACCGCCCTGAGAGTGTCACTTTACAGCTGGCAGTGGCTTTGTTCTGCACATGAGGAAGCAGAGACTGGAGAGGAGATGGCGGCGCAGTGAGGGAAGGACAGAAATGTGTCTGGGTATGAAGGCCCCAGGGCTGGCTACTGGAGCCAGAGTCTGACCAGGTAGCATGTGAAGCTGGAAGGCTGGTGGACCTGGCACATATGCTGGTCTGGGTGGTCTCCAGTACCTAGACAAAGCTGACATCCCTTACTCAAGCCTTCCTAGGACTACGGCCTTGTAGGTCTCCACAGCCCAAGTCCCAAAGAAGCCCAGGATATGCAGTGTAGTTTCTGTCCCCATGACAGTGAATGACATGAAGATGCAGAAGAGATAGGACCCCTACTCTTTCACCCACGAGACATGCAGTGTCAATGCTGTGATTACTGTTGGCTACAAGTCTGTCAAGAGGTCACAGCAGTGTGGGGGCATTCTGAAGTTGACAGGAACAGTAGATGGCCTGGCCTGTAAAGTGGGAGGGAGCTATGCCTGGAGCAGCCCTGGAGGGTTTCCATATGGAAGAGGCTTTGGGTCAGGGTTCGCCCCACACCACCATGAGAGAAAACAGAGATGACTAGGAGCTTGGGACACCAGTGATAACCCTCCCTGCTGGGCCACCTTTGGTGGCCTGCCATGCTCTGCCTCGCTTGGAGGGAGGTGTGTAGAGGAAGCCTGTGGGAGTTCTGCCTGGAGCAGACCACAGGACGCCACATGTGTGGCCCCCGCCACTCCAGAGTCATAGCTGATTAAGTTGGCCATTGATTTTTCTAATTGGATTTTTAAAAATTAAATGGTTTAAGGGAAAAGTGTTCTGCCTTCCTCAGAAAGTGTTGACAGCAAAGACTGTGTGGAGACTCAGGGCTGCCCCAGGCTGGGCTGCTCACAGACACTGAAGGGGATTCCTGTATGTGTGCACACACATGTGTGACCATGCACATGTGTGCTTTGTAGACATGTGTATATTTATGTGTACATGTGTGTGCAATAGTGTGTATGGTGTGTACACAGGTACACGTGCATGCGTGACCATCTATGTGTGTGTGGACATTGGGATGCTGCACACATGTGCATGGGTGTGAGTATGCATGCCTGTACAGTGTGCTTATGTGATGTGCATGTGTCAGTGTATGGAGGGTATGTATGCCTAGGTGACCATGTGCCTATATATGCACACATGTATATGGAGGGCACATGTGCCCATGTGTGTCCATGTGCCTGTGGGGACAGAGCTCTGGAACTCATGGCCACTCCTCCCTGGGCTCTGCCCCCCTTCCTGCTGCACAGAGGTGTGTAGGCCACAGACCTGAGCATACACAACCCTCCAGAGGTGAAGCTTCATATAGGCCCACCCAGAACCTTCCACCTTGCCTCCAGCAGGCTCTGCGCCCATTGCTTCCCCTCACCACCTCCATGGAGAAAAAAAGCTAGGGCCCGAGGAGGGAAGGTCAGCCCTGTGGTCTTTAGCACAGGTGAAAGGTGGCTGGAGCCACCAGGTCGCAGGTGCTGGCCTGAGCCCCACCCTGTCAGTGTGCCCTTGGCCTTGGCTTCCCAGCCACAATCCAGGGTCAGACTAGCATCTCATGGGAGGGGCTCTTTCACAGTCCCACCTGCCCTGTGCATTCCTGATCTGGTCCTTGGAGTCTGCCAGACCCCTTTGAAGTTGGCCCTTGAAATCTGAAGCAGCTTGGCCTGCCTTTCCTTCCCAGCCCGGCGGCTGCCTGCAGGGAAAGGCCCACAGCAGTGCCTGCAAAATCCTGGAATCCCAGCATCACCAGCATTCTAGTAGGCTGGGGCCATCCAGACACCCAGCTCTGGGCGAGGCTGGGACACCTGCTCCTGTTCCCACTCCAGGGCCACCTCCACCACCACTGGCTGCCCTTCCAAATGCCACCTATCTTAGAGAAAGTTGCTCCTGGTCAGCGCCTCATGCCTTGGGGGCTCATCCTAACACAGCCCTCTGGGGCACTTCAGGTGAGGTCCTTCTCCTCTCCAGAAGCACCACTGTGTCCTCTCTCCCCTCCTCACTCTTCTTCCTCTGGCTTCCTGCCTGCCATACTAAGTGGAGGCTCCATCCCAGCCTCTCTGCCTCTCACTCTGCGCCCCTCTGTGCCCCTCTGCTCCCTTGTGGACATGTGGCCATCTTCCAGTGTGGTGGACTGTTCTGCCTGAATGTTCCACTGGCTTCTCCCCCTCACCATGACTAAAGCAGAAAGTTGTGAAGATCAAAATGGAGTCATTCGTGCCAAACTATAACAAAAAAGTAAGCACATAGCTGAAAGGTTATGAAGGATAGAATCTCATGGAGAGGTCTAATGACAAGAACTCTCACAAAAGACCACCAGAGTCCCTAGCTGCCACACAGGGCCCCACAGCTCTACACAGTGACTTGCACCCCTCCCAAGGCTGACTACCAAGCAGACCCTGTCTGGCCTTGGCTTCACATCTCCTCTTGTTACTTACCCTATGGCCAAAGATGCTCCCACCTGATCACCTGCCACACCCTTAAAACAGCAGGTCATGGCCACTGCTCCACCATAGCTGTGGCTCCCTTCTCTTTCACCCTGGTGCCCCATGTGGTGCCCACTTTTTCCTCCATCTGCCCCTATCCTGAGCCACTTCAGAAGCTGACTAGCATGAGGACCTTGGAGCAGGATGGCACTCCACCTGGGAACACTCCAAAACTTGCCTTTAGAACAGGCTTGGGAGCATTGAGACTCTGGGGCACCCACCTCTCTGGGCACCTGCCTCTCCCAAAGTCTCCCTTCTCCAGAGTCTCTTCATCCCTGGAAGGTGCTAACCCCACAAGGTGTGTTCATCTTACCATACAGACGAAGAGCTTACAATGAGCACAGAGGCCCATGGGTCCTAGGTAGGGGCCAGTCACCCATCTCCCTTCAGTCAACATCCATCCAGTCTTGCTGTTTCTTGGACTTTTCGATTCTTTAGTCAAGAGCTCAGAACATAACTTACAGGTTTATTTCTCTCATAGTCTGAGTCACTCTGACACCTAGCCAGGACCTGAGGATTGCAGAGGTAGACTCTGACAACGTCATCTTGTGAATGTGGGCTCCTGTAGTCCTTTTCAACAAGTACACCTAATGCCCAGTGCCCCTAGAGACACATCTTGGGGACCTCCATGTGCCATTACAATGCACTTATGCAGCAATGAGTCCAATGTGCACTACCCTGCATCGAGGGCTGGACAGGTGCTGGTATGCAACTGTCCTGGTGAGGGGCTAGACCATCAACAGGACTCCAAGTCCCAATACCTGCATCCCAGGACCCTGAGTGCTATGGGACCTGCACTAGGAGATCTCAGGGCAAGGAGTGACCTTCCATGACCAGGGAGAAGATGTGTCCATAAAGAAGGCCCTGGGCTAGAATGAGACCCTACCTCGAAAAACAAACAAACAAACAAAAAAAACTATCAGATGAAGTGGTAGTGCCAGGGCAGGTCATGGGTAGGCTCTCATTTCCTCGTGGGGTGAGGTTTGACCACTAGCAGGCAGGGGAGACAGCAGTGGCTCATCTCTGCTAGAGTCCTCTGACACCATGGTAGGTGCTCCAGAGTTAGTTATGTACCATCTGGATGCTGGTCCTGAAGAGAGACATTATCACCACCACTTTAGAGATAGGGAATTGAAGCTCAAGGCAGCTAAGCAGGCATCCATAACTGCACACTGATTGGGATGGAGCAAACCATGGCTCAGAGGACTCCCTGGGCACTGCACAGTCAGCCCGCATCTGCAGCGTGGCCACGATGAAGCCACAATGTGCTCACTGGTTTTCCCTAGAGCTTTCATCTGGCTCAGGGTCTTCACACTAACTGACTGACCCTCTCTTGCTTGTCTAATGGCACTAATCCTCGGCCTGCTTTAAGGTTTGCTCACGTAGCCGGGAAGCCTCCCTGGCCTCCTCAGATAGTGGGGGTCTCTCATGCTCCCACTGTGCTTTGTACCACCCTAGGGCTGGCCAATAGAGGTGTGGCTGGATTTTTCTCCCCTGCATGTGTCTGTGAGCTATATGGGGACCTACTAAGTCCCCTACCCCAGCACACAGTGAGTCCACAGCAAATAATGAGCAATTCTTTTTTGTTTTGGTTTGTTTTGGGGGCACAGGGTCTTAGGTAGCTCAGGCTAGTCTTGAGCTCACTATATAGCAGAGGATGACCTTGAACTCCTGATGCTCTTGTCTCTGCCTCCCAAGTGCTAGGTTTATAGGTATGTGCCACCACACCTGGTTTGGATGAACAATTAAATTTTCTTTAGCTATTCAGGAACTAAACGTCCCCAGCACCTGCTCTTCATCTACCCTGTGTGCAGTCATAAGTGTCCCCTTCTAATAAGTGCCAGCATTTCTTTGCCAGTGGGATCAGTAGATTTGGGCTTATTATCTTCTGGGGCTGAGCTGGGGATCTGCTTCCCCAGTCTGAGGCTGCTGCCAAGATTGGCCCACCACTTGAGCCTCAGCAAGGACCAGTGAAAGTTTCACAGAGGGGTGTCCAGCCTCAGATCCCCCTCTGGATCCACCAGACCAGGACAGGGTCCCCAGCAGTGTCTTGGTATAGACACTCTCTGCTGTAATAGCAAGGAAATGAAGGTAAGTATTGGAAATGCATCTTATCTCTCTGTCCAAAGTTATTGGTATATTTTTAATTGTTTTTTTTATTAGAAATCATGGAATGTTTTGTGGATAAAGCCAGGGAAGATGAGCAAGACAGGACAATGCCTTAACAACGTGGGTGTGAGGGGCAGGGAGCCAGGGCTCCAGGTCATCTGGGGGTAAGTGCGCCCCATGGTGGCCAGAAGGAGAAGTGCAGTCCAGAAGTGCAGCTGGCTGGGGAAGCAAGGAACAGTCACCCTAACCCTAATTCAGCAGGACTTTGAGAATACAGAAATGTGTAAAGAAATTGTATGCACAGCTGGAGAAATGGGGCAGTGGGTGAAAGAGCTTGTTGCACAAGCACAAGGGCCTGAATTTGACCCTCAGCACCCACATAAAAAGCTAGGCATGGTCTGAAGAGATGGCTTGGTGGCGCATACATCTGGAGGTCATTTGCAGTGGCTAGAGGCCCTGGAGCATCTACATTCTCTCTATGCCTTTTCCCCCCATCTCTCTGTAAATAAATTTAAAAATAAAAATAAGTAAAATAAAGTTAGGCATGGCCATGCATACCTGAGCCCCAGCCTGGGCATACTGGCCAGCCAGTCTGACTGAAAATGGAGCTCAAGGTTCAGTAAGAAACTCGCCCTCAAGAAAATAATATGGAAAAGCAATGGAGGAGGACACCTGACAGCCTTCTTTAGTCTCTGCATGCATGAATACACACATGTGCTTATACTGTACATACATGCACAGACACCACACATACTACACACATGCTTCAAAAAAAAAGAAAAATGGGACTGGAGAGATGCCTTAGCAGGTAAGGTGCTTGCCTGAAAAGCCAAAGGACCCAGGTTTGATTCTCTAGGACCCATGTAAGCCAGATGCACAAGGTGGTATATGCATCTGGAGTTCATTTGCAGTGGCTGGAGGACCTGACACACCCATTCTCTCTCTCTCTCTCTCTATCTGACTCTCTCTCTCCCTCGCAAATAAAAATAAAATATTTTTAAAAGAAAAATGAACATGTCTCCACAGAATCCTCTGTCTTCCATTCTTTCTCCATCCTGTGTTCCATGTGTGTGAATGCATCTTGGAAATGCATGCACACTCCTCAGTGATCAGAGGACACAGAGGCAGAGATGGGTGGAGGAGGGGACAGCAACTGAGGACATCAGTGTGCTCTTTTCTCCTCTCCAGCCTGGCAGGTGATTCACTTTGGCCCCCAGTGTACCTGGAAGCTGGCAAAGTGGGAAGAGAATAACCCAACGCTGCCTTATCTATAGTCCCAAGTCATGTGAGTGACCCTGGCGCCTCCCCCTCCCCCCAAGCTGTGGCTTCTGCCTCAGTAAGATGGACACGATTCTTTGGCTGCAAGATTTTCTTGAGGAGCAGGTGACAGCGAGTGTGGGCACTGAGGGACAAGATCAGGAGGGTTGTCCAGTGAGCACAGGGATGTGTAAAGTGATGGCACACCCAAACCTTCCAAGGCTACCCACCTGGCCAAACTGCACAGTCCTGTGAAGAAAACAAGATGTGTCCTGTAATCACTGCCCATCATAGGGTGGCAGGGTGGGGAGTGTCGTGACTACATTGCTTAAGGTCCTTGGTTTGATGAGTGTGGGGATATGTGCAGCCTTTTCCCTTTTCCCTCACTGGTTCACCTCAACAGCCCTCCAAGAGAGGAGTGGTTATAGCTACTTTTTGCTTTCCCCAATGGTTTTAAAAAATATTTTATTTATTTGCAAGCAGAGAGAGAAAGAGAGAGAGGCAGGGGAGAGAAGGAGAGAGAATGGGTGCACCAGGGCCTCCAGCCACTGCAAACAAACTCCAGATGCATGCTCCACTTTGTGCATCTGGCTTTACATGGGCACTGGGGAATTGAACCCAGGTTACTAGGCTTTGCGGGCAAGTGCGTTAACTGCTGAACCATCTCTCCAGCCCCTATTTTTAGTTTTGAGTAGCATTGTTTGCTGGATGCTATAGGGAGTTGTCAGTCAGCTCAGTCTTCCATAATAGAATGTCACAGGCTGTGGCCTGGTTAATGGACATTAATTTCTTACAGCTTTGAAGGCCAGGCTGGAAGCACAAGATCAAGGTGGTAGCCAGTTCACCTTTAGGTGAGGGCTGGCAGCTAGCTGTCTTCCTGCTGTATCCTCATATGGTGAGAGGTGCCCTGGTAAGAAGACCTACCAGGGCTGCATTAGCCTGAGGACAGCCCTGAAACCCAGCTCCTTATTACAGGCCCATCTCCAAAGATAGCCCATGGGGCTTGGGGATCTGCACATATATTTGGGGGACACAATTCAGACCACAGAAGTTATACAGAAGGAGACAAGACCCCTCACTCACAGGGTGAGGCTTGCCCAAGTTCACACAGCAGTTTTGCTAGGATTCTACCTCAGTTTTTGCTTTTTCTTGTGACACCTCACTGTCATAACAACTGAGTCAATATCACAGGTCATTACCTTGTTTTACCCTGAAAGGGGAGATGGTCAAGCCTTATCATTACCCTGTGAAGATGACAACATCTCTGTTCTAGAGCCAAAGAAGGATAAATTTAATCCACCCACCCATCCATCCACCTACCCACTCTCCCATCCATCCATGCACCTACCACCTGCCCACTCACCCACCCACCCATCCATGCACCCACCTATCCACATACCCACTCTCCCATCCATCCATGCACCCACCCACTAACCCACCCATCCACCTACCCACTCTCCCATCCATCCATGCACCCACCCACTAACCCACCCATCCACCTACCCACTCTCCCATCCATCCATGCACCTACCACCTGCCCACTCACCCACCCACCCATCCATGCACCCACCTATCCACATACCCACTCACCCACCCATCCATGCACCAACTCACCTATCCATCCATGCACCCACCCACCCGTCCATCCACCTACCCACTCACACATCCATCCATGCACCCCACCCACCCACCAATCCATCTACCAAGCCACCCATCACCTTCCCATCAATTCATCCATCCATCTATCCATTCACCTATCCATTCACTCACCTCACGTACCCATCCACTCATCCATCTACCCGCCTGTGACCCACTCATCCATCTACCCACCCACCCCCTGGCTCGTCCACTTACTCAACCAGTTATCCATCCACTCATTCATGGATTTGTTCAACACCTGAGCAACCACCAAGGTCAAGACTCAAGACCATTGTTCTCTTTCACCAAATTAATGCCCACCCTTGGAATCTCTACTTACTACACTGCCTAAGAGGACACAAGGCCTCAGGTTTCTATACTGGGTTATGCTTCCAGGGACCAAATTCATGGTGCAGAGCCATGTCGGAAGTCCTCTTAACCCGGAATGCCACTGTTTCCATCCTACAGCAGATTCATCAGCTTCCCAGGATCCCCACTTGCTGCAAAGAACTGGGGGCCACTACAACAAGAAGGAGGCAGCCTTTCCTTCCTACCGCAGCTCTGTCTGCCAGGGCCTGAAAACTGATCTTCCATAAAGAAGAACCCAGCAGAACTCAAAATGGAAAACAGACCTCGGCGGCTAAAGAGCGGCCAGCCCAGACAGGCCGGATCAAAGGCAGGCTGGGCTGTCCACGGGCCCCAGCACGGTGTCTGGTTATCAAATTTGCACTTGGCAGTCTCTGCTGCTCACTGTCCTGGAGAAAGCAAAGCTCTAGCCAAGTGCAGGGAGCATGGCCAGGCACAGAGAGGCAGGGACCTGACACACACACACACACACACACACACACACACACACGATATGCCATCTGCTATCCTTGCTTCCTGCCCGGCACTACAAAGGATTCCACTCTTTGGGGCCTGCTCCCAACTTCTTCTGCAGCTGGAGGTGCTTGCCGAGCAGCCTAACAGGTGTGGCTCACAGCCGCACTCACCTCACCGGCAGGAGCTGGCAGGGGCAGAGCTGCCGCACAGCGCTTTCGAACCGGCACTCTTTCCCTGTGGGGTCTGTGGCTACTCCTTGTAGCTTCCTGTCTCTCCATGTTGGAGGCAGGTTGGACTCAGGAGCAGGTATTGCTGGGGGTGGAGGGTCCCTAAAGGGACTCAAGCTGCAGCCTCAGTCACGAGGAAGCAGAAAGGGAACTAAGATGGACAGGCAGGCCACTGGAGCCCATGCCCACAGCCAGGCAGCTCTTGTTGGATGGGCATCCCATGGTGTATGACAGTAAGTGTTCACTACTTGTGTAGTGGCCAATGATGGGATGTTCTGGCCTCCACGGGCCTTACTTTAGGCAGCTGGAGACAGTGGGCTCGGTACCACATGGCTCTAGCCCTCTAGCTGGCTGGCTCTGGCACATGCTGTCAGGAAAAGCAGTGAGCATGTGCAAACCTGAGAGGCCCTGCAGGCTAAGACTTGGCAGAAGTAGCTCTGTATTACTTCTGCCTTATACTGCTGGAGAAACCGTCACAGGACTGGCAGGGTGACACAAGAAGGAACACCACCCCCTGTAGAGACTGGAGCAGAAGAGGGGGCATCCACTATAGCCATTCTGCACCCCTAGGCAAAGGCCACCATATCAGCCACTGCCAGCCCCCAGCCCTGCCACTGCTCCACCTACCACAGGCAGACATGCTCCAGCCCTGGCCCTCCCTACTGCCAGGTCATCTGACATCTTCTGTCCGTTCACACAGGGGTCCCAACAGAGCCACTCGTTTACCAGGGCCACCTCCTCTCCCCTCCTCGCTCTGCAGTGAAGGGTGGTCACTTTCCCCTCTGGCTCTGGTGGGTGACCTCACAGAGCTGTAGGCCTACCTCCCTGGCCCTGTATTCTCCACCCCAGGTGTCTGTGGTTCTGTGGGTATCTGCCAGGAGGCTTAGTGACAGCTGCAGCAGCAAGACCGATGGCGGAGGAGCCGGGCTTCGCTCTCCCAGGGCCATCCGCGTCCATTATCGGCTGCGGGGGCTTGTCATCACACGCCAGGCGCAAATCGGAATCAAATGTGGCGCCTGAGCCAGTGAACCCCTCCACTGCGCATTTGCACAAAAGCTGGGGGTAGGGGAGAAGCCCTGGCAGGTCAACTTGAAAGAGAAGGAGAGGCGGCAAGGGAGGAAAGGGGCCCGCGATGGTTCTGGAAACTTTGTTTTTCATTTTCTCTCCTGGCTCCTTGGGCTCCAAGAGCGGACGGGCCGAATCCCACAAGAAAGCGGGCTCCGGTCAGGCCTAAGCGAAGCCACGTGTCTCCTTAGCTCTTTGGATGTTTTGAAATGGTTTCAAACTTCAGGGAGGGGGGCGCCCAACATTTTCGAATGTGTCAGTGGAGGGCGCCCCCCACTGGGTCAAGAGCGGTGTGGGGCCACAGCCATGCAGCTTACCTCTGATGGAGCCACGTGTGGCTCAGTCACCTAGAGGCTGAGGCGACTGTGCCTTTCTGCCTTGGTGGCCAGGGAGGCTCCATGCAGGGTTCTCTGTGGCTTGGGGCCCACACAGGACAGTCACAGCCTTGATTTCAGCCAGTTCTCTCAGTCCCACTTCCCATTGCCAAAGGTAGGACAACCTGTTTATGGAAAGGCCTCAGAACTCCCTGGGTGAGAAGGGGACTCATGTCATATTCTCCAGGATAGCTTGTAATGGACCTATAACATCCAATTGCCTTTGGGCAGAGGGAGCCCCCAGTGGAGTTGTGTGTCTTGAGCTGAGTGTCCCCACCTCTCTGTGTCTGTCTCTGTCTCCCCTGCCCCTCTCTCCTCCACTTCCACCCTCATCAAGTCAGAACCAGATACATCAGTATGTAGGCCTGGCCCTGCCTGCTCTGCTGCCATGCCACCATGCCACTCCACCTTCCTCTCCTCTAGTCACCCTGTCTTGAATGTCCCTCAATGGGGCCATCTTCCAGGGTTCACAAAGAACCCTGGGACAGCAGTGAGGACCAAGGACTCTTACTAGAGCCAGCCTCCATGGGCCTGGGTCTGAACAGGCTGGAAACCAAGGCAGCTGGCCCGTGCCTGTCACTGTGGTGGTTTGGATGTAAAATGGCTCCATAGCCTCAGTGTTTGAATACTTGGTATTCAAATCCTCACTTGGTAGCAACGTTTGGGAAGGTTGTGAAACCTTTGGAAGGTTGAGCCTTCCAGGAGGAGGTATGTCATTGGGATTGGGCCTTGGTGTTTTTACAGCCCACTACTGCTTCCTCCCTTCTTCTTCCCTGTTCATGTGACCATGTGACACAGGCTTCCTGCTCAGGTCTCCCATGCCTTCCCTACCATGAACACTTCCCCTCACTGAAAATAATAATAAATAAATAAATAAACCCTTCTCTTCCTTAAGCTCCTCCTGGTTAAGTATTTTGTCCCAGCAATGAGAAATAATTGAAGGCCCTAAGAGTCAGTGTCCTTACATCACCAGTCAGGGCCCAGCAGGCTGAGAGAGGAAGGTTGACCAAGTCTAAAGTGAGGAAACCAAAGGAAGCAATGGAGCCTGCCCTGAGGCACGTGGAAATCATGCCTGTGGCCCCACCAGTGAGCCTGTGTGTTAAAGGTGTAGTCCCCAGCTTAGCACTATTGGTAGATAGTAACTTTAAGAGGAATAGGGGTCCTCCACCAAGTAATGATGCTGGAACTGAGAGGGAATCCTGTTCTCTCCAGGCTAGTCCTTAAAGTATTGGAAAGTGATATGAGAACAGCTGGAGAATAGGAGTTGCCAACTGATGTATTAAACAAGAGATCCTGCCAGCTACAAAATCAACCAGCAGAGTACACACTTGTGCAATAGTGGCACCCAGCTGATGTAGGTAACCAACTGCTCATGGGTTGGACATCAGACCCTCTCAGTGGGGGGTGAACCCATGTCTGGCACTGGGAACCAAGCCAGAGTCCCTAGAACAGGAAAGCAATAGGCTCCAGAGAGAACCTCCACTGCTCTCTTATGGTCCCCACAATGAATACCAATAACCCCAGCAAAGACCCTCAGCAGAATTGGGATGGGGAGAAGGAGTCTATATGTGCAATCTTTTTATTAAAAAACCAATTAGGACTTCCAGTTAAGATGGCAGCTTAGGAACCACACCAAAGCAAACATTCAGGGCATAGTAGAAGGAGAAGAATTTCACTCCAAGGGCATAGTAGGCATCTTCAACAAAATCATAGAAGAAAACTTCCCCCAAATTGGGAAAGAGGTGCCAATGCAGATACAGGAAGCCTTTAGAACCCCAGTCAGGCAAAACCTGGAAAGAACCTCACCTCGCCATATTATAATCAAACTGCCAAACACTCAATCCAAAGAAAAAATATTGAAAGCAGTTAGAGAGAAAAATCAGGTTACCTACAAAGGCAAGCCCATCAGGATTACAGCAGATTACTCAACACGAACTTTAAAAGCAAGAAGGGCTTGGAGTGATGTATTCCAAGTTCTGAAAGATAACAACTGTCAACCAAGGATACTTTATCCTGCAAAGCTATCCATTCAAATAGACAGAGAAATAAGGACATTCCATGACAAAAGCAGGCTAAAGGAGTATTTGAAGACAAAACCATCTCTACAGAAAATACTTGAAAGAATCCTACATGCCGAAGAGAAGGAAAAGCACACATATAAGGAACCTGGAAAAAATAAACAATATTGAAATACCAGTTAACACAAGAGAGCAAAGGTAGAACCTGAACTATAAAAAAAATGGCAAACATAAATACACACCTTTCAATAATATCTGTTAATATCAATGGCCTCAATACCCCAACCAAAAGACATAGGTTTGCAGACTGGGTTAAAAAGCAGGATCCTTCAATTTGTTGTCTCCAAGAAACTCACCTTTCTACAAAGGATAGACATTATCTTAGGAGGAAAGGTTGGAAAACGGTGTTTCAACCAAATGGACCTAGAAAACAAGCAGGGGTTGCTATCCTAATATCTGACAAGGTAGACTTCAGTCCAACATTAGTCAAGAAAGATAAGGAAGGTCACTTTATATTGAATAAGGGCACACTGTCCACAGGAGGACATTACAATCCTAAACATATATACACCTAACATGGGAATCCAAAATTCATCAAACAAATGCCATAAGAACTAAGGTCACAGATAACACCAAACACAGTGGTAGTGGGGGATTCAATACCCACTCTCATCAATTGACAGGTCATCCAGGGAAAAAATAAACAGAGAGGCATCTGGACTAAATGAGATCATAGAAGGAATGGACCTAACAGATATCTACAGGACATTTCATCCAAATGCTGCAGAATATACATTCTTTTCAGCAGCACATGGAACATTCTCTAAAACAGACCATATATTAGGACACAAAGAAAACCTTTTTTTAATGTGAAGTTTTTTTTCTCAATTTTTATTAACATTTTCCATGATTATAAAAAATATCCCATAGTAATACCCTCCCTCCCACCCCCACTTTCCCCTTTGAAATTCCATTCTCCATCACATCCCCTCCCCATCTCAATCAGTCTCTCTTTTATTTTGATGTCATGATCTTTTCCTCCTCTTATGATGGTCTTGTGTAGGTAGTGTCAGGCGCTATGAGGTCATTGATATCCAGGCCATTTTATGTCTGGAGGGAGCACATTGTAAGGAGTCCTACCCTTCCTTTGGCTCTTACATTCTTTCCGCCACCTCTTCCGCATTAGACCCTGAGCCATGGAAGGTGTGATCGAGATGTTACTCAGTACTCCAGTCACTTCTTTCCAGCACCATGATACCTTCTGAGTCATCCCAAGGTCACTGCCATCTGAAAAGAGAAGATTCTGCACCCAAAGTGAGAGTAGCATTAATATAAGGGCATAAATATTAAGAGAAGTGCTTACTGGGCAGTTTGATAAGCATAGCATATATATTTTTCCAGACATCAGCAGATGTTACACCCCTAGGGCTCATGACTACCCCTGTTTTAAGATTTTAGTATCAGGGATGTATTCCCCCCCCCCATGGAGTGGGCCTCCAGTCCAATTGGAGGGCAGTTGGTTTCCACCATGACAGACGTGCCACTACTGCACCCGTTGGCTCATTTGGCATGGCTGGCCAATTATAAGGCTTGCAGTGTCCACTGTTGAGTATCTTCACTGGTGGTATCTCTTTCTCCCATTGAACTACATGTAGAATAGCTTCTTCCAGCTTTCTGTCAGCTGGTCTACATGGAGGAGGTTATCAGCTCAGTTCCAGATGATTTCTCAGTGGCCTTGCAGCCCAAGTATGTGGAGTCTTCAGCAATAGGGTCTTACCATCTATTCCTGGTGAGAAACCAAGGGCCTCGGCAATGGCCTATAATTTGGGTGGCATCAGGGACCCCCCCTGGCCAACAACTCACTGGAGGTATCCCATCCCTGGCACTAAAAAAATTTTAACAACGATCGATGGCTCCTGAGCGTTCCATTGTCCATAACTAGAGGATTCCATATGATTTATTTATATCCTCTTAGATTTTGATTAGCCCTTCTTCCACCTTTCCTTTACTCAATCTCTTCCCCTGACCTCACTTTGGGCCTTTTCACCCCCATTAATCTATTCTTCTACTTACATATATACAATACCAACCTATTAAGTACCCTCCTCCCTTCCTTTCTCTTCCCTTTATATCTCCTTTTTAACTTACTGGCCTCTGCTACTGAGTTTTTTCCTTCTAAGAAATCCAATCATCTATAGCTAGGATACACATATGAGGCAGAACATGCGGCTCTTGGCTTTCTGAGCCTGGGTTACCTCACTTAGTATAATCCTTTCCAGATCCATCCACTTTCCTGCAAATTTCAAAACTTCATTTTTCTTTACCACTGAGTAGAACTCCATTGTATAAATGTGCCACATCGTCATTATCCACTCATCAGTTGAGGGACATCTAGGCTGGTTCCATTTCCCAGCTATTATGAAGTGAGTGGCAATAAACATGGTTGACCATGTACTTCTAAGGAAATGGGATCAGTCCTTAGGGTATATGCCTAGGAGTGCTACACCGGGGTCATATGGTAGATCAATTTTCAGCTGTCTTAGGAACCTCCACACTGATTTCCACAATGGCTGGACCAGATTGCATTCCCACCAACAGTGTAGAAGGGTTCCTCTCTTCCCACATCCTCGCCAGCATATATGGTCATTTGTTTTCATGATGGTAGCCAATCTGATAGTAGTAAGATGGAATCTCAATGTAGTTTTAACCCGCATTTCCCTGATGACTAGGGATGTAGAACATTTTTTTAGATGCTTATAAGCCATTCGTATTCCTTCTTTTGAGAACTCTCTATTTAGCTCCATAGCCCTTTTTTTAATTGGCTTGTTTGATTTCTTATTATTTAGTTTTTTGAGTTCTTTGTATATCCTAGATATTAATCCTCTATCAGATATATAGCTGGCAAAGATTTTTTTCCCATTCTGTAGGTTACCTCTTTGCTTTATTCACAGTGTCCTTTGCAGTACAAAATTTTTGTAATTTCATGAGGTCCCAGCAGTCAATCTGTGGCTTTATTGCCTGAGCAACTGGGGTTATATTCTGAAAGTCTTTGCCAAGACCAATATGTTGAAGGGTTTCCCCTACTTTTTCCTCTAGCAATTTCAGAGTTTCAGGTCTGATGTTAAGGTCTTTAGTCCAGTTGGACTTAATTCTTGTGCATGGAGAGAGAGAAGAATCTGTTTTCATCTTTCTACAGATATATATCCAGTTTTCCCAGCACCGTTTGCTGAAAAGGCTGTCTTTTCTCCAATGAGAGATTGGAGAATGGCATTTTATCAAATATAAGGTGCCTATAGCTACCAGGACTTGCATCTGGGTCCTCTATTCTGTTCCATTGATCTACATGTCTGCCTTTGTGCCAGTACCATGCTGTTTTTGTTACTATGGCTGTGTAGTATAGGTTAAAATCAGTTATAGTGATACCACCAGCCTCATTTTTTGTTGCTCAGTATTATTTTAGATATTCAAGGTATTTTGTTATTCCAAATGAATTTTTGGATTGTTTTTTTCTATTTCCGTGAAGAATGCCCTTGGAATTTTGATGGGGATTGCATTAAATGTGTAGATTGCTTTTGGTAAGATTGCCATTTTCACAATATTGATTCTTCCCATCCAGGAACAAGGGATGTTTTTCCACTTCCTAGTGTCCTCTGTGATTTCTCACATGAGTGTTTTATAGTTTGCATTGTAGAGATCCTTTACTTCGTTGGCTAGGTTTATTCCAAGGTACTTTATTTTCTTTGGTGCAATTGTGAATGGGAGTGATTCTCTGATTTCATCCTCTGTGTGTTTGTTGTTAGCATGTAGGAATGCTACTGATTTCTGGGTATTTATTTTGTATCCTGCTACATGGCTGTAGGTGTTTATGAGCTCTAACAGTTTGCTGGTAGAGTCTTTAGGGTCCTTTATATATAGAATGATGTCAACTGCAAATAATGATAACTTGATTTCTTCCTTTCCAATTTGTATCCCTTTTCTGTGTGTCTCTTGCCTTATTGCTATGGCTAAGACTTCCAGTAGCATATTAAATAAAAGTGGGGACAGTGGACACCCTTGTCTTGTTCTGATATAGTGGAAAAGCTTCCAGTTTTTTCCCATTTAGTAATACGTTGGCCATAGGCTTGTCATAAATAGCCTTTATTATATTGAGATATGTTCCTTCTATTCCCAGTCTCTGTAGGACTTTTATCATGAAGGATGTTAGATTTTGTCAAACACTTTTTCTGCATCTAATGAGATGATCATATGATTTTTGTCCTTCAGTCCATTTTTTATAATGTATTACATTTATTGATTTGCATATGTTGAACCATCCCTGCATCTCTGGGATAGAGCCTACTTGGTCAGGGTTAATGATCTTTCTGATATATTCTTGTATTCTGTTTGGCAATATTTTGTTGAGAATTTTTGTATCTATGTTCATGAGGTAGATTGGTCTGTAATTTTCTTTTTTTGTTCTATCTTGGCCTGGTTTTGGTATCAGGGTGATGCTGGCTTCATAGAAGGAATTTTGTAGAATTCCTTCTTTTTCTATTTTATGGAAAAGCTTAAGAAGCAATGGTGTTAGTTCTTCCCTGAATGTCTGATAAAATTCAGCAGTGAATCCATCTGGGCCTGGATTTTTTTTAGTTGGGAGGTTTTTGATAACTGTTCAGATCTCCATGCTTGTTATAGGTCTATTTAAGTGATTAATCTCATCTTGATTTAATTTAGGTAGGTCACATAAATCAAGGAAATCATCCATTTCTTTCAGATTTTCATACTTAGTGGAGTATATGCTTTTATACTATGTCCCTATGATTTTTTGAATTTCTCTGGCATCTGTTGTGATGTTGCCTTTTTCATCTCTAATTTTATTAATTTGTGTCTCTTCTCTCTTTCTTTTGGTCAGATTTGCTAAGGGTTTGTCAATCATGTTTATCCTTTCAAAGAACCAACTCTTTGTTTCATTGATTCTTTGGATTGTTTTTTTGGTTTCTATTTCATTAATTTCTGCCCTAATCTTTATTATTTCTTCCCATCTACTGATTTTTGGTTTGCCTTGTTCTTCTTTTTCCAAGGCTTTAAGGTGAAGCATTAGGTTGTTTACTTGTGACCTTTCTAATTTCTTGATATAGGCATTTAAAGCTAAAATTTACCTCTTAGGACTGCCTTCATTGTGTCCCAGAGATTTTGGTATGTTGTGTTCTCATTATCATTTGACTCTACGAACTTTTTTATTTCCTTCTTGTTTTCTTCATTAACCCATTCATCATTTAGTAGTTTGTTGTTTAACTTCCATGATTTTGTGTATGCTCTATAGCCTTTCTTGCTATTGATTTATAGCTTAATTCCACTGTGGTCAGATAGAATGCAAGGAATTATTTCAATTTTCCTGTATTTGTTAAGATTTACTTTGTGTCTAATATATGGTTTCTTTTAGAGATTGTTCCATGTGCTGCTGAAAAGAATATATATTCTACAGCATTTGGATGAAATGTCCTGTAGATATCTGTTAGGTCCATTCCTTCTATGATCTCATTTAGTCCAGATGCCTCTCTGTTTATTTTTTCCTGGGATGACCTGTCAATTGATGAGAGTGGGGTGCTGAAGTCCCCCACTACCACTGTGTTTGGTGTTATCTGTGACCTTAGTTCTTATGGCATTTGTTTGATGAATTTGGGATCCCCATGTTAGGTGCATATATGTTTAGGATTGTAATGTCCTCCTGTTGGAGGGTGCCTTTAATCAATATAAAGTGACCTTCCTTATCTTTCTTAACTAATGTTGGACTGAAGTCTACCTTGTCAGATATTAGGATAGCAACCCCTGCTTGTTTTCTAGGTCCATTTGCTTGAAACACCATTTTCCAACCTTTCACCCTAAGATAGTGTCCATGCTTTGTAGAAAGGTGGGTTTTTTGGAGACAACAAATTGTAGGATCCTGCTTTTTAACCCAGTCTGCGAACCTATACCTTTTGGTTGGGGCATTGAGGCCGTTGATATTAAGAGATAATATTGAAAGATGTGTATTCATTTTTGCCATTTTTTTGTAGTTCTTCTAGTTTTACCTTTGCTCTCTTGTGTTAATTAGTATTTCAGTATTGTTTGTTTTTTCCCAGTTCCTTATATGTGTGCTTTTCTTTTCCTTCAGCATGGAGGATTCTTTCAAGCATTTTCTGTGGAGCTGCTTTTGTCTTCAAATACTCCTTTAGCCTGCTTTTGTTGTGGAATGTCCTTATTTCTCCATCTATTTGAATGGATCAGCTTGTGACCAGGTGAGATCCTTCCCTGGTGTAATCCCAGTTACCTCTCCTCCTGCCTGGGTCCTGCTGTTGGTTCAAGTTGGCGTGGCCGGGTCCCTGGACCGCTGCTCTGGTTGCTGGAGCTGGGCACTGGCAGTGGGGGAGGGGAGGCTGCCGATGCTGCTCTAGTTCTCTCACTGTTCCACGTGTTCTTCTACCTTGTGATCTGCTCCTCCGATGTTCACTGCCATTCTCCCTTCACGTTTCTTGAGTTTACGGAGAGCTCCACTGTGAGTGGAAACTCCCCTCACCTGGCATTTCCTGTGGCTCAATCCAAGCCCGGTGGCTTTCTGGCCGCCGCCACCGCCATGGCCGCAACTGCCGCCGCAGTCCACAGACCTGCCAGAGCTGCCTCTGCCAGCCTGTGTGGGCTCTGGATGCTCTGGATCTCTCCTACTTCTCCACTGCAGTTTCAATTTGCTATACACCTCACTTTTTAGTTAAAGTGTGTATTTTGCTGCTTTTTTTTCCTTTCTCCCCCCTAGGCTGCTTCGGCATGGTACCTACGCCTCCAATTTAACCGGAACTCCCCTAATGTCACAAAGCAAATCTTAACAAATACAGGAAAATTGAAATAATTCCTTGCATTCTATCTGACCACAATGAAATCAAACTACAAATCAATAGCAAGAAAAGCTATAGATCATACACAAAATCATGGAAACTAAACAATACACTACTAAATGATGAATGGATCAATGAAGATATCAAGAAGGAAATCAAAAAATTCATAGAGTCAAACGATAATGAGAATACAACATACCAAAATCTCTGGGACACAATGAAGGCAGTTCTAAGAGGTAAATTTATAGCTTTAAGTGCCCATATTAAGAAATTAGAAAGGTCACAAATAAATGACTTAATGTTTCACCTTAAAGCCTTGGAAAAAGAAGAACAAGGCAAACCAAAAATCAGGAGACAGAAAGAAATAATAAACATTAGGGCAGAAATTAAGGAAATAGAAAAAACAATCCAAAGAATCAATGAAACAAAGAGTTGGTTCTTTGAAAGGATGAACAAGATTGATAAACCCTTAGCAAATCTGACCAAAAGAAAGAGAGAAGAGACACAAATTAATAAAATTAGAGATGAAAAAGGCAACATCACAACAGATGCCAGAGAGATTCAAAAAATCATAGGGACATAGTATAAAAGCATATACTCCACTAAGTATGAAAATCTGAAAGAAATGGATGATTTTCTTGATTTATGTGACCTACCTAAATTAAATTGAGATGAGATTAATAACTTAAATACACCAATAACAAGTATGGAGATCTGAGCAGTTAACAAAAATCTCCCAAATTAAAAAAAAAAAAAAAAAAAAGCCCAGGCCAAGATGGATTCACTGCTGAATTTTACCAGAACTTCAGGGAAGAACTAATGCCATTGCTTCTTAAGGTTTTCCATAAAATAGAAAAAGAAAGAATCCTACCAAACTCCTTCTACGAAGCCAGCATCACCCTGATACCAAAACCAGGCAAAGATAGAACAAAAAAAGAAAATTACAGACCAATCTACCTCATGAACATAGATACAAAAATTCTCAACAAAATATTGCCAAACAGAATACAAGAATATATCAGAAAGATCATTAACCCTGACCAAGTAGGCTTTATCCCAGAGATGCAGGGATGGTTCAACATATGAAAATCGATAAATGTAATACATTATATAAATGGACTGAAGGAAAAATCATATGATCATCTCATTAGATGCAGAAAAAGCTTTTGACACAGTCCAACATCCCTTCATGATAAAAGTCCTACAGAGACTAGGAATAGAAAGATCATATCTCAATATAAAAAAGGCTATTTATGACAAGCCTACCGCTATCATGTTACTAAGTCTGGGAAAACTGGAAGCTTTTCCACTAAAATCAGGAACAAGACAAGGGTGTCCACTGTCCCCACTTTTATTTAATATACTACTGGAAGTCTTAGCCATAGCAATAAGGCAAGAGAAGCACATAAAATTGGAAAGGAAGAGATCAAGTTATCATTATTTGCAGATGACATGATTCTATATATAAAGGACCCTAAAGACTCTACCAGCAAACTGTTAGAGCTGATAAACACCTACAGCCATGTAGCAGGATACAAAATAAATACCCAGAAATCAGTAGCATTCCTACATGCTAACAACAAACACACAGAGGATGAAATCAGAGAATCACTCCCATTCACAATTGCACCAAAGAAAATAAAGTACCTTGGAATAAACCTAGCCAAGGAAGTAAAGGATCTCTACAATGCAAACTATAAAACACTCATGTGAGAAATCGCAGAAGACACTAGGAAGTGGAAAAACATCCCTTGTTCCTGGATGGGAAGAATCAATATTGTGAAAATGGCAATCTTACCAAAAGCAATCTACACATTTAATGCAATCCCCATCAAAATTCCAAGGGCATTCTTCACGGAAATAGAAAAAAAACAATCCAAAAATTCATTTGGAATCACAAAAAACCTTGAATATCTAAAATAATACTGAGCAACAAAAAATGAGGCTGGTGGTATCACTATACCTGATTTTTTTTTTTTTTTTTTTTTTTTTTTTTTTTTTTGGTTTTTCAAGGTAGGGTTTCACTCTAGCCCAGGCTGACCTGGAATTCACTATGGAGTCTCAGGGTGGCCTCAAACTCATGGCGATCCTCCTACCCCTGCCTCCCGAGTGCTGGGATTAAAGGCGTGTGCCACCACGCCCGGCACACTATACCTGATTTTAACCTATACTACACAGCCATAGTAACAAAAACAGCATGGTACTGGCACAAAGGCAGACATGTAGATCAATGGAACAGAATAGAGGACCCAGATGCAAGTCCTGGTAGCTATAGGCACCTTATATTCGATAAAAATGCCATTCTCCAATCTCTCATTGGAGAAAAGACAGCCTTTTCAGCAAATGGTGCTGGGAAAACTGGATATATATCTGTAGAAAGATGAAAACAGATTCTTCTCTCTCTCCATGCACAAGAATTAAGTCCAACTGGACTAAAGACCTTAACATCAGACCTGAAACTCTGAAATTGCTAGAGGAAAAAGTAGGGGAAACCCTTCAACATATTGGTCTTGGCAAAGACTTTCAGAATATAACCCCAGTTGCTCAGGCAATAAAGCCACAGATTGACTGCTGGGACCTCATGAAATTACAAAAATTTTGTACTGCAAAGGACACTGTGAATAAAGCAAAGAGGTAACCTACAGAATGGGAAAAAAATCTTTGCCAGCTATATATCTGATAGAGGATTAATATCTAGGATATACAAAGAACTCAAAAAACTAAATAATAAGAAATCAAACAAGCCAATTAAAAAAAGGGCTACGGAGCTAAATAGAGAGTTCTCAAACAGCCTGCAGCTACGCAGCCAGGACTCTCCATCATGTTGGTTTCTGGAGTATTTTTGTCTTCAGTGTGTGTGTGTGTGTATTAAAATATACATACCATAAAATTTAGCATTGTGCCTATTTTAAGGGTAGTGGTCAGTGGTATTAACCACATTCACACTGTTGTGAGCCATCAGTACCATCCTAGAAGGGTGAGCAGAATCCTTGCACCATAGCTTGTGTTTTCAGGGTTTTATGGAATCAGTGGTCGTGTGATTTCACTTCTGGCCCAAAGTTGGTACTAACCCTGTGTCAGCCTCAGGTATCCATTATCATGCTTGTTTCCCTACATTCCCCCAAAGCCACCAGGCAACTTCTGTTTCTTTCTGCTGTGCAGACAGGGAAAGTGAGGATCAGGGATGTTGAATATTAATCACAGTCAATGATAGAAACAGGCCTTTGACCTGAGAGTGGACACCTCAACATGGGCTGTGTGTCCCCAAGGGTCTGCATCATGGGTCATGTGTCCTTCATCATCCTCTGGTTGTCACACTGTGTGCTCTTCCTAGAAAAACTTCTCAATTTAGTTAATATCTCTTCTTTCTGACAGGCCAAGGGGTGCCGGTAAGAATGGCTCAGAGCTGGCAAATCGGCGTGTGGGCAGGAGCTGGGTACGACTTCTGCAGTCCTCGTGGTCAACCACTGCAGGTAGTTCCTGGGACCAGTGAACAAAGGGTTCTTCGAAGCACACCCCGTGGGACCTGCTTCTCCCCGGGCAGTATTTTAAACCCTTGCCAGTAGCTGAGCAGTGGTGACATCTGCAATCCCAGCACTCAGGAGGCTGAGTGATAGCCCTCAGGGCCCACCTCCCCTCTTGGTGGCCCTGTGGATGGAGCTTCATGGTGCACAGCAGGAAAACAGATGAAGGAGCCATCTCAGGTGACTTCTATTGACAGGAACTCCTTGATGATGGGGCAAATCTCAATATGTGGGAGATCTGGCAGAGACCTGGGAAGGCCCTTGGGACTAGTAAAGACAGCCTGGGCCATGTCTTGCTGGCTCAATACTTAGGACAGCTCCCCTCAGCAGGAGGCCTGGGGCCCTGCTGAACCTGCCTCTTCCCAGGAGTGTCCCCAGGCGGCAGCCCTGCCCGTTCCATTACTGAGGAAGTGGGGATTCCACAGGTGAGTTCCTGGGGGTGGGTGGGAGGGAGATGGATTCACTGTGCAGAGGACAGGATGGACCATTGAAGTGATCAGGCCAGGGACAACATGGCCAGAGGGCCCACGTAGGGCTCCTCCTGCATGGGAAAATGCCCTTTACCACAAGAGCATCCTGTGGCTGGGGAGCAGGCTGCAAGTGTAAAGTTGATCCTGCAAAGTCACACCATATCTGACCCTGGGATGTCACACTTGCTGACCTACAAGGTCACACCATGCCTGTTGTGGGTCTGTGACAGGTGGCTGGCTGCCTGTAGCGATGGTCTGGGAGTTATGGTTAGTGCTCCTTCCCTTCCACCAGCCACCTCCTGAGACAGGAAGGGCCCGAGGTGGGTTGTGGTTCTGGACCCTCAGAAAGTCGGTAGGAGAAATGACCTCTCCCATTTGCATAGAGAAGGACAGGAGCCTCACTAGAGCAAGGACCAGCAGGCACCCAACCAGTCCTCCTACTATGTGACTTCAGCAGGTCCCTACTTCTCTGAGCTGGGATTATTCAGCTACAAAACAAGCACAGTCATGCTCATGTTGCCTTGTCTTCATGGGGAGGCTAGAGGCTGGCCTCTGTCAACAAGGCCCTTTCCACTGCCCCTTAGCTTGGTTTGCAGCTGTTACCAGCAGAGAGTCAGCACCTGCTATGGCCATCCCCACTCCCACATTTGAGCCACCCACCCCAACATGGGCCACAGCACGTGTCATAGAAAGGAGGGGTTAAGCCTGGGTCCTGTGTCCTCCATCAGCCCCTGGCTGTCACACTGCTCTCTTCTCAGAAAAGCTTCTAAATTTAAGTAATGCGTCTTGTTTCTGGCAGGTCAGGGGATGCCATGAGAATGGTTCAGAGTGGGCAGATGACTGTGCAGATGGGAGCCAAGTGTGGCTTCTCTAGCCTTTGTGGTCAATTGCTGTCAGGTCGTTCCTGGAACTGGTGGAGAAAGGGTTCTTTGAACTAGTTCGCTGTCTCCCCCTGACTACTCTTCTCTCCCCACAGGAAGAACTCCCTTCCTTGTGGGAGCACTGGGTTAGGCTGCCAAGAGCCTTTAGGGAGATCAGTCCACCATCAGGCAAGAGCCACGTGGTAGCCCTGCTCTGTTTCTACTCTGACCCAGCCAGACTTCAAGATGCCCACCGCCCTGTGGGGTAGTTCAGAAAGAATGACTTGATTTTCAAGGACAGCTGTCATTTATAGTGTGTACCTCACATTTGGGGGTTGGCAGTATTCATATTCAAGATGCCCTAACAAGAGATAGTACTGCTGCCTTTGAGATGAGCCACTGAGGTCCAGGGGAGGAGTAATATCTCCTGGCTACAGCTGAACTCTGCAGAGCCAGGACTTCCAGGCCTGTCAGGCCCTTCCACCTGTTCCCTCCAGTGGCCCCTGCTCTGCCTTTTGCAAGCACCTTCCCAGTTAGAGGCCTGTGACAGTGTCAGGGATGCAGGAAGCAGTCAGGAAAGCTGACAGAGGGATGCCTTGACAAATTAATGACACTGCGTCTTAGGAGAGAGCTGGTACGGGGGATCAATAGTGACCCCAATTCTTGTCACCTAGAACCTCAAGATATGACCTTTCTTTACAATGCAATCTTCCAGACACAAAATGGCCTGGATGCCCATGACTGTGCAATGCCTGGCACTACCTACAGAAGACCTTAATAGTAGAAGGAAAAGATGATGACATCAAAATAAAGAAAGACTATCTGAGGGAGGAAGGTATATGGTGGAGAGTGAATTTGTGAAGGGGAAAGTGGAGGAGGGAAGGGAAATATCATGGTTTATTGTCTATGATTATGGAAGATGTCAAGTCAAACCATATCCAAAAAACGAGCCCACTCTCCAATATCAAGCTCTCACCAATCGTGGGCTACAAAAGGGCCTACATCTATTAAATTCTCTCTAAAATAGTAATTGTTATCCCATTTATCCAGTGCTAACTTCACTCTCTATTAGAGAATCTGCTTCTCTTCCAGATGGATGCAGAATCTGAGGAGAGAATCAGCCCATTGCACCTCATCAGGGCCCTAGCTGAAACCATCGAGTAATTAGGGAAATGAGCAAGAGTGCTGCTTTCTTGGTGAACCTGGTACCAGCACAAGGTGAAAGAGATAGACACAGAGAACATTCAACTTCTATCAGACCAGATATCCAGAGACACAGAGGCTCCCAAGACCTCATCACTGAAGTAGACCTAAAATTAACCCAACATGGCTCAGGGAAATTTGCAGAAGAGGGGGCAGAAAGATTGTTAGAGCCACAAGTTGGGACATTATGCACAGAGACATTGCCTCTTCCCCATAACTGATGGCTACCCCACAATGCACGACCCTCCTAGCTCACACCCCAGATCTGGTCTCCCTGCCCTCCCCTCTGGGGGTGGCTGTGGGTTTTCATTTTAGTAGCTGTCAGTGACCCTGAACTGCTTTAGCCACCTCCTTTTCTTGGGGGGAGTGCCATTTCTCCAAGCCTCCCTTCCCTACCTCCACCAGTTGCTGGAATGTTAGCTGCTAATGCAAAAAACCCACCATGTCTCTGGACCACCACACCTAGATAAGCTGTACTGCCTGGCCCACCTTTCCTCAGCAGGTGGTCTGAAGTCCAGGTCCCTGGTTTCCCCCAGGAACACAGGGGATATTATGCCACCTTCAAGTTTCTCCAGAGAACATAGTCTGGCTAAGCTACTTGCATACAACCCCTGCCTCAGGCTTGGCTTTTAAAAGGAACCTGGCCAAATACGAATCCATTTCTCCTATTCACACACTGAAGAGCAAGCTGAAGGGGAGGAGGGCTTTGGGATGCTGTCTTCCAGACATGAAGTGGCCTTTGCATTCGTGACCTCACAGAGATTGTTGTTACCTGCACCAGACCTGCACTATATTGGGCCCATCAATAGTCCATCATGGATGATAGAGGAGGGAAGAAAACAACAACAAGACACCAAGACTGGGGCTGGAGAGATGGCTCAGTAGTTAAGGCACTTGCCTGCAAAACCTAAGGCCCCAGGTTCAATTCCCCAGAACCCACATAAACCAAAACCACATGGTGGTGCATGAGTCGAGTTGGTTTGCTGTGGCTAGAGGCCCTGGCGTGCCCAATCTCTCTCTCTCTCTCTCTCTCTCTCTCTCTCTCTCTCTCTCTCAAATAAATAAATAAAATATTTTTAAAAATTTGAAGACATCAAAGAGGAAGAATGGTTGGAAAGGAGGAGTTCAGAGGAAGGAGATGGGGAGGGGTAGTGGGAGGTGACTATGATCAAAATCCATTATATACATGTATGAGAATTGTCAATAAAAAGTTTTAGAAAATAAAATAAGTTTAAAGTTTGCATACCAAAATAAATAAATAAAGTGGGCTAGAGAGATGGATCAGTGATTAAGGCACTTGCTTGCAAAGCCTAGTGACCCAGGTTCAATTCCCCAGTGCCCATGTAAAGCCAGATGCACAAAGTGGAACATGCATCTGGAGTTCATTTGCAGTGGCTGAAGGCCCTGGTGTGCCCATTCTATCCAGCCCCCCCTTTTTCCCTCCCTCTCTCTGCTTGAAAAGAAATGAATAAAAATTGTAAAAATAAAGTGTGAAATGATCAGGTCGGATGTGACAAAAGACTTCAACCACCAACAAGGGGGAAGACAGGAAGTGCTGACACTGGGGGCTGGAAATAAGAGTAAGACCCTACTGCTACTGCTGATCACAGAGCTTGGGGAGTAGCTGGCAGGGGTCTAAAGGAGGAGCTGAGCAGGTGCAGTGGGAAAGGGTGACCCAGACTTTGAGGACAATATGTGCAGACAGCAAGAGGGAGTGAGAGAAACCAGCATGCATATGGGCTGGGCAGAGAGAGAGGCCCCGGGTCATGTGTGTAACTGTTCTTAGCCTCCAGAGCTCTGGGTGTCCTGGGAGATGGAGCTAGAGAATACATGTCCTTTGTAATGGCCAGTGTGGCTGCTCTGGGGAGAAGATGGAAATGTCCTCCACACACAGCCGTTGGATATGGTGTCCATCTAGTTAATGAAGAAATGAGTTCCCCAAGTAAGCCAGTGGGGCTGGCCCTGGGAAGAGGGTGGGGATCAGTTGGGGCTATGAGAAGAAAGGTCCTCTGGATGTGACGCCAGGGCACAATCTGAGCCCCACACTCAGAACCCTCTTCCCTAGGTTCCTCCAAGGCTTCCTTCTCCTCTCCCTCCAGACTGTGCTCAGAAAGCCCTCCTAAGTGAGATCTGCCCTGGCCATCCTCCTTCATACTGCCATCCCAATCACCTCCGTCACCCTACTGTGTCCCTCCAGTAACACTGCTGTGTCCATCATCTCTCCCTCTGACCTGGATGCCGAGGAGGGCAGAAGCAGCTCTGCCTGGGTTCCATCCATGTTTGGACTGCCTTTGTGAGGCTGCAGGTACTGGGCTTTAGCCCTGGAGATTCTGTAGTGGGAGCAGCTGACAAAGGCATCTGAGAAAGAGCAGCCAGGGAGGCAGAGGAGCGGGAGGGTGTGTGGCCAGCGAGGATCCCAGGGAGCACATGTAGCTGATGAACGCCTCATACGCACGCATCAGAGCAACTTGCAGCCTTAGTAAACAGACCAAGGGACCCCGGGCCTTGGAGCCAATGGGATTGAGATAGAGCAGAAATGCTGTTGGTTCACATTCTACCAGCACTGTACTAGAAGTCACTTCCAATCTTGCAGCAATCTGATTCCTAGTGATCCCTCTCACTGCCGTCCCTCCACACACACTAACAGACAGCCATTGTCACGGTGAGGTGACTCCCTTCTATGCTCACCTTCTTACGCATTCGTGTCTGGCTGAGTGTGACCTTTTGCTGTTCTATTTAATTTGCAGAATTAGCTTGCCAAGTTTAATTAAGAAAAAAATCTGAGGTGCTAGAGAGATGGCTCAGTGGTTAAAGGTGGTTGCTGGCAAAGCTTATGGCCTGGGTTTGATTCCCCAGTACCCACATAAAGCCAGATGCACAAAGTGGCACATGTGTCTGGAGTTTGTTTGAATGGAAGGAGACCCTGTGGTGCTCTCTCTCTCTCTCTCTCTCTCTCTCTCTCTCTCTCTCACACACACACACACACACACTTTGTCTCACTCTCTCTCTCTCTTCCTGTCTCAAATAAATAAATAAATCTGAACTGGGCATAGTGACACACATCTGTAATTCCAGAACTTTGGAGGCAGAAGCAAGAGGACCTCATGTTCAAGGCATTCTTAGATAGAACTCTGGTTAAGCATCATCTGTGACCATTGTAGAATCTGGTTTCCTTTTATCTTTGTTGGACTTTGCCCCTGGTGTTAGTGACCTGAGAAGATCAGCTGCACTGGCTGCTCTTTCTTACTATTCTCTCCAAAAGCACTTATGAAATGTTCTTGGTTCCTTGATTGGTAGACCTTATCCTCATCACACTGGCCTTTTTTCTCTCTAGGAGGATTGTGAGTCATGATTCGATTTCTTTAATGGCTGTAATATAATTTAAATTTCTCTTTCTTAATCAGGGTTGGTTGGTTGTACTTTACTAGAACTCTGGGAAGCCCTCAGACACTGTGGAGTTTTGTGCTGTAAGTTGCTCATAGCACTCTTCCATGACTTTTACCCCATCTTCATAACTTACTTTCTTTTGGTCTGTTTAGATCATTCATGTGAACTCTCTAGGTACTTTTGCAACTGCCTTTCCTGTTTTGATATGGAATCTTTCCATATCATTCTTTTTCTAATCTTCTCTAATTTTCTTAATACTTTGTTTGACGTATGAGCTAATTATACTTGTGTTGGAAAGCCTCCTTACGTCTGATGTTTTATTGATGTTAAGTTACTCGCATTGTGGTCAGAGAGTGTGTGGTCTTTCTGATAGCCACTCTCTGACATTTATTGAAGCTTGCCTTATTTATGTCCTAGCATGATTTTTTAAGACACGTTCTGTGGGCATTTGGAAACTGTGTGATTCTGCTGCTTTCTGTCAGGTGTATTTTTTCTATGTGTGATTGTTAGAACTTTCTATGAAGCTTGTTAATTATGTTGGAAACATTCTCTATACTATCAGGATATTTTTGTCTTCTTCCTTCATCAGTCACTGCAAAGCATATTTTTAAATATTCCTGAAGAACAAGACTTGTCCACTTTCTTTTGCAATTCTTGTAGCCTCACATGGTTTGCTTATGGATTTTAAAGTTGTTATTGGGTGTGGACAAGTTTAGAATCACAGATCACATCAGTTGATTCTAATTGTCCCTATGTTTTAATTCTTAAGACCATTTGTCATTGGATGTCCCATTATTGCCACTTTGGTGGCTCTAATTCTACAGTTGGCTGAGTAGGTTTCCGTTTCTAGCTGTAGCCTAATGGTAATGGTGAGATGCTATGTGAGATAGTTTAAGCCACAGTTTCCTGTGTCCCCTCATAAATAGGTACAGTTCCTCCTTGCCTGATGTCTGAGTCACCAGCAACTTAGGGCCATGTTGAGCCCTCCTCAGGTACCCATGCAGAGGGGAAAAGGGGGACAGACAGAGTCACAGACTGACATGTGCAACTGGTGCTGCCACCTGCCTTTCAACCTGAGACTAAGGGAGCCAGTTACACTCTAGTCCCATTTCAGGTACTAATAGCCAGCAGAGCTACAAGGGCACTCCTTGCCTGGGTCTCCCTTGTTGGAGCAAGGCTCGGTCCCATGGTTGGAGCTTATCTGATGTGTTGGTTGCTGGCCATGTGGGAAGGCATCCATCCTCACTAGAGGTGGAGGAGGGGCACTGGGGCTGTAGTGCCTGGAAATCCAGCCATTCTCAAATTCCAGCCTTCTACTTACATTGATTTATGGGCCCTCATTAAGTGCGGCCATAATTGGATGGGCCAAAGTCATCACCAACAGTTAAGAAGTCACCACAGATCCCACTGAGCAGCCAGTGGGCACTTGAGACAAGCCCTCATGGGAGGCCACGGGCCCTTTCTGGAGATGTTTGGGTTCTCTCCATGGTCTCTCCAGACTGATGAAGCAAGAAGGGCTAGTCATTGTTGACTGGATATTGTTGGATATGGCAATGTAACAGGGGAGCAGAGCAGAGGGTCCAGAAAGGACCTTGGGCATCAGCTTTGAGTCTGTCCTGGAGCCTGGGCTCCTGTCCTTGGGTGCAGAGATGAAA
Source organism: Dipus sagitta (assembly GCA_036346955.1). Classification (NCBI taxonomy): domain Eukaryota; kingdom Metazoa; phylum Chordata; class Mammalia; order Rodentia; family Dipodidae; genus Dipus; species Dipus sagitta. Next base: position 2,120,239 of record CM070781.1, on the reverse strand, counting down.
TCCCTGCTAGGGGCTGGCTGGGAAGACCGCATAAGGTAATGCCTATGCCTGGATGGCAGCGACCACTCATATATTGTGGTGATCCTTGTACTAACAGATAATGGGCTGCCCAGGAACTGTCACTGCGGCCGGCAGCCTGGTGGTTACCTTGTGCTGTTAGTAAAACCCAGGCGGAAAGAGACAGAACAGGGGCCTCCCTGCCTTCAACCAACAGCAGCTGCTGGAGGGAGAGAGAGCAATGGCCCCCACGGGCCACTGGGGGCTGGGCTCCAGCTTAGTTAAACTGTTTTTATCTCCCATAAATCCTCGTGAGCCGCACTGAGGCTCCTCAGACCTCGGGATTGCCAGTTAAGTGTTTTCTCTGCACTGACTGCCTCTTGTTAAATTGCCTGGCGTTTATGTGTCTAGACTTAGGCTGTTTGGATATTGATTTGGCCCAGAACAATAGCGGAGCACGAAGAGCGTGGCGGCCACCCTGGCAGCAGCAGGCATCTCTGTGACATGGGCTGCTTTCTTACTTTCCCATGTTGCGATGTGAAGTGAAGCCCCATGGCTCATCTGGGGGGCAGGGATGCTTAAAACCAAGCGGCACTATTGCACAGGTGTGTGTTTCTCACCCAGCTGGTTGATTTTGTATTCTGAAGGATCTCCTGCTTATTCACACTATTGGTAACAGTTTTCCCCCAGCACATCATGTCTCTTTCCAGCACAACGAGGGCTAGCCAAGAGGGAACTGGTTTCCCTCTCAGTTCCAGCATGGTCTCTCAATGTCCTATGACTGAGGACTGTGGTGTCTTCAGCAATAGGGTCTTACATCTTAGCACTGGCAGGTAACCAAGTCCTTTGGCAATGATCTGTGCAATAGTGGCAGGCAGCCTATGCAGGTAACCAACTGCTCACAGATTGGACATAAGACCCACTCAGTGAGGGACAACTCATACCTGGTACTACAAACCAAGTCAGATTCCCATGGATAGGAAATAATAGACTCCAGAGAGAACCTCTTGAGCTAGCGAGGGCCCTTCTGTGCCTCTACACTTTGTCTATGCTAAACTTTCATACTGTAGTGCTTGCAAACACTTATTCCACCTTTAAGACACCAAACCAAAGCTCACTTCTTTTTTTTTTAATTTTTTTTTAATTTTATTTATTTGAGAGTGACAGACAGAGAGAGAAAGAGGCAGATAGAGAGAATGGGCGCGCCAGGGCTTCCAGCCACTGCAAACAAAATCCAGATGCGTGCACCCCCTTGTGCATCTGGCTAACGTGGGTCCTGGGGAATGGAGCCTCGAACCGGGGTCCTTAGGCTTCACGGGCAAGCGCTTAACCGCTAAGCCATCTCTCCAGCCCCAAAGCTCACTTCTTATGCAATATTCCTCTAGTTTCCAATGCTACTCATAAGATTAAGTGGAAGTTGGTCTCAGAATTGTCTGAGAGTTAGCCAGACTCTTCCTGTCAGTACAAGAATAGGGTGAGAAAGGTCATATGATCTGCCCAACATCACTAGCAAGTCTGAGTGAGCACTGGATTTGGGAGCAAACTCTGGAGTTTCTGGCCCAACCTCTCCCTTCCATACTCTCTCAGTACCCTGCCCAGCTTAGATATCTGTGGAAACTCTCATGATCCCAAGTGCTGCTGCAGAGACTGCCCCCCACCTCCACTCACCTGGGAGCTCATAGCCAGAGAATGAAATCTCTACTCAACACTAAGAACCATGTGGACCCATGGGCTGGCAGCTTGGTAGGCCTTGGCTCCAGAAGGGCGCCAGCAACGCCCCTCTGTCACTACCTTCGTTCTCATCTCTGCTGCCTGTACTTCTCTGAGAAAAAAATTTTAAACATGAAAATAGAGAATAAAGGACAACCAGGATTCCCCACTCCAGGGTTCCATGTGTGTTCATTTCTAAGTGATCGTTTCTATGCGATGTTTACAATGAAGGAAGTAACAGCCACAGGTCCTGCCATTCCCACCTGCCCCTGAAGTCACACTTTCCTGAATGTGCTTTGGTCACTTTCCTGGGCCTCATGCACAGGCCTCTCTAGTCCTCACCATGCTTATGCAGAAGGAAATTCTATTTTATCTGTGCAGGAGGTGTCAACTACGTAAGCACACTTCCATGTAATTGTCAGTGTGAGGGTTCCCAGTTTTCTGCCACAATTCTGTGCACAGCTGGCACAAGCTCCTCATGTGGGGTCATGGTCTCTCAGCATGACATTCTGCCTTGTCACCTTCCTAGGTGGCCAGGTGGCTCCGAGAGTGGCTGAGACCACATAATGGAGCCTGACCATCTTTTGCGGTGCCCTTTGACCCTTGCCTTTCTTTTTTGTGCCGGCTCTTTCCTGGGGTCTTTGCCCTGACTTGCGGTAGTCACGTCTGTACTCATGGATTAATCTTCTATTGGCTGCACTTGCTACTTACAGATGCCTCTGTGGCTTGATGGTATCTGCATGGGCTGTCTTTGTCCTACAGATAATTGAAATTTTGATGTAATCAAAGCTCTGTAACTCCTTTAGGGATTTTTTTCCCTTATATCCTGACTCAGAGTGTTCCAGAGCTGGCCTCATATATTTTCTTCTAATAGTTTTGTTTTCCATATGAAGCATTTTGCTCCATCCAGAGGGTTCCTGTGAGGCTGAAATGACTTCACATGCCTAGGGCAAATCTTGCTTTTCCACAGAGGGGGCTTTTAATCACCTGTTGTATTTAATTCACCAACTCTTCATTTAAGATTTTACATCAGGGCCTGGGGGGATGGCTAGAGTGCAGATCCTCAGAACTCACATAAGACTGGAGCCAAGGTGAGCATTTATAATCCCACCAGGCCTAGAGCAAGATACGGAACAGGAACAGGAGAATCCCCTGGAAGTTCATGACAAATGCAGCTGTGAGCAAGAGATCCTTGCCTCAAAACAAGACAGAAGACGTAGGCTGACACCAGAGGTTGCCCTCTGAACTCACACACATGAATACACACATACATTAAAAATAAGGAGATTTTATACCTATACCAGATATGGTGGTGAGCACTTGTGATCCCAGCACTCCAAAGGCTGAGGCTGGAAGATTAGGCATTTGAGAGCAGCCTGAGCTACACAGTAAGATGAGTCAGGTAAGGTAGAGTAAGGAAGGGAAGGGAGAGAAGGGAAAGGAAGGGGAGGGGAGGGGAGGGGAGGGGAGGGGAGGGGAGGGGAGGGGAGGGAGGGAAGGGAAGGGGAGGGGAGGGGAGGGGAGGGAAGGGAAGGGAAGAAAGAAAGAAAGAAAGAAAGGAAGGAAGGAAGGAAAGAAAGAAAAAAGAAAAGCTTTGCTGTCACAAATGAGGAGCAACCCTCATTTCTGCACACAGAAATCCAGCAGATTCCATGCTGAGCATCTGCCTAGCAAGCAAAGCCCCAAATTCAATATTCAGCACTCAATAAAACAGAGCCCAGATACCCACGAAGGATGCCAAGGTCATGGATACTCCCCACCAATACTGAAACCTTTTGGAAAGTTACAGAGCTACATACTGCGCTCCCAGAATCCCTGGTGTGCACCAAGGCCTGTGGGCCCTCACATCTCCACAAAGAAGGGAGCACAGACATTCACAGAAACCCTGTCCTTGGGAGCCTTATGCATGGAAAGGTGTGCCACGCAATCCATGCAGCAGAGGAGTCTCTAGCCACAGAGGGGAGGAAGCCCTGGCCACGGTACAGCGTGGAGACATCGTGCTCAATGAGCACGCCAGACACATAGGCCACATCTTATGTGCTGATGGAAAGTGCCTGTACTGGTGATTCTCTGCACAGGCTGAGGGGGCCCATCCTGGACCCAGGGCCAGGCAAAGTTTCAGAACAGGTCCCACAGTACATGAAGCAGCATGGTGCCTCTAGGATCACAGGCTTCTCTTTTACTGACAGACCTTGAGGCTCTTTGTGCTTCAGTTTCCACACATCAACTCACCTGGTCCCCACTCCTGCCTAAGACACCTAAATGTGGCCTTGCAGGTGAGCACACAGGGCATCCCCTGGCAGCATGGGTCAGGAGAGCCGACTGTGATCTTTGCAGGCCAGGGAGCACGTGTGGTGATGTAGGTGACTTTGAGTTTAGACCTGGTCACTGTTCACTGTGTAATAATGTCTGCCCCAACCTTGTGGAAGGGATGTATCCTCACACCAGAGTCAACCTCCCAGAGACCTCAGGCTCCTCAGGCATGATCTCCTCCCATGGAGACAGATGGCCTACAGACACATTAGCATCACCACAGCTGGCTGGAGGGGACGCCTCCACCAGACCTGCTGACTCCCACTGCCCACCGGCTGCTGCCCTGGCCCTTGCGTTCTCACTCCATGTCAACTATCAGCCCCTGCCTGTGGGGCTCAGTCGCATTGCCCAGCCTCCTGCCTATATGGTAGACTCCGGTCCTGACAATTGGTGGCTTGCCCCATAAATGCTTAGTATGAAGGCACATAGGTTCCTTGTACACTCAGTAAGAAGTGGGCCTGACCTGAGAAATAAGCAGGCTTGTTTTTTAAAAGATATTTTATTTATTTATTTGCAAAGAGGAAAAGATAGACGAGAGAGAAAGAGAGAGAGAATGGGCGTGCCAAGGTCACCAGCTGTTGCAAACGACTCCAGAAGCGTGCAGTCACTAGGGAAAGCAGCCGTCATTCCCACAGAAAGCTGATGAAGCCTGGCCAGAGGTGGCTGGTGAGGTTTTGAAGGATGCGTAGGAGTTCATGAGGAAGCAACATAAAGAAAGGCATGAGAAGATCTGGCTTCTTCTGTGAGTTTACTACAGTCACTGTCACAATGAACTCAACACAAATGCATGTGTGTGCATTTCTGCAGATCAGAGAGATCTGAAATGATACTTGTAAGGCTGAAATGAGGGAATCAGACTAGCTGGTTCCTTCAACAGCTGCAGGGAGCTCCTCCAGGGTGCTGGCTTCCATGGCCTTGTGACAACAGCCTTCGGATCCTGCCTTGCCTCTCCTACATCTGCAGCCAAACTTCCTTCTGCTACTTCTTGTAAGGATGCTGTGATCGCATTGTACTCAGCACTGGGACATGGTCCCAGGACCCATGAAGTGCAAATCCTCAGTGTCCAGGCCCCTATAGAGCATGGTGCAGGGCTGGCAGTAACCTACATCCCTTCTCCTCCTCACAGTCCCTTCTCCTCTCACTGTGGGTGTCCTCTAAGGGTCTTGCAGCTCCTAACATAAATCTGCACCTATGACAAAGGTGACCCTGAGCACTACTGCACAACATGGGGTTTAGGCACCAGGTCACTCAAACATAGACATCTGCTTGAATCGCAGTCCACAATCAAGGCGGCTAGGCTTGCTCTAGGCAGTGACAGGAGCCAGCTGCTCCCTGCAGTACTGGCCCCTGTGGCTCAGTCTTCCCTTTAGAAGAACATCTTGGGCTGGAGAGATGGCTTAGCGGTTAAGGCATTTGCTTACAAAGCCAAAGGACCCTGGTTCTATTCCCCGGGACCCACGTAAGCCAGATGCACAAGGGGGCCCATGCATCTGGAGTTTGTTTGCAGTGGCTGGAGGCCCTGGCACACCCATTCTCTTTCTTTCTACCTGCCTCTTTCCCTCTATCTCTCTCTCTCTCTCTCTCCCCCCCCCTCTTTATTTCTCTCTCTCTCTCTCTCTCTCTCTCTCTCTCTCTCTCTCTCTCAGAAATAAATAAATAAAAATTTTAAAAAGAACACCTTTCCCCGCCCTGCACACCTGGGTGGCGCAGCCACTTTGGAGGGCTCTTGGCTTTACCTCCTTGTTTTCAAGACTTCATCTGTGGTCTCCACACTGACACCCATGACTGCCACTCAAGCGTGCGAGTAAAAGTTGTGGTTCTGAGCAGATTGTCCTTGAGTTTCAGAACCGGGGGAGCCCACTGGGTAAACTGGTCAGCTGGGGCTGTTTATACAACTCCAAGGGTGTGAACAAGGGGCTGGTGCCTTATCTGAGGACACCAGGCCAGGGGCTTGAGCTGTAACAGACATTCAAGGACAAATGATCCCATGGCCTTCCAGCCCAACACCTCTCTACTCTGACTGCCCTTTGGGCCTCAGTGTAATTTCAAGAGCACCTTCCTTGCCCTACCCACCCAGGGTCTCCATGCTGGAAAGTAGAGCAGCTTGTTCCCTCACTTCCAGGGCCTGGGCCCCACTCAGATCTGGGCTACAGAAGACTGCCTGTAAAGGATAAAGGTATCAATGAATGTTGACCCCACTTCTGTGCCTAGAAGCCATGCACCAGACCCCTGGGGCTGATAGCTACCTTTCTGTCCTGCACAGGGATCTTGTCTAATGTGCTCCTTGGTTAAGACCCAGTCGGGCCAGATGATTCCAGAAGAGCTCTGCTGTGCTCAGACAAAGTCTGGCTCCCATGACTAAGTCTAGCACTTCTCTGACTCTAGGAGGCACCTGGCCATGGGTAGGCCTTGTGGTCCCAAGCACAGATCTTGCCTCTTTCCTGAACTATGACTGGCACAAATGAAGCTCATCTCCCCAAGGGCCTCAGTTTCCCCATCTGTAAATGGCAAGGATACATCTGTCCAAAGTAGGCACTGTCTGGCCCCCAGGGAAGATCAACGTAGTCTTACCCAGGGCCAAAATCTCAGGAGTATCTGCAAAGCTATGGGCCCACATCATCTGCTGAGTAGGCCTCCCTTTCTGTTCCCCCCTGAAAGTAACAAGGCACCCCTGCATCCTCATTTTCTGGGGGAGGCTCTTTTCATGGGTGTTGCCCTCTTCGGTTGGTCTGAGAGTGAGGAGGAATCTGTGTCCTGTTTTGGCCACAGTGGAGCAGGATCAGAGGCAGAGGGCTGTTCTGGTCAGTGGGCAGGAGGTATTTGCTCAGACAGCAGGCAGATAGATGGCTTTGATATGTCCCGGCAGGCTTGAGGGCAGGCTGCAACAGAGCGAGGACCCCAGGCCAGGAATCCCAGCATGGCCAGCAGAGTGGATGCCACAGCCATGAAGCGTCTCTTCTGTACTCATCATCCTCCCCTGGCCAAGACTCCACACTTCTACACAGACAGGTCCTAGCCTAACTCCTGGGCCCATTCCCTGAGGTCTTAGCATGCTCTGGCCAAACTCTAGCTCAGCACAACCTTCCTTCCCTTGACAATCAGCTGGGAAAAACTGGGAGAGGCCAATACCTGAGGGAGCCCTGCTGGGCAGGCCGATACAGACTCATTTCTGCTTCCACGTGGAGCCTCGCTGTGGGGAGGAGCAACAGTGAGCACTGCGTGTGACTCCCTGTGCCAACTGTGCCACTGAGGCTAAGGACAAGCAAGCAGGTGAACTCCTGGTATTTTCCTGGACAAAGAGCCCTGGATTAGGAACCACTTTCCTCACTGCAGGACTTCTCAGTGCCTTTCACATGGTAATGAGCCCCAGAAATGCATGAGATGATCCCCAACTTCCTTGACCAAAGGGCTCCAGTCATGGGATGCTTTCCTGTCCTCTACCTCTGCCAGCCTACCAATGCACCCTGCCCCCACAACCCCGCAGGAGCTCCTGCTCTGCCTGGGCCCAGCTCTGGGCTGCCTCCTCTGGGAAGGCGTCCCAGAAAGCCTACCAGTTCGAGAGCAGATTCTCCCTTTGTCCAGCAACCTCTGCCATAGCTCTTGACTGGGTTGTCCCTGTTCCCAACTTAGAGGTCAGTATGTTCAGACAGCTGTAGTTCAGAGCCTTTGCTGGGTGTAAGACATGGATGAATGTTTCGGTATAAACGTGTCAACTTAGGATGTAAACTTTTGTTCACTTCTAGGGTGTCCAACCAATGTCCCACAGGCCCATGTAACCAAGGATAACTATGAATACAATCCAAAACAAATTATAAAATTACTTAAAACATGCGATTGTGTGTATGTGAGGGTGTGCTGTGTGTATAGGCTCACACATGCTACCATGCTCATGTGGCAGTCAGAGGACAACCTTGGAATGTCGGTCCTTACCTTCCACCTTGTTTAGACAGGGTCTCTCTTGTTTTGCACTGTAAATGCCCCAGTAACTGGCCTGCAAACTGCAGGAGTCTCCTGACTCTGCCTCCCATTACTGTAAGCACATTGGGACTATAAGCATGAGTGCTGTTTGCATCTGGCTTTATATCAGGCTTGTGTAGCAAGGACTTTCAACTCCTGAGCCATCTCCTCAAGCTCCAACAGATTTTTTTAAAATATTAATAATTTATTTACTTGTAAGAAGAAAAAGAGAGAGAATGGGTGTACCAGGCCTCTTGTTGCTGCAGACAAACTCCAAATACATGCACCACTTTGGACATGTGGCTTTATGTGGGTACTGGGATCTCAAACCTAGAAAACAGACTTTGCAAGTAAGTGCCTTTAACTATTGAGCCATCTCTCCAACCCCAGATATTTTTTGCTGTTCTTTTCAAGGTAAGGTTTCACTGTAGCCCAGGCTGACCTGGAACTCACAGCAATCCTCCTACTTTTGCCTCCCAAGTGCTGGGATTGAAGGTTTTTTTTTTTTTTTTTTTTTTTTTTTTTTTTTTTTTTTTGGTTTTTTGAGGTAAGGTCTCACTCTAGCCCAAGCTGACCTGGAATTCACTCTGCATTTTCAGGGTGGCCTTGAACTCACAGTGATCCTCCTACCTCTGCCTCCCAAGTTCTGGGATTAAAAGCGTGAGCCACCATGCTTGGCCCAAGATTTTTTTTTAATTTAAAGTATTTTTATTTGTGAGACAGACATAAAGAAAGAAAGAGAGAGAGAGAATATGTATGTGCCAGAGCCTCTTGCCTGACTGCAAACTGTAGGATGCATGTGCCACTTTATGTGTCTGGCTTCCCATGGGTACTAGAAATCAAACCCAGGCCAGCAGGCTTTGCAAGCAACGATCTTTAACAGCTGAGTCATCTCTCCAGCTCCCCCCACACACAACCCAGATTTTTTTACAGTTCAATTGTGTAATCCTCAAGTGCAAACTTTACACAATGCAATGTGAGGTGGCATATCAAAGGTTGGGCACACCTGCAAACAGCCACTATCTCATGAGAGCACAAACCTGTGCAGAGATGCCTGACTCTTTTTCTTTCAGTGACAAGACTCTGCACCTCCAAAGGATGTCTTGAGCAGAGCAGCAGCCAGCTGAGTCTCAGCTGTCACTGTACTAAGGCTGAGTCAGGGAGGTAGGGGGCCAATGTCTCAGATTTTTCATCACAGAGGCTGGGGGTTCCAGTTGCAGCCTGGACCTAGTGACATAGCCAGGCCTTCCCTCCACCCTAGTCTGCCCCATCCTTCCTTGATGAGAAATGGGACTCCAAGGCCGAGTATCTTAGGCATAAAACTAGGGCAGAGAGCCCACCTAGTCCTGCTCCTGTCCTGATGCTAGACCACCCTGTAACAACAGTGAAAGCCTGTCAAACCCTGTAGCTCCCACAGGGTCAGGGGGTCTCCAAAGTGCCCTGGGAAGTGAAGAACTATAGGATGTCAGGGGCACATGTCTGGAATGTGGCACTGTGGACTCCAGCCCTCCTGCCCCATCAACCCCTGCATCCAGCAATGGCCCCTGCCCCCTCTCCTGGGTCATGGCAGGTGGGGGGCTGGCGCTATGGGCCAACGCAGGGGACTGGCCAGGCCTGGAGGGGAGGTGTGCTGACATTGATGAGCTCAGGCAGCCGAGAGCTGCACATTTCTGGGCCTTTCTAAGTAATGAGTCCACCATGGCCGCTCCCCTCCCCCACATAGCCAGGGAGCCAGCCAGCCAGGAGAGGCCAGTCTGGGCTACAGACATCTGACCTCATCCTCTCTGAACCTTTTCTCACACCTCAAGACCAGACCTCTGACCTGTTTGGGCGACTGTGATGCACGCCTACGGGGCTGTTTGTCTTGTATATTAATTCCGCAACATGGGCTGGCCCGAGACTGTGACCTCTAACTAGGGCATAGGCTGGCTTCCTGCGCACAGAGGCTAGGATCATGGATTGCCAGCCAGCCTCCCCTCTGTCTATACTGTCTTCCTAGACTGTGCCTCACCAGACGCTCAGGCCTCTCACCTGCAAGTGAGGCCCGGCTTCCACCCCAGGACCACCATCAGGAGTAGGACAGCAGACATGATGGACATGTGGCCCCAACCAGAGCTCTTCATGCCTGGCCTGCTCAGTATGAAGCCCCAATGCATGTTGAATAGTAGGTCCTCACTAAGTATCTGCCTAAAGCAAGGGTTAGTTGCCACTTGCTCACACCAGCTCCTTTTGCCCCAGGACGGACTCCATCCTCCCCTCCTGAAGGCGTCAACTCATGCCACCCCTAGTGCCCCTCTGATTTGAAGCCTAGCAAACTTGTGAACCTGGATGGGACTCTGACTTGAACTTTGTGTTCTGACTTCTGACTCTATTTTTTTTCTGATTGTATTTTCACTTGGCTTAAATTCCCAAATCTAAGCCAGGTGTGGTGGCATATGCCTTTAATCCCAGCACTCAGGAGGTAGAGGTGAGAGGTTTGTCATGAGTTCATGGTCACCCTGAGACTACATAGTGAATCCCAGGTCAGCCTGGACTAGAGTGAAACCCTACCTCAAAAAACTGAAAAAAAAAATCCCAAATCTATTGTCATGATATCCCTAAAAGCTGGCTCAGAAAATTTGGGATATGAGGTCAGACATTTCTTAAAAGCCCAGGAGTAACTAGATGTCATTGACAAACTTGAATTAAGTGAAAGAAGAAATGTAAGCAAGGACTGTGACATATGGTCATCCCATCTCAGCTCCACCTTGCCCCTTACTGTGTGATGGCGATGCCATAACCATCCTGGCATTGCCCAGGACTCTCGTGGGATCTAGTACGTAAGTAGCCAACAGCTGTTGCTAGGTTTGGAGGATGTGTGGTATACAAGACCCTCAAACAACCTCATCTATTCACTGGGCCCAAGGCCCATCTGGTGGAGACTGGAAATCAGGAGATAGGCTGTCTCCAGGGGTGTGAGAAAGCCAGGTCTGAACCCAGCTGGCCGAGCCGAACTCTGCTCTATGTGCTGCTCCTGGAAAAGCCTCGAGACAGGGCTGAGGAGGCACGTCCTCCAGGGACAGAATCCTACTGTAGGCAGGCAGACTGGAGGACATCAGACCAGTTCTGTGCTTTCCTTTTGGGACGCCAAGAAATCAGAAGGAAAGCAAGTCCCTCAGAATCCCCCAGCTGGGTCCCCACTCAGTAGCACTCCATCAATCAACCATTTTTTTTTCCTAATCATCATAGAAAATTTAAATACCAAAGCTATCACAAAGAAACAAAGTGAATATTGCCATGCTAGAGGAACACAAACACCACGGTTGGTGTGAGTTTCTCTCTGGTCCCCTCAGCCTATGTGTGAGTGAAGGGGAGGAGGCTAGCCAACTCACTGTTATGTTGCAGCAGAACCTATGAAAATCTTTCCTACTGTGCCCAACTCTTACTCCCTCTACCCCTCTCTCCCTTCTTTTTAGTACAGGATCTTATGAGTCTTGAGCTGGAGATCCCCTGCCTCAGCCTCCCTAGAGCTGATATCACAGGTATACACCATCATGCACAGTGTTCAATTTCTTTTGTGCATGTGCATGTGTGCGTAGTGTGTGGTATGCATGTGTCTGTGCAGTTAGGCACACCCTGTTTACACACATGCTGAAGCCAGAGGAGAATGCTGGGTGTCCTCCTCTATCATTCCCCCATGTTGTTTCCTTGAGACAGAATTTCCACTGGATCTGGGGCTGCCATTGTTTTCTAGTTAGACTGGCTCATCAGCAAGCCCCGGTGATCTTCCTCCTGTCTACACCCCACTCAGGCTAGGGTTACATGGGATGGAACTCAGCTCCTGAAACTTGCACAGTAAGCATTCTTAGTCACTGAGCCATCTCCCCAGCTCCTCAACTTCATTTTAATGGACACACCTTGTGCATCGTCAGACTCACTTGCTAGAACTGCCTGAGACTGCAGCCTAAGCCAGGCAAGCAGATGGCACCTACTCAGAGAAGAGGAGGCTCGTGTTACCAGTGTGAGTTACTGTTCTTAGCATCGTGGCTGTCATTATCCCCTCTGCTTGAATTCTGAGTTGGTTTTAGGCCTTTCCTGCTGACAGCTGGTCATGGGCATGTAGTCCTTGTGCCACTGCCTCTGGCTTTCTTCTGTGGAACCTTAGTGTGGGAGTGCACAGACAGCCACTGCCCTTGGCCACACCCTGTCTTTCTTCTTGCCAAAGTAGCATCACCTGGTCCCTCATGAGGAGATGCTCAGGGACCCTGTACCTAGAAATCCCCCAAGAGTGCTGCCCCTTGCCCACAAGGGTCTTTGGGGTAGATTTCAACGGCCTGGCTACAGCCACTGCTGCCCACCTGAGCCCCATTGTAAACCCTGCAAGGCTTGGCCCTAAAGAGCCAGCCGCCTCCCAGCAACCATTCATTTCCACAGATAAGTCAATTTGTCTCCACTGAACAGAGAGAATTGCAAAGCAAACAAATTATCCCCCGCCCCATTGAGCCGCCGGCACTCAGCCCCAGAGGCCAAAGGGACACTCTGCCCTCCACCTGTCCCTGAAAATGACTGATGCAGTGGGGGAGGTGATGTCTCTGGCTCCTGAAGGAGACTCTATAGTCATTCTCCCTTCAAGTGCTCACGTGCTAGGGCCGTGGAAGCCGGGTCTTCAGATCGTGCCTCAAAGCAACAGAAATGCCCACTCTTTTGGAGGTAGAAACCAGAGTTGAAATCAGGATATGGACAGGTATGGGTCACCCTCATTATTCTGGGGTGTCTCCTAAGCTTCCCCAGCTTCTACAGCAGTCCACAGTTGTGGGCAGTGCTTGGTTTAAGGCTGCCTCACTCCAGTCTCTGCCTCAGATGTCACCTCACTGTGTGTGTCTCTGTCCCTTCTCTTCTTATGAGACTACAAGTTGTTTGGTTGGGACCCATGCTAAATCCAGGACAACCTCATTTTTAGCAGATGGAGTTTGCAAAGACTCTATTTCTAAATAAAGTCACATTCCTGAGTACCTGGGGTCCGAGAGATCAACCTACCTTTCCGAGGACAGATTCCACCCCAGCAAGGTCTCATGCTCAAAAACATAGAGCCCCTTCCCAGATGGGTGTGGGGTCCTAGGAACCTCTCCTCCTCCTCAGGGCTGAGCTAGCTAACAAGACCCATAGCTTGTGCAGAAGGCCTACACAGAGAAGGGAGAGGCATGTCACTATGTGTTCCCTGCCTTGGATTTACTCCTCGGTCAAGGCCCAGCAGACTCAAAGTGAGAGGCCCCAGTCAAGGTCCTGTTTCAGAGCCTGGCACGGTGGGAGCAGAGCTAGGGAGGGAGGCAAGGTTTGCCATTGGCCTTACACCAACAGCAGGATTTGGAATGCTGAAAAACAGAAGCGTCCACCCCACAAAATTCTCAAGGGTCTTTCCCCCACCCTCTCAGAGGTTTGCTGGGTTCTGCACATGGAGTCGAAGCAGAGGCCCCAGCTGAGAGGCAAGACAGGGAGGGCACAGCCCAAGGTGTGAGGAACCAGGAGCCATGTACTCTTGCCACCAGCTAGTCACAGCCATGGTGTCCTGTAGGGCTAAAATCTTGTTTTAGGCAACTACAGGGAGGCAGCCTGAATGGAGGCCCCATCTGTGGAGGCTGCCATGAGTTACAGGGTCTGCACTTGGTCAAGCTGGGATTTACCATGGCAGCCACTCAAGGTCTTCTGTGGACTCCTGCAAGTCCATTTTAGAGGCCCCAGCTGGTCTACACCTCACAGGGCAACTGCAACATAGACTTGCTACTATGGCATGGTCAGAGGGCTCAGCCACCCTTATCAACCTGGGGCTCCAGATGCCTCAGTCCAGCTGAGGTCACTGTCACTAAGGGCCACAAATGGTACCTTAGCCTCACAGAGCAGACCGAAAGGCCAAGGCCACGGTGTGAACAGGTTCCATTCCTGGTCAGGCTCCCTTCCTCCAGTGGCTAAAACATAGGTACAAATGTCTCTTCTTATGAGACTCCAGTCCCCTCATGAAGACTCCCATGATCTCATCAGATCCAGTTCACACCCAGTGGCTCCGTCTCCAAATTTCATTGTAGGTTAGGGCTTCAGTATATGGTGTGGGGCACAGCTTCAGCCCATAGCACCAGAAAAGCCAAGAGTGTGTTGGAGAGTCTGCTGCAGCCCACTCCAAGGTCACCCAGGTCCTGTGCCAAGAGGCACAAGCCTTCTTCTATCACCCCTGCATCTATCCCCACTTCTGTCAACTGAGACGTTTTATGTCCATCACCTACTTGGTCATCTGCACTTGGGACTACCACCTCCCCTGTCTTTGGTGAGGATCTTTGCTGCAATGGATGCGGCACCATTCCACCCTCTGCCTCCAGGTAGACTCTGAAGCTACATTTCTGAAGGTTGGACTTCACAGAAAGGTCACCTGGAGGAAAGCCCACTGCCCACACCTGATGCTCCAAATGTGCAATGTCGCCTCAGAGACCTTGGAATTCATGTGTGTGCATACATAGGTGTTGTGGTAGTTTGAATAGATGCCTCCCAATAGATTCAGGAGTTTATTAAAGCTTCTTAGATTTACAGCTACCTGGCTAGAGGAGGTGTCACTGGGTGGATGCTGGGGTTCAGGCCTAAGGTGTGGTGGTGGATTTGGAATTCCAGTGTAAAGATATGAAAAGTGTCTGAGTTCTGCCTAGAGTTCCTGAAGTGTGCTTGTGTGTGGTGTGGCTTTTGGGTTTTTTGGCTTGGGGCTTCTCTCTACTTGGTCTTTTAAGAGGGGCCAACTTTTCCTGCCATTATGGAACTTCCCCTGGATCTGTAAGCTTCAATAAATATCCCTTCCTCCATAGCTGTGCCTGGTCTGGAAGTTCATCTCAGCAACCTGAAGCTGTCTGCCACAGATATGCTGTGCACAGGTGTGTGTACAGATGTGCATGCAGGGGTATGTGTGTGCAGTAGATCGGTTCACATTTCTGGGATGAACATCCAATCTAGACACAGCTTTGGGAGGAAGGGGTTTATTTCAAGCTTACAGATTCAGAGGGAAGTTCCATCAATAGTGGAAAAAGCTGCTTCTATACATCCAAGCAGAGAGAAACAACCAAACAGCCCATGAAAACCAAAAGCAGCAAGCAGGAACCCCAGGACTGGAATTCAGATCTACTCTCAGTGATACCTCCTCCAGCCAGGAGGCTGGAGACCCAAGTTACAAGCTTTAATAAAACACCTGAGTCTATGAGGGACATGCATTCAAACTACCACAGGACACATATACATATGTGTACATGTGTAGGTATGCACATGTGGGCATATGCACAGCTACACACAGCTGTGTGCACACAGGTGTGAGCTCATGAGTGCATGTGCATCGGTGTGTGGGCATGAGTGAGTGTGCATTCACTGGGTGTGTGCAGAAGTGTGCATGCTTGCCAGTGCACATGATTCATGCATTCTATGTGGTGTTACCCTCTTTATTCAGCAAGGGATTTCCCATGCTCCCAGCACTGTGGAATGACAGAAAAGGAGATATACACTGCTCTAGGCATGGTCAGTAAGTGCAGAGGCCTCTCACCAGAATGACAGCCTTGGGGGATAACAGAGCCCTGTTAGACGAGCAAGGCCAAGGGAGTCTTCCACTGATGGGGTCCTCAGTGCAGCATTTGCAGCTGTGGAAGTAAATGAAGATCGGCAGGAGAGAGTGTGAGTCTGCATAAGGGAATTGCCAAGTTCTTAGGATTCAGCACCTAAAACTCAATCACTCAGGAAGGGAGATGATGGGGTACAAAAATAAAAAAGCTAGAGCATTGGGAGGGGGTGTCTGGAGAGCAGCAGTGGCCAGTGTGGCTGTCTGCCAGGAGCAGCCAGCCTCTACCAGCTGACTCAGTGAAGAGCCAGGGTGTGGGTGGGGAAGCCCAGTGGTAGGGCTTAGGAGTGCATAGCTGGGGAGGTACTTGCCATGGGTTCCTGCCATCCTGAACATTCCTTCTGGCTGATCTGGGCACGTGAGACCCAGTGCTCTGTAGCCACATTGTACATCAGCACCCTGATCACAGTAAACCGTCTCAAGGGAGGAGGTGATGGATGGCTCCCAGCAACATAGAGCAGACCAGTTGTGAAGGAGCCCCAGCCTGGTGACCCCAGAAGCTGTGGACTCACCATGTGCTATGTGAACCTGAGTCACCTCACAAGCTTTGTGACACAGGACCCAAGCCAGCAAAAAGTGTGTATGTTTGCTGTGCCTCAAGGCATGAGGTATCACCTCTGTTCTGCCAGCTTCCATGAAGCCAAAGCTAGCTGGCTTGTCAGCTGGCATGTAACATCCCAGGCACTGCCACCCATAGGAGGTGAGGAAGCAGAGTAATTGGTAGGAATTTTCTGAAGTCCTAGCCTGTGAGCTGTGATGAGAACAGGGAAGGGACAATCACTGAGAGGTGGCACCTCCCAGCTTCCTAGAAGATGAGACTCCAACATAGTGGGTGAGCAGCAGTTGCTGCTTGCCCCTCTCTTCTTTCTCAGATTTTCTTTTTTTAAGCTTTTTTTGTATATTTATTTATCTATTTATGAGAGACATCGAGGGAGAAAGAGAGAGAAAAATGGGTGTGCCATGGCCTCCAATCACTGCAAATGAACTCCAGACACATGTGCCACCTTGCACATCTGGCTTACGTGGGTCCTGGGAATCAAACCTGAGTCCTTTGGCTTTGCAGGAAAGTGCCTTGACCACTAAGCAATCTCTCCAGCTCATCTCAGAAGATTTTTTCTCTTCTTTCTTCCTTTCTTTTTTTTTTTTTTTTTTTTTTTCTTTGAGACAGAGTCTTGCTCTGTATCTCAGACTGGCCTTGATCTCATGGTCCTTCTGCCTCAGCCTCCTGGGTGCTGAGATTGTAGGCATGTACCACCACCAGTAGCTCTCACAGGGTTTAAGGAAAGATCCCAAACACTTGGGATCTGCAAGAAGAGACACTGATTCTGACTCTGGTGATGGTGGTGGGCCTGTGTAGAATAAACTCTGCACCTGAAGTGTAGTCTGGCTGTGGTTCCAAAAATCTCTGTTTCTATCTCTTGTTTTCTGATAGTTCTGGTCTGGTGGCCAACCAGAAAAGCCACCACCAGCCCCAGTTCTGGTCTATTCTCCACTTCTTCAGTGCTGTTACTGGACCAAGTACCTCCCTGAACAGGATCGTGGAGCTCAGAACCACCATCCCAGCCACCTGCTCTCAGCTTGGAATCAGCTCAGCATAGACAGGCACAGCCCAGAAGCTGGTAGCCTGGCTGTGTCTTGTGCCTACAGAGGCCACCCCTGGGCCAGGACCCACCATTCCCAAGCCCGCTGCACTGGAAACCATGCAGACATCACCACCATCTTGGTAAAACATCCTTGTTTTGTTTCCGCCCAGAGAGACCAGACTGGGTAGAGCAGGCTCGGATGCTCTTTATTAAATTGGAAGATATTAGATTTATGAAACTCAACTTTCTGATGACAAAAAATTATCTGTGTGACCAAATAAAGATGAACGAAGCTCAGAGGCAACTCGAGAGGCAATTTTGGCCACTAATCCCTCTTCACAGGCAGCTTATCGCCCCCTGGGATAGTGTCACCAGTAAGGCTGAGATATAAAGTGCCCTTTTGGACTTTTCTTAGGTGAACATTAACAAATTCTGTATAAATTCAATCCCAGCTAAAAGGCCAAGATATTCTACAGTCGAGGACAAGGGCAGCTTTTCAAGGCAACTGCTGTGCTTTATGTCCAATCAGACACACTAAGAGGGGTAATGTGGTTCTCCCGACTAACCAATTACATTTGAGTAATTGATCGTATATTATTATTGACGAAAGCCCATAATATGTGAGTTAGAAGGGAGTGGATTCTCCAAAGATTAGATTTGTATATGAAAATGGAAGGAAAAAAATGACTCTCATAAAGACATTGGAAAGGGGCTTATGATCTCTTGCCTGGGTGGACATGAGGCCCACATGACTCTATCATGCACATGACTGCCTGGGAACTGGGCATTTGGACATTTGCAGAAAGGAACACTATGAGGCAGGATAGTGAAAGGGTTAGAGGGAAAGGAGAGAATCAGCTGTTTTGCCTCGGAGGGTAGTTTGAAGGAGCAAAGCAACCCATTCAAGGATGCACATCTCTCATGGAGAAACACCCTGAGAATCTGAAGAACGCATGCATCGCATATCACAAAAACAGCAAGAAACATGAAAAGCCCACAAATATTTCAAGAGATATTTGTCATTTCTTGCTATAGTTGTAAGTATGATATTGGCCTTGGATGTCATAGGGAGAGTGTTCACATCATTTAGAAATGTCAAATTGGGATAATCTGCTTCCTCAAAGGCCAGGAAAGCATCCTGTAAAACCAACAAGAAAAGGGAATCAAGAACCCAGACAGTTATAGCTTCCCTGAGGCCATAAGCAAAGACAAGAGACCAGCCATTAACAGGTCTGAGAGGAGACACCAGTCAGCGGAAGTATCTCAAGGTGTTGTAGTCAGCTCCACGCTGCTGGGATGCACATCCAAACCAGATACAGTTGATGGGAGGAAGGAGTTTATTTCAAGCCTACATATCTATAGAGGGACCATGACTATTGCCATGGTAGTGACTATTACCCCAAGCCCCTTGTTACTGAGTTATTGATCTGCTCAGTCCCCACCCACTTCCAGAGGAACATTGCAGGTCCTCACCCTCTCACCCAGGCCAGCAGACAGCTCTTCCTACTCCACAAGCTAACTTTACTTCCTCCCCACCTGCCTCTGGGGCTCTGCAGCACCCTCATGCCCCCATCCATATGTCCTCCCCTCCTCCAACTCATTGTCCATCTTCCCTTCCCTCCCAGCAGAACTATCACATTCTCCCTTCCCCAGTGTGCACTTGACTTTGAGTCACATCAGGCCACCTTCCCAACCTGTGCCACATCCAGCCAGGGCCAGTACCCAGCTCCTACAAGTCTGTTTGAAAGCCAGGCCAGTCTCCATGACTACCTGTAGCCCACACTGTGCCCAAGCTAAGATGTCCTTGACAAGCCTTGATGATGTCCATACCTAGTACATCCAGGCCTGCTTCCACCTTTCAATCCATTGCTCATCCATCCATCCATCCACCCATCCACCTATCAGTGAGTGTCAGTGGCTGACCATCTCTCTATGAGTACCTGGGATATGCTCAGCTATATGCTCATGAGTCAATGGGGACCACAGACAACAGAAGCCTGCAGGGCAAAGTGAGGCATGAGGACCACCCCACAAACAAAATGGATGGAATGCATCAGTGTACACCAGGTCCCTCATGACCTTCATAAGGCCCTCAAGCTGGGTGGACCATACATATGTCACATGACCTTGCTTCTGTCTCTAGAAACCCCCTTTTCTCTGTCCAGGAACCTTCTATGTGAATCATTTCTCTTGTTAAAAAGTTAACAAACATAGATGTCAGCACCAAACTGCTTTCAGGTGTGTAATTCATCAGGTTTCAGTATATTCACAAAGTTGTACGACCACCACCACTAACATTTCAACTGCTCCCACCTAAGAGAAGCCACAACCCCTTCTAGACACTCTTTCCCATGGTAGAGGACTGTCCATGTCTCCAACTCCTCGTAAGATTAATTTTGCCCAGGGATATTCATATCTTAATATACTTTATATATTTTATTTACGTCTTCCTAAGGAGTTATCTCTATTTCTCTAATTCTTCTATTTTATTGTCAAGATGCATAAGATAAAACAGATTAAGTTTTCTTTAAAATTATTTAAAATCTAGTCTAATTCCTTCATGATATTCTGTTTATTTTGCTTGTTTGCTTTCTGTTTATCTTGTGTCTGTTATTTTTTTTATGTTGTTTGCAGATAGGGTCTCATGTAGCCCAGGCTGAACTCAGACTTGCTGTGTAGCTGAGGATGACCTTGATCTCCTAATCCTCCTGCCTCTGTCTTCTAAATCCTAGGACAGATGAGTGCTGGGATAACTGGTATAACCCCTCTTTGCCCAGTTTGGACTGTTCTTTTAAAGGGTCATGCTTCCTCAATGTGATCACTGAATCCCTTGATCTTTGGTCTTTCTTCCATAGCGAGTGGATTAAAGGCTTCCATGTGTCCCTTTGAGGAACTTTCAGTCTCAGACTAATCTCTGATTTCAGTTTTCCTTTAAACTCCAACAGGGTCAGATTGTCTTTCTGAATCTCCTCCCCTTTATAGTCACAGTGCTCTAGGAAAACTGCATGTCCCAGCATTCCTTGAACTAGACATGGTCATATGACTATGCTTTGGCCAATGGGAAGTGATCAGAAATCATGGGTGCAGCTTGGGGACCCATACTCATTCCATCTTTGGCATGGTGGTGATCAATGAAATCTGAAAAGGGGACAATTAGTAGCTTAAACCCCAGGGAACAACTACCATTAACCGCCCGCAGCAGTTTCCTGTTAGGAGCATTCATTGCACATCCACCCTTTTGCAGGCCACAGCTGGGCAGCCAGGACCGTAGGGTGCATTCTAGAGGCTTACCAACAGGTAAGGGGCTTGGAGTGGAGCAACGCAGTATCATTCTAGTTTTCTAGAATATGACCAGAAAACTAAATTTTAAGGTTTCCTTGTTACTAAGCATATTACCCAATTTTTTTATGGTTCAAGTGTTTGGTTTTGGGTTTTAATCATTAGGACAAGAATTGAAATGTGTGAGAAGGCATGATTTTTTTTGGCACATATTATTGACAACTTCCATACTTACAGACAATAAACCATGATAATTCCCTCCCCTCTCCCACTCTGCCCTTCACAGATTCACGCTCCATCATATGCCCCCCCCCTCCATTAGTCTCTCTTTTATTTTGACATCATCAGCTTTTCCTCCTATTATGAGGGTCTTGTGAAGATAGTAGTAGGTAACTAAGAGGTCATGGATATCAAGGCCAGTTTCTGCCTGGACAATTGCATTGTAAGGAGACCTACCCTTCCTTTGGCTCTTGCATTCTTTCCGCCACCTCTTCCACAATGGACCCTGAGCCTTGGAGGGTGTGATAGAGATGTTTCAGTGCTGGGCACTCCTCCGTCACTTCTTTTCAACACTATGCTGCCCTTTAAGTCATTCCAGTGGTCACTACCATCTGAAAAGAGAAGCTTCTCTAACCAAAAGTGAGGGTAGCATTAATATATGGGTATGAACATTAGGTAAAGTGCTTACAGGGCAGTTTGGTGAGCAGAATATGTGCATTTAGCCAGACAGCAGCAGGCATTACACTGCTAGTGCTTATGGCCTCCCACACCATAGGCTTTTGATTAGGTTTTCAATACTAGGCATGTATTCCCTCCCATAGAGCAGGTATCCAGTCCAATTAGAGAGCAGTTGGTTTCCCCCATAACAGACATGTCACTATTGCACCTGTTCGGTCTTTTGGCCTGGCCAATTTTGAAGCTTGCAGTGTCCACTGTTTTCACCACTGATGACTTATGTCTCCCATAACGCTCATACAGTGCAGCTTTTTCCAGCTTCCTGTCAGCTGGTCTACAGGGAAGAGGTTTTCAGCTCAGCCCCAGCTTGATTTCTCACTGACCTTGTAGCCCAGGCATACGGAATCTTCAGCAATAGGGGCATTACCCGTTTTTTTAAATGTAGAATGGATTTTGAAAACAAATGTATGATAGGCATGGAGTATGAAGTGCATATAAGGTGCTGAGTGGAGCTTGTTGGCTATGTGACTCAGTTTCTCTAAAACCACATTTATTCACTAGGCAGCATTGCAATGGGTTGACTCCAAAAATGGCCCCTGCCATCATCCATCCAGGACTGTTTCTGTAAGGTGCTCCTTGTGTTTGTTTTATTATTTGTGTGTATATGATGTGTCTACGCACATATGATATGTATGTGTGTGTGTATATGTGTGTGTGTGTGTGCATGATGTATGTGTATGAACACACACATGCCACAGCACACTTGTGGAGGTCAAAGACAACCTTGGGGTGTTGGCCTTCTCTTTCCACCTTCTTTGAGGCAGGGTCTCTCATTCATTTACAGCAAGTTTAACTGGCCTGTGAGTTTTCAGGATTAATCCTCCTGACTCTGTCACCCATCGCTCACTGTTGAGATATCCCCCAGCCCTCCTTGTGGTTTTAGTAACCCGGCTTCCTAGTCAGCCTCCCGGCTTGTTAGCGGACAGTGCCAGCTTGTAATTCTAATTCCCAGTGCCATGCTTCCCTGTTGGCTGTGACAGAGCTCCAGACCCTCCTCCCTGTACCTGAGTGAAGCCCCAGCTCTCCTCCTGCCAGCCTTGCCTCATACAGCTCTGGCCCTTCTTTCTAATCTTTGTTTCCAAGCACTGAGCTTGCCCTCAAGCCTCTCTGAATCTCACAGCTATGGTTCTTGTTCTTGTTGTTGTTTGTTTCTTAGTACAATCTGGAGATCAATTCCCAGGGAATTCAACTCACATCTTTGGTTGTGTGTATTCATGCATGTCCATTCTTACCATTGTCATTGTTGTTGTTGCTGTTAGTCTTGGATGCAGGGGGCCAGCATAGAGCCCTATCCTCTGAACACTTTGTGGAATCATAATTAATTTAGCTTTCAGTGCCAAATAGCATATCCATTGTCATTCTGATGCTTTTTTTCCTTTTTGTTTTTTTTTTTTTTTTCTTGGTTTTTCGAGGTAGGGTCTCACTCTGGTCCTGGCTGACCTGGAATTAACTCTGTAATCAGGGAGGCCTTGAACTCATGGTGATCCTCCTACCTCTGCCTCCTGAGTGCTGGGATTAAAGGCATGCGCCACCACGCCCGGCTTTTTTTCCTTTTTGAAAGCAACTATGGTTTGGTCCACGCCCCCCTGCTCCCTGGTATAAGATACAACTGCTCACTATAGCATGCGCTTGCATGGCCTACATCTGCTCTCCCAGAACCTCCAAAATTGTGAGTTACATCAATTTTTTCTCTTTTCAGAACCAGTTGCCTTGGTGGTTTGCTGTAGTTAGTACAGACACATATATGATTTTGGCTTTTCCTTGCCAGTTCTGTCTGGAGCTCTGCAACCTGGATGCCCCAGTGGCTCCTAGCAGTCTCTGTTACCTGTTATATATATATAAATAAATTTATTTGCAAGGAGAGAGAGAGAGAGAGAAGAAAGACAGAGAATGGGCGTGCCAGGGCCTCCAGCCACTGCAAACAAACTCCAGATGCATGTGCCACTTTGTGCATCTGGCTTTACATGAGTACTGGGGAATCAAACCAGGGTCATTAGGCATTGCAGGCAAGTGCCTTAACCAATGAGCCATCTCTCCAGCACCCCACTCCCCACTGCCCTTTTTTTTTTTTTTTTTTGAGACAAGCCCAACAGACTGGCCAATTTTTATGTGTGTGTGTGTGAGAGAGAGAATTGGCATGCCAGGGCCTCCAGCCATGCAGTTGAACTCCAGACACATGTGCCACCTTGTGCATGTGTGCGACCTTGCACACTTGCATCACCTTGTGTGTCTGATTTACACGGGACCTGGAGAGTAGAACATGAGTCCTTAGGCTTCTCAGGTAAGCGACCTAACTGCTAAACCATCTCTCCAGTCCCTCCCTGTCATTTTTTAATCTCCTGCATCTGCACATGGGCTGCAGGGCCTGTCCTCATGGTCTGTGCCTGCGAGGCTTCTCTTGATGGTGCTTGTTCCCTGCCCTTTGAGTTTCTCTCCTACCTGGCCTGCAAACTCTGATGCTGTGTCTCCTAGGGCTCTGCCATAAATGCCTGCACTTTACAAAACAGGGGTTTTAGTTCCATTCCCCCCACCCCAGGGGCCATTGAGCCGGTCTATGTTACCTATCCTCCTTCCTGGTGCCCAGCCTGCTCCTGGAGGGTGTGGCTGCCTCTTGCTCTGCAGTGAGGACCTCTCAGCTGTGAGGACTAATGAAGACAAGCTTGTGTCCCCAAGGTGTTAGATCTGAGGACAAAGCAATCTGCAAAGGAATATGACCAATTTGCATGATGTTCATACAGTAAAGTTCTCAATCAAATAAAAAATAATAAGAATAAATAAAAACCAAACATGAGTCGGGCGTGGTGGCGCAGGCCTTTAATCCCAGCACTCGGGAGGCAAAGGTAGGAGGATCGCCGTGAGTTCAAGGCCACCCTGAAACTCCATAGTGAATTCCAGGTCAGCCTGGGCTAGAGTGAGACCCTACCTCGAAAAAAAAAAAAAAAAAAAAAAAAAACATGAGAGTGTCGTTCATTAGTCATCTTGTGGACAGCTTGGCTGTTGGTGTGATTTGGAGAGCATGTGTGTTGTGTGGATGAATTAACTGGGTGAGCCAGTGACATTCCACCTCAGCACCCTCCCCAGCATGGAAAGTTGGGAGAAAGAGGAAGTTGGAATTAAGAGTATCAAAATCCCCATTTAGCTCTGTGTGTGTGTGTGCATGCACATGAGCACATGCCCATACATGCGTGTGGGCACATGTATGTTGGGGAGTTGTTTATGCACACATGAGTGGAGTGTGAGTATGTTTGGAAGCCAGATGTTGACTTTGGGTGTCTTCCTCTATCACTTCTTCACCTGATTTTTATGAGACAGGGTCTCTATTGAACCCAGAACTCACCCATTCAGCTAGACAAGCTACACGACAAGCCCAGGATACCTTTGATCTCTGCCCCCACCCAGTACTGGGATTATAGGTCTGCACCTCCATGCTCAGCATTTTATATGGGTGCTGGGGCTCTGAATTCAGGTCCTCATGTGTGTGGTAAGCACTTTGCCTACTGAACCAGCACCCCATCCTCTATTTCACTATACAATACATATATTTTGCAAGGAGAAATATAATGAGCACAGCAGGGCCTCTTGCTGCTGCAAATTAACTTCAGGTGCATGCACCACTTTGTGCATCTGGCTTTATGTAGGTACTGGCTCTCAAATCCAGTCTGCGCCAGCAAGTGCCATCTCTCCAGCCCCTATTTTTCTTTTAAAGGGAACGTATTCCCAGCTTTGCCTGCCAATGGAGACCAGAGTAAGGAACACTCTTGAACCAAGAAGCCTGTCACACAAGGGTGGCATTTGCCAAAAATCCTCATGAGGAGCCATGAGAAAATGAGGGATGTGGTGGTTTGATTCAGGTGTCCCCCATAAACTAATGTGTTCTGAATACAAGGTCCCCAGCTGGTGGCAATTTGGAAATTGAACCCTCCTGGAGGCAGTGTATTGTTGGGGACGTGCTTATGGGTATTATAGCCAGCTTCCCTTGCCAGTGTTTGGCACACTCTCCTGTTGCTGTTGTCCACCTGATGTTGGCCAGGGGGTGATGTCCATCCTGTGCTCGTGCCATCATTTCCTCTGCCATCATGAAGCTTCCCCCTCGAGACTGTAAGCCAAAATAAACCTCTGTTATCCCCACAAGCTGCTCTTGGTCAGGTGTTTTCTGCCAGGAAGGTGAAGCTGACTGCAACAAGGAGGAACAAGGGAGCCTGGGTCAGGGCTTCTGGCAGATGACAAGGACATCAGCAAGATTGGCCGAGTTGCTATTTTAAGAATCAGGAGCCACTGAAGGGCTTCCAGTTGTTAGACAGAGTAGAACCACTTAGCATCAATAAAGAAGGCTGAGGGGGAAAGGTCACATCCTTGTCATCCCCCACTGCCCACCCTGCCCAGCCTTCTCCACAGCTCCCTGGTCATTTCCTGCCCTATCTTCTCTGGACCCAGCCTTAGGGCACTCTATGACCCAACTGTTGGCCAAGTTATCTGAGCCTCACACTCCACCTCAAATGGGCTCTTCTCCAGGCAGTGCGACAGGCAAGGCTATGGTGTCATCATATTCTGTGCCCTGCCAGTTGGATTCACATGCCACCACCATGTGCCAAGGTCCCAGCAAGCTAGGCTAGCTCTCTCTCCACTAGCACTCACATCTCCCATTGGGGTCCTTGCTCCAGGGTCTCCAGGAGGTCCCAGAGGACTTGCCCTGTAAACAGTAGAGCCAAATAAATGCTGACCTGGGAATCCCCAGGTCCCTGGGGAAATGCACAAGACTCTAAAATCAGCAAGATGTCCAACAAACGTTGCAGATCATTTCAGAGGCTCACATGCTGTGCTTGACAAGCTGCAAATACTATGCTGATGTGAGGTTTGGGGCCTCAGGCTGACCCAGGCTCCATGGCCTCCCTGTGCCAAACATCAGTAACCAGAGTAGGAAATGTGGGAACTGTGGCCCTGAAGCCCTGTGCCAGGGCCCAGACTGCCAGGAGGCCATGGAACAATGCGGGTGGGTACTGATGGGAGTTTTTTGTTCTACAGTGGACGCTCTGTGACATGATCCCCACATAACACATGAAGATAGCCACAAAGCCAAGGAGAGAGAAACCAGCCTAGCCATACCTAACCTTGGAGTCCTGGCATCCACTTGTCCAATTGATGGGAGATGATAAACCTTGGGTTGTTAAAGCCCTGGGTCTGACTTTGTTATATAGTGCTAACTGCCTCGTATATCTTCTTTGCTAGCATTCTCTGATGAGGCTATAGAATTCCCTGTAGGCCCTGGGACTGACAGAGCCCTGATGGTGTGAGAAATGGGCCCAGAGAGGAAGTCTGTGGGGAGCAGGGGGCCATGAAGAATCCCTGGATCTGAGCTTATGGCATTATAGGATAGGGAGGGGCCAAGTTAAAACCAGACACTGAAGTCAGGGCCATGGAGCCTGTGAACCTCAGTGGCATCTCTCTTGGCCAGGCTGCAGGAACTGCTCTGGCCACCTCTTTTGCCCTTGAGGCCTTGACCCTGCCTTAGGATCATCTTTGCCCACCCCCACTCCTTCTATTCAGGCCTACCTTTCTTCAAACACCTGGCGACCAGCCTGCAGTGGCAGGAACCAGAGCTCAGCTCCTACCTCAGCCTTCAAGGCCTTGTGGTCTGAAATAAATCAGCCGTCCAGTGGGCCCTGACTACATGGCTCCAGTTTTGTTGTTGGTCATCCATGAGGCAAGAGGAACACTGCCCAGAACCCTCTCAACCAGGACCAGTCTGAGCTGCCCTCAGGAGACAAAGGTCCAAGTCCTCCCCTCCCAACAGATGCTCTCTGGGCAGAGCCTCTTGTCATAGCAGGTGAACAAAGACATTTTATTAAGGTTTGTGCGGTATCTGGTGACCATGAACAAGAATCAACAGCCAGGACCCCAGGACATGAAGTGGCCTGGGGCATGAGTAGGGCACTAGTACTTGAGCAGCCAGCGTGGCTTATAGGGGCTCAGCGATGTAAAGTAGGACCACCACCACGGCTTGCTTCCGTCAGCTGCTGGCTGCCTGCGTGTCCTCGGGGGCTCGAGGTCTGGCTCAGTGGGCTCTCTTAGTGGGTCCTGAGATCCAGATACAGCTTTTTGATGTCCAGGAAGGAACTTCTTGGGGCCCATCACCAGAGGCTGGAGGATGAAGTCCACACGGCCAGCCCTCTTCATCCTCAAGGGGATGGTGACTCTCTTCATGACCTTGGAGTAGCCAGGGGCTTGGGCGATAACGATGTGTGAGCCTGGGGGCAGTAGTCTCCAGTAGTCACCATCTGGGGCTTCAGAAGAATACAAATGACTCTCAGTGGGGCTTCAGGCCCAGTCTGAGGCAGATAGGTGATAAGTGCAGAAAGAGGGGGGCTTAACACAGACCCCACTCTGGTACCTACCTCTGCATCCACCTGGAATGTCCCTCCCACTTTGTGGCAGTTTGAATGTAAAAACTCCCCCATAGCCTCATGTGCTTGTGATTAAGCCTCAAACTCAGTACCCAGCTGGTGGAGCCTTTGGGAGGTGGCGTCTTGCTGGAGGAGTCCTGTAACTAGAGGTGGACCTTGAGGGTTTTTAGCCCAGTACTTAGACTACTTCCACCAGATACGTGACTAGATGTGAACCTGCCTCTGCTCTGCCATCAGGCTGAAACTTTCCCTCAAGACTGTAAGCTGAAATAAACCTTTCCTCCCATACACTGCTTCTGGTCGGGTGTTTTGTCCCAACAATGAGAACGTAACTGCTACACACCTCTTTCCTCTGACAGATTCCTATTCATCCTCCAAACTCCACTTTGGCTTCATTGACCCCAACCACATAACAAACAAGTCCTGCTCTTCACTGGACAGTGACTCTATCAGGTCACACATCACAGTGTTCTATGACTTTTAACCAGCTTTATGCCTGAGGACAGACAGCCATTGCTAGACTGAACCAGCTTCTCACTGGGATATCAACCGAGGGGACCACATGCATGGGCTTCTGGAGGGAGAAGCTTCTCTGCCACCTCTGGGAAGGTGGAGTATTTCTGGAATATAGAGTGAGCACGCGGGAGGAGTCATTCAGTAGCCCACTCACCTGTGGTGACATCATGGCGGATGCCCTTCACTGAGACCCGCGCATTTTTGACTGGCTTGCCGTATTTGTCCATCACCACACCCTTGATGCCCCGGTGTACCTAAAAGGTCCAGATAGAGGGACTAGAAGCAATGCAACTCCCCCAGCAGCCACTTCTGCCAGTTCCCCATCCTCAGCGCTGGGCATATGCCCCCCTTGCTGAAGAAATCATCCTTTCTCTGGGCCCCAGCTGTGAAAGGACTGGGTGAGGACACACATGTGGGTCCCTCTTTGGGGTGTCCTTGGCATTCCATTCTAGCAAGTTCTGGGTTCCAGTGATCTTCAACTTGGCCCAGGAGCCCTGCTCACCCCATCTCCTGGCCTCAGCGAGGAGATGACCTCCCCATCCACCTTCTACCACATCTAGCCCCTGCCTTCCTGGCCACGACAGGCGTTCATGGTCCCAACTGAGCAGAGACTCTGGGAGGCCATCCGTGAGGATACAGACAAGGGCCCCAGACCCCGACATGTCCCCACTCTGCTACTGACTCTGGGTGAGCCGCCTGAGGGGTGGCAGCCTCCATCAGGTGACACTGCAGAGGAAGAAGCAGACCACGGAGGACAGTCACAGCGCTGGACACGCTCTTCAGCCCCCAGTCAGGCCCCTGCTGGGGCTCCCACAGTGTTCCATGGCCCCTGCCCTCCACTGGACACCTGCCCCATGGGCTGCTGACCTTGGCAATCCATTCATATCTTCACACCTCAGCTTCCTCTACTGAAAAATGGGTCTAAGTGGGGCAAAATCTGTCCAGGAGATGCATGGCTGGCTATGCACAGTGCCTGTTCCGAGACAAGCAAGTGCACGAGCGCTAACCCCTGGAATTTCCACCCCCCCATGTCACCCTCTTTGAGTGATGAAATTGAAGCTGAGTGCTAGCTGGCAGCCTTAGAGTAGGTTTATATCTACCCACACCCGATCCTCAGTTGGCACTGTGGCAGACTTAACAAGCAAGCCGTACCCTGCACCAAGGACTCTGACAACCCTGTGCTATCACTTCTATGCCTCAACCAAGTCACAGTGTTGGAAAGTATATAGGAAAGGAGGGGACATGTGGATCTGGAGTGAGAACACAGCAGGGCCTCAGTGGTGTACAGGCGGTGGCCAGGGCCCATCCTGGGCTGGTGACTTCCACCTGATCATTTTTCAGGAAGACTTTGCTATTTTGAGCCAAATCTGGAAGCAATGTGGTTCAGACATCATTTCTCATACTCACCTTCCCCAGCAGGAGGCCATCATGCTGCCCAGCTCTTCCCTGATGGCTGCCCGTCCACAAGGTAACTTCTGAGCACCTCTTGCCTATGTGGCACCAAGGCTCAGCTGGTCTGGCTAAAGCTGCCCTCCTATCTGTGGCCATGCCCATCTCCACCCTGCCCCCATCACACACACTGGGCCACCAGGTCTCTTCCCTTCAACTTTGCCCTTCCCCTGCTCAAAGCACCTAGGCCAGTTTCCACACGAGACAGGCAGCCATTAGGGCATGCTCCCTCTGCTCCAGAACACCCTCCTTGCTCATCGCCTACCCTTGGATCCCACAGCCCTGGATTCCTCTCTCCCAGCCAGGGCCTCAGTGCACTGTCTCCTACGACTCCCATCTCCACCAGACAGCAGGGTAGGTCCCTATGGAGCTCCTCCCAGGTTGGCTTCCCCTGGGCCTGTGCTCCAACTGGGGTCCTCTCCTGCCACCCCGAGGCCTGGAGCTATGTAGCAGGAAGGAGAGTTATCTTTTCCACCCCCACTCCAAATGATATAGACCCCCACCCCACCCCAGGCCTGCTCAGGATCACTGTGAAAGTGGCCTCAATTGGCCACGACAGTCATGATCTTATCAGGAACTGGGCCCACTTTCCTGGGGTCATCCGTCTCGGGAGCCAGCCAAGTGCTGCCCGGCTGGCCGCCTCACTGTTCGCCAGTAAATCTTTATATGCTGAGACTTCATATACAATATCCACAGAGCAATCCCAGCTCTGCTGAAGGCTCCTTAAAACCCATTTTCACCAGACAGCCATAAAACGACCTGAGTGTGGAGCTGTGCCCAGAGTCTCTCTACGAACAAGCTATGCCCCACCTGGCAGCCTCGCCAGCCTCCATAGAAGTCACCGGACCACATGCCCATGTTCTGTGCTATCTGGGGAGTTGGATCTTCCTATTGCCACTGCTTCTGGGAGACTCAGGCCCTTCTTACCTAGAGGAAGGCCCCTGGTCTTTCTAGAAAGGAGGACTGGGGTTTGGGGACACACATGTCTAGGCCTGAGCTCTGGGAAGTTTCTGGGCCACAGTGGACAGGCCATGTCACTCCCTTGCCTCTGTCTTCCCCTTGCTGTCACAGTCCTTTGTCGCTACAACCTCAGGTCACCACATAATCCCTGCCACACAGGTAGAGATGGGTCCAAGTGTGCAACACCATACATTTGCCACCACCACCCTCACCCCACCCCCAGGTCAACCAACACCCCAGCCAGGATGCAACCTGACTCTTGAAAGCACTTGACTTCCTCAGGACCCCTGTCATGAAGTCCCTGAGAATCCCATAGCATGTGTCTGAACTACACCAGGAAAGGTGGCAGGCTCTGGCACCTAGTGCCCTCTATGACCTAGAACCAATGACGCTACGAATCAAGGAGAGTTAGCTCTTTGGAGCCAGCAGGGTTACTATGGATGTGTTCTCAGTCATCCGCACTCTGCCCATCAGCTTGTGTCCAACTAACCTCAACCCGGATATGATTATTATGCTCAGGCAGAAGACTGCCCTCAGACCCTGGCTTTCACTCAGAAACGTTCCCTCTGAAACCTCCTCACACATTAATGGCCTCCCCCATTCCTGCAGCTACACCTCTCACTGGAGTCCCAGGAACCCCACATGTCTCAAATGCCCCCAGAGCTCCTGAGGGCACCATCTCCTCAAGATTCAGTTCATCAGCTGCTGCCTCCAGGAAGCCCCCAGGGCTTCAGGCTGAGTCAGGAGCCTCTCCTGGGTTGCCAGCTCTGCAGTTCCATGTCAATCATGCCCCCTCAGTTACAAGACTCTTGCTCCTGGGACATCTGCCTTGTGTCCCCAGAACATGTGTGAAGAGAGGTAGCTGGGGAGCCCCAGGCGTAAATGGAAGGACAGTGAAGTCATGAAAACATGCCCCACACAGAACCCCAGATAGAGTCCAGAAGGGGTGACAACAGAGAGGGCAGAGCCCAGTAATCTACCCTGTCCCTGCTGGGTGGAGCTTCAGGTGGGCAGGACTTACCATCTCCAAGAAGTTCAACAGTGGCTCCTTGTTGTGCTGCCATAGTCCATAGAGTGCCTCTTCGGGAGGGAACTTCACGCAGCCCAGCTCCACAGTGATCTCAAAGCAGTTGGTGTACAGGTAGTTGAAGTCAGACATGCCTGTGGGACCGAGCAGCCGCATGTCAGGGGCAGAGCCCACAGCAAAGGCATAAGGCCCTGGGCCCTGTCCCTGCTTTGCACATGGAGGTGACAACACTGCCCTCCTACACACAGACAAGACGGATGCAGAAGGGTCTTATCTAACACCACAGAGCTTAACTTTGCGCCCAGATGCCTTGGTGGCAAAGTCTACAGGTTTCACCACCTCCCTACACTGTCTCAGAATCAAGTTCTCACAAATAAGCCAGCCATGGTGCCACACAGGACCCTGCGTTCCAGCCACTGGGCTGTGCTGGCCTGGAGCCCTGAGGAGTCTGACAATGATAATACTGTCCCAACATCAGCAGGTCTTACCACTTCCATCGGGTTGATAGCAGCCAGCCATGGAGCAGAGTGAGCGAGGAGAGCCACAGTGCCCCTCCACCCTCTGCTCTTGCGGACTTTGAGCTGCTGAGCCTTGGAGTAGCAACTGCTACTGTCACTGTCCGATCAAGACTGCCACTGTCCATTCATGGGTCCATCTGCCCTGTGGCCCTGCCAACTGCTGAAGGGAAGCCCACTGGCCTGTCTAGCTCAGCCCCACCATCCAGACCTCAGCAGTGAGCCTCACCTGAGGGTTAGAGAGCCTGTGGACCTGTGCCCTGGGAAGAAGAGAAGCTACTGTGACCCAGGACAAGACAACATGTGCCAATCGTGGGCAGCATGGAAAGTTTCCTGGGGAGGCTGGAGCATAGCTTTGGAACACATGAGAAGGCACCCTCTTAGCCACCTGCACAGGACTGGTGGGAGACAGGGCTGCAAGGTGAGACCATCCTTGATGCCCAAGGCCATATACCTGCCAAGTCTGTCTCTTGCCCTCATCTACAGAGCCGCTCAGACCATGAATGTACTGGTTTGCAGCAGGAATGGATAAAGGGCAACTATGTCAATACATGTGGGCCACCCAGAAGGTGCCCCAGGGCATATGTGCCATGTACTCCCCCCAGTGCCCTGTGATGCCTTCATCCAGAGCACAGTGGCCAGTGAAGACCCAGAGGCATAGGGAAGGCTGAATTATGGAAAAACAGGGAGTCTTACTGTGTATATGCCCATGTTCTTACAGGATAAAGGTTTCCCACACACTGGGGCACACAGAAACAAACATATCCTCCACTGTCTCTGAAATGCCAATCTAACTGGGGTTCTTCCATTCACCTGGAAGCCCTGCAGAACCCCTACCAGACTGTAGGGCTCCATCACCAGGTGAATCGTGACATGAGCATGCATAAACCAGAGAGAAGGCAGCTATGGAAGCTGCCTGCTCTTCCCATTCACCCCTGCCCATGAGGACAGTGACTAAAACTCAAGCCAGTCTCCATTCAAGTGCTTCCCCCTAAGCAAAGGTTCTCCGCCTCTGAGCCCCGCCCACCCAAGCAGGCCGCACCTCCTGTGAAGCTGTACCAGTCTGCCCCGTTGATGATGCTCCCCCTCTTCAGGAAGTTGCCCCCACACCTGTTCTCCGACCTGTCCATCATCATGGGGTGCACGTCCGCATAGGATCTAGCCAGTAGCTTGAACATCTAGAAAAGGAGTGGAGATCAAGGCTTAGGCTTCCTTTCAGGCCAAGCTCAGAAGGTAGGGTTCTGTGGCCTTCCACAATCAGTCCCCAAAATTGACCTGGCTCTTTGATGGGCCAAGCACCAGTTCTCTTGCTCTTCTCATTCCTCCCCATCCTTGCCCAGGTGACACTGTCCCATGCTCCTGTCAACCCTGTAAGTTGGGCATCATCTCCAAAACCCTAGCTTGGGTGAGCAGCACGCTGGCTCGGAGACTATGTGGGCTAGCTGGGTGAAGACGAAACAAAAGCAGCCTGCTGCCCCTGGGGCAGGGCTAGGTGGGCAGGCATCCGAACACAGCCACCAATCACAGCAACCCACCTGCCCAGCACCTGTCAAGAGCCCTGGTAAATTGTCACACTGACTCCTAGGACTATAGCAGGCAGGAAGGGTCTGAATGAGGTGTGAGAGGCTCAGTGGCCAGCCCAGTGTGGAGGTCTTTGAACACGGCTCCCAGGGACGGCTCTCCATGGCAGGCTGTGGGAGGCTGGTGATGGCAAGCCCTGGGACACTCAGCCAGCAACTCTCCTCATATCCCCCCCCCAGCTTCTCCTGAGACTCTGGTTTCCACAGAGCCAGGCTGCCAGATGCAGGGTTCAGAGTTATTGATTGATGATTGATGGCTGGGAGCAGACTCATTTCTTTTGACCCTTGTGGGACCCATTGAGGTGAACCTCCTCCCTAAGGACATCCCCCATGTGCTGAGGCTGACGGGCTGGGATAACAGAGAGAGGCTCCTGCTGACCAGAGGGTATCTGCCCACCCATGGGATGCCCCTACTCTGTGAAGACACAGGGGCTGAAGCAGGCCTCACAGTAAAGTATTTGTATGACTGAGTGAATAAATGAGTCCATGAGTGCATGACTGAATGAATGAGCCAGTGAGTGAATGAGTTAGTAAGTGGAAAAGTGAATGAATTAGTAAGGAAT
This sequence comes from Dipus sagitta, assembly GCA_036346955.1. Lineage (NCBI taxonomy): Eukaryota > Metazoa > Chordata > Mammalia > Rodentia > Dipodidae > Dipus > Dipus sagitta. The sequence goes on along the minus strand of CM070781.1, from coordinate 2,086,039 downwards.
TGAATGCACAAATGAATGGGTATGAACGGATGGATGGATGAGTGACAGAGAATGACTAAGTCCATGAGTGACCATTAAGTCAACAAGCAAGCAGGCAGGCAAATGCAGAACGAATGATCCAAAGGACATAGGTATCGCTGTCACAGATCCCTCCAACATACAGGCAAGATGGCACCGAGCCTGGTCTTGCTGCAGGGTGGCTCCTGACACCTTACACCTGAGGACTGCACACAGCATATCACCTGTGCCTATAGCACCCTTATCTTCTCGAAAACTTTCACCTTGCCCTTGGGCTCCACTGGCAAAGCCTCCAACCTGAAAGAAGCCCTCCCCAAACTTCGGCCAGGCTGGAATTTATCCCCAACACACAGACACATACGTAAACACACATGAGAACAAAAGTGCTTCCGATGACATGCAAATACAACACGAACATACATGCATGCACGCTGCCGCATGTGCACGTACACACTGCATGCCCCAGCCTCCTGGGAACCTCCATGGAGGCCAGACTATCTGGGCCTTGCTCATGTCTGGATCTGTATCTCTCCAAAGACAGAGGCCGCTGAAAGTAGGGACTAGTCTCCTTTGCTATGATGGCCCCAGAACAGGGGACAGGTTGATGTCTGAGTGTCCATGGGCTGGGGCAGCTGTGCATGTGCCAGGCGGCTCAGAGAGCGCAAGCACTTGTGGGTGTCACCAGCAGAGGGAGCCTGGTGCCTAACACTTACTACTCACAGGCCATTCCCAAGGAGCTTGGGAAAACCCAAGGAGGGCAGGCCTGGCTCTCCCTCCCCATCTGATCCCCAGGAGGACTGTGGAGAAGCCAAGCCCAGCTCTGACCTGCAAGACACTGTGGGAGCAAGAGCTCCAGCCTCCAGCAATGCAGGAGGCCAGAGGATGGAGGACTGGGCCTGGGCGTGTCTGCTTTGTGCACTGGGCTGTGAGCTACAACCCACTTCAGCTCTCAAGCCTCCCTCTCTCTACCTATTTTCTCATCCACACAGAGTGAAGATCAGAGCAAAGGCGGAAGAGGGGCTGGGAGGGTCCCACTGTTATCCTTTCTCATCACCTGTTGCTGTGTCTTAGTGAGGGAAACAAGCCTAGGAAATGAAGGCCCTTGCCCAAGGATCCCAGTAAACAAGGTCCAGAGTCCTGCCCCTTCCCACTGCACTGAAGAACCCAAGAGGAGCTGGGGGACTGAGGAAAGGGAACCTAGCCCAGAGCTCACTGGGTGCCATGCATGCAGCAGCACCGCCCCCTGCTGGTGTCTCCCAGGAAGCTCATGCCACAGCTGGAGCCCACAGTGCATGTCCTAAGGTGGGGACACTGAAGAAAACTGAGGGTTGCTCCTAGCTGGGCCAAAGACTTCCTGTAAGAGGAGGTGACCAAAACAAAGGCCCCAGAGGGTTCACAATGCCTGTTGTATCTCTGAGCTCAGCATAGGACATGCTGGCTGAGGCCCACCTGCTCAGCCCAGGCAGGGCACCCACCCTCTCACCTTCTCGTCAGGCGTGGGAGAAAACATCTTCTTTTCATGAGGGTTCTTGGAGAAGTCAAAGGGATAGGACACCACGAGGTCACCCCCGTGCAGGCTAGCTGAGAGCACAAAGGGGGTGGTCTGAATCCATTTCATGATTGCCTTCGTCTCGGGGGCCACCTGTCCAGGGCAGAGAGACCACTCTCAGGACCTGAGTGCCTCACTGGCCATCCAGCCACATACAGCCACCCATGCCTCTCAGGCCTCCATTTCCACCTGCCCCCGATCTGGCCGAACTGCTGCCCAGCCTTCATGGTTCCCTCAGGTCTCACTGAGCTCACACTGGTCCTTCGGTCTAGAGATCTCTGTTCACCTCCTGGGCATGTCACCCCTCTAGGTAGCCACCCAGGGGCCCCAGAGGCTCTTAGATATCCCATACTGAATCAAACAGGTGACCCTAGCTACACATTCATCTTCTCACAGGACGACCAACCCCACAGAGGAGAGAGACCTTGTGGTTTTCACTGTGCAGGCCTGCATACAGTAGGTGCTCAGCACAAGCTTGAGGAATAACAAAGAGGTTTTGGTAAAGGTCCCAACAATCAAGCATCTGGGCCAGGACTATGGCAAATGCTTCAGCAGGATGCAGACCCATCACCAGCTCTGCCAGGGGTAGGGGATTCCAGTGCATTGCTCCCTGAGACCACCAATAGCCCAGCAAGGTGCTAGCCCAGCTCACAGGCCAGACATTGAGGCTTAGTGAGTCAGGCTCTTGCACCTGGGAGAAACACCCAGTGACCCTGGCTTGGAGGGTAGGCTTTGGCCCCAAGGTGCCTACCTTACCCCACCAGTAGTACTCTGAGATAGGGATGTGGTCAGTGCGCACGCCACGGGTGGAGGCCAGCCGGTAGTACTCGGACGTCAGATCCGGGAAGTTGCGGTTCAGATCCAGGTTCTGCGCGTTCTGTCTGCCGCTTGTCCAGCCATTGTAGCCAGCACCCTGAAGACACGAGCCCACTTGGGCTTAGTACACCCCACTCCACACCTCCCAGCCATAGCTGGGCTGTGGGACAAGCAACTGAGGGTTCTGTGGATTCATCGCTTGGCTCAGGAGTGTGTCCATCCATCGCAGCTGACCTCTCCTCCCACATCCTGTCTCAACACCCAGCCTCCTTGCTGCTCCCCAACCTCGGGGTCTCACACACTGCTCCCCTGCCTAGAGCCCCCAACAGTGGCCCAGGCCACTCACCCCCTAACTCCCTGGGGTCTCACCCACATCCCTGCTCGCTGACCCCCACCAGCACACTCTTGCTCTGCCTACCGTTTTCCATAATCCTAAATTTCTGTGTGGTGTCACTGCCAGTGCCTATCCTCCCAGCCACCAAGCAGGACAGCCAGTACCAATGCCTGCTGAGTCCTGGTCAGCTAGAACAGGGCTATGAAAGGAACTCAATAATGGCAAGCAGTGTTGGAGAGATGTTCTTGCTGTGCAAACATGAGCACCTGAGTTTCGATCCCCAAAAGCTACATAAAATGCTGAGCATCGTGGCATGCACTGGGGAGGTAGAGACAGGAAATCCCTAGGCCTCTCTGGCTAGCTCGTCTAGCCAAATCAGTGAGCTCTAGGTTCAGCAAGAGACCCTGTCTCAAAGAACAAGGTAGAGAGGGACTGAAGAAGACTCCCAATGTCAACCTCTGGCCTCGACCCATGCACATGTAAAGTCCACTCACACATATGTGCACACATACCTATAAACGTGCATACATGCACGCACACCCCACACAACAAACAAATAAAGTCATCAGTGGGCATGAGAGGTAACAGCATGCCATCTGGGCAGTGGGAGTGCCCACCTCTGCAGCCGCCACCTCATAGCCATCAGGGTTCATGGAGGGCAGCAGGTGGATGCGGGTGGTGTTTATGAGGCGCTGGATGCGGGGGTTGCCCAGCAGGTACTCGGAGCACAGATACTGGGCCAGGTAGATGAGCATTTCCCGTCCTGCCACCTCGTTGCCATGGATGTTCCCGATGAGCTTCACCTCAGGCTCCACTGCAGGGAGACAGTGACTTGGGGTATAGGCTCATAGCCTGAGCTCTCCAGAGCCCTGAGGCCTCCATCCAACAGGTGACCAGGTGTGCCTGGACCAATTCCTACCTGCTTTGACTCAAGAGTGTCTGGGAATCATGAGGGCTCAAGATGCTCATTCCTTGAGCTAAATTCTTTTTTTATTTTCTTTATTTGAGAGAGACAGGGAGAAAGAGTTATATGGAGAGAGAGAAAAAGAGAGAGAAAAGGAGGGAGTATAGGCACATCAGGGCTTCCTGCCACTCCAGTGAACTCCAGATGAATGCACTACTTTGCGCATCTGGCCTTACATGGGAATTGAGGAATTGAACCCAGGCCATTAGGCTTTTCAAGCAAGCACTTTAACTACTGAACCATCTCTCCAACCCTTGAACTCAATTCTTATATTATTACCACAAAAAGCCAAGGATGTCAATAACCAGATATGATGCTATTGATTCATGTGACTTTCATTGATAGCCAATTGTCCATGTTTGTGCAACAAGTCAAGCACATTGGCGCTTACCTGGTTAGCCAGCTGACCCTGGGATATTTGGATGAATTGAGTGATGAATGAGTGGATGGGTAGATGGATGATTGGGTATCCATCCAACTATGTGACTCTGGGCAAGTCATCTTACATTGCTCATGTGGAAAATAGCACCTCTTACTGCAGCTAGCAGAGCCCAGAAATCTTTAGCTGTAAGTGTGAACACCGCTGTCCTTCAGACTCCACATCCAAGGGTGTAAATGGCCAAGAGTCCTCCATGCCTCTGCAGAGGTAGGAGGTATGTCATGTGACCTCCAGCCGTCTATGAGAGGCGGTTCCTTTGAGCTCATGATGTCCATGCTGCTGAGGCCAGACACATGAGAGCTGAGCTATAGTGGACAGCCCAGTGGCAGTTGTGTGTTAATATGCTCAGTAACTCATGAAGCCCAAGGATCAAGAGGGCTGCTTTCAGGTTATCTCTGTTGGCCCCCATTGGTACAGGGACAACTGGGTTGGGGGGGTGAGACCAAGGAAGTACTTAGACTCAATGACCCCTGGAGGTCTGTCCCCCAAATGCTCTCAGTGCCTGGGATTGGAGATTTGCTTGATCATCCTGGTCTTATCACACAAGATGGAAATCCCAGCTAGAACAAGCCTCTGCTAGGACATTCTAGATTCCCAGATGAGGCCACTCTAGTGGCTCTTTGCCAGCTCAAAGCCAGAAGAAATTATACTTTAACAAAGCTGGGTGTCCCAATTCATCCTTCAGAAAGGCATCACAAAAGGACCAATACATGTAGCATTTTCTACAGCACAAAGCAGGTCTCCAAACCTGGTGGAAGTGGATCTGGATTTCCCGATGGAAAAGTCATCATATCCATACCACTATATCCATACCACCTTGTTGAAGGCATGTTCTAAGAAGTTTAGCAGAGCAGAAAGGAAGCAGCCTGGACCTAGGGCTGCAGAGAACCATCCCCCAGGCTCAAGAACAAGTCTGCACCTCAGCAGGACACACAGGACATTGGTGACACCCTCCTCAGAAAGGCTCAAGGGCCTGAGCTCCCCAGCAGCCACTGCACACTGTCTCTCCCTCACCCCTCCCTGACCCAGTGTCCTCCTCCAGGGCCTGTCCTCATCCCTCCTGCCTTGTACTCTCGCTGCATACCAAGTCCCTCCACTGTCCCCTGTTTAGGTGCCTCATTATTTTTTGCTTCTACTCAGTCCCCCTTAGACCAGTGTCTCTGTCAGAATGAGACCATATTGTCTCTCCTAAACTCTTGAGGGACAGAAGTTTTCTGGGGTAATCTAATTTTGGAATGTGTATACATGTGTTCATGTTGCTTGCATGTACATGGTTGCATATACATGTGTGGGTATGCATGCACATGTGTGTGATATGTGTGGAAGCCAGATGTTGACAACTAATGTCTCCAATCGCTCTCCACCTTATTTACAGAGACTTATTTACAAGGTCTGTCATCTGAACCCAGAGGTCACCAATTGGTCTTGTTGACCAATTTGCCCCCAGGTAATCCCTGTCTCTGCCTCTCTATAGCTCACCATACCATCATCCAACATTGACATGGGTCCTGAGGGTACAAACTCAGGTCTTGATGCTTTTGTGACAAACTCTTTATCCACTGATCCATCTCCCTAGCAGGGAAATCCTGTCATACTGACCTTGTTGGACAAGGCCACCCACCAAGCAGAGATCAAAGCCTCATGACTTCTGGTGCTCTGGTAGGTAGGTGGGTGGATGGAGACCCCAACCACACCCTCCCAGGCCTGGCTTATGCATCCTGAGGCCAGTGGTTCTGTATCCCATTCAGAACCAAACCCAGGCCTCACAAAGTCACTCACTCAGCTCATGCTGGCCTGGGCGGCCAGAAAACTCGATGACCAGCAGGTCCTTGCCATCGAAGCTGCGCCCAATGCTGTAGGTCTTGGCCACCTGGGGGCAGCGAGCCGCTGTCCGCTTCAGCACCCTTACCATCTGGGCGTAGGGGTGGTGGGCAAAGCGAATGAAGGTGGATGGCAGGCCCGAAGGTAGCACCTCCTCAACATCCAGGTCTCCTGGGGGAAGAGGGGAACTGGGGTGGGCACTGCCCACTCATCCGTGGCTCAGCCTTCCAATGTCTCCCAGCACCCTCATTTCCACCTCACCCCATTGCATCCCAGGAGGACCCACGTGGGCTACTTGGATATGGATACTGCCATATGAGAGTCAATTACAGTGCCAGAGATACACATGGCACAATGTCTCCACTTCCAACCTGTAAGTGAAAGCCAGATGTGGGGACCTGGGCCTTTCTAACACTCAGAGCTATAGAACTCAAGAGAAGGTGCAGTAAGTTATCCTTGACCCACAGATGGCACGGCACCGTGCTCGGCCGTCTCCCTGAGCCTTCGTCGTCTACCACGACCTGCTGTCATGAGAGTGTGGACGCAGTCCCGTGGCCTGCACTGTATCAGTGCCTACATGACCAGGCGGGCACAGCTCTAAGGGGCTGCCTGCAGTCTGCGCCCACACTGGGATGACTCCCAACTGTTGCTGCAACAGCAATTCCACGGGGAAGAAGAGGAGGACAGGCCTAGGCAGGTCCAAGCTGGACTCCACCCCAACTGGCTTCCCAGGTCCCAGTTTTGTAAATCCTCTTGGGGGGTCAAAGCACTTGGACAGGCAGCCTAGGGGACCCTCCTCAGGCCCAGCAGAAAAGCTGCCAGCCACCTGGCCCAACAAAGAGTTAATGCCTTCCTTGAGTGTCTCACTGGCCTGTGGTTTTGTTTTTGCTCAAAATGGTGGTTGTAGAGAAGCAAAGCAGATGGACCTGGCAATTTGATGGCAGGGATTCCCAAAATAACCCTCTCCAGCAGACGACCCAAGCTTAGCCATGAAGCCAGCTGGCTCCCATCCCACATGCCAGCCTTCCTAGCTGCCTCCATACCTGGGAGCCCAGTGTCCACACAGCTGCTGCTGCCAACACAGCGCCTCCCACCACCCTGTGCACATGCGCTGAGCCGGGGCACCCTTCCCAGGGAGCAGCAGAGAGCAAACTCTGAGCGCTGGAATCTGCTCTGAGCACCCCTGCTGGCCACTGACAAGCTCCCTGTGGTACTGATTCAAGTGTCCCCATAAACTTCTGTGTTCTGAATGCTACGTCCCCAGCTGGTGGCAGTTTGAGAATTGGATCCTCCTGGATGTGATGTATTGTTGGGAGCGGGCTTATGGATATTATAGTCAGCTTTCCCTTTCCAGTGTTTGGCACACTCTCCTGCTGCTGTTGTCCACCTGATGTTGGCCAGGGGGTGATGTCCACCCTCTGCTCATGCCATCTTTTCTCCCTAACATTATGGAGCTTCACCTCGAGTATGTAAGCCAAAATAAACTCTTTCCTCCCACAAGCTTCTTTTGGTCAGGTGCTTTGTGCCAGCAACACAAACCTAACTGTAACATCCCCCATTTGCCCATCTGGATCCTCTTCCCGCATCTTCCATAGCCCAGTGCACAGCAGATGCTCAATAGTTAAGGGATGGGCAAGGCAGCCCATCCACTGATGGCTGCCCTGAGTCATCCCAATGGAAGATCTGTACTATCTACTATCTCGGGCCTGCTTACCACCCACCACAAGTCCCTTGCCCTGCCCTGCCCAAAAGGCACTGCTGGCCACGTGGATGATTCATATTCATTTCAGTGAAGTAAGTTGAACATGCCCATCCTCTATCCACAAGCCACATTCCACAGATGGCCAGTGGCTCCTGTCTTAGACAGCATGGAAGGACATATGTCTACCATACAGCTCTACCAACAGGGCTGCTCAGGGCATGCTGCTGTCTGGTGAATCCTCTCTTTCCCACACAGCAGACTCAGGGTGAAAAGGTACAGACAGGCCCTGTGCTCCCAGCAGCATGGCTGCCAACAGCACTCTGGGACTACCTAGTGTGCCTCCCTAAATGAGCAGCTCACTGTCTCTCACTCAGAGCTGCCCATTCCACAGCCATAGGTTGCCCCACAGGGAAAGCTGGAGCCCTTCTCTCTGCAGCTTCTCGCATGCCTCCTCCAGTCCTGCCGAGTCCCAAACCCCCCATGTGATCCTCAAGGTCTACTGAGAGATGCCCTGCCCACCCCAGCCCAGGTTCATGGGCAGTGCATTGCAACCTTCTGGAGAGATCTGTGGCCAGACATTCTACCCTCTGGGCCACCATTTCCATGTCCTATTTATTCGCTGGGCACAGACTCCTTTGTGGGCATGGCTGGTGCATTTTCCCTTTGACTAGCTGCCTCCACTCTCAGCCCTGCATCCACCTGGGCAGGAACCATTCCTTGAGTTGGGTGGGGGGGTTGATCCTCGGCAATGAGATCATCCCCCACATGACCCCTACTAGTGCCCTTCTATGGGAAGCAGGGACAACACCAGGGTACAGTGTCTCTTCACACTTCTTCCTTGCCTGTGCCATCCTAGGATAAAGCCCCAACTGTTTTTTCTATTTGGCTCATGATCCTACTGGACCTCCAACACCAGACTGCCCACACAGTGACCACCCAGAGCTGACATGCAGCCTGGAGCACCCCGCTGCCTTGGCTTACCCCGGAGCTGCTCCAGAGGGTCATAGCAGCCTTCCTCTTCCTGCGCAAAGTAGTGGGCACAGTCCAGGAAGTAGGGCCAAGCCATGTCAATGGCATCAAAGGCTGGCTTGCAGGCCTCCTTCAGGTTCTCACAGACATGCCTGCAGGGCCTGCGCACGTGGCCCCCCTGACAGCGGGGGGCCAGCACAGCACAGCCCAGCAGCCGCAGGTCAGGGTTGCACTGGCCCTCCAGGAGAAAGTGCAGCACGCCCAGAAGCATGTACTCAGGGCTGGACTCCACCGCCTCCCATGACCGGTGCTCCAGGGGTGTAGGGAAGGCGGTGTGGTTGTACATGGCATCAGCACAGGTTCTGAGGTGCAGGTCCACGCAGGTGGCTGAAGGAGCAGGATCAGCAAGTCATACAATGCCCACACCCTGGCAGACCCCACCCAGGACCAGGGCCTGAAGGGATAGGCACCCATAATCTACGGGGAAATGTAAGAGTGGGGCTTCTGCGGAGGAAACAGGAACTATGGGAGAAGGAGGGAGGGCTCCTATGCTGAATGCACCCAGCCACCTGCCAGCAGCTGTGCCGGGGGGCACAGACAGTAACAGCGGTAGAAGGGAAACAGGAATCCTGCCCTGCCCAGGGAGGTATGACGAGACCCGCAGATGTAGACGCAGTGCCAGCATGTGATGACAGTCGCAAATTAAGACATCCACAAACATGCAGCTCCACCTCTCACAAGAACATTCTAAGCACAAGCCAAAGGAGGCCAGGTCATCTGTCACTGGACACTGCATTTGATCATCATGGCTGTGTTTCTTGTCCTGTGTGGGTAACTCTCATTGCCCCACCTCTTGAGGTCTCCTGCTGCCAGGCAGGGCTCTCCAGACTCTTCTGATGCAGAACAGAGCTCCTGCAGCTGCTGGCTACACCACCCCGCCCCCCCGCACCATTACCTGATCGTCCCACCCCCATCAGGTCTAGGCTTTGGTCACTTTTCCCTGTCCAGCTTGGCAAGGACACAGCTATCATGCAGAGTTTCTCTCTGCTCAAAACATATAATCAGGCTGGAGAGATGGTTCAGTGGATAAAGAGCCCATCACCCAAGCTAGAGTACCTAAGTTCGATCCCCACACTCAGTGTAAAGCCAAAAGCCATGGTGGGTTTTTATAATCCCAGCATGCTGATGCTGATAGAGAGATAGCAGGCAGCCTAGAGAGTTTCCCAGAAGCTTGGGGCAAGCCCAGCAAAGAACATCAGAGTAAGAACTCAGAGAAAGAAACATTGCCTAAAATGAGGTGAGCAGACCAGGACCAAACCAAAAGTTGTCCCTGGATCTCCACATGCATACAGTGGCACGCATTTTCCCACACTCACACTATGAGCATGCAGACACAAATATTTTTTTAAAAAAAATTATCTATGGCCTTAATTTGATTTTGTTTTTCTGAGGCAGTCTTACCCTGAAGCCCAGGCTGGCCTAGAACTCATGGCAATCCTCTGCCTCAGCTTCCTAAATGCTGGAATGATAGGCATAAGCCTCCATGCCTGGTTTTGCTGTTGATTTTTGTTTCTTGATTTTGTATTTAGATACATTTTAGATACTCATATCTGACAGAAGAGATGTTTGCTTCTTCCAGAAAATCATCTGCATGCTCAGCACTGTGCCCCACAATTTCAAAATAATCCAGTAAGACACTCTCCCTCCTTATCTCAGGGAGGCCCAGCCCAGCCCACAGAACTGGGAGCCAAGGACAGCTCTGCAGGGCAGGGGTGTGGCTCAAAAATACAGCCTGCGCTTAACATGCAAGAGGCTGGCTCCATCCCCAGCACCACCCCCACCAGGAAAAAAAAAAGGGGGGGAAAGAAATATTATCACAAGAGACAACACAATGCTGCCCCTCCAAGGCCCCAGCCCTCAAGCCTGCCCAGGGAGTGGGAGAGAGGGCAGAGCTGGGTGCACAGCCACGAAGCAGTCCATCAGCTGCATGGCATGTCTGTCCTCTCGTTTTGTTCTGACTTCCCTCGGGCTGTGCAGACAGGGCTTGGACCAGACAGACAGGCCCTGTTATTTGTTACCCATTCCAGAAGCCAAGGCCTCTGCTCTATAGTGCCTTCATGATGTGGAGGGGCTGTGGTGTTCCAAATCAAAGCAAGGAAGTACAGTACCTACCACGATCTGCAGTGTCCAGCCTGTGGCATTCACCTGAGAAGAGAGAGGGCCCTGAGTTATCCACAGCCTTTACTGAGAGATCACTGGGGATCCAGTCCCACTCAGTCTGCACTACCACCCTCTGAGCATGAGGCAGCAGGGAGCCATCTCTCAGTGCAGGAGCCCGAGTCCGACAGGTCAGGTCACAGGACTCGACTAAGGAGGGGAACCAAAATGGCACCATGAGCTCAATTGCATTGCTCTGGCTTAGCCTGGGACTAATCTGCGGTGCCCAGTGGCCATATCCCTGTGGCTAACCACACTCGCCAGTTCTCACAGCATCCTGAGTATTGAGCCTTCAGCCCCAAACTGTGCCAAGGGCTCCTTCATACAGGGCTCAGGCCACATGCTGCTCAAAGTCCTGACAAGGGCCATCCAAGTAGGCTCTCCCAGCCCGAAACACTGTAAGTGTGAAGTACCACACCTGTGTGAGTTGGGGATTCCTCAGAAAGAAAAACCATCAGCACATAAAACAATCCCTCCAGGAGCTGGGAAGATGGCTTAGCAGGTAAAGGGACTTGCTTGCAAAGCCTGGGGGCCCAGATTCCATTCTCCAGTGCCTATCTAAAGCCAGATACACAAAGTGGCTCAAGCAACTGGAGTTTGTTTGTAGTGGCAAGAGACCTTGGCATGCCCATGCCCTCTCTCTCTTCCTCTCTCCCTCTCGAGATTTCTCCCTCTCTCCTGACAAATTTCAAAATCTATCCTTCATATCCTGACATATTTCATTTCATATCCTGACATATTTCAAAATCTATCCTTCTAACTGGGGGGGTCTATATACCCTCCTCAAAGCCTGGCTAGTAAGACCCCAGGAATAGCAATATCCTCCCCACTGATAAGCCAAGAGCCAAGTTCTTGTGGGAAGATGGCTGGGTGCTCTGTGCACACTAGGAGAGAGGAGAGACTGGGGTATGAGTGGGCCGGCACCGGGTGAGCACTGATAGTCTAGGAGGGAAGGGAGATGGATGGTGGAAATGGCCAGGGCCATGAAGAGTCTACAAGCTTGACCAAGTGTGCATGCATCGGGGTAGTAGGGAGCCCACAAGAGGAGAACCTGAGAGACTGGACTCTTTCAGCCCTAGACAGGACCAGGCCTGACCAGGAGACTGGCATGGAATTAGCACCTTTAGGTATTTTTGTAAGAGATGGGGTCTTGAAAACAAATGAATACCAGCCCCCAGTGAGGAACATCAGGCGGTTCGGGCCAGAATCCCCAGTGCTTTCATGGGATGGCTGCACACCTGTGCCAGACATTCACAGGGAGCCTGCAGTTTCCACCTTTTTTTTGCCCATTTAAAAAAAAAAATGTTTTTAGCTGGGTGTGGTGGTGCTCATCTTTAATCCCAGCACTCAGGAGGCAGAGGTAGGAGGATCACCATGAATTCAAGGCCACCCTGAGACTCCATAGTGAATTCCAGGTCAGCTTGGGCTAGAGGGAGATCCTACCTCAAAAAAAAATAAAAATAAAAATAAAAAATAAAACACTATATATATGGTATTTATTTGCAAGAAGAGACAGAATCCAACTTGGGTTGTTAGCCCTGCTCTTGTCTTTGTATGTGTATGTGGTGATGTGGTGCCCTGTGTGCACTCTCGCAGAGGCCAAAGGAGAATTTTGGGTGTCCCCTCCATTGTTCATCCGCCTGTTTTTTCCTTGAGATGGAATCTCTTATTGATTCTGGAACTTGCCATTTTTTTACAAACCCCAGGGATCCACCACTCTCTGCTCCCCACAGGACTGTGGTTAGGGATGAGCATGGCCATCTGCTCGTATGGGTGCTGTGGAACTTGAACTTGGGCAGTCTCAAGTCCTCTCAGGCACACACAGGCCCTCATATTTTCACAGAAAGCACATTTAACCACTGAATAACCACTGAACCATCTCTCCAGCTCCACCCCTGACTTTTAGGTTGTTTTTTTTTTCCAAGACAAGGTCTCATGTAGACCAGGCTGGCCTCAAATTCCGTATGTAGCTGAGGATGATCTTGAGCTCCTGATCCTCCTGCCTCTACCACTGAGTGCTAAGATAAGATAAATGGTTGTGAGAGATGCATACAGGCCCTTGTACAAGGCGGATCTGGTGTGTGTCCAGCCCCTGGGGGAAATGTCTGTCACCTAGAGATGCTCTCCCTCTTTGTCTGAATCACATAGTAGAGAACACTGACCATGAGGGTGGGAAAGGAGGCCAGCTCCAGATCTGGTCATCACTCTGTGTTCACCCAGCCACCACAGTAAAAGCCTGGACAAGCCCCTCACTGTTGCTCCATTTGATAAAGGGCTTGTTACAATCCCTCTTCACTCATATTGTGAAGATGATGCACACTGAGTGCCCAGCAAGGGGTTAGTCCAGGGACAATGTCTCATAACTTATCAGGTCATGATACCTGTCTTTGCTGTCCTTGCTTTAGCATGAAAGCTGTCAGGTGTGGTGTCCTGGCTGGGAACACTGCAGGGGCAGGCCATGTCTAGAACATGATCTTCCTATAGTGTTTGATGGAGCAGGCTACAGATGCCCATTCCAAACCCCACCACCCACAGCACACAATATCAAGCACAAACAGGCAACAAGGGACTGGAGGCTATCTCGGTGGCTGCCCGAGAGGCTCAAGGCCCTGCTAACCTCCTGCAAGTGTGAAGGTCTCAGGGGACCTGACTGGCACCTCTGGGGAATGGTGAGCTTTGGGATCCTGAGGCTTCTAGATGTCTGCCATCGCTGACCACCACAGGATGAGGAAGGCTCAGTACAGCAACGCTTTGGGGAACAGAGAAGAGATGTCCAGAAGCCTCCTCAGAATACGGCATCATCACCTGCTGTCAGCGCAGCAGAGACATCCAGCAATGCCAGGTCACACGTCCAGATCCCATGAATTCCATCTCACGCAGGTCTCTGAGCTACAATTCCCAGCCAGGGCTGCTGCCACCCTGGGACGCACAGCCATGTGCCATCTTATTCTGCACCATCTTGGACCAGAGTAGATGCTGGGGGGAGCGACGTCTGCTCAGGAATGAGGCCTCAGCAGAGGATCCCAAACCCCTGCCTTTGTACAGTGCCGTGCACACTGAGCTGGGTGTGAGGACATGGAGATCAGTGACGCTCAGCAGATGGAGAGTGAATGGAAGAACCAAGGTGAACTTGGCCCTGGAATGGGGAGATGGCTCAGTAGTTAAAGGCACTTCCTGCACAGTATAAGGGCCAGACCTGAGACCACCTGAGTTTGAATCTCCAGAACCCATATAAGCATCTGGGTATGACCACACGTCTATAAGCCCAGTTTTGTGAGGAGAAGACACTGAAGAATCACTGGGGTTCATGAATGGAAAGCTCCAGAATAAGGAAGAGACTCTGTCCCAAGGAAAAAAACAGGCAAGTGAATGAGTGGCAGCGGGGGGGGGGGGGGCACCTGATGTTCTCCTCTGGGAGGCAAGTCACAGGCCAACATCAGCACATATACCACACATGCCAAACCATACATACTGTGCACATGCAAAAATCAGTCACTTAATTAATTTTTTTTTAAAAAGCTGGGCATGGTGGCACATGCCTTCAATCCCAGCACTTGGGAAGCAGAGGTAGAAGAATCAGTGTGAGTTCAAGGCCAGCCTGAGCTAGAGTGAGACCCTACCTCAAAAAAAATAAAAAACCAAAAATAAAATAAAAAAGGGGCTGGAGAGATGGCTTAGTGATCAAGGCATTTGCCTGCGAAGCCTAAGGACCCAAGTTGGATTTTCCAGGTCCCACATAAGGCAGATGCACATGGTGGCACATGCATCCGGAGTTTGTTTGCAATTCTGATGCACCCATTCTCTCTCTCTCTCTCTCTCTCTCTCTCTCTCTTTCATAAATAAACAAAAATAAAATCAGGAAAAAATAAAATAAAAAGAGGACCCTGCTATCTTCATGTGGCTTCCAGTCTCCCTGGCTCACAGATGAGGAAATTGAGGTTTGAGGATTAATATCCCTTGCCTGTTAGTTCATTGTACTAAGATAGTAATACAATTATATATAATATAATATAATTACATGTAATAATATAATTAGATATAACACAATACAATTACATATAATAATATAATTATAGAGCTACCTGGTTGGACTGCTGAGGGGGGAAGTGAAGTGACTCACAGTGGTGGCTAGAACCCCAAGAGGGCTCAGCACAGCAAAGCTGGGGCACATAGTGGGCAGGAGGAGGAACTGACTCAGGTGAACCCAGGCTTTGCTGTTTTAGATCACACGTTATCTTAGTCAAGGCCTAGATGTGATGCCTTGGTGTTTTATCAGGGCTAAGAGGATGCTCTGGGGCCAGAAGCTGCCCAGCCACTTCCAGGGATCCATCACACCGAAGACATGGCAGATCCATCTGCTGGGTTTCCATGACAAGGCCTCACAGACCAGGTGGACTGAATACATCCTGTCACAGCTCGGGGGACCAGTCAGAAGGCAAGGTGTGACAGGCATGCTCTCTCAGACACTATACAGAACTCCTGGAGCTCCTGGAGGCTCCTGCTGTCCTTGGCTCATGGCTTCTTTAGTTTATCTATGCCAGGCAGGACTTTCCCTTATGTATTGATGTCTATCTTCCTGTCGTCTACTAAGGATACTAGTTATTGGATTTAGATCATCTGCCAAGACCCTATTTCCAAGAAAGGTCCCATTCAAAGCTCCTGGGGGTGGCTGGAGAAATGGATCAGTGGTTAAAGGAACTTGCTTGTAAAGCTTGAAGGCCTGGGTTCAATTACCCAGTACCCACATAAAGCCATGGCACATGTGTCTGAAGTTCGTTTGCAGTGACACTAGGCCCTGGTGCACCCACATTCACTCTCTCTCCTTGCAAAATAAATAAATACAATTATTTAAACAAAATTTTTTTAAGTTCCTAGGGAGCTGGAGAGATGGTTCAGCAGTTAAGGTGCTTGTTTTCAAAGCCTGATGACTCTGGTTCGATTTCCCAGTACCCATGTAAAGCCAGATGCACAGTGGTGCTTGTATCTGGAGTTCATTTGCAGGGCCTGGAGGCCCCTGGTACACCCATTCATTCATTCTCATTCTCTCTCTCTCTCTCTCTCTCTCTCTCTCTCTCTCTCTCTCCTCTATCTCTCTCTGTTTGAAAATAAATAAAACCGTTCCTAGGGGTTGGGGCTTGAGATCTCTGGATAGGGTGCATTTGGTATGGCACAAAGGAGGGGCCCATAATGGGACCAACTGCCTGGAAAATGAACAGTTGGTTGCAGGGTAAAGCAGGGTCTCGCCCACTTCATGCATCTCTGTGGGCCCCTAATTGTCATGTCCAAAGCAAGGGATGGACTAGCTGACCTAGAGCCACATTGTTCATCCCAGCATCTGCCCGCCATTGTAGCCACAAATGCTGAGGACACCACAGTGGTCTATAACTGCTGCCCACCCACCTCTCACAACCCGTGAGGCATGCCCCTGGACGGGCTTCAAATCAGCAAGTCAAAACTGGTAAGGGTAACACCAAACTTTACTCAGGTTTTTTTAAGTGGGCAATTTCATTCATAATTGTGTATCAGTGACTGGAATAGTATTTTGGATATATTGGATTAAACATTGTTATTAAAATCAATCTTTCAGCAGTGCTGGGATTAAAGGCACCACACCCCTCTTCCTGTTTATTATCTCTTCTGGTTCTCAACGGATTTAGGATCAGTTTATACGTCTCATGTATCTTGACCTCAAGGGGGCAGCATTTCTTCAACTCAGGACCAGAAACTGGCCTCAGCTAGTACCTCTTCAACATAAGTCGGGTTTTTCCTGTGACTAGGGACCCTCTAATAGTGGAGAAACCTGAATGCACTCGGAGAAGTCAGTACATCTTTTCCAGGTCACACAAGAGATTACAGGAGTCAGGGTTTAAACCCAGAACCTAGGCTCAATGAAGACCAAGTCCTCCATCAGTAAAAGGAGGCCAGCCTTGCTCCACGGCCAAGGGACGTGGAGGAACAGGGTTGTGGCCACCCTTGAATATGAAGCCTGGACTCACTGCAGGGATCCGCTCACATTCCTCCACAGTCTACAAACATGCTGGACATTGATGCACACACAAGGAGACACCAGACCCCAGGAAACACTCCTCCCAGAACAACTTCCAGAAGCACCATGATGTTCAGCCACGCTCAGCCAAAAAGAGATCTTTCCTGCCTGTTCTGTGAGAAAGGGCTGCCAACAACAGAGCCGTGGTCGAGTGGGGGAGGGTGCTGCAGCTGTCGGGCCCTGGGCAGCCCAGGGAAGACTTCTCAAGGAGGAGCCCCACAAGCTTGTGGTTCTAAACATTTTCTGGCATCTCCATTCATGACACTGTGCAAGTTCCAGTAGTGCCAACAGGTACACACAGGCTTCTCTCAGGTTCACATTCACACACTTGTACACACACACACACACTCACACAACTGGCCTTCCCTGTCCATTCTGCAGCAGGGCCAACCAAGGCCTGAGCTCTGGAGGGACTGGGAGTAGAGGAAAGCCCTGAATGAGGGTGAAGAAAAAGGACATTCATTCCCACAGTCCACCTGGCCAGAGCAGGCAAATTCTTGGGTGACCCAAACCCCAGTATTTGAGATTCAAAATCAGACACCATGAGCCCTGGGGCCCCGGGAAACCCAGACAGCAGGGAATGCCAAGGGCGGCTGCTGACAAGGAGCCCAAGGATGTGAACTGGATGCACCCCCAAATATACCTCAGATGGGTGGGGAAACCAAGGCCCGGTGTCTGCAGGAGGAGGGGCGGCAGCTATAGAGCCAGGAATGGACCCAGGAGTCCAGGTTCCAGCTGAGAACGCTCTCGTTTGCATTCACACAGAGACCCAGCCCTCCCAGGATGTCCTTGATGCCTCCCTTCTCCAAACCTCCAGAAGCACCCCGCACCCTCTAACAGGCTACTCCCAAAGAAAAATTAGCCACATTGCAGCCACAAGTTGGGAGAGAGGGTTCAGGAGTAGGCTGTGCCCAGCACCTCCCCAATTCCTAGAAGGACAAGTGACTCAGCGGGCCTCTCACTTGCAAGGTCTTGGCACCTGTTTGCTCTGACCCCCACCCCGAGTACCTGCACTGCCCAAGACCTCATCTGTCTCTGGCTGGCACAGTGTCTCTCCACTGGCCCCAAAGTTGCATGGTGCCTGGAGACCCAACCTCCATGTGCTTGGAAAGCCCAGAAATTCCTGTACTAGTTTAGGGTCACACAGCACCCATCGTGAAGCTGGTTTCCCTGGGCAATAGTTCTGTGACCCAATGAAAGAAAGTTCTCCCGTGAGTTAGGGGCTGCATTCTACGGGCTTGGGGGACAGCTTACCAGCGGTGCCCTGGCCAGACATGCAGCCGGGCTGTACAGCAGCAGCCAGCGTGGCCAGCAAAGCCAGGAGCAGCGGTGCCAGAGGCATGGTAGGCTCAGGCACTGCAGGAGGGCGCAGTGATGTGGCACTCGGGCCTGCGTGGATGGCGCTGGGCTGCTGATGGGGAGGGGGGGCGCCCAGAGCCTGGAGGGAGGCAGGAGTCGGGTTACAGTGGGCAGCGCCAGAAACTGGAGAAAGGATGCTGGGGAAGAGGAGGAGGAAAGGCAGATAAACTGCAAACTGCCCCCAACCCCACAGGGAATCTTGCCCCTTCCAGAGGGAGACCTGCACTCCCAGACCAGCTTCCCTACCTCCAGCCCAAGGGTCTGGGGCGCTGCTCTACAAGTCCTGCTGGTTCTGCCTGATAGTATTGATTCTTGCAAAGGGCAGGACAGGACTTCTGGGGCGGAGGAAGGTCCTGGTTCCAGGGTGACCCCAGCTCACAGAGAGCCAGCCTTAGTCAGAGGCAGAAAGTGAAGGCAAGTTCTGCCTCCCAGACCCCCCGCCCCATCCTGTGTGGATCCTCCCACAAGAGAGTTGTTTGTGGAGGAAACATTTCAGTACCATAGCTCCCCTCTGGGCCTCTGTCTGAAGTAGCATCCAAGGAGAACTTCCCTCAGACCCAGAGAAAAGAGTTTGGGGCCTGCTGGGAACAGATTCTCCCCCACATTTGCGGAGGCCCAGCCATCTAATCCTACTTTGGCTCCTCCACCAACTCAGCGCAAGTCCCCACTCAGTGGTTCCTCAGGGGTAAGTCAAAGGCAGGGTCACATCTTCTCAAAGGGAAGAGGTGTCTGCATCTTCCTCATCTACCAAAGCTCTGGGCCTGTACAGACAACCACCAGACAGTGGCCCTTAGGCAGGAGCTGGTCCCTGCACCTTCAGAATGGAGCCAAAGCTCCGAGTGAAACAACAGAGCAGAATGCACAAGACCCAAAGTCTGAGACAGGGCCCCAAAGCCCCCAAGGTCCCTTGGAGAGCCCAGCCCCTATCCTCTCAGACTGGTCACTTCTTCAGGCAAGCATCTAACCCTCAGTGAGTGATCTTGCTCAGCAAGCCTGGGTTCTTTCCACTGGCACATGACACTGATGGCTCTCTTGGGGCTGGGGTGGTGGGGTGCTGTGTATAACAGCCTATAGAAGCCCACAAGTAGTGGGGGGCATCACTTCACAAGTCCTAAGACAATTCTGATGTGGACATGACTCTCCAGCACTCATCACAGGGTGTGCATCAAGCAGGGACCTGGGGTGTGAATACATCATTGGGACAGCACCCTACCCAGCAGCAAAAGGGGATATTGGGGCACAGGGGCCCAGTGATTAAGTGCTAGCTATCAAGCCTGGGGACTCAGCAGAACCAGCTGGGAGGGGTCTTGGCTACCCACAGGAAGAAGAGACACCTCCAGACAAGGCTACAGCTTGAACTCTGAGGGAAGGCTAGTTAGGCTGGCTATCAAAAAGCCATATTTAGCCAGGCGTGGTGGCGCACACCTTTAATCCCAGCACTGGGAAGGCAGAGGTGGGAGGATCACCGTGAGTTCAAGGCCACCCTGAGACTACATAGTGGGCTAGAATGAGACCCTATGTCAAAAAAAAAAAAAAAGCCATATTTTAGCAAATTCCATGGGGCTGCAAGAGATGGCCAAACTCACAGGAAGCAGGCAGCACCTCTCACCACGGCCCGTCTCACCATGGCACTTGCAGCAGAGCAGGGCACACATGTTTACATATGAGAGAATTAATAGCAGCAGCTGTTTCTGATACAGTGAAAACCCTGAGGCCCAGCACCCATTAGCATCCAGGCAGCTCCCAGGAAGGAGAGGGAGCGCCCACTACATGCTACCAGGCTGGGCTGACCAGGGGAACAAAGCCCCTAGACCCTAGACCATGTCTTAGACTAGGAGCCCCAGCTGGAGTGGTATGAAGATTGCACTGTCTGGTGTTTCATAAATTATCCTTCTCAGTCTTGTTTTATCCAATTCTTTGGTTAGAAGCAGATACAAACTTGGGGTTTAGAGTTCAAGGACTATTCCTGAACTCTGGGCACCCCATTACATCATGTTCATTTCAGGAAGAGGGGAGGAAGCTGCAACTTAGAGAGGAAAAGTCATTGACCTAGAACCAGTGAAGCATAGAGCAAAAGCCATCGATAGCCTGCACTCAGTGGCACTGGGGGCTGCAGACTTTCTGACACGTACCTATCCACCCAGCATTCTGGGCTGGACTCAGCTCTTCCTTCAAAACTGGCTCAGGCCAGGCGTGGGGCACACACCTTTAATCCCAGCACTTGGGAGGTACAGGTAGGAGGATCACTGTGAGTTTGAGGCCAGCCTGAGACTACATAGTGATCCAGATCAGCCTGGGCTAGTGTGAGACCCTACCTTGAAAAACTACCATCACTAACAACAATGAAAACTGCTCAGGCTGGGAAGGAAAGTGCTGTGCCTCAGTAAGGGGAGAGTAGCTGGGTTAGGGTGGATCAGACTCCATATCTTTGACAGAGCCTTGTGTTCTTGTCTTCTCAGTAGATCTACTTGCACAGCCTAGGCTGGAAGCCCACCAGGTCACTAGACTTCTAAGATCTGTCCCAAGTACACATTCTGAGTCAAAGCCTCCAGAGGCCATAGATCTCCCTGCCAGCCTGATGCCAAGGGCAACAACTCTGCCACCAGTTTTCCTGTCCTCACTGGGAAGGCTCGCTCCCTATAACTCAATGTGCTGCATCCCCTGAGTGGTCTAAAGACTCCGAGGGGTGCTGAATCCCAGCTCTGGGATTTAATCCACACTGAGGCTGGGTAGGAAGACAGGAGAAATTGTGGAGACATGAGAAGGGAGAGAAACTCCTCGGCCACATGTCTGATTGAAACCTCTCTCCATCAGAGAACCAAACATTCCAGCACAGAGACTGGGGAAATGGATCAATGGGTAAAACATTTGGTGTGCAAGTGTGACGAGTGGTGCTCAGTTCTCCAGAACCTGCATCAAGCCAGATGCAGTGGCAATTATCTATAATCTGGCATTCTGCACCAAAATGGGGGTGGAGACAGGGGAACCCTAGAAGCTCACAGACCAGCTAGCTAGGCATACAAGTGATGAACCAGAGACCCTGCCTCAAATAAGGTGGAAGTCAAGGACTTCTGATCTTCACATGCACACTGTGGCATGAGCCCACTCATACTCACACCCATGAACACACACACACACAAATAACTTAGAAAAGAATTCCAAGATGGGTATGGTAACGCACACCTTTAATCCCAGCACTCAGGAGGCAGAAGTAGGAGGATCACTGTGAGTTCAAGACCAGCCTGAGACCACACAATGAATTCCAGGTCAGCCTGGGCTAGAGTGAGACCCTATCTTGAAAAAAAACAAAACAAAACAAAACAAAACAAAACAAAAATTCCAGCACACAGCACAGTTAACTACATATGCTTAAGATCTTTTTCCCTTCCCAGCTATAAACTTGCACTTTCTAAGACTCTGACAAAAATCCCCTTTATAGTAAAAAAAAAAAAAAAAAAAATCCAACCATCCCTTGGGCAACCTTAGTAGCTCCTGTTTTGGTCTTTTCAGATTGTAACCCCATCCAAGGTACCTCCTGAGAGGAGAAAGAAAGAAAGGAAGCTGGAGAGATGACTCAGCAGCTAAAGGGGCTTGTTTGCAAAGCTTCAGCCTGGGTTTGATTCCCTGTACCCATGCAAAGCCAGATGCACAAAGTGGCACGTTTCTGATGTCTGCTTGCAGCGGTGGAAGGCCTTGGCATGCCCATTATCTCTCTCTCTCATAAATAAATACTTTTTTGGTAGGGTCTCACTCTAGTTCAGGCTGACCTGGAATTCACAATGGAGTCTCAGGGAGGCCTCCAACTCAGGGCAATCTTCCTACCGCTGCCTCCTGAGTGCTGGGATTAAAGGCATGCACCACCACGCCCGGCTTATACATAATTTTTTTAAAAAGAGAGAAAGGAAAGAAACATTTCTTAGCAACCTTTTGAGATGTAACTTGAGAATCACCAAAATAGTATACATGGCTAATGTGAAGACACTTAGTTGTAACTCCCTTTAGAAGCCCATGCCCCACACTTGAGTATATTTGACTTTCTGCAACTTCCTCTTAAAGAAGTCCTCACCCATGCTCTGGGGTGAGTTTTACTTTCTGTCTGAGCAACTCTCTTTCTTTTAACCTTCATGCTAAAATCCATATTAAAATATATTTAATAAACTTCAATTCTATTTCAGGCTAATCAGGAAATTCTTTTTTGCATTGAAGCCATGAATCCTGGCTTTGCCTGAGTCAAGATCCCAAAATACTAGGTGAACTCATGCTGCTGAGGGTGACAGTGTGTCTCTGTCCCCTTGCCATTAACATCACCACTTACTGATCAAATCCCGAGAGTAACGATCAGAACACTGTCTGGGGCTCCTTCCCCTGCTTTATGCACATGAGTGAGCAGGCCCAAGGTTACTTTGAGCTACATCTAACTGAATTAAGTTCACCTTCATGGTGTCCACAGATAATTCTCACAATACATCCCACCTCTGAAAATTCCCAGAAGATTTCTGGCATGTTTTAAGCAATTGCACCATGATTAGAATATCCTCAACATATTACTTCTCATGGGTGACACCACTGCCTACGAGGTTCTGATGCAGTTCATGTGGATGATGTGAAGGGCACCTGCCCCCACCCAGCTGTGCTGCCCTCCCTCAGTGGAAACACCTGCCAGCCATTATTGTTTACCTTCATCACTCACCCTCAGAACCAAAGCACTAAGGCCACATGCAGGAAGACCGTCAAATGCCAGCAGTAATGCTGCGAGCACATGTGCGCGTGAACACACGTCCAGGCAGCACACTTGCTCACATACCTGCACATATGCAAGCATAATACTCAAGTAAATGACTGGTCCACAGGAGGGTGCTGGGGTCCACATCCATGTTTATGCCCACAAGGTTTCCTGAGGACCAGAGGCCTTGTCAGGTTCCATGTGAGGAACAAGCATGACCGTGATCCATAAGAAGCTGGGTTCCATTTCTCTAAGCCTAGTGGGATCAGTAGGCAGTAGCCAAGAGCAGTGACCTCATATCCGAGCTCTGATTCCAAAGAAAGAAATCTTATGAGGAGGAGAGAGCCCTCAGCTCTCAGTATGAGCTCTAGAGACCTTCATATGTCCCTTCCCAGCTACACGTCCTCAGACACTGATGTGCTGAGGAGACAGAATCATCATGAACCAGCAGGCTGACCTCACAGGGCACTGGCCAACAGTCTCATGAGAACTCCATGTGAAGAAGCTGGGAGCCTAGTGCCATTCCCTGAGCCACCCTCCTCTTTAGCCATATCAAAAAGCAGTTTACTGCTAAGGGCCATGAGTTCTACCCAGAGCCACTTCTGCCAGTCCTCCTGCAGCCAGACATGAGGCAGGGGGGACTACTAGGGTGCATGGCCACTGCACTAGCCTAGCCATGAATGAGAACCCCAAGAACCCTAGGTGCAGAATGCAGAGTCACTCTACCACCATCATAAGATGGGGACAATGGAACCAGTGAGTTCTTCACATGGGATCATTGACAACGTCCTGTGACTCAGGCAGGCCTGTCCCAGCAGGTGCGTGGGCCACGGGCTCTAGGGAAAGGAAGATGGGCAGCCTCCTCAGCGTGGCTTGTCCCTGCCCTCCAGTCTCCCCCAGTGCTTGCCAGGACATATGGATTCCACTGGTCCCAGGTTACCGATATGGTCCTGTAAGCTTCCTGGCTTGAAAAAGGGCCAGGTGTTTGTCCCACACAGGCCACACTGGCTTGTTCCCAGTTCCTCTTCCAACCTCTTACTTCTCACCCCTTCCTCTCCTCTGTCCAGTGCTGGGCTGGGATGCCACCCTCCAGGAGGAAGAAGCCACCTGGACCTGCTCAGTGGGAAAGAGTAGCTGCTGAGGGGCTCACGCCCTGGGAGACAACTGAAGCAATGACATCTGCTGGAGTCAGTGAGCCAAGGAATGCCAAGTGCAGCCGACACCCCAGCACCTGCAACCCCATGCCAGGTAAGGGAGCCAGGTCAGCGGGGAGCAGCAGTAGGTAGGAGTGTTCAGATCCACACCTACGTGCATCAGGAGGGGGGGCTGTCCAGCTTCCCCCTAGAAGAACCTTCTGAGGACTTCTGGTGACACAGGCCTCACAGATCCTTGCATAACCCCCTGGGTATGTGACCACATACTCCAGGAGGCAAACACAGATATTGAGAAGCATCTGCCCCTTAGGTGTGCAGTCACAAGTGGAGCCCAGACAGGTGTTGGTGTGGAAACCCACAGGCAGGTGAATAAATGTGTCAGCACACGAAGCAGTTTACAGCCAGTAGAAGCAGAAAGCTGGTGACATAGACCGCAGCAGTGAAAGACATGTCTGGGCTTGGGTGGTAGGTGCAGGGAGCAAGCCTCAAAGGTGCTACTGAGACAGAAGCAGGTGAGAAAAGCAGACACAAAGGCCAGGGAGCTTCCTGTGCCTAGACCAGCAGCAAGCCAGCACAGCACAGCACAACAGGAAGACCATGGCCTAGTCAACACTCAGCACCACCATGCTCAGCGCAGGGTTGAATGCCAGGAAAGTGTCCAGGAAGCTGATGGCCTGTCACTCGCTTCACCATAACGGGAGCCATGCACACAGTACACGGAGCAGTGAGAAGGGCATATCCGATGTGGTCTGCAGTAATGGTCCACCAACAGGTTCACCAGAAACAAGCCCAGGCGGGCATGCGGAGCTCCGCCCAGCACTGTGGTGTGGAGGAGCAGCACCAGCACGTTGGACAGCAACAAACCAGCCAGCAGCTCCTCACCTGAGCCCCTGGTGCTAGCAGTTTGCAGAGCAGTCAGCAAGCATCTGGCAGCAGGGACAGCACTGCTGGCTCAGCTCCCAGCGTAGACCTGGGAAAGCTCAGAGGTGGAGTGGGCGCACCCTGGCTTCCCAGAGACCTGGAGCTGGGCAGGGTCCACAATGATTCAGAAAGCTGCAAGTGGAGGGCCTAGGGGCCCAAACAGGACCCACTGCCTTCTGCAACACCCTGATAGGCTGGAAATAGTCTCAGGTTATGGCGCTGTCCAGAGTTCTGAATGCTCTCACCATCCCCTCCCCCCCCCCATGCCTGCAGACTGACTGGCCTGAGGCACTGTTCAACCGTGCATGTGCATGTGAGGCCCAGTGAACACATATCATGGGGGGGGGTGGCAGAGTCTTTATTTACACCTTGTCTTTCCTACTCTCCCTCATGGCCATGCCCCTGAACTTCTCAACCTCTAGCTTCCTGGGGGTGACACCTATGCAGTTGAGATGCAGGCCAGCAGGATGGGTACTGCAATGCATCACCCCCTTGCAACTTGCCTTCCATAGGCTGGCACCAAACTGTAGTGACCAATGAGCTGAGGTGGCAGTAGCTATGGAGCAAGGCAGAAGATTCAGTAAAGCAGGAGCCATAGGGAGAAAGTAAGCCCCACCCAGCACACTGCCCCTCTCCACTTCAGCATAAGACCAGGAAAGGATCTGTCTTGGATGAACCAAGAAGGGAAGCAAAGAGTAGAGGTTATGATTGGGACAACGAGGGAAGGAGGGCAGAAAGTTGAAAAGGAGAGAATGGGGGGGTGAGCAGGCAGGAACACTGTACTGTGAGCTCAGCTCTATAAACAGTGTAGGAATGAACAAGGGGGTATGCCAGAAGCCTGCAGAGGCCACCTGTGGTTGGGAAAATAATGGAAAGATGAGCAATCAGCTGTTCCTCTATTTCTTCATTCTGTCCTATAACTTCTACATATTCTGTGAGAATATGAACTACTTTGAATATCTGGAAATAATTTAGTCAAGTCTCCATCAGAACTGAGCAATGGTCCATCATCCCTACCTTGGAATCTATGCATTGTTCATGACTAGCTTTCCTAGATTGGAACATCTTGGTTTTGTAAAACTTTCGTAGGAAACATGTTCCCAGGTGAGGGGCGAGGAGAGAAGGTGTGGAGTAGCACGGGGTAGAAAAGCCTCCATGCCATCAGCATTGTCCTTGCTCCTCAGCAATCCCACTCCATCAGTAGCACAGCCCACTGTGACGGTTTGATTCAGATGTCCCCCATAAACTTATATATTTTGAATGCTTATGCCCCAGCTGATGGCAGTTTGGAAATTGAAGCCTCCTAGAGACAGTGTATTGTTGGGGGTGGGCTTATGGGTGTTACAGCCAGATTCACCTTGCCAGTGTCTGGCACACTCTTCTGTTGCTGTTGCCCACCTTATGTTGGCCAGGAGGTGATGTCCACCCTCTGCTCATGCCATCATTTCCCCTGCCATCATGGAGCATCCTCTCGGGTCTGTAAGCCAAAATAAACCCTTTCTCCCACAAGCTGCTCCTTTCCTGATAGTAATGCGAAGCTGACTGCAGCAGTAAAATTGGTACAGAGAAGTGAGGTCGTTGCTGCTAGAAACCTGTGTGGCTTTTGACCTTTTGGGACTGATTTGAGGGAGCAATGTGGAAGTATTTGAAACCTTGGCCTAAGACACCTTGTAATGTTGTAAGTACAGCTTGATGGACTATTCTGGACAGAGTTGAAAGACATGAATGCAGTAAGAATTATGGACTGTGAGGTTTGGCTTGTGAGGGTGAGAAACAGTTTTGCCTGGACTGGGCTACAAGCAGTTTATGTGAGAGGTTTGCTGTTATGCCTATATCCTGGGAACTTGTGAAGAGTTGCTTTGAGTAGAAATGGACTGGTGTGAGCAGAGGGATATGGCACAGAAAAAAATGAAACCTTTGGGTTGAAACTGCTACCCATTCAGCTATAATTATTTTAGAGATTACAACCATTGAAAGTGGGTCAGCTGACCTGCACTGGGAAAACAGGAAGAATGCAGACTCTTTTCAAGGGGCCTGAATGCTGAAGGAGTGTCCTGTTCTACAAATTACCTTTATTCCCCCTGTATTAACAAGTTGGTAGCCCACCTAGTATACTATGGAGTATATCAAATGCAGAAAAGACAGGGTCATTGAATTTGCAACATGGTTTTGTTGTTTGCAAATAGCCATAGGCAGTGTGAAGCAGGCTTAGTGGATTACCTGCATGGAGACCTGATAGAGCCATGAGGATGAACCATGGGTTGTAGTGGAGACCCAATGGAGATGCCGGTACTATAGGATGGATGCCAAGGACAGCTGCTGGCACCAGATGAAGTTTTCTAGGACCGTAAGTGTTGGGCTCTGAAAGGCCCAGGTGTGAGGCCTAATGGAACTTCCTGAGCCTAGCTAAAGTTTGGTGATCTGCCTCTGGCCAGACATGACTCAGCAAGACGCCTAATGGCTTCTTGCCTGCTACTTCCGCATGGGAGTTAGAATTATTTCAATAGTCACAGCTTACTATTGGCCCTTACCTTTCCCCACCGTCCTAAAATCCCTGCCTTCGTCCCCAACATCATATAGGCAACTGCTCATAGCAACAAATCGAGTTCCTGCTTTGACAAGACTCCCGTCTCAGTGTGGTTTTTCGCCGGTGGCCAGGAGAGGTCTGAGTCGTTGGACGCTCATCTCCTCCTCAACCCCTTGGGAGGAACCAACTGGTCCTTCCCTCGGCACTACCTGCCCCTGCT
The DNA here is from genome assembly GCA_036346955.1 of Dipus sagitta. Classification (NCBI taxonomy): domain Eukaryota; kingdom Metazoa; phylum Chordata; class Mammalia; order Rodentia; family Dipodidae; genus Dipus; species Dipus sagitta. The sequence continues at coordinate 2,058,260 of CM070781.1, read as the reverse complement.
GGCGGAGCCCAGCATCTGGCACCCAATGTGGGGCTCTCAGAGCCTGGCATCTGGTGTTCAACGTGCAGCTCTCAGAGTCCGGCAGACTAGTGCCCCGTGAGAGGCATTCATTGAGGAGGTCAATCGGTGTACATATGCGGGTGAGCGTACCCCCATAAGTTATGAGGTAGTCTTCATATTTAATGCGCTAAACTTTGCTTCTATAACCTGTACTTGTTTGTCAACATCTCTTCGTTCCTTTTCTCTTTCCTTTTACTCTCGATTTGCCGGCAAGCTGCATCTGCGACTTTTGTATTTCTGAAGGCTTATGCTTCTCTCTCTCTCTGCTTGGGCCTATAAAGGCAGGCCAACTTTTTCTGCCATTATGGAACTTCCCCTGGATCTGTAAGCTTCAATAAATATCCCTTCCTCCATAACTGTACCTGATCTGGAAGTTTATCTCAGCAAACCTAAAGCTGTCTGATAGAGACCTAGGAGTGGACTGAGATAAACCTGACCATGTGGATGTTGATCTTTTGGAACTTTTGTTTTGGAGGAATAGGCATGGACTTGGTGCTTGCAACTGAAGGTGTTTTCTGGAGTGGTAAGCCAAATTTTATGGACTATTCTAATAAGAATCTTAAAATGCTAAGTGCAGATAGCATTGAACTTCGAGACTTGGCTTATGAGCTTTCTAAGGGGAAGGAAAGACTGCAGAGGACTTTGTTAGAAATGGGCTACTGGCATAAGGGCTGGCTGCGTCCTGCTGCCCAGGCCCAGAGAGTTTGATCAAGGTTAAATTTGTAATGGACTGATGTGCTTGGCTAAAGATATTGGACTGACAGATTTAAGATTTTAAGCTGGAAAACCTCAAGCAAGTTAAAATTACAGACACTGAGACTGGTTTTAGGTTACTAAATCTGCTATTGTCAAACAAATTAGCAATCTTAAGGAAAATGGTCCAACTGCTTTACATTAAAACAACGAGAAGGATACCTGAGGAAGGACTCTCATAGAAATACAAACACTTTTGGATGGTGGTTGAGTATACATTGTTTTAGTCTCTCCTTGCTATGCCTTATACCAGTAAAAAATGTTTACTCTATACCTTTATATGTTAGAAGTGTTTAACTTGTTTGATTTTACAGGTCTTAATATCTTAAATTGGTCAAGACTGTGGGAACCTTTAAAATTGAACTTAGTACAATTTATAACATGTGATGGTTATAAATCTATTGGGAGCCAGGGGTGGAATATGATAATTTAAATAGATGGCCCCCCTCCTGGAAGCTTGTGCCCGGCCCTCCCCTACTGGGAGTTGGCGGGCACTCCCTCTCCTGGGAGACTGCCACGTGGCTCCCTTGGACTGACCCAGGTGGGGACAGGGGAAAAGTCCGCCCGCTCATGCTGACTGGGCTCACTGATATTTTTCTTTCAGTCGATACCTTTTCCCGCACCTGCTGGGCATCAGCACATGCCAGGGGGAGGGGGGGATCTAAACATGCCATTAATCATATGCTTCAATGTTTTGCCGCTCTCGGGCTACCTGATCAAATTAAAACAGATAATGGCCCCTACTTCATAAGCAAGGCCTTTGTAGATTTTCTCCAGACCTGAAAAATCTCACATTCCACAGGCATCCCATACAACCCTCGAGGCCAAGCTATTGTTGACCAACCACTTAAATCACAATTACAAAAACAAAAGGGGGAATCACTACTCCCCCCCCCCCATGGTCAGCTAAAGAAAGCATTATTTACCTTAAATATTTTAAATTTTTCTAGAAATGGCCCATTGACTGGGACCTGGAGAGGACCAGACCCACTCCTCACAGCAGGGAGAGAGTTTAGATATGTCTTCCCTCAAGATTAAAAAAAAAAAAAAAAAAAAAAACCATTTGGCTTTAGGCTTGTACTTTTAATGTCTAACTATCCTTCATACTCACGGCTTTAAAGTAGCTCCTGAGAAAGTTCAAACTGTGCCTCCCTTTAAGATCTTGGGCTCGATCCTTACCCTAGATACAGTTTCACCTGTTAGACACTCTGTATGACGTGGTTTACGTATTTGGGTGAAGAGATACTAAGGTTAAAAGTTAAAACTAGTTTGGAGTGTCATGTAGATTTTCAATGGATTTATGTTACTTCTAAAAAATATAATGACAGTCAACAACGTTGGGAAAATGCATTTAAGAGGTATTTGACATAATGATAATATTTCCTTGGATCTGATTCAGTTACAGTCAGAGATTTTGTCTTTGCAAAATAATCATCTTACTTTTGAAAACTACTGATGACTTAATATCTGTTTTTAAGTCTGCCTTGCCTGGATGAAATTCTCTCACTTCTTGGACAGCAAGCTTTGCTGCTACAGGTGTTTGTCTTTTGTTCATTCTGTGTCTGCTGCCCATACTCGTTAAATGCCTTTTGAAATCCTTTATGGATATCCATACAGAAGTACATGGGATACAGCTACGGACCCGACCCCGGCTTCCTGAGACATTATCTTAAAGCCCCTGCAGAGGCTGGTAGTCAAAGACGGGTAAGATTCTCTCGAGTTAGGTCAACCTAAGACAGGGCATGAATGATGGAATTCATGTACCGATGACAGGTAAGGCCTAAATATCATAAAAGACTACCTAAGACAGACATAGTCTTTTTACATCGAGGCCCAGAAGGGCCCGGTTAATAAAAAATAAAAAAGGAATAATTGGCGGAAGCCATTTGGCTGGCTTTGTATCCATAGCTCTGGCCCTTTGGCAACAAGACTTTAACACCTACATGTAAACAAGATTATATATATACAGTGTCAGAAGCCATTTGGCTGGCCTTGATAGTCTTTTGTACTGAGAAGTGATTAAAGTACAAAAACTCTATAACAGAAAGGAGTTTTTTGATAGAAACTTATGTAAAGCTCATGGAATTTTTGTCCATGGAAAAACTTTATAAAAAGAAAAAGATCCATTTGGGTACCAGCAAGAAACCTAAAATATTTGTCCCAACAAGGGGACACTGACAATCACTTCTCCAGGGAGTGTCCCACCCCTGAGGACTGTTGCTAAAATGGCCCTTCACCCTACTAAACTAAACAATTCCCTCCCTTGTGGAGGATTGCTGGCTTTGCCTCCAATCTGGGCCTCTCTGGCTGCTTGCAGTACAGTTGCCCATACGACCTTAAAAAATTGCTCAGCCACCTTCCCCATCCCCATCCAGCTTTTCCCAATATTTCCTCTGGGCATTTGGGCCCCGCCTTCCCCTAATAATTCCAGTATAGATGTGGGATATATTCATCCTTCCTTCTGTACTTTTAACACAACTGAGCCCAATGCTCAATGCTGCCCACCTTCTGGAATGGTTTATGTTTGTGGAGGCAGGATGGCCTATGACTTTCTGCCCACCAACTGGACGGGCCTTTGTGCCCCAGCCACCTTAATCCCAGATGTAGATATCATCCCTGGAAATGAGGCCCTCCCTATATCAGAGGGAGACCTATCTTCAACAACAGCTAGATTCCCTGGCTGAGGTAGTCCTACAAAACAGGAGAGGACTAAACCTTCTAACAGCCGAAAAAGGAGGCATATGCTTGTTTTCACAAGAAAAATGCTGCTTTTACGCCAATAAATCGGTAATCGTCCAGGACAAGATTAAGAGGCTCCAGGAAGACTTGGAGAGGAGGCGGCGGGACCTCCAGGACAACCTGCTGCGGACGGGCTTATATGACTTCTTACCCTACCTTCTCCCTCTACTTGGGCCCCTCCCCCTCCTTATCCTTATCCTCACTGTCGGGCCTTGTGTAATTAATAAGATTACACGATTTATTCACCAACGGCTAGAGGCAATAAGACTTCATCAGGTCAAAATACATTATCACAGGCTGGCAACTCAGGAATTAAGTTCCTCAGATGACCCACTGCCACCTCCTCTGCCCTCCATGTGACCAATGACGGGTAAGATCCCCATAGGGGGACAACCTAAGACAGGCCATGGAGTGGGTTCTCCCCGAGCTAAACACATGGTACCCAGTGATGGGTAAGATCCCCAAAGGGGGACAACCTAAGACAGGGGCCATGGTGACTAATGCTCTTACAAAAACAAAAGGGGGAGATGTTGGGTTCTGAAAGGCCCAGGTGTGAGGCCTAGTGGAACTTCCTGAGCCTAGCTAAAGTTTGGTGATCTGCCTCTGGCCAGACATGACTCAGCAAGACGCCTAATGGCTTCTTGCCTGCTACTTCCACATGGGAGTTAGAATTATCATTTCAATAGTCACAGTTTACTATTGGCCCTTACCTTTCCCCACTGTCCTAAAATCCCCGCCTTCATCCCCAACATTATATAGGCAACTGCTCATAGCAATAAATCGAGTTCCTGCTTCGACAAGACTCCCCACTCAGTGTGGTTTTTCTCCGGTGGCCAGGAGAGGTCTGAGTCGTCGGACGCTCATCTCCTCCTCAACCCCTTGGGAGGAACCAACAGGCCTGGTCCTTCCCTCGGCACTACCTGCCCCCGCCGGCAGAGCCCGGCATGTAAGTAGCCTATCTGGAGGGGCAGAATTAGAACTCCAGAGACTTGTCACTGGTTAGAATTATCGGACCTGGAGACTTGTCACTGACTAGAGTTGTTTGTTGCCAGACTTGGAGCTACAGAGTTTGATTTTGCCTTTTTTTTTTATTTTTTATTTTTTTTTTTTTTTTGAGGTAGGGTCTCACTCTAGCCAAAGCTGACCTGGAATTCACTATGTAGTCTCAGGGTGGCCTTGAACTCATGGCGATCCTCCTACCTCTGCCTCCCAAGTGCTGGGATTAAAGGCATGCGCCACCATGCCCAGCTCACCCTGTTTGTTTTAAATCTTGTATTGGGTAAATATTTCTTTGCTATGCCCAATGCCATCATTTGCAGTGTGAATATTTATTCTGTGCCATTCTAGGTTTTTTTGGTATTAGGGCTCAGTTAAAAGACCTATAGGGATGTTTGTACATCATTGAGATTGATAAAAACTATGGGGACTTTTAAAGTTGGATGAATGCATTGCATTTTACATCACAGATGGTTATCAGTTTATGGGGCCAGGGGCAGAATGTGGTGGTTTGATTCAGGTGGCCCCATACACTTATTTGTTCTGAATGCTAGGGCCCAAGGTGGTGGCAATTTGGGAACTGGATCCTCCTGGAGGCAGTGTATTGTTGGGGGTGGGCTTGTGGGAGTTATAGCCAGCTTTCCCTTGCCAGTGTTTGGCACAGTCTCCTGCTACTATTGTCCACCTGATGTTGGCCAGGAGGTGATGGCCAGCCTCTGCTCATGCCATTGTTTTCCCTGCCATCATGGAGCTTCCCCGTGAGTCTGTAAGCCAAAATAAGCCCTTTCCTCCCACAAGCTTCTTTGTTGGGTGCTTTGTGCCAGCAAAGAGAAGGTAACTGCAACACCCACTGATTAAATAGGAAGCCTTTAAGGTCCCTCTTCACAAGGGGCCGCAGGCTGTGAACACCGAGATGTGTCGTATCTGTCTCAGCCCTGCTGGTGTCCACAGACCAGACACTGGGCATGGCCCTAGTAGGATCATGACAGAGACAGAACGAATCAGGGTGGGGGTTAGAGAGTGCAGAGTGGAATTTGACCCATCTCAGTCTTTCTAGAATAAAAGATTGTAGATGATTTAAACCCAGAGGGTCCCCAGGAAGTGGTCATTAAATCAGGACAGAATGTGGCGGGAACAGAGCTTGAGGCTGCGGACCGTGGCCAGGACAGGACACGCTGCTGTGGGGCTAAGATAGCACTGCGTCAGGACCAGAGGCTGTGGGCCATCAGCACGTGGGCTAGCAGGGGTGATGTGCAGTGAGTCTTGGCTAGGGTATTCTGGACACCTACTCCCTAAAAACCTCAGCTAGGAATAGCCAGCTTCTACATGGGCACCCCATTGTGGAGCACCCTCAAATTGGGACAGGTGGAGCAACGCAGGGCAGGAAGTCAGTGAGGTGGCCTAGGGCTGCATCTGTGTGTGTCAGCTTCATGCGTCCGTCCGTGTGGGTCAGTTTCCGTGGGGGCCAGCGTCATGCATCTGCGTGTATCAGCGTCAGCCTCGTGCGTCCGTGTGCGTCAGCCTCGCCCGTCCGTGTGCGTCAGCCTCGCGCGTCCATGTGCGTCAGCCTCGCGCGCCCATGTGGGCCAGTTTCACCCGTCTGTGTGGGTCAGCTTCATGCCCTATAAAAGCCACTGTCTCCACCTGGCTTCCCTCTGAGGCCCTGGAGCTTGGGAAGTTTCCAGATGTGGCTTCAGAATAGGACACTTCAAGACTGCACCTGCAGCCACTGTGACTGCAAGTGATCGACTTTAGTGGCCCTGAAGCAGGAGACTGGGGAGCCTCAGCCAGGTGGGACACTTTACACCAGATCCTGGGAGCTGACTTCCCAGTCAGGGGCGGGGCTGGGAGAAGGTGCTGGAAGATTCCAGCTCTTTTTCCTGCTGACCGGTGTGAACTTTGCCTTCCTGAGCCTTATTTCCTTGTCTATAAAATGGAAACATGGTATAATGGGCTCTTGAGTGTCAGACCTGTCTCAACACGGTCACCCAACATGGTGAGCTCACAGAAGGGCTCTAGTTCCTTCTAGAAAATGAAGCATCTGCCCATGGCTTTGTTGGCAAACATCTGCTCCCAGGACAGAGCTGCATAGGAGCCCTGAGGATGGCAGGTGCTTTCCACTGGGCAAAAAGGCACGGGAGAGAGGCAGAGGAGCATTTACAAAAGAACGAGAACTTCAGCAAGACTGGTCCTACTGGCCGTGGAACCTCATGGTTCCGATCCAAGTGACCATGCTTGTGGAGTCTGCAATGGGAACCTCTGTGAGGAGAAACCATCCTGACTGCTTCCTTCTTTCAGGGCAGGAGCTGTGAGTAGGAATTCCACACAGAATGCAAGCTCAAACTCCAGACACAACTCAGACCTAGTCACTAGTCTTAAGGAACTCTTCAAGGACACAGTGCTACCATTTGTTCCCTGAAGAGAGCAGGACGTATGGGAAGGTCACTGTGTATCCTATGCAGAAAGCAGTCCAGGTGGGTTGGGGAGACTGCTACCTAGGGCAGGAGAAGGGGGACCATAGTCACTTCTGAAGCCTGTCCCATCCTTCCCACAAGCATGTCCTGCCTGCCTAGCATGTCTGACAGTGTTCCAGGCATATAACACCAAGGTTATGGCAATGGAGACCCAACTACCTGACATACAGAGGCAACTCTATGTGATACACGTAACACAGATCTGGTGACAACTATGTCCCACCAGAAATGCAGGAGCCGGGGACTAGGATTAGGACTGAGTTTGTGGCACAAGAACCTGTCCCAACTTATTGTGGAGTTACTCAAGAAGTGAAAACAAAAGCCAGGCATGGTGGCACATGACTTTAATTCAGTACTCAGAAGGCAGAGATGGAAGGATCGCTGGGAGTTCAAGGCCAGCCTGGGACGACAGAGTTAGTTCCAGGTCAGCCTAGGCTAGAGTGAGACCCTACCTTGAAAACAACAGACTAAAAGAACAAAACGAAAAAAATACTGAAAATATACTTTATCAACTGAGTCATCTCTCTAACCCACTTTTTATTTCTTCGTGTGTGTGTGTGTATGTGTGTGGTGTTATGTGATGTGTGAGCAGATGCACACAGCCAGTGCACTCGCATCAGAGGCCAGAGCAGAATGTCAGATGTCCTCTTCTTTTCATTTGTTTGTGTGTCTCCATGAGATGAAGTGTCTCACTCAACCCAGAGCTTCCATTTTTGTCACTGTTTTGGTTAGTGAGCCCCAGTGATTCACCAGTCTCCGCTCCCCACAGGGGTGGGGTTACAGATGTATGTGGCCATGCTCAGTTGTTTATGTGGGTGGGAAACAAACTTGGGCAGTCTCAGGTTCTGTCAGACCCTCATGCTTACACAGAAAGCACTCTTAACACCTGAACCATCTCCCCAGTCCCCGCTGTCTTTTTATTTCTTGACCACTTGCCTATATCATTCAAGAAATAAGAATGTTGTCTTTTAAAAATATTTTATTATTTATTCATTTCAGAGACAGAAAAAGAGGGAGAGGGAGAGAGAAAGAGAGAATGTGTGCACCAGGGCCTCCAGCCACTGCAAACGAACTCCAGACACATGCACCACCTTATGCATCTGACTTACATGGGTCCTGAGGAATCTGACCAAGGTCCTTTGGTTTTGCAGGCAAGCACCTTAACCGCTAAGCCATCTCTCCAACCCCAAATGCAGGTTTTTAAAAATTTTTTTATATATTTATTTGCAAGCAGGGAGATGGAGAGAGCCAGGACCTTTTGCTACTACAAACTCCAGATGCATGCAGCACTTTGTGCATCAGGCTTTACATGGGTACTGACGATTCAAGCCTGGACCTTTAACCGCTGAACCATCTCCACTACTACCCACCCCCCCCCTTTTTTTTTTCAGTTTTTCAAGGTAGGGTTTCACTGGAGCCCAGGCTGACCTGGAATTCACTATGTCTCAGGGTTGCCTTGAACTCACAGTGATCCTTTTACCTCTGCCTCCCATGTGCTGGGATTAAAAGTATGTGCAACCACGCTGGCTTTTTTTTTTTAATTCTCTTTATAGTCACCCCAGGGAACTCATAAGAAAACACACATCGTTTCCTTTAGATATTTTCAGTCCTGAAGGATAGCCCTGTCCCCTGCATACTGAGTGATGTCTCAGCACCCACCACAGGTGCCTCCCTTGCCAGGGGACAGTGACAGCGGAGGAGGCCCCAAATGCAAATCCCCATGCCTCCTTCTGGGCACTGGCAGGGACCTCCAGGGCAGAGCCTGGCAGTGCTGGTATGGCCCACAGGGCTGGGGTAGCCCACGTAGGGGCAGTTTCACAAAGGACAGACAGAGCCTGGCAGCATGAGGAAAGCTTGTGGAGGAGAATGAGACACAGGAACAGGCCTTGTACAAGAAAACACCTAGGGCCAATTCTTCAGGTTAGAGGGTCCCGGAGGAAGCATTGCATGAGTAATGGAACACACGACCACCTTCTTCCACTGCCCACTGGGCTAGCTCGGTCCTACAGGTCAGAGTCAGGGCAAGGCTCACCAGCTCCCTGCTCAGGCTTCCCAGTCAAGGCAGGCTGGGCTGTGGTCTGCTTCTCTTTAAGGGCTACAGGGACTAATTTCCCGGGTCTGTTGCCTAGGGTTTGCTCTAAGCAGCTAGAGCCCCTCCCAGATCCTGGCCACAAAGCACCTCCATCGTGGGATCCCAGCACAGGGAACATCCCTGAAGCATACCTCCAGTGGAGGAGCGAAGCCTTTATGAAGGTCTGCCTGGTTAGGCTAGGCCCACCTCAGGGTAACCCCACCCTTCTTAAAGCCAGCCATACATACCACAGGACACACCCTAACTGGAGAAAAATCCCACTATACCACAAGGGAGCCAATTATCCCTGGCACACACCAGGAGACCACCTTGAGACCATCTTGGAATTGTGCCTACCACAATCTCTGGATTACCAATGTATCCTCACTCACTGCCAGGTGCTTAGCATACCTTGGAGCACTGGCTGAGACTTGCCCAAATTCTCTGCAATTTGGCCATGGTTAATGTTCGTAAGTCCTATCTTACCAGGCCCAGCCCCCTGGCATCCCAAAGCTGCCTTGCCGCCCACACAGCTATACCAGGCCAGTGCACAGCTGCTGCCAGTGCTGAGCTGGCCCAGGCCCGCAGCACCCCAGGGCAGGGAGCCAGGACGCAAGGGCAGGCTATGCTACCACCAAGAGCCTGATCAGAGCCTCAATGAGGACTTGCCTTAATCCCACTTCCCTCCACCTGCAGTCCATGGCCATGCTGGCTACCTGACCAGCTCGGAGCTCCTTCTCTCCTTGTGAGCAGGACACCCTCCTGAGAGGGAGACAAGAGGCCAGCACAGGAAGCAACTGCTCTAGAGACTTGGCCATGATGGGCACAGCTGAGGTGGCAGGCTGTGCCACATGGCAGCCTGATCCTCCCAACTCCTCCACCCTGTCCCTGCTCTGCAGCCCAGAATCTTGGGCCAACCAGGACTGCATCCTGAAAAGCCACAGCTGAGTGCTATGGAGAAGCTGGGGCCCATTGTTCATTTTAGACACAGGGAAACTAACGCTCCACTCCAGCATGTCTAACCTCATATGAATTTTCTCATGTGTTCCTCCCGGCCCTTAGCAGGCAAAGGGCTCTATTCCTCTTCCACATGGAGGATAGCAGAGCCTCTGAGTGAAGGAGCTACCAAGGCCATGGATGAGGTTTAGGACAAAAGTCCAGTAGCTCTCATATTCTGTCAGTAAACACGTGCTGCACCTCAGCTCTGGGACTGGGCCAGGTGTACAGAAGCAGCTGCTGGTTCCAAACCTCAGGGTCCCCACAACAGCACCCTCAGCTCAGGTGCGAAAGTCGGAGGCTGGCTCACTTCACCACTGGCTACCTGAAGGCAGCCACTAAGATGCCATGACATTGAGGGTCTCTGGACACAGGATGCCAGCAGGATGGTGGGGAGGGCCCTCACCAGTCACTTAGGGGGCAGGTGGAGCTCCTAAGCTCAGTGCAGACATGTCCTGTGAATTTCCTGTAGGCTTCCCTCCCAGAGAACCATGACTCTCGGCATTGCCCCTTCTCAAGCACAACCCCTTAGAAGCTAAGACTTAGGGGCAGCAAAAGCACTAAGAAGGCAAAAGGCTACAAGAGCCAAAGATGGGAGCTGAGAATAGGAGAACCATAAAACCCAAGAGTCAGAGAGCCAGATAGGGTGTGAAAATGAGGAAACTCCATGTGGGACAGAATCTTGGTGGCTGGGCCAAATGATTTTCACACAGAGCACGACCCCAAGGCCCTTTGTACTGCTTGCGGGTCAGACAGGAACAAGGCCTGTCTCCAGTGTTCTCCACATGGTGCTCTGCCTTCTAATCTGCCCACCCCTCCAGACCTCTCCCAGTGCTGGGACTTAGCAGGCTCCACCCTTCTGCCATCTGCCCTTGGCCTTGCTGTAACCCAGAGCCTGGCCAGCCACTTTCAAGAGGCCAGCCAGCCTCCCAGATCAGAAACCTAAGTCTGCATTCCTCTTAAATTGGAATGTTTGGGATTCCACCAAGCAACCCATTGAACTTTCCAGAAAATATTTCCTACGCAGCAAATTTTTTAGCCTCCTTTGAAATGCATCCTCTTACAGTCCTGTGTTCTCTTTGCCTTTTGCCTCTTCACAGGCCCGGAAACTTCTCTGGTCCACAGGAGGGCATTCCTGAGCCAGATTCCCATGAACTTACCCACTAAGCTTAGTTGAACACACTGTCATCAGGGTACACCATCTAGTTCCAAAAGAAAGGAGGAGGGCAAAGAAACCAAACTACAGGTGCCAGCACCCTCACCTGGCAGATAACAGCATCTTCATAAAAAGGGCAGGGGCAAAGGTGGGCTGAGCCCCAAAAGGGTCAGTGAAAACATGCTTCTTTTTGTAAGTAGAATCTTCGTATGCACACATCATGTGTTAGTGCCATCATTCCCCTCCTCCCCCCACCCACTCCACTGAGGGCCTCCTTACTGGGATTGCTGGTATTCACCATAGAGTTTGGGTTATGAGTTGTGAGAGCAGCAGTCAGTCATTGTGGCGAGCCTGACAACCTGTGCCAGGATGGAGACAGACACGGAGGACACTCAAAATGCACCAAAGCAGAGATCCAGAAGCTGCTGAGAGCTCAGCACTAAAGTAGACTTACAGCACACCCACCGTGGCTCAGAGAATTTTGCAGCAGCAGGGGCGGAAAGACTGTAAGAGCCACAGGATGGAAGGGAATATCCAGAGGCATTGCCCCGTCCCTCCCCACACACACAATGACTGAAAACTTTTTTCTTCAGGACCTCAGGTCAGGTGGGGAAGATGAATTCCACTGGCTCCATGCCACCTCACTCCATCACATAGAGCTATAAACCACATCCGTGGCTGTCTCCCACTGCCCACCCAGCCCTTGCCTGTGCCAGGCATGATCTTGAAGTCCAGGGACAGAGGTGAGCAGAGAGGGTGCTCTGGAAGAAACAGAGTGGCCACATGGCAGAGTGCTAGCATGGGAGAAGTGGCAGAGAGATCACTGAGCGGCTTTCTCCTCACAGAGCAGCCGCCTCTGAGAGCTGTGGGAAGACCCAAGGTGCATCACATCACTGCCGATCTTGCCGACCTTCCAGGGTGTCCATTTCCAGCTAATTGTGTATACTTTATATTCCTAGAACTTCCATGGGAGTTGAAGAAATGGTTTGTTGAGGCCAGGAAGACACCTAAGCAGTTAAAAGCACTCAACTGCAAAGCCTACTGACCTGGGTTCAATTCCCAAGCACCCACATAAAACTGGATGCCGAGTGGCACATCGTCTGGAATTTGTCTGCAGCAGCAAAAGATTATGGTTTGTCCACACACACACACACACACACACACACACACATACAATGTGTGAATAAATAAAAAAATTTTCAAGAATTGGTTTGTTGGTTGTTATAAAACAGCACACTGAGCCCCTGCCAGGGGTGGTGTGAGCCTGTGTAGTCAGCTGGGGAGTGGAGGAAGGTGCACAGCTTCTTAGGGCTGTACTTTATTTTTTTAGAAAAGGAGAGAGAGAGAGAGAAAATGGCCATGCCAGGGCCTCTAGCCTCTGCAAACAAATTCTAGGTGCATGCACCACTTTGTTCATCTGACTTTACATGGGTACTGGGGAATTGAACCCAGGTCATCAGGCACTGCAGGCACACCTTAACCACTGAGCATCTCTCCAGCCCCATGGGTCTGTACCTTCTTTTAGGGATGAATTGAGATTTCCAGTAGACCATTCAGGATTCCTCTAGTGTCAATTTACTACTAGGTAATGCAGTTTTGATCTTATAAGTGAGACTTTTAAATTTAAATTTTCAACTATTTATTGATAGTATATTAAAATATTCATTTCTATGAGTCTTGCATCCTAGAACCTTGCTAACCTCATAGATGTAGTGGGTTTTTGTAGATTCCACTAAATTTTCTAAACAGATGACCATATAACATGGGAATGAAGATACCTTTGCTTCTTGGTATTCAATACACACCTTTTATTTTTCTTGTCTTATTGCATTGATCAGAACCTTCAGCCTGATGTGTAGAACTGCTGAGCACCAACATCCTTAGCTCATCTGCACTCCCCAGTCACTCAGTGTTTCTGCACTAAGCATCTGTGACAGGTGATTGTGGTGTCTGAGATCAGAGGAAGAAACTTCTAGTGAGCTGAGATCTTTTGTTAAGAACAGATGTTGGCTTGGGTGTGTTAGCACATCCCTGTAATCCCAGGGAGGTGGGGGCAAGAGAATCTCATTGAGTTCAAGGCCAGCATGGGCCACACAGCAGCATTTTATCTCATTCTATCTCTACCTGAGATGCCCCAGTGTGTAAAATTCTTGCACTACAAGCATGAGGACCTGAGTTCAGATCCTCAGTACCCACACAAAATGCTGTGAATGGTAGTATACATCTGTAATCCCAGTGCGAAGATATGGTGACAGGGAATCCCTGAGGCCCACTGGCTGGCTAGTCTAGCTAAATGGATGAGCTTCAGGTTCAGCACGAGACCCCATCTCAAAGAAGAGAGTGGATGAAGACACCCTACATTGACTTGTGGCCTCCACATGCATGGCCACACACATGAGCACATATATACCAACACATGTGCCCACATACATACACACATGCATGCAGACCACACACACATGCAACAGAAAAAATTAAAAATAAAATGGAAAGCAACCGAGGAAGACATCTGATGTCACCCTCTGGCTCCCCCACACACTCACACACACACACACACACACACATGTGCTCCTGAACACATTCACCCACAAGCATATGAACATGTATACACATGCATATCAGTACTGGGAACAAATAGCCAACCAGAAGCAATTTAGGGAAGCAGATTATTTTGGCTCATAGTCCCAGGGGGTAAAGTCATATTGGTGGGAAAGCATAGCAGGAACAGTAAACTGGTGCCACATTGTCACGTCAGCATGGAGGAAGGAGAGCAAACAGCACATGGGACCCCCCCCCCATTGACAGACAGCAGGCTCTACCTCCTAAAGGTCCCCATCCTGCCCCAACAGCACTACCAACTGAGGATTAAGTGTTCAAACACATGAGCCCATGGGGAACATTTTACGTTTAAACCACATGTATACATACCACATCCACATACATACACGGAGGCAGGATTGGGATTTCAAGGCCAATCTGAGCCAAATTAGTGAGATTCTGTCTCAATCAACATCTGTGTGTGCAGTGTGTGTGTACGTAAGCAATCTCATGTTCAGTAAATTGTGTTCTTTCTCATTTTTAGTTCATTAATATGGTAAATCACACTGACTTTTGCATGTGTACATGTGGTATATATGTGTATTCATAAATGTGTGAGAATGTGTGTGCAGGTGCATGTATATGTGGGTATATGTAGAGGTCAGAAATTGATGCCTGGCATCTTCTTGTCAGTCTTCATCGTATTCTTTGAGACAGGATCTCTTGATGAACCTAGAATTCACTGATTTGGCTAGACTAGCTAGCCAGTGAGCCCCAGGGATTCCATTTCCACCTCCCCAGCTGGGATTACAGGTGTGCACCATCACGTCTTATATTTTTTTATGGGTTCTTGACATCTAAACTCAGGTTGTCATGCTTGTGCTATGAGCACTTTACCCACAGAGCCATCACTCTAGACTGACACTGATTGATTTTCAAGTGTTCGGCCCATCTGCATTCCCAATAAATCTGTCTTGGTCTCAATATATGATCTTGTTCATATATTACTGAATTCAGTTTTATTGTGGCATGGTCTCACTCTGTAGCTCAAACTAACCTCAAACTCAATCTTCCTGTTTCTACATCCTGAGGGCTGGGATTACCTGCAGTACCACCACTCCCAGTCACTCCCACTGTCTTAGTTACCTTTCTTGTTGCTGGAACAAAATACAAAATCAGTTTAAGGGAAGAAGGGCTTGTAGTTCCAAGTCACAGGCCATCATGGTGAGGAAGGCATGCAGCAGGAACGTGAAGCAGAGATGGCCATGTTACTCCAGCAATCAGGAAGCAGAGAGTGATGAATGCTCTCCTTAAGTCCAAGACACCAGTCCATGGAATAATGCCACCCCAGAGTGGCACTTCCCACCTCAACTTATCTATAAAACCCCTCAAGATATCTCTCTCTATATAATATATATATATATATATATAATCCGTCCCAGCTGATTCTAGGTCCTTTCAGGTTGACAATCAATACAAAGTTCACCCTTTAGTGCCAACTTGACACTAAAACATAATACTCAAATCCATAACCCTCCACCCATTGTCCCATAGGCTCAGCCACTCATAATGCTAAAATGCATTAAGTTTCCATTTCAAAAGTCTCCATAGTCTTTAACAGTCTTAACACTGTTCAAAAGACCAAAGTATCTTTAAGACTTCAGATAATGTCTTAACTGTGAGCTCCAACACAAGACCAAAACCCAGCAGGGCAAATTCCAAATTCTATAGCAACATGTCTGGTATCTGGAGCTCATGCTGCACTCATCTGGGCTCTAAAAACCTTAGGTAGCTCTTCCCATCCATCTCTTCTTCCTATAGCACTCTTGGCCTCTCTTGGAACAACCCCACTCTGAATCCACAGCTTTCTTTGGCAGACATGCTATGGTTCTGGCATCTCCAACATCCTGGGATCTCTACTGCAGCTTATGGTTCACATTCATAGATCCATTCAGTGGCCTCTCAGGGCCTCCTCACAGGGACTCCAACCCTGCCATACACTGCCTAGCCTCAGCAGCTCTCTGGAACTGTGGTACAAAACTCCATGGCCTCTCAATTCTGTATTGCTCAGACCTCCCAAACCAATGCCACATAGACACTGCTTCCAAGTTCTGTTTCAGCTCCATATGCATCCTGGCCTCTTTAACCACAAGCAACGTTTAAAAGGCTGACAGGTGTTCTAAACCCACTCCATTACTGGTGAGTGGGTCATATCAGGGCAATCCCTGGCCCCCTCCAAAAACATGGCTGTGTCCTTATCACAAGCAGTTTCTTCCACCTTCACTCATGCATTCATGTCCTGGTGCTGACCAGACCTGAAGCCACCCAGGATCCCAGAAAGGGCAGATCCTCTTTCCACAAATGATATCTCCATAGCAGATGACACTCACTTCCTGCTCCCAGAGCAAGTGGACCTCACTCATACATAAATGCATGCATGCACACAAAGACATGTATGTGTACTCTTCAAGAAACATGGGGTGTGGGTTACATGGAATCATCTGGAAGTAGGATAAGGTGAGTCCTCCTACTAAGCCCCCAACACATCACTCCTGGCAGCCTGAGTGCCACAGGGGCATCTTGACTGGGCATTAGAGGAGTCACGGCCCTGCAGTGAGTGAGGAGATGGCAGACCAAGGGCTTTCCTGTCCGTACCTCCCACTCTGCCCAGGACAAAGCACAAGCAACCTATGCCCTGTGCAGGGCTCCCAGACCTCCGCCCTTTGCTGTCTCCCTCCCCAGTGAGCAGAGGACTATCAGCTGTCTGCCAGTTGCTCACATTGGTTGCAACCCGACTGGAAGAATGGCACCTCTGCAACCCTGCATGGAGCCAGGGACTTCTGCAGAGGCTCTGCCAAAGCAGTTCTTGGAAGTCAGTGTGCCTTCCTGAGTAGCAGAAGCAACTCCCAGTGCTCCACCCTTCCTCCTGCACAGCTTGCCAGAGTCAGCCTCCTACACACCTCCCACCACATGGTGGCCTCATACTGAGCTCACTCCAGGAGGGCATGGGAACTGCCAAGAGTTCTGAAATAAGAGGTTAGACTGAATTGTCCAAGCCATTCCCCACATGGCTACCTTTTAGCACACTGGCCTTGGAACTCCTCAACAGTGGCTGGGAATCCAAGGACAGGAGCTAGGACTTGCAGGTGGCCACTCCACCCCAGGGCCACAGTCTGAGAGCACCCTGCCTTGTGCCCCACATTCGCCCCCGCAAGCTGGCAGGGACAGGAAGACCCTCCAGCACCAACCCCCAGCAATACTGAAGTGCAACCCTTAAGTATGATCCTCCAGCAAGACTTTCCAGCTCAGGTCTATGTGTCGAGGCCTCTCTACCCTTTCCTGGCAGTGCATCTCTACAGGCATTTGGAAACCAGCCCGCTCATTCTCCATAAGGCAGAGACTGGGAGCTTTGCTGGGCAGGCCTTTCCTTTCAGCACTCACTGACATTATCCTACTCCCTCTGGCTCCCACCACCCTTGTGAGCATGAAGTACTGCCTCTGGCATCTTTCTGGAGACATTTGAGGCCTGAGGAGGTAATTTCAGGTCATACAGGACTGGGCATCCTACAATCCAGCTCTTGCTACCCAAGCAGGCCCACACTGGCCATCGGGGATAACCTAGAGGCCACAGGCAGCACCCTGATTGTCCCTCCTAGATTGCTTGATGTCCCCTTGCTGCAGAGAATGGCAGGCTTGGGTGGTTTCCCATGGGAATACCCAGCCTGGGTGGCATCTGGGCACCTATGGTGAGTAGGTGCTTTAAGGCCAGCATGGGCAGGGTGTGGTGGAGATGGCCTCGGTCTCCCTCAGGCACTGGCTGTCAGACTGTAGAAGATGAGCATCACTTACTGCTGCCCTGTCTCAGGCCTACCTACCTCCTGAATTCTTTCAAAGGAAAGAAAGAAAACTTTCTGAGGAAAGTTCCTAAACCCTTCCAAGGGGCTGCGCCCAGGCTAGACTTTGCACCACCTTCAGACATGGCTGGTGTGAGCACCTGTTGTTGCCAGAACAGGGTATGCCTGAACTGAGTGAAGGCAACCCAACTCGTCATGTGCTGACAGCACCAGGGTGCCAAGGTCTGTGCCAGGAAGAGGAAGCTATGCCAGACTCAATGCCTCCAGCCTCTAACGGGTATAGAAGTGAGACCACCTGAAATAAGGCCAGCGTCCCACAATGCCAAAGTCCAGAGTGAAGAGAACTTCGTCCTAGATCAAGTTGCTGGCCATGGCAAAAGTGGCATGAAAGGGCTGAGGTGAAGCTGTATCTTGGAGAAAGACAGGGGCAGGAGGAACAGAGGGCCTGAACTGCTGAGCAGAGAGGTGGGGAGGGGTCACCGCACACTCTGAGGATCGCACCTGGCCAGCACCTGTCTGGGAACTCTGGTTATGGCCCTGGAGAGGCTGGGAGAGGGGACAGGTCTAAGATGGGCAGAAGAATAAGTGACATCATCTCCTGCTAGACTGCTTTGGTTCCAAGATACCCCATGCTGGATCCTCTTAGGAGGGGGCAGACTATAGTATAACTCAGGATAGAACTGTTTCTTCTGTCCAAGACCCTAGGGACAATGGTTCCTTGAGAACTGTGTGCTGACTTTGGGGTGTCATAAAGGCAAGGCTCAGGGTTGTGGAAGGGGCGGAGGGGAAGCAGCATCACACAGCCCCAGCTGGCTCCCCCGAGCTAGCAGGTGTTGCTGTGGGGTGCTCCTTCCTGGACCCTTCTCCTGCTTCCCCAGCCAGGGCTGAGTGTGGAGGGACCCAGCTTCTGCAGGACACCTGGTCACCACCACGGCAAGACTGAGCAGATAGGAACTTCAGTCATTCCCACGGGTTTCAGATCATCCCCCCATTCCACATCTATCCTTCCTCTTCTGCAGCGACCTCAGAGACTGCTTACACAATTGTGGAGAGCAAATCTCTGCGACAAATCCTGCTGCAAGTAAACACAGAGAAAGAGACACAGAGGTGATCATGTACACAGTCCTGCACATAGTGTGGTTTATTCCCAACTACATCACTGGGAACGTGACGTAGGAGTCCTAGGATGGTGAACGGATGGATGAGTGGATGGGATAGATAGGTGGATGGATGGATGGAGGGTGTGGTGGTTTGAATCAGATGTCCCTCAATAAAGCCATGTGTTTTGAATGCTTGGTCCCCAGCTGATGGCATTTTGGGAGGTGGACCCTTGCTGGAGGAGGTGGGTTGTAGCCAACTCTCCATTGCCAGAGTTCAGTGCACCCACCTGCTGCAGTTTTCCACTTGCTGTGGCACAGGTGATGTCCAGCTTCTGCTCATGTCATTCTTTCCCCTGCCATCATGGAGCGTCCCCTCGAGACTGTAAGCCAAAATAAAAACTTTCCTACCATCACCAGCTGCTTTGGGTCAGGTCTTCTGTCCCAGAAACATGAAGATAACTAAAACAGGAGGCTAGATGGGTAGCTGGGTGGGCAGACATAGGAATAAGTGAGCACATGGATAACCAGCAGTCAGGGAAGGTTAAGCGCATGGTGAAAAGGAAATGCGAGGAGCAAGCTGAGTTATGCAAGGTTCCCATCATGTTTACAAAGAAGCAAAGCGTTCCTGAGTGATAGAGGTTGAGTTATCAACTGAAAAGGACGACTGTGAGCATGGCCCATAAAAATGACACAGGAGCGGGCAGGGAGGTGGGTCAGTCAGTAAAGTGCTGGCTGTGCAAGCACGAGGGCCTGCGTTCAGATGCCCAGCTCCCATGTAAAAGCCAAGTGTGTCAGTGTGTGCCTGAAAAGCCAGTGCCGGGGAGGTGGGCACAGGGAGATCTCTAGGGCTAGTCTACCCAAATTGGTGAACTCCAGCATCGGTGAGAGATCTTGTCTCAAAAATAAAGTGAAGCAGTTAAGGTGCATGCCTGCAAAGCCAAAGAACCCAGGTTTGATTCCCCAGGACCCATGTAAGCCAGATGCACAAGGTGGAGCATGTGACTGGAGTTCATTTACAGGAACTGGAGGCCCTTGCACACCCTCTCTTTCTCTCTCTCCCCCTCCTTCCCTCCATTTTTCTCTCTCAAATGAATATTAAAACAAGAAAAAAGCAGGATTTAAAAATAAAATAAAGTGGAGAGCAATTGAGGAAGACATCCAAAATCAACTTCTGACCTCCATACACATGTGCACATGTGTCTGTGCACCGAGACACACATTCACCCACACACATATGAGCATGCACACACACACACACACACACACACACACACACAAAACATACACACGAACAAAAAGATGTCACAGGAGACTAGCTCACTGGGACATGAACTCACTGGACCCACAAGGCACCAGCAAGCTGGGAGCCCTGTCGCGTCTGGCGTGGCCCCTCCAGTTCCAGATAGCATGGTTCACCCACCTCTATTGGCTCTTGCAAACCACTGCGCATCCCACCCCTGAGGGCTCACCTGTCATGCAGGTCCATGGCTGTCCTCCTCTGAATGTTGTTGACCAAGTGTCAGTGGACCACCCACTGGCCCTCTGACCCTCGCTCCTCCTACTCTTTGAATATGGTCTTTCTCCCACATTGCTAATAAGGGCTAATGTGCCCCAGTGTGACTGGCCATGAGAGACTCCCCCATCATCTGTCTCTATAAGTGGTCCAAGAAACACATGGGGATGGGGAATGAAATTTTGTAGGGTCTTGGGGCTTCCTCCAAGAAGGACCCCAGACTTATCTCTTTCCTGCTGCTCCACAACTCTCATGGCCTTGGCATGCCCCTTCTCTTCCTTGGGTTCAGTCCTCCCATGCCAGTCGGGTCTCCTCTCAGCAGGAGCCTCAGAGGCTCTGGACAGAGACCAGCCAGCCTCACCCAGCCAGCCTAGCAGCACCTTCCATTTGAAGCCTGGGGAGTTGGAACTGTTTCATTCCTGCCAAAAAACGGCTGGAGCCCTGCTCCAGGAAGGCCTGCTGGAGCCTCCTGGTGGGAGAGGCTGTCTGCCGAGCCAGGCTGGCTGTCTCCTCCACCTGGCCCTCTCCCCTTGCTCAATCCACTCAGCATTGAAAACGCATCCTCAGCACTTGGCTGGCCACCCTAGGGCAGAGCTGCTGCTTCCCTGGGCCTGGCCAAGGGAGAGAAAGGAACCAGATGGATCACATGAGGACCCTGGGATCCAGCAGAGCCCAGAACCAAAGGCAAATCAGGTCAAGTGACACTGGCCATGATGCAGGCAGTCTCTGAACACAGGTCTTGCCTCTGCCCAGTGGCTATCACTTTGCTTTCAGCTGATCCAAGGCCTTCACATGCTGCTGAAAGTCAGGAATGTCTACCAGCACATGTTCTGAGAAGTGAGATTTAGGAGTCTCATTTGTTTCAATGGCTGCAGAGGCTACTTCTCTACTCAGTGTCTGTAATAGCGTGGGGACAGCCCAGCCAGAACTGTGCAAAGCCCTGTTCCTGCATGTCTCCACTGCCAGCCTCCATAAGAAAGAAAAGAAAGAAACTGCATGAGTGGGAAGATTCCTTTCTCTGCTTGAACCTTGTGCCCTCCCTGGAAGCACATATTTGGAACAAAGCAAGCCAGGGCTTCCACTGTGGTGCTATAGGTAACTATATGGCCTTGAGAAAACAATCTCTGTCTTTAACACAGAGGTCATGAAGTGACATCAAGGACATCATTTGGGCTATGTCAGGATGAAACTTAAAACAGTGAGAGCAGGCATGTTCTCAGAGCCACAGCTTAACCGGTTCTGTTGGAGCCCACAACCTGGGTGCACTTTCCCCGCCGGTCTCTCTGGGCCTTGACAGAGGAGGCTTTGGCAATCTCCAAGGTTCATGCTGAGACCAGGTCATCCAGACCAGTTCTTGGTGCTGGAATGACTTCTGGCCCCGGACCCAACAGGAGACAAGTCACAGTGAGAGGGAGTACAATTAGGGTGACGGAACTCTTGGAGGTTAAAAAAAAGGGAAAAAAGGCAGGAAAGTCTGCACTTGCTAGAAATCAAAGATGGTATGACTTCTTATCTCTTGCCTAGTTCCCTAGACTTGCTTTTCCACAAATAACCAGGACCCCTCTTGGGGGGAGGTCTTTCATAGGGTTTAAACTTTGTAGTTGGTCAAGTTCAGCCCCCAGAACTTGGTGTCAGGGCTAGCCTCTTCCTGAGACACCCCCTAAGCCCTAACCAACCAGCTGTCCCTCTGGTTCACCTGAGCTGGAAGACAGCCCACCACAATAAGGTTATAAATACCTTTTCAAGGGGTGGGTAGGCTCTCTGACCACTTCAGAACTTCTAGCTGTGGGTGAGTTTTTTTCTTTAGCCGGATTGAGCTGAGGAGAGGGCCCCCTAGCTCTTACATGGGTTCTTTATCCCCTCCAGCTCCCCACATGGCAGGAGCTCCTTGAACTTTCTTTTCTCTCTTCTCTTTTGGTGGGTTTTCCAAGCCTTCCATGTGGGATCTCTAGCCATGTGGGTGTCTTTCCTTGGGTCTGTACTTCCCTCAATAGATATAACAATTTAATAATTATCTTTATCAATCTTTTTATTTTTTTTTTATAAGAAGTGTTTACTTATTTGAGAGAGAGTAAGAGAGAGAGAAAGAGGCAGATAGAGAGAAAGAGAATGGGCATGCCAGGGCCTCCAGCCACTGCAAATGAACTCCAGATGCATGTGCCACCTTGTGCATCTGGCTTACGTGGGTCCTTTGGTTTTTCAGGCAAGTGCCTTAACTGCTAAACCATCTCTCCAGCCCTTTCTCAATCTTTTTTTAAATTCAATTCCTTGATTAAAATTAGAAACAAACCTAGGGTTTGGGGTTCAAGGACTTCCCTAAGCCCCTAACACCCCATTACAACAGCAGGTACTCATCTCTGCATGCCCCACCACTACCAGCACCAAGCTGCTCATAACACCTGATTCTGAGTGCAGAGGAGCGGTCTCTGACTCTTGAGGCTCTAGGGACCCTTCTTCCTCCTCCAGCTCCCTGCCACATAACTCCAGCCTCCAACTCCACCTTCAGAGCCTCCGAGTGTCTGTGTCTGCTCCTGGGACAATGTCATCTGATTAAGGCCCACCCGAACACTATACAACTTCACCATATCTTTGAAAGCTCTATTTCCAAATCAAGCTATATTTGGTGTTCTAGGAGGACATGGTTCACCCACTTCAGAAGGTAGTTTTAAGAACGGCAAACTGCTATGACAGGTGCAAGTGTTTGACACTTGGTGGCACTGTCTGGGGAGGCTGTGAAACTTTTTGGACATGGGTCCTAGCTGGCAGGTAGTCTTGAGTTATAGCCCAACTCTACTCCCTGAAGTTCCCACCAGCCCAGCCACCTTCCATGATGCACTGTATCACTTTAAATCCTTCCTCCCTCAAATTGCTTCAGCCAGCTATGTCATGATAGCAATGGGAAAAGTCACTAATGCAGGAAGGTTGTCCCAGCAGAAAGCACTTATCCACCTGGCACCTGCAGAGTGGCAACTACCTGTGCTGGGACTGGGGCACAAAGGCCCCAGGTCTCACTGGGCTGTGACTCTACACTGAGTCTTCTGATGCAGGTGACCTGGGTGAAGCTCAGTCCATGGTGCCCATTTCATAGGCCAGAAGACAATGGCAGAGACTACTTCCAAGGCAATGCTCTCTGCCTCCTGCCAGGGGTATATGGGCCTGCATGTCCATCTGTCCAGACTCTGCATCTGAGCTGGATTCCCAGGGACTGAGTGTGTGGGTTCCCAGAGGCAGATGTTCCCACCATGTCCAATCAGCTGTGGCCAGAGGTCTGGGGTCCAGGAGGATGGAGGGCTGCCCTTCCAGGGGTCAGAAGGTATAGCGCAGTATTTGGTAATTAATCTTGTCAACTTGATGGGATTTTGAATCACCTTGGAAACAAATCTCTTATGAAAGTTTCTAGATTAAGTGGAGATGGGAGTACCCCTCTGACTGTGAATGCCACCATTCCATGGAATGGCATTCTGAACTGAATAAAAAGGAGAAAGCTAACTGAACGCCAGCCTTCAGCTCTCTGCTACCTGACTGTGGATGCACTGTGACCAGCTCTCATGCTCGGGCCATCACATCTTCCACAGCACAATGGACTGTCAAGCCATAAGCCAAAATAAATTCCTCCCTTAAATTGCTCATCAGGTATTTTGTCATAGCAATGATAAAGGCAACTAATACTACCTCTAGCAAGTGAGTGTAGTGGAAGCATAACATATGCAAGTGCATGTGCAGATGTGTGGCCCATGTTCACGTATGCAGAGGCCAGAGAACATTGGGTCTCTGCCTCTATTGCTCAGCTAGGTTTTCTTTGAGACACCATCTTTCACTGAACCTAGAGCTGCTATTTTCAAACTGATCAACCAGTAGCCCCAGCAAGTCTCCTGTCTTTGCGCCCCTCAGAACTAAGGTTACAAGTGTGTATTACCATGCATCTCTACTGTTCTATACTAGTGAGCACTCGAAACCCAGGTTTGCACCGATTTTGCTGAAGACTTAGAACTGTAACGAGCAGGAGCATGGGAGGCTGGGGAGAGGCTCAGTGGTTATAGATGCTTGCTTACAAAGCCTTCTGACCTGAGCTCAATTCCCCAGTACCCATACAAAGCCAGACACAAAAAGTGGGGCACGCAGCTGGCAGCAAGAGATTCTGGTGTGCACACACATGCACGTTTTTTGTTTGTTTGTTTTGTTTTGTTTTGTTTTTAACTCAGCGCTTGATGGGTAAGGTGTTGACCTGCTTCAGGAAAATGCAGCTGTGGCAGTGGTCCACTGCTCCCTCAGTAAACCCTAATAAACTCATTTTACTCATCAGGATGAACTGGAGTAAGCTGTTAGTGCTGTCCCAGTCTAGGACATGATAACTGTACATCTCCCGAAAAAGACACAGGACAGAAAGAAAACGGAAAGCCTGGCCTCTTGGCTCTCAGGGTGTCAGTGAGGGCAGAGAAGAACCCTTCCAACCTGACACTTTACCTCATTGTATTATTTTCTCATTTCTGTGACCAAATACCTGACAAGCAGCAGCTTAAGGGAGGAGAGGAAGGATTTTGGTTCACGGATTACAAAGGGATAGAGTCCATCATAGCAGGAAGGGCATGGTGGCAGGAGGTGGCCAGTCACTGCAGCACAGTGGGCAGAGTGAGATCAGGAAGTGGAAACCTCAAACACTCCTCAAAAACACCTCCAGTGACCCACCTCCCCCAGTAATGCCCCATCTCCTAGGTTCTATAACCTTCCGAAACAGCATCACCAATTAGGCACCCAATGTTCAACTACATGAGCCTATGGGGGACATTTCACATTCAAATACAGTAGCCATCCATCCACTCCACCCAGGCCCGTGTGTGTGTGTGGGGGGGGGGCGTGCATGTGCACCTACACATGCTGACTTCGAGTGAGTGTGAAGTGCTTTCAGGCCAAACTGGAGAGTGATAGACTCATAATCCCTGGCCCCTGGTGCTCACTAAACTTCCCTGAGTATGGGCAAGACCTATACTCTGTTCCCACTACTGGAAGCCAGCAAAGGTGGTGGGACATCACTTCTGTGATGATGTGACACAGACAGCAAATGGCTTGTCCCTTGGCTTGTGGAAAGGGCCACATGGCTGGCAGCTGGACATAGCCTCTGGCCCTCAGCCAGCAAGCAGGAGTGTGAATGTGGATTCTTCCATGGAGACTACTGAGACCTCACATTCACTGAAGACAGGAGGGGCCTAAGCAGAGGACCTAGCAACACTGTGCTAGTCCTGTCTTTTGACTACAGTGGGGCATCAGTGCTCTACAGGAAAGCAAATACTGGGAGATCCCATCACCCAAACAAGGTCTGCTCCTGGCAACATGCAGATGTGGTCAGCAGACACAGAGGAGAGAAGCAGGCAGCTCCACTGTGAAGGACTGTCCCTATGGCAGGGGACACGTAGACACAACACCTTGGGTCATTAGCCATGGAGTGCCCTGAAACGCACCATCAGTCCTCACTACAGACATTAACAGCTCTCATTTTCTGGGTCAGAACCATTCTGCAAAATGCATGATGACTCAAGCCAAATTTCTTCTATGAAAGAACAGTCAGTAGTCCTTCAGTTAGAAAACTGAGCTGCTGCTTAAAGTGCTGGCACCATGTTCCCGCAGAGGCCACTTCCCCAAGGAGGCCTAAAGTGGGGGAAAGGCCAGCTTCCCAGTGACCTCAGACCTCTGAAAGTATTGTGTTGGCTAACGTACGGAAGGCCTCGAGTTTAGGAAGGCTAGGGACTTGCCTGAGATCATATAGCTGACTGGAAGTAGATGGGGGTGAGACCCCAGGCCCTGAGCACCCCATGTGGGCACTATTGCTGCAAACCTCCCTGCTAGCTACCCAGTAAGAAGGGAGACAGGTAGAGGAGGAGGGGAAAGAAAGGACAATGCAAACCCTAACTGCACAGGAGCACTGCATACAGCCACAGCACAGGAAGCTCGAATTCTCACTGTGGCCAGATGTTGCTCTGTTAGGGCTCAACGGGAACCAAGGGAGCCAACCTCTGGCTGAAAATGGCAGTTAGACAATGAACATTCTTCCCAGTCCTGCCTCCCCCACAAGGATACACACGTACACAGGATATGCCCGTATACATAAACTAGAACCTGCATGTGAACACACAGGCATGCATGCATGAACATACACATATGCAGACAAATCTACCACTGCCCTCCACTCCCACCTTGTATGACACTCTAGGACCTTCTGGACCTTCCTGGTTGCTTTTGATCCTGTGCCCTCTGGTCTGGGGTGAGGGAGTGGGGACGACAGTACTGGGATTCTGGCCAGCATCTCCAGCCTTAGTGGGGAACCACCATCTTCAGCTCACTGGAAACTGAGCCACATGCCTCCACTCCACGGTTTCTGTGGACTCTTCCCCCTTCCCTTCATCACTGTCCCATTTATACTAAGCAAGGAGAGGCTTCACAAGACACAGCCAGAAATGTGTCCACCCACAGGTTTGTGAAAAGCACCCTCTCATGGCCCAGGGGCATGGAAGAGCACCATATAGTGAACCCTGCTGGATTCAACAGATCCTTGGCTATGGCAAGTGTTGGCAGAGGACCGGAAGGAAGCAAGTCTGGTAAGGTGGGTAGGTGAGCAGGGGTCACTCAAAAGCTCTGAACAGGAGACAATACTGCGCTCAGCCACTCCCCTTAGGGCCAGGGGGCTTTGTGAGAGCAGGCAGATGGAGATCTGGTTTCACCTGTGGACCAAGATCCATACTGAAGCAGATTTTCACAGGTGTGGCAGGTGGAAGTCAGACTTGCTCGATAATGTCCAGCTGCTGACACAGAGAAGCTGGGGCCACTTAAGCATGGGCCTGGGTTTTGCCAGTCTCTGTGCCTGAGGTCATCCTCTCCCCACCATTCCTCTGGGCCTAAATGTTTCCATGTTTCATGACACTGGCTACTCTGTGTGGCCCTAGGTTTCTTCATAGCACCAAGTCTCAGGGATGAGGGAGAGACTTTATAATTGAACATGTGGCCCTGGGTTCCTGGGGCACTGGGCATTGAATCAATGGCCATTGAATACCTCAGAGCTGAGACACAGAGGCAGAACTTTCTAGGGCCCCAGTTTGCAGAGGATGTTTATGAAGCCCTGACCCTATCCAGTCTAGGTCACAGCCTTCGGGGAGGACACACATGCATACTAGGAATAGCACTGCCCAACCATCAGGGGTAGGGCCCACTCTGAAATAACAAGGCTCCTCGGTACCTGCCCACCTGCTTTGCGACACAGTGACAGTGGCCCTGGTCCTAGCTGAGGCCCCACTTTTGAAAACAATTCAAGCTCACCCCTCAGGAACTGCTTTAATTATGCCTAGAAGCATAAGCACTTCTTGCCACCCCATTAATCACAACAAAAATCTAATGTTCTTAAAAAAAATGAGTTGAGGCCAGGTGTGGTGGTGCATGCCTTTCATCCTAGCACTGGGGAGGCAGAGATAGGAGGATGGCTGTGAGCTCAAGGCCAGTCTGAGACTATATAGTGAATTCTAGGTCAGCCCGAACTAGAGCGAGACACTGCCTAAAAAACAAGAGTTGAATGGGCTGGATGTAGTAGCACATGCCTTTAATCCCAGCACTCAGGAGACAGAGGTAGGAGTATTGCTGAGTTCAAGGCCACCCTGAGACGATTCCAGGTCAGCCTGGGCTAGAGCGTGACCCTACCTCAAAAAACAAACAAAAAACCAAAAACCAATAGTTGAGGGTTGGGAGATAGTTCAGTGGTCAAAGGTGCTTGCAAAGCCTATCAGCTCAGGTTTGAGGCCCCAGTATCCCTATAAAGCCAGACATGCAAAGTGCTACATGCATCTGGAATTTGCAGCAGGAAGAGGCCCTGAAGCACCCATTCTGGGGGCTGCAGAAATTACTCAGTAGTTAAAGGCACTTCCTTGCAAAGCCTAAAAGCCCAGGTTTGATTCCTCAGTACCTACATAAAGCCTGATGTACAAAGTGATACATACATCTGGAGTTTGTTTTCAATGGCAAGAGGCCCTAGTGTGTACGTGTGCGCGCACACACACTCTTTAATAATTGAAAGGAAACAAAGAAAAGGTTGAAAGGAAGTTTGTTCAAGCAGTGCAGGCCTGACAGAGCCTCAGCTCCTGCCCATGAAACTTGCAGTGGGTGTGACAACCTTCAGCTAGAGGAGGGCTGTCCATCATCACCATTCAGCAAGCATTGTTTGCTCCCCACTGAGGAATCCCCGTGTAATCACAGGGTACCTGACTCCCCTCACCTAGCCTGGCACAGTGAGAACCCTGGCCAGCTCTGATACTACTGCCCACCCCGGTCTGCAATTCAGTGTACTAGACCTCCTCGGTCCTGTGAAGACTCCAGCTGCACTCCAGCACCCAGTATGCCACCTGCCCAGGGTGTGTGGTAGTTTATACTGTCAACTTGATAGAACCCAGAATCACTTAGGAAATGAGCCTCTACCATGCTTGTGAGGGTTTATCGTGATTAGGCTGAGGCAGGAAGAGCCACCTTAATGGAGTGGCACCATTGCATGGGTCTGGGTTCCTGGACTGGATAAAAAGAAGCTAGCAGAGCGCAGGCATTCATCACCCTGCTTCCCCTGCAGACTAAAAGCAACCACCTGCCTCCAGTTCCTGCGGCCATGCTCTTCCCACCATGCCATAATGGGCTGGAACCTACAACAGCCTTCTCTCTTAAACTGATTTTTGGCATAGCAATGAGAAAGTAATACAGGGTGCTTCTGCTCCCACAGAAGGCACCATCTCCTCCTGGCCCATACCTACTCACTCGTGGCACCCTGCCTGTCCTCTGCCCAGATGGTCAAGCTCTATCCTCAGCCATGCACAGGTGCCTTCAGGGGACAGTCCTTTCTGAGCCTCACTGAACCCATAAGCTACGACATAGGGCACCCTGCCAAGCTGCTTCATTAAGTCAAAGCTTGCCAGCTTCCCAATTACCCAAGGAGTAGAAACGTGCCAGCTTTCCAAAGTTGTCCTGTGGGGATCCAGGGAGTCCTGTTCTGTGTCCCCAGGGCTGATTAGTAATTGGCTTAACTAACCACTCATTTTGTAACTAATCTCACTCAGGCAGTTCTCTTCCCTTAGATACCTGTGTCAAAGGTCCTATCTTCAATTTAGCACACTGCATCAAGGACCTCTAAGGAGCTCCCGACCCACTCCTGATGTTTTTCTCAGCTGCGTCCTGGAGAGCAGGTGTTCAGGTGCCTCATGCTGTTGATTCTAGTGGGCATACCTCCAAGGCAACCTTCGTGATCATGGCCTCTTTACAAAGCCGTAATTCCTCAAAAGGATTTCTTCTAAAAGCAAGCCTCACTTAGCCACAATGGGAAACCAGAACCATGTGCCTTAACCAGGAGAAACAAACAACCCCCAACAGCACAGCCAAGCACCGCCAAACAGCACCTCCCTACAGACCACAGGACTGTGAGGAGCAGATAGGAGCACAGCTCCATCTCTGTGAGCACTTTGCTAACCCTGCTAGTAGAAGACTCTGACAAGGCCCTGGAAGGGAGGGGCCCATACTGGAGGGGCCCATACTGGGGGGCATCCAGGAGCTGGTACAAGCCGTTTTCCCATTCTGAATGCACTTCCTGTGTCTTCTCCCAGAACAAGCCAAGCAACAGCACAGGGCTGAGTATCCACCACTGTAGTGAGGAGTGGACCAGAATCCTGAGATGATTGCACCCAACCGCTCATTACCTGGATAGCATATCTGGGGGAGGAGGAGAGGATGCCCCTGGATAGCACGATATCTGGGAGAGGAGAAGATGCCCCTGGATAGCATGATATCTGCGGGAGGAGGAGAGGATGCCCCTGGTGACTTTGTTTCACATGGCTCATCAGACTGGCCTGCACAGGCCTCGTTTGCAACACCAATTCCAGTCCTGAGGGACTATAGGAAGGTTCTGGGGCACCAAGGACTGAGACTTAACACACTGGCACAGGTGATCTCCCTCCCACAAGAACTAGTCTCGGGAAAGGGCCCTGTACCTCCTAGGCCCCAAGGTACCTGGAAGAAAAGGCCACTGGGGACAGAATGAACCCTACTGCCCTGGTACCTGACAACAGGCACCTTGGAAGGAAGTGCGTCCCTAGGGAAGTGACCCCTCAGGATGCCCTTGAGCTTCACAGGGCAGAGCTGCCTCAGGGGCATAGGCCTAGGCCATCCCTGGCAGAGGGCAGGATAACTGCCAGGTCACAGACCACCAGCCTGGCAAGGGAGGAGCTGATGGGGGTGAGAAGAGACAACATCCCAGCCCTCACCTGAAGGCAGGCTCTGCAGGTCCTCATAGACATACCTGGGATGCAGCTGGGGCTGCCCTGCCCCAGGATGCTGCTGAGTCCACAGCCCTTCAGAGAAGGTTGACTTTATTCTCGTCACTCAAGCATCATTAAGTGTACCCTCACTAGGTTGTCAAAAATCAGCAAGATGGCCCAGGTGGAGCAGTCCCCAGGGTACAGGCCAGACAGTGTGTATCCAAGTGTATAAATGATTTTAAATGAGGACACGGTAATTTTTTTTGGAAGAAATCAAAACTGGCAGACATTTCAGGGGAGAGAGTCCAGTGTAGAAGGGCAGGGAGGAGGCAGTGTTCAACCTGAGTGTTACACACAAACCGCAGGTGAGGTGCTGAGGAAGCTGTTCTCTCCAGGACTCTGGCAATGCCCTCCATAGAAGGCCTCATACCTTTCCAAAGCAGGAACCTGTGAGTGCCCCAGCACTGAGTTTCCACAGCAGTGAAGTTGGGGCCTGCGACCCCTTGGGGAGACCTGTGCTCTCCAGAGTTTGACTCAGCAACTCCGACCAGTCAGTGTGGCCTAAGAGTGGACTGAGGGCTCTTGAGTGCTGAGGACACACACTATCTGATCCAGGCTGCAGGCACACACTGAGAGAAGCCCCTGCTAGGTGTCATGAGCAACAGTTCCTCTGCTTTCCCACATGAGAATGGCAATCACCAGGTCTGGGGAGATAGGCAGAGGAGCCACAGAACCACCAGCCCAAGGAGAGTGCCAGGCTGGAGAGATGGCTCAGCTGTTAAAGGTGCTTGCCTCCAAGGACAGTGTCCCTCTTAGTGGCCTGGCTCACTGGAGGAAGTGGCTCCTGAATGGACCGGCCTTTGTTTCTTGAAGATCCGAGGTGGGCGCAGCTCCTCAGGCCCATGGGCAAACGGGCAGCAGGCAGCAGACAGTGCGCAGCCATCAGGATGGTGAGCGAAGAACCAGCAGATGCGTGTCTTGACAGCCTCTGAGGACTGGCTCCGCTTGGCCTCGGATGGCTTCTCCTTTTGCAGCTCCCGTCGCCAGTCACGAATGTGAACTTGCCCATTGTGAACTGAGGTTTGGAGCAGAAAGATACAATCAAAACACTAACCCCAAAGCCATTAATGCACTATGATTTGAAAAGCACCACCTTGCAGGGGCAGGGGCAGGACCACAGCAAGGACCCAGGGTAATGGTAAAGTCCTCAGTGGGAAGGGGGTACATGGTGGGTATTCCCTGGCAGGTGACAGCCAGGGAAGCTTCAATGAACCGGGAGACCTGCAGAACAGAGCTTTGCACACAACATGTGAGGGCTTTAGGGGCATGAGGCAGCCCAAGGGACCAGTATGGACAGCTGACAGCCTGGGGACTATTCCAGAGCACAAAGGTTATAATCCCCTCTAGATGCATCAGAAGATCTGGGGCTTCCATGTTATAAGCCTCATGTCAGTGACCCCATGTGTGAAAAGTCACACCCAGGCCCTGACTTGGGATAAGCATTGGGCCACACTGGCATTCTGATCTTTAAAAAAGGTGCTTAGTGTCACAGAGAACAGGCAAGGAGCTTTGTGAGACCCTCTCTGCAGGGGCTACGTGCCAACCTCTGTCCCAGCTGCCAGGCAGGCTCGCACTTACATCAAAGCTAGGCCCCTACAGAGGCCCATGGCAGCAAGGGAGTAGCAAAGCACTAGAAACAAGGAGAGGGCGGCAGACCCCGCCCCCCCCCCCCATGCAGGGACACTCCCCAACACCCTGCCTAGGAGTGCAATGGTCCACAACAGACAGGGCAGAGGTGGAGGGACTGTGACGACCAAGGCTGACCTCAAAGCTGAGGTAGGAGGGAGATAGCTGTGAACCCACTAGTCAGGTGACAGGGGCCAAGGCCCTGTTCTGGCTGGCCTCCTCCTGGGCCCCTTCATGCTGGGAGGCCAACAGCTCCTCATGACACTGAGCAAAGCAACCAAACTTTCCTGGTTTTTTCAAAAGCTGTAAAAAGGCACGTGGGGGAGAAGAGAAGGCACCTCATTGAATGAAGCTGAGCTGAACTAAATGTGTGTGAGTGAATAAGAAGCTTCCTGTCAGCATTGGGATCCCCTGTGATGTGGCCACTGCAAGGCTGGCTATAGCCTTCAGCAGCCTGATGCTTGGTAAATACTGTCTCCTGAAAACCTGAGTAATGAGCTCAGAGAGGCCCCACAGCACCTTAGAGACACAGGGAGAGTTCTGTCTTCAGGGATGGCTCAAAGCCTCCAGGGTCGTGTGACCCTGCTTGCAGCTGCCTCCCCTGGGCTGAGGCTTATTTTCCCTGACCTGAAGCCAGAGTTAGGGTACCCTCAGGACACTCCAAGGGGCATCTCCCACAGCAGTGACGGCCCAGAACCCCTTGAGCTTTGCTCTGGGCTTCAAAGGCCATGGCATCCACCAGATCCAGGAGGGAATATGCCCCTGTGTAAACCAGGAGTCCCTGCTCTGGCTGGAAGACCTGACAAGCTCATGTAACCCGAAGCAGAGGGTAGGGCTTGCCAGGCCATAGCAAGCATAAAGTCTGCCCTCACTGATGGTCTAGAACTTTCCTAAGTGGCTATGAACTAGGAGCAACCCTAGTCACAGATTATGAGGTGGTACCTGCATGGCCAAGCCATGACGTCCAAAGATCAGCTGGGGGCATAAATAACAGAGGGACCCTGGAGGGGGAGAGGGCAAAAGCTAAGTGTCTAGGCTACCTGGTATGCCAGTGTTCCCAGTCTACACTCCAGGACACAGGCAGTTTCAGGCTCCCTGAGCAGCCAGTGCCAGGCACCAGAGGGCCAGCCCCTCCAGGGCACATGGCAGCCAGCTCTGAGTTAGACCACCAACAGTTCTCCTTCTGGGAAATGTGCTGCTAATTTGAGATGGAATCACAAGAGCAAATCCCCTGTGCCCCACTCACTTCTCTCTGAACTCAAGCCCTTGCTGTGGGCGGTCCTCTTCTTCAGGCTGCAACGTGGCAGGCAGGAAACTTTCCACCCACTCCTCCTGACAACAGCAGGCCCCTTTGGCCAGTGTGTGCTAAGGAGCCAGGGAAAATAAAGAATTCCCAGGTTTTGCCACATCCTTGAAAACACAAGTGCTGGGGTCACACATGCCCTGGGAGACCCTTGGTAAGTTACCCAACCCCTCTGAACTGGAGGCTGCTTCACCTAGGGAGCAGGATGATGCATGCGATGTGGGCACTGTGTAGCCACTGGCCAACAGCGAACATAGTGAAAAAAGGTAAGGGTCCCTGCCCTTGTGACTTTTACATCCCAGACTTCCTTATGATCAGGGCATTATAGCCCTCAGGGACAATACCAGGCACACAATGGTGATCAGCATAAGCTGATCCTAAGCCGTCTGAAAACTTACTTCTTCACACTCACATACTTCTCCAGATGAGCTACACTAGCTTTAAAAAAAAAAAAAAGCGAAACAAAGCCCTGTGCAGAGATGAGCCCCAGCTTGGCGCACACTTGTTGCCTGGCTGAGAGAATGTTTCCGTGGCACTGGCTCCCAGGCTTCCTACTCATTAGTGATTCTAAAAACAATTCTGCCCCCAGAGTGAACTGCACAGAAAAGCTGTTATGTGCATGCATATTTATAATGGAAACATGGTCCTTCATGAAATCAAAGAAAATATACTGGGAAAGCAGAAAGAAGAGAGGTCCCTTGGTCTGCCTTAGTATTTTAATTGATTAAAGCTTTGAAAGGAAGAGCCACTTCCAGGCACTGCCAGGCTCATATGCTCACCTGGGAGCATGTCTCTCAGCTCCAGCAACTCCCCCTCAGGGACAACTGTGAGCCACTCCTGTACTCATCTCTGGAAACGGGGCTCCAGCCCGTTGATCAGCTGTTCTACACACCAGCAGCCCCTACCCCACAAGCAGCAGTCACCCAAGTGAAGGCCAGCGGTTAGATAGAATCAAATTCAGATGCCCAAGGCCAAGTGAACCACCCAAAGGCAAGTGTCAAGTTTACATGGTGGTACCCTCACACATGGGAGAGTTTCTGACATCTGTGTTCTCGAGCATACACAGGGCAACATATACACACCCACAGCAGTGTGCACTGTGCTCACACACACCCATGGTCACAATCATACATACCAATGCTCATACTCACAAGGACTGGCCTGGGTTCTGTAGGCTGAAGCAGGGACAGCTGTGTCTCCATTAGCTATGTGTCCCCACCAAAGCATTCTTATCGTTGGTCATGTCTGATGGCTGGAGCTAAGGCTATTCACAACCTGTCCCAATGCTTGGGGCATAGAAGGCTAGGGGGTGGTGCACAAAACTGACCTCACCACCCTCAGCAAACACAAGGGGTAGAGACCAGTGAAGAGCTCAGTGCTACTTCCTCCCATCACCTGCATCTCCAGAGTCACACTGTGAGCCAAGCACTGCAGTCCGAGGAACTCGACAGTGACCTGAGCCTGGTGCACAGCAGGTTCCATGGAGAAGGACACAGGAGTGGGACAGAGCCAGGCTACTCCTACCCAGACCAGTTGAGTACCATTCCTCTGTGCTAAACACAGAAGCACCAACTCTTCTCTAGCCACAGAAGCTGCACCCCTCCCCCATCCTAGATCCTCATGTGTACACAGTTTCTGTGCTAGAAACCTTCCTCCTGTCCCCTCAGCATCGCCTCCTGATAGAAGCTTTCCTTAACACCTAAATCTAGACAGGAAATGTGTGCTTAAGGCACAGTGGCAAAACAAGACAATCCCCACTGTGTTTAAAGATGACATGGAAGGATCTGGGGTGGCATGCATGTAAGCGGGAAATAGGTAGGGGAAGAACTGCATGAGGAAGAGTGGGCTGTCAGTGAGCAGTTGGTGAGAGGGCTCAGATCCCCACAGCTCTCACTGCCTTGTTGCATACATGCAAACTCATCAAATCATGGTAGTGGCCCACAGGTGGACTTGGAACACTTCTCTCTCCCTTCTTACACACTCCATAGGTCAGGGTGGAGTAAATGACCTGCAGAGAAAAGGACCATACACTTCCCAGCTTGCAGCAGTCCTGGAGCCACAGGGTCCAGTACAGGAGCAGAACTTAACCTCATCCGCCCTAAGGGGCCACTCGGGAATCCCTGGCCCAGGCCCACAGGCCAGGAGTGTGGGTAGTAGGAACCAAACCAAGACTGGGAGTATGGCCCTATAGCCCACTCCTGTGTGGCTCATGTGTGAATGGCCAAAGACAGACAAAAATGTCCTCAGGGACATTCCTGCAAGGTGAGGCCTACAGGCTTTGCAACTGGCTACCTGTGAGGAGCTCTCTGTGAGGGGCAGGCAACATGGAAACATAGATGGCATGGGCACGTAGCTGGGCTGGGGCACATGAAGCCAGAGGCAGGCTAAAATGAACCTAGGAGGGGAAGGTGGCCGCGGCTTCCTCTTGAGGTACACGCACAAGGTAGCTTGGGTGGTCATAGGGGAAACTGCTCCCTACGTCAGGTTGTTCTGAAAGTCTTAGCTACCCCAAAGCGTAAGAGCCACTTACTCAAACACGGGGCGAGAAAGAGGGGTGCAGTGGCATGTGTGGGAAGAAACCCTGCCAGGGACAGTGCACAGCCATCCTCACAGTACCGCCCTTACCTTCAAACACCTGGTGGCAGTTCCTGAGCAGCGTCTTCAGGCCCCCACACTCCCGCTTCAGCTGCCACAGTGTCTCAGGGTCCAGCTCCCTGGCCACTTCTGCCAAGGAAAGGCTCCCTGGTGGAAAGCGGGATCCCCGAACACCAAATTACAACATGCCTCAGATTACAACACTCCTGTAGTGGGCAGAAACCAGCAGCCCCAGTGTCAATCCCAGTCCTGAACCTTCAAGATCCACATGTGCTTCAGCAACAAGTCCTTGCCCATGCAGTCTAACAAATACACAGCTCACAGAAGAGCCATGGGCCAGTGGCACAGTTCACTAGTCAGCATGTAAGGCCACATGGTTCCACTCACCACTCCCCGCACAGGCTGAGTGTCTAGTAGCACTGGCAGTGTCTGGCGGGCAGGACAAGACTGCCTCTCAGAAGCCCACTTCTCAGGGCCATTTTGGACCCTAAGTTTTTGGAAGTTTCCAATTTGCTTAGGGAAGGGATTTCCATCCTAGATAATCCCAGCATCCCCTGCTCCCATTACTTCCTAGGGCCAAAGTGAACCAGGAATCCTGCTGCTCAGCACACACAGGAACTTCCAAACCCACCCAGAGTTCCAGCCCCATCCTGTGCTCTACTGGCCTTTAAGGACACCAGCCTGGGTTCCTTGGAGCTGGTCCCAGAGCACCTAGGTGGTAGCATCAGCCCCAAGGCACCCAGTGACTTATTTGCAGTTCCATGGCCCATCAGCTGCCGATGCCAGGGCTGCTCTGGCCAGCGCCTCCGCCTACATGCTATCAGAATTGGTTAGCTCTGCCAAGAAGCATGCAAGATAGTCCTGCACATCACAACAGAGAGATGAGAGGAGGGAGAAAGAAACCTGACCCAGCATTCACAGGGGAGAGAGGAGAGCATCACTACCCCGCCCACACCTACGCCCGGAAAGGGTGGAGGATGATTCTTGGCTCTCCTGCAACACTCCCCACACCAGGAACTGCAGTGGCTGGGGCCAGCAGATGGTTCCACACTGCCCACTGGTGGCCAACCAAGGCATTCCAGCCCACACCTACGGAAGGGGAATCATAGAAAGAGCTAAGCACAGCAGGGCGCGGCAGCGCATGCCTTTAATCCCAGCACTTGGGAGGATTGCCATGAGTTTGAGGCCACCCTGAGACTCCATAGTGAATTCCAGGTCAGCCTGGGCTAGAGTGAGACCCTACCTCAAAAAACCAAAAAAAGAAAGAAAGAAAGAAAGAAAGAGCGAGCGAGCTAAGCACAGCATCTCTTAAATGTATCAGTAACTCTGACTTTGGCCCGTTTCTCCCCAATGCCATAGATTCAGAGACAGTGTTTCCTTTCACCTCACAGATCCTTGTATTTTAGGGATTTCAAGAAAGCACCTTTAATTGCTGAGCCACTGCCCAGGCTTTACTTTTGGGACTTCAAAGAGAAGTATCAAATTTGTAGAAAGTACTTTTTTTTTTCCTGGCGCTGGTGACCTAGTTTTTGGTTGTATCATTTCTATGGACTGAACATGAGCCACCCTGGACCTCTTTAAGGTTCACCAAGGGCTACCTGGCCTCAGTCCTCCACCCTTGAACAGCAAAGACCGTTCCTAATGGCCAGGGCCCATAAGGCTGAGGAGTGAGCTACAGATAGTACCCCTTTTCCAGTGCACTCAAACTAAAGACCCTGACTCGATGTTGGTAAGACAGCAAGTGTTAGAACATAGATGTGGTCACTTTATAACTCCTGCTGCTCACGGACCTGGGCCAGGTGGGAAAACAACCAGCACCTCCCAGCAAAGCACTGCTAGGAAACCCAAGCCTCTTGAGTTACAGCCTTAGGTTGTATCTTAAAGCAGGGCAGCACAGAATAG
Organism: Dipus sagitta; assembly: GCA_036346955.1. NCBI lineage: Eukaryota > Metazoa > Chordata > Mammalia > Rodentia > Dipodidae > Dipus > Dipus sagitta. The sequence goes on along the minus strand of CM070781.1, from coordinate 2,020,256 downwards.
CCCTTCCCCAGAGGCCCTGAAGGATCAAGGCCTTCTTTACCTCCCATTCTCCATTGCTTCAGTGGCTCCTAGCACAGAGGCAACTTGAGATACATGGTATAAAACATTCCTCTTCCCCTTGGAACTTCATAAAAAAACAAAAAACTAGCTCCCTTTGTCCTTCAGATTTCCAGACCCCACCTCAGTGTCCTGGCATGGTGCTGCAACTCCAACAGAGCTTTAATTCTAAAAGGGTAATTCGGTTCAGCTGCCTCCCTTCAAACCCACCTGCTCTCCCACTGCTTTCTCTCTCAAATGATATCTATCAGCAAGAATACATATCCCTGAGTGGTGGGCAGCCTACCTCCGCCATTCCAGGTCTGCAAGCTCCCATCCTGAGATCTTTCTGTGTTTAAGTTCTTCCCACCTAACAACAAATTCGCCACCTGCAAAACCACCTGGTCGATGAAGTCTCGAGGGAGAGTGGCACAGTTCCTCACAGGCTCAGCTTTTTCTCTAGGGTGGAACCCAGGCAGCCAGGACCCTTTGGTGGGGGGTCCTGCTCCACACTCAGCAGCCAGGACCTCAGACACACACTCAGTCCCGCCATCTAAGGTTCCGCGACCACCTTGGTGACCAGCATCACTGGAAGCAAACTGGGACACAGACAGTACGTGTTCCTCACCAGGCAGGCTCTGGGGATGACCCCGCCTGCTATGGAGGTACTGTGTCCTTTGCTCATCCATCCAAGCCTCTGCAGTGGGCGGATATGTTCTGCATTTCCCAATGAGGCAGGCCTGTGTGTAAAAGACAAAGAAACCCAAGTTAGATACGTCAACATTCCTCATCAACACTCTTGTGCTGGAGCACAAACTACATAAAAGTTCTAAACATGTATCACAAAAAGAAAATCCTTGTCTTAAACGTTTTGCAGTACTGGGGGTGGAACCCATGGTCATACACGGTAGGCAAGCACTGTACCAATGAGCAGTACATCCCCAGCCCTAAAACCCTTACTTTGAAACCAAAACCTGGCAGGGCGTGATGGCACACACCTTTAATCCCAGCACTTGGGAGGCAGAGGTAGATCACTGTGAGTTCAAGGATAGCCTGAGACTACATAGTGAATTCCAGGTCAGTCTGGACTTGAGTGAGAACCTACCTTGAAAAAAAAAAAAAAAAAAACTAAACTAAAACCATATGAATGATTTAAAAATAACAAAACTAACAATAGGGCTAGAGAGATGTTTGATTCCCCAGGACCCACGTAAGCCAGATGCACAAGGTGGTATATGCATCTGGAGTTTGTTTGCAGTGACTGGAGGCCCTGGGGCACCCATTCTTTCCCTCCCTCTCTTCCTCTGTCTCATTCTCTCTCTCAAATAAATGAATAAAAATAAAAATAAAAAGCTAACAACAGAATCCTGCGGGTCTAGGGAAGACATATAAGCTAGGAGCGCCTCCTGCTCTAAACACTCAACTCTGGATGGGCCTCATTTATCTACCTCTGCCCCAGAGGGCTGTGAGAGAACAGGGCTTTAGGTCAACCTGCCAGTGCAAGATACAATAGTACCTGACAGAGCACTTGGTACAGTGTAAACACCCCATGTGTCTAAGGAGCTTCCTTCCTCAGTCTGTCCATCAGTGACTGCCCTTCACTGAAACTGGATAGGTGAGGCCTGTTCTAGCCAGCTGCACAGCCCCAGGTCTGCACTTCCCCTCTGGTCATTACCCCTAAGCAGATGAGGAAAGGGGCAGATGAATTCTGTTAAGTACCCCTTACTGCCCCAGCCCTGCTGCGGTCCATGTCAGGAGCAGAGTAGCACTTGGCACTTGTTTGGTCCCTACCCCCATCCATGGCGGGTGGTCACCTAGCACTTACAAGGCATGGCACACCAATCTGGCACAGATCTACCATCCAGGCTCAGAGACCCGCAGCCCTGTTTCTGATGATTAATAGAATTGCAGGTACAAACCCCCAACCTGTGGGACCCTTTAATCTACCCAGATAACCCAAATCAGCAACTTCCAAAATTTTTCACTGATCCCAGAAGACAAAGAATTGCCAATATAAAACTATTCAGGAGAACGTGCTTGGCCACTGAACACCTGAGCAGCGATGGCACACAGCATGCGGCATGTCACTTCCTGGTTCCGTGTGTGGGTCTAAACTCTGCACCAGGCACCAGCCTCAGCCAGGACATACCCGCTTGGTGGAAGGAATCCTGAGGCAGTCCTCCTGCACACAGAAGCCGCAGGACAGCCCCACCTCCAGCATGAAGTCCAGGTACTCCCGGTACTGAGTCTTCCTGCTCTGACGCCGGCAGTATCGCCCCACAAAGTCGAAGAAGCAACAGGGCAGGACGAAGAACCTGCAGTCGTAGGAAGACCTGGAAGAGCCACCACCACAGAAGCCATGCTGGAGCAGGAAGCCAACAGCGGATCAGCCTGAACACGTGAAGCCTGCTCCTCACTGTGTTCTCATATTAAAAAAAAAAAAAGAAATACAGCCATCCTCAGTGATTTCCTTTTTTTTTTTTTTCTTTTGAAGGAGGGAGGCCAGGGTCTCATGTAGCACAGGTTGGCCTTCAGTTCTCTCCATAGTAAAGGCTGGCCTTGAACTCCTGAACCTTCTGCCTCAGTCTCCCTACTGCTGGGGTTATAGATATGTGTCACTGTACCCAGCTTCTTCCTAGTGAATTTCCAAAAACCATGTAGGACAATGTCTTTTCAGTAAAATAGGAATCTAAAAAACAAAAAATAATTCTCTAGTGTAGTTACTCTTGCCCACTGTGACCTGATCTTGAAGCACAGTGAAGCTGGTAGGAAGTGGAAGGCTATGATGGCCTGGAGCTAGGTGCTTCTGTGAGAGCGGGAACAGTGAACAGAGCTCTGGCTGGAGGACACTAGCACAGCACTAAGGAGCAGCCACCTCATCCTGATGACATAAGCACCATCTTTGGAGATGTGGATGATCACCAAGAGTGGGTCTAGGCCGGGCTTGGTGGCATATGCCTTTAATCTCAGCACTTGAGAGGCAGAGGTAGGAGGATTGCCATGAGTTCAAGGCCAGCCTGAGACTACATAGTGAATTCCAGGTCAGCCTGGGCTAGAATGAAATCCTACCTCGAAAAACCAAAAAGAGTGGGTCTAGCATAGACTTTTTCCTTGAAGCCAAACACTCCTGATATCAGAAAAACTTTCAGGCTTGTGAGATGGCTTAGAGGCTCAGGCATTTGCCCGAGAAGCCTAAGGACCCATGTTTAATTTCCCAGTACCCATGTAAGCCAGATACACATGGTGGAGCAAGCCTCTGGCCTTCATTTGCAGTGCCTTGAGACCCTGGCATGTCCATTCTTTCTCTGCCTCTTTCACTCTCTCGATCTCTCCCTCTCTCCCTTTTTCAAATAAGTAATTTTTTTTTAAAAAAAAGGGGTAAAAATACTGTAGAGAAGGTTGAAGAGATGGCTTGCCTACAAAGCCAAAGGACCCAGGTTTGATTCCCCAGGACCCACATCAGCCAGATGCACAAGGTGGCACATGCATCTGGAGTTCATTTGCAGGATATAGGGGTCTTGGCATGCCCATATTCTCATTCTCTCTCTCTCTAATAAAATAATATTTTTAAAAAAATACTGTAGAGATAATGACCAACTTGATCAGTTCTGGCCAATAGAAGGTTAAGGTGAGCCACATTTGGTTTCTGGTTTCCAGTAGCCATGAGTTTCATATGTAGCCAGGTGGGATTTAAACTTAACTTAAACTTAAAATATATTCAGTATGCCATCAATTCAACCACTTGACTCACCACATGTCAAATGTTGCATACTGTGGTAGTATGAATGGATGCCCCCAACAGATTCAGGAGTTTGATTAAAGCTTCTTGGATTTCCAGCTGCCTGGCTAGAAGAGATGTCACTGGGAGGGTCCTAGGGTGCAGCTCTAAGGTGGTTTGGGGTGGATCTGGAATTTCCCATCTAAAGATATGCAGAGTGCTTGAGCTCTGCCTAGGTTCCTGGATATGCTTGCTTGTGGTGGTGGTGGTAGTTGCTTTTCTCTGTGTGTGGACCTGTAAAATAGGGCCAACTTCTTCTACCATTACGGATTTCTCCTGGGTCTGTAAGCTTCAAATAAATACCTTTCCTCCCATAACTTGTGCCTGGTTGGGAGGTTTATCCCAGCAACATGAAGCTGACTACTACACATGCCCTCTCCATCCTGGAGAGTGTGTGGACAACACAAACCAAGCCATCTGCTTCCTCTTTACCCACCTGGCTGCGATGACAGGTATCCAAGGGGTGAGCTCATCAGAATGGTTACCAATCAGCCAATCAACACCAGGGAACAAGGTCTCATCACTTGGAGTGATCACCCCTTCCTTAAGAATGGCACAGATAAAATGTCAGCACATCATCAAAGGTTGCCCAGAAAGCAGGACACATGGGCAGAGGTTTTGAGCTACATGCCAAGCCACAGTCCTCCCAACACATGACCTTCCTCAACCCCTCTGTGCCCCACATGCTTTATAAAAAGCCTTCATTGGTGTTCTGAACAAAGCAAATTGCAACATTCCTTTTAGATTATGTAGTTTCACAAGATTAAGAAAATCTGAGAGCATCTGACATTGTCATCATAAACAAGTGTTTCTTAACACTCTTGCTTAAAGAAGGCTTTTGAAAGAAGCTATATGTTAATGGCTGGAAAAGAAAGATGGTATAGCGGTTAAGGCACTTGCCTGTGAAGCCTAAAGACCCATATTCAATTCTCCAGGTCCCATGTAAGCCAGATGTACAAAGTGACACAAGTACACAAGGTCATACATATGCACAAGGTGGCATATGCATCTGGAGTTCAATTACAGTGGCTGGAGGCCCTGGTATTACAATTCTCTCTTTCTCTTTCTTGTTCTCTCGCATAAAAAAAAAAAAAAGCCAGTCTATTGGGCTTGCCTCAAAAAAGAAGAGAAGGAGAATGACAAGAAGCAGTAACAGCAGCAGCAGCAATATGTCAAGCTTGCCCTTTGAATTTCAAGATTATGCTATTCACAGAAATCACTCAACCACAGCTAGAGGAAAATCATTACTGGGAACAACCACTCTCATGAGGCCATGTTCTTTGGGCAGAAAGTCTGATGAAAGAAAAGAAACAGAAAGAGAGAAAGAAGAAAGAAAGAGGGAAGGGAAGAAAGGAAGAAAGGAAGGGAAAAAAGGAAGGAAGAAAGGAAGGAAAGAAGAAAGGAAAGGAGCGAGCCGGATATGGTAGCACACACCTTTAATCCCAGCACTTGGGAGGCAGAAGTGGGAGGATCGCCATGAGTTCAAGGCCACCCTGAGACTACATAGTGAATTCCAGGCCAGCCTGTGCTAGAGGGAGACCCTACCTCGAAAAAAAAAAAGAAAAGAAAAGAAAGAAAGAAAGCCAGCCAGCCTGACTGAAATGCAGTCATCTTCCACCTCATGCACTTAGCACTAGAATGAATTACTCTAGCACTGACGACAGAGGTTCATGAAGATGAGAGAAAACCAGAGCTCTCTGGGGCAGGACTGCCCTGACTGTGGGCTCAGGGTAGGGTTTCCAGGACAGGTGGCCTCACAGAAAGGCCAGAGGCAGGTGCTGGGGAATCTCCAATAAACAACTCGAGCTTTCTATCCATTTCCCAAGGGTACTCTCTAGTCAGGACTTAATCAGGGTCCTGATGGGTACCCAACAAAAGAGAGTATGACCTGGGGACATAGGGAGGCTGAAATCTGCCACATTACCCCTCCTGTTGGTCATCAGCCTCACACTACAGTTCAGAGCACGATGGTACTAAATGTAAGGGTCTATGCTCCGTACACCAGCCAGGCTCATAGCCTCCAAGCCTAAAACTCCCTCTGTAGCCTGCCAGAACCTGCCTCTGCCTCCTGAGTAGCTGGGATTCTAGGCCTGCATCACCACGCCTGACTGATTTTTTCAATTCTTCAGTAAACAGTCTGTTCCCCAACCCCAGCAGATAAGACTCTGTGACCTTGTCACACTCACGAATTTGATACAAATGAAGGTCCTGAGGCAAGCCCAGCAGCTGAGCAGGTCACTATGCCAGGAAGGAGAGCTGTGTCCACAGCATTATCTAGAGGGATGATGGCCCCATTCACAGCCACCTTTGAGGTCCTGACAGGATGCTTCCCACTCACTGCCCAGTTAGTGAAAAGTCACCTTCAGCAGGCCTTGGGAAGATGACAAAAGGTATATCTTCCCTCTGTAGGCAGCACAGGGCATCTCAAAAGAGATGCAAGTGGCTTGCCACTGGTTCAGGGGAGGAGGCACCTCTGGCCAAGAAGGTGGCATCCTCTTCATTGTGACCAGAGGATGTGCAAAGTCTAACACGGTGAGGACTGCCAGCTCTCACAGACATTCAGGGAACACCGGACATAGGGGCAGTACCTCCAGCTGAGTCTGAGGTCCATACAGGTCCCAGATTTTTCTTCTTCGGACATCAATCCCTCTGCCTGGATGCTGAAATGAGTAGAAATCAAGGGTCAAGTATGGGCTATCACAGTGAGTTAACATGAAGAAATGAAAGTGCTACAGGCAATGCACCACCACCACACAATCAGGGCAGGAGGCACTTGGCACTTGCGGGCAGCACAGTCCTCAGTTCTTGGGAACAAGCTCCGGCACGGCAAGTAAGAACCTGCATCCCACCAGCAGTTACCATGAGTCTTCAAGAGGGACCACAGTGGGATCTGCCCTGGATTACCTCCAGGGCCAGAGAAGATGCATGAGAAGATGATCTTGCACTCAGCCCTTAGTCAAGATCAGATTTTTAACATTTCGGCTCTCTACACCCTGGCTATGCTCACTAGCTCTCCCAAGACAATCTTACCCATTCCCTCACCAGGTGAGGAGGGTGTCCTGCTCAGAGATCCCACACTCTGGCTTCCAACCTTACTGGTGTTATCATTACAAACTCATTGCTTATAAACACTTGGGAAAGTGTGATCTTCCAGAGCTTCTACAGATGGGGGCAGCATTCTGAGACAGGCCAACTCTAAGCCCATGCAGAATAGCAAGGAGGGATGCTGGGCTCCTGGTGAATGGCCTGGAAAAACTCAGAAGGGGCTAAAGAGATGGCTTAGTGGTTCAGGCACATGCCTGCAAAGCCAAAGGATCCCAGTTCGATTCTCCAGGACCCACATAAGCCAGATGCACAAGGGGGCACATGTATCTGGACTTCATTTGCGGTGGCTGGAGGCTCCGGCGCACCCATTCTCTCCCCCCCCCCCACCTTTCTCAAATAAATAAATAAAATATATTTTAAAAAACTCCAGATGGAAAACTAGAGCTGTGCTTACCCCCTCACTGCTCAAGATGTGGACTAGGAGGCCATTTCCACACCCCAAGTCCACAAAGGACTGCTTGGCAGTAACTCCCCTCTCAGCTCTTTCTTCTTCCCACAGGATCTAAGAAAAGAGACAAAAGAAAGTAAACTACATGGTAATTCACTTCATTCAAGAAGAATCCTAACTGGTACACTTGTAATCCTAGTTACTTAAAAGATGAGGCATGAGGACTAGCAAGTTCAAAGCTTGCCTGGACAATCTGGAGAGACCCTGTCTCGAAATTAAAAATATAAAGACCTGGAGAGATGGCTTAGCGGTTAAGGCGCTTGCCTGCAAAGCCAAAGGATCCAGGTCAAGTCCCCAGGACCCACGTAAGCCAGATGCACAAGGTGGCACATGTGTCTGGAGTTCATTTACAGTGGCTGGAGGCCCTGGTGTGACCTTTCTCTCTCTCTCTCTAATAAATAAAAAAAATGTTTTTTTAATTAAAATATAAAAACAGGGAAATGGCTCAGTTAAAGCACTTGCCTAGCATATGTGAAGCCCTGAATTCCATCCCCAGTATTGTAAAGAAAAAAAAATCAATTCAGACACAAATCCCACTGTCCCTGGGTAGGGTGGAAGGCCTTAGTCTGGACCTCCAGGCAGCTGACATAGGTGAGCACAGCAGAACCAGTGCCTGGCCTTCAAGATAGCAGGTATTGGCTACTGCTCTGTTGGAAGCTTTGTTGATTCATCAGTAATGCACATTCAGGGTTGGGATGCAGCACAGTGATAGTGTGTGGCCAGCATGCGAGAGGCTTTGGATTCCACCCTCAGCACCACCCAAAAAAAAAGACCCACATCCAAGCAGTCATCTCTGAACATGAGCATTCCAAGATTAGGGTTCCTTCACACTTTCTCTACATCCTTCAAATTTTGTATGCTTTGATAACTAGGGTGGTTTGAGTCAGATGTTCCCCATAAACTCATGTGTTCTGAAAGCTTGATTCCCAGCTGATGGCAATTTGGGTGGTATAGCCTTGCTAGAGGAGGTGTGTTGTTAGGGGTGGGCTTAATGGTATATAGCCAGCTCCCCTAGCTAGAATCCAACTCACTCTTCCACCTGCTGTGGCAGAGATGGTATCCAGCCTCTGCTCATATCATGCTTTCCCCTGCCATCATGAAGACTCTCCTTCCTGAAGACTGTAAACCAAAATAAACCCTCTCGTCCCAAACAGCTGCTAGTTAAAGAAAGACCTATGGGGAAAGACACTGAGGCACAGAGCTGGAAGGCATGTGCTGGCCCCACAGTGACTATTAATCGCAGGCATGCAGCCTGACCTAGTTCCTGTAATTTAGTTTCACAATTTAAACACGCTTTATAGTCATGCAAAAATACCACACAGGAGTGTGAAAACCACTGTGTAACCAACCTGGGCAAACACAAGTAATGAATTCAACAAATGTCCTCCACTGCTGGTGGCATCTACCAACGCAACTTCCATACACTTCACATTAAGTATGAACACTACACCTGTTCTTACCAGCAGGTAGGTAGCAATAGCCACATCTTCATATACAAACTTTTCAGGATCTGTTACTTCAGGCCACACCTAAAAGGTTTTCAAGAGCATGTGTAAACTGATGTTCAATTCCCTAACCATTTCACAACTAAAAATAGCCCCCAAAATGCTTAAGTCAAACTACAATAACCACACAATAAAATTCCACAAATCCATATTGATTTCTAATAGAGATTTACAAAAAATACCAAAATTATTACACTATTTGTGTGTGACAGAACATGTCCAGTATGATGTGACTCAAAGGAAGACTTTGCAGTTAAAAAAATGAAGGTAAGACATTTAGATATACATCTGGACAACAAAGGAAAGTGCTATCTATCCTCCCTGTCACCCGGATGAGGACAGTGAACAAAACAATGAGGAGGGTGGTGAAGAAAGCTATAGGCAGTGCTCAGGAGACCAAGGCTCTGGCTTCCCTCAAGTGCTGGACCCTGACTGACATGCCAGATGATCATGAAGCCACATACAGTGAGCCAGCATCCAAACACCATCCAAGGTATGAATGCTGAGACTTACTTATTTATACCTGTGTCTGTGAGTGTGCGGGCATATGCCATGGTGCACAGGTGGAGGTCAGATGACAACCTCAAAGCATTGGTTCTCTCCCACCTTCCCTGAGATATGGTATCTCTTGTTTTATAGCTAGGACGGCCAGTCTAGCTAGCCTGCAAACTTCAGGATTCTTTGGGCTCTGCCTCCCATTGCCCCAGGCATGGAATTACAGTCATGTGTATGTGCTACTTTGTGTCTAGCTTAACGTGGGGATTATGTGGGTGCTAGATACTGAACTTGGATTGGCTGGCTAGCAGAGAAAGCAGTTTTCTCATCACTGAGCCATCTCCTCTGCCCAGGAATGGAGGATGACACAATGCCTGTGTGCATGCATGTGTGTGTAATGTGGTGCATGTATGTGGTACATGTATGTGCCCTCATGGCACCCCATATGCTCGCCTAAGGCAGGGGTGGCCCACCTGTGGTGGCCGGAGTGGAAGGCTGGATGTCCCACTTCACTGCTCTTCCACCTGGTCTTTTCTGTTTTGAGCCAGAATCTCTTTTTATTGATTCTGGAGCCTGCAGTGCTCCAAAGATCCTAGGGTCTCTGCTACCCTGTGGGGCTGGCATTACCAGCATGCATGGCCACACCCAGCTGTTTTCTATATGGGATCTGGAGATTACAATTTGGGCAGTTTCAGACCCCATAGGCCCTCATTAGTACACAGGAAGTGCACATGAGCACCAAACCCTCTCTCCAGCCCCTGGGAACAATGTTAAAAGGTGAAAAACCTGAGTACCTACTGGGAGGTACTCAATAGTTCACAGGACCATGTAGGTCGGAGTCTGAGAGAAAAGGGAGCCCAGCTCGGTGCAGCCAGCCCCGCAACATACTGTGCCCAGGCACATCCAGTGGTTACAGCACTAAGCCTGTGGTTTTGGATGCTTGGTCTCTCAAGAGCAGTGACTCACTAAGATCATTTCACCATGAAATTTATTACCTTTATGGAAGCATTCTCTTGTGACTTTAGCTTTTCACATATTTTTAAAATACCTTTAAATTATCCAGGCCCACATGGTGGCATATGCCTGTAATTCCAGCACTCAGGAGGCTGACTCAGGAACATCTGAGTTCCAGGCCAGCCTGACTATGTAGGGAGACTCTATCTTAAAAATAAAAACAGTGGCCTGGGGAAATGGCTTAGCGGTTATGGCATTTGCCTGCTAAACCTAAGGACCCTGGCTCAATTCCCCAGGGCCAGATGCACAAAGGGACACATGCATCTGGAGTTCGTTTGCAGTGGCTGGAGGCCCTGGTGCACCCATTCTCTCTCTGTCTCTGCTTCTTCCTCTCTCTTAAATAAATAAATAAATTAATAAATAAAATATTTTTTTAAGAAAAAGAAAAACAGTGGGCTAGAGAGATGTCTTAGTGATTAAGTCAGTTACCTGCAAAGCCAAAGGATCCAGGTTCAATTCCCCAGGACACACATAAGCCAGATGCACAAGATGGAGCATGCATCTGGAGTTCATTTGCAACAGTCGAAGGCACTGGTGAACCCATTCTCTCTCTATTTGCCTCTTTCTCTCTCCCTCTCTCTCAAATAAATAAATAAAATTAAAATGTTTAAAAAGGGGGGGAGCAGTTAAAAGCACTTCCTATGCAAGCATGAGGGCCTGAGGAGGCCTGAAAGTCCACTCTGGTTAGATCCCCAGGCCCCATACAAACAGCTGGGCATAGCCAAGAATGCCTATAACCTCCAGTCCCATGGAGGACCAGACACCCAAGAATTGGCAGAGCTTGTGAAAAAATGGCACGCTCCAGGATCAGTAAGAGACTCCAGCTCAAGTTAAGAACGGGCTGAAGTGCAAGTCCCCTCCAGCCACCACAGGCAAACCCATATGCACATTCATATACCACATACTCCACAAACACACACATTACATACACACAAGCAAACTAGAAAGAACAAAAAAAGTTATGTTGGGAGGAGGGAGAATTGGAGCGATGGCTCAGCGGTTAAAGGCCCCTGCTTTCAAAATCTGACAGCCCAGGTTCAAGTTCCCAGCACCCAATTAAAGCCAAATGCACAAGGTGGCACCTGCATCTGGGATTCCTTTGCAACAGGAGAAGGCACTAGTGCGCCCATACTCACTATCTCTCTCAAATAAATGAAAATATTTAAAAATTAACTTTTGTAATACAATAACTAACTCAATGACTTTTAGATTAAAATTTCCTTTTGATCTCTTTTAAAATGAACAAAAAGATCACTCCTCCCTAACACATCCCTGGGTTTATGCATCTGTATGCACAATAGCATCTTCAGGGGAGGTACCTGGACTTGATGTCTGCATCTGAACAAACCAGTGCTGACCACACAGAATGCATCTGCCCTTCCAGACACTGGCCATGCCTCCTTGTTCCATGAGGGGACCATGGACCCTTCTCCAGAGTTACCTTGACCATGCTCTTGTACTTCTCTTTAAGTTCCTGGTACACCTTGCTGTAGCGCATGACAGACACGAGGGAAAGAGTGCTTTTAAACTCGCTCTTCCTGTTCTCCACGGCCCACCTGGTCAGCCTGGCCAGAAGTTCTCCTCCAAGCCAGGTAGGCTTGGGATAAACAACGCCATCTGAATACCACCTCTCTGGACAGAAAATTAAAACAGATATGAACCTTTAAAGATAAGAGAAATACCAGTGAGAAGGGCCAGTTTTAACTTTCATTCCTAAATTACATGTTTATTCACCAAAAGAGAGCAAAATCTAAGACATCTATAATTACAAAACATGAGACCAAATATGAGAAAGGAGCTGGGAGTAGCTACAGATATCATCTACTGGGGAGGGGGGGCATCAAAAATAGCTCCATCTGAGAACCTGTCAATACACATCATAGCCCAAAAGATTCTCTTTCCTCCTGTCGTGTGCCAAGGAAGCCAACACTACATTGGTTTGGGGTTTTCACCAATTTCATGTTTTTATACATTTTCATGCAAGCCACTTGTGGCAGTACACTGGCTCACAGAATGCTCTGCCACAAAAGACACACACATCCCTGTGCTTCTGCCTTTCGTGTGTCCCGTGCAGGCAGAAGGGAGTAAGGGTGCTGTTTAGGTTTGTCCTTTCACTGCTCCCCCAGATTCAGATTCCCTTTCTGTAAGGTATGCTGAAGTAGGAAGAGCCTTATGCTTGCTGGGCAGACTGGAAAGGTGCCATAACAGGGTGTGGCAGTCACTAGACACTGTTCTGCAAGGTGCCTAGGCCTCATGACCTATGTACTCCCATCAACAACAGGTTGCTGGAGGCCAGCCCAGGCCCGCCTCAGACACTCAGGAAAGCCCAGTGACAAACCAAGGGCCATACTACTGGTAGGGAAACCCACTCTGCCCACTATACCTCGAGAAAGGCAGGCGCAGAGCACTGAGATGACATGTATACAACCCCCAAAACTGTCCTAGAAGGTACCAGCTAGCCAGAGCTTCAAGAAGTGAGGCAGGCATGGTGGTGAACACCTTTAGTCAGGAGGTTGAGGTAAGAGGATCGCCATGAGTTTGAGGCTGGCCTGGGCTACAGAGTGAGTTTCAGGTCAGCCTGAGCTATAGTGAGACTCTGTCTAAAAAAAAAGAAAGAAAAAGACTCACTGGAAGAGTAATGATTGAATTCACTCTTCCTCTAATTTGTTCCTTTAAAAAATACTAAATGGGAGCTGGAGAGATGGCTTAGTGGTTGAGGTGCCTGCCTGCAAAGCCAAAGGATCCCAGTTTGATTCTCCATGACCTTCACGTAAGCCAGATGCACAAGGGGGCACATGTGTCTGGAGTTCATTTGCAGTGGCTGGAGGCCCTGGCGTGCCCATTCTCAATCCCTCTCTGTCTCTCTGCCTCTTTCGCTCTCTCAAATAAATTAATTAATAAAATTAAAAAAAAATCTAAATGGAAATCAACTAAATGTCACTCTCCACAACAGGTCCAGATGCCACATGAGACCAGGTGCTTGTTAAATGGTATCTTTTTGAGGGTGTGGGGTGGTGGTGGTGCTGGGGTCAAACTCAGAGCCTAGCACGTGCTAGGCAAGCACTCTATCACAGTGACACACTCAGCCCATAGTATACTTTACAATAACATGCCACCTACCCTCAGGCCCAAGATGTAAACACAACAACATGGTGTCAGAATGTATTTGAACATGGTTGGGATTTGAAAAATCCCCCAAAGGTTCCTGTGTTGAAGGCTTAGCCTCGAATGCAGCACTATTCAGAGGGGGCCTGTGGGGGTAGCTGGATTTTGAGGGCTCTGACCTCATCAATAGCTTTATCCACTGAGGGAGTGGTGGCTTACAGGTTACTGGTAGTGGTAAAAGCTTTAGAAGGTGGGCTGGTTGGAGGAAGTGGGTCACAGAGGGGGGAGGGTCCTTGAAGGGTATAGCTTGTCTGTAGTCCCTCACTCTTGCAATCAGCTCCCTGACTGCCATGAGTGAGCAGCCTGGCTCCTCTACACGGCCTAGGCATGTAGTAGTGAGTGACCATGGGCCAAAACCTGTCTGTCTTTCTTTGACTCTCCAAGATACGCCTCCACAGTTCTGGAAAGCTGACTGGCACAGCACCCAAACTGGGTGTTGCTGACCATCAAAGTCACATGAAATGTATCGACTAGGGACCACCAGGAGGTCCAAACAGGCTGCAACCCCTAGACACAGGGCCAGCACCTACAAGAACCAACAGAGTCATCACTGGACTATACTTCTCAAACCATCTCAACACATACTCAGCTCTTCCACCCCCGGGGAACTTCCAGCTGCCCAGGGATATGACATATAGGATGAAAACTATAAAGCAGGGAAACAGGACTGGCCATCTAGTTCTTACCATTCTCCGTCACTGTGACTGAGCTGAATCTGATATACATTGCTCTCCTTAACCTCCAAATTCCCCCTGTCATCTTCTTCCAGAGGTAAGAAAGTGACAGTTCCACTGAGAACATCTGGAAAGAAAGACAAGGACAATAGCTCATAGCTGCTCAGTGGCTCACTTGAAAGTAGAACTGGGCAGCAATGACTATGAGGACACTTTCCAACCCACAGCAGCCTCTGGTACTTGAGAAAGGAAACTTGGCATCTCAATACCCATATCTCAATCACCACTGTAGTGGCTTGAATGAAAATGTGTGTCCCCCATAGCCTGAAATATGTTTTTATTAAGATTAAGCTTCCTACTTAAGTCTCCAGCATGTGGAGCCCTGCTGGAAGTGATATGTAGCTAGGGATAGGTGTGTTTAGAGCCAGCTTGAGCTTGCTGGTGTTGGCTCTTCTCTCTCTTTACTATGGATGAAGTGAACCAGCATTTTCCACCATGATGGAGCTTCCCCTGGAATCTGTAAGCCTGAAATAAACTCTCTCCTCACATAAGCTGCTTCTGCTGGGTGTTTGTCCTAGCAATGAAAAGATAACTGAGGGCTGAAGAGATGGCTTAGTGGTTAAGCTCTTGCCTGTGAAGCCTAAGGACCCCGGTTCGAGGCTCGATTCCCCAGGACCCATGTTAGCCAGATGCACAACGGGGTGCATATGTCTGGAGTTCATTTGCAGTGTCTGGAAGCCCTGGCATACCCATTCTCTCTCTCCCCCAACCCCCCCCCCCCCCACCTCTTTCTCTCTCTGTCTGTCGCTCTCAAATAAAAATAAACAAATAAATAAAAACAAACAAAAAAAATTTTAAACAAAGAAAAGGTAACTGAAACTGCAGCCCAGCACCTAAAAAGTGCCAACTGCTGGAGGCGCAAGAGCTGGAAGCTGGAGGACTGGTCAGCTCACATGAGTCAGAGAATAGAGCCTCTGCTCTAGCTGCCATACGTGATCTTGATCTTCTGACGTGAGCAGCACAAACATCAACCATCAGAGGTTGGCCCAGGACAGTGAACATCATTCCAGGACCTGTTTCATGTGGAGTCCCCAGTGTCTGCAGGAATGATGTACTCGCCTTCTCATTAAAGTACAAACACAACAACACATTCTTAGTTATAGCATTATATCAATTTATATGGAAACCTAAAGCTTGGCTGTATGTAGTTCTATCTCTAAAATCAATTGTGTTTATCTTTGACATAAAATAGTTGCAGGCTGGAAAGATGGCTCAACAGTTAAGGTGCTTGCCTGCAAACCCTAATGACCTGAGTTGGATTCTCCAGTACCCATGTAAAGCTGGACATACACAAAGTGGCACATGCATTTGGAGTTTATTTGCAGTGGCTAGAGGCCCTGGTGTGCCCATTTTTTCTTCCTCTCTCTGTCTTT
The DNA here is from genome assembly GCA_036346955.1 of Dipus sagitta. Taxonomy (NCBI): domain Eukaryota; kingdom Metazoa; phylum Chordata; class Mammalia; order Rodentia; family Dipodidae; genus Dipus; species Dipus sagitta. Next base: position 2,004,603 of record CM070781.1, on the reverse strand, counting down.
TCTTACAAATAAAACAAAATGATTAAATAAGTAAAATAAAATTTAGTTGTCTTGGTACACTTGACACCTCAGGCTGGAAACCTCTATTAAGGAGCTGCCGACTTCTGTGAAGAACCCAATAGCATCTCAACCCTTCCCACTAGATGCTAGTGGCTCTTTACTCCCTGGACCTAGCCAGGCATGGTGCTCAAAAACATCTTAAGTGAAAAACGTTGGTGGTGATGGGGGTGGGGTGGGTCAGAATTGTCCCTGGTTCATATTTTTTGCTGTAAATGAAAAGGCTGAGGTACTAAATCATCTGACCTCAGACTTTTTAACTCCAAGAACCATGTGCTTCACTGCTGGGTCGCGCTGGCCCGCCAATGGCATTACACTATCTTTATCAAGTACCAGGAACTGTTTTAAGCACTTTATAATGCATAATTTCACTGAACTATTCCAGTGACTCTAAGAGATTTTATTTCATCTTACAAATGAAGAAACTGAGGCAGAGAGAGCCCACCTAACCTGCCCACAGCCATGGGGCCAACAGTGGGCACAGCCATATTCAAAACCAGGTCATGAAGTCTCCAGGAATGGCATAAACATTGGCAGAAACTGAGTGAACAGTGATCTAAACACAAGCACTGCTAAGGAGTGGCACTTCCATAAGAGAGAAGTTCTGTCCTATCTCCCATTCTAAGCTGTGTGGAAAGCCTCCTTCCTGCACACTACTCACTGACCCTACCAATCTTCTGGGCAAGAAATGTTAAAAGACTGCTGTGATACCACTGACAAAGCCCAAGAACTCCTACCCTGGACCAGAGGGGCCAGAGACAGAGCAGTGAGAAGCTCAGGACTGTGGCTGAGATGGGCGCTGCAAGCCAGTTCATGGGTGTGGGCATTGCGAGAGACCCAGAGCTTGGAAACCAGTAGAGTCAGCCAGCTAGGATTCTGACCTCGAGCTGTGAAGGAGGACCAGTTTGTTCATTTGGCCATCAAGTGTACAATGATTGGTTAAAGGAGCAATGGGAAACATACACAGCTGAGAAAAACTTGAGGGAGGGAGTGGCTGAAGTCATGGCAGTTAAAGCACATGTTTGAAATGTGACTGACACTAAAGACCAGCAGGTTGCTATCCATCCAGTCATCATGCTCTGTCACATCTGTCTGTCCTGGCACAAAAGGCTTTCTTTTCACATCACTTCCAAGGTGTGGGTAAGGGAAGCCTCCTTCCTGCTGAGCTCTTTAACATTCAACATCTGGCTCACCCTTCACTTTGTCCCTGAACCCTTTCGGACCACTAACACCCACTCGAGGATCCCATCCTGGACGGAGGACACAATTCCCACACACCCTTCACAAACTACTCATCACGCACGTCATTCGCACAGCGCAAAAGAACAGGCACAGCAAGGTACCAACAGCGCCTTGTCACCGGCCTGGGGTTCCGCGAATGCTTTCCAATCTAATCTCGCCCTTCCCACTCTCAAACACACTCGCACCTTGCACGACCACCTCCCTCTTCGGCACTGCAAGCGGGCGATGCAGGCTTGTTTTCGGGATGACGGTTCTGAGAATCAGCTCGAGTTCCCCGGGTGCTTCTGGCTGCGATCCCGCCCCGGAGCCGGAGAGGAAAGCCAGCATCGCTGGATGGCCGTCGGCAAGGCTTGGGGAGAACCGCTGCCACAGAGAGTCGAGATCCGCGGCGGGGTCGTCGCTCTCGCGGGCTCCCGCCTCGAGGGGCCGTAGCCCGGGGTCCGCGGCGGCCGGCTCCCGCCCTGGCTGTCCCGGGCCGCGGTCCCCCTCGGGGGAAGCCTGCCCGGGCCCCGGTCTCCCCCGGGACTCGGCCCACGCTGCTCTCCTGCGGGCCTCCAAACGGGCGCCGCACAGCCGCTTGTTGGCCACCTGCGGCCTCTCCACCCACACGGCCACGGCGCTCCAGAAGCCCGCGGGCTGCAGCGCGCCGGGGTCGTCCACTCGCGCACGGCCCACCTCCGCCATGGTCAGCGGCGCGCAGTCCCGGCAGCGCGGGCGGATGACGTCAGGGGCGGAGGCCCGCGGATTGCGCGTGATGACGTCAGGGGAAAGGCGGAGACTGGGAACTGCGGAATGTGTGTGTGGACTTTCGTTCCTTGATTTTCTTGGTCGGCTCACCTTGTTTTGCTGCCTGGGAGGTGATGGTACCCAACATGGATGCGACTAGAGCTGAATTTGGAGGGGACCTGGAGGCGGTGTCTTCGTGGCACCGCGGTCCCACCCCGAATTACAGCACTGATGACCCATACATCAGCAAGCCTGAGCCGGGGAATTGTCGAGGTTGGTCCCCTCATGCCGGCAATCCTAAATAAACTCAGTGAGTCACAGACACAAAACACATCAAAGTAAAAGAGGGACTACTTGGGAAGATGTTCAGTGGCAAGGGAGCGAGGAGAACAAGATTGATGTTCAAAATACATTATACAGCGGGCATGGTGGCGCACATCTTTAATCCCAGCCCTCAGGAGGCAGACATAAGAGGAACGCAGTGAGTTCAAGGCCACCCTGAGACTACATAGTGAATTCCAGGTCAGCCTGGACTAAAGTGAGACTCTAACTCAAAATAATAATAATTAATAATAATAATAATAATAATAGGGCTGGAGGAATGGCTTAGCCGTTAAGGCGTTTGCCTGCAAAGCCAAAGTACCCAGGTTCCATTCCCCAGGACCCATGTTAGCCAAGATGCACATGGGGACGCACGTGTATGGAGTTCATTGGCAGTGGCTAGAGGCCCTGGCGCGCCCATTCTCTCTCTCTCTCTCTGTCCCCCTTTCTCTGCCAAATGAATAAATTACTTTAAAAATAAATAATAATAATAATAATAATGGAGCTGGAGAGATGGCTTGGCAGTTAAGGCACTTGCCTGCGAAGCCTAAGGACCCAGGTTCAATTCTCCAGTACCCACGTAAACCAGATACATGAGGTTGCACATGTGTCTGGAGTTCCTTTGCAGTGGTTACAGGCCTTGGAGTGTCCATATTCATTCTCTCTATCTCCCTCCCTCTCTCCATCCCTCCCTCTCCCTCTCCACTTTCTCTCTCTCTCTCAAGTAAATAAATAAAATTTTAAAATAATAATAATAGGACTGGAGAAATGGCTTAGCAGTTAAGGCACTTGCCTGGAAAGCCAAAGGACTCAAATTCTTTTCCCCAGTAACCCCAGAAAGCAAGATGCACAAGATGGCACATGCGTCTGGAGTTTGTTTGCAATGACTAAAAGCCCTGGTGCACTCATTCTTTCTCTCTCTCTCTCTCTCTTTTTCTCTCCCTTCCTCCCTCTCCCTCTTTCACACACTCTCAAATAAATAAATATGTAAATATAAAATAAAATAATAATAAATAAATGACCCCCCACAAAAACATGACTCCTCTTTTCCAATGCACTGCTTTGCTTTCCTGTGTGGGACAAAGTGTTACCCCCAAGAACATTACACCCACCTCACTCCCAACAGATGGACAGTGGGAACCATTGTGTTCCCCCACCCCCCAGTTGGGGCAAAGCCAATGCACAACCTGGAAAGAGGAGTGGTGACCCGATTTCCACTTGCACAAATCAGGAAATGTAACATGAAATTTCCAGAAAAATATTTCTTTATTGGACAGCTAATAATTAACTTCATGATTGTGGAGACTTGGAATGTTATAGATCCAGGGCCAAATTGTAAGGAAAGTGTAAAAGAAAGGCAAAAGAGAACACCAGACTTGATCTCTACAGACTGTTTATTGAGTGAAACATTGAGGGGCAGCAGCCTTTCTGTAGGATGAAGGCTGAAGCACTGGGCCAGGCAGGGCTACAAGCTTACAAGGAGGATCCAGGTCCAAGGAAGTAGATAAGGAACTGTAGTTATTTGTGTCTTTACTCAGCATAAGCTTTTTTTAAGCAAAATTGTCTATGGAGTAGCCAGGTGTGATGGCCCACACCTTTAATCCCAGCACTCAGGAGGCAGAGGTAGGAGGATCGCCAGGAGCTCGAGACCACCCTGAGACTCCATAGTGAATTCCAGGTCAGCCTGAGCTAGAGTGAGATCCTACCTTGAAAAAAAAAAAATTGTGTAGGGAAGATATCCCACCAGACAGTTTCTGTTCCCTCAAGGTTTTCTGGGCTAAGGGAACTTTATCAATTGGGAGTAGACAAGCCTGTCAAGGCTACTTGTTTCTGAGGTTTCTTGTCTTAGGGATAGTTAGGATAGTTATTTACTCTTTAGTTCCCTCTAGTTTTCAGGGAAGGCTACTAACCCTTCAGTCCAGACTCTGGAAAGATTAAAAAAAAAAAAAAGATTGGGGAGAACTGGGAATGAATAGGGCACTGCTGCATGGGCAGGAGTGGGGGTTATGTCAGATCCTCTGGTTACTTCCTGCTGGAGGGACAGTAGATCACTTGGGGTGTCCTGCATAGTCCTGTGGAAATTGGATGTTTAGGGGCTGAATTCAATGGCTATGAAGAATTCAGTGACTCACTGTAAAGTGTAGGCATGTATTCTGTCTTGGAGGAATTCAGTGAGGCATCTGAGAATGCAAGGACCAAAAGAGAGGGTGAACATTATCATAATCAATGGAATAAAGTAGATGTCAGAGACAGGATTACCAGAGATGGCAAGCATGCCATTTAAGGATGACGAGGAATCAAGCGCTGAAGAGCTGCATGACACAGTTCCAGCCCAGCTGTCTCTTCCTTGGAGTCCAATGTGGCCCCTCTATGGAAACATCTTTGCCTCTCTACGCTACAGATATCTATGGTTTTCTGTATAATGTTTGTCTTTTTCTGTCTTTCACTTGGTGCACCAATCTCTAAGTTTACTTTTCCAGCAAAAATGGATGTTAGTGAAGTGTTGGTCAACGTATCTGAAAGAAGCTCTGGCATAGAATTGGGAAAACAAGAAAATGGGTCAGAAATAATTGTTTTCCTTAAAGACCTTAAAGGAAGTCAGGCATGGAGTACAGTACACTGAGGAGGAAACAAAGAACCTCCTGGAACAATGTAAAAATTGTTCTATGACTAATTTTTCTGAATGGTGGCAATTGCAGCAAACTATGACTCTTTACCAAGAATCCTTACAGGAAAAACAACCAAGGTCAGAAAGAGTTCAATCGGGGGACCAAAGTCTAAGTATTGGAGGGACATGGAAAGGGAAATTCAAAATAAATGGTTGGGGGATGAATGGGCTTATTGGATGAATGGTCAATGGTGGGAACCCCCATTTTGTGGTTGTTCTGTCTCTCACCTTTAATATAGTAATTGAAAGTAGGAGCTCATGAAACCACAAGGGCTTGGCAGCACATACATGGGGAAAGTGTAAAAATAGTTAATCATTATAGGGGCCTGACAGCTGTGCTTGAGGTAAATAATTATGGGATTGTTTGATGTAAAGAAATAGCAAAAAGTTTCTATGAATTCTGTGTAACTGTACCTTTCTTGAAGTTTGCTCTTGCCTGACATGATCAGAAAATAAAAGACTGAGGTTAAGAGCTGTGGCAGCAGAGAGAGAGAGAGAGAGAAACTCAGCTGCCTTCAGCCCTAGCCTGTCAGCTTGCACCAGAACTTGACTTCGAGTCATTATTGTGCCAGTCCCTTTCACACCTCTCTTTGGGGACCCTCCTTCAAGCCAGGGCTGAACCACAGCACAGGATAGGTTTAACTTGAAGGGAGTAGAGCTGTAACATTTCTTAACTTATAGCAATAGACATTTTAGTTGGTCACAGAGAGATGTCATGTCACATGTCGAGAAATAATATTATTGGCCATTGTAAAGGCTAATACAGCCCAAAATATTATTGGCTCTGGATTGGTCATATTTACCTCCTCACAATTATTGTAGTCCATCATTGAAGTCTTTAGTCACACAAGTGTGGCTTTTGGGAGTTTCAGCTTTTAGTTTCCCATTTGCCAAACTTCATTTTGTAGTTTGTGTACATAGTAGGCTATTATTTCACATCAATCTTATGAATAGGCAAGGAGGCAGCTCTTCAGGAGAGTGATAGTTATTAGAGCCATTAGGAAAGAAAAATCTAGATCATGTCAAATCTTAGTCATTATTATCTGGTTATTTTCCATGTATGAGTTTTCTTGCATGTGACATGACATTTACAGGTGACATGAACATTATATTTAAGGCATAAAAATAATACAGGAGACAGGTAAGGAAGAAGGAGGTGTTAACTTGGATGGGAAGTTAATTGGAATTTGTGAAAATATAAAGATTTGGTTTAGGTCATGTAGGAAGTATAAGAGATTAGTATTGAAGCAATATTTGAAATATCTTAAATTATTTTAAATTTAAATATGATAGAGATTAAGACGTTAACTAATTCTGAAAATTAAGTTTAAAGATTTTGGGTTTTTTTTTTTTTTTTTTTTTTTTTTGGTGTTTGTAAGTCTTTAATATAGAAGGTTCACAGTCTTTACTTACTTGGTCCAAAGATCAGAAAGTCTTTTTTTGTTTTGTTTTCAGTTTTTTGTTTTTATTTCGAGGTAGGGTCTCACTCTGGTCCAGGCTGACCTGGAATTCACTGTGTTGTCTCACGGTGGCCTTGAACACATGGCAATCCTCCTACCTCTGTCACCTGTGTGCTGGGATTAAAGGCGTGTGCCACCATGCCCGGCTAGATCAAATAGTCTTATCTTTAGGAGAACCAATGAAAGTATATTAGAATGAAAGTCCAAAAGTTTGACTAGTCTTGATAATTTCTCATCAGTTGTTTATTTTATAAACATAATGAAATTATGTTTTATATAATTATATTGGCTATATAATACAATGAAATATATTTTATATAATTAGGCCCAGTTCTATTTGAGTAAGTTTATAGCAAATAAATAAAAGTCTTGGGCTGGAGAGATGGCTTAGTGTTTAAGCATTTGTCTGTGAAGCCTAAGGACCCTGGTTCAAGACTCAATCCCCAATACCCACGTAAGCCAGATGCACAAGATGGCTCATGCATCTGGAGTTCATTTGCAGTGGCTGGAGGCCCTGGTGTGCCCATTCTCTCCCTCCCTCCCCCCCCCTTTCCCTCTTCCTCGGTCTGTTGCTCTCAAATAAACAAAATAAATAAATTTTTCAAAAAAATTAAAATAAATAAAAGTCTTACCCAATAGGAAAACATATGAGTAGAATACTTAAGAAAACTATTGTTGTAAACACATGTCCTATGCAACAAAATATAGGCTTAGTTTTGATTTTTATGTCACATTTACATAGAGTTTAAATAAATAGTCAAAACTAGTTAAAATATCCTGGTTTGTTAACCTTGATATTGATATGGGAAATTAAGGCTTACATAACCAGCATCAGAGATGAAGTGAAGAGTCAGTCTATTTTTACATCAGTGTGAGTCCAGGGGAGAACCTCTTCCAAAGCCTGAAAAACTGGTTAATAGAGAGATATCTGTAGCTGTGTTATAGAGTGAAGAAGAAACACAAGATAATTTTAGTACTGGCCAGAAGCTATAATAAAAACTATGGCCTTGAAATAATACAAAAGCTACAGTGTCAGTACAAAAGATTGTGTAGTATGGGACATAATTAGCATAAAAGCTTATTACAGTACAAGATATAACTTTGGGCCAGAGGCCTTTAACTTTTCTTTTATCATAATATGAGATATGACATTATAAATAAATTTATCACATTATTATAGAGAATTATGTTTGAACTATATAAACAAGAGAAATACAAAGAATCAGCTTTTTAGAGGATAGGTACATCTTATTTTTAAAATATATAATAGTTATAAATATAGGCAGAACACGTCCAGTAAGACAGCATAAAGTTTTGGCATTTGTATTTGGTAACATCTTTGATATTAGTTTAGATACCTGTGTGGGTACCAATTTCCCCACAAACTGGAAGCAGAACAGCAGTGTTTAAGATCATTTTTCTAGAGCCAGGAACATGTCTTAAGTATCAATGTATCTATATGTAATGAATTTAAGATGCAAGAAATGAGACAATTAGGTAAGTGAAACATTGACTGAGAATGAGTATACATAGCTTAGGAATAAAGCCAAACCTGGTCATTATTGAGCTAAATTAGTCTGATTTTAACATACATTAGAGACATTATGATAGACATAGAGTGATTTCTTCATCAACTACCTTTAATCATTGAACCATTTTTAAGTTTAACATAGGGGATATTTATGACTGGTAGAACATATGAAGCCTAGACAAACTATATTAACATTGTTTGTATATTGCAGGCTTTCCTAGGACAGGAGGAGTTTCTTCAGTTTCCCCAAGAACAAAGTCACAATGACTAAATCACCTTTTATAAGACTTGGACAGTAATCTCAGTGATAATCACCCAGTAAAACAGCACGAACAAGACAGGAACCATCTTAAGGATACAATGTTTATTTTTTTTTAAAGATATAATAATTTTATTAAATAGTAAAAGGTTGACAAATAGAAGACCACAGCAAACTTGGTAGAGAACTTGAAAGTCAGTCTTTTACAACCATTATCATGATCAGATTAATATCAGTGAGTTAAAGTTTTAAAGTTTACAACCTGAATACTATAGCATCCTTCTACCAGCCAGGGCCATTCTTTGTTAGTCTGATATAAGCCCTGGACTAATAGTCATCTTATATATCTCAAGGAGTCTGTAATCCAATCAAGTACTTTAAGACTTAATTAACTTCGTCATTAACGTTTTGTTTAAGCTTACTCATACCTTCATCTACACACTTTTACCTTACAATCTAAGTAACCACTCTATAACAATCTTTTTTAATCAAACAGTTACCATCATTTAAAGTTCCCTCTCCAGTTCATCTTCCTTAGTCAGTTCATCTCATCACTACTAACAAAAACTTTTATTGTCCTTACCATAAAACTTTTAAAAATATTTTATTTTTATTTATTTATTTGAGAGAGGGAAAGAGGCAGAGAGAGAAAGAGAGAGAGAGAGAGAGAGAGAGAGATTGGGTGCACCAGGGCTTCCAGACACTGTAAACAAGCTCCAGATGCATGTACCACTGTGTGCATCTGGCTTATGTGGGTCCTGGGGAATCGAACTGAGGTCCTTTGGCTTTGTAGGCAAGTGCCTTAACCACTAAGCCATCTCTCCAGCCCGCATAAAACTTTTAATATGACCATTTAAGTTTTCATTTAACTTCCGCTTTTATGGCTAATTATAAATAGACTGTCTGGATTCCAATTGTCTTCCCATTTCCCTGGGTCAGCAGTCCCCCTAGGCTTCCCTCTTTTTTTAATATTTAAAAGGTCAGTTATATTAATTTCACATTTATGACTTTTATGTTACATTAAATAATGTTTAAATAAACAAACAAAAACTCATTAAAAATGAATCTTGAAATCCCAGCACTCAGGAGGCAGAGGTAGGAAGATCGCTGTGAGTTTGAGGCCACCCTGAGACTGAATTGCAGGTCAGCCTGAGCTAGAGTGAGACCCTACCTCAAAAAAAAATTTTTTTTAATCTTGATTTTGTTAAGTATTTAGTTTTTTTTTTTTCAGTAGTTAAAGTTTAACAGTAGGAAATATAGGTATAGTGCAATTTAACTTTGATTTGAGATATGACAATATAAATTTATCAACTTATTACAAAGATTAAAGTCTGAACTATATGAACAAGGTGAGAAAAATATGGAGAATGAAAACTTTTAAGTTAACCCATTTTACCACAGGCAACCCAAACCTTCTTAAGTCCCAAAGTCTTACCATGTCATTTTCATATCATTTTAAAACTTACCTTACAACAATATTTTACCTTATAAAGATTTCTGATCCAAAAATACATCTCTGGCTGGAGGGATGGCTTAGTGGTTAAGGCACTTGCCTGCAAAGCCAAAGGACCCAGGTTCAGTTCCCCAGGACCCACGTTAGCCAGATGCACAAGGGGGTGCACGTGTCTGGAGTTCGTTTGCAGTGGCTGGAAGCCCTGGCATGCCCATTCTCACTCTTGCTCTCTCTATCTCTATCTCCCTCTCTCTCTCTCTGACTCAAATAAATAATTTTTTAATTAAAAAAACAAAAATACATCTCTTTCTATAGAAGCAGGATTAGAATTTGGTGTATAAATATGTCTATTGTTGTAGTAAGCATGAACAAGCATCACATGTTGTCAAGAACATAGAAGTTAATTATTTTAAATGTATTGTAAGCCTGGTTTTAATAATTTAACATCATCTTAAAAATATATGAGTATCAGAACATTTAGTGACCATAAGCATTGGGACAATTAATAACCATAAATTTAGTCATACATAAGGACAGACTACATGAAACATAGAACACATGACATGACATTGTTGGCCAACATTAAACATTTCATGGAGAGACATCCTTTTAAGATTTTAGTTATATTTGAAATTGGTGAGGACTTAACAGAGCAACAGCCAGTGGTTTGAATTTAAAGTTGACATTTTTTTCTTTGGTGGCTTGTAATGAAAAGAAGGGGAAAAGGGAAAAGAAAAAAAGGAGAAAAACCCCTAGAAGCTGTATAGTGATTTTTACTTTTAGCAAGGAGAGAAAAATTAGATATCCATATGTAGAAGATGTTAAAGAGGCCTAGTAAAGACAGAGTTTCTTTAAGAAGGCAGGGTTTGTATTTGATTTAGTGAGATGGCTTGAATTTGGTGTGAGAGGGAGAGATCCTGGCAAGTCATAGCCAGAGGGCAGAACTGTGTGTAGAGATAGTTTTAGAAGGTGTAAGATTTTAGAGGCTTTTTGGTGACAGAGGAGAATTTGGTAGGTAGAACAAGAAGTACAAAGGGAAGGGCAGGTGTGAAGGGCAAAGAAGCCCTGAAGGTAAGGAACCTCGGACCATTTGCTATGTTTTCTAAGGAAGTTATCAAGACCAGTAAAAATATTAAAATCAACAGTACCAAATTCAGGCAAGTGATGGCCATTATCTAAAGAATATTGTGGCCAAATCTGAACAGAGAACTGGACTAATTTGGCAGGCAGGAGTTCAGGAAGTTTGAATTCCTTTAAATTAGCCTTGAGACATGCCAATGGAGTGTCTTTTTGAACAGATAATTTAGAGCCCATTTTGGAGGACAAGGACTAGAGTGGCCAATCCTGCCACCAGGGATACATCCCAGGCTTAAGGAGGGCAAATGAAACCCAAGGATTAGGAGGGACCATCCTCACATTTGTAATGCTTGGGGTGTCCAGTGGAATGACATGTGGGAGGCTCCTGGAGTCTCCAATTGTCCACAGACTGAAAAGTGAGAAAATCCCAGAGTTTCTAAGGTCTGGGGTGGGACACCTCCACTATAGAATAAGAATGAATACCTGTCCTGAAGTTGTAATTTGATGAGAGTGTGGATGCAGTGGATCACATGGCAAGAGGCCTCTAGTCTGGAGTTCTAAAGTCCAGTGGGAGCAGGTGAAAAGAAGAAGAAAAGGAAGAAGCCCCCAGGTATCAAGCTGGAAAGACTGAAGGTTTTGGGTCACAGATGGCTGTTTAGTTCAGAGTAGTGAGCACAGTGAGATTTTGTGCTCCTGAGGGAGTGAAACATTGGCAGGGAGGTAGAGAGGAGAAAGAAAGGGAGTGCGTGGCCCAAAAGCCCCAGAGGGCTCTGATCTGAGACACAGCACCAACATGTAAGGAAAGTGTAGGAGCAAAGCAGCACTGGGCCAGGCTGGAGTGTAAGTTTTCAAGGAGGATCCTAAGAAAGACAGACTGGACCAGCTGCAGATCCAAGGAAGTAGATAAGGAACTATAGTTATTTGTATCTTCACTCAGAATAAGCTTTTTAAGCAAAGTTGTCTGGGGAGGATATCCCACCAGACGATTTCTGTTCCCTCAAGATTTTCCATGCTAAGGGAAGTTTATCCATTGGGAGTTGAGGGGCCTGTCAAGGCCACATGTTTCTGAGGTTTCTTTATTGTCTGCTGGTCTTAGGGATAGTTATTAACTCTTTAGTTCTCTCTAGTTTTCAGGGAAGGCTATTAACCCTTCCCAAATAATCTTGGGCAATTCTTTGGGTCCTTTAATAGCCATTCATTGCTGTGACTGATCTAAAGTCATTATGACTATCAAATAAAACTTTGGGGGCTGGAGAGATGGCTTAGCAGTTAAAGGTGATTTCTTGCAAAGACTGACAGTTCTCCAGTATCCATATACAGCTAGATGCAGCTGGAGTTCATTTGCAGTACCACAAGGTCCTGGCTTGCCCATTCTCTCTCTCTCTCTCTCTCTCTCTCTCTCTCTCTCTCTCCTTGCAAATATAAAGAAAAATAAATAATACAATCTTTTGGAATGGGGCTGAGGAGATGGTTTAGCAGTTAAAGTCTGTTTGCTTGCAAAGGTTGCTGACCAGGGTTCAGTTCTTCAGTGAGGCAGTTTAAGGGTATCAGGACCCCTGTGTGAATTGCTTACTCTTGGCTAAATATGGGAAGTGAAGGCCTTTTATGGAGAATGTGACTTTTTCTTAACTCCTAAAACATCACCAGAGGAGGTGAATGTGTGCCTCTGTTTTCACCACTTCTTTTCCTGGAAGATAAAGGAATGTAAAGGGATTAGTCCCTTCCCTACAGCCTGATGCCACCCAGATACCTACCATCATGAGTAAACTGACCAGTCCAGCCACCCATCCAGGAGGCTCACATAAAAGACCCTAATCCAAGTTTCTAGCTGGGCTTTCCCATTTTCTAGGAACACTGCTCCAGCCCATCTAGGCAGTAGCCTTGCATCTCACTCCTTTCCTTTAGCTCTGAGCTCCATCTCTCTATGCTCTTCCTCCCCTAAGATATAATAAAATCTTTCCAGATCTTATCCTCTTCTCTTTGGATTTCATTTGTCAAAATTCATAAGACAAGAATTCATAGGCCACTGACTCAGTGAAAGCTTTGTATGACTATGATCTTCTGGGGCCCTAGATCTTGAGTAACTACTCACCCAACAGCTGAGATAAGGTTCCAGTACTCTGAAAGACACCCCAGGGCTGGAGAGATGGCTCAGGGGATAAAGGCACTTACTTGCAATGCCTGCTGGCCTAGGTTTGATTCCCCAGTATTTCCCAAGTACCCATGAAAAGCCAGATGCACAAAATGGCACTTGCATCTGTGGCAAGGGGCCCTGGAATGCCCATTTTCTCTATCTCTTAAATATATTTTTAAAAGACACCCCAAATTCTCTTATTACCAGTACCCACATAAAGCCACATTCATAAAGTGGCACATACATCTAGAGTTCATTTACAGCAGCAAGAAGCCCTGGTGCACCCATACTCATTCATATTCATTCCCCCCCTCCCCAAATAAAAATTTTAAAAGTGGGCTGGAAAGATGGCTTAGTGGTTAAGATGCTTCTCTATGAAGCCTAAGGACTTAGTTTTGATTCCCCAGTGTCCACATAAGCCAGATGCACAAGGTGGTACATGCATCTAGAGTTTTGTCTCTATCTCTCTCTGTATCACTCAAATAAATAAAAATAAATAAAATATTTTAAAATATGTTTTTAAAAAATTTAAAGAAATCTTTTGAATGTATTAACTTAGCAAAGCAGTACCTCCCACCAACCCAAAAGCTAAGGATGTCACCAGACAACATCTGAAGCCTATTCCAGAGACCACCCTATTTGCTGTAACCTGTCCACCTAATGCCCCCACCACCAATGTATTTATTTTCAAATACTTTTATTTATTTGTAAGGAAAGAGAGAGGGAAAGGGGGCATGCCAGGGCCTCCTGCCACTGCAAACAAATTCCAAATACACATGCCACTTTGTGCATCTGGCTTTACATGTGTAGTGGGGAATCAAACCCAGGTCATTAGGCTTTGCAAGCAAGTACCTTTAACAGCTGAACCATCTCTCCAGCCCCCAGCAGTGTATTTTTAAATGCCTTGATTTGTTATGGATAAGGAGATCTTTCCGCCAAATTCTCTCTGACCCCAACATCAGCAGCCCCCAACCTCAGCAGCTGTCTCAGTTCTTGTGCTCCCAAGGAAGAAGAATGCATACCAGGGCACAGGCAAGGCAAGTAGCCAAGGTTTCTTTTTGGCAAACAAGAAAGCATAAGTGAAAAGTTCACCCTCCAGAGTGGAGAGTAGCAAAAAGCTACTTTTAGTCTCTGGATTCATGATTCTTTGTCTACCATTTCTCCTCCCTTGGGGAGGTCTGGAATAAACAGGTGGAAGCTTCCTTAGAAGCCATCTGTGTTAGTTACTATGTTGTTGCTATGACCAAATACCTGGCCAGAAGTAACTTAAACAAGTAACAGTTTATTTCAGCCTATAGTTAGAGGACATGATCCATCATGGCAGGTAAGGCATGGTGGCAGGAGCATTGAGGCAGCTAGTCACATTCAGTTCACAGTGAGGAAACAGAGTGATGAATGCTGCTGCTCAGCTAGTTCTCTTCTGTTAATATAGTCCAGGCTCCAGCTAGTGGACTGGTGCTGCCCACAGTCATGGTTGGTCTTCCCCGTCAACTGACCTAATGGAACAATCCTCCAGAAGCTATCCTAACTAGATCCTTCACCAGCATGTTTAGAGACTCCTTTCTTAGATGATTCTGGGTCTTATCAAGTTGACAGTCATATAAACTGTCACACCATCCTTACCCCCAATTTAGTCTGCTACAATTATATGCATTATATACAAAAATATGTATAAAGGTGTAACTAACCACAAAGTTGAGTTTACTAGAGGAAAGGGCAACAGTGTCTTGTGTACCCTCCTCAGAGAGGAGTTCCATGTGGGCTGTAGCCTGCTGAGACCAGCTTTGTTGTTTCTCCCAGATGCCTGTCCTTCCTTTTATCTGGCTTAGCTTGGCTATCTCATACCCCAGCTCCAAACCCTCTTATTCATCTTTCCCAGTGCTCCTGATATGCCCATTTTAACCCTAACAGGGTGTAGTAGTGAACTTCACATTGCTCAGATGAACATCCTGAAACAGCGTACTAAGGGTTCAAGAAAGTCCTTGAGCCTTAAATCCTAGGCCCATGTCTATTTTTTTTTTTTTTTTTTTTTTTTTTTTTTTTTTTTTTGGTTTTTCGAGGTAGGGTCTCACTCTAGCCCAGGCTGACCTGGAATTCACTATGGAGTCTCAGGGTGGCCTCGAACTCACGGCAATCCTCCTACCTCTGCCTCCCGAGTGCTGGGATTAAAGGCGTGCGCCACCACGCCCGGCTTTTTTCTTTGCTGTGTTTTTCAAGGTAGGATCTCACTGTAGCCCAGGCTGACCTGGAATTCACTATGGAGTCTCAGGTAATCCTTCTACCTCTGCCTCCCAAGTGCTGGGATTTAAGGCATGTGCCACTATGCCCAGCTCCTGTGTCTACTTTTAACCAAAGAATTGAATAAGATAAGACTAAGAAGGATAATTATCAAATTATTATATTTATTGAGGGAAGTACTGAACCAAAGGAAGGAACATGAATACACCCAAATGGTCTGAGAACCCGCATGGTGGGCCTGGAAAAACTGCAGAGAGGACAGAAAAGAAAGTACAAAGAGTTCCTGCCATGTGGAGGACAGGAGGAAGTAAAGAGCCCATGTGGAAAGTAGATGTTAGGTGGTTCTCCCCTCACCTGACCCAGTTGGACTGAGACGAAGGGAAACTCACCAGAAGCTGGAGGTTCCCCAGTGGTCAGGCAGCCAAGAGAGAAAAAGAGAGAGAGATTGAGAGAGATTGTCATCCCCTAGTAAAATGAATTTATAATGTTATGGCAGTGGATTTCACCTTCTGACTCTGGTGAGCCAGAGAGACAGCTGCTTGACCTGGGGTAGAGACTGGCTCAGGAAATGGCCAGCTATTTATGCCAAGTTCTGGAGTCTAAGTTTAACCAAATACAATATCAGGATTAGCTTTGAATTCTATTTTTTTTTTTTTTTTTTTTTTTTTTTTTTTTTTTTTTGGTTTTTCGAGGTAGGGTTTCACTCTAGCCCAGGCTGACCTGGAATTCACTGCGGAGTCTCAGGGTGGCCTTGAACTCATGGTGATCCTCCTACCTCTGCCTCCCGAGTGCTGGGATTAAAGGCATGCGCCACCACGCCCGGCTAAGCTTTGAATTCTAGAAAAAGACCTCCCTCCCAGGGAAGGGCTCAGGTATGGAAAAACAGGTCTAGGGAACTAGGCAAGAGTTAATAAATCAGTCCCCTTGGTTTTTCTTTTCTTTTTCTCTTTTTCTTTTTTTCAAGGCTGAGGACCAAACCCAGGGCCTTGCACTTGTTAGGCAAGCACTCATCCACTGATCTAAATCCCCAACCCCACAGATAAGAAGTCAGATCATTCTTTGATTTCTGGCAAATGCAGACCTTCTTGCCTTTTTACATTCAGGGCCACCCTAACTGCCTAACAAAGCAACCTGACTCTCTCTCTCATTTTCCCTTCTCTTAAGAAGGCATTCTATCAGGAGCCGTAGATTGTTGCTAGAAAACTTTCAGTGCCAGGGATGGTATACCTTCCAGTGAGCTGTTGGCCAGGGAGGTCCCTGATGCCCCCAAAACATTATAGGCCATTGCTGAGGTCCTTGGTTTCCCACCAGGAATATGATAAGACCCTATTGCTGAAGACTCCACATACTTGGGCTGCAAGGCCACTTAGAAATCCTGCTGGAACTGATCTGATAACCTCCCCCATGTAGACCAGCTGACAGAAAGCTGTAAGAAGCCATTCTGCATACAGTTCAATGGAAGAAAGAGAAATCACCAGTGAAGATACTCAACAGTGGACACTGCAAGCCTTATATTTGGCCAGCCAGGCCAAATGAGCCAATGGGTGCAACAGTGGCACGTCTATCATGGTGGAAATCAACTGCCCTCTAATTTGACTGGAGGCCTGCTCCATGGGAGGGAATACATCCCTGATACTGAAAACTTAAAACAGGGGTAGTCATGAGCCCTAGGGGTGTAACATCTGCTGCTGTCTGGCTAAATGTATATACTATGCTTATGAAAATGCCCAGTAATCACCTCTCTTAATGTTCATACCCTTATGTTAATGCTACTCTCATTTTTGGTAGAGAATCTTCTCTTTTCAGATGGCAGTGACCTTGGGACGACTCAGAAGGTATCATGGTGCTGTAAAGAAGTGACCCAAGTGCTCAGTACTGCAATATCTCTATCACAGCTTCCAAGGCTCAGGGTCTAATGCAGAAGAGATGGAGGAAAGAATGTAAGAGCCAAAGGAAGGGTAGAACTCCTTACAATGTGCTACCTCCAAACACAAAATGGCCTGGATATCCATAACCTCACAGTGCATGACACTGCCTGCATAAGACCATCATAAGAGGAGGAAAAGATCATGACATCAAAATTAAAGAGAGACTGATTGAGATGGGGATATGATGGAGAATGGAGCTTCAAAGGGGAAAGTGGGGGGAGGGAGGGTATTACCATGGGATACTTTTCATAATCATGGAAGTTGTTAATAAAAATTTGAGAAAAAAAAGGCACTCTAAGTGCTGTTAGAGGAAACAGAACAGTTACTGGTCAGTCTTTACTGCTTCCAGCTTAGCAGGAAACACAGAAATATGGCAGAGTCTCTCCCAAAGAGGGGAACTATTCTAAAGGACATTGAAAGTGTACTGATGGAGTGCAGGAAGACAGTCCTGGAGGGAAACATTGGGGAGAAAGAATAGAAGCAAGGAGTTAAGGAAAAGTGGGCACGTAGCAAACTGGTCACCTTTAGGGTTTCCATTCTTGTAGACTTCTAGGCCTTTGAGAGCACTTGAAGGAACCCAGGTAGATGGAGTTGGATTGTCTCAAGACTATCTGAGCATGAGCTGACAGAGATTTTCTCCCAGAACTGTGCAACAAATGGCACAGTAGTGTCTGACATGATCTGAATTTGTTTCTGTGTGGCTTGTAAAACAGATGAGATATAAGCAGAGTTATCACAACACTTAACCATGATGTAAGGTTCAGGAGTGACCAAAACCATGGAGACTACTCTGAGGCAAAGATGGAAGCTTTTATTGGGGAAAAACATGAGCTGCCAGGACAGACTGTCAAGAGTGGAGCAGTCAACTTTGAGATTACAGATAGTGTACTATATAGAGCTCTTCAGTTGGGGGAAGGTGAGGAAGGGAAGGCATTCCTTTGTTCTTTACATTAGCCATAGGGTGAGACCAGAAATGACCAGGTGGGAGATAATGGGGCAGGAAACCTAGACCTGGGGCATTGTTAGGCAAGGAAGGGATAATGGCTGGGTGGTGTCTTGAAGAGTGTAGATGACCCACTTTCTTTTGTCTCTGTCATCCTCCTGCTGTCCTCAGTGACTCCATTTTGTCCTGACCTAACATTCTAGCCTTTTGTTAATGATAAGAGATGAAGGTTAATTTTTCATGCTGACCATAAGGGCGATGAGTTCTTATGGGAGAGGATGGATAATGCAGTGGATGGGTCTTTCTTCAGGGCAGGTGATGAGGCAGTTTCATGGTGGCTAGAGGTGAGAGAGTGATGAGATCAACAGTGCCAGTGTAGCATGTTGTTACGACTTGGTCCTGAGTGAAGCAGAGACTTCTCTCTTACCATCCCTGTATTGAGCTGGCTTCAGGGCAGTTGCTGCCAGACACCTGTTATAGAGAAGGTGAAGGAGATGGGTTCTGTGCACCCTGTGAAAAGACATAAGGGAGAATAAAGGAGCTTGTTACTCTTGTCAAAACCCCAGGTGTAAAGAGAAGATGAGCATTTAGAGGCAGGAGAGAGAGGGCTTGGGACAAGAGGAGGCAGAGGGGCATTTTCGGATCAGGGGAAGAGTAGGAACACAAGAGAGTTTAAGTTTGAGAGTGTCCATTGGGGTGGCAGAGTACTTATCCCTGAATGGGATAGGGTAAGGGCTAAGAAAGGAGGGGGCCTGAGGAATAGCTCTGATTCTGGCTAAGGCAAGTGGGAGGAGCTAGGGTCAAGGTAGGTGAAGTTAATCAGGGATATGCAGAGGCAGAAGACTTGAGTTAATGTTAGAGTCTAGTACTATAAGTCAGTTTGAGTCATTGTTTATATTGTAGTTATATTTTTCTCCTTGGGTGAGTAAGAACACATAGGCTGCCAGAATTAACTGTATATTTTGGAGATCAATAATGGTGCTGTAGGAGAGACTTTTAGAAACCTGTGAGTTCAACCTTGTATCCAAGCAAATCCCAGTGTCTATTTTTTAATTTTTTTTATTGACAGCTTCCATACTTACAGAAAATAAACCATGATAATTCCCTCCCCTCCCCCACTTTCCTCTTCACAAATCCACACTCCATCATATTCCCTCCCTCTTTCCATTAGTCTCTCTTTTATTTTGATGTCATCGTCTTTTCCTCCTATTCTGAGGGTCTTTTTATGCGAGGTCATGGATATCCAGGGCAATTTATGTCTGGATGACTGCATTGTAATAAGTCCTACCCTTCCTTTGGCAATTACATTCTTTCTGTTACCTCTTCAGTAATGGACCCTGAACATTGGAAGGTGTGCTAGAGATGTTTTAGTGCTGAACACTCCTCTGTCACTTCTTCTCAGCACTATGGTGCCATTTGGGTCCAAAAGTGAGAGTAGCATTAACATATGGGTATGAATGTTAAGTAAAATGCTTACAGGGCAGTTTGGTGAGTATAATATATGTATTTAGACAGACAAGAGCAGGTGTTGCTGTAAAGAGAACAAAATGTTATATTTCTCTACATTTCTTTATATCAAGCTTAGAGAAAAATAGAAGTCACTTCCTTGGAGGAGCTCATAAAGAAAATAGAATGAAACACTTGCTTAAGCAGATGGGGATGGCAGATTGGTCAAAGGCCTACCTCACACCCCCCAGGCACTTCCTGTAACTGACCAACAGACATGTTCACAAGTTCATTTTGTTTTTTATTCCCTATAATCCTCTAACAATAGAATGTCCCTGCTTTAATGCACTGAATTCCCCTTTAGGTTTAAAATTACTTTTATAGTTATAGCTGTAACATATGAGTTGTGATTTATGGTTTAACTCCCACCCTGTTTTTATAATAAACATTTTGTAGTTTTTTTTTTTTTCCAATAAAAGCTGACACTCTGAGCAATTTAGGGCTGCTCTCAGAGATCCCGCCCTCTGATGTGCAGCCCTGGAGCATGTTGGTTCACACCCAGCACTTTGTGAGTCAGTGGTCTTACTTGTACTACACCAGACCCTGGTATATTGTACTCCTAAGTCTCATAACTTCCCCCACCATAGGCTTTTGATTAGGTTTTCAGTACTAGGCATGTATTCCCTCCCATAGTGTTGGCTTCCAGTCCAACTAGAGAGCACTCTGTTTACCCCATAACAGACATGCCACTATTGCACCTGTTGACTGATTTGGCCTGGCTGGCCAAATTTGAGGCTTGCAATGTACACTATTTTACCCATTGGTAACTTCTGTCTCCCATAGGACTGAATGTAGTGCAGCTTTTTCCACCTTTATGTCAGCTGGTCTACAGGAAGGGGTTTTCAAATCATCTGCAGTTTGATTTCTTGGTGACCTTGCAATTCAAGCATGTGGAGTCTTCAGCAATAGTGTCTTGCCATCTATTCCTGGTGGGAAACCATGAGCCTTGGCAGTAATCTGTAATGTTTTGAGGACATCAGGGACCTACCTGACCAACAACTCACTGGAAGGTATCTCATCCCTGGCACTGAAATTTTTCTAGTAACAGTCTATAGCTTCTGAGTGTACTGAATTTTGATTAATCCTCTTCTTACCCTTCTTTTACTCAATCTCTTCCCCTGACCTCACTTAGGCCATTCCACCCCCACTAATCTGTTTGTCTACTTACATATATAGAATACCATACCCTTAAGTCCTCCCCTCTTTTCCCTTTTGTATAGCCCTTTTCTAGCTTACTGGCCTCTGCTACTAATTTTTTCTCAAACTCACACACAAGTCTGAACATTTGTAGCTGGGATCCATATATGAAAAAGAACAAATAAATTTTAGGATTGTTTTTTCTATTTCCATGAAGAATGCCATTGGAATTTGAATGGGGATTGCATTAAGTATGTAGATTGCTTTTGGTAAGATTGACGTGTTCACAATATTGACTCTTCCAATCCAAGAACATAGGATGCCTTTTCATTTCCTAGTGTCTTCTGCAATTTCTTGCTTGAATGTTTTAAAGTTCTTATTGTAGAGATCCTTCACTTCCTTGGTTAGGCTTATTCCAAGGTACTTTTTTTTTTTGAGACAATTGTGAATGGAGTGATTCTCTGATTTCATCCTCCACATGTTTGTTGTTAGTATATAGAAAAGCTACTGATTTCTGTGTATTTATTGTGAATCTTGCTATGCTGCTAAAAGTGTTTATCAGTTCTAACAGTTTGCGGGTAGAGTCTTTAAGGTCCTTTATGTATGGAATCTTAACATCTGCAAATAACAATAATTTCTTCTCTTCCTTTCCAATTTGTATCCATTTTATGAGTGCCTCTTGTCTTATTGCTATAGCTAAGACTTTCAGTACTATATTAAATACAAGTGGGGACAGTGGACACCCTTGTCTTATTCCTGATTTTAGTAGAAAAGTTTCAAGTTTTTCCCCATTTAGTATTATGTTGGCTGTAGATTTATCATAAATAGCCTTTACTATGTTTAGATATGTTCCTTCTATCCCCAGTTCCTATAGAGCATTTACCATGAAGGGATGTTGGATTTTGTTAAATGCCTTTTCTTCATCTATTGAGATGATCATGTAATTTTTGTCCTTCAGTCCATTTATATAGTATTACATTTATCACCTTGTGTATGTTGAACCATCCCTGTATCTCTGGGATAAAGCCTACTTAGTTGTGGTGAATGATCTTTTTTATATATTCTTGTATTATGTTTGCCACTATTTGTTGAGAATTTTTGTTTTATGGTTTTCGAGGTAGGGTTTCACTCTAGACCAGGCTGACCTGGAACTCACTACATAGTCTCAGGGTGGCCACGAAGTCATGACAATCCTCCTACCTCTACCTCCTGAGTGCTGTGATTAAAGGCCTGCACCACCATGCTCAGCTGTTGAGGTTTTTTGCATCTATGTTCATGCAGGAAATTGGTCTGTAATTTTCTTTTTTTGTTCTGTCTTTGTCAGTTGTTGTTGTTAGGGCGCTGCTGGCTTTGTAAAGAAGGAGTTTGGTAGTATTCCTTCTTTTTCTATTTTATGGAAAAGTTTGAGAAGCATTGGTGTTAGTTCTTCCATGAAGGTCTGGTAAAATTCACCAGTGAATCCATATGGGCCTGGACTTTTTTTAACTGGGAGATTTTTTTATAACTGCTTGGATCTCTGTACTTTTCATAGGTCTACTTAATGGATTATCTCATCTTGATTTAATTTTGATAGGTTATATAAATCTAGGATATCATCCATTTCTTTCAGATTTTCAACGTTAGAGGAGTATATATTCTTAAAGTATGTCCTTATGATTTTCCAGTGGTCATATGCACTAGAAGCTTGAGGAACTCTATGGGGAACACCTCTGGACCATGGCCACAATGCCAATCCATCCAATTGGGTCTGGCAATGGTACCATTGCTGGTATTCTGAGTGGGGATGTGGGAAATGGCCCCATGGGGTTAAAACCTGGGGGAAAGAATAGGTATAGCCCTATTCTACATAGTGACACAAGACATGATTGGAGGAGTTATCTATTTTTTTGTAGCTGTCTGTGCTATATCAATCCATGAATAGGAACTAAAAATAAAAAAACAGGAGTCTGTATATACACTTTTAATATACCTTGTCTGCTAAATTCATGGATAATGTACACCAAGTCATTAGTAGACCTACAAAAGCAGCTAAATTCCCTGGCTGATTTGGTTACACAGAACCAGAGAGGCCTAAAACTGCTTACAGCTGATAAAGGAGGATTATGCTTATTTAAATAAGGAATGCTGATTCATACAAAGAGATCTGGAATTACTATGAATAGAATCCAGAGACTTAATGGAAGTGTGGCTAAAAGAGAGAAAATTAAGAAACTTCTGGCTGTTGTGGGACAGCTACTGGTATAAGCCCTTGATTAGATCACTAACAAAGATCTTCTTAGGATTATTATTTAGGCCTTGCATCTTGGACCTCCTAAGTAGACTAGATACTCTCAGCCCAAGGTCTTATTAAATCCCAATGAAACAAAATGGCTCAGATTTATAAAAGTTGATGTCTTTTACATAAAATTGACAAGACTTCAAAAAGGGGGAAACTATTGAAGGAATGCCATATATTTAATGTTTCTAGCTTATATTAGATTAGGTGGAATATAATCAATGTATCTATAAGAAATGTAAATATACCTAGGACTTTCAATGAAGTGATAGATGTTGCACTTCACTCCTCTGACACTGCAGCAGGGTGGGGTTGGGGGGATTCCTCTGATGGTAGCTAACAAGAATTCTGTGATTCTGAGCCTGACCCTTTTGGACAATATGTACCTTATCTCAGGAGACAGCTGCCTGTACTTAATCTTATTTGATAGAATCCTACACTCATGGATGTAAATCTCTCCCCTCTCTAAGTACAGGAAAATTCAGACAAAGGACTGAAAAAGGTATTTAAGTTCAGCACAATCTGAGTTCAGGGCCTCTGTCAGGGTTTTTTTTGGCATTAGCCAGCAGAGGTCTATGCATGAATAAAAGCTCTTTCCCTCACTCTGAAGTGGACTTTCCCTGATTATTCTCATTGACTCATTAATTCCTATTACAATAGCAATTAATTTGATATGCAGTAGAAATTTTTATTAACATAAAGCAATATTATATCTTACCCATGACTTAAAATTGATAAGGCTTAGGCAAGCTATCTCAACATATTTTACAAATATATATAAAGGTGGGGGGCTGGAGAAATGGTTTAGCAGTTAAGGCATTTGCCTGCAAAGCCAAAGGATCCCAGTTCAATTCGCCAGGATGCAGATAAACTAGATGCACAAGGGGTGCATGTATCTGGAGTTTGTTTGCAGTGGCTGGAGGCCCTGGCATGCCCATTCTCTCCCTCCCTCTCTCTCTGCCTCTTTTCTCTCTCTCTCAAATAAATAAATTTTTTAAAATGTATTTTACCTAACAAGGATAAAAGTTATGACTGAAATTAAATCATTTAAACTTAAATTATAAACCTAATGATGACCATTTGAGCAAATTAGCATAAACAAAACAGGAGCTATTTTTTTTTTGTTTGTTTGTTTTTCGAAGTAGGGTCTCACTCTAGCCCAGGCTGACCTGGAATTCACTATGGAGCCTCAGGCTGGCCTTGAACTCATGGAGATCCTCCTACCTCTGCCTCCCGAGTGCTGGGATTAAAGGCGTGCACCACCACGCCCGGTTTAGGAGCTATTTTTTAAAACCCCAATGTTCTTAGGTATGGGAACCTTATCTTGGGAAATTAAACACTAATAAGTGAACCTTTATCATAAAGCTCAGTTTTTCTGATAGTGATAACCTCAACAAATAAAGAAATATAGTTAACTTGGTTGAGCACTTTTAAGCTAGTTTTTATAACCCTAAAACCACGAACAAATTAACGTTAGTTGGGACTTTAGCCCTGGCATTGAAAGATTACCAATAAATACAACTAACCTGCTTCTTTGGCTTCTGTACAATTGCTTGCTTTACCTAGGCATAAGGACAACCATTTTATGAAGGAAAAACATGTTATACGTGACTTTCTGCAGTACGTGACTTTCTGCAGTACGTGACTTTCTGCAACTAGCCACCTGGGCCCAGATAAGGAGCTAGTTAACTGAAATGCTGACCTTAGCCCTAGAGATCTGTGCTTGTTTGCCCACCTGTGCTTGTTTGCCCAACCCCTGTTTGCTCAACCGTAACCCCCTTACCCAATTTCTGGAAAACCTCCGCTCAGAGACAATTGAACAATGCCTAACCGCAGGGGCCCTAGCTCCCTGCCTGAGGTCACGATCCCTGAGCCGAGGCGACACCCTGACGACATCTGAAGAATCCCTGAACTGAAACATGTTTGAGATATTTCCGCATGTTTTACGATCTTTCCCTTTAAAACCCCTACCTCCCGGCGGCTCGAGGCTCTTCACCCCTCCTGCGTGAGGACTTCGTGTCGAGCCCCGGTGCACCGGCTTCACAATAAACCTCTTGCGGCTTGCATTGAGAGCTCTCCGTGTGAGTGTCTTTGGGTCTGGTAGACAATCCCGCTTGGGGACCCTCCGGGGGCTCCCCACAGCATCTTGAGACTTGTATGGCAAAAAGGTCAGGTTGAAAAATTATGTAGTATTTAAAATTGTCTTGTAGTGGTCAGTGTTTTATATTTTAGAAGATAGTGCCCAGTCTCTCTGTGACAGAGAAAATTAGTTTGTTGTGATCTTTGGAGTCTAATTTTCTCAATGTTTTAGCAGACAGTCAAGGAGGGTCCCTTGTGGAACTTTGGAGGTAGCTGTTCAGAGTGACCAAAGGAAACACAAGCCTTGCTACTCTATCTAAACATCTCTAGTGAGGCTCAGCTATTCCCTGAAGAGATATCCCTCTTATGAGGAGATATCTCTTGTACCCATTCCTGCAGCCAGAGAATAGGACAAAGAGTCTACTGGTGTGGGGTCTCCAGACACCAGCATGACTCATGTATTTTTTCATCTTAAGATCCATGGCGTTAAGTCCTTTCCAATGGGTCCTCAAACAAGCTTAACTATGTTGGGGAAGTATGCAATTGAACTCTTACAGGATGGGGCCCTAAATTGTCCATGGCTTTAAGTTCTCATCAGAGTTCCCAAACAGTTTTGGGGCTATGGAATTAAACTCTTATTGGATAGGACTGTTTCCCAGGGCCTACAGATTTGAATCCTTATTAATGAACCCCCTATTCCTGTTCTAATGGTCAGAGAACAGGGCCCCTAAAATCCTGCCTGCATAGTATGTTTTTAGACATACATTTGGGTTTTGAACATGTCCCTGTCTGAAGGAATATTGACAACATTAAACCTTAGGAGTAACTGAAATGTAATGCAAAAACCTTTGGAAATCTGTATATCACTATATATGATGTATGAATCTATACGTGAAACTTTTCTAAAATTAGGGGCAAACCAAAAAATACAAAATGAGTATAACCATTGGCAAGTGTGGTAGTTTGAATAGATGTCCCCCAATAGATTCAGGAGTTTACTAAAACTTCTTGGATTTTGAGCCATCTGGCTGGAAAAAGTGTCAGTGGGCAGATCTTAGGGTCCAGCTGTATGGTGTGTGGTGTGGTGGTGGATTTGAAATTCCAGTCTAAAGATATGCAAAATGCCTGAGTTCCTCCTGGAGTTCCTGAACTGTGTGTAATATGTCGCTTTTGGGTTTTTGGCTTGGGTCTCTCGCTCTTTCTCTCTCTCTCTCTCTCTCGCTCTCACTCTCGCTCTCGCTCTCACTCTTGCTCTCTCTTCCTCTCTCTGCTTGGACCTGTGAAAAGCAGGACAGCTTCTTCTGCCATTATGGAACTTTCCCTGGATCTGTAAGCTTCAATAAATATCCCTTCCTCCATAACTGTGCCTGGTTTGGAAGTTCATCTCAGTGAACCTGAAACTGTCTACTACAGCAATTATCTTCAACCATTGAGCAATCTATATTATCTTAATTGATCATCCATAACATAGGAACCTATATTTAGGATATCTCCCTTCACCCTTACCCCCCCCCCCCCGAGGTAGGGTTTCACTCTAGCCCAGACTGACCTGGAATTCACTATGTAGTCTCAGGATGGCCTTGAACTCATGATGATCCTCCTATCCCTGCCTCCTGAGTGCTAGAATTAGAACCAAAGCAGGAAATATGAAGCATTTACAGTTTGTAGCAAGTGTTTCTAACCATTTAGGCATCCATTTAGCTTCCAGATGGAAAACATTTGACTGAGGAGTTTTTCAGTTGATCAAATATCTTGGCTTAGTTTACCTATGTGATCAGGGAATCTTATATGACAGAGGTTACTTTAGGCAATCAGAAGAGAGGAACTATACAGAGAACCAAAGTTATATGTTGTTTGTTACTTCCTTTTTTCCTTGTCAGAGACAACTGGCCACTTTGTCTCTGGATGAGGTCTGGAGGAGACATGGCATAAATTAGCTTGGGGTCTGAGATGAAGGGAGTGCCAACCCCTTTCCCAGAGTCTAGCTTGACATGAATTTAAATACCATATAACAGTAAGCAAGAGCAAGAGTAAATGACAGAGCAGTTAAGCATCCTGGTATTCCTGATATTACTTTGAAATTGTCCATTTGATTTGCAGGGGAAAAATGAGAATTTTACCCATCTGTAATACACAGGGTAACAATTTAAGCTGAATTTAAATTAAGTCTGTTCATATACAAAAATTTTAGCGTATCTTTAAGAGTCTGTAAACAGTTGAAAACCCTTAAATTTAGGCATGGTGTTTATTTTTGTTTAGATGGAAAATTATCCTTGTTTCTTTCCTTTTTTTGGTTTTTCAAGGAAGGGTCTCTCTGTAGCCCAGGCTGACCTGGTTTCACTATGTAGTCTCAGGGTGGCCTCAAACTCACAGCAATCCTCATACTTCTGCTTTCCAAGTGCTGGGATTAAAGGCATGCATCACCATGCCCAGATCCTTTTGTTTCTTATAAAAAGAAATTAAAAAGAAAAAAAGAAAATTAGTTTTAGGCAAAATTTGGTCTAGATTTGGTTTAGATTTCTCTTATAATCTTTTTACATGTTACATACCTTTATATACATATTCTTAGCAGGCATTCTATATGTCCAATATTGCAAAATTCCTTCCCAGTCCCTTCAATCATCTCATCTCATAACCCATAAAACTTAATTAACCATCCTTTTTTATAAGGCTATTAAGAGTGACTACCCCAGTTTGATTTATCTATTTCTTTTTATTTGCCTATTAACAAAGAAGCAAGTAGTATAGCGTCAAAGGGTTAACTACATTATTATTGGAAATCTGTAGAGAAACATCCTTAGCAGAAAAACAGAATCTCCTTACATTACTTGTCAGGAGCCATTTGCCTGGACATTTGTTTATGACCTGTGTACACTTATACAGTGGGTCAGAGAGAAGCAGAATGTTTTGCCAAGCATGAGATTAGATATCAGCTGAGGTTCTGGGAATTGAGAAAGAAGTAACATTTTGAGCTGGAGGCTAGGATTTGACTGCTCTTTGATCAATGTAGGAGGATGTAGCTTTCTCAAGAGATCCTATGTAAATATAGCATTTTTCTGCTTGCATTCTTGTGCTCTGAGAAGAAATATAAAACAGCTGAACTAAATAAAGTTGGGGCTTCAGTATTCACTGACAGCCCTCCCGAGTTCATCTTTTGTCTCTCATACTTTTTTCTTAATCCTCACCGCCCCCCTCAGGTACTGTTCGAGTATGCCGGCGGGCTCTGGCAATTACTTATATCACCAAAATCTCTATATTTTAAATGACATCTAAGAAAAACAACAGACTTGTCTTATAATACCCATCTGCTGTTAATAAACTCCATGAAATACTCTTTTAAAAGGTATAAATTTATGCATATAGGCAAAACATGACAACTGTTTTGGGAATAATCTTTACCAATACCTCTAATATCTGTAAAAGATTTTATTAAGAGTAGCTAAAGCAGGTTTTTATTGTCTGCTTTGAGGCAGTTGCCTCCTCCTTTCAAGCACTAGGACCATTACAACCAAGACCCTGTCATTTTCATAATCTATTAAATTACCTGGCAAATTATAAGCCACCATATTGAGTAGAATTTTGTTGTTCCCAATAATCCTCTATGCAGGTAGAAGTTGACCTAGTACATAATTCTGTAATTATATTTATGATATTATATAACAAATTATGACTCATTTATGTAAAATTTCAGCTCACTATGGGCTACAGTTAAATCTGACTTTTAAAGACAAAAAACAAAAATAGGGGCTGCAGAGATGATTTAATGGTTAAGACATTTGGCTGCAAAATCTAAGGACCTAGGTTTGATTCCCCAGTACACACATAAGCCAGATGCACAAGGTGGTGCATGCATCTGGATTTTGTTAGCAGTGGCTGAAGGCCTTGGTGCACCCATCTCCCTCTCCCTCCCTCTCCCTCCCTCTCCCTCCCTCTCTCTCTCTCTCTCTCTCTCTCTCTTACTGCTGAATTGAACTTATTGAACTAATTGAGTTAATGTATCACATCTTTATTATCCATTCATCTGTGGATGGACATCTAGGTTGGTTCCATTTCCTAGCTATTGTGAATAGAGCAGCAATAAACATAGTTGTGCAAGTATCTCTAAGGTAGTGAGAAGAGTCATTAGGATATATGCCTAGGAGCGATATAGCTGGATCATATGGCAAATCTAATTTTAGCTATCTTACAAACCTCCACACTGATTTCCACAGTGGCTGTACAAGATTACATTCCCACCAATAGTGTAGAAGGGTTTCCTGATTTCCATATCCTTGCCAACATTTACTGGGGTATTGAAGTCACCCACGACAATTGTGTTTGGTGTCATCTGTGACCTTAAGTCTAATAGTGATTGATGAAATGGGGAGCACTTATGTTAGGTGCATGTATGTTTAGGATTGTAATGTCCTCCTGTTGGAGTGTTCCTTTAATCAGTATAAAGTGACCTTCTTTATCTTTCCTCACTAATGCTGGTTTGAAGTCTATCCTGTCAGATATTAGGATAGCAACCCCTGCTTAGACCACAAGTTTGCTTAATCATGCTTATCAGTTCAGATCACATTTAAAAGTTATTTGGGTCATGATCATTTCATCAGGAAACCTTTGGAGAAGCTGTGAGTTCCTGACTTCAAGATATTCCACCCAAGGGCGCACGTGTCTGGAGTTCATTTGCAGTGGCTAGAGGCCCTGGCGCACCCATTCTCTCTCTCTCTCTCTCTCTCTCTCTCTCTCTCTCTCTCTGTCTCTGTCTCTGTCTCTCTCTCTCTTGCTGCCTCTTTCTCTCTGTCTGTCACTCTCAAATAAATAAAAATAAAAAAACAAAAAATTTTAAAAAAGATATTCCACCCAAGATACACAGCCTTCCATGTCCTCAGACTTAGCTTGTGCAAAAGTCACCCTGTTGTGAATTGCTCAATGTCCACATAGTTGGGCTGTTTGGATTAGGAAAGTGATACTGTAATTTATCACACATAATAAGGAACCCACCAGCCTAGATGTCCCTCAGCTGGTGAATGGTTAATGAAGATGTGGTGCATATATACAATGGACTTGTATTTGGCAGTAAAGAAAAATGAACTTATGAAATTTGAAGGGAGATGGATGGACCTGGGTAGGATTATACTAAGTGAAGTAACTCAGGCCCAGAAAGCAAAAAGTTGCATGTTCTTTCTCATACGAAGATTCTAGCTACAAATGTTTAGATTTGCATGAGTTGTAGTAAAAGTCAATAGCAGAGGCCAGTAAGCTAAAAAGAAAAAGAAGAAGAAGGAAGAGAAGGAGGAGGAGAAGGAGAAAAGAAAAGACAGAGAGTGCAGGAGGTATTGAATATATGTAAGTTCATGAACAGATTGTTTGGGGTGCAATGGCCTAAGTGAGGTCAGGGGAAGGGATTGACTAATGGAAGGGTGAGAGGAGGGTTAATAAAAATTTAAGATGTTCTGAATAGTCCATATGGAAACCTACTGCTTTGGATAATGGCACACCCAGAAGCCATAGATTGTTACTAGAAACATTTCAGTGCCAGAAATGGGATACCTTCCAGTAAGTTGTTAGCCAGGGAGGCCCCTGATGATCTCAAAACATTATAGAAATTTGCCTAGGCTCTTTGTTTCCCACCAGAAATAGATGGTAAGACCCTATTGCTGAAGACTCCCATATGCTTGGGCTGCAGGTCACTGAGAAATCAAGCTGGAGCTGAGCTGAAAACCTCTTTCTTGTGGACTAGCTGACAGAAATTTGGAGAAAGCTATGCTGCATGAAGCTATGTGGCAGAGAAAAGTCATCAGCAGTGATAAACAGCAGTGGACATTGGAAGCCTTAAGATTGACTAGCCAGAGCTAGAGGGATGGCTTAGTGGTTAAGGTGCTTCCCTGTGAAGCTTCAGGACCCAATTCCCCAGGACCCATGTAAGCCAGATGCACAAGGTGGTACATGCATCTGGAGATCATTTATAGTGGCTGGAGGCCCTATCATGCTCATTATCTATATTTGCCTCTTCTTCTGTCTCTCTGCCTTCTCTCAAATAAATAAATAAAATATACATTTAAAAATCTCAAAAACAAGTTTTCCTAGCTAGGCCAAATGTGCCAACTGGTGCAATAGTGGCATGTCTGTTATGGGGGAAAACAACCACTCTGTAATTCGACTGGAGGCCTGCTCCACAATAGGGAAGACATGCCTGGTACTAAAAACCTAGTCAAAAGTCTATCCTATCACAGGGATGTCATGAACCCTAGGGGAGTAATACCTGCTGTTGTATGGCTAAATGTATATATTATGCTCACAAAACTACCCTGTAAGCACTTTTCTTAATGTTCATAGTCATATATTAATGCTGCTCTCACTTTCGGTTAGAGAAGCTTCCCTTTTCAGAAGGCAGTGACTACTGGGAAGACTCAAAAGGCACCACAGCACTGAGAAGTGATAGAGGAGTACTCAGTGCTGAAACAGCTCTATCACACATTCCAAGGTTCAGGGTCCATTGTGGAAGAGGTGGTCAAAAGAAGGTGAGAGCCAAATGAAGGGAAAGACTGCTTACAATGCACTCTTCCAGATACAAAATGGCCTGGATATCCATGACCTTGCAGTGCCTAGCACTACCTACACAAGACCCTCATAATAAAAGAAAAAGATGATGACATCAAAATTAAAGAGAGACTAATTTAGAGGGGGAGGGGATATGATGATGGGTGTATTTGTGAGGGGGCAAGTGGGGAAGGGGAGGGAATTATCATGGTTCATTGTCTATAATTATGGAAGCTGTAAATAAAAACATTAAAAAATAAAGAAACCAAAGGGCATCTATAAATAACGTCTTATTTGTTTGAAGCCTAAATAAAAGAGAAAATATCAGGTACAGTCACTAACTAGTTGTCTCTAACCATTAAGCAATCCGGAAAAACATTTTTACCAAGCAATTCAAAATCCATGTGGTTTTTAAATGTGGGATCAGGCTCTGAAGCCTTCCCTGCTGTGCCCCTGTACCCTCTGAGGGATCTGGGTCATATATCCCTTGTTCAGGCTCTCATAGCATAAAGAACAGTAAGCTAAACCAGGAGGAAAGAAAAAGAAAAAAAAAAAAAAGACTTAAGTTTTTTTTCAGTAGCCACAGGCCACGCATACAGGCAAAGGTTCTTGGGCTCTGAGAAACCCAGTGCAGTGCCAGACTACACTGTTGCCAGAGTAGGAGGGGCAGAGCCCCAGGAAATCTCAGCTGAGGCTCAGCCTAGATGAGGGGAAACTCACCAGAAGCTGGAGTTTCACCAGTGATCAGGCACCCCAGAGAGAGAGAGAGAGAGAGAGGGAGAGAGAGTTTGCTGTCCCCTCGTAAAAATGTATTTATAACTTTATGGTGGTGGGTTTCACCTTCTGGCTCAAGTGAGCCAGAAAGAGACAATTGATTGGTCTGGGCTAGAGGCTGGCTGAGGAAGAGGCCAGCCAGGAAGCCAAGTTCTGGGATCTAAGCTTGAGCACCACAATGTTAGGATTAGGGTTGAATTCTAAAAAATAGATCTCCCTCCCAGGGAGGGGCTCAAGTATGGAAAAACAGGTCTAGAGAACAAGACAAGAGATAAGAAGTCATGTAACGGGGTGTTGAGGGTCCAGAAAAGTCCTTGAACCCCAAACTCTAGGTTTGTTTTTAATTTTAATTAAAGAAATGAATAAAAGAGATTGAGATAGTTATTAAATTATTATATTTATTAAGGGAAGTACAGAGACAAGGAAAGGCCCCTACATGGCTAGAGATCCCATGTGGAGGATGTGGAAAAAATGTAGAAAGAAAAAGAGAGGTAAGAAAGTTCAAGGAACTCCTACCATATGGGCAGCTGTAGGGGGTAAAGGAGCCCATGTGGAGGGTAAGGGCTAGGGGACTATCCCGGTCTAGGCCCAGCAGAGGGAAAAACTCACCCACAGCTGAAAGTTCCCAAGTGGTCAGAGAGTCTGCCCTCCCCTTACTAAGGTATTTATAACCTTATAGTGGTGGGCTGTCTTCTGGCTCAGATTAACCAGAGGGCCAGCTGGCTGGTTAAGGTTAAGGGCTGTCTTAGGAAGAGGCCATCCCTGACACCAAATTCCAGGGGCTGAACTTGATCAACCACAATATTTAAATCCTATGAAAAGCCGGGCGTGGTGGCGCACGCCTTTAATCCCAGCACTCGGGAGGCAGAGGCAGGAGGATCTCCGAGAGTTCGAGGCCACCATGGACTCCATAGTGAATTCCAGGTCAGCCTGGGCTAGAGCAAGACCCTATCTCGAAAAACCAAAAAAAAAAAAAAAAAAAAAAAAGATAAATAAATAAATAAATAAATCCTATGAAAGACCTCCTTCCCGTGTGGGATGGAGGTCCTGGTGTTTTGTGGAAAAACAGGTCTAGGTAACTAGGCAAGATATAAGAAGTCAATCATCTTTGGTTTCTAGTAAGTGTATATTTTGGTCTTTTTTTTACTTCTAGGGGTCTAGTTACCCTAACTGTATCCCCTCTCATTTTCCCCTCTCATGAGAAGACATTCTACTGTTGTTAGAGGACAGTGGGAAATGACGCAGGGGTGTAGAAATATGGTAGTTAGGGAGTCCTGGAACTATTCTAGAGGGCCCCAAATGTGTATTGATAGAGTGTAGGAAGATAGTGTTAGAAGAAAATGCTGGGGAGAAAGAATAAAAGTAAGGAGTTATTGAGAAGTGAGCACACAGCAAACTGGTCACCTTTAAAGTTGTCCTTCTTGTGGACTTCTAGGCCTTGGGGAACATTTGAGGGAACCCAGGCAGATGGAGTTGGATTGTCTCAGGACCATCTGAGCATGAGCTGGCTGAGATTTCCTCCAAGAACTGTTCATTAAATGGCACAGTAGCATCTGACATGGCCTGAATCTGTTTATGTATGGCTTGTAAAACAGACGAGATGATAGCAGACTCATCAAGAACATATACACAGCATTTAATCCTGATAAAGGCAAATATATCTAATTTTGTATAATAGCCTTTCAGAGTGTACCTTTTTAAAATTTGTCCTAGGGGTAGCCTAGGACAAAGGTTGGTACCATAGAGCCATTCGGTGCCAGTAGGAGGTGTACAATATATTTTTGGCCTAATGACTTATTTAATGATGTTCTGGTGCAAGGAAGTTTTTTGTTTTTGTTTTTTGTTTTTTGTTTTTCATGGTAGGGTCACACTCTAGCTCAGGCTGACCTGTTGGAGTGTTCCTATAATCAATATAAAGTGACCTTCTTTATCCTTCCTCACTAATGTTGGTTTCAATTCTATCCTGTCAGATATTAGGATAGCAACACATGCTTGTTTCCTAGGCCCATTTGCTTAAGATACCACTTTCCTTCCTTTCACCCTAAGATGGTATCTTTTATTGAGAGGTGAGTTTCTTGGATGCAACAAAGAGAAGGACCCTGCCTTTTAATCCATTCCGCAAGCCTGCATCTTTTAGTTGGGGCATTGATGCCACTGATATTAAGAGTTATTATTGAAAGGTATATGTTTATTCTTACCATTATTTTTTAAATTAATTTATTTTTTATTAACAACTTCCATGATTGTAAACACTACCCCATGGTAATTCCTTCCCTCCCCCTACCCCACTTTCCCCTTTGAAACTCCACTCTCCATCATATCCTCTCCCCCTCTCAATCAGTCTCTCTTTTATTTTCATGCCATCATCTTTTCCCTCTTATTATGATGGTCTTGTGTAGGCAGTGTCAGGCACTGTGAGGTCATGGATACCCAGGCCATTTTGTCTCTGGAGGAGCACATTGTAAGGAGTTCTACTCTTCCTTTGGCTCTTACATTCTTTCTGCTACCTCTTCCACAATGGACCCTGAGCCTTGGAAGGCATGATAGAGATATTTCAGTGCTGAGCACTCCTCTGTCACTTCTTCTCAGCACCATGATGCCTTCTGTGTCGTCCTAGGTCACTGCCATCTGAAAAGAGAAGGTTCTCTAACCAAAAATGAGAGTAGCATTAATATATGGGTATGAACTTTAAGAGAAGTGCTTACTGAGAAGTTTGGTGAGCATAGTATATACATTTAGCCAGACAGCAGCAGATGTTACACCCATAGGGCTCATGACTACCCCTATTGTAGGTTTTCAGTATCAGGGATGTATTCCCTCCCATGGAGCAGGCCTCCAGTCAAATTAGATGGCAGTTGGTTTCCCCCATAACAGATATGCCACTATTGCACCCGTTGACTCATTTGGCCTGGCTGGCCAAATATAAGGCTTGCAGTGTCCACTGTTGAGTATCTTCACTGGTGATTTCTCTCTCCCCCATTAAGCTGCATGCAGCATGGCTTTTTCCAGCTTTCTGTCAGCTGGTCTACATAGAGGAGGTTTTTAGCTCAGTTCCAGCAGGATTTCTCAGTGACCTTGTAGCCCAAGTATGTGAAGTCTTCAGCAATAGGATCTTACCATCTATTCCTGGTGGGAAACCAAGGGCCTTGGAAATGGCCTATAATGCTTTGGGGGCATCAGAGAACTCCCTGGCCAACAACGCACTGGAAGGTATCTCATCCCTGGCACTGAAAATTTTCTAGTAAAAATCTATGGCTCCTGAGTGTTTCATTGTCCAAAAAAGTAGGTTTCCATATGATGTATTTATATCATCTTAGATTTTGATTAGCCCTCCCTCCACTTTTCCTTTACTCAGTCTCTTCCCCTGATTTCACTTAGGCCTTTTCACCCCCGTTAATCTCTTCTTCTACTTACATATATACAATACCATCCTATTAAGTCCCCCTCTCCCTTCCTTTCTATTGCCTTTCTATTGCCTTTCTAGCTAACTGGCCTCTGCTACTGAGTTTTATTCCTACTCACACAGAAGTCCAATCATGTATAGCTAGGATCCACACATAAGAGAGAACATGCGACGTTTGGCTTTCTGGGTCTGGGTTACCTCACTAAGTATAATCCTTTCCAGATCCATCCATTTTCCTGCAAATTTCATAACTTCATTTTTCTTTACCACTGTGTAGCACTCCATTGTGTAAATGTGCCATATCTTCACTATCCACTCATCAGTTGAGGGATATCTAGGCTGGTTCCATTTCCTAGCTATTGTGAATAGAGTGGCAATAAACATGCTTGAGCACATATCTCTAAGGTAATGAGATGAGTCTTTAGGATATATGCCTAGGAGTGGTATAGCTGGGTCATATGGTAGGTCTATTTTTAGCTGTCTCAGGAACCTCCACACTGATTTCCACAATGGCTGCCAGGCTCCCCCCGGCAGGTAGTGCTGAGGAAGGACCAGGCCCACTGGTTCCTCCCAAGGGGTTGAGGAGGAGGGTGAGTGTCCAAGGCCAAGCCAGGAGTCTTGTCGAAGCAGGAACTCACTTTATTGTTACAGGCGGGTGTTTATATAGTGTTGAGAACGAAGGCAGGGACTTTAGGGTGAGTGAGATGTAAGGACCAATAGCATACCGTGACCTCTGAGATGATTGGTTCTAAGCACACAAGGGTGGGACTCTAACTTCCTGTGCGGAAGTAGCAGGCCAGAGGCCATTTGGCCCCCTGCTGAGTCATAGCTGGGCAGAGGCAGTTTGCCAAACTTTAGCTAGGCTCAGGAAGTTCCACTAGGCCTCACGTCCAGGACTCTCAAGGCCCAATATCTCCCCCTTTTGTTTCTGTAAGAACATTAGTCACCATGGCCCCTGTCTTAGGTTGTCCCCCTCTGGGGATCTTACCTGTCATTGGGTACCAGGTGTTTAGCTCAGAGCATTAGTCATCATGGCCCTTGTCTTAGGTTGTCCCCCTTTGGGGATCTTACCTGTCACTGGGTACCAGGTGTTTAGCTCACTAAGAACCCACTCCATGGCCTGTCTTAGGTTGTCTCAGTCAGTCTGAGATCTTACCTGTCATCAGTCACATGGAGGGCAGCGGAGGTGGCAGTGGGTCATCTGAGGAACTTAATTCCTGAGTTTCCAGCCTTTGATAATATATCTCAACCTGATGGATTTTTTATTGCCTCTAGCTGCTGGTGAATGAATTGCGTAATTTTGTTAATTACATAAGGCCCGACAGTGAGGATAAGGGAAAGGAGAAGAGGTAGAGGGAGGAGGTAGGGTAAGAAGCCATGCAAGCCCATCCACAGTGGCTTGAAGGTCCCGCTGTCTCCTCTCCAGGTCCTCTTGAAGCCTTTTGATCTTGTCCTGAACAATTCCCAATCTATTGGCATAGAAACAGCATTTTTCCTGTAAAAACAAGTATATGCCTCTCTTTTCGGCCGTTAATAGGTCTAGTCCCCTCCTGTTTTATAGGACTACCTCAGCCAGGGAATCTAGCTGTTGTTGGAGATCAAGGATAGTGTTGGACATGGCTTTTATGTCACTGATATTCCCAACCCAACGAGTAGGGTCATATGGGCAACTGTAGTTGTATCATTGGTGATTGTTGTAAGCAGCCGGGGAGGCCCAGATCGGAGGCAAAGCCAGAAATCCTCCACAAGGGAGGGAATTGTTTGGTTTAGCAGGGTGAAGACCATTTTAGGAACAGTTCTCAGGGGAGGGACACTTCCTGGGGGGGTGATTATCAGTGTCCCCTTGTTGGGGTAAATATTTTAGGTCCCTCGCTGGTACCCACATGGGTCTTTTCTCATCTTGAGGGAAGACACATCCAAACCCTCTCCTGTTGTGAGGAGTGGGTCTGGTCCTCTCCAGGCCCCAGTCAATGGGTCTCTCCATTTGACCTTGATCGAGCTGTATGTGACAGAGGATGACCAATGTTTTTAAAATGGAGACATTTTTTCATTTCTAGAAAAATTTATATTTAAGGTGAATAATGGTTTCTTTAGCTGATCATGGGGGTGGGTAGTGATTCCTCCTTTTGTTTTTGTAATTATTTCTTATATGGGGTAATAATGGAGTGAGGCTCAATACCAAAGAGTCTGATGGCAGTTTCCCTTCCTTTAATGATGCAATCAGCTACTTGGTTACTTAAAGAATAGACCCTAGGGGCCCCACTGACCGAGAGGTGAATCCACTGAATAGGCTTGCCCTTTTGAGCCAACAGGGCAGTGGTCAGGGTCTCCCCAGGGAAAAGGTAGAGGGAAAGAGGGAGATCAGGGTTGAATCGTTTGAGATTAGAGTTATCTATGGCCTCCTGGACTCTACGGAGAATTTGTCTCTGCCCAGGTGTTAGGGTTACTTGGGATGAAAGATCAAGGCCCCTTAGTAGGTCAAACAAGGGGGATAATTCCTCAGTGGTTATAGGTATCCAGGGCCTCATCCAGTTAATTTCTCCCAAGAGCTTCTGGAGTTGAGGCAAGGTGTAAGAATCCTGAATATAAAGTTGTGGTTTAACAGGTGAAACTGTATCTAGGGTAAGGATTGAGCCCAAGATCTTAAAAGGAGGCACAGTTTGAACTTTCTCAGGAGCTACTTTAAAGCTGTGAGTATGAAGGATAGTTTGACATTGGTGGGTAAGGTCCTGGAGTGTGGAGGAATCTAGGCACCCAAGAATAATATCATCCATGTAAATATAAAACAGGGTATTGGGAAGATTGATAAGAGAAGAGAAAATGGATGACAGGTAATATTGACAAATAGGTGGGCTATTAGCCATGCCCTGAGGTAAGACAGCCCACTCAAATCTCCTAGCTGGGCCACAAAAATTAACAGCGGGTACAGAGAATGCAAATTTTTCCATGTCTCCTGGATGGAGAGGGATAGAGAAGAAGCAATCTTTAATGTCAATGATAGTAATATGTTATATATTGGGAATAGCTGGGATCTATGGGAGTCCCCTCTGGGGGGTTCTGAAGGGGATCATGCATTCATTGATCTTCCTTAAATCATGTAAAAATCTCCAGGACCCATTAGGCTTTTTTATGACAAAGACAGGAGAGTTCCAGGGACTAGTGGAGGGATGGATATGTCCGGCCTCCAACTGTTGATCAATAAGTATGTGGAGTTGGTGTAACTTAGAAGAAGGGAGAGGCCACTGCTCAACCCATATAGGATCCCCCGGTCTCCACTGGATTTTAAACGGGGGGGGGGGCTGGGCAGTGGCCCTTAGAATTGGGGGTGTTCATTGGAGTACTTTTGTCTGAGTTACTCAAAGTAAGGGTCATCTCTATAATTGGAATGACATTCCCTCCCTTCCTCAAACTGTTGTTGATATTCTTTTTTATCTAACAAATCATTATAAAAGGCCTTATGGTGTTGTTACCCTTCCCGTCCAGCAGAATAAGGCAACGACAATCGGAACCCTTCTCGAAGCAGTTTATTCAGGAATCCTTTACATCTGGGTGTGGGGCCCCGATACCAAGCCCTCCTCCCTATAAATAGCCAGCCTGACCTAATCAGCAGTTGCCACGTGGGCGTAGGCAACAGGGCGCAGCCAACCACCTGATGGTGATCTAATCTTACGTAGCGCTGTACATGTGCACTTTGCAGTGTGTACGTGTTTACTCAGAAGGGGAAGCAGGAAGTGATGCTTAGTTATGATACTTGGCAGCCAGCCCAGGCGCCATCTTGTAATGGCCGCCATACCCACGGAGACTTGGCAGGAAGCCCGGGCGGCCTTGGGGCGGCGACCTTGGCAGGAAGCCCAGGCGGCCATCCACACCCGCTCTCCACATTATGGTCAGTAGTGATGAAAGCCTCGGCATCTCCAAGGATGTCTTGCCCCAGCAAGTTAGCAGTGAGCCCAGTCACCACGAGAGGGCGGACTTCTCCCCTGTCCCCACCAGGGTCAGTCCAAGGGAGCCACGTGGCAGTCTCCCAGGAGGTGGATTGCCCGCCAACTCCCAGTAGGGGAGGGCTGGGCAGAAGCTGCCAGGAGGGGGGCACTTCCTCCTTTCTCAGGACCGTTCAGTCCGCTCCAGTGTTGATGAGAAGTTTGAATGTTTTATTGCCAATTTTTAAAATAATTTTGGGTCTAAGGCCAGGGACCAGAGGGACGGTCCAATGGGCTTTGATGGTCTCTTTCCCCTTATTTAACGGGGCTAGGGGGAGCCCCGGGAGGAGTTTAAAGGCTTTTCCTGTATGTCAAACTTCAACCGATACTCCTTAGCCCAATGAAACCCCTTTTTGCATTTAGGGCAGCGGATGCGAGGGGCATTGGTCATGCCCCAAAGGGCGGGGGAGGCTTTGTCTTGTTGGGGCACTCCTTTTTAAAGTGGCTCTCGTCCCTGCACCTGAAACATGTTGATTTTTTAGGATTTAACTGTAATATGCAGATCGTAGTGGCCAAATCTCTCTGTTTATTTTCCTGAAGGGTGGCAGCCATGGCCCTAGCCTGATGGGAGATAGTGCCAACGTCCTTCGTGGCTACAATCCAGCTACTCATGGAGTTGTCCTTGAGACCCGCACAGGCGAGGCGGTGATCGGCCGTCATCCCTTCCCAGACCAACATTTTAGTAAACTGATCCCGTAATGCCCCTGGGGGAAATTTTCTTTGGAGACTTTTTTCCACCCTATCTATAAATGTAGCCAAGTCCTCAGATGGTTTCTGAGTAGTACCCATAAGGGGGGGTGGGTTCAGAGGGTCCCTCATCAAGCCTTTTCCATCCCGCCAAGCCCAGTGCCCTGACCTGGTCCCTATACGGATCAGGTATAGCTGCCTGTTGAGTGCCTGTAGCATATTGATCAGAGGTACCGGAGAGCATCCCAAAAGTTATTGGCACAGGGGGCTGTTGACTTTGGTTTCATTCTGCCTGTGTATGGCACTCATCTTTAAAAAAAGGCACACCACTTAATGTGTAGGGGACCCGACAAGACAGCCCTGACTAGATTTTTCCAATCTTGGGTTGTACAAGGTTGATGGGCAAGTCCCTGTAACAGGGTCTGAGCCCAAGGAGAGTTAGGTCCATCCTCCAAGACCGCCTTTTTAAGCTCCTTAAGGTCCTGAGCTTCCCACGGATACCAGACAGCAGGGCGATTGCCCCCAGGATTTAGATTGATGGGAAATAAAAAAGTAGCTTTATTTTCTGGTGGCTTGGAGGCCGAATATGAAGGAGGGGCCGAAGGGGTCTTGGCAGCCGAATATGAAGGAGAGGTCGAGGGGGTCCAGAAAGGGTTAGTCAATGGAGGAGGCAGAGGAGGTCCCCTGGAAGGCCAGGGAGCACTCTCAAAGGGATCGAGTGAGGGGTATAAAGATGTAGCCTTTTCTGGGGTTTTTAAAGCTGTATCTCCAGGAGGAGTAGCCAGATCAGGTTGTATACTATCTTTTTCTTCTGTCTTTTGTTTTTGTTTGGTTGGCCTTGGAGGGAAGCAGCCCTTGAGGGCTGAGATCGTAGGGAGGACCCCTAAGGGGGGTATTTGACCCTTCTCCACATGTGCCCGACAAACAAGGGCCTCTACCCTATCCCAAGTGTCCCAATCAAAGAGATTTCCTTCCCCAGGTCTGTCGAGCCTGATTATCAGTTAAATTAAGCCCTCTACTCTTTAGGAATGCCCTGAGAGATTCTAAGGCAGGATTGGATTTAGAGGTAGACTGTCCCTTATTATAAAGTCGAGAGAGAAATGTCCATAAAATTAGGGCAATAGCAACCCACAGACACATGAGTACAACACAAACACAAGGATCCAAAAGATAGGTAAACATGCTGTACAAAGCTGCAGATGCAGCTTGCTGGTGAACCAAAAGTGAAAGGAAAGAGAAAGAGAATGAAGAGATGTTGACAAGCAAGTACAGGTTATAGAAGAAAAGTTTAGCACATTAAATATGAAGACTGCCTCATAACTTATGAGGGTACACTCACCTGCACACCGATTGACCTCCTCAATGAATGCCTCTCACGGGGCACTAGTCTGCCGGGTTCCTGGAGCCCCACGTTGGGCACCAGGCTGCCGGGTTCCCCCCGACAGGTAGTGCTGAGGAAGGACCAGGCCCGCTGGTTCCTCCCAAGGGGTGGAGGAGTAGGGTGAGTGTTGATGGCCAGGAACAAACCACTGAGCCGGGAGTCTTGTCGAAGCAGGAACTCACTTTATTGTTACAGGCGGGTGTTTATATAGTGTTGAGAACAAAGGCGTGTACTTTAGGGTGGGGTGAGATGTAAGGGCCAATAGCATACCGCAACCTCTGAGATGATTGGTTCTAAGCACGCAAAGGTGAGACTCTAACTTCCTGTGCGGAAGTAGCAGGCCAGAGGCCATTTGGCCCCCTGCTGAGTCATAGCTGGGCGGAGGCAGTTTGCCAAACTTTAGCTAGGCTCAGGAAGTTCCACTATGCCTCACCTCCAGGCCTCTCAAGGCCCAACAAATGGCTGGACCAGATTGCATTCCTACCAACAGTGTAGAAGGGTTCCTCTTTTTCTACATCCTTGCCAGCATTAATGGTCATTTCAACATAATAAAGGCTATTTATGACAAGCCTATAGCCAACATATTAATAAATGGAGAAAAACTTGAAGCTTTTCCACTAAAATCATGAGCAAGTCAAGGGTGTCCACTGTCCCCACTTTTATTTCATATAGTACTGGAAGTTTTAGCCATAGCATTAAGGCAAGAGACACACATAAAAGGGATACAAATTGGAAAGGAAGAGATCAAGTTATCATTATTTGCAGATGACATGATTATGTACATAAAAGACCCTAAAGACTCTACCATCAAACTGTTAGAGCCAATAAACACCTATAGCCATATAGCAGGACAAAATAAACACACAGAAATCAGTAGCCTTCCTATATGATAACAACAAACACACAGAGGATGAAATCAGAGAATCACTCCCATTCACAACTGCATCAAATAAAATAAATTAAAATAAAATACCTTGGAATAAACATAACCAAGGAAGTGAAGCATCTCTACAAGGAAAACTTTAAAACACTCAAGCAAGAAATTGCAGAAGATACTAGGAAATGGAAAAACATCCCTTGTTCTTGGATCGGAAGAATCAGTATTGTGAAAATGGCAATCTTACCAAAAGCAATATACACATTTAATGCAATCCTCATCAAAATTCCAGTGGCATTCTTCATGGAAATATAAAAAAATCCAAAAATTCATTTGGAAGCACAAAAATTCTTAAATATCTAAAACAATTTTGAGCAACAAAAATAAGGCTGGTGGTATCACCATACCTGATTTTATCCTATACTACAGATCCATAGTAACAAAACCAGCATGGTACTGGCACAAAAGCAGACATGTAGATCAATGGAACAGAATAGATGACCCAGATGTAAGCCCGGGTAGCTAGAGCCACCTGATATTTGACAAAAATGCCAAAAATACTCATTGGAGTAAAGACAGCCTGTCAGTAAATGGTGCTGGGGAAACTGGATATGTATCTATAGAAGGATGAAAATAGATCCTTATCTCTCTCCATGCACACGAATTAAGCCCAAATGGATCAAAGACCTTAATATCAGATCTGAAACTCTGAAACTGCTAGAGGAAAAAGTAGGGGAAACCCGTCAACATGTAGATCTTGGGAAAGACTTTCTGAATATAACCCCAATTGCTCAGACAATAAAACCACAGATTAACCGCTGGGACCTCATGAAATATTCTCACCATTCTTCTTGTTTTGTAGTGCTTCCTGTTTTTCCTTTACTCTCTTGTACTAACTGTTATTTGCATATGGTTTATTTTTTCCTGTTTCCTCATGTGTGAGCATTGCTTTCTCTTTAGTGTGAAGGATCACTCCAAGTATCTTCTGTAGGGCTGGTTTAGTTGTCATATGTTCCTTTAGCTTGTTTTTGTTGTAGAATGTCTGGTGGAGACAAAGTTGCTCCTGCTGTTTGACATGGTCCCAGCTAGGAGGAGGTTTCCACATGGCTGGAAGTTCATGATGGAGCTGAAACCATTCGGTTCCCTGTGTTTGGTTTTCTTATTAGCCATAGCACTCCTGTCTTTTTTAGGACTTCAAGAAAAGGAAACTTGGCCAGGCGTGGTGGCTCACGCCTTTAAGCCCAGCACTTGGGAGGCAGAGGTAGGAGGATCGCCATGAGTTTGAGGCCACCCTAAGACTGCATAGTGAATTCCAGGTCAGCCTGAGTTAGAGTGAGACCCTACCTCGAAAAACCAAAAAAAGTAAACTCAAACTCATCCCTGCTGTAGATAAATAAGAGGGCTGAAAGAAAATGAAACTAAAACCATTTGTACAGATTTATGTTCCCTAGACAAATATAAGAATATGACAAACAAGGAGGTCTTTGCAAAGTTATGGAAAAAAGAATTATTTGATCCTGCCATTACAACACCAGAGATTCCAAAGTCCACCTCGAGGAGCTAAAGCAAATGCATTTAGGTTTCCTGACCCTACTGACCCGCCTCTACCCTATGCAGGAATTTATGATGAAAACTTAGGTCATGCAGTGCATAAGAATGGAAAATGGGTACAATGTAGTTCATTGTGATTCTTGGAAAGACTTGCTCCAT
Organism: Dipus sagitta; assembly: GCA_036346955.1. NCBI lineage: Eukaryota > Metazoa > Chordata > Mammalia > Rodentia > Dipodidae > Dipus > Dipus sagitta. Next base: position 1,960,232 of record CM070781.1, on the reverse strand, counting down.
CAGGCCCTGCTTGGTGTTTGTTATCCAGAAAAGGCATTTGACAAAATCCAACATCCCTTCATGGTAAAAGTCCTACAGAAACTGGGAATAGAACGAACATATGTCAACATAATAAAGGCTATTTATGACAAACCTATAGCCAACATAATACTAAATGAGGGAAAACTTGAAGCGTTTCCACTAAAATCAGGAACAAGACAAGTGTGCCCACTGTCTTCACTTTTATTTAATGTAGTACTGGAAATCTTTGCTATAGCAATAGACAAGAGACACTGATAAGAGAGATATAAGTTGGAAAGGAAGAGATCAAATTATCATTATTTGCAGATGACATGATTTTATACATAAAGGACCCTAAGGACTCCACCAGCAAACTGTTAGGGCTGATAAGCACTTTTAGCAATGTATCAGGATACAAAATAAATACACAGAAATCAGTAGCTTTTCTATATACTAACTACAAACATGCAAAGGATGAAATGAGGAAATCACTCCCATTCACAATTGCCTCAAAAAAAAAAAAAAATGTACATTGAAATAAGCCAGGGCCAGGAAGTGAAGAATCTCTACAATGAAAACTTTAAAACACTCAAGCAAGATATTGCAGAAGACATGGTAGCAATGTATCAGGATACAAAATAAATACACAGAAATCAGTAGCTTTTCTATATACTAACTACAAACATGCAAAGGATGAAATGAGGAAATCACTCCCATTCACAATTGCCTCAAAAAAAAAAAAAAAAAAAAAAAAAGTACATTGCAATAAGCCAGGGCCAGGAAGTGAAGAATCTCTACAATGAAAACTTTAAAACACTCAAGCAAGATATTGCAGAAGACATGGTAATGGAAAGACATCCCATGTTCTTGCATTAGAAGAACCAATATTGTGAAAATGTCAACCTTACCAAAAGCAATCTACACATTTAATGCAATCCTTATTAAAATTCCAATGGCACTCTTCACAGAAATAGAAAAAAAATCCTAAAATTCATTTGGAAGCACAAAAAACCGTGACTATCCAAAACAATTTTTTTTGTTGTTTTCTTTTTAGAGGTAGGGTTTCACTCCAGTCTGGGCTGACCTGGAATTCACTATGTAGTCTCAGGGTGGTCTTGAGCTCATGGTTATCCTCCTACCTCTGCCTCCCAAGTGCTGGGATTAAAGGTGTGCACCACCATGCCTAGCTTTTTTTGTTTGTTTGTTTCTTTTGAGGTAGGGTCTCATGCTAGCTCAGTCTAACCTAGAATTCACTATGTAGTCTCATGGTGACCTTGAACTCACAGCAATCCTCCTACCTCTGCCTCCCAAGCGCTGGGATTAAAGGCATGTGCCACCACACCTGGCCAATAACAATTTTGAGGAACAAAATAAGGCTGGCAGTATCATATTACCCAATTTTAAGCTATACTACAAAGGCATAATAACAAAAACAGCATGATACTGGCACAAAGACAGACACATAGATCAAGGAAACAGAACATAGGACCCAGATATAAATCCAGGCAGCTACAGTCATTTCTTTCTTTCCTTTTGTCTTTGTTGTTTTTTTCAAGTCCAGGCTGACCTGGAATTTACTATGTAGTTTCAGGGTGGCCTCAAACTCATGGTGATCCTCCTACCTGTGCCTCTGGAGTGCTGTCATTAAAGGTGTGCGTACCATGCCAGGATCAGCCATTTCATTTTTGACAAAAATTGGAGAAAAGACAGCCCCTTTAACAAATGGTGCTGGGAAAACTGGATATCTATATATAGAAGAATGAAAATAGATCCTTATCTCTCTCCATGCTCAAGAATCACATCCAAATGGATCAAAGACCTTAATGCCAGACCTGAAACTCTGAAACTGCTAGAGGAAAAACTAGGAGAAACCCTTCAATATCTTGGCATAGGCAATGATTTTCTGAATATAACCCCAGTTGCTCAGGAAATAAAATCAATAATCAACCAATGGTACCACAGGAAATTACAAAGCCTTTGTATGGCTAAGAACACTGTGAACAGAGCAAAGAGGAAACCTACAGAATGGGAGAAAATCTTTGCCAGCTATTCATCTGATAGAAGATTAATATACAAGATATACAAAGAACATAGAAAAGTAAGTAATAAGAAATCAAATAACCCAATTAAAAAATCAGCTAAGGAACAAAATGGAGAGTTCCCAAAAGAAGAAATACAGATGGCCTATAAACATCTAAAAAATGTAGTACATTCTTAGCCATCAGGAAAATACAAATTAAAACTACTTTGAGCCAAGCATGGTGGCACACACCTTTAATCCCAGCACTTGGGAGGCAGAGGTAGGAGGATCACTGTGAGTTCAATGACACCCTGAGACTACACTACATAGTGAATTCCAGGTGAGCCTAAGTGTGGTGGTTTGATTCAGGTGTCCCCCATAAACTTAAGTGTTCTGAATGATAGGTTCCCAGCTGATGGATATTTGGGAATTAATGCCTCCTGGAGGGAGTGTATTGTTGGGGGCGGGATTATGGGTATTATAGCCAGTTTCCCCATGCCAATGTTTGGCACACTCTTCGGTTGCTATGGTCCACCAGGGGGTGATGTCCCCCCTCTCTCTGCTCATGCCATCATTTTCCCCTGCCATCGTGGAACTTCCCCTTGAGCTTGTAAGCCAAAATAAATCTCTTTTTCTCAGAAGCTTCTCTTGGTTGGGTGATTTCTACCAGCAACGTGAACAGGACTGCAACAGTAAAATGGTACCAGGACTGGGGTTACTGCTAGACACCTGACTGTGTGACTTTGGCCTTTTGGAGATGATTTTCAAGAGGAATGTGGGAGGATTTGAAACCTTGGCCTAAGAGATGCCTTGCAGTGCTGTAAGTACAGCTTGATGGACTATTCTGGTCTGAGCTGCAAGACCTGAATGCAGTACAAACTATGGACTGTGGGGTTTGGCTTATGAGGGTGAGAAAGAGCTTTGCTTGGACTGGGCTAGCAGTTTTTGTGAGAAGCTTGGTTTTATTCCCATGTCCTGAGAAGATGTGCAGGGTTGCTTTGTGTAGAAATGAACTGATGTGACCAGAGGGATATGGCACAGAAAGAAAAATCTTTGGGTGGTCTGTTGCCCGTTCAGCTGCAATTGAGAGATTACAACCTTTGAGACTAGGCTAGCTGACCTATGCTGGGGCAACAGGAAGAATGTCGAGTCTTTTGAAGGGGCCTGAGTGCCCAAGGAGTGTCCTGTTCTTCAAAGTCTGCTTTATTCCCCCCTGGATTAACAAATTGGAATCCTACCTGGTATTGTGGAGTATAAGAAATGCAGGAAAGAGAGGGTCATTGAGTTTGCAACATGGTCTTGTGTTTTGTAAATGGCCATGGGCAGTGTGAAGCAGGTTTGCTGGATGCCTGCATGGAGACCCCATGGGGCCATGAGGATGAACCGTGGCTTGCAATGGAGACCCAGTGGAGATGCCAGGACCACAAGATGGCTGCTAGGGAGACCTGCCGGCCCCAATGAAGTTTTTAAGGACTGTGAGTAGCCTAGTAGCCTAGCTGGAGGGGCAGAACTTGAATGCCAGAGACGTTCCTGGTTAGAATTATTGGTCTTGGAGATTTGTCACTGGCTAGAGTTGTTGGACTTGAAGCTACAGAGTTTGATGTTTTCCCTGGTTGTTTTAAATCTTGCATTGGTTTAATGTTTCTTTGCTATCCCCAATGCCATCTTTTGCAGTGTGAATATTTATTCTGTGCTATTATGGGTTTTTTGAGGTTATTTTTTGGTATTATGGCTAAGTTAAAAGATCTTGGACTATGGGGATGTATGAACATCATTGGAATTGATATGGGACTTTTAAAGTTAGATTAATACATTGTACTTTACATCATGTATGGTTATCAGTTTATGGGGTCCAGGGGTGGAATGTGGTGGTTTGATTCAGGTGTCCCCCATAAACTTAGATGTTCTGAATGATAGGTTCCCAGCTGATGGATATTTGGGTATTAATGTCTCCTGGAGGGAGTGTATTGTTGGGGGCGGGCTTATAGGTGTTATAGCCAGTTTCCTCATGCCAGTGTTTGGCACACTCTTCAGTTGCTATGGTCCACCTTATGTTGGCCAGGGGGTGATGTCCCCCATCTCTCTGCTCATGCCATCATTTTCCCCTGCCATCGTGGAGCTTCCCCTTGAGCTTGTAAGCCAAAATAAATCTCTTTGTCCCAGAAGCTCCTCTTGGTTGGGTGATTTCTACCAGCAATGTGAACCAGACTGCAACACTAAGCTAGAGTGAGAACCTACTTCAGAAAACAAAAACAAAACAAGAAAATAACTATTTTGAGATTCTATCTCACTCCTGTCAGAATGGCTATTGCTGAAGACTCCACATACCTGGGCTGCAATGTTACCGAGAAATCAAACTTAGGATGAACTGAAATCATCCTCCCTGTAGACCAGCTGACAGAAGCTGGAACAAGCTGCACTGCATGCAGCCCTATGGGAGACAGAAGCCATCAGTAATGAAAACAGTGGACACTCAAGTTTGGCTGGACAGGCCAAATCAGCTAGTGAGTACAATAGTGGCATGCCTGTTATGGGGGAAACCCACTGCTCTGTAATTGGACTGGAAGCCCACTCCTTGGGAGGGAATACATACCTGGGACTGAATACTCAATCAAAAGCCTACAGTGGGGGAGCTCAGGAGTTTTAGGAGTTTAACACCTGCTCTTGTTTGGCTGAATGCACATATTATGCCCACCAAACTGCCCTGTAAGCACTTTACTTAACATTCATACTGTGGTGGTTTGAATAGAGTAGATGGCCTCCAATATATTCAGTTCTTTATTGTTTGTAGTTTGCATTCTGTAGCCACCTGGCTGGAGGCAGTGTCACTGGGTGGATCTTTAGGTGTGGTGGTGGGTTTCAGATTTCAATCTAAAGATATGCAAAGTGTGCCTAGCTGGAGTTCCTGAAGTGTGCTGTGGCTTTTGACTTTTAGGCTTGTACTTCTCTCTCTCTCTGCTTGGGCCTGTGAAAGCAGGCCAGCTTCTGCCATTATGGAACTTCTCCTGGATCTGTAAGCTTCAATAAATATCCCTTCCTCCATAACTGTGCCTGGTCTGGAATTTCATCTCAGTGATCCTGAAGCTGTCTGCTACACTTCCCCATATAGTAATGCTACTTTCATTTTGTCTAGAGAAGCTTCTCTTTTCAGGTGGTGGTGACCGTTGGGATGACCCAAAAGGTACCATAGTGCTGAGAAGAAGTGCCAGAGGAGTGCTTAGCACTGAAACATCTCTATCACCCCTTCCATGGCTCAGGGTCCATTGTGGAACTGGTGGCAGAAAGAATGTAAGAGCCAAAGGAAGGGAAGGACTTTTTACAATGCAATTGTCCACAAAGAAATTGGCCTCAATATCCACGACCTTGCATTTTGTAGCACTACCTTCACAAGAGCCTCATAATAGGAAGAAAAGATGATGGCACCAAAATAAAAGAGAGACTAATGGGAAGAGGGAGAGGATATGATGGAGTGTGGGTTTGTGAAGGGGAAAGTGGGGGAGGAGAGGGAATTATCCTTGTTTATTGTCTGTAAGTATGGAAGCTGTCAGTAAAAAGAAAAACAATTAAAGAAACAAAAAGGTGTGTATGAACATCTTATTTGTTTAAAACATAAACAAAAGAGGAAATATCAAGCACTATTCAAATTAAAATTACGTACCTGTGGTTTTAAAATGTGGAACCTCGAATTGGTGATTCTTTTTTCTGAGCTTCCCAAGTAGTTAGGATTTAAGGCCTGTGCCATCAGGCCTAGATCATTTTATTTTTTTCCTTTAAAAAAATTTTTTTTTGTTTATTTTTCTTTATTTATTTGAGAGTGACTGAGGGGGGGGAGAAAGAGGCAGAGAGAGAGAGAGAGAGAGAATGGGTGCACCAGTGCTACCAGCCACTGCATATGAACTCCAGATGCATGTGACCCCTTGTGCATCTGGATAACGTGGGTCCTGGGAAATCGAGCCTCGAACTGGGGTCCTTAGGCTTCACAGGCAAGCGCTTAACTGTTAAGCCATCTCTCCAGCCTGCTCATTTTATTTTTTTCTTTTCTCAATTTTTATTAACATTTTCCATGATTATAAAAAATATCCCATGGTACTACCCTCCCTCCCCCTACTTTCCCCTTTGAAATTCCATTCTCCATCATATCCCCTCCCCATCTCAATTAGTTTCTCTTTTATTTTGATGTCATGATCTTTTCCTCCTCTTATGACGGTCTTGTGTAGGTAGTGTCAGGCACTATGAGGTCATGAATATCCAGGCCATTTTATGTCTGGAGGGAGCACGTTGTAAGGAGTCCTACCCTTCCTTTGGCTCTTACATTCTTTCTGCCACCTCTTCTGCATTAGACCCTGAGCCTTGGAAGGTGTGATTGAGATGTCACTCAGTACTCCAGTCACTTCTTTCCACCACTATGATACCTTCTGAGTCATCCCAAGGTCACTGCCATCTGAAAAGAGATGATTCTCTACCCAAAGTGAGAGTAGCATTAATATAATGGTATAAATATTAAGAGAAGTGCTTACTGGGCAGTTTGATAAGCATAGTATATACATTTTTCCAGACATCAGCAGATGTTACACCCCTAGGGCTCATGACTACCCGTGTCATTTTATTTTTTATAATACCTGTATGAATAAATGATTTACAGTTAAGGGGCATGTATTAGTCAGCTTCAGGTTCACTGAGATGAACTTCTAGACCAGGCACAGTTATGGAGGAAGGGATTTATTGAAGCTTACAGATCCAGGGGAAGTTCCAGAAAAGCAGAAGAAACTGGCCTGCTTTCACAGGCCCAAGCAGAGAGAGAGAGAAGTACAAGCCTAAAAGTCAAAAGCCACAGCACACTTCAGGAACTCCAGCTAGGCACACTTTGCATATCTTTAGATTGAAATCTCAAACCCACCACCACACCTTAAGATCCACACAATGGCATTGCCTCCAGCCAGATGGCTAGAGATGCAAACTACCAACAAATAAACAACTGAATATATTGGGGGCCATCTATTCTATTCTATTCAAACCACCACATTCCACCCCTGGCCCCCAACAGATTTATAACCATCACACATTATAAATTGTACTCAGTTCAATTTCAAAGGTCCCCACAGTCTTGACCAATTTAAGATATGAAGACCTGTAAAATCAAACAAGTTAAACACTTCTAACATATAAAGGCACAGAGTAAACATTTTCAACTGGTATAAGGCACAGCAAGGAGAGACTAAAACAATGCAAACTCAACCACCATCAAACAAACATCAAACTTCTGCAGTTCAAGTTCAATATACCCAGAGACTAACAGTCTCCAGACTTTCCAATTCCACCCCTCCAGCTGGGCAGAGTACCCGGGGAACACTTCCATCCCAGGCCAACAGTGTGCTCTATGGTAGCCCTTGCACAGTCCTGGTATATACAAAACATCTTCAGGTCTTCATGCAAACCATGCTCCATCTTCCAAAGGCTCTTTCAGCCTATCAGGGCATCATGCCCTGCCTCATGCCACATCTCAGCAGCAGCTCCTGGAACCATGTGCAATTCATGACCACTCTTCACATCTTCCAAAGGCTCTTTCAGCCTATCAGGGCATCAGGCCCTGCCTCATGCCGCATCTCAGCGGCAGCTCCTGGAAGCATGTGCAATTCACGACCACTCCTCGCATTTTCCATGCTTCTGAAACCAATACCAGGTGTGCAGGACACAGCCATATTCTTAATTCAGGGACGAAACAAATCATAGCCTTGAAAAGCAGGTTCCTTCTCCAGTCAACTCTTTCCAAAAGTGTTTGCATTTCTATGATAGTCTTTCCTCAGGCATCCTTTCCATTGTTTTAATGTAAAGCAGTTGGAACATCTTCCTTAAGATTGCTAATGTGTTTGACAATAGCAGGTTCAGTAACCTAAAACCAGTCTCAGTGCCTGTAATTTTAACTTGCTTGAGGTTTTCCAGCTTAAAATCTTAAATCTCTCAGTCCAATATCTCTAGCCAAGCACATCAGTCCATTACAAATTTAACCTTGATCAAACACTCTGGGCCTGAGCAGCAGGATGCAGCCAGCCCTTATGCCAGTAGCCCAGTTCCAACAAAGTCCTCTGCAGTCTTTCCTTCCCCTTAGAAAGCTCATAAGCCAAGCCTCGAAGTTCAATGCTGTCTGCACTTAGCATTCTCAGACTCTCATCAGAATAGTCCATAAAACTTGGCTTACCGCTCCAGACGACATCTTCAGTTGCAAGCACCAAGTCCATGCCTATTCCTCCAAAACAAAGGTTCCAAAAGATCAACATGCACATGGCCAGGTACATCTCACCCCACTCCTGGTACCAAATTCTGTATTAGTCAGCTTCAGGTTCGCTGAGATGAACTTCTAGACCAGGCACAGTTATGGAGGAAGGGATTTATTGAAGCTTACAGATCCAGGGGAAGTTCCAGAAAAGCAGAAGAAACTGGCCTGTTTTCACAGGCCCAAGCAGAGAGAGACAGGGCATATGTCTGGGATCCAAGCCTGTTGAGGAAAACTCCAGCCAAGTGTCTAGGCCTGGGGTTGGCTGGGGCAGTTTTCATCTCCCTCTCATTTAGGTGGCTGGAGATCTGTGGTCTCTGGCTGGCAGCTCACTGCACTCTGGAGGTGTGACCTCAAGTTTCCAATTGAACTGGGCAGAGGCCAGTGCCACAGGAGGGCAGAACCCATAGCAGAAGTCGGAGCTCTAGTCTCCCATGCCCCATGGGTAACCATGTGTCTCTTAGCACAGTGGTTTGTAATGGAAAAAAAAGAAAACGAACCTAGAAGCCATTCCAGCTAGCTGTCTTTGGTTACCGAGTCTCTCTGTGGCCATGAGGCACCTCACACTTGGCTCATCATAGGAAGCTTCAAAGCTCTGCAGTAGTTCAGCTTTGTTAAGTGTGGCTGGAGGTCACAGAAACTTAATTAAGTGAATTTCCCACAAAGGTGAAGTTGTCACCTTTACAGAAGTTCCCTGACTGGCGCCATCCCAGTTTGGCCTTAGGCGATAGCACACATTTCAACAAGGCCTGCAATCCCAGCAGGGTGGAGCAGGCCAGGTGGCTGGAGATGTCTGGCGAGTGGGGGCTGTGGTGGAGAGTCTCTAGTCCAGAGGGAGGCCTGTCTGCCTGCCTGGCCACCACCAATACCATGCACCATTCTTTCCATTCAGCTTAGTCAGAGAGAGTGGATCTTACCCTCCAGCAAGAAGAGAAAGCAAACAAGTTTTCCCACAAGTGGAGAGAAGCAGTAGAAATACCCAAGTCGTGCTCACAGCTAGAACATGTGCTTCCCATTTCCCCTGTAATAGTATAATCATAAATTTTCTTTTCAAGATAGTCCCTTCATGGTCGCCATCTGTAACAGAGCGCTTGGGGTCCAGGAAAGTCCTTGAACCCCAAAGCCTAGGTTCATTTTTAATTTTAATCAAAGAATTGAAAACAAGGACTGAGAGGGGCTGAAGAGGTTGCTTAGCGGCTAAGGTACTTACCTGAAAAGCCAAAGGACCCAAGTTCTATTCCTCAGAACCCACATAAGCCAGATGCAAAGTGGTACATGCAGCTGGAGTTTGTAGTGGCTGGAGGTCCTGTCATGCCCATTTTCTCTTTCTCTCTCTCTTCTGCCTGTCTGTATCTCATAAACAAATTAATTAATTAATTAAATACAAAAAGACTGAGAAGGATAGTTATTAAATTATTATATTTATTGAGGGAAGTACAGAGCCAAGAAAAGACACCCACGTGGCTGGTGATCCCATGTGGAGGGCCTGGAAAAACCATGGGAAAAAAGAGAAAAAGTTCAAGGAGCTTCTGCCATGTGGGGAACTGTGGGGGGTAAAGGAGCCCATGTAGACAGTAAGGGGTAGGGGGTTCTCCTGGCTGGGCCTGGGCCCAAGCTGAGATGGCCCAGGCCCAATGGAGGGAAAAACTCACTCATAGCTGGAAGTTCCCAAGTGGTCTGAGAGCCTGCCCTCCCCTTGCTTATAGTGGTGTACTCTCCTCTGGTTCAGGTCAGCCAGAGGGACAGGGCTAATGGCTGTCTCAGGAAGATGCTAGAACTGACACCAAGTTCCAGGAGCTAAACTTGATCAACTACTCTATTCAAATTCTATTAAAGACCTCCCTCCTGGGGGGGGGGGTGTCCTGGTTGTTTGTGGAAAAACAGGTCTAGGGAACTAGGCAAGAGATAAGAAGTCAGATCATCTTTGAATTCTAGCAAGTGCAGACTTTTCTGCCTTTTTCTTACTTCCAGGGTTCCAGTCACCCTAACTATACCCCCCTTTCAGTCAGATCATCCTTTGATCTCTAGAAAGTGCAGACCTTCCTGCATTTTTACATACAGGGGCTACCCTAACTGCCTGACAAAGATAACCTGACTCCTCTCACTAAGACCTCTCCATTCTGGGACCTGAGCATGTACTTACTGGAATCTGGCTGAGGCTCAAGAAGGCAGTGTTGGGGCTGGAGAGATTAGTGGTTAAGGTGCATGCCTGCAAAGCCTAAGGACCCAGGTTTGATTCTCCAGGTCCCATATAAGCCAGATGCACATGGTGGCTCATGTGTCTGGAGTTCATTTGCAATGGCTGGAAGCCCTGGCATGCCCATTCTCTCTCTCTTTCTCTCTCTTTGTCTCTCTCTCTGTCTCTAATAAATAAATAAATCTAAAAAAAAACTTTGTAAAAAAGAAGAAGAAGGCAGTGTTGGGCTGGAGAGATGGCTTAGCAGTTAAGGTACTTACCTGCAAAGCCAAAGGACCCAAGTTCAATTTCCCATGACTCACATAAGCCAGATTTACAACGTAGAACTTGTGTCTTGAGCTCATTTGCAGTGGCTGAAAGCCCTGGAGTGTCCATTCTCTCTCTCTCTTTCTATCTGCCTCTCTCCCTCTCAAGTAAATAAAATAAATTAGGAAAAAAAAGCAATGCTGAATCAGGGGCTGGCTGGAGGACTTTCAATGCTCTGAGCATCCTTGCTGGCAACACAATCAAGCCTATCAGAGTGGGCTTTAGCCCATTTCAGTTTCAGCCCATTGGACCCTGGAAAAGTTGCTACTAACAAACTGGAGTCACTTATCTCAAAATTTAAGCAATGGAGTTCAGATGCCCTGAAGGGAGAGTCCTTGTTCAGGAAAGAAGGTGTACAACAAACAGGCTGTTGTATGACCTTTCCTGGGAGATAAGAACAAACATATGTTCACCCTAAATAGGGAAGCAACCACAGATCAAAGAACCGATTCCACCGAAGTCTAGTCCCATCAGCTGCTTTTGGTCTGGTGTTTTGTCCCAACAATGAGAAGGTCACTACAACTCTGGCCTTCATATGCTTGTGTGCATGGTGCACACACACACATCCCCCCCCCCACACACAAAGATTATTCACCACATCTTGCTTGGGAAACCAATGCGTTTATTTGGGTTGCCTACAGGAGCAACTGGAAAGCTCTCCCCAGCTTGGGTGACAACTCATGCAAACTGCATCCCTGTAGCTCTTTGCACAACTTGAAATCAGCTCTGCCAGAGAGTATGTATATATATATATATATATATATATATATATATAATCTGCTTATATAACTGTGGGGAGGGGCTTGTGAACCTTGTAAGTCTCCTTTCTGCAACTTAGAACCTTCAATAATTTCCTAAGTATTTTAAAAATATATTTTATATACTTATTTGAGAGAGAGACAGATGGGAGGTGGGGGGGAATGGGCACTCCAGGGCCTCTAGCCACTCCCAACAAACTACAGACACATGCACCACCTTGTACCTCTGGCTTTACATGGGTACTGGAGAATTGAACTTGGATCCTCAGGCTTTGCAGCCAAGTGCCTTAATCACTGAGCCATTTCTCTAGCGCAACTTCCTAAGTCTTTGAAGCTTCCCTTCTCCCTATAACATATTCCTTTCATATGTTAAAACATATTCCTGAAATCACTCCACAATTGCCTGTACCTGGGGTTGCTGTGAGGAAACTGCTCAGCATTGCAGCATTCTACATAGGCAGTTTGTACAGAAACCTGTATGTCCTTGCCAAGAACCTAGTGCCAATTCCTGCAGTGACCCTTTGTATCCCGTGATTTCTAACGCAAAATAGTTGTGTAATCTTCTTATCTTTGTCTTTCTTGGCCTCAAGCCCCTGAAATATGCATTGATTTTTCACAACAGCATAGCCTAGTTGCAATGTCTTCCCACTTCCAAATAAATGTGTTGATTAGTCAGAGCCTGTGAGTTTGATTTTCCTTTTTTTTTTTTGAGGTAGGGTCTCACTCTAGCCCAGGCTGACCTGGAATTCACTATGGAGTCTCAGGGTGGCCTCGAACTCATGGCAATCCTCCTACCTCTGCCTCCTGAGTGCTGGGATTAAAGGTGTGCGCCACCACGCCCGGCTTGATTTTCCTTTTTAGTTGACAATTTTCAGATTACATGTGTGGGGGTCATGTTGAAGGTTTCTTCCTTGGCTGACACCAGGAACACTCACCATGGCTAAAGCTTCAGCCTTTGTGCTGCACTTTATACACAGCTATTTATCTATCCCCTGGCTCTTTCCCAGTACCCTTTTCAGCTGTCACTGCTGTGTGCAATTCTGTAGTGGGAAGGAGGCTGGTGACCTTGGCAGATTGTCAAGGGGCCATGCTTGATGTTGAATCTTCACCACTTGGTCCCTACAAGTGACCTGGTGACTCGACCCCCATACCATTTTCCTGTGAATCTGGAACAGGTGAAGGATTAGAGGGGAAAAGGGATGGAGACAAGTCACCAGAGTGTGGGAGGAAACTTTAGTTTTAATAATGTAGAGCGGGACATGGTGGCACAGCCTGTAATCTCAGCACTTGGGAGATGGAGACAGGAGGCTGAGGAGTTCAAATGCAGTCTCGGCTACATAACAAGTTAAAGGCTAGTCTGGACTTAAATCTAGTCCTAACATTGTGGTTGGTCAAATTTAGACACCAGAACTTGGTGTCATGGCTGGTCTCTTCCTGAGACAGCCCCCTAGCCCAGACCAATAACTGTCCCTCAGCTCACTTGAACCGGAAGGCAGGGTCCACCACCATAGGTTATAAATAAGTTTGTGAGGAGGGAACATGGTCTCTGAGCTGCCTGACCACTTGGGAACCTCCAGCTGCTGGTGAGTTACCATTCAGCTCGGCGGTCCTGGGCTGAGTGGAGGGGAGAGCCCCTAGCCTTTACTTTCCACATTGGCTCTCTCCCCACATGTCAGCAGCGCTTTGAACTCTCTTTTCTGTCCTTCACATGCTTTTTTTAAAAAAATTATTTTTATTATTTACGAGAGAGAGAGAAGGGGGGGGAGGGAGGGAGAGAATGGGCGTGCCAGGGCCTCTAGCCACTGCAAAAGAACTCCAGAGGCAGGCGCCACCTTGTGCATCTGGCTTATGTGGCACCTGGAGAATTGAACCTGGGTCCTTAGGCTTCATAGGCAAGTGCCTTAACCGCTAAGCCATCTCTCCAGCCTCTTCCCATGGTTTTTCCAGTCCCACCACGTGGGCTCTCAAGCCACGTGGGTGTATTCATTCTCCTTTCCTTGATTCTGTACTTCCCTCAATAAATATAATTTAACAATTACCCTTCAGTTTTTATTCTTTTCTTAAAAGTAGAGACAAACCTAGGGTTTGGGGTCCAAGGACTTTCCCGAACCCCTAGCACGCCATTACAAGATGACCTATGCTATCCCTATCCTTTATAGAACCCACAGTCACAGTAAACGTTCACAGAGCTGCACTGCCACGTCAGTTATCTCGGCTGCCTCACCTCACCGGTGCCTCTGAGGCCGTCCTCCTTAGCCTGCCTATCGGTATCGCCTCTCTCCTTCACTCTTGCGGACCTGAAGGAAGTGCAGTTACTTAGGGCAAACAAAAAGTTGTGGGGAGCCGGGCGTGGTGGCGCAGGCCCTTAATCCCAGCACTTGGGAGGCAGAGGTAGGAGGATTGTCGTGAGTTCGAGGCCACCCTGAGACTACATAGTGAATTCCAGGTCAGCCTGAGCTACAGTGAGACCCTACCTCGCGGGCGTGGGGGGGAATTTAGTGGGGAGACCTGGGGCTCATTCTCATGCATATTTGCCTGATCACAAGACTACCACAAAGGCTGCCAAATGACAACACCTCGCAACAGTCCTTCCCGGAGAAGGCAATTGTGGGGAAAGTGCATCTAGAATAGCCGCGTGCCGAGGGGGCCCGCGGTAAGACTCTTCAGCCAAGGGTGGGAATTCGCGAGAACAGAGACGAGGACCAGGCGGAAGCGCGGGCCGGGCGCCGGCGTGGCCGCACCTGGCCTGTGTCCGGAGGATGAGCCCGGGCTCCCCAGGCAGCGGGGCGGCGTGGCGTGATGACGTCACCGAGCTGCGCCCCGAGGGCGGGGGAGGGTGGAAGGGGCGGCGCGGATGGATGGCGTCATGGACCGCAAGGTCACGCCCTGGGACAGGGTGCTTCAAACCCGTTCCAAGTCTGCGTAGCCGGTTCCTGAGCAAGTCCGGCTCCTGGCGCGGGACGCTGCGGGGACGCGGGCCCCAGGCGGAAGCTGGAGGCCGAGCGCGCTGCGGCTGCGGATGCGCCGCGCCGGTGAGGGTGTGCGGAGGCTGCGGACGGGCGGGCGGGGGTCCCTGCAGGACGGGGTCTGCTGCGCCCGGAGGTCACCCGCAGCTCTGCGCGGAATAGGGGAATGAGCAGACGGGCTTCAAAAAAGTCTTTTGCCCCACGGCAGCGCGATGTCACAGGACAGAAACGGCAAATTTAGCTGTGGGGTTAATTGGCTTGTGCTTCACACCGGGCTGCCCCTTGTTCTGAAAACCAGGACCGCGCTCTCCTGGGGCAGGGCAGCGTTCCCACTCCCCCTTCCCACATTCTTCCTCATCTCAAGACCTCGGGAATCCTAGAAGTCCTACGAGAACTACTCCCCCAGCTCTCTCATTTCTTTCCGAGTGTCTCCTAAAGTTTCCCAGGATGGCCTTGGACGCACAGGTCTCCTGCCTCAGCCTGGGTATAGAGGAGGCTACCAACTCCTGCAAGAAGGGGTTTTCAAGGTGAGAACAAGGACAAGCCACAGAAAAAGTCGAAAGTGAAAGGTCACTCTGGCTTACTTTGCAGGAAGTACTGTAGCAGAGGGGACTGTTTCCAGGAAAAACTTATCTGTTTCCTAAAGATTTCAGTCTGATAGTGCACTAATTACCACAAGTGACTCCATTTTGGGTAGGTGTGGTCTGTTGGGGTTCTGCATGTACTACCTAAGACCAAACTGTCTATTTTTCTTTTTAAACAGAGAAAGACTGGAGGAAGCTGGTGGCAGGCTAATGATATTGAAGCCACTGTTTACACCAGGAACCATTCCAAGGGCCTGAAGTGTGTCCCAGGAACCTAGGTGGCACACAGCACAGTGTGCTTACAGGTATTGAAGCCACTTGCTAAGGTCTCCCACCTAGTAACCATAATGTTGGGATTGGTGCCTAGGCAATCTGTCTTGCAATTCTTGTTTGTAACAGCTGTGCCACAGTACAGTAGTGTGGCAGACTTTGAGAGTAATGAGGCCTTTTTCAACCCAGATAGGCTCCACTCTAGTGGCCGAGGCTCTTGAATTCATGTTGCATGCCAAAGAAAAATTAAGGAATGGGGGTAAGGAGGACAAAATAGACTTTATTAAGTGGGAGGATTCCTGTAGCAGACAGCTTCAGGTTCACTGAGATGAACTTCCAGACCAGACACAGTTATGGAGGAAGGGATATTTATTGAAGCGTACATATATCCAGGGGAAGTTCCATAAATGACAGAAGAAGCTGGCCTGCGTTCACAGGACCAGGCTGAGAGAGAGAAGCATAAGCCAAAAGTCAGAAGCCACACACACTTCAGGAACTCCAACTAGGCACACTTTGCATATCTTTAGATTGAAATCTGAAACCCACCACCACACCTTAAGAGCCACCCAGTGATACTGCCTCCAGCCAGGTGGCTGCAAATGCAAACTACAAACAAATAAACAACTGAACATATTGGGAGCCATCTATTCTATTCAAACCACCACAATTCCCAAAAAGAAAGAAGGATTTGCTGGATCAGGGACTTGGAGCTGGGAATGTCAAGGTGAAAAAGCCTTCAAATGTCAGGATAAGGAATTACGCCAGTGACCAAAGGGGGGAAAAATTGAATAAATGGAAAAGTTACCCTTTTTGAGTTAGAACTAAGAAAAGTGGACAGGCTTTGAAGTCAAAGTCTGTGAGCAGCTGCTCCAAGAGAGGGACTTTTGGGGGGGTATAGTGCATGTCTCCTTAAGGGGATAACTATTCCTCCACTTCTTTAGCATGTCTGTAGGTGAGGGATGGCTCTTTGACCAGGTGAGTGATTGACAGCTCCAGGGACCAGAGACTTTATTCCTCTGATAGGAGG
The DNA here is from genome assembly GCA_036346955.1 of Dipus sagitta. Lineage (NCBI taxonomy): Eukaryota > Metazoa > Chordata > Mammalia > Rodentia > Dipodidae > Dipus > Dipus sagitta. Next base: position 1,943,833 of record CM070781.1, on the reverse strand, counting down.
AAGTGTCTCTTCCCTTTCTAATGTTATCAGGGAAACAGTAGGTAGGGTCCTTTCTTCAATGACTTCATGCCTAATGTCTGCTGCCTACAGCATTTCCCCAAGAATTAAGACACTAAAATGAGAAGATGGATCGAAACTCAATTTGGTTTCTTCAGGCTGAATGGGGTATACAGGGGGTTTCTAGGGTCTTTACTCTTGTTGACGTTCAGACCTTGGATGGCAAAGGGGACCCAGATAGATGGAGCTAGATTGTTGTAGGACCATCTGAGGATGGATGTAACAGATTCCAAATGCCCTTGTCTTCAGGGACTGCATGTTATGTAATTCCCACTTTAACATAGTAGGGCAGGTCAGCAACTGTGTTCTCTTTCTATCTATCCACAAAAGGAGACTGCCTTGCTCTTAATCTCTATCACTAGTGTCAGTGACCTTAGGTGGCAGGCGACCATTGGGGCTTGTTAGGATCCTGGGATCCGGAGCAAATCTGTTTGCTCCTTTACAGCAAAATTTATTTTATTTACAATGAGGGAGGGAGGGAAGGAGGGAGGGAGGGAGGGGGAGAGAGAGAGAAAGAGAGAAAGAGAGAAAGAATATGAATGAGTGAATGATGTATGGGCATGCTAGGTCCTCTAGCCACTGCAAACAAACTCCAGATACATGTGCCACTTTGTGCATCTGGTTTACATGGGTACTGGCAAGTCGAACCTGGAGGCAACCACCTTAACTGCTAAGCCATATCTCCAGTCCCAGCAAATGTTTTTATTTCATTTTTTTGTTGTTTTTTAAGGTAGGGTCTTGCTCTAGCTGAAGCTGACCTGGAATTCACTCTGTAGTCTCAAGGTGGCCTCGAATTCATGAAGATCCTCCTACCAAATGTTTTTATTTCTAATGAAATCCTATTTCTTTCCTCCCCACCCCCTCTTGCCTGTGCTTTTGGTGCTTTGTCTCAGAAGTCTTTGCAAATCCAAGATCAGAAATTAATCTGCATTTTCTTCTAATAGTTTTATAGTTCTGGTTCCTTTATGTAGGTCTATGGGCCACTCTGAGTGAGTTTGTGAATGTGTGTGAACTTCAGCTTAATCTTTTTTTTTTTTTTTTTTTTTTTTGGTTTTCGAGGTAGGGTTTCACTCTAGCTCAGGCTGACCTGTTTCAAGGTGGCCTAAAACTCACAGCGATCTTCCTACCTCTGCTTCCCAAGTGCTAGGATTAAAGGCATGCACCATCACACCTGGCCTAGCTTCATCCTTTTACTTGTAGATGTCCAGTTGTCTCAAGAGCAGTTGCTGAAAGACTGTTCTTTATTGTTGAATTATGGTACACCTGACCGCATGTGTATGGGTCACTTCTGTTTGTTCTTTGAGACAAGGCCTCACGTAGCCCAGACTATCCTCAAGGTAGGTAGTCAAGGCTGACCTTGAATTTTTGATCCTCTTGGTTCTACCTCCCAAGTGAATTACAGGTGTGTGTCACCATACCTGGCATGGGATAACTTTTTTTTGGTGTTTTTTTTTTTTTTGGTTTTTTAAAGTAGGGTCTTGTTCTAGCCCATGCTGACCTGGAATTCACTATGACCTTGAACTCACAGTGATCCTCCTACCTCTACCTCTGCCTCCCAAGTGCTGGGATTAAAGGAGTATGTCACCATGCCCTGCTGGGATAGATTTTTTTTAAAATTTATTTGCAAGCAGAGGGAAATGAGAGAGAGAGAGAGAGGAAGAGGAAAAGAATGGTCACTCCAGGGCCTCCAGGCATTGCAAAGGAACTCCAGATACATGCTGCACTTTCTTCGTCTGGCTTCATGTGGGTTCTGGGGAATCAAAATGGTGTTGTTAGGCTATGCAGGCAAGTGCCTTAACGGCTGAGCCATCTCTCCAGCCCAACTTTTTTTTTTTTTTTTTTTTGAGGTAGAGTCTCAGGAAGGCCTCAAACTCATGGCAATCCTCCTACTTCAGCCTCAGCTTAGCCCCCAACTTTTTTTTAGATTATTTTACTTCTTATTAACACATCCCATAATTATAGACAATAAACTATAGTAATTCCCTCCCCCCATTCCCTTTTGCAACTCCACTCTCCATCATACCCCCTCCCCCTCAGTCAGTCTTTTATTTTTAATTTTTCTTTTTTTTAAATTTGTTTTTATTTGTTTGAGAGAGAGAGAGGGAGGGAGGGGGGAGAGAGAGAGAGAATGGGTATGCCAAGGCCTCTAGCCACTGCAAACAAACACCAGATGCATGTGCCTCCTTGTGCATCTGCCTTTACATGGTTCTGGGGAATCGAACCTGGGACCTTTTGCTTTGCAGGCAAGCAAATTAACCACTAAGCCAGCAGGGGACCTAGTCTTATATTTATTTATTTAATTTTGTTGTTGTTTTCAAGGTAGGGTCTCATTCTAGCCCAGGCTGACCTACAATTCACTATGTAGTGTCAGGGTGGCCTTGAACTCACTGTGATCCTCCTACCTCTGCCTCCTGAGTGCTGGGATTAAAGGCATGCACCATCATGTCTGGCTCTAGTCTTTTACTTTTGATGATATCTTTTCCTCCTATTATGATGGTGTTATATAGATAGTGTCAGGCACTGCAAGGTCATTGATATCCAGGCCATTTTGTGTCTGGAAGAGTGCATTGTAAGGAGTCCTACCCTTCTTTTGGCTTCTTTTTTGGCATTCTTTCTGCCACCTCATCCTCAATGGACCCTGAGTTTTGGAAGGTGTGATAGAGATGTTTCAGTGCTGAGCACTCCTCTATCACTTCTCAGCACCATGTTGCCTTCTGAGTCATCCCAAGGTCACCACCATCTGAAAAGGCTTCTCTAATCAAAAGTGTATATGGGTATGAACATTAAGGAAAGTGCTTACCAGGCAGTTTGGTGAACATAATATATACATTTAGCGAGACACCAGCAGGTGTTAAACCCCTAGGGCTCATGACTTCCCCCGTCATAGGTTTTCAGTATCAGGCATGTATTCCTTCCCGTGGAGCTGGCCTCCAGTTCAATTAGAGAGCAGTTGGTTTCCCTCTTAACATACATGCCACTACTGCACCTGTTGGCTCATTTGTCCTAGTTGGCCAGATTTAAGGCTTGCAGTGTCCATTGTTGTTTATCTCCACTTGTGACCCCCCCCCCTCCGAGCTGCATGCAGCATAGTTTGGTTTTTATTTATTTATTTATTTATTGGTTTTGTACTCAGCGAATACAGTCAAGTTGGTACCATTGTTAGGCTTATCCATGTCCTACCCCCTCCCCTGGCCCCTCCTTGTTGAGGTATATGGGTCATGCATTGTGGAGTTAGCCCACAGTTATGGGTAGGAGAAATGTCTCTGCGTATCATGAACTAATGTGTGGCTCTGACACTCTTTCCGCCCCCTCTTCTAAAATTTCCCTGAGCCATGTTGGGTTCATTTTTGGTCTGCTTCAGTGATGAGGTGTTGGGGCCCTGTGGGTCTCTGGCTCTCTGATTTGGTAGGAGTTGATTATTCTCTGGGTTGCTCTCCTTCACCCTTGTGCTGGTATCCAGTTCACCAAGAAAACAGCACTCTTGCTTGTTTCGCCAATTATTCTTAGTTTCAGCTAGGGCCGTTTTGAGGTATGATGGGAAGGTTCTCTCCTTAGGATCTGCATCTGTCTGAAAAAGAGAAGCAGATTCTCCAATGGAGAGTAAAGTTAGCACCAGACAAATGGGATAGCCCTTATTTTTTTGTAGAGAATTTAATAGGTGTAGGCCCTCTTGTAGCCACGATTGGTGGTAGCTTGATAATGGAGAGCGGGCTCATGTTTGGATATGGTTCTGACTTGTTTCCCAGCTCCAGCTATGGGTCCTGTTCCACTGAGCAGATCAGTTAGCCAAATCAAGATCAGTTGGTTTCCCACCATGGCTGTGTGCCACTATTGCAGTTGTGTGAGCATCACGGCAGGTTATTTGCTGCTAAGTAGGTTAGACCATGAGTTGCTTGGACAGATATTGGTGATTTTTCCCCCAGTCTCCCATGTAGCGCCTTCTGGCACTAGACACACTGACTGTCTGGAGACTGATTCTCTTCTAGCTTCCAGCCATGTCATTACATGTTATGTGTCAACCACATATGGTGTCTTCAGCAGTAGGGTCTTACCACTAACCTTTGGTGGGTCATCAAGTACTCTGACAGAAATCTTTCTTTTAGGAAACCTTGTAGGTCTCTCTGATCAAAAGCTCATTGTGGATGATAGCCACATGCTAGTACTGGGAGTTACAGGTCAGTGCCTACTAAGAAAAAGATAACTAGTATAAAAGAGTTAGAGAGAAGAGAGAGAGAGAGATAGAGAGAGAGAGAGAAGCTGTAGAAGATTAAGGTCAGTCTTTATCATACCCTCTCCAGTGTCTTGTGGCTCAGGTGTTCCCTCTAAGGGCCTGGTGAAGGTTCAACCATTTGGTCTGCCTTTTAGGATGTAGAATTTTATGGTACCATTGCCATTTGGGTCTAGATTTGTGCTTCCCACCCCCTCCCTTGCCCTCCCCTCCCTCCCCACCCATCCTATTGTCTAGTCCTTGCGATGCTTGCTGGGTATGTCAGCATCTTGGGTAGATTCAGGTTAGGTACTATAGATGAGTGAGACTATGCGGCAATTATCTTTCTGTGATTGGGTAAGTTCACTGAGAATGATCTGTTCCAGGTTCAACCATTTTTCCTCAGATTTCATTGTGTCATTTTTTTCTTAACTGCTGTGTAGAATTCCATTGTGTAGATATACCACATCTTAGTTATCCGTTCTTCTAGTGATGGACATCTGGGTTGATTCTAGCTCTTAGCTATTATGAATTAAGCCGCTATAAACATGGTTGAGCAAATCTCTCTGGATTGTGGTTTAAAGGTTTTAGGGTACATGCCCAGTAAGGGAATAACTGGGTCTGTTGGTAACTCTATAGTCAGCTTTTTCAGGAGTCTCCATATTACTTTCCAAAATGGTTGTACCATCTTACATTCCCACCAACAGTGGATGAGGGTTCCTAATTCTCCTCATCCTCACCAGCATTTATTTTCATTTGATTCTTTGATGTTTGCTGTCCTTACTGGGGTAAGGTGGAATCTCATAGTTGTTCTAATTTGCATTTCCCTGATGATTAGGGATGATGAACATTTTCTTAAGTGTGTGTTTGCCATTTGTATTTATTCCTCTGTGAACTGCCTATCCAGCTCTTTGACCCATTTTGTGAGTGGGTTGTTTGAGATTTTATTGTTTAGTTTTTGAGTTCTTTGTAGATTTTAGAGATTAGCCCTCTGTCAGTTGGATAATCAGCAAATATTTTTTCCCATTCTGTGGGTAATCTATTGGCTTTGCTTATTATATGCTTGTCTGTAAAGAAACTCTTCACCTTCATGTGATCCCATTGGTTGAGTGACTGTTTAAGATCGTGAGTTACTGGAGTTTTGTTCAGGAAGTCTTTTTCTATTCCTATATCATGGAAAGTTCCTCCTTTATTTTTTCCAGTAGTATCCGAGTTTCTGTTCTTATGTTGAGGTCTTTGATCCATTTGCACTTGAGTGTAGTGCATGGCGAGATGTGTGGATCAATTTTCAGTTTCCTGCATATGGTTATCCAGTTTGTCCAGCACCGTTTGTTGAGAATGCTGTCTTTTTTCCAGCCTGTATCGTTAGGGCCTTTGTCAGATATCAAGTAGCTATAGTTACTTGACCCAAAGTCCGGGTCCTCAATTCTATTCCATTGGTCTATATTCCTATTTTTATGCCAGTACCATGCTGTTTTTATTACTACGGCTTTGTAATATAGCTTTAGATGAGATATGGTGATGCCTCCAGAGGTATTTCTTTTGCTGAGGATATGCTTGGATATGTGAGGCCTTCTGCCTTCCATATGAAATTTGAGATCATTTTTTCTATCTCTGTGAAGAACAATGTTGGGATTTTAATTGGAATTGCATTAAATCTGTATATTGCCTTTGGTAGGGTTGCCATCTTCACAATGTTAATTTTGCCTCTCTAGGAGCATGTGAGGTCTTTCCATTTTCTCAAGTCCTCCTCAATTTTTTTTTGAGTGTTTTTATGTTTTTGTTGTATAGATCTTTCATTTCCTTGGTTAATATTATTCCAGGGTATTTTATTTTATTTTATTTTTTGTTGCCATTGAAAATGGGACCATGTGCCTTATTTCTTTCTCTATATCTTTGTCATTTGCATATAGAAAGGCTACTGATTTTTGTGCATTAATTTTGCATCCTGCTACTTTGCTAGGCCCATTTGCTTGAAACACTGTTTTCCAACCTTTCACCTTAAGATAGTGTCTGTCTTTTATGGAAAGGTGGGGTTCTTATAGGCAACAAATAGAAGGATCATACTTTTTAACCCAGTCTGCAAACCTATATCTTTTGGTTGAGCCAAAATATATAATAGTTATTATTGAAAGGTGTATATTTATTCTTGCCATTTTTCTTGTTTTGTAGTTGTTTCAATTTTTCCTTTACTCTTTTGTATTAACTAGTGTTTGAGTATGGTTTATTTTTTCCTGTTTACTTACATATGTGCTTTTCTTTCTCTTCCTCATGAAGGATCCTTTCAAGTATTTTCTGTAGAGCTAGATTAGTGTTCATATTTTCCTTTAGCCTACTTTTGTTTTGAAATGTCTTTGTTTCTCTGTGTATTTGGATAGCTTCACAGAATAATGCAATCTTGGTTGACAGTTGTTATCTTTCAGAACTTGTAACACATTACTCTAAGCCTTTCTGGCTTTTAAAGTTTGTGTTGAGTAATCTGCTGTTATCCTGATCGGCTTGCCTTTGTATATGACTTGTTTTTTTTTTTTTTTTTTTTTCTCTGCTTTCAATATATTTTCTTTGGGCTGGAGAGATGGCTTAGCGGTTAAGTGCTTGCCTGTGAAGCCTAAGGACCCCGGTTCGAGGCTCGATTCTCCAGGACCCACGTTAGCCAGATGCACAAGGGGGCGCATGCGTCTGGAGTTCGTTTGCAGTGGCTGGAAGCCCTGGCGCGCCCATTCTCTCTCTCTCTCTCTATCTGCCTCTTTCTCTCTCTGTCACTCTCAAATAAATAAATAAAAATAAAAAACAACAAAAAATTTTAAAAAATATATATTTTCTTTGGTTTGTGTGTTTTGTAGTATAAAATGATGGTGTGGGGTTTCTCCCTGATTTTGTCTATTTGGTGTTCTAAAGGCTTCCTGTATCTGTACTGGCACCTCTTTCCCTATTTGGGGAAAGTTTTCTTCTATGATTTTGTTGAAAATACCTACTATGCCTTTGGAATGAAATTCTTCTCCTTCTACTATATCCTGAATTCTTAGGTTTGATCTCTTCATAGTGCCCCGAATGTCTTGAAATTCCCATTCATGCCTTCCTATTAGTTTGTCTTTCTCTTTGTTTGTGCTAGATCTGCCACCTGGCCTTTAGTTTAGATATTATGTTCTCTCCTTGATCCATTCTACTGGGAAGACGTTCTACAGAGTTTTCTATTTGACTTACTCTGTTTTTTTTTTATTTCTAATATTTCTGATTGGTATTTTTGCATTATTTCTGTTTCCTTACTCATGTATTATATTGATCTCCTTTTTCCATTAAGTTTGTTTCCTATGTTCTCCTTCAGTAGTTGGTTTTCTTCTTTGATTCTTTTGATTTTATCTTTGATTTCTTTGAGTATAGATAAAATCTTTTTTTTTAATCTTTGTCAGGCATTTCATCTAAAACAGTCTCACTGGAGGTTACTTTTGATGGATGTATAGTTTATGGTGGGATTGTATTGTCTTGATTTTTTGTGTTTCTTGTATTATAATGTATAGATTTTTGCATCCTGAGTTAATTTGATTCTTGGATTTTCTAATTATCTTCAGTGTTCTTAGCTGTGTAAATCTGACTTTATATATCTTCAGGGTAGGAGTTTAAGGTGGAGGTAGGAGTGGGCACCTAGGCCTCTTCTCCTCCTCATACCTTGGAAGAACATGAAGTGCACTAAGAGATGAATGCAGGTGCCCCACTTTGTAGTCAGCAGGACCTCAGCTCATGAGGTAGTGCCTTCCACATGAGTGGGTCTTCAGCTAAACCTCTGGAAATGTCCTCAGTGACACTCAGGTTTGTTTCCTAAGTGATTCTAAATCCTGTCAAGTTAACAATGAAGGTGAACCGTTGCAGTCACCATAGGTCTACTTGGATTTTCTACTGCTTATAAATCAATTTTGGCTAATTGTGTTTTCTAGGAATTTGACCATCACATCCAGTTCCTTTAGTTGTTAGCACCTGTGGCTCGTGATATGGCCCTGTATAATGTTTCCAGTCTGTATCAGTCATGACATCCCCTCTGGAGTCTGAGCACTCTCCTGCTCCTTCGATGAGGCAGTAGAGGTTTCACAGTCTTTTCAGGAAGCAGCTTTTATTCTTTCTTTCCCCTCTGTAGCAGTTACCTTCTAGGACAAAACACCCAACCAGCTGGGAGTGGTGGTGCACGCCTTTAATCCCAGCCCTCAGGAGGCTGAGGTAGGAGGATCACTGTGAATTCTAAGCCAGCCTGGAACTACAAAGTGAGTTCCAGGTCAGCCTGGGCTAGCATGAAACAAAAACAAACCATCCAACCAGAAGCATCTTATGGAAGGAAATGGTTTATTTCAGCTCACAGTCTCAAGGGGAGGTTTCATCATGTGGGAAGAGTAGATAGCTTGGTTGGACACACTAGCATTGGCAGGTGGGACTGGATTATAAAGCCCTGTGCCCCCCACCCAGTCACACACCTCCAGCAAGGCTCCACTGGTTGGAGATTAAATATGAGGCCTAATCAGAAACATGAGATTATGGGGACATTTCACATAGGCATCACCCACACTGCACCCTCGGGGCCTCACCTCAGGTTAGTTCGCACTGCTTTTCTTGGGTCCCAAGGTGATGCCCCAGAGCTGCTTTGGGATCAGGACTACCGCGTCCTCATCCCCAGCTGAGGATATTGGGAGAGACAGCAGCCTGTCTAAGCCTCAGTGGCTACTGCTTCAGTGGAGACAACCTCTTAGCTTACACTTGCAGGAGGATCACATAGGACCTGGTTGCAAGAGGGAAGGTACTCAGATGTGCCATCTCTCCACTTTCCTCTGGCATGTAGGGAAGCATCACTAACTATGACCATCATGTGCAGAGTCTAGCCCTAGACCACAGTCACCACAGGATTCAAAAGGTCCCTGGGCCTCCTACCTGGACTCCACTCTTAGGTTTCTGTAGGACAGGATTTGCAAGCCCTCCCCCAATGACTCAGCTCTGGAAGATGTCACAGCCTAGCAAGAAAATTCCAGAGCAGTTTTTCGGTAAACAACACCTGTGAGTGGGATGAATGTCTGCAGGTTGAGTACAGTCCAGGATAAAAGCTGTGATCAGAGTTGTCTGGTCAAGGGCTTGTGTTCTGTGTTCTAGTGGGCAGGCACATGTATTACATATGGCCAGACTCGACCAACCAGCTGTGGCCAGATTCCAGAGAGGCAGCTCCCTACACCCTGGGCCTGGTGAACCTTGAGGGCCTGGACTCCCTGGTCTCCCACAGACCACAGCGTCCTCAGCAAGGCAGTGGCCCCTAGTATACTCTGGACTATCCCCAGCCATCCGGGTTTGTCACAGTCAGTTTACTTTGGTCTTTTTCCCTGCTCTGGCCCCTGATGGATCTGCTCTGCCCTGTGTTCTCACTGCCCTGTTGGAATGTAACCAGAACAGGAGAGCTAGCCTCACCCTCCCCTCCCTTTTGGAAAGCAGTGCTCACCATGCTGCCTCCCCACACCCCCAGCCTACTCTGCTGCTGTCACTTTGGAGCTGGTGGCTTTTCTCTTACTCCAGTGTCCTGTGGTGTGGTTGTTCACTGGGCGCCATGCAGCAAATCACCTGAGGCTAACTACTCTGTGCAGGTCCGCATCCGATGATGGCGCCCCCACTGGAAGGAAGCAGTGATGCTCTGTGGCCTGATTTCCCCAAGGGGCCCCTCAGTGCCTACCGAGCAAGAGCCTCCTTCAGCTACAAGGAGCTGCTATTGTTCTGGGAAGGCGAGGATATACTCCGCTTCAAGGTGAGACTGCGCCACAGCCTGTCACGGTAGTGCACACTGAGCCCAGGAACACCTTTGTTCCCTGGCACAGATAGACAGCTTTATATACTAAAGCCCAGGCCCTCCCTGGGTCTCATCTGCTCTATAGGATGGGCCTTGGGCAAGCATGAACTTGTCGCCTCTCATCCCAGGTGGGCCCAGGATACCAGGGAGGGCCAAGTGGACACAGGTTGCCCGAGCTTCCAAAGCCTCCAGCCCTCTTCTCCATGGGGGCCTATGTTCTTCCTTTGAGTGCTTTTGGGCCAGCCTGGGTCCCAGGCAGCTATGGACCTGAGAGGAACCATATATGTAGGAACATGAGAAATGACACCTTTTGCCTCTGGCTGTCTCCTGCACTTGTAGAAAACCATATACTCAGCTTTGGAGAGAGACCCGCTCTTTGCCCATTCATCATCTGAAGCAGACCTATCACTGGAAAAATACCGGGAGCTAACCTTCCTTCGGTGCAGGCGAATCTTCGAGTATGGCTTCTTCAGCATAAAGGACATGTTGGAGAATCCCCTGAGGGTCCTAGCATTGATTCACTGCTTGGGCATGTATGACTGGTCCCTTTCCACAAAATGTCTCCTCCACTTATTGGTGAGTATGGCACAGAGGGTAAGGAGTCTGGTGTCTACACAGAGACATGGAAACTGCAGCCTCCTGTTTACTAAACTGCATGCTGCACACAAGATATAGAACAAGGCCAGATATTTCAGCTGTCTGCAAATTTACACTCACGAAATTTAGATAAAATACAATGCTACAGAATTTACCATCTCGAAGCCTGGCGTGGTGGCGCATGCCTTTAATCCCAGCCCTTGGGAGGCAGAGGTAGGAGGATCGCCGTGAGTTCAAGGCCACCCTGAGACTACATAGTGAATTCCAGGTCAGCCTGAGCTAGAATGAGACCCTACCTCGAAAAACCAAAAAAAAAAAAAAAAAAAAAAAAAAATTACTGTCTGGTAAGAAAAGGCACATTGAGAGAGCAGGTGGGGCAAATGTGAGATGTGTGGGCAGCCATGAGCTCCAAGCAGCAGGGTCTACCCCACTTACATGCTGCTGTTAAATTTCAGGTTTTTGCATCATCAGTTTTTAGCTCTGGTTCTGAGCGACATCTCAAATACATTGAGAAGATCTATAATATGGAGGTAAGGTCAGGTTCATGATGAGCTGTGAACCCAGTGTCATCTTCATTCTTAGTGAGCTGTGGTGAGGGCAGTGCATAAGAGCAACCTTGGGGAAGGGCAGGCCTTGTGTATTCAAGCTGGTACTCTTCCTACCAGTTGTTACCAGTTGGGTTCCTGGCCTGTGTGAACTTAGCTTTCCTGTCCGAGCTGAACCCCTCTGTGGCCTCCTTTGATTATAGAAGTCCTTGATGGTGCACAGCTTAGGCTGCTGGGGGTGCAGGGCGGGTGGCATCCAGGATGCCACGGTGACTTAGTTAAGTCAGCGGTTGGTTAAGTAGGCAAGTGGAGATGTGTGGGCCTGTGGTTTAGCAGTAGTGGGACCTCTGCAGGAACACCCACCAAGATGTCTCATTCAGGGTTGCTTTGGACTTCAACTTACAGATGTTTGGCTGTTTTGCTCTTACCGAACTGAGTCATGGGAGTAACACCAAGGCCATGCGAACCACTGCTCACTATGACCCCGCCACTGAGGTAGGAGCTGTCTTCCTGCATGTCCTGGAGTGGAGTGGATGCACTGTTGTGAATGAACAATAATTAGCCATAAACGCTGATCCCAAACCAGTGCTCATCAGAGGCCACTGAGAGCATATCTGGTGCTGAAAAGCTGGGCCTGTGCTTTCTGTTTCTATGTGGTGGAGACCACCGAGTGTGGAATGTATATCTTCAGTGCAGGGGGAAACCAGGGTTTTTTCTTTTCTTTTCTTTCTTTCTTTTTTTTTTTTTTTTTTTTTTTGTGGAAGGGTCTTGTTCTAGCCCAGGATGACCTGGAATTCACTCTGTAGTCTCAGGATGGCCTTAAAGTTACGGTGATCCTCTTACCTCAGCCTCCTGAGTGCTGGGATTAAAGGTGTGTGCCACCATGCCTGGCTTCCAGTATTTTTTAAAAAATATTAATTCCTTTGAAATATATTTATTTATTTACAAACAGGGAGAGACAGCGAGAGAGAGGCAGAGAGAGAATGGGAGTGCCAGGGCCTTTAGCTGCTGCAAATGAGCTACAAATGTATGTGCCACCTTGTGCATCAAACCCATCATTAGGCTTTGCAGCAGGCACCTTAACCACTGAGCCATCTCTCTAGTCTGCAGAATTGTTGCTAGGCAGTCATGATATGGGATGCATATTGTTTCAGGTGGCTCATGCTTTGTGAGTGAGTGTCCAGGAGATCATTCTGTCTGGCCCAGTCTCAGCACCTGCCTTAGCTACCTATCTGCCTGCAGGCCTTTCAGCAGCCAAGCAACGTGCCCACCGTGGCCTGGATCTTCTATTTCTTGTCACCCTCTTTCCTCCTTGTGACATCTTCATTGCTGGTCACCGCTCAGGGCATCACTGAGCACTGGCCCTCTAGGAGCCTGTGGTATACAGACTAGGAGGGAGATTAGCCCTAAATGTCTTGAGGTAGCCAGTGCTGTGCACGTCGTGGCACCTTCCCCTCTACTCACTTTCATCCCATCTCACTGAGGCCCACACCCTCCTGCCTCCTTCCCTCATCTGCTGGGGAGGGTGGGGCGTTGGGAACCTCTCCCTTCCCGCGCCCTATGGAAGGGTGTCTAAGAAGGGTTCTGCGTGTAGGAAGTGAAGTTGGTGGTGTTTGCTCATGTCCATTGTTTGTTCATTTCTTTATTCATCCATATGGCCAAATGTGCTCTCTGGCCCAGCTGCTGCATGGTACAAAAACAACAGAGGACAGTACCATGCACAGCCCTGCTTGGGTGGGGACAAGTAAGGAGGAGGCCAACACATGTCAGTGAGGGCTGCCATGGGGACATGGCTCCAGGCCAAAGGGCCTCTGTATAGGTATGAGCAAGAGCTGTCTGTGTAACTTGTACTCGTGGCTTCCGGCTTGCTTCTCAAACCTCAGCTATCACCCAAATGTGGGTCTTTTGGCTTTTCAGCCCCTCTTCTCCTGCTGCATTCTGATGCCTGCAGCTCCTGCATAGCTTAATGAGATAGCCTCTTATAACCTGTGGCTGAACAGTACCCCATGGCTGGCTGCAGGGCCAAGGCCACACCTGGGGCTGTGGAGCAGTCACTGCTCCTATTGACCTCCTCCTGGCCTCTGGTCCTCAAGTGCAATGTGATAACCACTGCTCTCTGCTGGGCCACAGTATGCGTTCATCGTGGTGGCAGACATCTGGTGAGCTGCTGCTGGATGCTAGACATTGCTGCCAGACTGGGCAGGGCTCTGATGGGCCTGTTTCAGCGCTCAGCGAAGATAGCTGCTAAAGGACAGCAGTGGGGAGCAGTGGGTGTTGGGGGCCATGGAGGATAACAGTGTACCGGGGCAGCTATGCAAACAATAAGTGGAGATGCGAGCAAGACAATATGAGGCGTCCAGGAATTTGACTGGCCTGCCCTGAGAGCCTGTGTACCCACACATGCAGAGGACAGGCTGCCACCACCAAAAGAGGTGACCCGGCCTGGTCCCAGGAGCCAAGGGTCTGATGGTCCCTTGGAGAAGGGACAGGCAGGACTGGCAGAGTTCTGCCCCTCTTTAGTGAAACTTACCGAGTAGAGTACTTCCAGGATCCTCAGTCAGCACCCTGCTGTGTGTCAGGCACTGTAGATTAGGGGAAGGAGTTCCCTGTTGATAGACTCCTTCCCCTAGGAGGACAGCAGCAGAACCAGACTTGCCCTGACATCCTGCCAGTGTTTGCCAAACATAGCAGTGCACTCAGATGCTCATCTGGCTCCAGTCTTTGAAGCCCCATCAAGAAGGTCTGCTTTGAGAGTCCACTTCTGCCTTACATGTTCCCAGTGGCTGTGACACCCTGGGGTGCACACAGTAGCCCTGGCTCCCAACCCCTTTTCCTCTTATGGCCTGCTGTCTCTTGGTCCCATGTCCCACTGTGCCCCTCAAAGGGATTGCCACAGCTCACTCACCAATTCATGCTGGCTTCACTGAGCCCGGTGTTCCTGTGGAATGCCTACTGAGCGTTTAGGGGCCAGCCCTCCCTGCTCGAGGTTGTAGAGTGAGACGCAGCAAAAGGGAAAGGCATCATTCATTAGAATGGTGGGAATGGATGTGGCAGGAAGTAAAATAGGCCAACCTGTACTTACAGAACACCAGGGTTGGCCTCTCTAGGATGAAGTGTGATGACAAATACCACCTGGGGGTGTATGTCAGCAAGCATTTTACTGTGTAAAGACTGAGTGTCATTTTCTCATATGACCTTGGAATATGCTGTTTCAAAAATAAGGTCAGCTTGGCCCTTATAGAAAACCAAGTATGTAGTCCATTTTGAGTGCTTCTCAAAGACTTTGACTATAGGAGGCTGAATCTGTTGACGAGGGAAAGCCATTCTATGTGGGTCTGATATAGTGCTGCCATTTTCCCCTCCACAGGAATTCATCATACATTCCCCGGATTTTGAAGCTGCCAAATGTTGGGTTGGCAACATGGGCAAGACAGCAACTCATGCAGTGGTGTTTGCCCAGTTGTACACGCCAGGTGGTCAGTGCCATGGGCTGCATCCATTTCTGGTGCAGGTAGGACCCACATGGGACTGGTGAGGGTAGACAGTTACCTGAGGCAACATGCATGGTGTCTGCAAGCACAGACTTTCTATAGAAACTACCCGGGCTAGAACTCAGCTCATGTAGTATGTTTCATTTTCAGATCACAGGGCCACAGTGCTTGAGTCTCTTTATGAGCTATGCTAAAAATATTCATCAGGCCTGGTGTGTTGACATGCACTTATAATCCCTGCACTAAGAGGCTGAGGCAGTATTGTGAGTTCAAGGCAGCCTAGGGCTAAATTATGAAAGCCTGTCCCATAAAACAATAACCACTGGGCTGTGGGGATGACTCAGTGGTTAAAGGTGCCTGCCTGCCAGCCCAGATTCATTTCCCAGTACCCACGTAAAGCCAGATGCACAAAGTGGCACATGTGTATGAAGTTTGTTTGTAGCAAGAGGCCATGGCGTACCCATTCTCTCTCTAAAGCAAATAAATAAAAAAAATTAAGTAAGACAACAGCCACAAGAAAACCTCAGTAGAACCTTATCATTCCTCCCTCCAGCAAAGTGCCACTGTGTATCCAAGGCCTGCCACAGCCTACCTTCTCTGATTGATGGTCTTTGTGGGAGGGGAGACACACATACCCACACACACACACACACACACACACACACATATTTAGAGAGAAACAGAGCCAACCAAGCAATCCCAAGGTCATGAATTACAATGGTGATTTTGTTTTGCTCGCTCTATCTCTCTCTTTCTCTCTCTCTCTCTCTCTCTCTGTATGTGTGTGTGGTTTTTCAAGGTAGGGTCTCATTCCAACCTAGGCCGACCTGGAATTTACTGTGTAATCTCAGGGTGTCTTTGAACTCATGACAATCCTCCTACCTTTGCCTCCTGTGTACTGGCGGGCATTAAAGGTGTGTCACACCCAGCTGGAATGGTGGGTTTTGCTCCTGATCCTTAGCTGAGGAGGGAGAGGGTCTTTCTCAGCCTGTTGTGTCCTGTGTGGTTTGCAGTATTTAAGCATCATGGGAAATGTGACATGTCGAGTGGCACACAGACACAGTGAGTAAAGTATGGCTTTTGAGGATCAAATTTGCTCCAGTTTACAGCTAAGTTTCAGTTTCCCAGAGAGGCAGGCAAGACTTCTGGGAAAAACCACAAAGGACATGTCCAAGGTGGTGGGCTCTGGGGACTGAGTTTCTAGAGACATGTCCCTTTCGCAATCCTTTGTGCCTTCTGCCCCAACCAATCAGAGATGTACAACTGTAACTGCTGCTTGCCTAGCCAATCATTTTAAAAGATTACCTAATCTGCCTAAACTTCCCCTAGTTGTGCTTAAAAGGGGCCTGCATGCTCCTCTCGGGGTCACCATTTTAGTGTGAACGGTGGATCCCCGCATGCTGGCTGATTCTGCAGAATAAACGCTCTTTGTCTTTACATACTACTTGAGTCTGGGGTCTTTCTTCAGCGATTCTTGGACCCTTACACCTTAACTCTTTCTGCTTGAACTTCAGAGTCCTTACCTCAATTCAAGCAGAGGGATTCTTGCCATTGCTACATTTCCTTTCATTTTCTAAATAAATGGAGAACTGGCATGAGCAGTGTTTTGTTGTTGTTGTTTGATTATTTAAAAAATGCCAACTATTTTTGTCAGGTTTGTCTTTCCGCCTGTGTTGTCTTTTTGTTGCTGTGACAAAACAAAACACTTGAGGTAGCCAACTCCATAGAAGAAAAGGTTTCTTGTAGCTCCATGGTCTCTTGGTCCTGTGCCCAGCATGCCATGGTGGGAAGGGGTGGCAGATGAAGCTGCTCACCTAGCAGTATCAGGGACAAAATGAGAAGACAGGCAGTACCCTCCCAGGGCTGCCTTGAGGTCATCATCTACTTCCACAAGGTCTCACCCACCATACATAGCACCATGGCTGGCGCCCAAGCCTTCAGCACGGGCGTGTAAGAGCTAGACTGCGACACCCCTTGTTTGCCTCTACTTTTTCCCCTAACTACTTTATTGTTACCGCATTTACTTCAAAAAGTTTTTAAAACTTTGTCTCTTAATCTTGCCTGAGGTTTACTAAAAGCCATTAGAGATGAAAATGTGTCTTCTGTTTGAGTTTTAGCCAATCTTAAAGAGATCTTTAATAAAGTTCAATTAAGTTAAATTCACAAGATGAAACCTAGTGATTCCTACACATGACTACATTCTAAGTGTAGATTCAACTAGCCTTCCCTCCCTCCCATCTTCTCTCTCTCCTTAACCCTCTCCCTCTTTCTCCAGGGCCTCCCACATGCTAAACCTGCACCCTACCCTGGGCTACACCTCCAGCCTCCTTGTCTTTCAAACACAGTGTCTCACCTCAGCAACTGGCTTTTCAGACTAGGTCAGTCTGTGCTGGGCCATCCTGTGTTCTCCATGCCAGCAGTGTCCTTTAACTAGGACCATAGTATCTCCAAACATGGTCCCCTGCCCCCTTGAGGGGAAGAGGATGTGGTGGGACCTCTTCAGTTGGGACTCCCTGCTTTAAGTGGGATGCACCTTGTTCTCTTTCCCTGGAAGTCCACAGATCAGGAGCCAGCAGCTAGCCCACCAGTATTCCTTTAGGGAAGAGTGTTGAGTGGGTACCCATTGTGGGGGTGAGTTTATCCAAAGTCAACCTGGCAGTCTCTCACAACACATGTGCACAGCCATTGTTGTCATTTGACTGGAATCCCTCTGTAGTAGTCAGCCTCATGTTGCTGGGATGAACCTCCAGATCAGACGTAGTTTATGGGAGGAAGAAGGGATTTATTGAAGCTTACAGTTAGAGGGGAAGTTCCATAATGGCAGAAGAAGCTGAGCCCCTTTTACAGGTCCACCCAAGAGAAAAGCCACCATCAAAAACCAGCAAGCACACTTCAGGAGCTCCAGACAGAGCTCGGGCACTTTACTTTAGACTGGAATTCGAAATCCATACCACACCTTAGGACTGGGCTCTAGGATCAGCCCAGCGACACCTCCTCTAGCCAGGCAGCCAGAGATCTAAATTACAAGTTTTAATAAAATCCTGAATACATTGGGGGACATCCATTCAAAGTACCATACCCAGCAAAGGTCCACTGAGACAAACAGGATGCACCAATGTGTGTGCTGCCTAGCCTCAACCTACCCTGCTACCACACTTCTTCAACTGATGCACAGTGTCTCCGTCAGGGCTGAGACTGCAGAGCCACTTGGCTCTGAGGCTGGAGTCAGGAATCAATGTGCCCCTTGGGGAGCTCCCTTATTGCCCCTCTTCTTCCTCCCACTCTTGCCTTCTTTGACTAGCTGCTGCATCACATCAGCCTCTGCCTCTCTGTCCATCTGTTCCCTTTAGTCCTTTGTGTGGACCCTTGTCATGGACTTAGGACCCCCCCTGGGAATCCAGGGTGATCTCACATCGTGGTCCCTCCCTCATTACAGCTACAGAGACCCTCATTCCACAGAAGGCCCTACCCCTGTATCGTAGGGTTGGAACTGGATGTGTCAATCCTGGGACCCACAGCTACTCAGAGCCATCCTGGCTCAGCCGTCAGGTTGTGAACATGGCTATTTTGATTCTCTTGAGATTCTAACTGGCCATTTGTTTTCTGTGGCTCTGTGCAGATTCGGGACCTGAAGACCTTGCTTCCCATGCCAGGGGTGATGGTCGGCGACATGGGGAAGAAGCTGGGGCAGAATGGCCTGGACAACGGGTGAGTGCCGCTGGCCTCGGTGCTCACGTGTCACTTCCCAGGTCCCCAAGATGCTTCCTGAGCCCCAGGCTGGGATCTCCTGTCCACATAGCCCCCACACTCTCACAAGATAACTTGAGACTAGGAAGGAAGCCAAAATAGGTGTCCTCACAGCCTGGGAGGCATTTGTCTACCTGCTACTCTACACAGTCCAGCCCTCAGAGCATAGGGAGTTGCCTCCAGCTGCTACCATTGTTGGCCAGTCCTGAGGTCCAAGGAGACTGGCGGCCTCTAGAGAGAGAAGGCTGATACTGGGCCAGGTGCTTCCCAAGAGCCTCCTGGAGACCTACCTCTGGCTACTCCTCTTTAGGAGGAGCAGGGTGGGGTGGGGCAGGGGAGGCTCTCAGGTCTCTACTGGGGCCTTCTGGGTGCTCAGTTTGGCTGTGGACTGTGTGGAAGGGCTAGAAGCTTAGCTGCACAGCTACAGCCTGTGCCTTGAGGACAAAGCGTGGGGCTCAGAAGTCACAGGTGCTGCCTTTCCCTCTGTTGAGGACTCTGGATGTGTGTGTGGCTTGGCATGTCTCTGCTTGTGGCAACTTGTCACATGTGGAGGGTGTTAACAGAGCCTCCTATTTTACAGACTAGAACCTTGGAAGTTATTTAGGAACAGTACAGAGAAGCCTCTCACAGCAGCTCCTGTTCTCAAGCATTCCAGCATCAAGTCAGAAGTTTTTAACAGACACATCATATAGATGGGCAAAGGCTCTTCTGAGACTCATGGGTGTTCAGGAGGCTGTTGTGATGACAAAGAAGCAGTTCAGTAGAGCAGAAGCACTGGCTCTAGGGGCCTATATTCTAAACCACCCTCTCAGGTTCCTGTCCACCTTGTCTGCAGGCCGCCTGCAGAGGGCGCCAGGGCTCCAGAGTTTAGGGACATCTCTGCTGAACTGTCTTTGAATTCAAGGAGCTATGGAATTAGATGTTGGTATTTTAAAACCAATTTCAAGGTCATTTATTGTGGGGGAAAAAGTGGTGACAGTTTCTAGGTTATCTTTTGCCCCTTCACAGGGCCCCCAAGCCCATTATGACTGTCTAGGAATCGGAAGCAGACGAAACTACAGGGATGAGTGTCAGCCAAACAGGTCTAAAAGACGACTTTTCCAAGTGACATTTTCAGCCAGAATATTGAGGCAGCTGAAGTATTCTCTACAATGAGGCCAGGCCCTTGGGCCAGCAGACGGCTTCAGGTCGCTGAGATGAACTTCCAGACCAGGCACAGTTAGGGAGGAAGGGATTTATTGAAGCTCACAGATCCAGAGGAAGCTCCATAATGGCAGAAGCTGGCCTGCCTTCATAGGTCCAGGCAGAGAGAGAAGCACAAGCCAAATCCTTAAAACCACACCACACCCTTCAGGAACTCTAGGCACTTTGCATATCTTTAGATTGGAATTTCAAATCTACCACTACACCTTAGGGCGGGACCCTAAGATCCTCCCAGTGACACCTCCAGTCAGGTGGCTGGAAATCTGAGAAGTTTTAATAAACTCCTGAATCTCTTGGGAGGCATTTATTCAAACTACCCCAGGATCCCTCTTGAAGTGGCCTGGAGGGAGCCACAGGATGAAGGTCTGCTCCAGGTAGGGCTGCTGGTGGTGGAGGGGGAAGAAGTTGCTGGCACTTGCAAGAGGAGACCCAAGAGAGAAGGTGGGCACACATATGCCCCTGCCACACAGATCCCATGCAGTGCACACACATACACCTTATACTAAGCCTTCCACACTCCTCCAACACCATGTGCCCTGTGCCACATGTCCTTTGTCATTCACACATATCCCATGTCACAAGTACTCTCTATACATACCGCACCCTCTGCCACATACACCTTCCAAGACCCCCACACTATATGCTCCATGTTACTTGTCATCCCAAGTCATGCCCTATGTCACAATATAGTACACCTGTGTCACATACTCCCTGTGTCACACTGTCACACCCTGTGCTGTGTACTCATTCCCTGTCTTCTAGAGATTGGCATGCTGGTGGGTCAACCAGTTGACTTCATCTGACCATTTATAGAGCTGCTGTAGGGGTGCAGAAGTGGCCCAAAAAGAACTTGTGAGTATCGTAGTTTGAATTTATGTCCCCCATAGAATTAGGTGTTTTATTGAGCTTATAGCTTTGATCTCCAGTTGCCTTGCTGGAGGAGGTGCCACTGAGGCAGATCCTGGAGTCCAGCCCTAAGGTGTCAGTAGGGGCGGACCTGAATTCCATCCCAAAGGTGTGCAGAGAAGTTTGAGCTCTGCCTGGGTCCCTGCTGTTTGCCCATTCCTGTTTGCTGCTTTGGGTTTTTATGGGCTTTTGGGTTGTTTCTCTGCTTGGGTGTGTGGAGGCAGGTTCTTCCAGCACTGTGAGCTTGAAATATACCCCTCCCTCCCCTAAACTGCCTGGTAGATGTTCATCCAGCAACATGAAGCTGTCTATAACATGAGGTTTTGCTTTAGGTTATAGCTGAGAGGAGATTTTACAAGCACTAATGTGTAAGGAAGGGTGAAGATTTTTCACTCCTTAAAAAGTACACACTCCTACAGAGTCATACTTGCAAAGCATTCCTTGGCATTCAACTAAATAGCTGGAGCACCTTTGGGCCTTGGCCATGAGGCCAGGCTTTCTTGAAATGTGGGGCACTGTGTGTGTAGCCTGCACAGGCACCTGCAGGTGCAGCTCGCTGTAGCGAGTTAGGCTCTGAGTGCACTGTGTTTGGGCTGGTGAGGTGCCAGGCTACAGGGAACCTGTGCCTTGTCCATAGGTGGGCATGGTCCACAGAAGTGAGCCCTGACCCAAATTGTCTCACTGGCTGACCCCGGATGGGCTGCCCGTCTTCCAGGACATGGGCTTGAGGGATGGCTTCTGCAGTAGACTCACACCTCACTGCCTCTGTTCCGTGCCACTGTGTCTGGTAGTGTGCCTATAATAAAAAGGTGCCTAGACCCTGGACCTGCTAGCAAGAAGCTGCCTCAGAAAGGGACAGGAACAGCTGAGTGATCGCCACACAACAGGACCAATGGTGCCCTGGAAAGGGTCTACCTTGCATTCCTCTGGGATAGGATAAAGGGGAGGAAGTGGCAGCTTGGCGGCACTAAAGGGCACTGGGGGTTTTCTGTTTAATGGAGGCAAGCTCAGGTGAGGCAGGGCCATCCCTGAGCAAGGACCAGAGGAGGTGGAGTATGGGTGAGAAGCACCTTCCTCATCCAACCAGCTGTCCCTGTCCACAGTGCAGATGGCTGCTGAGGCCTGATGAGGCCTCTGTGGACTTGTGAAGATGTTCCTTCTTATTGCCAAACATGTTAGTCAACAGATAAATTGCTATAGAAACCACTCATAGTTTCAAGCTTGTTTTATTTTGTAGTTTATATAATATTCATATATGAGCTTTTCCTGAAACTGTTACAGAATGTCTTAAATTGTTACTACACACGGGTCCATGAAGATGCCTAGGGGACGCTTTTCTCAGCTGCTGAGATAGAGCAGATCGCCGCCCCTGATCAAGGAAGCCGTACTATAGGCTCTTAGGTTTGACTTAGTGTTTTTTTTTTAATTTTTTTTTGTTTATTTTTACTTATTTGAGAACGACAGACAAAGAGACAAAGAGGGAGGGAGGGAGGGAGGGAGGGGGAAGGGAGAGAGAGAGAGAATGGGCACATCAGGGCCTCCAGCCACTGCAAACAAACTCCAGATGCATGTGCCACCATGTGGCTTACATGGGTCCTGGGGAATGGAGCCTCAAACCATGGTCCTTAGGCTTCACAGGCAAGTGCTTAACCACTAAGCCAGTGTTTTAAAGCTTCTGTTTGCTTGTTTTATCTCATAGTATTACAGATTTTGGGTTGAGGTTGAAGGCTGTGAACCAGAGATGCCAGTCTTTGGAATCAGTGCCCATCTTTCTGTAGGTAGTGGGAAGCTTTTATTCTCACAGGTTGCCAGCACACTGGTGGCAAGTGCATGGGTGCCTGGCATGGAGCCCAAACCACTCTTCCCTGCCACCTACAGAGTCACCTTGTTCCAGAAGATGAGGAACCAGGCCTTGATGGCTCACACATGGCCCCCATCACACGTGTTCTTTGTTTTGGGGGCTGTGTCACCTTAAGCTGCACTGGGAGGAAGAAAGGCTGGAAATTGTGGGACGGTGTTATAGAAGAGGGGGGTCAGGTTGTTTTGTGGGACACTTAGGGTGACTGGGCCCCTGAAAGTGAAAGGGCAGGAAGGTCTGCACTTGCTGGAGATCAAAGCATGATCTGACTTCTTATCTCTTGCCTAGTTCCCTATGCCTGTTTTTCTATACCCGAGCCCCTCCCTGGGAGGGGAGGTCTTTCTTTAGAATTTTGTGATTGGTAGCTTAGACCCTAGAACTTGGTATTATGGCTGGCCTCTTCCTGAGCCAGCCTCTAGCGCAGACCAATCATTTGTTTCTCTCTGGCTCACCTGAGCCTGAAGGTAAAACCTTCCACCATAAGGTCTTACCAGAAGAGGGAAATCTCTCCCCCCCCCCCTTCTATCTATCTTGTCTCTCTTGGCTGCTTGACTACTGATGAACTTCTAGCTTCTGGTGAGTTTCTCCTGGTTTTAGCCTGGCTGAGCCAGTTGAGGGAGAACTGCTTAACACCTACTTTCCACATGGGCTCTTCTCCACATGGCAAGAGCTCTTTGTACTTTCTTTTCTGTCTTCTCCATGGTTTTGCCAGACCCACCACGTGGGCTCTCAGGCCACGTGGATGTATTCGTATTCCTTCCCTTGGTTCTGTACTTCCCTCAATAAGTATAATTTATTTTTAGTTATATTTATTTGAGAGAGATAGAGGCAAGATAGACAGAATGGGCATGCCAGGGCCTCTAGCCACTGCAAACGAACTCCAGATGCATGCTTCACTTTGTGCATCTGGCTTACGTGGGTACTGGGGAATTGAACCTGGATCCTTAGGCTTTGCAGGCAAGTGTTTTAATCACTAAGCCATCTCTCCAGTCTCCCTCCATACACACACACACACACTTGATGTTTTGAGGTAGGGTTTCACTGTAGCCCAGGCTGACCTGGAATTCACTGTGTAGTCCAGGCTGGCCTCAAACTCACAGCAATCCTCTTATCTCAGCCTCCTGAGTGCTAGGATTAAAGGCATGCACCACCATGCCTGGCGTAAATATAATTTAATAATTATCCTTCTCAGTCTTACTCAATTCTTTGGTTAGAAGTAGACACAGACCTAGGGTTTGGGGTTCAAGGACTTTCCTGAACCCCTAGCACCCCATTTCAGCCCCAACTTTTCTCCTTTGCAGGTTTGCCCTGTTTCACAAGGTTAGGATTCCTCGCCAGAACCTCCTTAACCGGACTGGGGATGTTACCCCTGAGGGCACCTACATCACCCCCTTTAAGGTACAGGCAGAGCTGTGGAAGTTTGTGGGTTGTGCTTCTCTGGCTCCTGTCCCCATAGCATTTGGGAGGGAGGTCCTAACCCAAGAGTGGCCAGCCGTGGACATACCACAGATCTCTGGGTTCCAGTATCCTCTGCAGGGCTGGCAGGCAAGGACAACCCGGCCTATCGGCAATTGCTGGATGTCCGTGGACATCCATGCCTGCCTGATACCTAGTTAAGAGTATTCAGAGGGGAGGGTGGCCTTGTGCGCTGTGCTCAGATGGGATGACCAATAGGGCTGTCTGCTATCCGCTAAGAGTAGCAGAGATGGTGTATCCTTGGGTGGAGATGGCTTGTGGTATAGCAGACAGCCCTGGGGAGTGGTGAGCTCACTGAGGGCTGACCCTGAAACAGGGACCTCCTGGAAGGACACGCCCTGGAAAGACAGTCCCCTGACAACTGTACTCCTATGTGTGGAGGGAGAACAAAACCAACAGAACAGCTGAGGAGAGAAATTAGCACCGTGAAGTGAGAAGCCACTTAAGATGAAGATACAATAATGTAAAAAGTAACCAGTAAAAATCTTCTGTAAAGTAAAAGAATTAAAAGGAAGAACGTGGTGAACAGGTCACCACAGCAGGGAAACACCCTAGAGCGGTGTGCCCTGCAGAGGGCAGCAGGCACAGCTGAATAGTCCTGGTGAGGCAGCTTTTGGAGAAATAATAGCAAAATGTCCCCAAGCTAGAGAAGGAAAGACCTTAGATCAAAAGGCATCCTTGTTGTTCCAAAGAGGAAAAGTTGTATCTGAGACACAGAAGAGAAACGTAATAAATCTCTGAGAGAAAACTGAAATTTTTCTCATCTGATAGCCAGTCATAATCACTTTGGCCTCAATTTCTCAGACACTATATTGCATGTGACAGACCAGGACATAACAGTTTACACGCCAGGGAAAATAAATGTATTTTAAGGTGCAACAATACTGTCTTTACCCAAGAATGTGTTAAATGTTCCCAAGTACACAATATTTGGAAGATGGACACACAAATCCCACAGGCTTGGAAGAAGGACCTAAATAATAAACCCAGAGCAGTGTAGAGACCAGGCCATTCCTGTACCACAGTGCCGTGGACGGACCTGTACACAGCTGCTGGTACTTGCTTTGAAGGGCAGGATGGATGTGGATGGTGAAGGCTGGGAGCACCGGGTCACAGACCCCACAGACTGAAAGGACACAGGATGTCTGCTAATCCCATAGCTCAGCAGCTGGCTAAAAGGAATGTGTTGCACCACCAGAGTGCTCAGTGGAAATGGAGCCACAGACTGGGACATTCTGCCCTGTGGGGCCCAGGTAAAGGCAGGGTCTGGCGTCCCCAAGTGGACAGTTTACAGGTACCCCTACAAAGAGCTTAGTCACATATCTCCTTCTGCTCAGAGCACCTTTTCCTCTGGCAGCTGGATGTCTTCTCTACCCACAGTGCGCCAGTAACACCAGTGCCTGCCTGCAGCTTGGCCCTGCCAGCCATCTAGGGTCTGGAGGTCTGGGCATTGGGGTGCTATGGCCCAGGCCAGCACCATGAATAAGGAGTGTCCCTCATCTTTGTGTCACTCTGGGATGACCTTGTGGTCTGCTGCTGTGTGACACCTGCTCTTTCCCCAGGATGTCCGGCAGCGTTTTGGAGCATCGCTGGGGAGCCTGTCCACGGGCCGCATCTGCATTATTGGCATTTCTGCAGTCAACTTGAAGCTGGCCATGTCCATAGCACTTCGATTCTCGGCCACTCGCTGTCAGTTCGGACCCACAGATGATGAGGAGATTCCTGTCCTGGAATACCCCCTGCAGGTACTGGCTGTCCACTTTTCCCTTTGGCCTCTGGGACTTGGCTAACACTCTCGGTGATTCACACAGTGGGTGGGAGTGCAACCTGTCTGGCAGCAGGCCCTCTGGAGGGTGGCTTTTAATTAAAGAGGAACCTGTATGACCAAAAGTACGAGTATGGGAGGAAGTGAGTTGGGGGACCGGGATCTGGCAGCAGGTGATGCCTGCTGCACTAGCAAGTACAGTCACACTGGTTTTGGCAGGTGACAGTATTGTCCCAGGTCCAAACCATATCTTTGACTTATCCATGCCATCCCTAAGAAACAATGCCAAGAAAATGATTCTTGGAGGCAGCAGGGGAGCACAGCCCTGCTTACCATATGGCCTTTCACACAGCAGAAAGGATGCCTGTCCTAATGTCCTTGAGGATCAGTCAGGCAGCACCGCGCAAAGCATGGCAGACACAGGAAGGTGCTGTATGGTCACCACAGCGCCTCCCTGTGGAGCTTCCAGTAGGAGCTCTGCTGCACATCTGGTCAGGTGCCATTCACAGTCTGGGGTCACAGCTCTGACCTTTCTGTATGGGGACTGAGGGTCAGATAGGGTACCAGCTGCTAAATCTGGCTCAGGTCCTAGGCCAAGTGCTGCCTAAACAGGCAAAAGTTGGAGGAATTGAGAACAGAATGGCTTCCTCTTAACTTTTGCTTTGCCATGGCAGTGAGCCTGTTCTGAATTGGAAGTAAAAATAGAGAAGCAAAGTGTCTTGTTATGCCAGGGAGGTCTGTGTTCCTTCCATGGTGTCGCTGGTCCCTGTGGCCACAGCACCTTGATTCCTCCAGGTACCAAGGGAAACTCAGTGACTAAGGAACTCCATCCAGGGTCTCCTAGTGCTGCCATTTCTGTGGCACATGTAGGGCTTGAACACCCATCACAGCACTCCATGTCAGCTAGCATGGGAACAGGCATTGCACATGCTGGACAGCCGCAATAGCAGCTAGTTGGGTTCCTTTCAGGCTTCACTACCCTCCCATGTCCATCTGTACATCCAGTAGTTGATGTGCTGTGTGCTGGTATGCATAGGTAAAAGAGGTATTTCCCAAGGAACTTTTGTTCCTATATGAGCCTCAGTCCCCCTACATATACATTTTGGGCTTCATGGACTTCAGAAGCCGGGCCACAAACTACCAATGCCTGTGCTGGGCTGAGTGGGCGCCAGCAGCGGGTTCTCTTCATTTCCAGAGTCACTAGGGTGGGGTGGTCAAATGAACTGCCCCTCTGAGGACCTGTAATTTGTCTTATTTCCCTTAGCAATGGCGCCTACTTCCCTACTTGGCGGCTGCCTACGCCTTAGACCACTTCTCCAAGTTACTCTTCATGGACCTGATAGGGCTGCAGCATGGCCTGGTGAAGGGAGACCGCAGTGCCAGGCAGGTGAGGCACCCCTACTATGGCTGAGGTTGCGCAGCCCAGCTTCAATAATATGTGAAAACAAGGCCAGGCACGATGGCATACACCTTTAATCCCAGCACATGGGAGGCCAAGGTAGGAGGGTGGCTGTGAGTTCAAGGCCATCCTGAGACTGCATATTGAGTTCTAGGTCAGCCTGGACTAGAGTGAGACCCTACCTCATAAAAACAAAAATAAAACAAAACACGAAGCAGCTGGGTTCTTTGGGACCGAGACTTCACACATTCCTTCAGCCACTCCACCCATTTGGGGTTCTGCTTTTGAGTGACTTGGGCAGCATCCATCACCCCATTTTTCAGAGTGCTGACATGAGGCTGACTCCCATCTGTGAGCTCAGCTGGTTTCTTGAGAACAGGATGGTTTTGCACAATCCTCATTACCAGTCCCTCAGAGGATTTCATGGTTCTGATCCTTTTATAAGCAACTGTCCAGAGGTCTGAGTCCAGCTCACTGGATCTGAGTTGACAGCCTAGGATTTGTGACAGAAATGAGCATGCAAATCCACTGAGTCCCTTGCTCTGTGGCTTTCTCTACAAACAGCTACAGTCTTTAGCCGTATTGTGCCCAAAGACTGTGTACAGGCTGAGTCTCATGTGCATTCTCCTGCGGTGTGTGCATTCTCCTGCAGTGTGTACATTCTCCTGCAGTGTGTACATTCTCCTGCAGTGTGTGCATTCTCCTGCAGTGTGTACATTCTCCTGTAGTGTGTACATTCCCCTGCAGTGTGTACATTCTCCTGCAGTGTGTACATTCTCCTGTAGTGTGTACATTCTCCTGCAGTGTGTACATTCTCCTGCAGTGTGTGCATTCTCCTGCAGTGTGTACATTCTCCTGCAGTGTGTACATTCCCCTGCAGTGTGTACATTCTCCTGCAGTGTGTACATTCTCCTGCAGTGTGTACATTCTCCTGCAGTGTGTGCATTCTCCTGCAGTGTGTGCATTCTCCTGCAGTGTGTGCATTCTCCTGCAGTGTGTGCATTCTCCTGCAGTGTGTGCATTCTCCTGCAGTGTGTGCATTCTCCTGCAGTGTGTGCATTCTCCTGCAGTGTGTGCATTCTCCTGCAGTGTGTGCATTCTCCTGCAGTGTGTGCATTCTCCTGCAGTGTGTGCATTCTCCTGCAGTGTGTGCATTCTCCTGCAGTGTGTGCATTCTCCTGCAGTGTGTGCATTCTCCTGCAGTGTGTGCATTCTCCTGCAGTGTGTGCATTCTCCTGCAGTGTGTGCATTCCCTGCAGTGTGTGCATTCCCCTGCAGTGTGTGCATTCCCCTGCAGTGTGTACATTCCCCTGCAGTGTGTACATTCTCCTGCAGTGTGTGCATTCCCCTGCAGTGTGTGCATTCCCCTGCAGTGTGTGCATTCTCCTGCAGTGTGTACATGCTGTGAAACTGTGCAAGTTGAGTCCAGCATGGGAGACAGTTCTTTCAAGGTGGCCCTGAAGCTGGGGCCTGACTTTGGGTGTCAAACTCTCTCCACACCTCCTCTCATTGAGTTCTCTCTCCATAGGCAGAGCTCGGACGTGAGATCCATGCCCTGGCATCAGCCGGCAAGCCCCTGGCCTCATGGATAGCCCAGCAGGGAATCCAGGAGTGCCGGGAGGCATGTGGAGGACACGGCTATCTGGCCAGTAGGTTTGAGAAAAATATTCAGTGGTTTCCAGTCCTTACTGTCTCCAGGGATGGTAGACCAGGGGTCAGAAAAGTACAGCCTGTTCCTGTAAATAAAGTTTTATTGGAACACAGCTGGGCCCATTCATTCACATATTTTCTCTAGCTGTTTCTGTGCTCATTAGTGGCAGCACTGAGTTGTGGAGAAAGACCACATTGCCACAAAGCCTGGAGTTTACAACTCTGGCCTATTACAGCATAAGTTTGCCAACTCCTGCCCTAGGTAGATCCCAGAACTTTCTGATGTCTAATGTTACCTGGCCAAAATTTAGGAAGGAGCTGGTAGTGGTGGTGTACGCCTTTAATCCCAGCACTTAGAAGGCTGAGGTCAGAGTATCACTGTGAGTTTGAGGCCAGCCTGAGACAAGATAGTGAATTCCAGGTCAGTCTGGGCTAGAGCAAGACCCCTATCTCAAAAAACAAAAACAAAAAAACCCCAAAACTTTAGGAATAAGTGTGAAGTGTGTGTATGTGTGTGTGTGCATGTGCACATCAGTAAGACATAGTGGAAAGCAGGTTATCTCTTTATTTCAGTCATGGCATTCAGCTGACTTGGTAGGAACCACACACCAGATTTTATTGTTACAGAAAATTCCAACTTGCTGACCCAGCCAGAGCTTGGCAGAGTCCTGTTGGATTGGTAACTGGGTGAGTTAACCTCACTGTGCCTCAGGTTTTTTTTTTTTTTTTTAAATGGGAGTATAAAAGCACACAGCACATAGGGTCTTGCAAGAAGTGAATGGATTAAAATTAATTAATTCATTCATTTATTCATAATTTACTGCAGGTTCTGGCCTGCAAGCCGAGCCCAGTAACATTTATTTACCATTAAGTCAGCAGAACTTCCTGCACATGCAGCTTAAGTAATGATTGGTGCAACTTGGCTGCTCAAAGCTGGCCAGTGTGCTACAGACAGCAGCCAAATCTCAGTCCTCGGCAGCCTGAGCTGCATTTCAGGTTCCTGTGAGCTGTGAGTGTGCCTGTAGTGATCTGTGGATGATGCCGTTCTGAGTGTGCTGTCCCAGCTGTGCAGTGCTCTGGACTGCTACAGTGTGGGAGCCTGGCCCTGGTACCCTCCACACACTCTTGTTACACACTGACATTACTGTGGCTGTGCATGTTATTTGTTTGCATGTTTTTGTCTGCTGTGCAGAGTTCTGAGTTTTTATTTGTTGTTATAACTTGTAGAAACACTAAATAATCTAGCTTTGTTCTGGGTTTAAATGGAATGAGGAAATTGAACTGTGTAGTACTGCAGACTGCAAACGTGACTGAGTCACCCATACATGACTTACACCAACACTGGGCTGGGACCACTGAGAATGAAGTCAGTGATATAAAAGGCTGTATCTAGATTAAAATACTAGCCTTGGGCTGGAGAGATGGCTTAGTGGTTAAGACACTCGCCTGTGAAGCCTATGGACCCAGGTTCAATTCCCTAGTACCTAAGTAAGCCAGATGCACATGGTGGTGCATGCATCTGGAGTTTTTTTTTGTAGTGGCTAGAGGTCCAGGCATGCCCATTCTCTCTCTATCTGCCTTTCTCTTGCTCTCTCTCAAATAAATAAAAATAAAATATTAAAAAACATTATAAAGAAAATACTAGTCACATTTCCCCCTAAGATCTCTCTCAGTTCTTCTATCAGGTGGGCCAGCTATGGCATGGAGGAACTTAGCCTGTCCCCTCCTCTCCCTTCTGGCTCCTCCTTCCACCCCACAGTCATTTTCCATCAGAGGAGGAAAAGCCATGAAGCAGAGTTCAAAGCATGCCTAATGAAGTGCACACAGGCACTGGGCTGCTTAACTGGCAGGAGAGGTAAGAGCATGCGAGCTGTCTCACACTGAAGTTTCTTTGTAAAAAGCATTCACTTAGCTGTAGGGGGAGGAAGGGAAGTCCTCACCCCAGGAAGTCAGCACCCTTGGAAATGTCCCATCTCTGGAGTGGTCCCTGTGTCCTGAGGAAGCTCTGCCAGATGATCCTGCAGGCGGTACCAACAGACAGGAAGGTGACAGTCCTGTAACCTCAGGTCCACCAGCCCTGTGCTGAATGCCCCATGCACCACCTGCTCCTCTCCTATTACCTTCCTGGAGGTTACTTCTCTTCCCTAAGGCTGGCATAGAGACGCAGCCAGTAGGGTTGGGTCTGAGAAACAGGGAATCAAGGGCTGTGGGTGGGCATCTCCCTGAAGAGCATCTTAAGTGACACAAATGTTATGGGTTCCTTGCAGTGAATCGGCTAGGTGAACTCAGAAACGACAACGATCCGAACTGCACATATGAAGGTGACAACAACGTTCTGCTGCAGCAGACGAGCAACTATCTACTGGGCCTCTTGGAGCGTCGGCTCCAAGGTAAGCATTGGGCACTAGAGGAGGCAGGGTAGGGCCAGGGCTCTTTGGCCTCCGTGTGTTGAGTGCTTGTATCATGATGTATCCTCTGTTGGGGCTTGGGGCACAGTTCTGTCATCCCAGCACTCAGGAGGTTGAGGCAGGAGGATCTGAGTTTGAGACCAGTCAGGTACATAGCAATGACCCTTCCTCAACAACAAAAAGAAGTGAAAGCAGGGCTGGCAGTTAAGGTGCTTTCTTGCGAAGCCTAAGGATCCATGTTTGACTCTCCAGGTCCCATATGAGCCAGATGCACAAGGTGACACAAGCATGCAAGGTCACACATGCACACAAGGTGGCACACACATCTGAATTCAATTACGGTGGCTGGAGGCCCTGGTGCAGCAATTCTCTCTCTCTCTCTCTCTCTCTCTCTCTGTCTCTCTCTCTCTCTTGTGCAGGTATGCTCTCTCTCACATGAAAAAAAATATGGCCAGTTTGCCTCAAAAGTGAAAGCAAAGGCCTGTGTGCAGGACTAGTGAGGGTCCGATGCCCTAGCCGCTCCCCAGGCACAGGCCCAGTGCATGGGGAATAGTAGACAGCAGGCCCGCTGGCAGGACGGGCTCTGTGGTTTGGGACTCCAAAGTCACTGTGTGTGCACCCTAGATGGAGCTCGCTTCTCAAGCCCTCTGAAGACCGTGGACTTTCTGGAGGCCTATCCGGCAGTCCTGAGCGAGAAGTTCATGGGCTCCAGTGTGCCCAACTGGTTGGACCCAGCAGGTATGCTGCTCTCTCTCCAGTCATGTTTCTGAGCAGGCAGTTTCCCTGGCCCCCTCGTCCTTATCATTAACCTAAGAAATGTTCACGGCTGCTGGGCTGGGGGTGGGGGCGCTGTAGCAGTTAAGCTGGGCTTTTCTGGCCTGCTTACTTCCTTGGTTCTGTTATTCTAATGCAAATCACGGAAACACTTCTTCAGATCCTCCTTTCCTTCTGATTATGACCACCAGCCGTAGGGGGAGAGTTTGGGGAGCACCAGGCCCACAGAGTTTAAGAACAGCTGGGAGTCACGTGGCCTTGGCTATGGATATGGCTTCCAAAACTTGATGGTGACAGTTAAGACTGAAAGACAAGCTTCAGGCGGTCTGGTGTCTTACTCTCCCAGGTCTGTCTGGGTGCTGAGAAGATCAGACATACACTCTCTCTCAGGGCAGAGGCAGATACCCAAGATCAAGGTATGTCAACAGGGCCTAGCTCTCTCCCTGCCTCTCTTAGTTCCTGGCATCCTTAGATTCTGGCTACATTGCTCTGTTGTCACATGACAAAGGACCTTATAAGGACCTTTGCTTGTCATTGGAGTTGGGCACTGCCATAATCCAGAGTGACTTCACCTCATTGTTCACAGTTTTATTCCACATGTAAAGACCCTTCTACTAAAACTGTGGTCACATGCTCTAGCAGTCAGAACCTGACAGGTCTTGTGGTTCTTCCAGTCAGTGCACCTCACCTGGCATACCCAGGAAGGGTACATCATCCCAGGCCCTTTCCCCTGTTTTACCTGTTCCCAGAACACTGGTGCTTGGAGTCACAGTAACCCTGTCTGGTCTCTGTGTGACTGTGGGCCAGCTTCTTTTTTTTTTTTTTTGAGGTAGGGTCTCACTCTAGCCCAGGCTGACCTGGGATTCACTATGTAGTCTCGGGGGTGGCCTCGAACTCACAGTGATCCTCCTACCTCTGCCTCCCGAGTGCTGGGATTAAAGGTGTGTGCCACCACACCCGGTTGGGCCAGCTTCTTGACATCTCTGAGTCTGTGAGGTAGTTTTGCTTGTCTTGTTTTATTTATTTATTTATTTTGTGTGTATGTCTATATATATTATTTATTTATTTATTGGGGGGGCAGATAGAGAGAGAATGGGCGCATCAGGGCCCATAGCCACTGCAACCGAACTCCAGACACATGTGCCACCTTGTGCATCTGGCTTACGTGGGTACTGGGGAATTGAACCCGGTCCTTTGTCTTTGCAGGCAAGTGCCTTAACCACTAAGCCATTTCTCTAGCTCTTTTTTTTTTTTTTTTTTTTTTTTTTTTTGGTT
This sequence comes from Dipus sagitta, assembly GCA_036346955.1. Taxonomy (NCBI): domain Eukaryota; kingdom Metazoa; phylum Chordata; class Mammalia; order Rodentia; family Dipodidae; genus Dipus; species Dipus sagitta. The sequence continues at coordinate 1,910,666 of CM070781.1, read as the reverse complement.
TTTTAAGGTAGGGTTTTGCTCTATCCCAGGCTAATCTAGAATTGACTGTATAGTCTTAGGGTGGCCTTGAACTCATGGCTATCTTCCTACCTCTGGTTCCTGAGTGCTGGAATTAAAGGCGTGCACCACCAGGCCCAGCTTGTCTTTCATTTTTATTTATTTTTAGTTTTTAGAGGTAATTTCTTTCTTTTTAAAAAATTTATTTATTAGAGAGAGAGAGAGAGGGAGGGAGGGAATGGACATGCCAGGGCCTCCAGCCACTGCAAATGAAATACAGACGCATGTGCCACCTTATGCATCTGGCTTACATGGGACCTGGAGAATCAAACCTAGGTCCTTAGGCTTCACAGGCATGTGTCTTAATCACTAAGCCATCTCTCCAGCCCTTTTTATTTTTGAGGTAGAGTCTCACTCTAGCCCAGCTGACCTGGAATTCACTGTGTAGTCTCAGGGTGGCCTTAAACTAATGGCAATCCTCCTTCTTCTGCCTCTTGAGTGCTGGAATTAAAGGCATATGCCACCATTCCTGGCTTTCTTGCTTGTCTTTTAATGGGCTTGTGAGTTGAACCTTGAAGGTCAACCAGTGTCACAGCAGGGAGGCAGTGGGATGCTCTGTGGTGTCTTTTTCCCAGGGAGGAAATGGGCACAGACAAGGCCCTCATTTCCTTCTCAGGAACTCTTGGCCAAGAGCAGCGGATGAGCAGAGGGTTCCCTATTCCTTGCTCTATGCAGCCTTCAAGTCACTCAGACTCAGGCACCCAGAATCCTGAGAAGAGGGAGTGAGAATGTGGACCCAGACATGTGGTTGGTCCAAACGCACTCTTCACTCGGATCTGTGTGTCCCAACCTGCCTGGTGTCCTATGTCCTCAGCAGGGAGGGTACTGCCTTGGGGATTCAGCTCAGAATGTGGCCCTGGAAGGGAGGAGGAAGGCCTGTTACCTGTCTGTCTGTCTAGCTGCTGCCTGGATGGCTAGCCCCTGGCCTTCCTGTCAGCATCCTCTTCTCCCTCCCAGGGTTGAAGCCTTGAGAGCCAGCACTAGCTCTTAGCTCTCTAGCTGGCTAGTGAGGCCTGGTGATGGAGGCATAGATGCCCCTTGCTCTTGCCATCCTTTGCCAGGCAGGTAGGCATCCTGATGCTCATGCAGGTCTCAGTGGTTCTGTCTGCCCAGAATTAAGTGCACAGGGAGAGTCAGAGCTCATTATGTTTCCCTGTCACCTTCTGAAGCCCCCCTGGCGGCATACAAGTGGCTGGTTTGCTATTTGCTCCAAGAGAGTCATCAGAGATTCAGTCAAGAGAAAAGATCCGGAGGCAGCGACTTTGAAGCAAGAAACAACAGCCAGGTACACTTTTACTTTAAAATGTCTTTTCTTTGATCGGTTTCTGGTTGCTCTGGTGTCCCTGGCAGTTGCAGGCTCCAATCTAGCATTCCCATGACCTTGGGATTGTGTACTGCTTGACCTCTTGGCACCTGAACCTGGTTTGCTCTGCTCTCATTTGGGGTCATTGGTACCTGCCTTTCTGGGCCATTGAAGAAGGTAGAGGGTATCATTTACGTTGCCAAGTGTTATCTGCTGTAAACCAGAGCTGCGACTGGAAGATGATGTGGAGCTGAGGGACCTTGGACCCACTATGGGGCTGTCCATAGGGCAGTAAGTCACCCAGTCTGCTGCACACCTCTTCCCACTTCTCTGCTCCGTGCTTTGCCCACCAAGACTTCCATCGCCCTCAGCAGTCTTGCTGAGAATGAGCCACAGCAGCTTCTGACCGGTCCTCACACTAGTCTGAGCTGCTGCTCCCATTCCTGGAATCCATGGCACCAAACCCCTCTGTGCCAGGCCACACTGTACCAGGCCATGTAGTGGGCCTGCCTGTGTATGCAAGCTGATGGCTGTCATCTGAAGTGGCTCAGGAGGGGAGGCAGTGGACCTGGGCTGCAGAAGCGTGTGACATACCAACAGTGACCATCTTCAGGGGGGAAAGCTTTTCCCCAAGAGAGGATCAGCCTGACCTGGAATGGGGGACAGGCTAGGAACCCACATGCTAAGCCCTTAAGCCCGGCTTGTGGCCAGGATTGGTGATTACTGCCCATCCACTGTCTTTGGGGAAAGTTACTAGCCATTCCTATGATGATAAAGTGTGCTTGCTCTGTTCCTTAGCAGGGCAGGGTGTGGAGGCTGCCTCCCCATCACCAGCCTCTGCTCTGTTTTGAAGGTGTACTATTGCCGGTCCCTGGCCCTGGCCTTCGTGGAGCTCTCTGTGGTGCAGAGGTTTCAGGAACACACACATGGTCCTGGTGTGCCTCCGTCTCTGCGGCCTGTGCTGGGGCGGCTCAGCACACTCTATGCCCTGTGGTCCCTCAGCCAGCACACAGCCCTGCTCTACCGAGGTGAGGCTGGTATCAGGCACCTGCTGTACTCAGTTAGCTCTGCTCCCACCTCCCCACCCCGTAGAACCACCACTTATATCACTTGTCACAGCCAAGGGAAAGGAAGAGACAGGGGTCCCAGATTCCACAGTGACACATGAGACCCACAGCTGGTCAGCTGGTACTGGTCAGATGTAGCGTTCCTTGCATGCAGGCTCCTGGCCAAGTCTTTCTGCCCTTTGGACCAGAGGTGCCACCCAAGGCTTACTGGGCAGTAGGCTGGTTTCAGAGATGAGCCTAGCCCTCCAGGCCCTTGGCAGTAATCTGACCACACTTCCTGGGGTTGGTTGGACCCAGCTGAAGAGAGCAGGGAGAACCAGAGTTGCCACCTTTTTCTGGTTTTGCCTGTAAGAAGCATTTTCAGACATTCTTCCCTAATTGTCCCATGACACCTGCTGGCCTGCTGGGTACTGTGTACTATCCATGTGCCGTGTGTACATCAGGCTTAGGAAGAGTGAGATGAGGTCACACACACAAACACACCACTGCGACACCTCTGTGGAGGGTCTGAGCATACAGGTCAGCAGATGGGGCCCCGAGGCTCTGGCAGAGGCAGGGCTGGATAGGGAGAGAGCCCACTTGCTGTCTGAGAAAGTCTTGTGATCAGGCACCTTCTCCCACTCCATTCCCTGGTGGCTTCAGGGGTGCATGCTATCCTCACACTGTGGCTCTGCAGCTTTTAGCAGCCCCTAGCCCTACACTCCTGCTTGCAGCCTGACCATGCCTGTGTGGCTATGCACCTCCACCGTGCACACTGCTTCTTTCACCCCAAAGCACTCCCCTGTCCTTCAGAAGGAACCTGTCCAGTCTCTCAAGCCTCAGGGGTTTTCTGTCCCTCTTTCCTGCTGGTGAGGCCCTGGGCAGGTTCTGTGTCCCCAGCCTCTGGCCTATAACTTGTCTATTACATGCCAAGAGAACCAAGAGGGAAAGGTACTCAGAACTAGCCTGAGCCAGCATGCTCCTTCCCAGGGATCCCATCTCCATCCGAAAGGCAGGGTATGGAAAGGCTGCTTCTCACTAAGTGCCACAGTTTGTGGGGCTGAAGTGCTGACCGAGTGTGATGAAGGCTGTACTTGCAGGTGGCTATATTTCTGGTGAGCAGGCTGGAAGAGAGCTGGAGGAGGCCATCCTGGCCTTGTGTGCACAGGTGAGTGGAGTCACCTCACTGTTAAGAGCGGCTGCCGTGCTCTATGCAGTTGCCCTGATTCTAGGATGCACGCCCCCCACAATCCTGAGACTGTCTACCTACTTTATGAAGTCACCCTGATACTAACATGAGTCACAGTGTGCTTGCCAGGTGTTATTTGAAGCTACTCTTTAATTTGAAGGAAAAAAAAATTGCATTTCAAGAAAGTTCTTGGGTATCTCCTTGGTGAGATTTCTCCCATGGGGTTGAATGAGGCCTGGGTGAGGAGAGGAGTCACGAAACCCTTGCCCCAGAGCCTGCAAGTGTGGTGGCTTTTGCAGGCACTCATGGGAGCTTTCTGTTTCTGTGGCTCCTAGACATACCTCCCTGTTTCAGGACAGCAGTTGCCAGGGCTGATGAGCCCCTGGGGATGGCACTGACTCAGCAGGCTGCACTAACCCTCATTGCTTCTGCCAGCATCCCTACCTTGCTAGAAAAAACAAACAGGCTGTCTTGAGTGAATGCGACATGTTGGAAATATGTGAAAGCACACCCAGGGCCCTGTAACCCAGGCCCTGTGTGCCTGCTCAGGTTACCAGCAGGCTGGAGCAACCAGTGGTGTGACTCTGTTACACAGCGGTCACCCTGGAGACTGTAAGGTGTTGCCAAGTGGACAGACTTTCTTTCCCAACAGCTGAAAGATGATGCAGTGGCCCTGGTGGATGTGATTGCCCCTCCCGACTTCATTCTGGGTTCCCCAATTGGCAGAGCGGATGGCGAGGTAAGGGGGGCGCCCCCTGTGGCCTGTTGGAGTGGGGCTGGAGTCCGTGCACACAGCTTGAAATAGTGATGTGATGTCAGGAGTCTTGGGTGCCTCCTGGGAAAGTGTTGTATTTTGGGGAGCTCCCAGGGGACAGAAGTTGGGTGATCTTCCAGCTCTTTACTCCAGTTCTGTGGTCTTAGATCCCTGTCCCTGGCCTTCTCTGCCCTTGTGGGATGGGAAAATAGAGCTCCTTGAGGACCAGGAGCACCCCCCCCCCCCCCCGCTGCCCTATCAGGAGGCCCCTGCTGCTCAGTTCCAGACATAGATGTCAAAGCTGACCTTGGCTGCCCCTGCCCCTGCCCCGAGCCTTCTGGTCAGGAGTGTCCCTGTCTGCTTGGCCTCCTGGAATAAAACCTCAGAAACACTGGGTGTGGTGGCATGTACCTTTAACCCCAGCACTCGGGAAGCAGTGAGTGATAGGAGGATCACAGTAAGTTCAAGCCCACCCTGAGACTACATAGTGAATTCCAGGTCAGCCTGGGCTAAACTAAGACCCTATCTCAAAATAAATAAATAAATAAATAAACCTCAGGAACATTTTCTGGCTTCTTCCACCCTGACCACTAGCCCCAGCCATCTATAGCTCTGACCATTCTGGTTCTCGGAACCACTTCCCCTCTGTGCCCACTCATAGTTCCCATATGCCTCCCTGATGTCCACTTGCGCCTAAGTTCCAGACAGGTTGGCTCAGGCCTAACTCTGTCCCCTGGGGCCCTCCACCAACAGCCAGCCTTCTAAGATAGAGCAAGACCCTCCTATCCCCTTGCATTTGGGTTGAGATCTGCTGAATCTTGCCCCTCCCTCCCCTAACTGCCAAGCTGCCCTCATCTCTGTTCTAGCAGCATGCTGGGTTCTTTCCCAACCCAGGCCTTAGCATCCACTGCCCACTATGTAGACCGTCCTTCTGTTCTCTCAGCCGGTGCTGAGCCCTGCCCTCTCTACCCCACTCTCCTGCCACGTAGCCCTGGCAACTTGGAGGTAGCTCACTATACTACTCATCTACCCTGTGGTGGTCATGAAGGGTGACACTCAGCTTGATGTCACCTAGCACCTCACCACCCATGGGACTACTGTCCCTTTTGCCATAGGTTATTTCCTTGTATTGCTGCTGCGTGTCAGAGGCCTTACGGTTGTGAGCTGGGGCACAGGGTTTGACACTCACCCTACTCCAGGACTGTGTTCTGCTGTTGAGGACCTCTACTGACACAGAGACTGATGGTGAAGGGACAGGAGCTCATCTCTCCTCGGGGCGTACTCTACTTGACACGTTGTGGTTTGTGCAGGGAGGAACAGGTCTTGATGCTGCATGATCAGATTAGGCATGCATTGGAGTGGGGGCCTATGAGCAGAGGTGGGCCTGGGGGCCAGAGCAGGACAAAGGAGATTCCCAGTCATAGGAGGAGCATCTTTGGGGGGCTGCAGCTCTAGTACTGGCCCTTGGACAAACTCCTGTATGTCACAGAATAGTTACCAGGTCCTCTTTGTTGATGAGAAACAGAAGCTGGGTAGCCCACGGCTGTCCATACAGGTCATGTCAAGCTAGGTCTTGGGCACATATCTAGTCCTGATGTTAGAAGAACTGGCAGTGCCTTGGGTTCCAGGAGAGCACTGAAGACCCTTCCAGGAGGTCCCAACCACAGGCAGGCCCACGGGGTGTTTTCAAGTGAGTCCTGCATGGTCGGAGGAAAGGGACATAGAAGCCATCCCCTGCAAAAGGAACCTCCGCCCCTCTTCTCTGACTGGGAGTGGCTAGAGGCAGAGAGGAGCTGTCCCTGATGAGGAGGGGCCTCTGGCTCTAGGTGCCACAGTTCAACCTAAGGTACCAAAGTACCACCTGGCAGGGTGGCTAACCACATTTTCCAGCTTTCAGGAAGCACTATTTTGTTTTAGATGGGTGCTGCCAGGTAGAAATGAACCTTCAATGCACAAACCCAGCTGGGAGATTATGAGAGCACAAGGGAAGTCCCATACTATCAACTGTGATCAAGTCTGTCCTTCGGGAGCTGACTAAACAGTGCAGGACAGGAGTTGGGTAGCACACTAGGCAGATGCAAGCAGCTACTTCTGCAAGTGAGCGTGGCCACATGAAGAATAGCCAGTTGTCTTACATCTGCACAAGCCAGCGCGTTCAGAGCTGTGGGTCCTTCTGAGCTGTCTGGCCCATTGCAGCTCTCCCCCAGCTGACCCTCTGGGCCTCTGGAGCCATGTGAGGTCAGGCCTGAGCCACTCCTTCCACCAGTACAGTAGCCTCTCTGCAGCACAGTGGCTGCTCTCTCCTGAGAGCAACTGAACAAAAGTCCCAGAGGAGACTCCAGCAGGGCTGCTACCATGGGCAGAAAGAGGGACCGGGACTTAGATGGGGCTGCTTGAAGAACTCAGGCCACCTCCTCCCACTGCTTAGCCAAGTCTGGTTTATGCAGCCTGCAGGCAGGATGGGCAGGGTCAGGTCTCAGCGCAGACATAATGTGGCCTGGCAGATGTGGGGGCGGCTGCTCCTGTGCAGGTGTGGAGTGTCTGCTGTCTGCACTGAGTCCCAGGGAAGGAGCAGGGTCAGCTCCCATTGGCAGTGACTTTATAGTACTTTCTAATTGAATTTTCTTAATTAGTTTCCACCAAAAAATAAAAGGCTTGTATAAATTAAATTTACATTAGCATTTCCCAAAAAGTGACAGTGGAGAATTTCCTGTGTCCTCACAAGACCAGAGGGTGTCACAGTGGCCACTTAATGTCCAAGGACTCTGCTCTAGCGATTCCTCCTCATTTCCACCTGGTATGTTTTCCGCAGCTCTATAAAAATCTGTGGACTGCCATCTTGCAGCAAAGCGGGGTGCTGGAGCGTGCAGCCTGGTGGCAGGAGTTCACTGCGAACAAGCCCACAGTGAGCAAGCTGTAGTTCCAGCTGTAGATGCGGTAGCAGCAGGCAGCCAGTACCTGAGCAGCTGACCCAGGAGACGAGACATCAAGCCACTCACACCACGCCTTGTCCCCTGGTTCTGCCACACCCATGTTCCTATGGGGATGGTCACACCCCCCCATGCAGGGTCAGCCTGCAGTTGTGATTTGCTGTGTGTCTGCAAAAGGAACTTATACTACCATGTCTTTCGGGGGACCTGGGCTTTTATCATTGTGATTTTATGACTTTATGCACTTTTTCTTTGAGCACAGGCAGGAATGTGGTGGTGAACAGTGCTCATGATGAAGAGGTTTCTCTTGGTGATCTTTTGAATCCTTCTGAGATTTCTTACAGAACTCTGCTTCACTAACTAATAAATGCCAATCTGATTCTTTATTCTACTGGGCCTCGATCATACTGCTGTTTATATAACCTTACTAGTACTGCAGACCATCAGAATGACCCAATTTAAGGGTTCTGTAAGGGAAAATGTCATTCGTTTCTTTGGTGGAACTGAAAGTTTCCACAGAGAAGGAAATGCCTTATGACAGGGACACCTGGACAATGACCCCCTCTCCCCTCCTGCTATGTCAGTGCCTGTATATGCAGTGAATTTAGTCCTTTTAGATCTAGAACAAGTGAAACGCCCATGCTGTTGCCCCCCCTACCAAGTGTCCATGCCAGCCAGAGTCTAAAGGTGCCATGTGCTTCTGAAGGGCGCCTGCTCCATGGTGCCCATCCCTTCTTGCTTTCAAGAGGATGGGATGTATTCGTGACCTTTAGCTTTTCTGGTGAGTCATTTATGAGCTCCAGGTGCCCAAGGGGCTCATTTAAGAGCCTTCCTGGGTCAGTCATCCTGTTGGTTTCCCAGCCCAAGGTCATGGGTGGACTTGGGGTCCTGCCAGTTGAGGTCCCTCAGATTTCCACCAGGTAGCCTTTGTGGGTGTGCCATGGTGGGCCATGGATGAGCGCCACGTGGGTTCATGGCTTTTTCCAACAATGATGCATGGCTCCCAGATCCTCCTGGAAGCTCTAGGTGTCTGGTCAGAGTTGGAATTTCCACCCTCTCACACGCCTTCAGATCACTCCTCAGCCCACCTTGCTCAAGTGCCCAGCCTTTGGTATTTTGCCTTATCTTCTTCTCAGGAGACTACAGCTGGAAATTGACCAGCAGGTCATGGAGGTGTCCAGTGTCAGGGTAATGTCACACCTAGAAGACAAATTAGTGTGGCTCTCAGGTCAGGCCGTCTGTGCACTCAGCCCTGCTCCCATGCCATGCCCCCACCCCTCAGTCCCAAGGATGAGGCTGGGCTGGTGGTAAGTAGATCAGGTTGAAGTGCAAACGCCACACTACTGAGATGACTTTGTAAGAAAATGTCACTTAAAGGAAAGCATTTGTAAACAGCAGTAAAACCTTGAGTAATTTCAATAAAATGTTTAAAATGAATCCTCATTTTCTTCCACTGTTTCTGCTTACAGAGCTAGTGCAGGTCATTGGGTGCTCTGATAATATAGCAGAGTTCAAAGAAACCATAGCTGTTATATTTTATTCCTTCACTTCAGGCCACAGGTCAAAGGATCAGTTCACTGTGATCTTTGGCTCATGCAGGTTCTTCCATCCAGGAGAGGGGCTGGAGCAGTGACAGTGACCTGTGTTGCATGCTGGCCTTCCTCCTCCCCAGGGGCCTCTGTCACCTGACCTACATGTGGTTTCATCTTGCCAGCTGGTGCCACCTTAACATGTGCTGTCCCAGTTGCTTTCTTCCCATGTGTGTTTGTGGGTGTGGGCATCCTTTTCCCATCTACAGGCATGGCACAGCATTTCCCCCACCAAGCCACAGGAGCACGCGAGGCTTATAGACCTCCCTGGAGAGAGTTGAGTCTAGAGGCCCGCACTCTGCTCTCACGGTGGCACCTGCATCTCTGTACGTGACCAACTCCTGGAAAGGGCCTGCTGGGGTGTGCTCTGTGCTATGAGACTGAAGCTGCCAAGCTGCCACAGGGTACGAGAAGGGGTGGGTGAAAGCAGGGTCCCAAGTGGATACACTGGGACTGGACGTGTGACATCCTTCTTTATAGAAAGCAAGGCCTAACCCTGCCCCTCTCATGATGTACTGAACAGAGAAGTGGGCAAGCATGCAAACTAGAGCCTGTCACGTAATGGCATCTTGTAAGTCTCATCATCTGGTTCTCCTGGGAAGAGGGAAACCTTGTGATCTCCAGAGCATTTCACACCAGTGGCCTCACCAATGCTTCTTCCTGTAGCCCTTGCCATAGTGTGTGTGTGGGGAAGGGGGGTGCTCTGTGGTCTTTTACTCCCTGTGGAGGCCAAACCTGTCTCCCTCACACTCCTTCATTTGTGCTGACTCTGCACAGGAAGGAAGTCTCTTCTCATTCTTTGCCTAATAGAGCATTTAGACTGTCAAGATTTTTGTCTGTAAAATATTTTTACATATTAAAAGTATTAAGCCTTTAACATATCCATTGTAAATTAAGTTCCATCAGTTGTCTTCTAGTTGTATTCATGTTTTGATTTAAAATGACAAAGCTTAATCATCACTCTAAATTTAAGAACCAAGCTTCGTGTGTGTCCCAGCCTTTGTGATCATACTCAGAAATTCTTCTCACATCAAGATTATTTCCATTTTTAGAGACTTCTGGGTAATATGATAGTGTAGTAGCCATGCCAGAGCAGCCTAGTGGGGGAAATAAGCAGAAAAACAGCAAAATACACTCTTCTACCAAAAAGTGAATGTGTGATGTCCCCAAAACATTACAGGCCATTCATTGCCAAGGCTGTTGCTTTCCTACCAGGAATAGATGGTAAGATCCTATTGCTGAAGATTCAACATGCTTGGGCTGCAGGTCATAGAGAAATCAAGATGGAGCTGAGCTGAAAACTCCTCCTTGTAGATCAGCTGATAGAAAGCTGGAAAAAGCTATGCTGTATGCAGCTCTATGGGAGAGAGAAGTCATCAGTGGAGATAAACAACAATGGATACTGCAAGACTTAAGTTTGGCCACCCAGGCCAATGAGCCAGTGGGTGCAATAGTGGCATGTCTGTTATGGGGGAAACCAACTGCTCTCTAATTGGACTGGAGGCCCGCTCCATGGAAAGGAACACATGCCTAATACTGAAAACCTATTCAAAAGCCTATGATGGAGGAGGTCATGAGCCCTAGGGGTGTAACGCCTGCTGGTGTCTGGCTAAATGCATATATTATGCTCACCAAGATGCCCAGTAAACACTTCTTAATGTTCATACCCATATATTAATGCTGCTGTCACTTTTGGCCAGAGAAGCTTCTCTTTTCAGATGGCGGTGACCTCTGGGAATGACTCAAAGTGCACCATAGTGCTGAGGAGACGTGACAGAGGAATGCTCAGCACTGAAACATCTCTGTCACACCTTCCAAGGCTCAGGGTATAATGTGGAAGAGGTGGCTGAAAGAATGTAAGAGCCCAAGAAAGGTAGGACTGCTTACAATATAGTCTTTCAGAAAAAAATGGCCTGGATGTCCATGACCTCACAATGCTTGGTACTACCCATACAGGACCCTCATAATAGGAGGAAAAGATCATAACATCAAAATAAAAGAGACACTAATTGAGAGAGGGAGGGGATATGATGGAGGGTGGATTTGTGCAGGGAAAAGTGGGGGAGGGGAGAGAATTACCATGGCTTAATATCAATAATTATGAAAGTTGTCAATAAAAGAAATTTAGAAAAAGATTATTTCCATTTTTATACATTTTTATTTGTGTGTGAGGGGGTGGGGGTTGAATTCTGTACCCTTCCTAAACTCGTGTGTTTTGAATGCTTGGGTCCCAGCTGATGGCAATTTGGGAGGTGGATCCTCCTGGAAGAGGTGTGTTGCTGGGCTGGGCCTTGAGGTTTATTAGCCCCTAGCTTGTCAGTGTTAGTTTGGCACTCTCTGCTGCTGCTTCTGGCCAGGAAGTGGTGTCCAGCTTCTGCTCTCATGTCATCCTTTCCCCTGCCTTCATGGAGCTTCCTCAAATTTTGTAAGCCAAACTAAGCCCTTTTCTCCCATCAGCCATTTTTGGTTGGCTTCTTTGTACCAGCAACATGAAGGTGGCCGCAGCAATTGTGTGCACGGATGTGTGTGCCCCATGTGCATGTGGGCAGAGGCTTCACAGGCAAGTGCCTGTATGGTTTTGTGGGCTTTGGTGCCTATGGTGGTGTCCCGCCCTTGTGTGGCCAGCTTTTGCCCTGGGTGCTGGAACTCGGGTCCTTGTGCTTGTGTTGCATATGCTGAGCTCTCCTCAGCCCTTCGTGCCTCTGTCTTTGGGTACAGTTCAGTAGTCATTGGCTGGACACTTACTGTGAGGCACATTGTGAGTTGGATGAAGTGTCGATGGCCCACTGAACAATGTCTGGTCTGAATGTTGTCTCTGCTGCATGTAGAGGCGCCTCCGTACTCGTGGGCCGGGGCATCTTAAGTCTCTCTTGGGAACTTCTGTGACCCTGGGCAGTCTCTGATTTGTTTTGCTTCTCTGTAGCACTTGCTGTCACTGAAACTTACATCAAGGCATTTTCCTCAGGCTAGGGCTTAGATCTTAAATCCAGGAGATTAGTGTGGCTCTGTATGAGAACTCAGAGCCCTGTGGCTTCCAGGAATGCCCCTCTGCCCTGTTCCCAGGCAAGTGCAAGGACTGACCTCAGCTAGTTTTCATCCCACCAACCTCCCTAGCAGCTGCTGGGAAAGTGACTCAGTTTGCCTTCTAATGCTCAGAGGGAGAAGTTCCCAGGGCCACGGTGGTCAGTGGAGGGACAGGCAATGAGAAGTGAAGCATGAAGACATCCCTCCATGTATGCACTTGACATAAGCCAGAAGGCTGCACTTCTTCCCTGAGTGGCTTGGTCCTGAGCCTTGAGCACTGAGCTCGGGGAAGCTTGCCTGCCCTTTCCATGGGGTTCACAAGTCTGTTCCAGTCTGCTCGCTCTGGGGAGGAGACAGGTTGGTGACCTTACAGGCCAGGCACTTTGGCTATGGAAGCAGCGCCCCCGAGCCCTGCTCACTGCCTCTTCCCAGGGCTTCGTTTTGCAGGGTGTTAATTCAATTTGAAAACTATCTAATAGCTATTGAAATTTCTTATCTTTGCTGTAGGACAAGGCTTATAAAAGCAAAGTTAACTTTAGGAGCATTTTCCTATGCCATCATCCTTGAGGACCCTCGTTAGATAGGTGTCCTTCCTGTAAGCTCCTGGGAGATATGGGGCTGCAGGTGGATTGGGGAGGTTGGGAGGAGGCCCACATTCTGATTCCAACTTGGTCCCTTGCTGTGGGACTCTGGATGCATTTCTAAACTTATCTGCACTTATTTTATCCTGTATAAGTTATGAAGTACCTGTCTGTGGTGTCACAACTGCCAGAGAGAATATATCGAGGTCTCCAACACAGTCTGGCACAGTGAAGGGCCCACTGAACTGGACCTGGGATGGGCTGGTAACGCACTACTTCAAGCATCCCAGAGCAGTCCTAGCACCATGTCAGAAGCACTGACATACATTCCTTGGTTCAGTCTGGTGAGGAAGGGCAACAGATGGTTGTCCTGGGTAGGGGAGGGGCCTCTTGAATTGCTGATGAAGACCCACCCTGTGTGTTTCGTTTTTGCTTTTGTTAAGTGCCTGGTTCTGTTCTCAGCCTGCCCTGTGCCCCTGTGCCCGGAATGAACCCTCCACCCTATGGATCCCACTGAGACGGTGCTACGAGTCCTGGGCCATGTTCTGTAGTTTTCTCTCCAGTGCTGTCTATGGCTGCCTTTCTTCTCAGCCCAGGTTCGTACCTGAGTTACCCTTCCCGCCCCTCCCAGACCGTCATGTACTTCCCACCTCCCCACTCCTTGGCCAGCATGGTGGTAGGGTTGAGAAGAGGACTTGGGGCATGTCTGGCATCAGCCATAGCAGCCAGTTCCTTTCTCTGCCTATCTAAGACCCATTTGCCAAAAGGAAATGTTGGCTCACCTCCCTCACCACATAGGACATAGAAGCCTGTCCTCTGGCTTGTTTGTGGTTAGTCAGAAATCTCACTGAGGTCAGGGATCCCATCTCAATCATCTGTATCCAGCTTCCAGCAAAGAGGCATATACAGGGAAAGTACCTGGCAAGCACCGAAGAGATGGGTTGTCCATGGGGTATGAATGGGTGGACGGGTGGATGAAGGTGTATGGGGAGTCACATGACCGCTGGGTGGCTAGGTTGGTGGATAGTCGAATGAAAACGTAGATGGAGCCGGGCGTGGTGGCTCACGCCTTTAACCCCAGCACTCAGGAGGCAGAGGTAGGAGGATTGCTGTGAATTCAAGGCCACCCTGAGAATACGTAGTGGATTCTGGGTCAGCCTGGGCTAGAGCGAGACTCTACCTTGGGGGGAAAAAAAGGGTACGATGGGGCAGACATGGGCAGGTGGCATGGGTGGGTGAGGTACAAAGGAATAAACATAATGAATGAATGAGTTGGTGAAGGAGTGAAATGGCTGATCCAGCTGCTACAGAGATGGAAGCAGACCACTTTGGCACAGTGGCCCCAGGAGTGACCCAAACACATTGTGGTCTAATCACAGAGCTAGTGGGCTACTCCTGCTCCTCGTGGGAGACCCTCGCTGTCACCACTTCCCCGGGACTGGTGTGGCTGCCTCGACACCAGTGCAGGCCTTGCTCCCTCCTTTCCTCTGCTGCTTATCGGCACCGTCCGTGACAATGCAGGGGCCGCGTGTGGTTGCTACCCATGGGTGAGGCTGCCTCCCTTTCCCTTCTGTTACCAGAGACTGGGAAGGGGTGCTTCTTGGGGAACAGTGGTGAGCCGAGGGTAGGCCCCTGTCCTCCTAAGGATAGATGGAGCCTCATGTGCAGTAGGCGAGGAGGGGACCCCTGCAGAAATGATGCTGAAATACGAAACGACTGGATAGAGAATTAGCCAGTGAAAGATGCACTTTTCATCCTGCAAGATTGTTGGAGTTCACATTCTTTAAAAACCATCAAGTGAAATAAAATTTTCAAGAAACTAAAAGCTGCTGTTCCCTCCCTCTAGACTTACCGAATGAACAAATGCTGTTTCCAGAGGCACTCCCTTGCCAGCTACAGTCACTGAGACCTCGGAAAGCTTGCGTTGTTGTCCCCATGGATTCAGTGGAATGCCATAGAGTGCAGGGGAGGACTGGAGAGTGAAGGTCCCCAAATATTGCAGGAGTCTCTACTCATTGTACTCAGCTCTATCACTGGACACAATGGTGGCCCTTGAGAGGGATACAGAGGTGGAGTATTATGATTTTGACCTGAGAGGTAGCCCGGAAGGTTCTTTGTGAAGACTTGCTCTCCAATGCCCCAGGATTCAGAGGGCTTACGGGACGTGACTGGATCTCGAGGGCTGTAACTTCTGAATGGACTGGTCCACAATGGGCTCATAATCTGATGACAGAATGTGAAGGCAATGGAAACAGGAAGTGGGGCCTGGTTAGAGGAAGAAGGGTGCTTGAGGGTGTTCATTTGGATTTTGCCCCTTCCCTTCCTCTCTGTGTCTCTGTGTTTCCAGGTTTCTATGAGGTGAGCAGCTGTGCTCCATCATACCCTTCTCCCATGATGCTCCACCTCACCACTGGAGCCAGATGGGCATGGCCTGAGTCCTATAAAACAGTGAGATAAGACAAACCCTTCTTCAAATTGTTTGTCTCAGGATTTTGACACAGTCGCAACATGTGGCATGGCTACATGCATCTATAACCCGGTCCTGTGGAGAACAGAGATTGGATGATCATGAAACTGGCAAACTTGTGGATCAATAAGAGACTCAGTCTCAAGGAGAGACAAGTGGATGTGTGATGAAGGAAGACATCCAAAGTTCTCCTCTGGCCTCCACAGATGCACAAATAGGATACCACATCAGCACATACACATGCGCATACATCACACATTGCACACCACACATACTGTACACCTGCAAAAAATAGTCTACACATAATCCTTAACAGTTCCAACTCTGTTCAAAAGTGAAAGTCTTTTCTGAGACTCAAGCAAACTCTTAACTGTGAGCACCTATGAACATCAAAAAAAAATTCATGTACTTCCAACATGCAATGGTACAGAGTAAATACTTCCATTCCAAAAAGGAGGGATGGAGGTATATCAAGGAAAGATTGAATGAAGGCAGATGGAAACCCAGCAGGGCAAATACCAAGCCCTGTTGCTCCATGTCTGGCCCCTGGGGCTTATGATGGAGTCATTGGGGCTCTAAAGGGCTTGAGCCTCTCCCCTTCAGTTCTGCTGCCTGCAACACACACAGCCTCTCTCTCCACCAGCTCCACTTCATGCCTACAGCTTTCCTTGGTGGATGTCCCACATTCGTCATGGAATCTTCAACTTAGACTTTTTTCCAGCCTCAAACAATGGCCTCTCAGGGCCTTCTTGCAAGGAATCAACCCCTGCCACACATTGCCTGGCCTCCTCAGCTGCTCTCTAAAGCCATGAAACAAGACGCCATGGCCTTCTTTGTATTGCATCTTTCATGCCTCTGAAATCAGTACCCTGTGGATAATATTGCCAATTTTTTTTCTTTTTCTTTTCTTCCTTTTTGCTTTTCCAAGGTAGGGTCTCACTCTAGCTCAGGCTGACCTGGAATTCACTATGTAGTCAAAGGGTGGCCTCGAACTCTCAGCTCTCAGTGATCCTCCTACCTCTGCTATTTGAGTGCTGGGATTAAAGGCATGTGCTATCAGACACAGCAATATTGCCATTTTTTGTTGGCAGCTCAGGACAAAACCTGGACCCCTTGGAACAAAGTTAGAGTTGCATCTGTGTGCCTTCGTTGCCTAATCTATGAAAAGACTTTCCCAGGCAGTTATCTTTTTTAATTATTAAATTATTATTATTATTATTATTATTATTATTTTGGTTTTTCGAGGTAGGGTCTCACTCTGGTCCAGGCTGACCTGGAATTAACTCTGTCATCTCAGGGTGGCCTTGAACTCAAGGCAATCCTCCTACCTCTGCCTCCCGAGTGCTGGGATTAAAGGCGTGTGCCACCACACCCGGCTAATTATTAAATTATTATACTTATTGAGGGAAGCATGGAGCCAAGGAAAGGCACCCATGTGGCTAGATATCCCACATGGAGTGCCTGGGAAAACAGTGGAAAGAAAAGAATGAAAAAACTTCAAGGAGCTCCTGCCATGTGGGGAGCTGGAGGGGATAAAAGGGCCATGTGGAGAGTAAGGGCGAGGGGCCCCTCCTGGCTGGGCTCGACCGGCTGCATTCTCACGTGTCAGAGCCTTCAGTGGGTAAGGTCTTGCTCTCTGGGAACCTCTTCTAATGTACCAGTGAAAGGTGACATTCCTCTTTAATCTCAACAATTACAGATGCTTTGTCCCCTAAAATCTCCTTGTCTGGAACTTTAAGCTTGCTCTCTCTCTCTTTTTGAGGTAGGGTCTTGCTCTAGCCCAGGCTGACCTGAAATTCACTCTGTAGTCTCAGGCTGGCCTCAAACTCACAGTGATCCTCCTACCTCTGCCTCCTGAATGCTGGGATTAAAGGTGTGTTTCACCATGCCTGACCTTCCCCTTTTTTTAAATTAAAAAATTTATTTATTTATTTACTTATTTAAGAAAGTATGAGTGAGTATGGGCACTCCAGGGCCTCTTGCTGCTAGAAACAAATTCCAGACTCATGTGCCACTTTGTGTGTCTGGCTTTACATGGGTACTGGGGAATTGAAGCTAGGCCAGCAGGTTTTGCAAGCAAGTGCCTTTAGCCACTGAGCAATCTCCCCAACCCAACCTTTCCCCTCTTCCACTTTTTTAAAATTTTTTTTCTTCATTTTTTATTTATTTATTTGAGAGCGACAGACACAGAGAAAGAGGCAGAGAGAGAGAGAGAGGGAATGGGCGTGCCAGGGCTTCCAGCCACTGCAAACGGAACTCCAGATGCGTGCACCCCCTTGTGCATCTGGCTAACGTGGGTCCTGGGGAATCGAGCCTTGAACCGGGGTCCTTAGGCTTCATAGGCAAGCACTTAACCACTAAGCCATCTCTCCAGCCCGTCTCTTCCACTTTTTTGGTCTTTTTTTTCTATAGATCTGGGAGTAGTTACCATGCCAAGCTTCAATGCTGTGCTGCCTTGAGAATTCCTCCACCCAACAAATTAGTCCACTACTTGTAAATTCAAATTCAGCCTTACTCAAGTCTCAGGACATAGGCAGAATGCAGTCAGACTTCTTGCCAGCATAAAACATGAACTGCCTCCAGCCCTGTTCCTGATAGAGTTCTTGTTCCGCTCTGAAATTTTATGAGCTGAGCCTCCAGTGTCTGCATTTCAGCATTATGAACTTACACACTCCCTCCAGAATGGCCCTAAGCTCTATTTACATTAGTCTGGGGCTTTTTAAGCCCAGTTTCAAGATTTTCCACACATCTCCCACAAACCAGTTCCAACAGCCTAGGAACCATATGGTCAGGCTTATCACAGCAACAGCCTTGCTTCTCTCTACCAAAATCCTGATTACGTTCAGTCCACAGCGACCATGCGGAGACTTCACTTTCTCCTTTTCATTTAGTCCAGCCCCATGGACTGGTGCTGCCCACAATGAGGGCGAGTCCTCCCATCTCAACCTAATCTCAAAAATCTCTTACAATATTCCCAGAGACTTGTTTCCATGGTGATTTTAAATCCTGTCAAATTGACTACCAGAGATTAACTATCACAGTGGGACTACCGGCTGCTGGCATCAGATGTGTCTGGTCTATGTTTATGCAACTTCCTCCCCCTGCCAGGCTGCTGGGGCACCCACTGTGGAGAGATCTAAAACCAGGTGTTTTGAAGACCATGGCTCTAGCCTGCATGCTGCACTCTCTTCCAGTGTTGATGCTGAGCTCAGAAAAGCATGAAAGGGTTGCGGCAAGGGGTTGGGGGAAACCAAGGAGACAGGGAAAAAGGAAGGAGAAAAGAAAAGGGTAAACCAGTTGTGATGGCGCATGCCTTTAATCCCAGCACTTGGGAGGCAGAGGTAGGAGGATCTCTGTGAGATCGAGGCCAGCCTGAGACTACATAGTGAATTCCAGGTCAGCTGAGCTAGAGTGAGACCCTACCTTGCGGGGAGGGGAAAGGGGCTATATACAAAACTAATGATGTTATGAATAAGAAACCTCCTTCTTCATTAAAAATACAATTTTTTTTGGTTTTTCTTTTTTTGTTGTTTATTTTGATTTATTCATTTGAGAGCGGCAGACAGAGAGAGAAAGGCAGATAGAGAGAGAATGGGTGCGCCAGGGCCACCAGCTGCTGCAAACGAACTCCAGACGTGTGCACCCCCTTGTGCATGTGGCTAACGTGGGTCCTGGGGAATCGAGCCTCAAATCAGTGTCCTTAGGCTTCATAGGCAAGTGCTTAACTGCTAAGCCATCTCTCCAGCCCTTTTTTTGTTTTATCGAGGTAGGGTCTCACTCCAGCCCAGGCTGACTTGGAATTTACTGTGTAGTCTCAGGCTGGCCTCAAACTTGTGGCAATCCACCTACCTCTGCCTCCCAAGTGCTGGGATTAAAGTTTTTTTTTTTTTTTTTTAAGAGAGCGTTTGGGCAGAAATATCCTGCTGGGATGGAGAAAGCCATAGGTTGTTGTAGGTGAATTCTAGTGCTGGTGACAGGTCACCCTCCCCCAACAGTGAGCTGTTGAGTGAGGCTCATGTGTTAGTGAGTGTCCATGAGAGCCCTAAAACAACACAGGACGTTGCCAAAGTGTTTGTTTAACCACGAGAACTAACTAGATGGTAGGACCCTGTTGCTGAAGATATGTAAACTATGGTGGCAGGTCACTGAGGAATCATGTGGGAAGGTAGTTGAAACCCTCTTCCCTGCTAACTAGCTGTGAAGGTGCTATGTGAGCTGCTGGTGACAAAAGAAAGTATCAGCAGTCTTTAACAAGCACTGAATCCTGCAAGCTCCCTCAACCAGCCAGGCAAGATGAACCCATGGGTGCAGTAGTGGCACATAAGTTAAGGGGATAGTCAACTGCTCTCTGACTGGGTATGGAGCCCACTCAGCAGGAGGGAATTTGTAAGTCAAAAGCCTGTGGCTTGGAAGGTCATAGACCTTAGAGGGAAGCTTCCACTCTATTTTGGCTAAACAGAGGTTATGCTTATCAAAAAACCTTCCATTGGGGGCTGGAGAGATGGCTTAGCGGTTAAGCATTTGCCTGTGAAGCCTAAGGACCCCGGTTCAAGGCTCGATTTCCCCAGGACCCACGTTAGCCAGATGCACAAGGGGTCGCACACATCTGGAGTTTGTTTGCAGTAGCTGGAGGCCCCGGTGCGCCCATTCTCTCTCTCTCTCTCTATCTGCCTTTCTCGCTCTGTCTGTCACTCTCAAAAAAAAAAAAAAAAAAAAACTTCCATTGGGAGCCAGGGGCACACGCCTTTAATCCCAGCACTCCGGAGCTAGAGGTAGGAGGATCGCTGTGAGTTCGCAGCCACCCTGAGACTACATAGTGAATCCCAGGTCAGCCTGAGCTAAAGTGAGACCCTACATCAAAAAAAAAAAAAAAAAAAAAAAAAAGAAAGAAAGAAAGAAAGAAACCATTCCACTGGGGACTGGAGAGATGGCTCAGCAGTTAAGGCCTGTGGTGGTTTGATTCAGGTGGGTGTTCCCCATAAACTTAGGTATTCTGAATGTTAGTCTCCCCAGCTGGCAACTGGAAATTAAAGCCTCCTAGAGGCAGTGTATTGTTGGAGGTGGGATAATGGGTTTTATAGGCAGTTTCCCCTTGCCAGTGTTTGGCATACTCTCCTGTTCCTGATGTTGGCCAGGGGGGTGATGTCTACCCTCTGCTCATGCCATCATTTTCCCCTGCAATCCTGGAGCTTCCCCCCTCGAGCCTGTAAGCCAAAATAAACTTCTTTTTTCCCACAAGCTGCCCTTGGTTGGGTGATTTCTACCAGCAATGCGAACCTGACTACAACAGTAAGTTTGGTACTGAGAGTGGCATTGCTGCTAGACACTTGATTGTGTGGCTTTGGCCTTTTGGAGTTGATTTTCAAGAGGAATGTGGAAGGATTTGAAACCTTGGCCTAAGAGATGCCTTACAGTGCTATAAGTACAGCTTGATGGATTCTTCTGGTCAGAGTTGCAAGACCTGAATGCAGTAAGAACTGGACTTTGGCTTATGAGGGTGAAAAGAAGCTTTGTCTGGACTGGGCTAGAAGCAGTTTGTGTGGGAGGCTTGCTGTTATGGCCATATCCTGAGAAGTTGTGCAGGAACTGCATAGAAATGGACTGGTGTCTGCAGAGGGATATGGCACAGAAAGAAATCTTTAGGCTGTTCAGCTGCAATTGTATGAGAGATTACAACATTTGATATTGGGTCAGCTGACTGGCACTGGGGCAACAGGAAGAATGTAGACTCTTTTGTTTTGTTTTCATTTGGTTGTTCAAGGTAGGGTCTCACTCTAGCTCAGGCTGACCTGGAATTCACTATGTAGTCTCAGGGTGGCCTTGAACTCATGGCAATCTTCCTACCTCTGCCTCCCGAGTGCTGAGATTAAAGACGTGTGCCACCACACCCGGTAAATGTTGACTCTTTCGAAGGGGCCTGAGTGCTCAATGAGTGTTCTATTCTTCAAAGTCTGCTTTATTCCCCCCTGGATTAACAAATTGGTACCCTACCTGGTATTGTGGAGTACAAGAAATGCAGTAAAGAGAGGATCATTGAATTTGCAACACAGTCTTGTGTTTTGGAAATGGCCATGGGCAGTGTGAAGCAGGTTTGCTGGATGCCTGCATGGAGACCTGATGGGGCCATGAAGATGGACCATGGGTTGCAGTGGAGACCCAGTGGAGATGCTGGGACCATGAGATGGCTGCAAAGGAGAGCTGCTGGCCCAGGATGAAGTTTTCAAGGACTGTGAGTAGCCTAGCTGGAGAGGCAGAATTGGAACTCCAGAGACTTGTTGCTGGTTAGAGTTATTCAATTTGGAGACTGTCATTAACTAGAGTTGTTGGACTTTGAACTACAGAGTTTGATGTTTGCCCTGGTTGTTTTAAATCTTTTTTAAAAAATATTTTATTTATTTATTTATTTATTTAACAAAGGGGGGGGGGGAGAATGAGAATGAGAATGGGCGCTCCAGGGTTGCCAGCCACTGCAAACAAACTCCAGATGCGTGCACCCTCTTGTGCATCTGGCTAACATGGGTCCTGGAGAATTGAACCTGGGTCCTTTGGCTTTGCAGATAAATGCCTTAACTGCAAAGGCAAACCTCCAGTCCTTAAATCTTGTATTAGTTGAATATTTCTTTGTTATGCCCAATGCCATCTTTTGCAGTGTGAGTTTTTATTTTGTGCCATTGTGGGGTTTTGGGGGGGATTTTTTTGGTATTATGGCTCAGTTAAAAGATCTTGGACTATGGGAATGTTTGAGCATTGTTAGACTTGATAAAAACTATGGGGGCTTGTAAAGATGGACTGAATGCATTGCATTTTACATCATGGGTTATTATCAATTTATGGGGGCCAGGGACAAAATGTGGTTTGATTCAGGTGTCCCCCATAAACTTAGGTGTTCTGAATGCTAGTTTCCCAGCTGATAGTAAATGGAAATTAAAGCCTCCTGGAGGTGGTGTATTGTTGGGGTAGGGCTTATGGGTTTTATCAGCAGTTTCCCCTTGCCAGTGTTTGGCACACTTTCCTGTTCCTGTTGTCCACCAAATGTTGGCTAGTGAGTGATGTTTACCCTCTCCTCATGCCATTGTCTTCCCCTGCCATCATGGAGCTTCACCCTCGAGCCTGTAAGCCAAAATAAACCTCTTTTTTTCCCACAAGCTGCTCTTGGTTGGTTGATTTCTACCAGCAATGCGAACCTGAGTACAGAAAGGCTTTTGCCTGCAATGCCTAATCATGTGGGTTTGGTTCCCATGTACCCATGTAACTCCAGATTCACAGGGTGGCACGTTCATCTTGGAATTCATTTGCAGTGGCTAGAGGCCCTGGCATCGCATTCTCTCTCTCTTTCTCTTTCTCTCTCTTTCCCTCTCTCTCCTTGCAAATAAATAAAGTTAAGAAAAAAACCTTCAAATATATATATATATATGTATGTCCTTTGATCAATGCTGTTCTCCCTTTTGGTTAGAAAAGATTATTTTTAGAGTGAATACCAGGGAGACCCCAGACTCATCAAGATGACAAGAAGAGAAAGCCTAGAGCTTAGGACTAAATGAGTCATCTCTGTCACACACACAAGGGCTCAGGAGCAGTGTGGAGGAAGTGACAATGGCTGTGAGTGCTGATCTCACTATGAGCCAAAGAAGCTTTTCTATGGAGATGGCTGTAGACACTGAGGAGACTCAAAGCTCATCATAGCAGAAATTAAGAGGCTGTCAAGAGCTCAACACTAAACAAGATTATTTCACATCCTCCCTGGCTCAGGGCATACTGTGGAGAAGAGGGTAGAAGGCATATAAGAGCCACAGTGTGGAAAGGAGTACTTTGGGCACTATCCTGCTGACATGAATGGACTGTCAGGTGCATTCATGTCCCCCCATTGGTTACCCATACACCCACAGGACCTGCACTGTCCTGAACTCATCAGTATTTGGCATGGAGGACAGAGGAGCACAAAAGAAATGAGACAACAAAACAGAGGAGGACTACCTTGAAAGAGAAAGGCTGTTAGTGGGATAAGGGCAGAGAGAGGGGACAAAAGAAGATAATGAGATGGGAATATGATCAAACTACAGTATGATTAGTTGTTAAAGTTACACTTTGCTAATGGGAACACATATTTTCCCTGTTGATTGGTCCTTGGGTGGCTTTTGTGAGGTGTCTCTTCCTCTGCCTTATTTCACACAATGATGCCTGACCCTACCCAGGAGGATATGTCTAGAGGAACTCAGCCCCTTGTCATTCTGTTCACTTCACTAACAGTGTCAAGGACAACCCTGTAGGGGCTGGAGAGATGGCTCAGAGGGGTGGTTAAGACACTTGCCCTAATGATGAGGGTTCAATTCCCCATTACCCACCTAAAGCCAGATGCATAGTGGAGCATGCTGAAGGCCCTGGTACCTATTCTCTCTCTGTCTCTCTTCTATTTCTTTATGCTTAAAAATAAATAAATAAAAATATATAGCCAGGTATGGTAGCACATGCCTTTAATTACAGTACTCGGGAGGTAGAGGTTAGAGGATCACCCTGAGTTTGAGGTCAGCCTGAGACAACAGAGTTAGTTTCAGGTTGGGCTAGAGCGAGACCCTACCTCCAAAACACAAAAGAAAAGGACAATCCCACCCCAAAGCAGGGCTGAGGAACAGACTTAGAATGTAGGGTCATCTTCACAGTGAGCCCCATGTCCACACCCCTATTCTGCCTGGGATGTGCTTGACCCGACCTTCATCCATTCCCTAGGTGTGGGCTGTGTACCCTGTGTGTGAGGTGATGTAAGATCTCATTTCATCTACACAGCCTCAGGCAGCCTTCCCTCATGCCTCAGTTTCCCTATCTACTGAGTGAAGGCATTAGAAAACACAGCACCATGATGAGTCTTCCAACTGAGGTCACTTCTCTCTTAAAACAAAATAAATATAATATCAAATGCTAAGGTCAAGGAGAAGAATCACCAGATGCTGTCCAGACCACAGAAGCTATCTCCGTGGGTGTTTCATCAGTCATTTCATGAGTGACTTTCCTGACGTAGTCACACTTCCCTCAATCATGTTTGTTCTAGTTATTTTTCCCACTAGTACTGGACTGGAGGTAGTTCCCATCATTTTTTTTGATTTTAATTTTTTATTTTATTTAAAATTTTTATTAACAACTTCCATGATTATAAAAAAATACCCCGTGGTAATACCCTCCCCCCTTTTCCCTTTGAAACTCCATGCTCCATCATATCCCCTCCCCATCTCAATCAGTCTCTCTTTTATTTTGATGTCATGATCTTTTCTTCCTGTTATGATGATCTTGTGTAGGTAGTGTCAGGCTTTGTGAGGTAATGGATATCCAGGCCATTTTGTGTCTGGGGGAAGCACATTGTAAGGAGTCCTACCCTTCTTTTGGCTCTTACAGTCTTTCTGCCACCTCTTCCGCATTAGACCCTGAGCATTGGAAGGTGTGATAGAGATATTACAGTACTGAGGGCTCCTGTCACTTCTTTTCAGCACCATGATACTTTCTGAGTCATCCCAAGGTCACTGCCATTTGAAAAGAGAAGATTCTCTACCAAAAGTGAGAGTAGCATTAATATAATGGTATAAATATTAAGAGAAGTGCTTACTGGGCAGTTTGAGAGGCCAGACAGCAGCAGACGTTACACCCCTAGGGCTCATGACTACCCCTATTTTAAGTTTTCAGTATAAAGGATGTATTCTCTCCCATGGAGTGGGCCTCCAGTCTAATTACAGGGCAATTGGTTTCCACCATGACAGATGTGCCAGTATTGCATCCGTTGGCTCATTTGGCCCGGCTGGCCAAATATAAGGCTTGCAGTGTCCACTGTTGAGTATCTTCACTGGTGATTTCTCTTTCTCCCATTGAACTGCATCCAGAATGGCTTCTTCCAGCTTTCTGTCAGCTGGTCTACATGGGGGAGGTTATCAGCTCAGTTCCAGCAGGATTTCTCAGTGGCCTTGCAGCCCAAGTATGTGGAGTCTTCAGTAATAGGGTCTTACCATCTATTCCTGGTGGGAAACCAAGGGCCTCAGCAATGGCCTATAATGTTTTGGGGGCATCAAGGACCTCCCTGGCCAACAACTCATTGGAAGGTATTCCATCCCTGGCAGTGAAATTTTTCTAGCAACAATCTATGGCTCCTGAGTGTTCCATTGTCCAAAGAAGTAGGATTCCATATGATTTATTTATATCCTCTTTGATTGTGATTAGCCCTCCCTCCACCTTTCCTTACTCAATCTCTTCCCCTGACCTCACTTTGGGCCTTTTCACTCCCATTACTCTGTTTTTCTCCTTACAAATATACAATACCATCCTATTAAGTACCCCCTCCCTTCCTTTCTCTTCCCTTTATAATTCTTTTCTAGTTTACTGGCCTTTGCTATTGAGTTTTCTTCCTACTCACACCGAAGTCCAATCATCTGTAGCTAGGATCCACATATGAGAGAGAACATGTGATGCTTGGCTTTCTGGGCCTGGGTTACCTCACTTAGTATAATCCTTTCCAGATCCATTCATTTTCCTGAAATTTCATAACTTCATTTTTCTTTACCGCTGAGTAGAACTCCATTGTATAAATGTGCCATATCTTTATTATCCACTCATCAGTTGAGGGACATCTAGGCTGGTTCCATTTCCCAGCTATTGTTAATAGAGCGGCAATAAACATGGTTGAGCACATATCTCTAAGGTAATGAGATGGGTCTTTAGGATATATGCCTTGGAGTGCTATAGCTGGGTCATATGGTAGATCTATTTTTAGCTGTCTTAGGAACCTCCACACTGATTTCCACAATGGCTGGACCAGATTACATTCTCACCAACAGTATAGAAGGGTTCCTCTTTTTCTGCATCCTCGCCAGCATTGATGGTCATTTGTTTTCATGATGGTAGCCAATCTGACAGGAATAAGATGAAATCTCAACATAGCTTTAATCTGCATTTCCCTGATGACTCGGGACATAGAACATTTTTTTAGATGTGTATATACCATCTGTATTTCTTCTTTTGAGAACTCTCTATTTAATTCCATAGCCCATTTTTTTAATTGGGTTGTTTGATTTCTTTATTATTTAATTTTTTGAGTTGTTTGTATATCCTAGATATTAATCCTCTATCAGATATATAGCTGGCAAAGATTTTTTCTGATTCTGTAGGTTGCCTCTTTGCTTTATTCAGTGTCCTTTTCTGTACAAAATCTTTGTAATTTCATGAGGTCCCAGCGGTTAATCTGTGGCTTTATTGCCTGAGCAGTTGGGGTTACATTCAGAAAGTCTTTGCCAAGACCAATATGTTGAAGGTTTTCCTCTAGCAGTTTCAGAGTTTCAGGTCTGATGTTAAAGTCTTGAATCCATTTGGACTTAATTCTTGTGCATGGAGAGAGAAAAGAATCTATTTTCATCCTTCTACAGATACGTATCCAGTTTTCCCAGCACCATTTGCTGAAGAGGCTGTCTTTACTCCAATGAGTATTTTTGGCATTTTTATTGACTATCAGGTGGCTATAGCTACCCAGACTTACATCTGGGTCCTCTGTTCTGTTCCATTGATCTACATGTCTGCTTTTGTGTCAGTACCATGCTGTTTTTATTACTATGGCTCTGTAGTATAAGCTAAAATCAGGTATGGTGATAGCACCAGCCTAATTTTTGTTGCTCAGTATTATTTTAGATATGCGAGGTTTTTTGTGATTCCAAATGAATTTTAGTATTGTTTTTTCTATTTCTGTGAAGAATGCCATTGGAATTTTGATGGGGATTGCATTAAATGTGTAGATTGCTTTTGGTAAGATTGCCATTTTCACAATATTAATTCTTCTGAACCAGGAACAAGGGATATTTTTCCATTTCCTAGTGTCTTCTGTAATTTCTCGTTTGAGTTTTTTAAAGTTTTCATTGTAGAGATACTTTACTTCCTTGGTTAGGTTTATTCCAAGGCACTTTATTGTCTTTGATGCAATTGTGAATGGGAGTGATTCTCTGATTTCATCTTCTGTGTGTTAGTTCTTAGCATAAAGGAATACTACTGATTTCTGTGTATTTATTTTGTATCCTGCTACATGGCTGTAGGTGTTTATCAGCTCTAACGGTTTGCTGGTAGAGTCTTTAGGGTCCTTTATATATAGAAGCATGTCATCTGCAAATAATAATAACTTGATCTCTTCCTTTCCAATTTGTATCCCTTTTATGTGCATCTTTTGCCTTATTGCTATGGCTAAGACTTCCAGTACTATATTAAATAAAAGTGGGGACAGTGGACACCCTTGTCTTGTTCCTGATTTTAGTGGAAAAGCTTCCAGTTTTTCCCCATTTAGTAATATGTTGGCTGTAGGCTTGTCATAAATAGCCTTTATTATATTGAGATATGTTCCTTCTATTCCCAGTCTCTGTAGGACTTTTATCATAAAGGGATGTTGGATTTTGTCAAATGCTTTTTCTACATCTAATGAGATGATTGTGTGATTTTTGTCCTTCAGTCCATTTATATAATGTATTACATTTATCGAATGCATATGTTGACCCATCCCTGCATCTGTGGGATAAGCCTACTTGGTCAAGGTGAATGATCTTTCTGATATATTCTTATATTCTGTTTGCCAATATTTTGTTGAGAATTTTTGCATCTATGTTCATGAGGGAGATTGATCAGTAACTTTCTTTTTTTGTTCTATCTTTGCCTGGTTTTGGTATCAGGGTGATGCTGGCTTCATAGAAGGAGTTTGTCACGATTCCTTCTTTTTCTATTTTATGGAAAAGGTTAAGAAGCAATGGTGTTAGTTCTTCCATGAAGGTCTGGTAAACTTCGCCAGTGAATCCATCTGGGCCTGGACTTTTTTTAGTTGGGAGATTTTTGATAACTGCTTGGATCTCCATACTTGTTATAGGTCTACTTAAGTGATTAATCTCATCTTGTTTTAATTTAGGTAGGTCATATAAATCAAGGAAATCATCAGATTTTATATACTTAGTGGGGTATATGTTTTTACAGTATGCCCCTATGATTTTTTTGAATTTCTCTGGCATCTGTTGTGATGGTGCCTTTTTCATCTCTAATTTTATTAATTTGTGTCTGTTCTCTCTTTCTTTTGGTCAGATTTGCTAAGGGTTTACCAATCTTGTTTATCCTTTCAGAGAATCAACTCTTTGTTTCATTTATTTGTTGGATTGTGTTTTTGGTTTTTATTTCATTAATTTCTGCCCTAATATTTATTATTTCTTCCCGTCTACTGATTTTTGGTTTACCTTGTTCTTCTTTTCCAAGGCTTTAAGGTGACTCATTAGGTCGTTTACTTGTGACGTTTCTAATTTCTTAATATAGGCACTTAAAGGTATAGATTTACCGCTTAGGACTGCCTTCATTGTGTCCCAAAGGTTTTGGTATGTTGTGTTGTCATTATCATTTGACTCTATGAATTTTTTTATTTCCTTCTTGATTTCTTCATTGACCTATTTATCATTTAGTAGTTTATTGTTTAGTTTCCATGATTTTGTGTATGATCGGTAGCTTTTCTTGCTTGATTTGTAGTTTGATTCCATTGTGGTCAGATAGAATGCAAGGAATTATTTCAATTTTCCTGTGTTTATTAAGATTTGCTTTGTGTACTAATATATTGTCTGTTTTAGAGAATGCTATATATGCTGCTGAAAGAATGTATATTCTGTAGCATTTGGATGAAATGTCCTGTATATATCTGTTAGGTCCATTTCTTCTATGACCTCATCTCTGTTTATTTTTTCCTGCGATGACCTGTCAATTGATGAGAGTGGGGTGTTGAAGTCACCCACTACCACTGTGTTTGGTGTTGTCTGTGACCTTAGTTCTAATAGCATTTGTTTGATGAATTTGGGAGCCCCCATGTTAGGTGCGTATATGTTTAGGATTGTAATGTCCTCCTGTTGAAGTGTGCCTTTAATCAACATAAAGTGACCTTCCTTATCTTTCTTAACTAATGTTGGACTGATTCTACCGTGTCAGATATTAGGATAGCGACTCCTGCTTGTTTTCTAGGCCCATTTGCTTGAAACACTGTTTTCCAACCTTTCACCCTAAGATAGTGTCCATCCTTTGTAGAAAGCTGAGTTTCTTGGAGGTGACAAATTGAAGGATCCTGCTTTTTAACACAATCTGCAAACCTATGTCTTTTGATTGGGGCATTGAGGCTGTTGATATTAAGAGATATTATTGAAAGGTGTGTATTTATTTTTGCCATTTTTTTTTTTTTTTTGTAGTTCTTCAGGTTTTACCTTTGCTCTCTTGTGTTGACTGGTATTTGAGTATTGTTTGTTTTTTTCAGGTTCCTTATATGTGTGCTTTTCTTTCTCTTCAGCATGGAGGATTCTTTCAAGTATTTTCTATAGAGCTGGTTTTGTCTTCAAATACTCCTTTAGCGTGCTTTTGTCATGGAATGTCCTTATTTCTTTGTCTATTTGAATGGATAGCTTTGCAGGATAAAGTAATCTTGGTTGACAGTTGTTATCTTTCAGAACTTGGAATATATCACTCCAAGCCCTTCTGGCTTTTAAAGTTTGTGTTGAATAATCTGCTGTGATCTGGACGGGCTTGCCTTTGTAGGTAACTTGATTTTTCTCTCTAACTGCTTTCAATATTTTTTCTTTGTTTTGTGTGTTTGGTAGTTTGATTATAATATAGCGAGCAGAGGTTCTTTCTAGGTTTTGTCTGGTTGGTGTTCTAAAGGCTTCCTGTATCTGCATTGGCACCTCTTTCCCAATTTGGGGGAAGTTTTCTTCTGTGATTTTGTTGAAGATGCCTACTATGCCTTTGGAGTGAAATTCTTCAACTTCTACTATACCCTGAATTCTTATGTTTGATCTTTTCATAGTGTCCTGAATATCTTGAAATTTCCATTCATATTTTCTTATTAGTTTGTCTTTCTTTTTGTTGGACTGTGTTAGATCTGCCACCTGTCTTCTAGCTTAGATATTCTGTCCTATCCTTCATCCATTCTATTGGTGAGATTTTCTACATATTTTTAAATTTTCATTAACTATGTTCTTCATTGCTAGTAATTCTGACTGGTTTTTCTTTATTATTTCTATTTCCTTATTTATGTCTTGTATTGACCTCTTTATTTCATTAAATTGTTGTCCTGTGTCTTCTTTGGTTCCTTTGAATTCTTCTTTCATTCCTTTGATTATTTCTTTGACTTTTTTGAGCATATTTATAGTCATTCTTTTGAAATCTTTCTGAGCCATTTCCTCCAACTCATTCTCACTGGATGTCCTTTTTGATGCATTAATACTTTTTGGTAGATTCATATTGTCTTGATTTTTGGTGTTTCTTGTGTTATAGTGTACATATTTTTACATCGTGGATGAAGTTAATGCTTGGATTTTCTAGTTAGCTGCAGTATTATTAGATGTATCACTCAATCTGATGTTATATATCTTCAGGGTAGGAGCTTAAGGTCCTAGGTGTGGCTCTCAAGACTCTCAGAGTATCTACAGAAGTGACCCTAGGTGTTGGGTTTGCCTGCTATGAGAGTATTCAAGTAGTCTGGGTGGAACAAGATACAAGCAGATTCTAAAATTTAACTAAACAATGTACACTTTCAATGAAAAACAGCACAGAGTATTTATGCAAGAGTAGGTATTATGACAACCAGATCCTCTAACTGTTCCTTATGGTGTGTGGTGCCCCACACCCTTAATCCTGTCAACTAGGAAGTTAAGATTTCTGGTCTGTTGAGGGTTCCAAGTCAGCTTGTGACCAAGTGAGACCCTTCCCTAATGTATAACAGAAGAGGAAACAAAGCCACTATAAATTAAGAAGCAACAAATAACAAGCCCAAAATATAGCTTATTTAAGAATGGCAAATCTCATCATCCATCAGATTTAACATA
This sequence comes from Dipus sagitta, assembly GCA_036346955.1. Classification (NCBI taxonomy): domain Eukaryota; kingdom Metazoa; phylum Chordata; class Mammalia; order Rodentia; family Dipodidae; genus Dipus; species Dipus sagitta. Next base: position 1,879,881 of record CM070781.1, on the reverse strand, counting down.
TAATTTATCCTGATATGGAAGGTGCAATTAGCGCTTCTGGTTCAGGCCTATATACCAGATTTATTTGGCAGTTACTGACCTGGTGTAATCCCAGTTACTTTTTAGGATGATTTTGGTTTCAGTTATGTTGCGCTCCCCTTTAGGTCCCTCTTTGGTGCATTGTGGGTTCAAGTAGGCTGGCTGTGTCATTGGATCACTGCTCTGGTCACCGGTGCTGGGTGCTGTGATCTCCCTTCCCCCTGGTCTCTGGTGCTTGCTGGCGTTTGCGCTGGTGGTGGGGGAGGGGAGCCTGTGGATGGTGGCTCTAGTTCTCTTGCTGGTCCACATAATCCTCTACCTCGTGATCTGATCCTCCATTGTTTACTGCAGTTCTCTACGTTTCTTGAGTTTGTGAAGAGCCCCGGTATGAGTGGAAAATCCCCTCACCTGGCTTTTGCTGCATCTCAAGCAGAGCCTGGTGGCTGTGGCCCTGTGGACCTGGTGCCACCGCTGCATGAGCCACTTCCAACGGCCTATGTGGGCTCTGGATGCTCTGTATCTCTCCTGCTTTTCTGGTGTCATTTTAATTTCTTATACTCCTCACTTTTTAGTAGAAGTGTGTATTTTGCTGGGGTTTTCTTGGCTTTTTGTCCCCTAGGCTGCTTTGGCATGGTACCTGTGCTGCCATCGTAACCAGAAGTCCTCTAATTTTTTATTTTATTTATTTGAAAGAGAGAGAGAGAGAGAGAGAGAGAGAGAAAGGGCACGCCAGGGCCTTCAGCCACTGTAAATGAATTCCAGATGTGTGTACCACCTTGTGCATCTGGCTTACGTGGGTCCTGGGGAATGGAACCTGATTCCTTTGGCTTTGCAGGCAAGTGCCTTAATTACTTAGCCATCTCTCCATCCCCACCCCCAACCTTTTTTTTTTTTTATAGCTATGTCATATTCCACAAAACAAGCTGGGCATGAGGCCACTTTCTGCTTTTCTGCAGAACAGGCTGCCGGGTAATGGTGAACAACTGACCTTGGGTGTGTCCTTTACATATTTGGCCGACTTCCTTAGCTGCACCCCGGAGCCAGCACATTACCTGCATGTCTGATGGCTGATATGCATTTGCCTTTCAAACTCTTTAACCTAATTTGTAAAGTTGTGGCAGTCAGGTTCACATTGCTGGCAGAAATCACCCGACCAAGAACAGCTTGTGGGAAAAAAAAGGGTTTATTTTGGCTTACAGACTCGAGGGGAAGCTCCACGATGGCAGGGGAGAAAATGATAGCATGAGCAGAGGGTGGACATCACCTCCTGGCCAACATCAGGTGGACAAATGCAGCAGGAGAGTGTGCCAAACACTGGCAAGGGGAAGCTGGCTATAATACCCATAAGCCCGCCCCCAACAATACACCACCTTCTGGAGGTGTTAATTCCCAAATTGCTATCAGCTGGGGACCTAGAATTCAGAACACGTAAGTTTTGGGGGGACACCTGAATCAAACCACCACAAAAGCCAACTGCCAAGCTGCACATGAGGCTGTGCAAAGCTGTACCAGTCACAGACAGGTGGAGAGGAACTGCTGTGGGTATGGCTGTGTCCCGGCTGTCTAAGTACTCTCCCAACAGCCCCAAGGAGGCTTTGTCCTCCCCTCTCCAAACCCCGTCACAGCCAGTCAGCAGGGAACAGGCTTTCTCCTTCATACCTGTAGGCAGAGAGGATAATGAGAGGGCTCTGCAGATGCTAAGCACCCTGGGGTCAAGCTCTGGAACCATAGCCTGTGCCTCCTTTTCCCTGTGATTTGTGCTATCCCAGAAAATGGCATATCTTGGGGTGCCAGCCAGATACCAGGATCATTCTGGTCCTCAGGAATCTGGTTTTATCCATTCTCCAGGATTGCTTCTTCCACAGGGACCCCTCTGAGCCAGCTTCTCATTGGCAGCCTATGAGGGGAGTAGCTGTGACATGGTGCTGGTACTATACCTTCATTGTGCTTCCTCTCTGGACTGGCATTAACAGACTTCCAAACCCAGTCTCTATGATGTCCACTTGGTACCCCCACCCTTCCTGCCTGTTCCCAGCCTCTGCAGTCTGGCCACTCTGAGCCCTCCCTGCACTCTGCTGCTCTCGTGCGCAGGCTCTCTCCCCCACCTGTGCAACTTGGGCAGTGGTGCCCAAGCCCAGGATCCTGTTCTGGGCTTCTCGACCCTGTCCCTTTTCTGCCTTCCACTGCTTTGGCTTCCTTTGAAAGGACTGGCACAGAAGGCCAGTAGGCAAAGACATAGACATACAGAAGTTGGAGCTCTTGGCCACCATTCCAGGGCTAGGCAAGTGATACAAACAGTAGCACCTTGATGCCCTCATCTGTAAGATAGGGACAGCATCACCTAGGGGCCAGGAACCTGTGAGGACCCATGAGAGACGGCAAAGCCCACACTATCTGGTCAGTGCATGACAACTGCTGCAATTGCTGAGTGGGGACCATGGCAAGGCCAAGAGGTACAAGATGGGTACCCAAGAGTGGGTGAGGCAGGCCGTACTCTGGCAGAAACTCATAATGGTAGAAACACTAGGTGGGCCCACTCTGGTGTGGGTTTTGCATACTTAGGTCTTTCAGCCTATAAAAGCCAGAACTGTAGCTGAGTCTGTCCTGTAGTCAGATCTGTGGACCCAGTACAGCCTTGTCTGCTAGCCAAAAACAGCCAGAACTTCTGGCATAAGCTGCTCCAGTCCAACACAGCTAGCTTTTCCTGCTCAAAATAGGAGAACTCCTGGCCCACTGAGGCTGTATCTGCCCTGTAGTTGGATCTGTGGGCCCAGCACAGCCTGGATTGCCCACTCAGTATTGCCAAGTATGGCCTAGTACAGCTGGTTCTGCGAGGCCAATACAGCCAGTACTACTGACCCATCACAACTGGATCTGCAGGTCCAGGACAGGTGAATTTGCTGGCCCAGGTCAGCAGGGTCTGTGGGCCAGTGGTATCCAATGAGGCCACTGTAGCAAGATCTGCCATTAAGGACAACTAGGTTTGTGAGCCCATGACAGCTAGATCTGCCAGCCCAGTGGAGCCACATCTGTACCATAGTGAGGTCTACAGACCGCACCATAGCCAATCTGTTGCCCAGGACAGCAGGGCATCCAGTCTGCGGGCCCATGACAACTGTGTCTAATAAGCCCTGGACTGTTGGATCTGTAGGCCCAGTTCAGCTGGGTCAACCAGCCCAATAAAGCCAGAAATTGCCATCTTGTTTCAGCTGGGTCTGTGGATACAGGGTGTCAAATATGCTGGCCCAGTATACCAAGGTCTGCAGACCCAGTACTGCCAGGTCGTTCGGCCGAGATAGTTGGGTCCACCCTGTAGTCTGATCTCCAGGCCTGATATCTGCAGAGATGAAGGAAAAAAGGCTCCTGCTGGCTTGTCTGAGCCTGTAGAGGTCGCTGATCTCATGGGGATTGGGGTTCTACTCTGGCCCAGAGTGGTGACAGCTTGGCCCAGCCTGTGTGTTGGACCCTGTTGCTGGCTTTGCAGGGGTGGATGGTTTTGGGACATAACCGAGTTTGAAAACTTGATAGTCTATTCAGTTTCCCAAAACATCCATTCTCTCTCAGCCATGCAGCTGTTTTTCCTTACACACACACACACACACACACACACACACACACACACACACCCCAGGGAACCAGGACTTGGATGCTTGCAGTTGCCCCACCCCAGCCTCACACTTGCCAACAGCTGCTCTGGGACACTTCAGCCCAAGAGCCCTGCCCTCCCTGGCTTGAATTCACTGGGCAAAAGGTCAAGCAATCTAGGCCTAGTATCCCCCATGGCCTCTCTGATGATAGGGGCAACTGGGCCTTTGCACAGACTGTTCCCTCTACTTCAGCATTGCTCCTCCCACTGCCACACCCTCCCCTGGGCTGTTCCCAGACCAACCTCCTCCCATCCCTTCCCCAGGGAGTTCTGCTTTTGCAAATGTAGCTAGGTCACGTGGTCCTTCTCTGGGTCTCTCTAGAGCCAGAGTCCCAGGTGGATGGCTGGTTTCTTGGCCTCTGCAGGTCCCTAGCCCACTGTTACTGCACCTTGAATGTGCCAGCCATATGCACTCACCTCCGCCAGAAGCACTGCCTCATGTCATACTCCAGCCAACTGGAGTCAGCTCCTACAGTGGCAATGCCTCAAGGCCACACTCCCTGCAGTCCTTATCACCCCTCCTGTCTCCCACAGGGCCCTGTCCGCCTCCTCAAGGAGCTGGAGGCCAGCCTAGCCTGAAACGGAGTGGTGTGTAAAATGCAGGGGACTTATCCTATGACATTTTCCAGAGGAAGAAAATGAAAGGTGGCAATCTGCATGTCCCTTGCCTGTCATTGGAGGCCAACCAGGCCTGGAGCATCACTTCAAGCCCAGCCCTGGGTCCAGCTGTAACTCGGCTCCCAGCTGTTCCAAGAAACTTAGCAGAGCCTTGTTGCTCTCAACCATGCAAGATGTGGGTGATATTAAATCCCCGACAACAGTAAGCCAAGGCCTTAACCTCCCTGGGTTCCAGTGTAGGGACCAAACTGATAGATCTGGGGGTGTGGCCTAAACTTCTTTCCAGGGAGCTCTGTGGTGACATGAAACTGTCAGACCCTTGTGAGAAGCAAGATTGATGGGTTATAAAAAGCCAGCATAGGTCCAAGAGCTCAAGATCTATGTAGCTGAGCCCTGTGCTAACAGAGATCAGGGCCCTGAGGCCTATGCTTGGGCTGGGATGATATCAGGGCAGATGTAGGACCCAGAAAAGAACTTGTGCCTGCCCTCTGGGCTCAGGAAAAAAGCAAAACGTTTGACTTTGTCAAAACTGGAGAATCTGCCAGAAATGTAGGAAATTAGCCTGAAGCTAAAGGACAGATGGGCCTGAGACATGGTTCCACACCTGTTCTCATCCAGGGTTGTTTATTCCCACATAGGGACAGAGGGACCCAAATGCCATTTTGTTCTCACAGTATGAAAGGGTCTTGGCCCTCACTTCTGTCTGTGGCCTTCAAGCAGGAAAACATCAGTGCTGACTTCACATCTGTTGGGAAACAGGACCAAGTTTTCTGCAGAAGGCATGGCAGCCGAGTCACCCAGTCAGTGCGGGTGTACCAGCTGCCAAGGGTTTGGAGCACCATTGCCCAGGCCTGTGTCCAAGGCCAAGAACACACTGGCCTTGGGGTGCCCTTAGAATCCAGCAGGGAAGGCCACACCAAGAGACTTGAACCAGGTCTTGTACCCTGTGTGAAACGTCCCCATTCCTGTCTCAGGGCCAATGTCCCCATGTTCTCTGTGCTCTCCCTTGTTTCTGGCACACCCCACATAGTTTCTTTAACTTGTTTTCCACTCACAGTTTTATGTACAATTTAAGAAGTTAAACAATCCCCAGGACCAGGCCATCCTCGACCCACCTACTCTAATTACTCTTCCCAGCAGCCCTTCCCTTTTAATAAGTGAATTCTGAGCCAGGCGTGGTGGCACTTGCCTTTAATCCCAAAACTAAGGAAGTAGAGACAGGAGGATCACTAAATTTGAGGCCAGCTTGAGACTACATAGTAAATTCTAGTGAGTGCCTACCTCAAAAAACCAACAACAACAAAAAAAAGTGAATTCTTTTGGGATTTCCTTTCCTATTCTTAAGTAGCATCAGCTTTTCAGCTTACTCAGTCTCTATGACTTACCCTGACAGGGGAGGCCTTAACTTCCTTTCAGCCTGCCTACCCCATATACCTGCCCCTTGTCTCCCCACCTCTAAGAACAAGGGCAGCCTGACTCATGCTAGATAGGCACAGTGTGTTTGTGTCACCCATAACAGAGCCACACAGTGTACCATGGAAGCTTCTCCTTGCTTCTTTTTCTCCCTGAAGGTTTTTATTTTTATTAATTTTTTGTGGTGCTGGGGATCAAGTCTACAGCCTTATCTTTGGTATGAAAATGTTCTACCATTGAGCTACAACCCAATGTTGATAATATTACTTTATTTTTTGTGTATGTGGGCTCAGTGCCTATTGCCTAAACCTTCTTTGGACACATGGTGTGCTCTGTGTCTTCCTTGGTCTAGGTATGCTCTCCTGTTTTTGTTTTCTTCCTGTTGTGTTAACTTTTCTAGTGAGACATGAACAAACATGTATTCACCCCAGAGAGAGCACAAACCACAGAACAAAGGATTCCACCAAAGTCTAGTTTAGTGAATTAAGGAGTTTATTGGGATTATTAACAGAAGCATGGAAAGCTCAAAGGCAGCTGCATCCCTGAAAAGCCCACCCCATCATCAATGATGACTGGTGGATGCTTCATCTTGTGCTTTCCCAGTGACTTACAGAAAGCTGACCTAGTGAGAGTCTCTTCTCCCAAGTATTTCTTACTCCTCATATAACCTTGGGGGCAGGGCCTTGTGAATCTTCCACCTTTCTGGAGCATCCTGAGCCTTGTGAGACATTCACATGCAAGTCCTGTTTACTTCATGAACCCTAAAGAGGAGTACTTCCAGAGTCTTAATGACCCTATCTTTCAATTTGGAACTTCCCAAGGAGCCTGCCTCCTAAATGGAATGTTTCAATACTGAGGGAATGGCATTAACTACACTCCTTTTATTTGAATGGAGCTCAGATGCTACACTTTCTAGTAAGGGTTAGGAAAAGTGAAATTTCCGTGATCTCAAGTGCCTGATACTATCTGCATCCCAGCACTCAAGCTTGGTGGACAGTTTGGCTGGGTATAGAATTCTAGTTTGGAAATTTTCCTGCAAAAAAGAGCAGCAGAGGTTGATCCTGTCATGTTTACTCCATCACCTTCTTGTTACTTGGGTAATTAATGTAGCATGTCCAAAACCATTCTAATATGTTATTCTTTTTGTTGTTGTTGTTTTCAAGGTAGGGTCACACTGTAGCCAGGCTGATCTGGAACTCTGTAGCTCCATGATACCTGATTCTGTATACATGATCTCCTCCTCTTCTGTTAAAAAACAAACAAACATGAGGGCTAGAGAAATGGCTCAGCAATTAAAGCACTTGCCTGCAAAGCTTAATGATTGTGGTGGTTTGATTCAGTTGTCCCCCATAAACTTAGGTGTTCTTGAATACTAAGTTCCCAGCTGATGGAGATTTGGGAATTAATGTCTCTAGGAGGCAATGTATTGTTGGGGGTGGGCTTATGGGTGTTATAGCCAGTGTCCCCTTGCCAGTGTAGGCTATACTCTCCTGTTGCTATTGTACACCTTATGTTGGCCAGGGGTAATGTCCACCCTCTGCTCATGCCATCATTTCCCCCTGCCATCGTGGAGCTTTCCCTTGAGCCTGTAAGCCAAAATAAACCTCTTTTTCCCACAAGCTACTCTTGATTTCTACCAACAATGCAAACCTGACTGTAACAGTAAAGTGGTACCAAGAAGTGGGATTGCTGCTAGATACATGACTGTGTGGCTTTGGCCTTTTGGAGCTTATTTTCAAGAGGAATGTGGAAGGATTTGTAACCTTGGCCTAGCAGGTGCCTTGCAGTGCTATAAGTACAGTTTGATGGACTATTCTGGTCAGAGTTGAAAGGCCTGAATGCAGTAAGAACTATGGACTGTGAGGTTTGGTTTATGAGGCTGAAAAAGAGCTTTTGCCTTTGGGCTAGCAGTTTGTGTGGGAAGCTTGCTGTTATGCCTGGGTCCTGAGAAGTTGTGCAGGGTTGCTTTGAATAGAAATGAACTGGTGTGAGAAGAGGGGTATGGCACAGAAAGAAAAATCTTTGGGTCAACTGTTGCCCATTCAGCTGCAATTGAGAGATTACAACATTTGAGATTGAGCCAGCTGACCTGCACTGGAGCAACAGGAAGAATGTGGACTCTTTTGGAGGGGCCTGTGTGCTCAAGAAGTGTCCTGTTCTTCAAAGTCTACTTTATTTCCCTCTGGATTAACAAATTGGCACCCTACCTGGTATTGTGGAGTATAAGAAATGCAGGAAAGAGAGGGTCATTGAGTTTGCAACACAGACGGGAAATGGCCATGGGCAGTGTGAAGCAGGTTCGCTGGTTGCCTGCATAGAGACCCCATGGGGCCATGAGGATGAACTGTGAAGACCCAGTGGAGATGCCAGGACCACAAGATGGCTGCTAAGGAAAGCTGCTGGCTCTGCTGAAGTTTTCCAAGACTGTAAGTAGTCTAGCTGCAGGGGCGGAATTGTTATGCCAGAGACTTATTGCTGGTCAGAATTATCAGACTTGGAGACTTGTCATTCGCTAGAGGTGTTAGACTTGAAGTTACAGAGTTTGATGTTTGCCCTGATTGTTTTAAGTCTTGTATTGGTTGAATATTTCTTTGCTATGCCTAATGGCATCTTTTTCAGTGTGAATGTTTATTCTGTGCCATTATGGGTTTTGGGGGGATATTTTGGTATTTTGGGTCAGTTAAAAGATCTTGGACTATGGGGATGTTTGAACACCATTGAGATTGATAAAAACCATGGGGACTTTTAAAGTTGGACTGAATGCATTGTATTTTATATCACGTATGTATATTAGTTTATGGGGGGCCAGGAGCAGAATGTGGTGGTTTGATTCAGGTGTCTCCCATAAACTTATGTGTTCTGAATGCTAGGTTCCCAGCTGATAGAGATTTGGGAATTAATGTCTCTAGGAGGCAGTGTATTTTGGGGGTTGGGCTTATGGGTGTTATAGCCAGTTTCCCCATGCCAGTGTTTGGCACACTCTCCTGTTCCTGTTGTCCACCTTAGGTCGGCTAAGGGATGATGTCCACCCTCCATGGTATCATTTTTCCCTGCCATTGAGTCTGTAAGCCAAAGTAAACCTCTTTTTTCCCACTAGCTGCTCTTGGTTGGGTGATTTCTACCAGCAATGCGAACCTGACTGCAACAATGATCCAGGTTCAATTCCCCAGTATCCACATAAAGCCAGATGCACAAAGTGACACATGTACCTGGAGTTTGTTTGTAGTGGCTGGAGGCCCTGCTGTGCCCATCATCTCTGTCTCTCTCTTCTCTTTATTTCTCTCTCTCTCTCTGCTTGAAAATAAATACGTAAAAGAATTAAAATACATGAAAATAAATGTCTTAAAAGGTCTCATTTGGCCTTTATTCTCTCATCCTCCAAATGGGACATGGTCATGGTTTCACATATGGTCACAGAACAGGATCATAGTGTCTTTCAATGACTTACTGACTAAGTGGTGGGTTTGTTTCCCCTCAGACCCTTCTAGTGTGAAGCTAGTTTATTACTGTCATGAGTATTCCAAGGCTGGCTTCTATAATAGAGGCTCACCCTCTCTCACCCACTCACCTGGAGCAGGCTTCCCAATATGTACCTGGTCTTGGCTCTCCCTTCACCAGGTCCTTTGGTACACAGGTTCTTGGCCAATGGTATGCTGGTCTGGCTCCTGACCTAGCCAGAGAGAGCCTGCTGGATTCATTTCTTCCCAGGCCTGGGCTCTTGGTACTTCCAGCCAGAGCCACTTGTCAACCATTCCCCAGGTCAGCCTGGATGAGCATGGAAAAATTCTCCTGAAACAAGTGTTGGACATACACTATGTGTCCGGGGTCAGTGAGCAACCATCAGCCAGGAGGACAGAGCAGGTACTGGTGGGTGACAGAGGACAGGGAGAGCTGGGAGGATGGTGGGCCCTTAAGCCAGCCCTGACTGGATTCTTGATCCTCATCAACTAACTCATCATGGTCCCAGGCAAGAGGGTGGGGATGTTGCAGGGTGAGGGGAGATAAAGAAACAGGACCCCAAATTGTTGCCAGGGAGCAGTTTATTTGTGTTGACAGACTATGCAGATTCATATCCAAAGGCTGAGCCCTGAACACAACAGGACACTGCATTATATATACTTTATAGTCTGTTTATCTCCCATACAGTGTGACACTCATATTCTGATTAGTTACTTTGAGCTTGCTAAGCAGAGTTTACAAAAAAGAAAAAAAAAAGCAACAACAGAATTTATCGTTATTGCTTACAGGTGATGGGGAGGGTGGGCTCAAGGACACTGATCAGCCTACTAGAGATGTTTTTGTTTTCTTTAGTTCCTTGGGGTCCCCTTTTCACCAGGACCTCTTCCCCTGACACAATACAGGTAGCATACTGTTCTAAGCTACTGGGATTATTCTGGGCTCCAAGGTCACTGCATGTTCCTGCAGCTGTCTTCTGTGTTCTGTGAGGGCCCTTACGACAGGAAAGAAGGTGACACCACAGTGCCCAACCCTGGGGCTTCTGGGAGCTGGGGAGCTAGAAGCAACTGTTCCTCAGGAGGCTGCAGTTGCAGCATCAGTGACCACTTCACTGGTGGGGTCCGGGGACTGGCTCACAGAAGGACTCCAAAGTGTAAGCTCAGCTGATTGGCAGGTATCGCTGTGGGGGTCTGAGGTACCGTCTTTGTATTCTAGGGTTAATAATCTGTACTGCCTAGGCTGAGGGGGAGCAGAGGATCTTGTGGGTCCCATGCATTTGGGGCAGGAGCAGATAGTCCTCACTCATTCTAATGATACCTGCAGCTAGCCAGTGGGTTCTTCCTCACCTGAAAAAGAATGAGGGCCAGGAAGACAGGCATAGGAAGATGGAAATGAAAGTTTACTGACAGGGTGACAGAAAAGCTCCCTCGGACATAGGGACGGGTCCCAACAGGGTTGCAGAAGGAAATCTGGTCTTTATTACTTTTGAATGACCCTCTCATTCTCTCCTGTCCTTGGATCAGTCCTCAGGAGTGCATGTTCCCACACTGTTTCTAGGCTTGTCATTGGATCCTCTGACTTGGTCCACATGGAGAAGATCTGGACTTGATGTTTTCTTGACAGAATAGAAGCCATGCAGGGGAAATCTGAGCCTTGAGGGGTCCAGGTTTAGGAGCCCTGGTCTGGGGTGGGGCCCTAATGACATCCTGCCCTCCCAGAGATTGTGTGTGGGGAGTGGGAGATATGAAGCCCTGGAGGTGGGGTCCCCATGATATCAGAGAATCAGGAACTGGGTGGGGGAGATCAGAACCTTGGAGCTGGTTGGGACCTTAGTCTGGGGTTCTAGTTGTCATCTTGCCATTTTGAGCACTCACCATCCTGGAGCCCCCACTTGTTTCTGGAGGGAAGATGTTGTGAGATTTTTCCTGGGGGAGGAAAACAAATGTCTGTCCACCTCAGATAGGGCACTGGAAACAGACTGATGGAACCATCCCACCAAGTTCAACTTAGTGAACCAGTGAATTTATTGGGGTTACTTATGAACACAGAAGACAGCTTGAATGACTCAAAGGCCAAAAGCCCACCCTGGCATGCATGAATGATGACTCAAAAAAGCTATTATGCCTGGTAGGTACCTTGACTGGTGGGAGAGTCTTCTTTCCCCAGCAGCTGTTAGCCTTGTAGAACTCAGAAATTTCAGGAGCTTCCTAAGCTTTGTGCATTTTCTTTACATCCTGAGTCTTAAGGAACCTCCATCCGACAGTGAATGTTTAAATTCAGAGGAAATTGCTACCCAACAGAGGACAAGCCAAGAAGTGATCCAGGGAAGCAGAGAGGTGATGACTCCAATCTAGAAGAATCTGGAGGCAACCTTGGTGCCTTGCTTTGTGAGGGGACCAGGAATGATAGAGGAAGATGCTGGGGAACTCCAAGCCTCAGAGGCTGCTGTACTGCAGGACACACGGACACACACACACACACACACACACACACACACACACAAGTGGACAGACTCCTTCCCTCCCATGTTCTCTAGGTTTGAAGTGGGATGATCCTGGTGAGGAGCACAGAATATAAGGTTAACATCATAACACTGGAAACAACCTCTGACAGCTTTGTTGCTGGGGCCTCATTTTCCTCCTCTGTAAAATAGGGAGCCGAGACTTACCATGACAACTAAAATGAGATATGGTCTGGTGAGCATTTACTGGCACATAATAAGTATTCAGATTTACTTGTATCACCAGCTATCAGTTTAAAAAAAAAAAAAAGAGCCATGGCCCATAGTGATCTAGATTCAATATTCAGACCCTCTGGAACCTCTGCTCGTCCCCAAGAAGCCTGAGAGGTCTGAAGACTAGAGCTCCCTCAGCCCCCGCCCAGCACTACTCTGTTGTTGCTCTGTTGCCTGCCAGCAACCTCTGGTTCTCATTAGTACTTGTCACCTCCCCCACCATGGCCCTTCCCTGTCGGGAAGTGTCTCACTTCTCACTGTCCCCTGGGAACCTCACAGTCTGGTTGAGTGTGCTCGCCTGTGTTCGGCCAGGGAGCCTACTCCTTCCAGAAAGGAGGCAGGAAGCCCAGCCTGTCTACAAACTGGGACCAGATAGGCTGGACTGGCCCATTCCTACTCAGTGGCACCTTTCTGGATGGTTTTCTTCTGCAGGCCTTGGCACCCATGGCTGGGATGCAGCTTGGGCTTCCAGCAGTAGGAGGCAGCCCTTAACCCAAGCCCCATGCTAAAGGGTTCCACATACTGGAGGTGGGGCTGGGGAAGCCAGCATGTCCCAATGGTTTCTGAGTGGCTAGGATGCAGCAAATGAGAAAGACTGTCACTGGTTGGTGGGTACCTGGCTAGGTCTTGGGTGTGGCTTTCTCTGTGACCCCAGGGGCTGCCTAGAAGGCTGCTAATCATCTTGGTCTCTCAGGTTCCATCTGTACCAATTTTCCCTTCCTATGTGGTCTTATCAACCCTTACCCCTTTCCCAGCCTCCCACACCATATGCTAATGAGCAGTGTGCATTTGGGTGTGCACATACCTGAGTCCGTTATAGGTTGCTGTGACAAGTGTTATAGAAATATGACTTGTACACAGTAGATATTATCTCCACAATTCTGTTGTCTCTCTCCCACAGCTGCTATGCCTTAGCACATGGCACCAGATTCTTCCTCACCTGCCCTGGACTGCCACCTGTAGGACCTTGGCCATGGCCAGCTGACTCTAGGTGGAGATCAGAGCTCCTGAGTCTGTCCAGTCCACACTGTGGGACACCAGGCTACTGTGGCATGGAGTGCACAAAAGTAGTACTTTATGTGTGGTAGAAGAAATTTCACAAAGAAACTAGATCTAGATTTTATTCTAAAACATCAGTTTCTATTGTACATGCTTCTTTCAGGGAGCCAGCATGACCCTGAGTCTCTTCCCTGTCTGTGCGGCTGCACCTGCTTGTATTATCATACAAGTCTGGTCAGTGCAGCCATAGACACAAACACCCCTGAACAAACAGCTTTCTGTTCTACATTTGTACTTTCTTATCACTGATGTATTGCTAAGGAATTTTCTGTTTGTGCCCCAAAATCATGTAACCTTAGAAACTTGTAACCCAATAGTGTAAAGAATCAAGGTGATGTCAGACTGTCTACCATACTGTCTATAAAAACCTCTGAGCTATCAGAGCTCAGGACTCAGGCTTTGGAAGTTATTCCCTTGAGTCCATGTTAACATGAATACATTTTCTGACTCTCCACTCTATCTCTGGCATTATCCCTGTGGGACTCAGTTTCCTGTAACAGTGTGAAGAAGCTGGCTTTGCCCTTCACCTGTCAGACTTCCTGTGGGCAGGGAAGAGGGACAAGTGAAGGAGGCTGCTGGCCTCTCTGGGGGCAGGTGTGTGCAGTACCTGTCCCAGGTGATCTCGGAGACTCTCCACACCCCTCTGAGGTGGGGACTCCAGAATCCATTGGACAGATGTGGAAACTGAGGCCTGAGAGTTAAACTAATTCTAGATGTCAGGTGGGTATCAGCTCACATCCTACTGTTGCCAAACACAGTGCTTTTGTGACCACAGAAGGCCTCACAACCTCCGAAAATCCCATCAATGCCCTCCAAGACTGAGAATGCCCTTTTCATGGTAAAAAGGCCAAGTGGAGACCCCAGATTGCCCATCTTGGGTAGCCCAGAGTCCCCAAATGGAGGACTAAGCTTGGAGAGAGACAGTCAAGGTGGTAGCCACTCTTGGGTGACCTGTTTGTCCTCAGGAAGATGACTTCGTCTGCCTCCCAGCTTTGTCCAGTTCAGCCTGTAGTTCTCAGATTGGCTGGGCTGGGGTGGGAATGGGAGGATGGGCTGTGCACATGACTTGAAAAATGAGCCCCCACTCAGGACTTAGGGCAAGGCAAGCTGTTGTCCTAAGGAGTCTACCAGCTTCTACACTTTGGAATTAGAGCCATTGCGTGCTTGAAGAGTCTGGCCTGTGTTTTCATGGGTCACCATTAGAACCATTGCACATTGTGTGCATTCTGAGATTTTTATTTGGGGATTACTTAGTTAATTATTTCCTTTTTATTCTAAGAGTAACCTGTTTACATCCAACTCAGATATGTCAGCCACCTGGCCATATCCAGTCCCAATGGTACAAGAGGTAAACATCCAGAGGGGTCCAGGGGCCCTCACTGGCTAGGCAAGTTCCTGGTTACCAGCTCATACCTCCCAACCCACCATTCCACTCCACCAGACCCCAACTGGACAAAAAAAGTAGATGGCATGGGCAGACCAGGACCAGAATAACTGCCCTCTCAGGGCCCTACACATGCAAGGAAGAGTCCTGGGGCTCAGGGGCTCAGTCATATACTGTCTTAGCAGCCACGTGCCCAGGGCGGCAGGGCCCAGAGCAGGCAGAGCCACCTGCATGAGCTGATGGTTGTTCAAGTTTGTTGAGGGGCTACTCTGAACACTGGAGGACTCTGAACAGCTTGCCGGGCCTCTTCCCATGGGATGCCACCAGCATCACTCTGTGTGACAGTCAACAGTGTCTCCAGACATTGCCAAGCATTCACTGGGGGACATCGCCAAAGTGGCAGAACACCGACACAAGGTTCTTTGGTATCCCTGTGTGTTTACTGGTCCTATTCGGATCTGATGCTGGCCCCATGCTGTGTTTGTGCCATGACATTCCCCAGGCATCACATAGGTGAGCAGTGCTGTTCTCTGGGCATGGAGAGAGTTCATTAAAAGAGAGTCACAGGGGCTGGGGGGATGGCTCAGTGTGAGCACCTGACTTTGGATTCCCAGAACTCATGTAGAAGCCAGATGAAAGCTTAAGTGATGGCACAGCAGTTAAGTGTGCTTCCTGTGCAAGCATGAGAGTCCAAGGAGGACTGAGACTACCTGAGTTCAAATCTCCAGAACTCACATAAACAGCTGGGCATGGTCATGCATGTCTAAACACAGTCCTGTGGAGGAGTCAAGACAGAGAATCACTGGGGCTTGCAAACAGCAAGTTCTGGAATCAATAGGAGATCCCATCTCAAGGAAAAGACAGGCAAATGAGTGACGAAGGTAGGCACTCAATATTCTCCCCTGTCCACCAAAAGAGCCTATGGGATGTCACATTTAAGCTCATGGGGCATTGCAACAATACATAGGGCATTTATACACCACACATACTATGCAAAAAAAAAAAAAAAGTCAAAGTAAGATGCTGTGAGGAGTGTTTGTAATCCCAGCATGCCTACACAAGAAGGAAAATGAAGATAGGAGAATTCCAGGAAGCATGTGGTCAACAACCAGAGAACCTGCATCAAAAAATGTAGAAGGTAGGCTGGAAGGATGGCTTAGCAGTTAAAGCGTTTGCCTGTAAAGCCAAAGGACCTAGGTTCAATTGCCCAGGACCCACATTAGCCAGATGCACAAGGAGTTCATTTGCAGTGGCTGGAGGCCCTGGCCCACCCATTCTCTCTCTCTCTCTCTCTCTCTCTTGTGTGTGCACACGCGCGCGTGTGCATGCTTTCTCTGCAAAATGAATAAATAAATAAAAATTTAAAAAATGTAGAAGGTAGCTGGGTGTGGTGGTGCACGCCTTTAATCTCGGCACTTGGGAGGCAGAGGTAAGAGGATCACTGTGAGTTTGAGACCACCCTGAGACTATATAGTGAATTCCAGGTCAGCCTGGGCTAGAGTAAGACCCTACATCAAAAAGTTAAAAAAAAATGTGGAAGGTGAGAAGGACCAAACACCTGAAGTTGTCCTCTGACCTCCACACATGCACTTATATGCATGAAGACACACACCCACACAGAATTTCAGGAACAGGTCTCAGCATGTCTACTAACAGAACTCTGAGGG
Source organism: Dipus sagitta (assembly GCA_036346955.1). Classification (NCBI taxonomy): domain Eukaryota; kingdom Metazoa; phylum Chordata; class Mammalia; order Rodentia; family Dipodidae; genus Dipus; species Dipus sagitta. The sequence continues at coordinate 1,863,886 of CM070781.1, read as the reverse complement.
TTCAACAGAGGAATCAAGGCGCAAGAACAAATCCTACAGAAATCACTTCAAGCCTGTGTTGAGGAAGTAATAGAGCTGGCCCTGCGCCCTCAGGCTGGTAGGGCACCAACAGATAACACTGCTTGCTGCCCTGACCTCACACCTTTAGGTAATTCCTAGGACCCACTTCCCCCAGTGCCTGGTGCCCAGGAGATGTGAGTCATGACACCGAGTGGGTGCACAGGGCACGTGAGATGTTTGGCTGATTCAGTGGTTGCAGTCCATTTTCTTTCTGTGCCTTTGATGAAATGCTTTGAAGTTTCAGGGAGCATGACAAATATTGTGACCATCATTCATGGCAAGACTGAAACAGACTTGAGGTATGACACTGAGGAATAAATAGTTGCATTGCTGTGTCTCCACACATTGCAAAGTTAGGCCCAGTTCACTCTAGTGCTTAGAGAGCAAACGTTACATAGCATTGTCAGGCAGCAGGACTTTACTTTCAGAATGTCCTCAATGCAACAAGATCAAGACAGAGGGCTTTCAATAAGGATCTCATGTTCGTGGGTAGGAAGACTTGGTGTCAAAAAGTCAGCTTGGTCCAAATTGATCCACAGACTCAACACCACCCCAGACAAAACCTCGGCTAGTTATTTTGTGAATATCCAAAAAAGACTGGAAGGGTGTGTGTGCATTCAAGCCACAATAGGTGTTGTCATTTGTGCCAATATTATGAGCAATTGTCATTTTCTTTGCATTTATCTGATTTTTCTGCATTGAACATGTGTTACTTTTAAAACATTTGAGAAGAGCAATAAATTTTTTAAAGCAAAAAAAAATGCAGAAAGCTAGAAAAGCAGGCCCAGGAGGGGCTGGCAGATGAGTTTAGCAGCAGGGCCTTTTCAAAGTAACCTGGACGGGACCCAGGAGTGTCACCAGGGCGGCTGTCACACGTCTCCTTCCTGGATTCTGGCAGCTCCTCCTGTCCAAGGATTCTTGTGGGGAGATGGCCTGGGGTCTGGGCCTGTCTGGGTTCCCCATCCGTGAGGGTAGACGCCTGGGCGGCCTCCGGGTTTCCATAGCCTGCGTTGGCTTGAGAGGACCATTTCTCCAGCTGGGTTCTTTATTTTAAAATTCTCTTAAGATAAACGATGGAGCAGATATTGTCAATAAATTAAACACAGTTTCTCAGAGTCAGGGCCCCCGCCTGCAGACCCTGCAGCAGAAAGGCTCCGAGGAGGCCCAGGCCAAATGCTCAGCCTAGAGGAAATGCAGAAAGCCTCCTTGGATTCCCTGAGCCTCCAAGCCTTGCTCCCTCACTCAACTTGCCCTGGCCTGGATCACTTCATGGCCTGGGAGCCTTGTGAAGGAACGAAGTGGGCTGACATAAGGCCACACTGCTCTCCTGTTGCTTTCTGGCTATGGGGTGGGCTTAATGGGGGTTCTCCAAGCTAACCAGGGACAAGTTGATCCCAGGAAACCATGATGTGGGTGAGGAGTGTGTCATGGAAGGGAGGAGGTGTAGGTCATGCATGTAACATCAGGGGAGCTCTGGGCAGCTGCACGGAACACATCTTGAGGTGTACGGAGGAGGCATGAGGCATCTGGCTGACATCACCCACACATGGCTACCCATCCAGGGCAGAGGACCACCCCGAGCATGGTCTCCCAGGTGCTCCTAAAACACCCCAAGCTGGCTTCATGCCCTTGGCTGGATTGTGGAAACCATGTGCAGGTGAGCATGCCCAGAGTGAGGGGCACAGCAGCCCTGGACTTCTGTGTCCTCCAGTCACACTGGGGCCAATGGTCTCCACTCCTTGTCTGCGGAGAAGTAGCCTCTGATGAATGGTGTGCATATAGGACCCCATGAGTGGACAAACAGGCGAGCCCACTTGTCTCTTGTCTTGAACCCAGAGTGAGAAGAACACAATGTTCATTTACTCAGCAAACATTTATCACAGGCCGTACCTGCCACTGCCTGAGGCTGGCAGAGGCACAGAGCCCCAGGCCCCAGGACGGATGACCACTCACTGAGGGCGGGTGCTGCTGGCAGTGTGCCTCCTGCTCACAGCTCTGGATTTGGAATCACATAGACTCATGCTGAGGCTCACATTTCAGCTCTGCCATCTTCCTACTGTGCATCCCAGGCAAGTCCCTTCATCTCTCTGAGCAAGTCTCCTTTGCAAAAGTAGAACACAAATATGGCTTATAGGGTCACTTGAGGATTTGATGACATCATGTACATCAGTGCTCAACACAATGCCTTCCACATGTGAGTGGTCAACACAGGCATCTCTATGGTTACAGTGGTTAGATGGACTCTTTGTGACCAGATTTTGTGTCCCAAAGCAAAGAGCTGCTAGATTCCCATGCTAAAAGAAGGTGCCATAAGGTCTCCGAGGGCGGGATTAAGGGTGTCTAGGATGTCCGTACTGTCGTAAACACAGCCGTGGGGTTGGAGTGAGTTGGACACAGCTGGGTGTTTCATTTCCAAGCTGGAGGAGCAGTGCCAGGCAGCTGCCACACCAGGTGCGGCCTTGGCCAGAACCGCCACTTGCTGAGGAGAGGCAGCAGGCGTGAAGTGGACAGAGCACGGTAAAGCCAAGAGCCTGCCCCATGTTCCCTGTGCGATGCCACCGAGCTGCCCCCAGTCCCCTGCCTGGGAAAGGTGGCTGCAGGGACATTGTGTATAGGAGGATGATTTCCCTTGGAAGGAGCCACAAGAGACAACTTCCCTAGAGTCACCCCTCCACAGAGCCTAAGTTTATCCAAGAAGGGGACTTGGTAGTGGCCTAGGCCACAGGACTCCTGCCAGCATGTTTTTTTGCACCTATATGAACATGTCCAAAATTCAAGAAGCAGGATCACTGAGCTGAAGGGAATGAGTGTGGAAACTTCTGATAGGAGGACCGAGCCAAAATTCCCTCCCTGCAAGGTGAGTGGAGTGCTCCCAGTAGGGAGACAGAGTGGCCCACGGTGCACCCACCCAGCCCTGTGGTGGACAAGGTATCTCTTCAGGGAGGACCCAGTGCAGATGATGAGGCCTGCTGATGGAAGACTTCAGTGTCTAAGCCCAGAGTCAGAGCCCATGCCTTTCATCTTGCAGGTGAGGAAACCGAGGCTCGGGGATGGCAACGTGGCAGCCACCCACTTCCCTAGAGTCTGCTGGACTTATCTGGCTTTTCATCCTATGTGGCATGGCAGAGAGGGCAGCAGGGTGCCAGATAAGGAAACAAACACGTCTGCAAACAAAACCAAACAAGAGACTGTTGTCTGCCGGGCAAGTTCCATGGTATAAGTTCTCCTGACAATGCCAATTCCAAGCTATTAAAATAAGATGGTTATAGGTGGGCTGGAGAGATGGCTTAGTGGTTAAGGCACTTGCCTGCAAAGCCAAAGGACCCAGGTTCGACTCCCCAGGACCCAAATAAGCCAGATGCACTAAGGGGCACAGGCATCTAGAGTTCGATTGCAGTGCCTGGAGGCCCTGGTGCACCCATTCTCTCTCTCTCTCTCTCTCTCTCTCTCTCTCTCTCAAATTAATAGCTTAAAAAAAAAAGATGGTCATAGGTTAGGAGTTGGGAAGACACGTAGAATGGATACCCAGTAGGGGCCACCCTCACCACCCTCTTTGGTGGCAGCCCCATTAGTCCACACACCTTTTGACGTCATACCTACTTCCTCTACCCAGGCCCCTCCTCCTGACAGCCCACTCAGTGGAACTCATGCCTGGAGGAACCCACTGATGCCTAAGGTAGCGTCCGCATCATCCAGTTGCCTCTTGGCAGCTGCACTAGTGGGAGGCCAAGGCCGCCACACGGGGTGTGCCTTTCCCCGCCGCTCGTCAACATGAGTGAGTAGGTCTGCTGTTCCGCATTCTCCCTGCCAGACTGATCTCCTCACCATTGCCCAGAATCAGTGCAACCAAGTGACCATGGATTGAAACTCCTTTTAATTAATATCCTTAGTTTAAAAGATCTTTTTATTGACAGTTTTCATACAAGTACATAACCCCCTGCTGTTACCTTCTCTTGTCTCTCCTCTGTGTCCTCTTCCACTGAACACCTTTTAATTTACAACTAGTCCTTCTTCTACTTTAATGTCTTTTTTTTTTTTGAGGTAGGGCCTCACTCTAGCCTAGGCTGACCTGGAATTCACTCTGTACTCTCAGGCTGTCCTCAAACTCACAGAGACGGGCAGGCCATGCACGCATGCACATGATGCATTCAAAGCCTCAGCCAGGGCCCACCCAAGCTCCCAGAGCTTCCCCTGGCCAAGCAGGGCAGTGTCTTCTGCAGCCACCTCTCACAGGCCTATTTTTAGATCCAATTCAGCAGTGAGAGCAAACACATTGTCAAGATAATGGCCAACTTGGATCCCGTCCATGAGCAGGCCCTCTCTGTAACACTGACATGGAAAGCGGGTCTATGTGTGGATGACATAGACTTCTGGTGGAGGCCTTGACTTCTAGCAGCTGGAAGCCAGATCAGGCAGGGCCCTTGAGTGATCTGCACACACTGAGGCCATGTCCAAGTACAGTTTGAGAGTATGAGATGTGGCAGTCCAGCTCCCTCCAGGATAGACCATGACATCAGGAGACTGAGTGGGCATGGTGGAGGAGAACACTGTTTTCCTGAAAACACTCTGCTGATGATTCAAAACTAGTTAGAAAGCTGGAGCTGGAGAGGTGGCTCTGTGGTTAAGGCACTTGCCTGCAAAGCCTAATGACCCAGGTTCAATTCCCCAGTACCCACGTAAAGCCAGATGCACAGAATGGTGCATGCATCTGGAATTTGTTTGCAGTGGCTAGACACCTTGACACTCCCATTCCTCCCTCCCTCCCCTCTCATTATGCTTACAAATAAATTTTAAAAACTAGTTAGGAAGCCAATTCTGTAGGGACTGAGAAGGCCATCTTTATATATATAATATATTGACAACTTCTATACTTACAGACAATAAACCATGATATTTCCCTCCCCTCCCTAGCTTTCCCCTTCATAACTCTGCTCTCCATAATATCCCCTCCCTCTCTCTATTTGTCTCTCTTTTAATTTGATGTTGTCATCTTTTTCTCCTATTATGAGGGTCTTGTGAAGGTATTGCTAGTCACTGCGAGGTTATGGATATCGAGGCCAATTTCTGTCTGGAAAGTTGCATTGTAAGGAGTCCTACCCTTCCTTTGGCTCTTACATTCTTTCCACTACCTCTTCCACAATGGACCCTGAGCCTTGGAGGGTGTGATAGAAATGTTTCAGTGCTGGACACTTCTCCATCCCTTCTTCTCAGCACTATGTTGCCTTTTGTGTCATCCCAGTGGTCACTACCATATGAAAAGAGAAGCTTCTCTAACCAGAAGTGAGAGTAGCATTAATATATAAATATGACCATTAAGTGTAGTGCTTTGAGGACAATTTGGTGAGAATAATATATGCATTTATCCAGATAAAGAGCAGGCTTTATACCCCTAAGACTCATGACCTACCCTGCCATAGGCTTTTGATTAGGTTTTTAGTACCAGGCATGTATTCCCTCTCATAGAGTGGGCCTTCAGTCCAATTAGAGAGCAGTTGGTTTCCCCCAGAGTAGACATGCCACTATTATACCTGTTTGGTAATTTGGCCTGGCTGGCCAAACTTGAGGCTTCCAGTGTCCACTGTTTTCACCACTGATGACTTCTGTCTCCCATATGGCTGCATACAGTGCAGCTTTTTCTGGCTTTCAGTTGGCTGGTCTACAGGGAGAAGGTTTTATTCTCAGCACCAGCTTGATTTCTCAGTGACTTTGCTGCTCAGGAATGTGAAGTCTTCAGCAATAGCGTCTTGGCCATCTGTTTCTCAAAGGAAACTAAGGGCCTTGGCAATAGCCTGTAATGTTTTGGAGACAACAGGGACCTCTCTGGCCAACAACTCACTGGAAGTTATCCCATCCCTAGCACTAAAAATTTTCTAATAACAATCTATGGCTTCTATATGTGCTATTATTCAAAAAAGTAGGTTTTTCATATGTCTTACTCAGAATATCTTGAATTTTGATTGACCTACCCCCAACCCTTCTTTTACACAATCTCTTCCCCTGGCCTTGCTTAGGCCTTTCTCCTCCCTGTAATCTGTTCTTCTACTTCCATAAATACAATACCATCCCCTTAGGTCCTTTCCTCTCTGCCCTCCCTTATAGTCTTTTTCTAGCTTACTGGCCTCTGCTACCGATTTTTGGTTCCAGCTCATACACATCTATACATTTGTAGCTAGGATCCACATATGAGAGAGAACAGGTGATGTTTGGCTTTCTGGACCTGGGTTGCCTCACTTAGTATAATTCTTTCAAGATCCATCCATTTCCCTGAAAATTTCATAATTTCATTATTATTTACTGTTGAATAGAACTCCATTGTATAGATGTATCACATCTTTATTATCCATTCATCTGTGGATGGACATGTAGGCTGGTTCCGTTTCCTAGCTGTTGTGAATAGAGCGGCAATAAACATGGTTGAGTAAGCATCTCTAAGGCAGTGAGAAGAGTCATAAGGATATATGCCTAGGAGTGCTATAGCTGGATCATATGGTAAATCTATTTTTATCTGCCTCAAGAACCTCCACACTGATTTCCACAATGGCTGTACCAGATTACATTCCCACCAACAGTGTAGAAGGGTTCCCCTTTTACCGCAACCTCGCCAACATTTATTGTCATTGACTTCTTGATGGTAGCCATTCTGACAGGAATGAGATGGAATCTCAAAGTAATTTTAATTTGCATATCCCTGATGACTAAGGACGTAGAATATTTTTTAGATGTTTATATGTCATCTGTATTTCTTCCAATGAGAACTTTCTATATAGTCCCATAGCCCATTTTTTTAATTGGGTTGTTTGATTTCTTATTGTTCTGTTTTTGCAGTTCTTTGTATATTCTGGATATCAATCCTCTGTCAGATGTGAAGCTGGCAAAGATTTTCTCCCATTCTGTAAGTTGCTTCTCTGCTCTGTTCACAGTGTCTTTTTCGGTACAAAAACTTTGTAATTTCATGAGATCTCATTGGTTGATTAATGGTTTTATTTCCTGAGCAATTGCCAATATGTTGAAGGGTTTCCCCTACCTTTTCCTCTTGCAATTTCAGAATTTTAGGTCTGATATTAAGTTCCCTGATTTGATTCTTGTGCATGGAGAAAGATAAGGATCTATTTTCATCCTTCTTGAAGAGGCTATCTTTTCTCCAATGAATATTTTTGGCATTTTTGCCAAAACTCAAATGGCTGTAGCTGCCTGGATTAACATCTGGGTCCTCTATTCTGTTCCATTGATCAACATGTCTGTCTTTGTGCCAATATCATGCTGTTGTTGTTACTATGGCTTTGTAATGTAACTTAAAATCAGATATGGTGATACCAATAGCCTTATTTTTGTTGCTCAAAATTGTTTTGGCTATTCAAGGTTTTTTGTGCTTCCAAATGAATTTTAGGATTATTTTTTTCTATTTCTGTGAAGAATTCCATTGGAATTTTGATGATGATTGCATTAAATGTGTAGATTGCTTTTGGTAAGATTGCCATTTTCACAATATTGATTCTTCCAATCCAAGAACATGGGATATTTTTCAACTTCCTTGTGTCTTCTACAATTTCTCGCTTGAGTGTTTTAAAGTTCTCATTGTAGAGCTCCTTCACTTCCTTGGTTAGGTTTATTTCAAGGTTTTTTTTTTTTTTTTTTTTTTTTTTTGAGGCAATTGTGAATGGGAGAGATTCCCTGATTTCATCCTCTGTGTGTTTGTTGTTATCATATAGGAAGGCTACTGATTTCTGTGTGTTTACTTTGTATCCTGCTACATTGCTAAAAGTGTTTATCAGCTCTAACAGTTTGCTGGTAGAGTCTTTAGGGTCTTTTATGTATAGAATCATATCTTTTTCAAATAATGATAATTTGATTTCTTCCTTTCCAGTTTGTATCCCTTTTATGAGTGTCTCTTGCCTTATTGCTATGGCTAAGACTTCCAGTACTATATTAATTAAAAGTGGGGACAGTTTTTGTCTTCTTTCTGATTTTAGTGAAAAAGCTTCCAGGTTTTCCCCATTTAGTATTATGTTGGCTGTAGGTTTGTCATACATAGCTTTTGTTATGTTGAGATATGTTCCTTCTATTCCCAGTTTGTAATGCTTTTATCATGAAGGGATGTTGGATTTTGTCAAATGCCTTTTCTGCATCTATTGAGATGATCATGTGATTTTTGTCCTTCAGACCACTTATATGATGTATTACATTTATCAATTTGCATATGTTGAACCATCCCTGTGTCCCTGGGATAAAGCCATCTTGGTTGAGATGAATAATCTTACTGATATATTCTTGTATTCTGTTTGCCAATATTTTGTTCAGAATTTTTGCATGTATGTTCATGAGGGAGATTGGTCTGAAATTTTTTTTTTGTTCTGTCTTTGTCTGGTTTTTGTATCAGGGTGATGCTGGCTTCATAGAAGGAGTTCAGTAGAATTCCTTCCTTTTCTATTTTATGGAAAAGTTTGAGAAGCAGTCGTGTTAGTTCTTCCCTGAAGGTCTGGTAAAATTCAGCAGTGAATCCATCTGGGCCTGGACTTTTTTTAGTTGGGAGATTTTTTTTTTTTATATATATATAACTGCTTGGATCTCCATACTTGTTATAGGTCTATTTAAATAGTTTATCTCATCGTAATTTAATTTTGGTAGGTCATATGAATCAAGGAAATCATCCATTTCTTTCAGCTGTTCAAACCTAGAGGCATATATATTCTTAAAGCATGTCCTTATGATTTTCTCTACTTCTTTGGTATGCATTGTAATGTTGTCTTTTTCATCTCTAATTTTTATTAATTACTGTCTCTTCTCTCTTTCTTCTGGTCAGATATGCTAAGGGTTTATCAATCTTGTTTATCCTTGCAAAGAACCAACTCTTTGTGTCATTGATTCTTTGGAATTTTTTTCTATTATATTAATTTCTGCCCCAGTCTTTATTATTTCTTCCCATCTACTTATTTTTGGTTTGCCTTGTTCTTCTTTTTCCAAGGCATATATATTCTTAAAGTCTGTCCTTATGATTTTCTGAATTTCTTTGAGATCTGTTGTAATGGTGCCTTTTTCATCTCTAATTTTATTAATTTTTGTCTCTTCTCTCTTTCTTCTGGTCAGATTTGCTAAGAGTTTATCAATCTGGTTTATCCTTTCAAACCAACTCTTTGTTTCATTGATTCTTCAGATTTTTTTTGGTTTCTAGTTTATTAATTTCTGCCCTAATCTTTGTTATTTCTTTCCATCTACTGATTATTTATTTATTTATTTATTTTTTTTTTTTTGAGGTAGGGTCTCACTAGCTCAGGCTGACCTGGAATTCACTATATAGTCTCAGGGTGGCCTTGAACTCACGGCGATCCTCCTACCTCTGCCTCCTGAGTGCTGGTATTAAAGGCGTGCACCACCATGCCCAGCTCCCAACTACTGAGCATTGTTGCTTATTTGCAGTTTAATCCCATTGTGGTCAGATACAGTACAAAGGATTATTTCACTTTTCTGTATTTGTTGAGGTTTACTTTGTGTCCTAATATATGGTCTATTTTAGAGAATGCTCCATGTGCTGCTGAGAAAAATATATATTCTACAGCATTTGGATGGAATATTCTGTAGATATCTGTTATGACCATTTGTTCCATGACATCATTTAATCCAGATGTCTCTCTGTTTATTTATTTATTTATTTTTGCTGGGATGACCTGTCAACTGATGAGTGTGGGGTATTGAAGTCATCCACTACAATTATGTTTGGTGTTGTCTGTGACCTTAAGTCTAATAGTATTTGTTTGATGAAATTGGGAGCCCCCATGTTAGGTGTATATATGTTTAGGATTGTAATGTCCTCCTGTTGAAGTGTTCCTTTAATCAATATAAAATGACCTTCTTTATCTTTCCTCACTAATGTTGGTTTGAAGTCTATCCTGTCAGATATTAGGATAGCAATCCCTGCTTGTTTCCTAGGCCCATTTGCTTAAAATACTGTTTTCCATCCTTTTTCCCTAAGATAGTGTCTATATTTATTGAGAGATGAGTTTCCTAGAGGCAACAAATGGCAGGACCCTGCATTTTAATCCATTCTGCAAGCCTGTGTCTTTTGGTTGGGGCACTGAGGCCATTGATATTAAGAGTTATTATTGATATGTATGTATTTATTCTTACTATTCTTCTTATTTTGTAGTGCTTCCTATTTTCCCTTTGCTCACTTGTTTTAACTGTTATTTGAGTGTTTTTTTCCCTATTTCCTCCTGTGAGTGTTTTGCTTTCTCTTCAGCATTAAGAATTCCTTCAAGTATTTTCTGTAGAGCTGGTTTAGTTGTCATAAATTCCTTTAGCCTGGTTTTGTTGTGGGATGTCCTTATTTATCCATATATTTGGGTAGATAGCTTTGAAGGATAAAGTAATCTTGGTTGATAGCTGTTATCTTTCAGAACTTGGAATACATCATTCCAAGCCTTTCTGGCTTTTAAAGTTTGTGTTGACTAATCTGCTGTTATTCTGATGGGCTTGCCTTTATAGGTGACTTGCTTTTTCTCTCTAACTGCTTTCAATATATTTTCTTTGGTTTGCAAGTTTAGTAGTTTAATTATAACATGGCAAGGAGAGGTTCTTTCCAGGTTTTTTTTGTTTGTTGCTCTAAAAGCTTCTTCTATCTGCATTGGCATTCTTTCCCAAATTGGGGAAATTTTCTTCTATGATTTTTTTAAATGCCTACTAAGCCTCTGGATTGAAATTTTTCTCCTTCTACTATACCCTGAATTCTTATGTTTGATCTTTTTCATACTGTCCCAGATATCTTGAACTTCCTATTAGCTTCATACCTTCCCATTAGCTTGTCTTTCTCTTTGTTGGACTGCATTAGGTCTGCCACCTGGTCTTCTAGTTTAGATATTCTTTTCTCTCCTTCATCCATTCTACTGGTGAGACTTTACACAGAGTTTTTTATTTGACATTCAGAGCTAGAATTTCAGCCTGGTTTTTCTTCAGTATCTTTATTTCCTTACTCATGTCTTGTAATGACTTCCTTATCATTAAGCTGGTTTCCTGTATTCTCTTTCAGGAGTTTGTTTTCTTCTTTAATCCCTCTGTTTTCTTCTTTGATTTCTTTTAGTATAGATACAATCATTTTTTTGGAAATCTTTGTCAGGCATTTCATCTACATTGTCTCATTGGTGGTCATTTCTGATGGATTTATAATTTTTGGTGGGACTGTTTTGTCTTGATTCTTTGTGTTTCTTGTATTATAATGTAGCAACTTTTGCATCCTGAATTGAATTGATGTTTGGGTTTTCTACTTATCTGTAGTGTTCCTAGATGTGGCAATCCACCTTTATATACTTTCAGGATATGAGTTTCAGGTGCCAGGTGTAGCTCTTGTACCCCAATCCAATGGCAGAAATAATCCTAGGTATTGAGGATGCCTGCTAAGCAAGTATTCTAGTGGACTGAGTGGAACAATTTACTGAAAAATTCTAAACTTCAACTGAGCAAATACACATTCAATAAAAACCAGCACAGAGTATGCAATTGTGGGGGTTGAAACAAACAGATAGTCTTATAAAGCCAAATTCCCTAAGGGTGTGTGTTGCTCTATGCCCTTAATCTTGTCAGCTGGGAGATAGAGATTTCTGTTCTGAATTGGACTCCAGGTCAGCCTGGATCTGAGTCAGACCCTGCCCCCAATAATGACAGAAGCAAAAAACAAAGGCCCTATAAATCTGAAGCATCAAAGGCAACAGTATTCAACCCCCAAATACAGCTTATTTGAAAATGGTAAAGCCAACCAAGAATATGTAACCCATAACCTGCCCTGACATGGAAAGAGAGATTAGCTCTTCCCATGCAGGCCTATGTGCCTGCATTTTTTGTGTCAGTCGGCCTCATTACCTTTTGGGGTGACTTCCAATCTCACCAATGCTGAGTGCCCACCTCTATCCCTCCCCTCTGTGTTGTGCTGTGGAGCTGGAGTTCTGATCAGCTGTGCTGGATGCATTGCCACTGGGGGCTGAATGCTGGAGGTTCATGGTTCTGGTGGTTGGGGGATGGGAGAGTGCAGAAAGCAAGCTGAAGTAGCTCACGAAGTCCCACCTGCATCCCTTTCAGTAGCTCTTTACTTGATCTCAGCTGTCTTTTCTTCAGATTTCATGACTTTTCAAGGAGGCTGATGAGGTTGGAAAGTCACCTTGTTTGGTCTCTGCTGCTGCCCCTGCTTGGCACGCCTGGCAGGGCAGTGCACATGCCTCAGTGGGATTCTGGCCGTTTTCTTCCTTTCTGGTGGACCTTAGTGTCTCCTACTTCTCTGCTGTGTCTAAGAATAACCTATACTCCTTCACTTATCAGAAGAAGAGTGTATTTTACTGTGGTTTTGCTTAAATCCCTCCCTAGGCTGGTTTGGCATGGCTCCTATGCTGCCATCTTACCCAGAAGTCCCTGAGAAGGCCACCTTAATATGACAATCCCAATATTCCTAGGACTCATCAGGCCTTGTGTGTTTGGGGGGGCACTATACAAAACACTGCATCTGCATCCACTCTGTCTTCAGTTATAGGCTGGGTAAATCATCATCCCATTTTATGGATGAGAAAGTTGAAGCTTGGAAAAGGTAAAGGATATGCCTTACTAAATAATGTAGGAGGTTTGCAGTTTAAATCCAAGTGCATTATGGTTTGTATCTTAAATCTTTCCAAAAGCTTTAGTTGCTAGCCATGATGCTACTGGGAGATGATGTACCCTTTAGGAAGCAAGTCCTACAGGAGGAAGTTAGGTCATTGGGAAAAATGGACTCCAGGCTCCCTACTTTCTGACCACCATGAGGCTAGTAGCCTCTTCCCACAGGCCCAAGGCAACAGGGCCATTCCTCCTCCTATACATCTCAAAGGCCAGTTCAAATATCACCTCCTCCAGGAAGCACTCCCTGTCTACCAGGCTGGGTTTGATGCTTCCTCTGTGAGAGTTGAGCCACTATAGGCCAGGGACTGAGTGGCCCTCTCTGTCATCCCTCAGAGCCTATAGAGACAACTCCCTCCAGACAGGCTTGGCATCCATCTAGGAAGGACCAGGGAGTGAGCACAGAGAAAGACAGTGAGGCCCAGGGAGGGCTGGAGCCATGCAGGGTCGAGGCCAGTCTTGGTCTCCATGGTCAGGATGACCTGGGTAGCCATCCCCACAGCACTATGTTGTAGGCATGTTGGTGTGAGAGGCCCAGTGTGAAAGCATGGGAGGCCTGGTCTTTGCACATATGTGATACACTCTGTGCTTCTACCCCTGGTCACTGTGAGCATCAGATATCTCCCACCACAGCACATATCTGTGATTGCTCATACTGACATCACTCTCATAATGCTAGACTTGAGCTCCACACAGACCCTCCCATGCTTTGTTTGCACAAAGACCTGGGCCAGTGCATCCATGGATGGCCTCTTTCTGTTTTTAAAATTATGATAAAACACACATAATGTAAATTTTAGTGTTATCACCATTTAAAAACATATTTTTTAATTTATTTCAGAGAGAAAGAGAGAAGAGGCAGACTGAGAGTGAATGTGGGTGTGCCAGGGCCTCCTGCCACTACAAATGAATTCCAGATGCATGTGCCCCTTTGTGCATCTGGCTTTATGTAGGTACTGGGGAATTGAACTGGGGTTGACAGGCTTTCCAAGACAGTACCTTTACCTGCTGAGTTATCTTTCCATCCCTGTTTTTGTCTTTTTGTTGTTGTTGTAGTTGTTTCGAGGTAGGGTCTCACTGTAGCCCAGGCTGACCTGGAATTCACTATGTAGTTTCAGGGTGGCCTTGAACTCATGGAAATCCTCCTACCTCTGCCTCCCAAGTGCTGGGATTGAAGGCATGCACCACCACGCCCAGTGTTTTCATCATTTTTAAAGGCACACATACATCACTGCACAGCCATAAACCTGTCCACACCCAGGGTTATTCATCTTTCCAAATTGAAACTGTCCCCATCAGCCTTAGCTCACTCTCCCCTCTCCACCCACAGTGGCCTCCATTGTACTTTCTGTCTTGATGAATGATTCCTGGGGGGGGCCTCATATGAAGGAACCATGCAGTGTGTGCTTTGTAATACTTATTTTCCCCAGCATATTGCTGTCAAGGGTCACCTGTTTTGACAGGAGTCAGAATTTATGTCTTCTTACAGCTCATTGGAGCTAATTTTGCATTTCTGAGATGAAATGCCAGATAGAAGCAGCTTAAGGAAAGACAGGTTTATTTTGCTCCTAGTTTCAGAGGGTTTAGTCAATGGTGGCTTGGCTCCATGTGCTGGGGCAGAGCTTCCTGGCAGCTGGAGTGTGTAGTGGAGCAGTTCACCTCAAGGGACAGGAAGGAGAGAGAGAGAGAGAGGAGGGGGCAGGGACAAGATACTGCTGAACCCTCGCCCCAGTGACCTGCTTCCTTCAGCCAAAACCCTCCTTCTACAGTTTCTACAACTTCCCAAATAGCACCACCAGATGGGGACCAAGCATTCAAAGCATAAACATGCAGGGGACATTTTCACACCCAAGCATAACAGTCTGATCACCATGTTTCTGTTAATAGGCCATATTGTTTTTATTCAACCACCTGCCAGTGGATATCTGCTCTGTTTGTAAGATGTGGCTTTGTGACTCTGTCAGAGGATCTATCAGCTATTATGCCTGGGAAGACTGAAGAAAAGGTCATGGCCAGTGACCAGTAGCACCTGCACAGGCTACTACTGTAGTGTGCTTAGCATGCAAACATGTCATATCTGGAGACAGTGTCTGTGTGCATTACTGTATACACTTACACTCATGTACGTGTATGTGTGCACTGGGCACAGGTCAGGATGAGTGAACATGAGGGGTTGGCTAGATGGCGGGTTGGTTGGCTCCTGTGACACTGAATTAGAGGGACATGAGCCGTCGCAGTACTAGAAGCCACATGGAGACAGCTATGGTGGGAAGGAATATAGGGCCATGAGTATGGGGCCTGTTAACACCCCTGAGATCCTGTAAAAGAATCACTTTGATCCTATGAGATTTGAAGGCCATCCTCATCTGCAACTTCTTTTCTCTGTCCTATCTCGTTCCAGCCTTCCTTCTCCTCTTTCTTCTATTTTTTACAACCTTTTAAAAAATGAAAGCCCTCAGGCTGGAGAGATGGCTTAGCAGTTAAGTGCTTGCCTGTGAAGCCTAAGGACCCCAGTTTGAGGCTCGCTTCCTCAGGACCCACGTTAACCAGATGCCCAAGGGGGCGTACGTGTCTGGAGTTCGTTTGCAGTGGCTGAAAGCCCTGGTGCACCCATTCTCTCTCTCTCTCTCTCTGCCTCTTTCTCTCTCTGTTACTCTCAAATAAATAAATAAAAATAAACAAAAAAATTAAAATAAAAAAGTATAACTGGTAGCCTGGCATGGTGGCACATGCCTTAAAAAAAATGAATAAATAAAAGCCCTCCCTGACAACTAAGTCAAACAAAACCAGGCAGTGAGTGGATTTAGCCTGTGGGCTGTGGTTCACAGACCAGACTTGGGGAAGTGGGTCAAGGACCTTCTAAGGCAAAGGCTCCTCTTCACATTAGACTCTAATGACCAGGAAAATGGCTGAGCACTCTTCACAACCTGGGCAGAGAAATGAGAGTCAAAGGGAAGACTGAATTCAGGGAGAGAGAACTGAGTATCAGACCCTGACAGGAAGCCACAGGAGCAAGGACCCAGAGCAACAGGGTGCAGAGCAGGACAGTGGCCACCTGTGGTGAGCCCAAACACTGAAAAGAAGAGTGTCCAAAACAGATCAGAATGGGATCACTTCAGGGGGTGCAGCCAGCGTCACTGTTAAGTTATATTTAATGTTTGTTATGAGCTTGGAATATATCATAACCTTAGCATTTTCATATTTAAAATATAAATGAGGGGAAAGGGTGTTATGATGCAGGTTTCCATGAGTGCTGAACTATGAGGCCACTGCCGCATCACAGCCCTCAGGGCCTCTGATGAAACTGGTGCCACTGAAGCCTTGGAGCCCTTCACTCCCTCCTCTTCCCACCCAGGGATTCGGGAAGCCCCTGCTGCAAGTGCCAGTGGCTGCACACAGCTCTTGCCCATCCTCTGTCCTCCTCCTTCAGCAGGATAGGGGTGTGGTCTGCAAGGAAAGAGGTGGAGTCTATGAGGAGCCAGCCTTGGAATGGCAGGAGGTCCAGGTGTGCATTGGAGAAACTTAGCAGGTGCCTCCCAGGGTGGGTGACCTGAGCACTGACTGTGGAGAGGACTCAAGAATTAGCTTGCCCACACAGTGGAGCCCAGGAATACATGGGTCCAAGTTTCTCACAGTCTCAGGGGCCCTGGAAGGCTAAGGCAGGGTGAAGGCTATGACCCGGGGTCAAGGATGGGCAAGTACAAGAGACATGTCTCTTGGTCTCTACTGCTAGAAGCACAGCAGGTATCCAAGGGAGAGACTGGAACTCCAGAGGAGGGCCCCCTCCCTTTGCCATGGGTAGGGAAAGGCAGGCTCAGCCAGGGTCCCCTCTTACCCAGTCTAAGTGAAACTTGTCAGGAGACCCTCTGCTGACACCAGGATAGGACCAGCTTTGTTAAGGACAGGCTGAGGTGGCATGAGAAAAGCCACCCAGTTCCATGTTCCTTAGCCACATCCTCTAGTTTGAGCTGAAGGGAGGTGGAGGAGTAGGGCATGAACCATAAGGTGAGGAGGTGAGGATAGTCATTTTCTTAGAGGTTCTCCTGGACCCTGTGTCCGCAGAGCCTAGTGGAGACCCAGGCACGGAGTGTTGATGGCTGGGGGTGCAGGACTGCACGTCTGCTCTCAAGGGAGCATGTGTAGGTAGAAGCTGAACTTCCATTGCCAGAGAAGACACCAGGGCCCACAGAGAGAACTTTGGGGTCATAGGGCATCTTACCCCAAGAACAGATTCTGTGGTACTTGCTCTGACTAGGCACCTGAGGCTGCTCTGGGGACCCAGCCAAGACCATGCAAAGTCATGGAGGAAGCAGGCAAGGTGCTAAGATGCTTGATGAAGGGAGAGGAAGTGTGGGGAAAGCTCTGTGAGTATGGGTGCTTCCTGTGGCCACCATAATAGATCCCACACTTAATTTTCATTCTGGCCGTCTTGGAGGCTGGAGCTCTGTACTGTCTGCCTGGGTTGGTCCCTTCTGGAAGCCTGGGGGCTTTTCCCTGACTCTGAGCTCCCAGCCTCTATCCTTCATCGGCTGCCTCAGTCACTCCTCCCTCATGTTCCCTTTGAGGAATACTTGTGATGGCATTCAGAACCACTGGACCAGCCCCCTATTTTAGGATCACTAACTGAATTCCATTTGCAAATTCCCTGTTGCCACATGGTCACCTTTGGGGAGCACTTGTCAACCCATTCTGGAAAAGAAGATTAGAGGGAGAGAGTAGCTCAGAGGCCTAGGAGTGGCCCCAGGTGGGGACGTCACTGAACAAAGGCTGAAGCTGGAGAGAGCAACAGCCAGTCCCAAGAGACTGAGGACCAAGGGGACACGGGCTGTTGGGAGGGAAGGCTGACAGCAGGCAGGGCAGAGAGCTGGTGCAGGGCTGGTGGGTGCCTCAGGCCTGTTCTCACAATGTGCCGCTCAAGGTTGGAGAACAGCCCCCAGGCCCTAGTGGGTTTCATTCCAGAATTTCCATCTTTGGTCACCATGTGCAGGGAGGAGGACACAGGCCATATGGGCCAGCTGCTGGTACAGGGCCACCCTCCTGCAGGTACTGACTGCCCTGTGCTCTCCTCTGGGGAGCGGATGTTTGTCCTGCAGCAGCTGCCACCACAGCTGCCCAAGGGGCAGGCAGAGCCCAGCCCAGTCACCTGGACTCCTGCCACTAGCTAGTGTGTGAGCTGGAATGAGTACACTTCTTCTTGGGCCTCAGTTTCCCTTGTTCTTCATGGGGCACTGGAAGGCAGCCCCCTTCCTCCACATCGGTAGGATTCCACTTGTGAACTGAGACTCCAGGCTGGAACAGGGTGGCCTTGTGAACATCCTTGTTTACAGCGTCATGGGACACACTGTGTGTGGGGGGTGGGGGGTTGGTAGGAACCCAGCCACTGGGGCCACGTGGGAGCCCAGAGTAGCACAACGTTCTGAGGGCAGCTAGAGGACTCTGGGAAAGTTGTTTTTCACCGAGTGCAGCTGTAGGAGCAGCTGGGGGTCAGCGCTCTCAGCTGGGAGTCAGCCTACTATGCTGGGAATGGTCAGGGCTAGGGGCAGGAAGGGCAGGGGCCTCCCACATCTACTTGTGCGGGAACCAGGGGGTCTTGGATGGGCATGGGGGCAAGGGCTGTCTGAGAGTTGCCAGCATGCTTGGGAGGGGCAACCACAGCCTCCCTGGAAGCAGCACTTCACAGTTAAAGGCCCAGTAGGTCGGATGGGGAGTGTCAGAACCCAGATCCCAGCAGGCCCTCTGAGCTCAAGCTCCATCTCCCACCTCTCCATTTCACCTTGGAAAACCTGAGTCCAGAGAGGACAAGGGATAGTTGAGGGACACTGTGGGGCCCAGAGACCAAGTCAGGAACCCTCTGTGTACCATTTTAGTCAAGGGAATGGTGTTAGCTTCACTGTACAGGCGGGGAAACAGGTTTGGAGAGTGGGGTGACCACGGTCATAGCTCTGCACTAGCTCAGGCTGAAGAGACCTGAGAGGGCTAGCAGGCCCCGGATGTCACAGATGGCTGAGTGGGTAGCAGACAGTCGAGGGGTCAGCAAGTTGCTGGCCTTCAGCTGCTGTGGGGTGTACACAGGGTTGGGAAGGAGGGCTGATCTGGGATGTTAAGACCTGCCCCTAGCAGAGGGGAGGGCAGACATTGAAGATGTCTGTCTGCTCACCATGTGGAAGGTGCCAATGCTGGGGCAGTGTGAACAGGCAGAGCCCAGACGTCAGGAGGTGCCTCCTTACCACGTTGCTTCTGCTTCTTTCCAGCCCTTTCTGCATGGCCACTGTCGTTCTCTCCAAGTCTCCCCTTTTAGGAAGCCAGTGCACACAGCTAGCCACCACCTGAGGCCACCAACACCAAAACCCTGAGATGTCTATCTCCAGGGGCCACTCATGAGTCCCACAAAGGCCGAGACCTGCAAAACTGCAGGCCCTTAGTGTTTGAGGTCAGTAAACAGGAGCCCTAGGGGAGACCATTTAAAATGCCTGGATGAGCTCAGAGTTTTACAACCTCATGCTGGATTGAGAATCAGCCAGGGGTCACACATCTGGACAGATCCACAGTCCTATGTGCCTGTTGGACCAGAAGAGCCCAGATCCTTCTAGGCTTAGTGGCCCAGAGCAGTTGTGGGTCACCTATCCTGGCTGAAGTCCTTCCTTCTCAGCCCTGATGCCCCACTCTGGGCCATCCACCTGCTGGGTAAAACTCAGTTGCTTTCAGAGACTGTGAGCTGTGCCCCTGCCCAGCTTGATTTTTAAGGCTTTCCACTTCAGTTTTCCCATTGCTGGGTGGGGTGCAGTGAATGATGGAGAGAAAGCTCTCTGCTATGAGTCCAGGTGTGCACGGAGCAGCCTGGGTGCTCCCTGGGAGCCAAGTATCCTTCCACCTGCTCAGCAACCTAGAGGTGAACAGTATCAGTACTGTCCCTGATCTGATGGAAGGAGCACGTCCGGTGTGAAGAGGATACTTCATGCCTAAGACCTGGGAGCTGGAAGTGAAATCCAGAACCTGTCCCCAACAGCCTGACTTGAGGCTGCCCCATAGCACCAGACAGCCCTAAGGTCCGGTGTCGCCCATGCTGCTGATGCCCAGCTGTTGTGTAAACCCATAAAGGCCATTTACCCAGCTCTTAGCTCAGGCAACGCTGGATGTGATCCCTGGACAGGCGGGGAGGAAACCCTGCCCAGTGCAGGGTAAACACCTCCCTGGCTGAGCATCACATGCTTGTAAACTTTAATTTTGTACAGTAGAGAAACACAGTACAAGCAACACGGGGCGATTTTACAGCATAGCTCACAAACACATATTGAAACCTGTGAGGGAGCTGCCTATGGGATCCTGCTGGTTTCTTGGTACAGCCCCAGGGATGTGTGGGGAGGTGAAGTGGCTCAGTCCTTGCACCTCCATTAGGTATCAGGTAGCTCCCTCTTCTGCCACCCCTTGGGAGCACACGTGGGCCAGCAGGCTCTGCACCTGGGACCTTGCTCCTGCCGCTGCTTCCTGTCTGTTTGGGCCAGCAAACGTCAGGGTTAGTGCTGGCTCAGCTCAGCACTGGGGACATCACAGCACCAACTGCAGGCCAGGCCCCTCACACCCTGGTTCTTCCAGGGGTCAGCTGCAAGGCCTGCTCTCCAAGGATGCCAGAGGGCAGGGCAGACAGCCCCTGTCTTACATGCTGCAGCAGACAGAAACTGGGGCACGAAACAGGAATTTGTGGGGGAGGAGACCTGAAGGAGGAACGCTGTGTGGGTGGGGAGGGAGCAGGGTGGGCCTTTCAGAAGGAGGTATGGCCAGATATAGGGGCAAGAAGCTGGGGGAGAGGTGGACTTTCAAGGAAGTTCTCAGGTTCAGAGAATGTGGAGGGTGGCATTAGGAGCACCTGGTCCAGGGGACCCAAGCTGTCCCCTCCTCTGGACCTGGATAAGGGTCAAGGCTGAGACCGGAGACCCAGATCACCAGGCCCAGTCACTGGCTCTCCCTCTGAACTCTAGGAGGAGTTTGCTGGTCCTACTAAGGAACACGGTGGTCCTTCGTCCTGATCTTGGGGAGGCTGCAACCCCCTTTCTGCAGGTTCTGGCTCTTGGCGCAGGAGGAAGGCAGCTGCCTCACATGACCACCTCGGGTGCGATGCTGAAGAGGAGGTCGTCATTCCCCCTCCGAACCTCCAGCAGAAGAGGAGACTCATTTAGGACCGCTTCTTGCAGCTCGCTTGAGTCCGCTAGGGGGCGCCCGTTGACCTTAACGATGATGTCGCCATCTTGGATGCCTCCTCTGCCAATGGGGAAAGGGCCGTCACTACACACATGCTCACAAGGTTCAGGTCAGGCAAACGTGGGCACAGCAGCACCAGTTTAACCAGAAAGAACAGTGCCCCGCCCACCAAGCTTTTTGAACACCACCACCAAAAACAACTACAAAAAACACGGGCATGTGGTGGCAGGTGATGTTTTAAACTGCTCATTGCAGAAGATCATGCAAGTCTGTTTTTACCCCTGCAGAGCCCAGACACCCAAGATGGCTCTGCTAGTACTTATCACAGTGCAAAACCACTACCAATGTCTAGCCCACCATGGCATGGATGACATGGAGACCACAGAGGGGCAGGGCTGGTTCCAAGTCCTTCCTGGGGCACTGACCCCTTGTGCCCAGTGTGGTCACATAGAACAAAACTGGTCTCAGCTCATGGTGTCCCAGAACCGGTACTTAATCCATCTTTTTCGCTGGCAGGTTCTGTTGTAACCCAGGCTGGCCTTGTACTCACTAAGTGGCTCCTGAGTGTTGGCATGATAGGAGATGCCGCCACACCCAGCCTATACTTAATGTTTCTCTAGCGCTCGAGGGTTTCAAAGAACACAAGGATTAATATATCATTTGTCCTTTGTTAAAATCTCTGGTGTGGAAAGAGTAAGCAGAACCATTTTCTTTGTATAGATGAGAAAACTCAGGTCCAGAAAAACTCAGGTCAGCTTCTGGCTAGGGACAGGGGGTTTGGAGACAGTTCTTAAGCCAGGCTGGGACTCTTCAGCCTCTGCTTTTTCTTTTCTTTTCTTTTCTCTTCTTTCTTTCTTTCTTTTTTTGAGGTAGGGTCTCACTCTAGCCCAGGCTGACCTGGAATTCACCACCATGCCCAGCTAGTCTCCACTTTTTAGAGGAATGATCCCTCTAGGCCAAGGGCATGCATGGCCAATGATCTAAGGGACATATCATACATGGCATAAAGGAGGTGCCAGACTCCATCACCTGCTCCTTCCAAAACTCTCTGGTAGGAAGCTCAGGGTCAGTTAAGGTTAGTGGGGAGGCCCAGCCCAACACTCCCCATGTGATGTCCAGTGGCCTCCCATCATCCTTCTTGCCTCCACTGGCAGAACCTACCTCTGAGAAGGTGAGTTTGGAACGACCTCTTGCACATAAATTCCACTGCTGACGGCTGGAAAGTCTGGGTTGGCAGCCTTCAGCTCATCCACCAAACTGGAAAGACAGTTATGTGTGAGCCTGTCTCAGACTCCAGTCAGCTGTTTGGCATGCAACTGCTCCTTTCACCATCACCCAGGCCAGATAAGCAGTCTCTGTAGCCTCTCATACTGCCCTGTCCACCTCTGAGCACTCTAGGCCCCTGCTAGACAGGAACAGGCTGCGCAAAAGCAGCCCAGTGGTCATGACTGACCACAAGTATGGGGAGGAAAGAAGAAAGGGATGGTAGATGGAGGACTGGTGGTAGGATGGATTGCGGTAGGAGGAGATGTGGGTAGATGGGAGGGATGGGCAGAATAAAGACAATGGATAGACAGATGAGTAGACACAGTAAGTGGGTCACTTATGGAACGGACAGATATTGGGGTAGGTGGAGGGAAAAGAAAAATAACACAATTTAAAGATAAACTGGAGGGTTGGAGAGATGGATAAGTGGTTAAAGGTGCCTGTTTGCAAAGCCTGACAACCTAAGAGCGATTCCCCAGAACCCACATAAAGCCAAATGCACTATGTGGTACATACATCTAGAGTTTGTTTTCAGGGGCAAGATGCCCTGGTGTGCACCCATTCTCATTCTCCCTTCGAGAGAGAGAGAGAGAATGGGAATGCCAGGGCCTCCAACCACTGCAAATGAACTCCACATGCATGCATCACCTTGTGTATCTGGCTTATGTGGGTCCTGGGGAATCGAACTTCAGTCATTTGGCTTTGAAGGCAGGCACCTTAACTGCTAAGCCATCCCTCCAGCCCTAAATAAATATTTTAAAAAGTGATTTAACTCTCTCTCTCTCTCTCTCTCCCCCCTCTTCTCTCTACCTCTTTTATATTTTAAAAAACAGTGATTTAAAGCTGGCCATTGTGGCAAATATCTTTAAAAGCACTTGGAAGGCAGAGGTAGGAGGATCACTGTAAGTCCGAGGCCAGCCTGGGACTGCCAGAGTGAGTTTCAGATCAGCCTAGGCTGCACAAGACTCTGCTTTGAAAAAAAAAAGACTCAAAGATAAATTGGGATACTGGCCTTTATTGAAAATTGTCTTCTGCCGGGCGTGGTGGCGCACGCCTTTAATCCCAGCACTCAGGAGGCAGAGGTAGGAGGATCGCCGTGAGTTCGAGGCCACCAGGTCTGCCTGAGCTTGAGTGAGACCCTACCTCAAAAAAAAAAAAAAAAAAAAAAAAAGAAAAAGAAAGAAAGAAAATTGTCTTCAGACTGTCCAAGTAAGAAGAGTGTTGAGTGCTGATTCGGGGACTGGCGTGATGTATGGCCAGCTGAGCATTCCTGAACATTCTTCCCCAGAGCTTTGCAAAGCTGGGACTGCCTTCTTCAAACACTTAGACTGGACTCTCCTCCTCCCTCTCTCCCTCCTGCCTGTCTTCCCTCTCTTTGCCTACCACTTTTTGCACAGGTGTGTGTGTGAAGTATGTGTGTGATGTATGCATATGTGTGTAGATGGGGTGCTCAGGAATGCCCAGAGGCCAGAGAAGAATGGTGGGTGTCCCCCTCCATCACTCTTCTTCCTGTTTTGCCCTCAGTCAGAGTCTCTCAGTGATGCTGGAACTTGCCACTTTCTTTTTCACAAGCACCAGCTATTCTCCAGTCTCTAGCCCCACAGAATGGAGTTAGCATGTGTGGCCCACACCCAGCTGTTTACATCAGTTCTGAGAACCAAACGCAACAGTCTAAGGGCCCCATGCTTGCGCAAGAAGTGCTCTTAACCACTGAGCCATCTCTCCAGCCCAGCCCACCTCCTTCGTTATCATGATTATTCCATATTTTCCAGCAGCTGCCCTGTTGCAGACCTCCATGGGGGCAGAGCCAAGGGATGAGTAGGACACAACCCTCTCCCTGGAGTACATAGTCAAGTCAGCAGGGTGGAGGCCACTGACCGGCTGTTCAACACAGTGGGGCATTTCACGAAGGGAAGCAGTGCTGTACAGAGAGGAGGCCCCTCCTTCTACCAGAATAGCCTGGGAGGTAGAACAGTGCCCCCCTCCCATCCAAACTCACAACCACCCAGGACCTCAGGACATGAGCTTGTTTTTGGAAATAAGATCTTTGCCATGTATCTGCTTGGGGAGCTGGAGATGAAGTCATTAGGATTGGGGTGGGTCTGCCTCAGTGATTGGTGGTTTTGTGAGAGAAGCAGGAGGGGGGTTGGACACAGACCCAGGGCAGAGGAGGCCCTGTGGATAGAAATGGGCAGGAATGAGTGAACGCTGGCTGAGGAGTGCCTGCAGCCAGGGGAGTCTGGGCAGACAGGAAGGGTGTGTACTGGAGCCTCAGAGAGAATGCATGGACACCTGATTTCTGCCTCTGCCCTCCAGACTGAGGTCAGTTTAAGCCACCCAGTTCTGATAACTTGGGGCAGCCATGGGAAACAAATCCAGAAAGCTTCCTAGAGGAGAGAGCATCTGAGTGGAATCGTAACGAAGCAGAAGGAATGGATCCCTCTGAATGGGGAAGGCATCCGAGGAGCGCCCAGGCCCACTGTCCCTCACAGTACCTGCCAGCAGCTGGGTGTGGAAGGCAGGCCCCAGGAGGCCCAGGCGGAGAGCTGTGCTCCAGTGCTCACCTTGGTGTGATGGTCCGCATCCGAAGGCCTATGAAGCGCTTCTTCCAGTCTGGAATGAAACAGTGGGGCTTGGTTAAGGCTGCAGTGCCGCTGCTGCCTTCATGGACAGGTACCTGCAGGGGACAGAAACTGCCCGCAGGACCAAGAAACAGCAAGACCTGTCCTGCTTGTGGCCACCCTGGAGCTGCCTCTCCTCCTGATCCCTCTTAGGATCTGGGCTCTAGTCTATCCTCCCCAAGTGGCTGCAGCCTGTCCCCATTCTTCACCAACCCTGACCCTGACACCTGTGTTCCCTGCTGAGCCCCTCACCACTTCTCCACTGCTGAGGGACCAGGTATCCTGGCTGGGACCTACACTCATACTTTTCCCTGCCCTTCTGGTAACTGGCAACATCACCTGCTAACTCATTCTGGGGTCACAAGTCATAGGCAGGTGTGGCTTGATGAGGGGTCCACCCCATCTGCTCCACCCTCTGCACAGTAGACATCCCAGGAATGAGTTCCAACCCAGAGTAAGACTTGATATCTTTACAATGTTCGTTTCATTAAAAGTCTCTGAACACAATGGAATTAAACTAGAAATCAGTAATAAAAAGGTTCCAGAAAATCCCCAAATACTCAGAGACTAAGACTTTAAGCAGAAATCAAAGGGAGGAAGTAGAAAGTGTTTTCAACTTCATAAGTGAAAATATAACTGTCAAAATCTTCAGAGCACAGCAAAGGTTCTTAGAGAGAAAGTAACAATACTGACATGCCCATGTTAGGAAGAAGGACAATGTCAACATCAATGTCTCAGCATCCCTCTTAGAATTAGAAAAAGCAGCCTGAGTGGAGCCCAAAGCAAGCAAAGGAATGACAGAACCAAGAGCATAAATCAATGAAATAGAAGCAGAAACACAATATAGAAAATAAATGAAAACCAAAGATCAATTCTTTGAGATGAATAAAACTGATAAATGATTAGCCAGTGTGATCCCAAGGAAAAGGACAGAGCTATCAACATCAAGAAAGAGAGAGGAGGGGACTGGGGAAATGGCTTAGTAGTTATGGCATTGCCCGTGAAGCCTAAGGATCTGGGTTTGATTCCCCAGGACCCACGGAAGCCAGATAAACAAGGGGGCACATGTGTCTGGAGTTCGTATGTAGTGGCTAGAGGCTCTGGCATGCCCATTCTTTCTTTCTCTCTCATAAATAAATAAATAAAATTTAAAAAAGAATGAGAGAGGAGGCTCGACAGCAGATCCTCAGATCTACAAGGCTGCTGAGGTGTGCCCCCATGACTTCATGCCCATATATATGACCATTTAGGTAAGATGGGAAGATTCTGGAAATTTCCAAACACTAGTGGCCACTCAAGAAGAAATAAATGGCCCCAAAAGTCCTCTATTTGTGGTTAAAATTCTTATCACAAAGAAAATCTTAGGGGGAAAAAAACCTCAGGCCCAGATAATGTCTCTACAAGATTCTTGCACTTGTTTAATAAGGAAGAAACAGCCCCAGCTCTACAGATGATCCAGAGTGCTGCAAATGACCCAGTGCCTCTCAATTTGGTATCTCGTGACCCAACCAGCAACTAGATCAGTCAGAGTTTCCATTAGTGCTGAAACTTCTTCATACACTCCCAACAAATCCAGTCCAAGAATACAAGAAGGATAATATATCATGGCTAAATGAAATTTATCCCAGGGATGTATGATTGATTTAACATTCAAAGATTTAAACACTGGGGCTGGGGAAATAGCTCAGCAGTTAAAGGTGCTTATTTGCAAAGCCTGTCAGCCTGAGTTCAATTCTCCAGAACCATGTAAAGCTGGATGCACAGTGAACCAGATGTCTGTGATCCCAACAATGGGAGGTGGAGCCAGAGAGCCTGAAGCATGCAGGACCAGCTAGACTGCCATTTGTTTGCAGCAGCAAGAGACCCTGTCTCAAAGGAGGTGGAAGAAAAACACAGACTCCTTGAGGTTGTACCCTGACCTCCACATGTGTGTCTATATAAACAGATACATACACACACAAATACATAAATATTTCAACAAGCTAGCTGGGTATTGTGGTGCACACATTTTATTTATGTATGTATTTATGAGCACAGAGAGAGGGGTGGCACACCAAGGTCTCTTGCCACTGCAAATGAACCCCAGGCTCATGGACCACTTTATGTGAGTACTGGGGAATTGAACCCACCCAAGCGCCTTTAACTGCTAGGCCATCTCCCCAGCCCATAAAAATGTCCTAAAAATTGCCTGTAATCCAGCTACTTGGGAGGCTGATGCTGGAGGACTGCAAGTTCAAGGTGTGCTTGGACTGCAGAGTGAGTTCAAGGCCAGCCTGTGCAACTTAGTGAGACATTGTTTCAAAACAAGTAAAAGCTTAGTGGTAGAACACTTGCCTAGCGTGCATGAGACCCTGACTGAATAACAATACACTTCAAAAACAAAAACAAAAAATAAGAAGAAATGATTTCCTGAGAAGAACAGCTACACAATCAACTCAGAAGAAGCGCAGCAAACACAGGACCAAATCTCCCACCTTATGCCTACAGGAAACCAAAAACCAAAGGCAACGGCGTCAACTTGATAAAAGACATTCATTAAAAAATTAAAAAAAAAAAAAAACTTTCAGCTGGGCTGGGCAATGGATCAGCAGTTAAAGGCACTTGTATGCAAGGCCTGCCTGGTCCAGATTTGATTCCCTAGTACCCATGTAAAGTCAGATGCATAAAGTGGTGCATGGTGGGAGTCCAGCAAGAGGCTCTATATTACCTATACTTTTTTTTTTTCCTCTCTTGCAAACAAAAAAAAATTTTTTGGCTGTGATTTTACTTTTAGTATTAAATTTACTGTTTACTTCACATGCACTATGCAACTCACAAAATGACACACATCAGGAGTAGCTGAACATTTTAAATGTCTGTTTGAATATTTTTACCTTATAACAGTCATGGACATATCATTAAATGTTTATATATCTAACATAACGCTTACTTTCAGGATTGTGCATGATTACAGATAACAAATAAAAATTTATTTTAAAAAATTTTAGGGCTGAAGAGATGGCTTAGTGGTTAAGGTGCTTGCCTGTGAAGCCTATGGACCTATGTTCTACCCTCTAGATCCCATGTTAGCCAGATGCAAAAGGTGAGGCAAATGCAAGGTCGCACATGCCCACTAGGTGGAGCAAGCATCTGGAGTTCAATGGCAGTAGCTGAGGCCCTGATGCACCAATTCTCTATTTCTCCTCTCTCTATCTCGCTCTCTTTAAAAATAAATAAATTTAATTAACATTATACTTAATGGTGAAAGACTGAATGCTTGTCCCTACAGAGACTGGACAAAGATGTCCACTCCCAGCATTGTTATTCAACTCTTACTATAAGCTTTAGTTAGACAAGAAGAAAGAGGGAATAGGAAGAGAAGAGAGAAGACATTCAGATGGTAAACAAAGAAGCATGACCATTTTTATTCACAGACAGCACAACCATCAATATAGAAATTCTAGGCCTGGAGAAGTGGCTCAGCAGGTAAGGCACCTGCCTGCAAAGCCCAGTGACACAAGTTTGATGCCCCCATACCCATGTAATGCCAGATGTACAAAGTAGCATATGCATCTAGAGTGCATTTGTAGCAGCTGGAGGCTTTGACACACCCATTCTCTCCCTCTCTGCCTCTCTTTCTCTCTGCTTGCAAATACATATTTTAAAAGAATAAAAATATATAGAAACTTTGGTGAAACTACCAAGAAACTGCTAGAAACAGTGAGTCATCAAGTTGCAGGGTATCTCATGATCAACATCTACAAATCAAGTTTATTTGTAGATTCTGGTAATAAGCCATCAGAAATCAACCTGAATACTAAAAAGTCTAACACTGCTATTGAGTTAAAGCAAAGGACAACCTAGAGAGAGGCTGTAATAGTGATCAGAGGGTTTGCTATATTGTCAAAATGCCAATTCTCCCACACTTTCTACAGGTGTAGTGCAGCCCCACTTTTCATCCCCCCACAAAAAACAAAAAGCCGATTCTTGACTTTATTTGAAAACACAAAGGATGCGAAGAGCCAAGATGACAACAGAGAAGAGAAAGAACAAAACAAGAGGGCTTGTGCCACCTGACCTCAAGACTCACTGTGAGGTCACAGAAGGCAGGGCAGTGTCACCCTGGGAGCTTGCGAGATGGCTCAGTGGTTAAGAGGGCTTCCCACTCAAGCATGAGGGCCTGAGACTGCCTGAAGTTGGTTCCCCAGCACCCATGTAAACACCTGAGCATGGCCACACATGCATGTAACTCCAATCCTATGGGAAACGGAGACTGGAGAATCCCAAGCACAGCAAAATCTGGAATCAGTGAGGAACTGTCTCTCAGGAAACACACAGTGATGGAGTGTTCTTCTCTGACCTCTGCATGCACGTGCACAGGGTCCATGCATCTGCACACACATGGGCATATACCACACACACACAGCACCACACATACATGTACTACACACATGCACATACCCCCCCCCAAAAAAGAAAACATCAGACTGGGATAAAGATGAAGAACAGGAAGAGCTGAGAGTCACTCTATGTTTTGACAAACTAGGAAACCATTTCAATGGAGAAAGGAGAGGCCTCTTCATAAATGGTGCTAAGACAAACCCACATGATGATCTATGCTTCCCACTACTTTAAAAATTTAAAAATGGTCAAGTGTAGTTTTTAATCCCAGCACTTGGGAGGCCAAGGTATAAGGATCACTGTGAGTTCGAGGCCACTCTGAGACTACTTAGTGAATTCCAGGTCAGCCTGGGCTAGAGTGGGACCCTACCTCAAAAAAACAAAAAGAAAAAAATAATTTCAAAATACACTGCAAAAAATAAAAATTCTATGAGCAAACATCTTTCTGATCTTGAGTTTACAAGCTTCCTTAGAAACAGCATCAAAGGTTTGATCTGTGACCAAAATGAGTAGACTTCATCAACATTTATAAAATGTCTTTCTAAGAGAATAGTAATATAGAACACAGCTCAGCAGAAAATATTGCGATCCACTTATCTTCTCAGATCTAGAATGTATAAAGAACCTGCAAAAGTCAAAATCTAAGAGGATATAAATAAGTCATACGGAAACCTACTTTTTTGAATAATGGAACACATAGGAGCCACAGATTGTTACTAGAAAATTTTCAGTGCCAGGGATGAGATTCCTTCCAGTGAGTTGTTGGCCATGGAGGTCCCTGAAGCCTCCAAAACATTACAGGCCATTGCCGAGGCCCTTGGTTTCCCACCAGGAATAGATGGCAAGACCCTATTGCTGAAGACTTCACATACTTGGGCTGCAAGGCCACTGAGAAACCCTTCTGGAGGTGAGCTGATAACCTCCTCCATGTAGACCAGCTGACAGAAAGCTGGAAAAAGCCACGCTGCATGCAGTTCAATGGGAGAGAGAGAAATCACCAGTGAAGATACCCAACAGTGGACACTGCAAGCCTTATATTTGGCCAGCCAGGCCAAATGAGCCAATGGGTGCAATAGTGGCATGTCTGTTATGGGGGAAATCAATCACCCTCTAATTTGACTGGAGGCCTGCTCCATGGGAAGGAATATACCCCTGATACTGAAAATCTACAACAGGGGTAGTAATGAGCCCTAGGGGTGTAATGGCTACTGCTATCTGGCTATATACTATGCTCACCAAACTTCCCAGTAAGCACTTCTCTTAATGTTCATACACATGTATTAATGCTATTCTCACTTTTGGTTAAAGAAGCTTCCCTTTTCAGATGGCAGTGACCTTGGGATGACTCAGAAGGCACCATGGTGCTGAGAAGAAGTGACAGAGGAGTACTCAGCACTGAAATATTTCAATCACACCTTCCATGGTGGAAGAGGTGGCAGAAAGAATGTAAGAGCCAAAGGAAGCGTAGGACTCCTTACAATGTGCTCCTCCAGACACAAAATGGCCTGAATAGCCATGACCTCACAGTGCCCGACACTACCTACACAAGACCATCATAATAGGAAGAAAAGCTCATAACATCAAAATAAAAGAGAGACTGATTGAGCGGGGGAGGAGATATGATGGACAGTGGAGTTTCAAAGGGGAAAGTGGGGGGAGGGAGAGAATTACCATGGGATGTTGTTTACAATTATGTATGGTGTCAATAAAAAAGAGCCTGCACTAATGTAAATATATAAATATAAATATGATAAACAAACCCTTACTAATAAGGACACAAACAAAATTTTAATAGTCAAAATACTTAAACACAATTGAGTGGCAACTATGCTATAGGGGAAGAAGGATTGCCTGAACACAGAGGGCTCTGGGTTCTACCAGAATCTCAAGACAAGCTAGGCTTTGATTCTGAGGCCACTGTGGCTTGGAGAAGGGTCTGGAATAGCAGAGAGACATAACCCCAGGTGAGTCAGTGCACTGGTGGCCAGTACTGATGGGTGGTGGTGTGATAGTGGATCCTGTGTGGGTATGTATAGAAGGGAGGGCATAAGGACTTGCAAATGGGTGGCACAAGGTGAGGGAACTCAAGGAAGACAGGGCCATCTTTAACTGAGGACATAGCAGGTGAGGTGCAAGAGCAGGTGCCCTGTCAGAAGGCCTGGGGGTGGAGTGGTCTCCTCACACCCAAGTGATGTCACACAAGCACATATACCATATATCTAGTCTGGGTTGGGAGATGAAGCCCCTTCTGGGATCTGGCTGCTGGTCAGTCTGGCGTCATAGCCCATGGCCACATATAAAAAGCTCAAGGCTTTTTGTTATTATTTTGTTTATTTATTTATTTGCAGGGAAAGAAAAAGAGAGCTGGGATGGGTATCTCAAAGTCTCTTGCTGCTACAAATGAACTGTGAATGCATGCACCACTTTGTGCACTTGGCTTTACGTGGACTGGGGGATTGAACCCAGGCTGGAAGGCTTTGCAAAGGAGCACCTTTAACCATTGAGCCATCTCTTCAGACCAATGCGGCACACACCTTTAATCCCAGCACTCAGGAGGCTTAAGTAAGAGGGTTGCTATGAGTTCAAGGCTAGCTTGTCTTCAAAGTGAGGTCCAGATCAGCTTGGGCTAAAGTGAGACCCCGGTTCAAAAAAAAGCACAGCGTTCTGTTTCCCACATTTGTGGGGAGTGGGGCCTCATCCCACCCCATCCCTTTCACATGAAGGGCATCTTCCTGGCAGAGGTACAGCCTGGGGTTACCTCTGAGGACAGGGGTGCCCCTGAGTAGGAGACCCCTACTGCCCACCACCTATCAGAATGCCATCCCCATCCTGCAGATGCCAGTTCTCTAGGGACACTCCTGGAACAGGGTACAGAGTGGCTTGGTTGAATTCCTAAGGCCAGTGGAATCATGAACCGTAACCCTCTGATCCCCACCTGTAGGGGAAAATCATTTCTGAACCGTGTGTCATCAAGCTGGAAGGAGGCTGGGAGAAGGGGGAGGGGCTCTTGACATTGTTCCTTTCTAAACTTGCACCCATTTTGCCCCCAAGGGTCCTCACTTTAATGTACTGCAGAACAGTGACAAGCAGGGGATAGGTGTGACTTTAAGTTCCCAGCTGACCTAAGGATCCAAGAACCTTTTAGAACCAGAGAATTTTTTAGAACTAGAGAATTGTTGGTGGCTACAATAAGTGCCATTGAACCATGCTTGCTACGTGGTTAGCTGTGTTGTGTGAATTTTACCTTCTTACATCCCTCAAAACAAAGTCAAGGGCTCCATGCCAGGGTTTCCCATGTGTGTAGGCTCATCCTGAGACACGTCATAGAGAGGGACTCTTTCTAAGGGCATCTGGCAGGTGTAAATAAGCACCAAGAAACACTGTTGGGAATGTTAATTCTGTGTTTTAATGTTTTCCTCCTCTTTTTTTTTTTTTTTTTGCAAGGGTCTCGACCTGCAATTCACTGTGTAGTTCAGGCTGGCTTCAAACTCACAATGATCTGCCTCCCTCTACCTCCTGACTGCTGGCATTAAAGGTTGACCACCATGCCTGGCCCTCATTTTTCTTCCTTTTAAAAATATTTTATTTATTTATTTGAGAGAAAGAAAGACGCAGAGAGAGAGAGAGAGAGAGAGAAAAAAATGGGTGTGACAGTGCCTCTAGCCACTGCAAACAAACTTCAGACACATGTGCTACCTTGTGCATCTGGCTTACGTGGGTCCTGGGGAATTGAACTTGTGTCCTTTGGCTTTTCAGGCAAGTGCCTTAACCATTAAGCCATCTCTCCAGCCCCCACTTTTCTTCTTTAAATAGGCTAAACTTGCCAAGCCTGGTGGGGCACACCTTTAATCCCAGCACTCGGGAGGCAGAGGTAGGAGGATCACTGTGAGTTTGAGGCCAGCCTGAGACTCCATAGTGAATTCCAGGTCAGCTTGGGCTAGAGTGAGACCCTACCTTGAAGCAACCAAAAGCCCCAAAACAAAACAAAACAAAACAAAAACAGGTTAAGCTTTTAGGAATGGGCCATTCAGTTTCTTACACGATGACTGACAGACCCCTTCCTTTGTTTCCCTTCTTGTCTGCCTTAGCCAGCCTGGCTGCTTTGCACACTCCAGTCTTCTGGGGAAACTCCACTCCAGCTGCAGGGGCCACTGTGGCCACAGCTGCTGCTGACGGTGGGAGGAGGCCTTGCTGCAGTCACGGCCACTCCAGACACTGCTGTTGAGCTTGAAAATGCCTCTGACCTCCAGATAACCCTGCCCACAGCTACTTCAAGGACCTGGTAGCAGCAGTCTTCAACAAGGTCCAAGTAAGTCAGCAAGTAGCTCGTGATGAACAGAAAAGAGGCCATGCTCATGATTGGTCCTTAAATGAAGCCTGTGATTATTTAAGCACAACTATGGCATGCCTCCTTTCTAGTCATGCAAGGAGGCTGATTTTCCGTCTTTCCTGGAACGTTATCCTTCGTGGTGTTTGGCTTACTTGGGGTCTTTATCCTAGCTACAGTGGGCCTAAGTGGTAGCACAAAGAGCAGACAAAACCCAGTGTTCCCAGCGCAGGCAGCCGCAGTGAGGAGGTGGCTGAAGAATTCTAGTCGCTGGGAGCTAAAAGTTCAGTACCCAACACTCAGAGTTAGCTGTAACATCAAGAGGTGGCTGCAAGTTCCAAAAAGGCCCCAAGAGCTAAAGACTACCCAAAGCAAAGACTGTCAGAGATAAACCTAGGGTAGACTCCACAAGAAACTAAGAAGGATTGCTGAAGAATCCGATAGCACAAGATCAGACTTTGCAGAGTTGAAGGTGGGCATTCAGATTGCCAGTGTCTAGGAGGGAGGGAGGGAGAGTAGAGGAGAGAGGAGAGAGAGGGAGAGACAGCGAGAGAGAAAGAGAGAGAAGCACTGAGGCTGAGGAGCAGAGGGTCCCAGCACCCAAAGCTGGAAGCTTTAACTCTAGCTGCTGGGGGTTGGTGGTCTGAGCCCAGAGCAATAAATAAGCCTCTGGCTTTGTAAAGGTGGAGCCCTAAACCTGTGGGAAGCCCAGGCTAGGAGGGTCTGGAACTACAACCCAGCAGTGCTGTCCCCTGCCTATCTGCAATCCCTTCCCAGACAGAGCTAAGCATCACAGCCAGCAGGGACTGCTCTTGATCTGCTTCTGAGACCCCAGCTCAGGAAATGGCTCCTCAGCTTCCAGGTTGTACTTCAGGGCCTCCCTGGCTGCCATGCCACCTCCTGTCTTTCTGCAAATCCCAGCGTCCCAACCTTCAAACAGATTCTTTTTTTTTTTTTTTTCCCAAGGTAGGGTCTCACTCTAGCCCAGGCTGACCTGGAACTCACTATGTAGTCTCAGGGTGGCCTTGAACTCACGGCAATCCTCCTACCTCTTCCTCCCAAGTGCTGGGATTAAAGGCATGAGCCACTACGCCCGGCTTCAGATTCTGACAGAAGCATAAAAAGACAGCTGTGTTCCAGTGTCTGCATACCTCCCT
Source organism: Dipus sagitta (assembly GCA_036346955.1). NCBI lineage: Eukaryota > Metazoa > Chordata > Mammalia > Rodentia > Dipodidae > Dipus > Dipus sagitta. The sequence continues at coordinate 1,829,252 of CM070781.1, read as the reverse complement.
TTGGCTGACGGCCCTCAAAGGCAGCCAGTGGTATTCTATTACCATTATCCCTACTCTCAAACCTTATTGTGGCCCCACAATACCCACCCTGAGGCCATGTAAGCCCTCTGCTCTGAAGATCTCAATGGCCCCACACTGGCCTCCCGGGAAGCTGAGCCACCCTACACATACATTGGTGGATGTGGGCACTTTGCAATCTCCTGAGCCGGCCTCTCCTTTCCTGTGTGTCTGCCACATGTTACTCTTCAGAGTGGTGGCCCATCCCTCTGCCTCCTGCCCAGGCTTTGCTGTCAGGCATCACATCATCTCAGAGTGGTCTTCCTCACTAGAAAAGACTTTATGTATAACCTAGGGCAGGGCAGGGCAAGGTGCATCAGTCAGGGCATTCAGACAGTTGCTGTGTGGGGCAGGTGCTGAGGCTGGGTCAGGCCTCCAGGTCTAGAGAGGTCAGAGTGGCTTCAGGTGTCAGGGTCCCCAATACTGCTTTCCCTTGAAGAAGGACCCAAACAGAAACAAGACGACCAATGCTCTGCCACTGGCTCCAGGTCTCAGCCTGGGCCCTCCAGCTCCAGCCCGTTTCTGTGGATGAGTAGCTGTGCCCCCTTCCATCCACCTCCTCGTCTAGGACCCCATCCGGTATGGATTCCCCAAAAGGAACCTGTGACCCAAGAGGCTGGAATAGGCCATATGTCTGAGAGGCTCTACTGGAGCAGCACTGTGCCAGTCACTTGGGACCCTGAAAGTCCCCAGATGCCTCTGCACTCAACCCCTGGATGAGAACAAGAAATATATTTAATGTCTCCTTGATTTAATAAAATGATCATGTTAAAGAATTTTAACTGATTTTTGGATCATTTGTTTTTATTACAAACAAGAAAAGCACTAACTTTTGGACTTTAAAGTGACAGACTCTATTACTCAGCTAAGCCTCACCGGCCCTTCAGTGGTGGGTACCATCCTTGAGAGGTGACTTGGCTCTAGGGAAAGGGGTAAGTGTGTCCCAGGGTCTAAGCAAGGCCAACATGTACAACACAGGACCAGCCCCAGGCCCCCCCTGGTGAGGTCTTGTCAGAGGGGAGGGAGTGGACAGGAAGCCACCATCTGCTTTCCACTCCAGCGGTCACCCCACAGCCTACTCTGCACAGGTACAGCTCTGCTGATTTTGGAAGTTGAGGAGGACAAAGTCAAAGGCACCCATGAGCAGAGGCTAATTAAACTGGAAAGGCTTGGTCATTTCAAAAAGGGCAAAGGCTACCGAGGCTGAAGAGGAGGAGCTCTGGCTCTCGGTTTGAGCTTCTTGGCAGCCAAGAGGGATAGGGCCAGAGAGGGAGATGGTCCGAATGCGTCAAGAGAAGGCAGCCCAGCTTCTTGGGAAAGCTCTGCCTGTTCTCAATCGTTGTCACACAGGGAACAGAACCAGGGTCCTCAATGGCACTTCTTCCTGGGGCCAGTCCTCATGGCACCAGTCTTGGCTGTACTGGGGTCCGTGTGCGTGGCTGGCAGAGTTGGAGAGGCGGGGGCAAGCAGGAGGAGCCCCTGCTCTCAGTGAAGTGCTGGTGAGGGGGCTGAGAGGAGACAGGGCCGGTGTGAAGGTGTGGGCGGCAAGGGCAAAGGTCTGGGTACTCACCATAAAGGAGACTTACGAGACAGATGGCAGTGGGGAACTCACTGGGCTGGAGATGGGAAGACGGGGGTCACAAGGAAAAGGCCTAAGCTCAGAAGTGGGAGCCTCGTCTGGACTGTGATTACCACCTAAAGAGGCTAGCATTCCCTCACCTGGTGAGCCACGTTGTGCTCTGCCAAAACCTCCCTGAAAGGCATGCTGGTGGCCACCTAGGAGGGGCATGGTGGACCAGGAATACCTAGTTGAATGGGGGTGAGGAGCTGGAGGCTGGCAAGAAAGTGACTTCCAAGGATCAGAGAGTCTTGGGCTCCGCTCTCTTGGAACAGAGAACACTCTACTAGGCTGTCTGCATGATCCAGTGGCTTAAGGATGGGAAGATGGATGGAAGGAAAAATGGAATGAGTGAGAGGAAGGAAAGGAGGGCAGACTAGGAAAGGAATAGATTGATGATTTGATGGATGAATCCATGGATGGATGCATGGATAAATGGTTTAGAAGGAAGATAGATACATGGATGAATGGATGAATGGGAGGATGCATGAATAACTGGGTGGGTGTGCTGGTGGATGAGGGGATAGGCGGGATGGTAGGTGGATAGACACAAATGGGTGGGAGGAGGGGTGAGTGGATGGGTGGATGAGTGAATGGATGCATGGGTGAATGAGTGGGTGGATAGGTGGATGGATTTGTGTGTAGACAGATTAACAGATGAGTGGGTGAATAGATGGATGGGATGGACAGGTGGATGAACAGGTGGGTGAATGGATGAATGGGTGGGTAAATGTATGTAAAGATGAGTAGTTAGATTGGTGGGTGGTTGGAGGAGTGAGTAAACAGATGAACAGGTGGAAGGAGGGGCTGGGTGGGTGGGCGGGTGGGTGGGTGGGTTGATAGACGAATGATCAAATGAGGGTTTGGAGGTATGGGTGGCAGGAAGGAAATGCTTGTTCTGATGGTTAAGAGGAGCTCGGGGAATTGTTTAGGGATTGGATTAGGGAATTCTTTAGGAAATTGTCTGGAGGAGCAGGGGCGAACATGGCCATGAGCTGAAGGCGCGGAAGAGGATGCTGCAAAAGGCCGAGGCTGGCCTGACCTAGGGCCTCCTGGTTTGGGGAGAGCGAAGGGGCCCGCCCAGTAGTGGGGTGAGCATGGCACAGGAAGCAGCACCTGCAATGGGCCCTGGCTGGAGCTGGGCAGGCAGGCCCTCGCCTGTGGCAGCCCTGCCTTACCTGGCCCCTCCAGGTGAGCTCTTTACCTTTGCTGTGCTTATCTTGGAACTCGGAGAGGAAACGCATGATGCGGTCCGAGGGGATGGCAAAGGAGATGCCTGCAGTGACCTTGAGCGTGTTGATACCAATGACCTCCCCGTCCTGAGCAGGGTAATCAGAGAGGAGGGTCATGTGGGAGGGCCAGAAACCAACTGCAAACCACCAAGCGGGATGTGCACAATGTCCTCTGCATAGGTAGAGCCTGGCTATTACTGCCTCACCCACACACTGGGGATTTCTTTGATACACTCGTGGAGAGGGCTTCTGGGGCTGATGGATTGAGGCTGCCCACCCACCCTCTCAGCCCCAGCCCCTCTGTCTGAGGAAGCAGAGCCCACTGTATGCAGGAGATGGCCAGGCTCCATTCTGACTGGGAGGAAAGGGGTCTGTGAGACCTGTCAGGGACTCAGATTCCTTCTCTGCCTTCTTTCTAGCAGTGGGAGACCACAAGTAGGAGAAGGGCAGCAAACCTCAGTCTCCCTTTCAAGTTGGCCTCCCACTCTGCCCAGCTCCTACATGGGGCTCAGTGCCACTCAGGCATAGTTATCCTGGCCACTGGGACCCACCCCCGCAGCCTAGCTTGAACCCTGGCCACTCAGGGCAGCACAGACACAGCATTGCCAGCTTGCTAGAAGACTCCTTTGGAGCCTGGGACACAGTTTTAGACAAGCTGGCATTGTTCTCCCAACCCCTGAAGCTCATGATGTGAGAGGACCAGCAGGCTGAGATGCTACATTGCCCTCCTATTGTCTGCCCATCCCCACCACCTGTGGCCTCCTGACCGGGCCCAGAGTCGGCCCACATTAGCCTCTCCCATGGCAGTGATGCCTGGAAGCCTCTTTGCAGGGGAGGAAGGAGCTTCCAGCATGTACCTGTCTCTCTGCTGTCCCACTGCTGACCTCTCCCACCTGGGCTTCTGCAGCCACAGTGCCCACTCCAGCCTCCATGTCCTCCATGTCCCCCATGTCCCCCACGTCCCCCGTGCTATGCCTCCTCCCTCAAACTTCCTTTCCCACCCACTCCTCTATCTCCATGTCTGCACTAGATGTTCCTGGCCTCTATGAAGAGCTCCCTGAGTTGCCCACAATGGTGAAGTCCCTCTGGAGCCAACTCAGGCTGCTCACATGGCCCATGGTCTCATTCAGGTCTGAGCACCTCAAGGATGAGCTCCCTGAGGTGAGCTGCAATGAATTGGGGTCCAGAGTTCTGAACTGAAACCCTATTCTGTTCTGGAAGAATCCCAGTCAGGATGAGGCTGAGCCTGACTCTGGGCCCTGTCTGTCCTGGGAAGGGGACCGAGGGAACAGAAGAGCACTGGGTTGCCCTGCGTCTTACACGTATTCCTGACGATAGCAAGGTCCAGGATGGCGACAGTTACCCACTGTCACGAGAGGTATATGGCCCTGGCATGGCTGCTGTTGTCAGGAGAGTCCTCCCTCTTGATATCTGTCATTATTCTGAGGGATCGAACAATACATGCCTTGGGCTCAGATCCTTGAAGGCCTCCAAGGCAGCCACACTCGTGACTCAACGTGTAGCTTCCAGGACCACACTGCAGGGGCCTGTCCCCATCTCCAGTCTATGCCTCTACGTAGACAGAACCCCAGAAAATCAGACGCTCCATCCTAGGGAGCACTTACCAGGTTCACCAGAGGTCCCCCAGAGTTCCCATACTGCAAGAGAGGAAACAAGCTATTAATTATGCCCTGAGCCCCTGAGGGTCCCAACAGTTTCTCCAGTTCTCACTCCCCCAGTGACGAGCTGGGTCACCAGAATTGACCTCCGCAGCCTCAGCGCTCAGCCCCCATTTCAGAAAAGCTGAGGTGCAGACTCACATTGATGATGGCGTCGGTCTGGATGTAGTCCATGTCTGAATCACGAAGGCCCAGCTCTTTGCCATCCCGCTGGGCAGTGCTGACGATGCCTGTTGTCACCGTGTTCTGCAGGGCGAAGGGACTGCCGATGGCCACCACAAACTCGCCAGGCCGCAGGTCTGCTGAGTGACCCAGCAGCAACACGGGGAGCTTTTTCTTGGGGAGAAGAGGAGAGAGTATGGGGAGAGAGGGTTCCAAGAGAGGAACCCTGGAAGGCTGGTCTCCAGAGAGGCAGAAGCAGCTTCACAGAGCTGTGAGGTGAGGCCAGCACAAGTCCCCAGCATGGACAAAGACCAGGTCAGCAGCTGGCTAAGACCCAGAGCTGGAGCCCACAAAACCAAGGCTCAGCTGGGTAGAGCATGAATGTTCATTATAGTGAGTGTCCAGCTAGGCCTGGCCTCTCAAGTCCTGGAGCCCCACAGGTTCAGTGGTCACAGGTCCTTGTGTAAATCTACTACAAGCTTCAGACACCACCAGGCTTCCTGTGCTTCACCCAAATGGATACATTTGATGAAGGGATCTGCAGCTGCTCAGAGCCTTGCCAAGGGCCTTAGGAGACCCTGTTTTGGAATTCTTGATACCCAATCTCCTAATATAGATACTCAAGTAAACTGAGGCCAGGAGGGGTGATGCCACACTCTGCCACCCCTAGCATACTGGGCATTGGGCATTGCAAGTGCTCTGTTTCCCATGAAGTCAACAGGGCCTATCTGTCCAACCATGCCACCCTACAGCTGACCCAGGGTACTCAGAGGGCAGCCTTGTCAGTGGCTCTGCAATGGGAAGTTACAAGGTGCAAGCTTCGAGTTTCAGAGGCTCTCAGGGTCAGGTGTGACGGGCTTGGGTGTGAGGGCATGTGACTTCAGTAACAGGAACATTCTGCCAGTCACTGCGGGGCAGGTCCTGTGTGGCTTTCTAGCAATAATGTGAGCTGATGTTACAGGGAAATCTGAAGAGGGTCTGAAGCACTTGGTGCACCCTGCAGCTCCAACACCTGTGCATGGCAGATCACACAGCCTGGCCTGGCAACAGAGATGGCATAGCAGAGTTGCATAATGTAACAGAAGCCTCCACTCTTCGGCCTCCCAAGAGTTCCTGTCAGGCACGTCACAGACACTTGGTGCACTTCCGTCCTGAGTCTGCCCATCCAGCCTCAGTTTCCCTGTTACTACTAAGGAAGTGGTATGCTAAGCCTCAGTCTACCAAAGGGCCTGGAATCCAGGAGGGCCCCTACCAGGGTAGCCCATTATGTTCCTCCCACCTTGGCAGGGGACTCTGCAAAGACCTGTCTTCAAGGGCACTATGTATCTACATCCAGGAGGGGCCATGCTCAACTCAACCACCCAAGTTGGCTTGTGACACCTAGAGGAACCTGCATGCTAGTCTCTGGCTCAAGGCAAATGATCTTTCCTTCCTCCCTCCCTCCTTCCCTCCCTCCCTCCCTCCTCCTTTCCTTTCTTTGCAAATGACCTTTTGACACCAAGACACTTCCAAAGACACCCAACCTCCTAACCTCCCCAAACCTCAGTTTCCCTTGTGGGAGTCTAGGTAATTTGAGTCTTTCTCCCAGGACTGTGCTAGCAGGCTTCCAGAAGCAGCTGCTCAAGGTCATGGCGGTCCCCATGGCTCAGTGGAAGGAGATGCAGGTGAGGAGTGAGGGCTCTATCTCAAGTGCTCCTCACCTGGGCTGTCACCCCACAGGGACAGCTTCATCCTCAGAAGGGGGTCCAAGAGCGACAATAATGTGGGATGCTGTCTTCACTGTGGCCACAAGTCCTGGCCAACTGTGGCAGCCCTGTTCAGCCCTACTGCTGGGGACTCAGGCAAAGGTTTGATGTGGCTCATGGCACTGAGCCTATATCCCCTCACTGTCCCCAGGAGGTCAGGGAAGCGGATGTTTGTTTGGGCCAAGGCGCTCGCATCCCTGCCTGCAGTGTCCACTTACCTTGGGGTGGATCTTGATAGTAGCAATGTCGGACTTCTTGTCAATGTCCTTGATGGTGGCCTCATAGGCATCCCCGTTCTGCAGCTGCACCTTGAGCTGCTGCCTGCCTGTGGTGGAGCTGGAGCTGGAGACCACGTGGGCGTTGGTGACGATCAGGCCGGCCTCCGACATGATGAAGCCCGAGCCACTGGACAGCGGCACGTTGCGGCCAAACAGAGGGTGTCTGCAGCAGTGAGCACGGAGGCATTCAGGGCAGGGCCTCAGGCTGGGGAGTGCAGTGTCATGCGGGGACCAGAGCCATGTGCTGAGGAACACAGACTGAAGCCCCCACCCCCAGACACTGGGTTTGAATCAAGACTGCCACTCACAAGGTGTGGCCATGGCCATCACTGAAGCTAAAACCAGTTCATGGTCATAAGGACGAGACGGTCATCTTTCTGACCTGCTATTTTGCAGTGAGGCAGGTCACCTCTCAGCTTGTGCCAGTCCACAGCAGGCATCAGCTGCCCAACAGCAAGGACTTGGAGCCAGACAGACTAGAACTCTGACCTCTGGTCTAGCTCCGCCCATGACCCGTCTGCCTTTGGGAAGGCCCTTTGAGCCTCAGTCTCCTCATCTGGGGAATAGGTTGTCTGCACAGAACCCACAACCCTCACTTCAGAATAGGTAGAAGGCCGGCTGCAGTGTGGGACCTTCTCCATGGTGAGGCATCTCTGTGTGGCATAAAGGGAGCACATAGGCCCTGAGGCTACTAAGCAGAGATAAGGGCAGGGAACAGGCCTTTAGGGAACTGTCACCATGCAGGAGAGGAAACTTATGAAGGAATGGAAGTGTCTAGAAGTAGTGAATTCAAGAGGGAAGCCTGGGGCTTAGGAGTGCTGCCCTGCCGATACCTGATACCTAGGTTGGACTTTAGCCTTCAGAGCTGGGAGGTGACACACACTCGTTAAGTCGTTCAGTGTCAGGGGCTCTATGACTATAGCCCTAAGAAACTACTTGAGTATGTAGCTTTCAAGTCTCCACTCTGGAGGAGGGGAACTGATATGGCCCACATACTCAGGAGGGACAGGGCAGAGGTTTACACCAGGCAGCCCGGATGCTCAGCTTCCCTACCTGCTGACCATGGAGTCTGTCTACTCATGTCTGTGGCTGGCTTCCCTCCATATCTTCCCAAGAAGCCTATAGTGCCTGCTGCTCCTGACACAGTTGGGGCTACAGAAAGGGCCCAAGGAAGCACCCCTGTGGCCTCCTTGTCCGTGCCTAGACTCTAGGTCAGGAGTCATAGCAGGGAGGTTCTGTGCTATCTGACTCATGTTGGCCTTGCCCACCCACTCAGGTCCTGGCCTCACAGGCCAAGGTGTCACCAATACCCCAGCCACCTAGCCCATGATTAGCCAGCTCTGGGCTGATGCCTTATGCCCTCCAGAGACAGACACTGTGGCCTTCCAGTCACCAGAACACCCGATGGCCACTTAGCTTGCCCAGCTGTAATTTCCTCAATGATACATCTCAGTGTCTGGGGCCACAGGGAAGAGCAGCGAGGGGTCAGTATGTGGCAGAGGGATGGCTCTGTTCTGGGGTCAAAGCACCCTCAGAGCCACGGGCCTTGGGGGCATCTTCCACCCTCTGCTTCTAGTCGATAGTGGGGACTGCAGTCACCTCCTGGGGCTCATCGTGAGAAGGTGCAATAAGAAAAGGAACAGGAGGGACCTTGAGGTGCCAGGAACCTATAAGCTGTCAATCATGCTGGGGGGGGGGGCTTGCAGACCGAAGGGCTCCATGGGGACACCCCCAACCTGCAGCTGGCTCTCTCCTCCAGGAAGATGGTGCTCCAGGGCCACTTTGGGGAAACACACTGGGCACAGAGCTCACACTGGGTGCTGGAAGAGAACTGTTCATTCCCATACCTCCAAAGCTCTGTCACCCAGGAAAGTTACAGAGGGAGAGGTGGTGACAAGGCAGCCCCACACTGGAGTCAGCTAACATGTCCCTGTCACCAGCTTCCCAATCCCTATCAAGACAGGCCGGGTGGGCTCCTGTCTGACTCCACCACCTCCACAGCTCCCTCCACTCAGGGCTGTGGGCAAGGCGGGTGGAGGCTAGGATTCTGAGCTCCTAGCATTCCTGTCATGACTGGCATGACAAAAAAGCAAACTTTGAGGGTGCTGTCAGTTTGGGGACACTTCAGGACCAGATGTGAGTGACAGGACACTTGGCCAGTGTGTCTAGGGGCCAAGGCCTCCTAGTCTGGCTCAGACATCTCTGGACATGATACCAGGATGTGGGAGGAAGAAAGGAGACTCCGCCCATGTCTGCAAGGAGGGATCCTGCCAGGAGGCCGGCCCACACAGCACACGCCTCACATAGCTTCCTCTCCCAGAAATGGACATGCTTTCCTTTCCGCCTGTTCCTCCCTCCTTCCTCCCCTTCTCATCTACCCACAGACCCTCATTTGCACGTTATCCCCTCCTTGTCCTGCTCTGGCACCTTGGTTGATGTGGGGTGGTCCCGTGGATCTGATTCCTAGTTGTCCTCTCCAAGCTTAGCTTTTGCCCCCCACCCAGAGCCCTCAGTTTTCTATGGCCTCCCTGACCCCCCCAACTGGTTGATACACCTCTGGCTGCTGGAATCAAGTCTAGTTTGGGGTCCAGCAGCCAGAAGGTGTGTCTGCTGGGAACACCAGAAAGCCACAGGGTAAGGGGGGGAACTCACACACCTCAGGAACAGCTCTATGTGGACCACGGCTGGAGCGATCTTCTCCACCACGTCAGCAATGAAGTTGAACTTGTACCGTGGGCTGCTCAGCTGGTGGAGACCTGCGCTGGCAGCAAGAATCAGGTGTGTCAGTTAGACCTGCCTGAGACTCCCCACTTGGGTTCAGAGCCAGCCTGGTCATGCGTTGAATTCCAACATTTGGAGAAGGGCTCCCGTCATGGAGAAGAGCTAACTGGGGCTTCTGTGAGCTGAGCCTCTGAACATTATCTCACTGGAGCCTTTGGGGCTGGCCAAGAAGCTCAAAGATATTTGGCCCTTTTCTCCAGGCCTTGCAGCATTGATGCTGGGGCCAGGAGCCCCTGGGTTCTTGTCTGACCCCATTAACAACGGCATTTGCAGAGGGGGCTATCTTGCTCCTCCCGGGCTTTGGCAGCCCCTCCAAGTCCCTGGACTACTGTGGTGACAGGCATCCCCTCTGACCTACCCCAACCTGTCTGCAGGAGGCTACTACTGGCTGGCTGGGCTGCCAGTTCCTGAGTGGGCATGGTACCCTACCTTTGTTGACACGACCATAGCCCTGACCCATTTTCTAGGTAGTTTATGAACTTCACAGGCACCTTCCCTGGCTCTCATTTCGGCCATCATCAGCAGTGGGGCTGAGACCTGCCAGGACCACAGGCCTGTGGTACAGCCCTGCTGAGCCCTCCAGGCCCCTCCCCTGACACCCACTCACACTGCCTATAAGCGGTCCCTGGGCTCTAGAAAGAGAACACATGGGCTCAGCTGGGCATGGCTGCCCTCCATCTTTGTAGCTTTGAGGCAGGAAGACAGGGTCAGGCATGAATGACTGTGAGCCACAGCAGTTAACTCTGGGACCCAGCAACCAAGAAAGGCTGTCACCCAGACTGCCCTGGACAGTCGCAAGGTCATACAAATCCCCTCCAGCAAACAAAAAAAAATCAGTTGCCTGCAACCTCCAAAAGATGGGTACACCCCTTTCCAGAAGTTCTCCCTTCCCTTTGTAATAAAAGCTCCAAGACCGAAAGAGCAGGGCTCTGGAAGTGCATGCTTATTCAACACTCTTCTAGTCTGGAGTGGATTTTCAGTGTGTGTGTGTGTGCTCGTGTGTGTGTGTGCATGTGTGTGCACGCGCATGTGCACATGTTCACATGTATGCCTGTGGGTGCATTGCCACAGCACAGCTGTGGGAGTCAGAGGATAATGCCAAGCATTGGTCCTCACTGGCAGGGTCTCTCATGACTCACTGCCACAGTCACCAGGTTAGCTGGCCTGTGAACTTGAGTGACTCTCCTGTCTCCACCTCCCATCTCACTGTGGCAGGCTGTAACTAGATGCTCAAACAATGTCTAGCTTTGGGTGGGTTTTGGGGAGGGACCTGAACTTTGAACTTGGGCACTCACACTTGCACAACAGGGGCTTTAACCAGTGAACCATCTTCTCAGCCCATATTCTATGCTTTTACTCTCATTTTTTTTTTTTTTTTGAGGTAGTGTCTCACTCTAGCCCATGCTGACCTGGAATTCACTGTATAATCTCAGGCTGGCCTCAAACTCACAGTGATCCTCCTGCCTCAGCCTCCAAAGAGCTGGGATTAAAGGCATGCACCACCACACCCAGATTCATTGTTTTATTTATTTTTAATTTTGGTTTTCAGGGTAGGGTCTCAATCTAGCACAGTCTGGTCTGGAACTCACTCTGTGATTCCTTTCTGGCCTCAAACTCACAGCGATCCTCCTACTTCTGCCTTCCGAATGCTGGGATTAAAGGTCTGCACCACCTCACCCTGCTATTCTTACTTTCAATAAATCTACACTTTCACTACTACTAATCTGTGTCTTGCTCAATTCTTTGAGACACAAAGAACCTGGACAAAGGGCTCTCTGGGAAGAGGCCAAGCCTTGGCATCCTGAAACCTGTTTTTTCACACTGTCGAATGGGAGAGAAAAAATGTCCTGGGCTGCCACAAGAGGTACCCAGTACCATCCAAACAAGTTCCCCTACTCCCCAGGAGTAGGAACATAACTTTGTAGAACTCTGTTTCCACTTTCAAGGTGGAGAAGCTGAGGCTTATAACACAAATCCTGAGGGCACATACCTAGAGGTGAAAAGAGCTCCGGGCAGATGGCATCCCTCTCCTGGGCACCCCTCCTCCGTCTGTGGCATCCCAGGTCCTAACTTCTGGTTCAGCCTGAACTGGAGGTACCAGCTACACAGGTGCTGGGGGAGGTGTCCATTCCTCCCAGAGTAAGCCACAACTGCCTTTCAACTGGCTGGTGGGCACAAGCCTCAGCTCTGCTGCAGGTGGGGCTCTGATCTCCCAGTATACCGCCCTCCATGCTATTACTTCTCCTGAGTCAGGGCATGGGTGTTCCCCAGACCCAAGCTGTCCATCTAGCCTGAGCAAGAAGTGGCATCTCACTGCTCCCTCGAGTGTTCTAGGGTCTAAGGCTCATTCATTAAAGGCTGAGCCCAGAGAAGCCCCCAGACCGGCCTAGTCTCTAAGGTAGGGTCACCTCTCTCAGAGTCACCTGTGGCCATCACTTCTTCTCTGCTCCGTCACCTGCATTCTGCCCCTCTCTACAAAATGCTGGGGACCTGCCTTTGCATTCCTGAAGCTTCTCCCAGTCACTTGAGTCCTCACCAGCACCCAGCCCGTGCATGAGCCAACCCAGCCACCTGTGGGCACCAGTGGGCACACTGCCTTTGTGTACTCAGCTCTGCTGGGTATTATAGACACACTGGCAGTGAGGGATAGTGACTGACCACATAAGAACAGCACAGCATGGCCTGGGCTGGGACAGAGGAAAGCCCAGGATCAGGTGGGGGCACTCAGAGTGCCTGGGCAGAAACCACACCTACCAAACCCAAGTGTGGCAGGAAGGAGGACATGGCATTTATGTTTCAGCAGGTTGGGACCCAGGCGCAGTGTGATTGAGACCCCAGGAGGGAAGAGACTGTGCCATCCTCACCGAAACCATGAGAACAGGCTGTTTCACACTGCTGCTGGCCTCCCCGCTGGGCTTGGAGCTTCAGCACAGCAGAAACCTCCTCGGCCCTCTGCTCACCTGGACTGTAGCGGAAGCTGAGCGGCAGAGCTGGGGCAGGAGCTAAGCTGCACAGGGTCCCAAGTCTCCAGGCTGCCTGGACTACTCTCTGACCACAGCCTTGGAGTCAGGCTGTCCAGTGGCTTTGCTATGGAGCTCCTTAGGACTCTTAGGGCAGGCTGCACTCCACTCTGGGATGAAAGCCTGAACCCTCTGTGAGGGACTCATAAGTTCAAGACCAGAGGGGTCCTCCACACTCAGGGCCACAGAATCCCCAAAGAGTAGCTGCTCCACCAGCACCAGCTCCCAGGGACTGAGACGGGCGGCTTACTCCATAGCCCAGTGATGACCGGCACAGAACATGGCCCTGAGGACATCCCGACAGGGAAGGAAGCGAGACAGGATGAGGATGCCCCACTGTGCCCAAAGGGTGGCACCAGCACCCCAGAAAGCCAGCCTAGCCACCAAGCTAAAGCCATTGCCCCAGAGCAGCAGCCATGACTGAAGCTGGGGGCACTAGTCTTTCCTGGGATGGCAGGCTTGGCCCCAGTGCAGCTCCGAGGATTTCAGAGTGGAGACCCTGCAGCCTGAGAGGCCTGGCCCTTTAAGCCGGCCCTACGCTCAGATGAGTCACAGTGAATCATGGAGGGGCCCCAGGCTCCCACCCTGCTTCCCACATGAACAGCCTCTGGGCTGGGAAGCAGACTGTTTATTTGGGGTTTCTTGACAGCCCCACCCCCACACGAGGCTGGAGCCAAATGCTCTAAAGGCCAAACTCAGCTATTGGCTTTTTTTTTTGATTTTCAAAAATCAACTAAACTAGAATCCAAAGGCCCTGGAAGTTTTGGTCAGGACCCTGACATAACAAACCCATTTTAAGGCCAGGTGTCTTCTGGGGCATCCCAGGAGAGGAAGAGAAGACCAGCGCGTAGCTGGCGATGGAGGAGGAAGGGGGAGCCACCCAGAGAGAAGCTGGTTTCGGGACTCCATCTCCAACATCCCTGCCTGGCAGGGCTTCTAGGAGCACTGAGGGACAATGACGGCCTCTGAATGAGGACTGTGTCCTGCTCTGGTCAATCATAAGTGCCATGAGACAGATGGGGAAACCAAGGCCCAGAACAGGAATGTGAATGACCAAGTCACACCATAGAACGACCTCACGCCATTACAGAGATTGTGCACTGATCAATTCTAGGATATCAGAAAGCAGTGTAGGCCATATGTCCTGGAGTTAGAACTTGAACACCTGTGCATCTGTCCTGCCAGAGGCACATCCAACTCTGCTACTTCCTACAAAAAGACCCCACACGTCTCCTAAGCTCTTTGTGCCTCAGTTTCCTCATCTGTGAAATTTGGGCAGCAGCAGGCATCCTCCCTGGGTTACTGGACAGTTGAGATGACGAATTATCTTGGTGAATGGTGGATGCGCTGCCAACCAACCTAGACGCTGACAGGTGGGGTATCTGCTACACATTTGGGAGGGTGAAAACAACCTTTGCTGAAAGCACCCCAAACTCATCACTTTTCACTGCATGCTCATCCAGTTGTAGCCTGGAGACCGTCTCATAAGAGGTGCCTGTGGTCCCTGGGAGGCTACCATGGCCTCCTGACACACATAGCAGCGGCTAGGAGAACCTCCTCCACAGTTGGCTCACCAGCTAGGTCTGGAACTTCACAACCAGAGGCACCCAGCTGGCCTCGAACCAAGGCTGGACAGCCATCCCATTGGTCAAAAGAGCAGCATGGACCTGGAGATGTGCCAGGGAGGGGTCATGGGGACTGGTTTTGTATCTTGGGTGAATCCTCTGACCTCTCTGAGCCTGATTTTCCCACCTGTAAAACAGAGTTATAGTTCCTGCCTTAGAGAACTACGGCAGGAATTCAGTGAAGGCAGACACTTGCCCAGTCTGGCATCACAGTGGCCACGAAGGGGAGGAGGTGTGTCTGCTCCAGACTGGGTGGACACCTTCCCCACCTTGCTTTTCCAGACAGGTCCTGGGCACAAGGGTAAGAGAGAGCACATCCACCCTCCTTGGAGCCACAGCTGGATCTGAAGCTGGTGTTCTTGGCTGGGTGGGGGAAGGCTAGGGGTCACTCGAGGACAAACTGTCAAGTAGAGGAAAAACACAGGGAGCTGTGCATCCTGGGAATTGCGCAGCCAACAGAGAGGTGGCTGTGGGGCTGAGGCTGCAGACACGAGCCTCCAGGTGCCCAGGCCTCAGGGAGAGTACAGAAAGATACTCTTTGGGAAGAGACAAGATGATGTTGTGCCCAGTGAGTGGTCACAGGCCTGGGTAGTTAGGTGGATGCCCTGCTGGCCTGGGCCTCTAGGGCTGAAGGTAAAGATACTCCAGGCAGAGGGAAACTGTGTGCAGGTGACATTGGAACATGTGAGTTGAGAAAAGCCAGGACAGAGGGAAGAGTGCTGGGAGATGAGGTCTCAGGCAGGGCCTAGACACTGATTCCCGAGCACTGTTTGGGAAAGCATCTGACCCACAGGCTGTGCTGTGGCCATGGATGGATGGAGTGCCAGGCCAGATGCTCAGCGGGGGTACCTTGCTTGACCACGTTTTTGCTGCTCTGAGGACAAGGGTTCATAACGTCATCGTATTTCTCACCACTTAGGTACATCCTCATAAAAGCCACACAGGATGGCCACTTCCTTCTGGGGCTCAGAGAAACAATGAAAAGAAGTCTGGGGGACAGGGACTAAGGGTGAACTGTCTCTTGCCTTGAGTACCCTGGGTACACTGCAGCATCAGAACCTGCTCTTACAAGGAACCAACAACATTCCCTACCATGTGGCACTGAATCCTAAGAATCTCTGGTGACCATCTCTCTCCTCACCTGCTGTGAGGCCTGAAGGGAAGGCTGGCTGCCCAGAGCTGTGCAGCGGGGCATGCAAGTGTGAAGAATGCAGCTGGAACAGGACACAAGGCACCAGCAAGGCAAACCCCAATGCTCTGGCCTCATTCATCTCCACCCTTTCAAGGTGCATAAAGGAAGGGAACTGGATGTGGACAGGTCTAGATAAGATGTCTGGCCTAACAGGTCATGAAGCACACCTCCCACGCCTTCCCATAACACATAGACACTGTCCACAAACACATGGCCAGGGCTACTGGAACCTGTCACACCCCTACCTGCCAACATACACACACACACACCCTACACGTGTCCCCTGCAATGTCTGGTCAGAGTCTGTCCCTTGCCTCTCAAAACCTCAGTGCCCTGCCTCCATGATAGGCCCCACCATCCATCCCATCTCTCCACCATTCTGTCAGTCCTGGGGCCAGATCCCGTGGAGCTCCTTCCTCAGCCATCACCCTCCCTAGGGTACATCAGTAGCCTTGGTCCATGCTGGCCTTGCTATAGCTGAGCTGGTAGGGACCCACATCACTGGACATTACCATTCTTATACCTGCAAGGGTCCTCAGCCTCCTGAGGACCAGCCACACCACAGCTCCTCCAGGCTATTGAAGGCCTGGGTTTGACTCTCTCATCTCCAAAGCTCAGAGGTAGGATGTCCTAGGCTGAGCCCTGGTGGGTGGCCAGTGTGCAGTGGGCTGGGGCTCAAGCTCCCCTAGCTGGATTCTTGGCTGTGGCAGTCTTGGTACAGGCTAGAGCAGAGAGGGCCTGGGCATACCAGATGCTACAGGCCAGCTAGTCTATCCCAGGAGGCGGAGGAAGACATAGGGAACACGTCATCTTGCCTGATTAGTCTCAAATTCCAAGACATGCTCAGCCTGGGAAGCTGCTAAGAGGATGGAAGACAAAAGACACCCAAAGCTCTTAAATAAACAAGGCTGGGAGAGGCCAGCAGAGCCTGCCCCAGGCCTGCAAAATAAATGCTGATTGTGAAATCTGCACGTAGAGCACCTCAGGGCTCCACATGCCCTGCAAGGCCAGGTGTCTGCTGCTGCTGCGGGGCTGGGTGTGCCAGCTCTGCTGTCTGAGATGGCCACTGCCTCAGTCAGAGTCCAAGTGTAGCTCATGCCAGAAACAGGCACCTCTACTCTGAAAACGCTCTCCTTACTTGAAGATGGGGTCCACATGGGGCCCTCTGAGCAGGGCTGAGCCTTCCGTCATTTCCACTGGAACCACCCAAGAGGGGCTGGAAAGGCCATGGGTCCCCAAGGCCAATGAATCACCTAGTTATTTCACCTACTGAGTGCAGAGGGGTACTGGAAGGACTATGAGGTCCAGAGTGAGCAAGACCCAGGGAAAGCAGATGGGTCAGGGAGCAGCTAACTCAAGCCATGTCATGAGGCTAGTAGAGGTGACCTGGGACAATGGGAGGGAAAGCGGCTCAGGTGATGGGACATATGAGCCCAGGCAGAAAGATGAACAGACTAAGTAAATGCACGGGAGGCAGCAGGCACACCATGTGCAACGGCCCTGAGGTGGGAGGGAGATTGGTGATTTGGGCAGAGGAGGAAAAGGTGGTGTGAGATGGCATGAGTGAGGCTGGGTACCAGATGGTAGACACAAGACCTTGAGAGTCCAGATAAGTGTGGGCAAGCCCTTGGAGGGGAACTTGCTGGTGACAGGCAGGAGAGATTAATCAGAGGCCCCTTGGCTGCTGGATGGAGACATGATGGAGGAAAGATGAGGAAGATGGACATTACCAGAAGCCAGTGTTGGCTGGGCCTCCCATTGCCCCTCTATCAGTGCTGTCACCCCCATGCTTCTGAACAATGCTGTCTCAGTGTCACCCGCACATGGAGCTCATCAGTTGTCCCAGCCCCCAACACATGCATGAGCTCTGGGGCATCTGGATGCTGTGGTTTTGTGGTGAGGCTGAGTGGTGACCACAGTGACAGCAGATTGGAGGTGATGAGAGGTTCAGAGGTGATAAAGGCTGGGACTTCAGCATGCCAAGCCTGTGTTATCTGCTGAGCTGGGAGAAGTGGTTAGAGACAGACTAGTCCAGAAGGCTCCAGGCCTATATACCCAGCTCTGAGGAGTGGTTAATGGCAGGGAACTGAGCCAGCCTTGTTGGTAAGATGCAGGGCCGGTCCACATGGGTGTGTAATGCCCTGAGTACCAGATGACAATAGCACAGGGTGCCTGTAGGAATTAAGTGGCAACTGAACTGGCACTTACTATATCACACAGTCTCCAGACAGCCAGCAGCACCATGCTACCGTCCCTCACCTATCTGTGCTGCCTGGAGATGAAGCCAGATGGGTTTCCCCTCAGGAATGGGACTAAGGCTCTTAAAAACAGGTGTTGTACCCTGGATCTCTCTCCTATGCTGCCAGCTTGCCCTCTGCCCACTCCGTTTGGACACACTGCTTCTTCCCATTAAGGGGACTTGGCTCTCACCACACCACAGAGCCTCCATTGGCCTTGACCTTGGACTTCCATCCCCGAGCCAGTGAGATGTGAATAATGTTTGTCCCTTATAACCCACCCGTTCTCAGGTACTTTACCGTGACATCCCTGAACAGACTAGGGCATCTGCCTCCCTAAACCCTGCAATGGCTCACCTGTGGCGCTTCCCAGCCTGGGTGTTCAGGGTCACCTAGCACTTGGGAGGAGGCAAGTGCTGTGCCAGGAAAAGAACAGCTCCTGCAACAATCCCCAGGAAGCCATGGGCTTGGTGCTGGTTTGCCCGTGGTTCTTTCGTGGCCTTCGATGGGCCCAGGCCTGTGTGGGCACACCTGAGGAACACGCTCAGGTTTCCCCGCTGTGAGCGGGTGCAGAACTTGGGTTTTCAGAAGGCACACAGTTTGGGCAACTTTGCCTGACAGGACAACGTCTAAACCCTGCTGACACCATGCTCATGGCCTCCCATTGTCCTATTTCTGTAGAACTGCCCAGTTGGGCTGTCACCTCCACCCTGTCCTGAGCTACCTGCACGTTCCAACATGGTCCAGAACATAGAACTGCTCCCACTTTCCAGAATGGCTCCCCACTGCATGGAGAAATAGCTTCCATCCTTCAAGATGCCATATAGATGGCCCCCAGCAGCTGGCCCTGGTGCTCACCACTCAGGGCTGAAGGTTGACAGTACACAGGGTCCCTTCTCATCCGCATGAGCCCAGAGGCTGGCTAGGCTTCAGCAAGGACCAGTCAGCATGCACTGGAGCAGAACCTGCTGCCCTCAGCAACACCCCAAACAAAGACCAGGTCATAAGGGTTTCTACCATTTTTCTCCATGCACAGGGTCACTCTGTGAGGCAAGAAGTGATCTAGAGCCAGCTTGCAGGCCAAGGAAGGCTGCGCAGGGACTGGAGATTCTCTCCTGTAGCTTGTCTCCACAGAGACCTAGACAATCACAGCCTCAAACTGTCTCCTGGAGACCAGGCCAGAGACCTGAGGGCCACCTGAGGACCCTGAGAAACGAATCTAGCTGTGTCACGGCTATGGAAGCAGCCAAGCCTACCTGATGCTACTGGGCCATGGCACTAGGTTTCAGTTCTGACTTGTTCTGTGGTCTTGGGAACAGCATTTACCTTCCTGGGCCTCAGTTTCTCCACTTGAAAGATCAAAGGACTGGTTGGACAGTTTCTAAAGTCGTGCTCAGGGAATGTGGGCGTCGAGCTCAGTCCTCCATCTGGACGTCAATTTCCCCGGAAGAAAGGCTTCCCATCCCTTGAGGAGCTTACCCGAGGGGCAGGCGCCCTTCTGCAGCTGGCGCACGGGCGTGCCCGAGAGCTGCAGAGCGCGGCGGCTGGCTGCCTGCAGAGCGCACACGTCGGCATAGGTGTGCCCGTCGGTGCCGCACACGGCGTGCGTCCAGCGGCAGCGGCACACGCCGCGCACACACTCCAGACTGTCCCCGCACGGTGCGTCCAGGGGGCGGCCGCAGGGCTCCCCCTCGCTGGCAGCGCACACCAGGCAGCAGTTGCAGAGGTCCGGCACGTAGCCACCCGGACAGCGCGGGCTGGGGCAGCGCGACACGTCGCAGCGCGCGGGGCACGGCTCCCGGGCCAGGGCCAGGGCCAGGGCGGCCAGCGTGGCGAGGAGCAGAGCGCAGGACTGCATGGCTGCGAGGCAGTTGGTGAGGGCGACGCGCGGGGACCTCCTCCAGGCCGCGAGGCGAGAGCAGCGGAGGGCCCAGAGCTCAGGCGAGCTCAGGCACGGCGCAGGGACCAGGGCCGCTCCCAGCCGACACTTTGAGGGAATGGGGCCCAGACGCTTTTAAGGCGACAGCAGGCCCTCCCTTGCTGGAAGGGGAGGCCTGTCCTTCCCGGCGGCTCCGCCCCGCCTGGCCTGGACCCACCCACAGCCTTGGGCTATGGCTGCCTGGTGGGGACCGGGCGTGGGGGGCGGCACTCCAAGGGACAGGCTACTAGGGACAGGCAACTAGGCCCATGGGTGAGGGCCATGGGCAGGGGGAACTGCCACGAAGCACCCACGTCCTAGCTAGCTTTGTCCCAGGGACCTGGACACACTCCCATAGATATGAACAAGTCTAAGCAGGGTGTACCCCCAACTCTGGCTCCTAGTCAGTCATCCCTCTCCACCCTCTGCAAGAGGGGTGGGGTGGCTCAGTAGGACTCCGTCCTCATTGGGGCAGACCCTGGGAGTTAGCTAGTGCCCCAAACTACTCCTGGCTTCAGGCTGGGGGATTTCCTCCCTAATTTGGAAGAGGGCCTCTCTGCCCTCTGCAGGGGGTCTCTTCTTGGCTCTGTCTCCTAGATCTGAAACTGTTTGCTGCCTGGAGTGCCTTTCCAGGTTTCCTGGCCTCTGAGGCAAGCATCTGTGACCTCAGGGCACTTGGGAGTGCTTGGGATACCTGAGGTCAGAGGGCAGGAGTAGGAAGTGGGTAGTGGGTTCCCTTCTGATCCCTCCATCCTTAGCTATTCTCTGAATC
This sequence comes from Dipus sagitta, assembly GCA_036346955.1. Lineage (NCBI taxonomy): Eukaryota > Metazoa > Chordata > Mammalia > Rodentia > Dipodidae > Dipus > Dipus sagitta. The sequence goes on along the minus strand of CM070781.1, from coordinate 1,808,936 downwards.
ACAACGTCAGAGGCAGAACCTGCCCCCCAACCCCCCGGCTCAGGTAGCTCTGCCTGGTGACAGAACATTTTGCTTGCGATGAGGTGGCAAGGGTCAGAGGAGCCAGTAGGCCTCCCTGAGGAGGTCATCCTAGAAGGTGACTGCAGAGGGCTTGGGTATGCATGCCACTTGCCCAGACAGGGCTGACACACCTGGTCTGCTATTGTAGAGTGAGAGCAGAAATCCTGGGCAGCAGAGTGGGCTGTGTGTCACACCCTGCAGGAGAGGATCTTTACCTTCTGGCTGCTTGGAGATGCCAGGAGAGAATTCTCAAAGAACAAAGCAAATCAACCACATTTAGCACGGGGAGTGCTCCCATCATAACATGGGAGCAGTACATTGTGATAAAGTGCTGTATTGTGTGGCTTTTTGGGGTACAGGTGAATGCACCAGGCCTGGATCAGCTTTTACTGTTTGGGAGAAGGGATACCAGTGGGCCCAGTGTGGCTCAGAGACTGTTCTGCTTTCTCAGGTGACAGTCATAGGCACCACAGTGGTCAGGGCAGGTGTCCCCACTGAAAAGCAGGCTGGACTACAGCAAGAACTGGCCAAATGAAATTTCCATCCAAGCTCATGGGCATCCAGGTGAGTGATGGAGAGAGTTTTCGGAGGGAGGGGTTGGGAAGAAGGACCGGAGAGTGGGAGGCTGGATCTGGGAGACACTTTTGGGCACTGCCCAGGGGCTAGGCAAAGGAGTAACCACACCAGACAGAAATGTCTGAGGAAGTAGGTGGTGGGGACTTTGGGTGTGAGTGCACACAGGCCTCAGAGAGGCTGGTGACCTGAGCATGGCGCTTCAGGACACTGGGCTCCCTCTTTCCAAAGAGTGACAAGTGGCTCCCACTAAAACGTTAAAGTGCGAGTTTGCTTTGAAGTTGTGGACAACTTCACACCATTTCTTGGAATGACTCAGAACACCATGGGTTGGAGACTTCAGGGTGGTCAGGCTCTTGGCTCATGTCTCAGTGGGATGGGCTGAGGCCTGCAGCCAGAGGGAAGCTATGATCCAGGAACAGAGAGCCTAAAGGGCCCAAGAGCTTTTCCTCCACTTTTCATCTGTAGCTGGAGAAAGTGGGTCTTGGGCTCCAGGGCTGGATGCTATTGCAGACCAGGCTTCAACAACTCTCTACAGTTTACAGGTGGCTACAGTTGTTGCTTCAGGCTGTCCAGAAACCCCTCGAGTATTATTTGGCCCCCTGTGCTCACCTGCCCTGAGAGGCAGCATTCTTTGTGGGCCTAAGCCTCCCCTTTTCTATCTGCAGGTCAGTGTATGCTTTCCCCTCCAGACCACTCTGCCTTTGGTGAGCACCTGATAGGAGACTTACAAGTACTGTGCATAGACCTTTTAGTCCCCTGTGTGGAGGAGAAACTGAGGCTCAGAGTTAAAGAACAAGTGTAGCAGTCGCTTCCCTTACAGCAGGAGCGTTGGGGCGAGGCTGGGGGAGGGGGCTGCCTTTGTTCTTCCCAAGCTTCCAGAAAGCCCTCTGCAGACAGCGACAGTGGCTCCCCCTGCTGCTTCTGCCCTTAACTGCTTCACGTTCAGTTAGCAAATGCCTGTGGGCCCTTCCCTGGAATCCAAGTGTCCCCAGTCCCTGGCCTCCTGTCCAAAAGCTTCCAAGCATTCCCTGAACAGTCCTTGAGGGAAGGTCCAGGGCTCACCCACTCTCAGGAAAGCCAGGCTAGATGATACTTGTGACAGTCTCTGTCATTGGCCCGTATATGTAGGGTTCATCCTCCCTGGGTGTCCCTTCTCCAGTTGTGATGGCAGCTGACTTGGTTACTGCAGACTCATCTTTCACCCTGTCCTCTCCTGTCCCCACACACTGCTGTTTTTCATCTTCAGAGCACAAGAAGCAGCCAGGCGGGGCCAGGTTTAGCTTCTCCTGAGAGCCCCAGCCTGTCGCTCATGCTGGGTCAGAGCAGGACATCAGTGCTGGGGTTGGGGCTTCCAGACCTTTCTATCAAACCCTGGCTGCAGCCAGGGCTTCACATAGAATGATGTCACAGCTCACATGGCTTTGGGGGTCCTTGGAGATTGTCTCTGGTCACATTTGCCTCTCTAGCTATGTTAGTGGGTGATGGCCCCTGCCCCGGGTGATGACATGGGACACCATCTGCTGCCCCTTCTTTGGGCACATCCTCACACTGAGGGACAGAGAAGTTCAGGACTTTTGAAGCTAGCTGCTGTGGGGAGTCCTGTAAGGGAGGGAGGAGGCAATCTTCATTCTATCCCTGAGGCAGCAGAGTATAGCGAGGTGCAGTCATGTGTCCCAGGTCACACAGTTGCTTCTGCACAAGAGAAGCAGGACAGGGGTCTATCCTAGCTTCACCTTCTCTACCCTGACTTGTGTGCAATGGATGCCCAGTGAAAGGAAGCCAGGGCTGAGCAGGGCCACTCAGGGTCATGAGGACTGCAGGACTTCTGAGTGGGAGCATTTGGGAGGGGCTGGTAGCCTGGCCTGACTTCATCAGGTGGGGCCTAGAAAGGGACTGAGCCTTTCTGAGAGACACGGCAGAATAGTGGTTGCAATGGTATGTGTGGGGGTAACTTGGGGCCCTCCAGTATCTGAGTGGTCCCCACTGGCAGCCAGCAAGGGGCTGGGGAACTCATTCCTAGAAACACAATCTGCAAGACCTGAACACCCTCGTCCTCACTGGGCCTGCAGTGGAAGGCTTGTGGGCTCTGAACAGAGGCTGCTGGGTCCTGCCTGTAGGAACTAGGTGATAAACCAGGATGACTCCAAGCCACAGGGTCTTTGGATTGTTACATGGTTCAGGGGGTGCATGGGAAAGCTGAAGTGTGACTGCCAGGTGATAGAAGGGTTGCAGATGGAAAGGAAGGGTGTGATGGGGATGGGCGAGTGGAGACAGTCCCCAGGTGCTGCTCCTCTCCTTGCATCTTGAGCCCATGGAGTAGACAAGCACTGTTCCTCTCCGCCGTGCTCTGCCCGAGGCCCTAACCAGCCAGGCTCCCACTCTCTCTCCAGTTCCTCACTGCTGCCTACACCTTTCCCCTCCTTCCTCCTTCCATCCCTCCCTTCTTTCCTTCCTTCCTTTATTTCTTTCTTTTTGTCTTTCTGTCTTTCTTTTTTGAGACAGGGTCTTATTCTGTAACCTGGTCTCAAACTCATGGTAATCCTCCTGTCTCAACCTCCCAAGTTCTGGGATTACATGAGTAAGCCACCATGCTCTGCTTCCATGTTCATTAAAAAAATTATTTATTTGTTTGTTTGCAAGGAGGGAGGGAAGAGAGAGAGAGGGAGAATCCAAGTCCCCCAGCTATTGCGAAGGAACTCCAGATACATGAACCACTTTGTGCGTCTGGCCTTACATGGGTACTGAAGAATGGAACCCGGGTCGTTAGGCTTTTCAGGTAAGTGCCTTCACCACTGAGCCATCTCTCCATCCCCCATGCTCATTTTTATTTTTTTGAGGTAGGGTTTCACTCTCTCAGGCTGGACCTGGAATTCCCTATGTAGTTTCAGGCTGGCCTCCAACTCACAGCAATCCTCCAACCTCTACCTCCCGAGTGCTGGGATTAAAGGTGTGCACCACCACACCCGGCTTCCCCATGCTCATTTTTATAGCAGGAGGAGAGTCAGAGGAAACTCTGGGACTTTGTGGAGGTCTTCTGGGGACCTTGAGGGGAGTGGCTACACCATGTCTGTATCTTGGATCACACTGTACCTGTGGCTGCTGCTCCTCAGCTATCAGCTGATCAAGCTGATAAAACCTGTTAAGTTGGAGTCAATTTAAATGGGGTCTTCTTAGGTTACCACCACTCTGGTGGTCATACAGGGCACTGGCCCAACCAGACCCCAACAATGAATGGGATTCAGCAAAGAGGACTCAGTTGGGAGCAGGCAGGGTGAACCTGCCTCATGGAGAGGACTGTCTCCAGCTGTCACACTGTGTCATAGGCTAGAGACTTGTAAAGGAATGTATTTCTTACAGCTCTGGAGTCAGGGAGTCCAAGGTAGAGGGACTGTATCTGGTGAGAGCCTTCCTGCCATGTCATAACTTAGGGAAGACATGTGCTAGCTCAGGGCCACCTTCTGCTTAAAAAGCCACTGATCCCTTCGTGTACCACCTCACGACCTCTGTCCAGATGGCCTTCGGAGGGCTTGCAGAGAACAGCAACATAGGGGTTGGGACTCCTTCAGACCACTTCAACACTGTGCAGCAGGATTTCCATGCCACAGGTGAAGTATGAGACTGAGAGAAGTGTAGTGACTCTGGAAGCCATGTGGCCTTTTGGTGGTAGCTCAAGGATTGCCTGGTCTCAGAGCCTGCACAGCTCTGGCTCCCAGGTGGCCTTGTTCAGTCTGGCCTGTGCCTACCACATTGGATGCCAGAGCTGGCCACTTCTCTGTACCACTGGAATCTCTGGGCAGTGTGCCAGAAGTGTGCCTTGGCATGGGTGTCCTTATGATACTTATGCCCCTAGCAAGGAATATGTGGCTCACTGTAGGCTCTGATGCCAGGGTCACTGTCCCATCAGCTCTGAGTGCTTAGACTTTGATGAATCCAGCCTATGATTTCACTGGTGCCCATTAATCACTCTGATCTCAATGTTTTCTTCTTTAAAATGGGTATGCAAACTTCTGCCCTCCTACACAGTGTGCCTTTCAGCTGTTGGTGAGGGACCCTTAACCAACAAGGACAGAAACAGGGCCTCTGCCAGCCTCAGGAAAGCTACTACCTCAGAGTGACCCTCAGGAAGAGATGCATCCCAGTATGGATTCTGTGACCAATGGTCTCCATCATAAATTCAGACCTTCCACCCACCTGGTGTCTCCTGACCTCAAGGGAGCATGACCCAGAACTTCCTTCTAGGCCAGGACCAGCTCCCAGCCTGACCTCCTAGTGATCCTGGCTGACAGATTGCACTTCTGACCTCTGTTTCCAGGACCTTCACTGCAGGGGCCTCCCTCTCCCTCACTGACTTTCAGACTCTCCTTGTAAGAGGCAGCTTTGGGAGGGAAATACCATGGTTTGTTGTCTGTAAGTATAGGATATATATATATTTTTTTGAAGGGCAGCTTTACCAGGACAACATACCTAGCATATAACTCTCCTTTTTAAAGCGTATGTGTGGCCCATTGCTTTTTTGGTAATTTTGCAGATATGTGAAATTATCACTACATCAATGTTGTAACTTCTTCATTACCCCCAAGACCCCATATCTGTCATCTCTACCTCCCCTCTGTCAGCCCCTGGCTGTTTCTAGGGTTTCGCTGATTCTGGGCATCCGTGAGAATGACCACACTGTATGTGATCTTCTGTGTCTGCCTTCTTTCCCTGGTCATCACAAATTCGGTTCATCCACACTGTGGCGTGAATCAGTGCTTCATTCCTATTTAGGGCTGAGCAATATTTCATTGCCCAGAGAGACCACATTTGTTTATGCATTCATCTGCGACAGACTGGGGAGCTGGCTCCACTTTGGCTATTACCAGTAACTCTGCAGTGAACATTCACATACAAGGTCTTGTGCAGACAGACGGTCTCAGTTCCTTTGAGGGCATACCTAGGAGTGGACTGGCTACATCATGTGGTAGCTCTGTGTTTAACCATTTGAGGAGCCACCAGACATTTCTGCATGTTTCCGTATGACTATTCTCCCACCCATGACATGCGAGGCTCTGATTTCCCTACCTCCTTGCCAATTCTATTTTCCATTACACAAAGAACTTTTGTTGCCATCCCAGGAACCTTGGCCTGACGTTTCATTGTGGTTTTGATCTGTGTTTTCTGTAGGACTGACGTTGAGGGTATGATCATGAATGTTAAGTCACCTCTGTCAAGAGAGATGTCTTGTCAGATGTTTTGGCCAGTTTCTAGTTGGCCTATTTGTCTTCCTGAGTTGTGAGAGTTCTGTGTATGTTCTGGGAGAAACCTTACCATTGTACACATTGCCAGCTTGGCCTCTCGTCCTGTGGGCTTCTTTCCAGTCGTGATAGCATTCATTGCTGCCCAAAGGTCAATTCTGAAGGGGTGCAGCTTATCTATTTCCTTCCTTCATTTATTGATTTATTACTATTATTTATTGATTTTTCTTCCTTTCTGTATGTGTGTATATGTGTAGAATATATGTGGTATGTGATGTGTGGTAAATCTGCACGTTGTGGCTCATGCCTTTAATTTCAACACTTGGGAGGCAGAAGCAGGAGGATTGCCTTGAGTTTGAGGCCACCCTGAGACTATATAGTGAATTCCAGGTCAGCCTGGGTTAAAGCGAGACCCTACCTTAAAAAGCCAAAAAGGGGCTGGAGAGATGGGTTGATGGCTAAGGCGCTTGCCTGTGAAGCCAAGTACCCAGGTTCAAGTCCCCATTACCCTCATATGCCAGATGGTAGTACATGTTTCTGGAGTTCTTTTGCAGTGGTTAGAGGCCCTGGCATGCCATTCTCTTTTTCTCTATCTGCCTCTCCACATCTCAAATAAATAAATAAATAAAATATTTTTTTAAAAGCCCAGAAGTCATTAAATGATGTGTGGTGGGTTATGTGTGGTATATGCACGTGAGTGTGCAGGTGGCAGAGGAGACCTTTCTCTGTCCTCTTTTGCTCATCTGGGTACTTCTTCCTCAACCTTGAACTGCCATTTTCAGCCAACAAGCCCCAGAGATTCTAGTTCTCTGTTCCCTTCACCCTTCTCTCACCACAGGCTGGGGTTACAGACATGCATGGCCACATCTAGCTTCTTTGTTTTGTTTGGTTTTGGTTTTGGTTTTTCAAGGCAGGGCCTCACTGTAGCCCATACTGACTTGGAATTCACTATGTAGTCTCAGGGTGGTCTCAACTCACGGTGATCCTCCTACCTGGCCACACCTGGCTTTTTTTTATACAGTATAAGAATGTATTTTCCTAAGATATTCATTATGGACCAGTAATGCATTTAAATACAATGCTTTAAAACATTATGCACAAAGAGCTTACAGATCACATTTAATAACAAAATATCTAGTTGTAATCATAAAAACACATGTTAAAAACATGTGTTTTTATGATTACAATTTAATTTTCAAAACCAAACATTAAGTATTAAGTATATCACTTTATAGCAAAGGACATTTAAGTGGATTGCACAAACAGCAAGCAGACTTGTGTTATAAGAGGTGAAAGAAGAAAATTATAATTAAGCCCAGAAGTTAAAAGATAGTATTCAGACACTTCTGCTTAAATGAGGCCTAATTTTATAAAGAACCAGGTCACTGAGTATTGGATTTTTATAAAAACATAATTATCTGTGTCAGCTGGTACCCCCCGCTTTGATAATTTGTGATCGATATCTAGTAATTTCCTAAACCATTAGTGTAGCTTTCAGATGCTGTGTGTGTTATATTTCCTTGCAAATGAACTGAGGCCCTGTCACACTCAAACATGTCAAGTAAAAATTGGTCCTAGAGACTTTATCCATGAATTTAGTAAGTATTTATTGAAAACCTACCTTTGCCTTGCCTCCAGAGCTCACTACTGAAAATGCAGCTGCTCAAACCCCGGCTCTGCATCACTGAGCCTTTAATTCATCTTTGAAGACACGCAGAGATAGAGATTTTCTCTGTTAGGACAAAGCTTTCTTTGGACTTTCATCAGGTGTATTTCTTAAGGGTACACATTCATATAATATAGCCTCCTCTCTGTCTGTCATTTGGTACTTAAGTCTATGTCATGTATTTTGTCTTCCCTTTCAGTTTTCTACAACCTATTCTTTGAGTTTTGTCCAGCCCGTGGGCTTTTCCTGCAGCTTGGTGCCAGCAAGTGTTCCTGCTGTCCTTTGCTTTCCTTGTCCTAGTCTGGCCATCTGGATTTTACCATCTTCCCTCCCTAGACTTCTTATCCACAAGATGACTAGTAGTGACACTGCCTTAAAGGGCAGGTCCTCAGTGAGTTCTGCTCATCAGCACTGCCAGTCAGTGCTTCTTTGCTCAAAGATACGTGTACACTTCAGATCTCCTCTGCAACAACATCTTTCTGAACGCTGTTCAAAAATATCCTCAAAAAATGGTTTCTTGAGGATTTCTGTCATATAAGTTGGTATTAAAAGAATACATAACTCAATAAAGATGTTTCTACTTTTGTCAATTCAATTACAAATACTGAATTTTGCAAGATCATAGTTAATATATTTGGTGTAAGACATTAATTTATAGATACAGTGGATAGATCTAAAATTCACTTTTTTGCTTCATGATGAGAAATTAAAATATATAAGATATATTAAGGTTGAAACTTAAAAAAATACCCTAAACAATAAAAAACTAAGACAGATTTTCACTGAAATGTCTATTAACTTCATCAGACTATATAGTAATCAAACTACGAGTTTGCAAGTAAGATAATATCAAGTCAATTGTTATCCACGACCCATAATCCTTTTATATTTTAACTCAAATACAAGTATTATGTAAGAGTAAGTGAACTTTAACTTTCCAAATATTCTGGCTAAGAATTATTAGTCAAGTAAGATAATCCATTTGCCGCAAATGAACTGTCTATTGTTGTGAGGTAGCAGTTGTCAACTGGACCACCTTCTGTGGACCACCTTCTGCCCTCCACTCATGAGACTTCCCATTTCATATGAAAAGTATGAACAAGGGACAGGAGAGCCACCATTCATTGTTTCTTTGATTCTTGGTGTTTTCATAGTATCTTAAATACCTGATTTCAATTTTACAACAAAACAAACACCAATATTTATTCTGGTCAGTAATTGTTGCAGTCAGGTTCACATTGCTGGTAGAAATTACCCAACCAAGAGCAGCTGGTGGGACAAAAGAGGTTTATTTTGGCTTACGGGCTCGGAGGGAAGCTCCATGATGGCAGGAAAAATGATGGCAAGAGCAGAGGGTGGGCATCACCCCCTGGCCAACATAAGATGGACAATAGCAACAAGAGAGTATGCCAAACACTGGCATAGGGAAACTGGCTATAACACCCATAAGCCTGCCCCCAACAATACATCACCTCCTCGAGGTGTTAATTCCCAAATCTCCATCAGCTGGGACCCTAGCATTCAGAACACCTAAGTTTATGGGGGACACCTGAATCAAACCACCACAGTAACTGTGCTCCAAGTTGCATGTATTAATGACTTCCAGTGCGATCTCTAGGAATACTTCATAGTTCTGAATCATGCTTTAGAAAAACATTTCCAGCAGTCTGAGCAGGATTTATTCCTATTCCATCACCGGCAATAATTGCACTTGTTGCTGCAGAAACTGTAAATTCTTCTGCTGCATGCTTTAAGACTGCTGTGAAAGGTGTGCTTTCAGGAGCACTGAGGACTTTGTAGGGCAGCTGCGGGTCCAACGTGAGCGTGATCTTAAAGGACACCTTCAACATGGTGGAGCCGCACCGATGCCCCGCAGCCCCAGTCTTGAGCCCCACACCTAGCTTTTCACATGGGTTCTGGTGGAATCAAACGAGTGGTATGAATTCTGGTAGAACTGAATCCAAGTGGCCTCAGGTCCTCATGCTTAAGCTGCAAATGCTTCTGGTGGCCATCTTGTTGGCCCCTCATCTAGTTATTCTTTTTTAAAATATATTTTATTTATTTATTTGAGAAAGTGGTAGAGAGAAAGAGAGAGCGAAAGAGAGAATGGATACGCCAGGCTCTCCAGCCTCTGCAAACAAATGAACTCCAGATGCATGTGCCACCTTGTGCATCTGGCTTACGTGGGTCCTGTGGAATTGAACCAGGGTCCTTTGGCATTACAGGCAAACACCTTAACTGCTAAGCCATCCCTCCAGCCCATTATCTTGTTATTCTTTATGGCCCTTGCGCTTTTCCTGCAGCTTGGTGCCAGCAAGTGATCCTTGTCACTGCTGTCCTTTGCTTTCCTTGACCCAGCATGGTCATCTGGGTTTTACCATCTTCCCTCCCCTGGCTTCTTATCCACAAGATGACCAGTAGAGACACTTCCTTAAAGGTCCCAAGGTCATGATGGAACCCTATGGTTCCAGGATTCTCAGTTTGTGTCCATGATTCATTTTGAGCTGGTGTGTGGGGTGTGAAGCAGACGTCTGGCTTTACTAGTTTGTGTGTGAATATCCAGCTGTCCACCACCTGTGCATGAGTACTGCTCTTTTCCCCATTTGGTGGGCTTGGCACTCTCTCCCCTCACCCCAACTTATAGCATGATGTTTCCCCACTGTCTGCCCCCATTCCTCTGCAGCATTTTTTGTTTGTTTGTTTTTCAATTTTTCTAGGTGGAGTCTCACTCTAGTCCAGGCTGACCTGGAATTCACTATGCAGTCAGTCTCAGGGTGGCTTTGAACTCATGGCAATCTTCCTGCCTCTGCTTTCCAAGTGCTAGAATTAAAGGCATGCACCACCATGCCTGGATCTCTGTGGCAATTTTAATTCATTTACTTCTGGAATGTGCCAGGCCTGGAATTCTGTCCACTCAGCCCATGAGCCCTTAGAGGGCGTCTGCCTTCCATTCCTTGGGTGGTTCAGACCTAGACTCCTTCCAGAAAGTTCTTGAAAATCCTCTCTTCTCCCTCTCTCCCTTCTCCTTTCTCAGCTGCTCCCCTAGTCACTGCACATAGGTGTCACACCAGGGCCACCAAATGTCAATAGCCATCAGCCCCCTCCCTCTGCTCTGTAGCAGCTTTGTGGAACGGTCGCCCCATCTTCTGTTTCCTCAGCCCATCTCCCCACCACCTCTGCTTGCTCAAATTGGACTTTGTCTACACTCTTTTTCTTGTGGTCTGTGGGAGATTCCCTTTATTTTAAAAAAGTTATTAACAATATTATTATTTTTTAACATTTTTTTGAAACAAAGTCTCATTTTGTAATCCAGGCTAGCCATGGATAGAAATCCTTCTGCCTCAGTCTCTCCAGTGTTGGGATTATAGGCATGAATGACCACACCTGGCTTAATACTATCTTTATGTGTGCACGTATAGTACATGTACTGTGCGTGTATGTGTAGATGCATACACCCCACATGTGCACATGCTAAAGGAAAACATCTGCTGTCCTCCTCTCTCACTCTTCTTTACTTTCCTGAGAGACTGTCTCTTACTAAACCTGGAGCTCCCCTTTGTTTTGGCTAGACTGACTAACCAAGGAGCCCTGCCTATCCTCCTGCCTCCTCCCTTCTAAACACCGAGGTCAACAGTCATGTGTCAGCCATCCCTGGCTTATTATTTGGGAGCCAGAAATTGAACTCAGGTCCTTACACTTGTACAGCAAGTACTCTTATGTACTGAGCTATTTCCCCACCGCTAATCTATCTTTGACAAGTCACAACTGCTTATATCTGTGCTGTGCAGCAGTGATGTTTTGCTCTGTGTGAGCAGTGTGGCATTAACATGGCCATCACTTCGCTCCCCAGCTACATTTAGGCATGTAGACATTTAGAAATTTAGGGGCTGGTGAGATTGCTCAGTGGTCAAGGCACTTTTTCACAAAGCCTAACAATCTGGGTTCAATTTCCCAGCGCCCACATAAAGCCAGATGCACAAGGTGGCACACGCATCTGAAGTTTATTTGCAGTGGGCAGAGGCCCTGATGTGCCCATACTCTCTGTCTCTCTTTTCTCTATCTCTATCTGTAAATAAATAAATAAATAAATAAATAAATAAATAAAATGGGGCTGGAGAGATGGCTTAGCAGTTAAGCACTTACCTGTGAAGCCTAAGGACCTCGGTTCGAAGCTCGATTCCCCAGTACCCACGGAAGCTAGGTGCACAAGGGGGCGCATGCGTCTGGAGTTGGTTTGTAGTGGCTGGAAGCCCTGGAGTGCCCATTTTCTCTCTCTCTCTCTCTCTCTCTCTCTATCTGCCTCTCTCTGTCTCTGTCGTTCTCAAATAAATAAATAAGCAAAAACATTAAAAATAAATAAATAAATAAAATGTTTAAAAAAATAAACAAGGGCTGGAGAGATGGCTTGGTGGTTAAGGTACCTGCCTGCGAAACCTAAGGATTCATGTTCAGTCTCTCTCCAGATCCCATGTAAGCCAGAGACACAAAGATGATGCAAGCACAATGTCATACATACACGCAGGGTGGCACAAGTGTCTGGAATTTGATTGCAGTGACTAAGACCCTGACACGTGCATGTACATTCTCTCTCTTGTTCATTAAAAAAATAAATAAATAGACAAGCGACATTTAAAATCCTGTCTTGGTTATTTTAAAATCTATATTCTTGCTGGCTATCTCTAGTGCCCTTGCTGGTAGAAGTTCTCAGCACCTATGCCTCCTGGCTATCTGAACCTTGAACCCTTTGACCATCAACTCCCTGTTCCCACCTTCCTTTCCAGGTCACCACCTTTTGCTCCACTACACAGAGATCAGCTCTCTTTCTTGTGTCCCTTGTGAGTTGAGTGACATCATGTCATGCTTGCCCCCTATGTCCAGCTCACTCTACTCTGCTCAGTTCCTCCCTGTTAGTGCTAATGACAGGGTGTTACAGTCAGGCTTGCATTGCTGGCAGAAATCACCTGACCAAGAGCAGATTCTGTAAAAAAAAAAAAAAAAGGGGGGGGGTATTTTGGCTTACACACTCAAGGGGAAGCTCCATGATGACAGGGGAAAATGATGGCATGAAGAGAGGGTGGACATCACCCCCTGGCCAACAAAAGGTGGACAATAGCAACAGGAGAGTGTGTCAAACACTAGCAAGGGGACACTGGCTATAATACCCATAAGCCTGTCCCCAACAACACACTGCCTCCAAGAGGTGTTAATTCCCAAATCTCCATCAGCTGGGAACCTAGCATTCAGAACACCTAAGTTTATGGAGTACACCTGAATCAAACTACCACATTCTGCCCCTGGCCCCCATAAACTATAACCATACATGATCTAAAATACAATGCATTCAGTCCAACTTTAAAAGTCCCCATAGTTTTATTAATCTCAATGATGTTCAAACATTCCCATAATCCAAGGTCTTTTAATTGAGCCATAATACCAAAAAATCCCCCCCCCAAACCATAATGGCACAGAACAAACACTCACACTGCAAAATTTGGCATTGGGCATAGCAAAGAAATATTCAACCAATACAAAATTAAAGCAGGGCAAACAACAAATTCTGCAGCTCCAAGTCCAACAACACTAGTCAGTGGCAAATCTCCAACTCTGATAATTCTAACCAGCAACAAGTCTCTGGAGTTCCAATTCCACCCCTCCAGCTAGGCTACTCACAGTCCTGGAAAACTCCATCAGGGGCCAGCAGCCATCTCGTGGTCCTGGAATCTCCACTGGGTCTCCATTGCAACCCATGGTTCATCCTCACAGCTCTATTGGCTCCCCATGCAGGTATCCAGTAGAACTGCTTCACACTGCCCATGTCCGTTTCCAAAACACAAGACCGTGTTGCAAATTCAATGACCCTCTCTTTCCTGCATTTCTTATACTCTACAATACCAGGAAGGGTGCCAACTTTTAATCCAGGGGAGAATAAGCAGACTTTGAAGAACAGGACACTCCTTGAGCACGCAGGCCACTTCAAAAGAATCTACATTCTCTTGTCCCAGTGTAGGTCAGCTGGCCCAATCTCAATGGTTGTAATCTCTCAATTGCAGCTGAACAGGTAGCAGTTTCACTCAAAGATTTCATTTTTTCTGTGCCATATCCCACTGATCACACCAGTCCACTTCTATACAATGCAACCCTGCACAAATTCTCAGGACACAGGCATAACAGCAAGCCTCTCACACAAACTGCTTCTAGCCCAATACAGGCAGAGCTCTTTTTCACCCTCATAAGCTAAACCTCACAGTCCATAGTTCTTCCTGCATTCAGGTCTTTCAACTATGACCAGAATAGTCCACCAAGCTGTACTCATAGCACTGCAAAGCATCTCTTAAGCCAAGGTTTCAAATCCTTCCACATTCCTTTTGAAAATCAGCTCCAAAAGACCAAAGCCACATAGTCAGGTGTCTAGCAGCAATCCTATTCCTCTGGTACCAACATTACTTTTGCAGTCAGGTTCGCATTTCTGGCAAAAATTACATGACCAAGAGCAGCTTTTGGGAAAAAAAAAGGGTTTAATTTGGCTTACAGACTCGAGGGGAAGCTCCGTGATGACAAGGAAAAATGATGGCATGAGCAGAGGGTGGATATCACCCCCTGGCCAACATAAGGTGGACAATAGCAACAGGAGAGTGTGCCAAACACTGGCAAGGGGAAACTGGCTATAACACTCATAAGCCTGCCCCCAGCAACACACTACCTCCAAGAGGCATTAATTCCCAAATCTCTATCAGCTGGGAACCTAGCATTCAGAATACCTAATTTTATGGGGTACACCTGGATCAAACCACCACATAGGGTGAATATAGGGCTGAATAGTATTCTGTCATGTGCATACAACACCTTTTATTCATCTACCTATTGATAGACACTGATTGCCCATATCCTGGAAATTGTGGACAGTGCTGAATGAACAGGGATCTGCAGATGTCCTCAGTGTCAAAACTGAAGCCTGATTGAACCATTTGGCCAGCTCCACCTACCTCTGCCTGTCTCTGCCTTCCAAACACATGCCCACTTGCATCCTCCAGTCCCTTCCTTGCACATTCTCATAGGAGACTAATGACTGCTGATTTTCTACCTCAAACTCAACCCAGTCTGCACAGCTTCAGATGCTCTGGTGGGAGAGAGAGACAGTGTTGACCACACCATGTGGCTTCCCACTGCCAAGACCACCCCACCTCTACTGCTGTTTCTCTCACCTGACATTGGCTGGTGTCCAGGGGCTATGTGCAGGCCTCCCCCTATGGCCTTCAGTAGTGTCACTGTGCTCTGTGTTAGTTTTTCATTCTGAAATCATTATAGTTGTGAAAAGTTGTACTGATACCCCAAAGAATGCTGTCCCCTCCTCACAGTCCAGTGGGATAACATATTATCTTTATTTACTCTGTCCTTCTGCAGTACACCCTGTTACAGCCCACTTCATGCTGCTGGACAAATACCCAACCAAATGCAGCTTATAGAAGGAAAGGGCTTATTTCAGGTTTACAAATTCTAGAGGAGCACCATCAATGGTGGAAGAACCTGGCTCACTTCCCTAAATCCAAGCAGAGAGACTCTACCAAATAACCACAGACACCAACACCAGCAAGTGCAAGCTGCCAGAGCGCCAGCTGCTCTGAACACACATTGTAGGGCTGGACCTAAGATTCATCCTTGTGGAAGACTGCCTCGGGTTGCCAGGATGAACTTCCAAACCAGTTATGGAGGAAGGGATTTATTGAAGATAGAGGGGGAAGTTCCATAATGGCAGAAAAAATTGGCCCTCTTTCACAGGACCCAGCAGAGAGAGAGAAAAGCCCCAAGCCACCATCAGCAAGCAAGCAAGCACACTGCAGGAGCTCCAGGCAGAACCTGGGCACTTTGCATATCTTTAGACTGGAATTCCAAATCCACCCCACACCTTAGGGCTGGACCCTAAAATCTACCAAGTGACACCTCCTCCAGCCAGGTGGCTGCCGATCTAAATTACAAACTTTAATAAAATCCTGAATATATTGGGGGCCATCCATTCAAAATATCACAAACCCCAAACACATCTTAGGACTGGACTCCAAGATCCACCCCCCCTCCAGTGACATGCCCCCTATAGCAGGGGCTCAGGTAGAAAGTTTAATTAAAAATGCCTGATTGTGGGGCTGGTGAGCTGGATTAGTGGTTACAGACACTTGCTTGCAAAACCTGATGGCCCTGGTTTGATTCCCCAGTACCCACATAAAATGAGATGCACAAAGTGGCACATGGTCTGAAGTTTATTTGCAATGGCAGGAGGCCCCGGCATGCCCATGTACACACACACACACACACACACACACACACACACACACACACACACTTTCTCTCTCTCTCTCTCATAAATAAATAAGTATGCTTCTATATTTATTTAGAGAGAAAGAGGGAGGGAGAGAGAGAGAATGAGTGTGCTAGGATCTCTAGCCACTGCAAATGAACTCCAGATGCATGTGCTACCTTGTGCATCTGGCTTTACTTGGGTACTGGGGAATAGAATAAGGATCCTCAGGCTTTGCAGGCAAGTGCCTTAACCATTGACCCATCTCTCCAGCCAATAAAAAATATTTTAAAACTGCCTGAGTCTATGTGTCCATATATTCAAACTACCACAACCCCCAAATTCCATGTGCTAGGAACTTTACCCCCAAATTCACATGCTGGTGGCATTAGAATATGGGGTCTTTTGGAGGTTATGGAGTTGGGGCTACTTGAAGGCCCTCATGGACTGTAAGAAGAGGAGTCAGCAGCTTGCTCTGCTCCAGCATATCAGAAGAAGTGCAAGGCCTCAGCTGGTGCCAGGGGCCTGCTCTTGAGCTTCTAGCCTCCAGAATTGTGACTCAAACAAACCTTTATCCTGTATAACCCACCAGCTCAAGTGCACTGTCATAGTAACAAAAAATGGACTAAATTACCTATTCTCACACATGCACTTGGGCACACTGTTCTGGCCTGTCTCAGGTGAGTTGTTATCCCTGGCATTCCCCCACACCTCCAAGTGACAATGGTCCAAGTCAGATTCTGGCCTGCCTCTGTCAGATACAGAGAAGAGGTGAGACTTCCAGTTAAGATGGCAGCATAGGAGAGTGGAATTTCAAAGGGGAAAATGGGGGGAGGAAAGGAATTACCATGGGTTATTGTCTACAATTATGGAAGTTGTCACTGAAAAATAAATTTAAATAAAAATTTTTTAAAAAGAGGTGAGAGGTCAGATAGGTTTATTCAGCCACGAACCTGGCAGAGCTAAGGTTTTAAACCAGGAAAAACAATAGCTCTCTTAGCTGTGGCCACACTGAGGCCTCTGCACATAGGCCGCTCTGTGGGACAGGGCTGCAAACCACCTGAGGTCCTACAGAGGCCTGTGAGGGCTCCTCGCTGGCATGAGTGGGACTCCGTCTGCCCTCCTCCCTGGTGGTTCATCCTACAGGCCAGACTGCTGAGCTTGTCCTGTCAGAGAGTTGAGGACTGGGGCGCAGGGTGAAGTCCTCCCAGGCATGGTGGGTCAGTGGAAGACTAGGCTGGCTCCTGGGAACCTGACTCCTGCCTGAGTGTCTAGGGTGCTGGCATGACTACATGCAGGTCTGAGGTAGGATTCTCTTCCCAGGCCATAGATGTGGGTGCTCACCCGCCCTCAGCACTGAGCATGGGCTGAAGGCCTCCGCCTGGTAAAAGGGTGCTGGGGCATGTCAGGAGGAAGAGAGGGAGGGGGAAGAGCAGAGACCAGCACCAGCATTTGAAGGTGGTTCTGAGGCTGAGTGTAAGCACAGGTGAGAGGCAGGGCGGCCAGGCAGGCTGGAGAGTGAGGGCCAAGTTCATCATGCCTGGGCACAGGACGAGGGCAGACATATGGAGCATCCAGAGCTAGTGGCCTCTAGGGACCCTTTGATGGCACTTTGAGCTGCAGACATGATGCCCTATTGACCTGAAGTGCCCCAGTGTGGATGTGGTCAATGACATACTCTCCAGGCTGTGACACACAGAGGAGTGAGGGCTCGTGGCTTGTGCTTGCAGACTAAGCTAAGGGTGGGCTGTGTGGACTCCCCCTACTGTGGTGAAGGCCTCTGTAATTTTCCTGCTCTGCGGGCAGGAAGCTCCAGCCGTGGAGCTCCTGTTGCTGCCCCACCAGAGAGGGGCTCTGCCTGCAAGGCTCAGGCTGGGGACACCACAGCCCCCATGACGAGTTTGTGCCGATGCAGCAGAGGCAGGGTGACTTCACTCTCAAAGCATCCCCTTCTCACAGGCCTAGGCTGAAGTCCCCTTGTCTGGTCCTCTCGGTGCTCTGAATAGGCTTTGGAATGAACCTCTTGAGGGTCTGGGCTGGGTCCCTTCCCTCCCTTTTCCCTCTAGGGCTCCATAAGGCTAGTTCTTCACCTCCTTGCTGTGCAAGGCTCCTGCAGGGGTCGTTTTCACAGCCCCAGGGCCTTTACTCTTGTTCCAGGAAGCAGCCCATGGGCACCACTCATACCACAGGATGACAGACCTCATGGCACTTGAGCCTCCGCCACATCCCCCAATGCCACAGGGCAGCATAAGGTTTGGCTTAGGGGTACCACTAGACAGTGTCCCCATGCCTGTAGCGAGTTACACACTAAAGGGGCCACACAGTGCCATTTTTATAAGAACAAAAAGGAAAGTGCACCTGTGTCTGTCCAATAATATCCACAGGAGAAATTGCAAAGTGTGTATGCAGTGGGATTCTAGCAGCTTGTCCCCCATGGACATGCAGTGGAGGTGTAAGTACCCATTGTTACTACAGGGCAGTGTGTGTGTGTGCATTGTGGGCTTACATGTTTTCTAGTCTACATTCAGCTGTCAGCTTTGCAAACTGCCCTGGACTTGCCCACGTGCCTCGTCCAAGTCACAGTTCCGTCATTCCATCACTCCTGTGAGTGGTGAGCAAACGACGCCGATGCCGCCACCATCGGAGCTGACCCCTCAGCTGTGCAGTGGGGTGGGGAGGCTGGCCTTGGCCAAGGGGGTAAGGAGGGCCAAGAGCTCTGCACAGTGCTCCCAGTAAACTACAGCTATGGCTCCTGCATCACCCCATCCCTGTCCCTGTCATCTAGGCCTCTGCCCCACAGATTCAGGAAATGCCCATATGTCACCCCAACTCAGGGACAGAGGTGCTCCCTAGAGGAGTGTCAGCCCCTTGTGATAGGATGGAGGAGCATCCTGCACCCAGGAGGGGTCTGAGGAGAGTGTCCTATACCGCAGAGGTCGGGGGAGGTGTATCCTGTGCCCAGGAGGGGTCTGGCCCATTGGATTGTTCATATTCTGTCACTTGTCATCTGTCTCTGTTTCTCATGCTGGGGAAAATGACTTGTTTTTTGTTATTTATGTCTTACTACTGGTATAATTACTAATGATTCAGCCAATAACGGAATTCTATTTTCATTATGAATCTTTGGAAAGAGGAAGAGTCTAAAGGCTCTCTGAGCAGTCACCTCCTGTGGCAGGCTGCATGGTGGCTCTGAGAAAGACAAGGCAGTACCCTGCAGCCCTGACTCCTGTGGGTATTTGGGGAGGGCTTGTGCCAATAGGAAGCTAAAATGACTTTGACCTTCCAGGTGGGCCCTAACCCAGTGATGGGTGTCGTCATAGACACGGGGAAAGGAGGCCAGGCCATAACAGGCAAGGACTAGCGTGAAGCAGCAGCCACAAGCCTTTCAAAGCCTGTCAGAGGCCGGAAGTGGGCTCCCCAGAGCCTGTAGAGGGAGTGCAGTCTTCCCATGCCTGGAAAAAGAGACATTTATGTTGTTTTAACCCATTCAGTCTGGGGTCATTTGTTACAACAGCCACAGAGAAGGAATAGTGACATGCTGACACTACAGTCTCCAGTCAGCCCGGTCTGTGACAGCCAGATTATATGCAACTCTGCTGTGGATTCTTTATGAATTTGTGGGTGCATGTATGTGTGTGTGCATGCATGTGTGTGTGTGTGTGTGTGTGTGTGTGTATGGCGAGCATGCATGTGAGTGTGTTTAGATCAACTGGAAGACCAGCACTATCTTCATCTTTAAAAGATACAATTCCCAGCTGGTCGTGGTGGCACACACCTTTAATCCCAACACTTGGGAGGCAGAGGTAGGAGGATCACTGTGAGTTGGAGGCCACCCTGAGACTACATAGTGAATTCCAGGTCAGTTTGGGCTAAGCGAGACCCTACCTCAAAGAAAAAATAAATAAATAAAAAACACAATTCCATAAGACTCCTCTTTTTTTTTTTTTTTAAGGTAGGGTCTCACTCTAGCCCAGGCTGACCTGGAACTCACTTTGTAGTCCCTAGGATGGCCTTAAACTCACAGTGATCCTCCTACCTCTGCCTCCCAAATTCTGGGGTTAAGGCGGTGGGCCACCTGGCTTGACTCCAGTTGATTTTGTTGTTGTTGTTGTTATTTTTTGAGGTAGGGTCTCAATCTAGCCAAGGCTGACCTGGAATTCACTATGTAGTCTCAGGCTGGCCTCGAACTCATAGCAATCCTCCTACCTCTGCTTCCTGAGTGCTAGGATTAAAGGCGTGTGCCAACACACCCGGTTCTTTTCTTTATACTTTATTTTTTTCTTTATTAATTAGTTTTGTATTCAGCAAATACAGTCAGTTTGGTACCATTATTAGGCTCATCTGTGACCTACCCCCTCCCCTTGGTCCCTCCTTGTTGAGGTATATGGGTCATAAATTGTGGAGTTAGCCCACAGTTATGGGTAAGATAAATGTCTCTGCATATCATGACCCAACATGTGGCTCTGACATTCTTTCCGCCCCCTCTTCCGCAAAATTTCCCTGAGCCATGTTGGGTTCATTTTTGGTCTGCTTCAGTGATGAGGTGTTGGGGGCCTCTGAGGCTCTGGCTCTCTGATTTGGTAGGAGTTGATTTTTCTCTGTGTTGATCTCCTTCCCCCTTGTGCTGGTATCCAGTTCATCAGGAAAACAGCACCCTTACTTGTTTCGCCAATTTTTCTTAGTTTCAGCCGGGGCCCTTTTGAGGTATGATCACACCCGGTTCTTGACTCCTATTTTGTCAGATACTTTTTAGAGTATTTTTTGTTTGCAAAATGCATGTTTCTTCCATAAATGTTGGAAGATTCAAACAGAGATACATAAGGAACAAAATTTATATTTAATGATGTCACCTAAAAGCAATGGTCATTTTTTTTTCTTCTAGGGTTGGCATTTGTCAAAATTCCCTCAGGAAATGTAAGATGGTGTAGCCTCTGTGGAGAATGGTTCGGCGGTTTCTTAAAAACTAACCACACTCATGAGACCCAGACGCTGACTCCTGGGCGTTTGTCCCAGAGAAGTGAAAATGTCCACACAACAGCCTGGGCATGGCGGCCCACAACAGACTCATGTATAATCACTGATATGTGGCAACAGCCAATGTGCCCAACCAGCAGGAAACCAGCCATGCATAGTCTGTCCCCATCACACTGCAGACCACAGCTACCACTCAGCAGGGACAGGGGTGGTCCTGGCCCCACACTCCTAGCACAGACACAAAATGCACAGTAGGTGAAGAGGTGGACCTCTTATGTCACATGCGTGTGATTCCACTAGTGTCATTTGAAACGACAAGCACTGGAGATGGGAGACAGCCCTGAGGCTGCCAGGGATAGGTGGAGGTGGCTGTGACGAAGGGCCACATAGGGCAGCCTTGATGGTAGCTGGCAGATGGACATGTTGGCTGTGGTGGTCACACAAATTTACTGCAATGCAGTGATGTGGAATCACAGATGCTCATAATGGCCAGCACCCTAGTGTCATTATTGTACTAAGGTCTGTCACAAGTAGTCATGGGAGAAAGCTAGACGAAGTGCACATGGGACCTCTCTGGGCTATCTTTGCAAATCTATAATTATTTCAAAATAAGAAGTAAAAGCAGGGGCTAGAGAGATGTCTTAGTAGTTAAGGTGCTTGCCTGCAAAGCCAAAGGACCCAGGTTTGACTCCTCAGGACCCACATAAGCCAGATGCACAAGGGGGCGCATGTGTCTGGAGCTTGTTTGCAGTGGCTGGAGGCCCTGGCGCACCCATTCTCTCTCTCCCTGCCTATTTTTGTATCTCTCTCTCTCTCTCTCTTTTACTCTCTCAAATAAATAAATTAAAAATGTTTTCAAAAAATAAAAGCAAAATGGAAGTCACCTCAGGTATTGCAAAGACAGAGAACGAAGTAAGGGGATTGGTCACCTGCGCCATGAAGGACACAAAGGTACCTGAGCAGAGTCATGTGCCCCAGAGACAGTGGCTGAAGGCAGAGGATCACTAGAGCCTGAGGCTGCTGTCACAGACTGGAACTTGGACCTCAGGAAAGGGACAGTGAATTGACACAGGCTTGCCCAAGATGAGCCCAGTGGAAAGAACTTGTTCCCGAGTGGGAAGGAGGCAGTATTGGCCAGTGAGCAGGAACTCTCTGGAGTCCCTTAGCAAGGATGGCAATTGGCTGTCTAGAAAATTCTCACAGTATATTCTCCTCTTGCAGGGGCCACCTTGATGCATCTTTGCTGTGCAAAATACTATCTGTAAAATGGAATTTGTCAAGCTGCGAGTAGTGGCTCGTGCCTATAATCTCAGCACTTGGGAGACTGAGATAGGAAGAGTGCTGCGAGTTTGAGTCCAACTGGGCTATATAGTAAGTTTCAGGTTAAAAAAAAAAAAGCCAGGGAGAACAAAGTGTGGTGGCGCACACCTTTAATCCCAGCACTTGGGATGCTGAGGTAGGAGTATCACTATGTTTGACGTCAGCTTGGGCTGCAGTGAGACCCTACCTCGAAAAAAGTGAAGTGGAGTTTTAGGTCAAGAACAGGTTGGGGAATTCGTTATTTTACCAACCTGTACCGGTTTGTAGTGTTGGACAAATGACCACAGCACTGAGGCGATGGGCAGGGGTTAAGGACAGAAAACCAGGGAGAGCTGGACTGGTCTGTGTCAGTGTGGCTCCTGTCTTCCCTTGGTGACTCCTGGCCAGCAGCTGCTCAGGCTCCAAACCCTCCCAGCTGGCAGCTGCATGATGGACCCTCTCCACAGCCAGTTCTGCGGTCATACGCTGCAACTCATTGTCAGGGAGCGTCTCCCCATGATTGAATCTCCGTCTCCTTTCTTCCTCCGTCTCCTCATTCACCGTCTTCCCAGCTCCTCCAGTCACATTCTGAATCCTGGGATGTGTGAATGGGACCCAGGGTGGTGACAGGGACAGGAAATAGTCAAGTGGCCCTCCTCCCACGTCATCACCATTCTCAGGCATGTGGAGTGAGCCAGCTTCCCATGCTGCCCACTTGAATCTGCTTCAATGCCTGGAAAGCCAAGGGTCTACAGCTGCTGTGGGCTGTTCCTTGTCTCTCTTCCATGATCTGTCTCCTATTTTTGTCTCTTTATTTACAGTAATTGTGTGTGTGCCCCCACCCACCATGCTGTGTAGGCTCCCACAGTCCAAAGCAGCAGGGCTGGGCCACCCTAGATGAATCTCCAGAACTGTAGGCAGAGCATGTCTTCCTCTATGTGATCATTAACTTAGGTTTGACGCTATGACAGGAAACCAAGAACACCGAGATGGGGTGAGGCTCCCTGCCAACTCTCTGCATCTTCAGGTCTGTTGTACCTGGTCCTGACCTTTTTATCTTTCACAATATTTAGAATTAGGTTCTGACTACCTATGTCCTTTTGGGATTTCTTCCAGTCTGTGTAGAAAGACACCCAGGAGAGGAAATGTCTTCACTGAACAAACGTTTGGATGTATGAATACAATGATTATTTGGTGAGATGTGTCAATGCACATCTTACACATTTTCTATTTTTGCTTTTGTTTTTGTTTTTGTTTTAGAGACAAGGTCGGAATCTGTAACTCAGGCTGACCCAGAATTCATGGCAATCCTCCTGTCTCACCCCCTTCCTTGTGTGCTGGAATTATAGGTGTGTGTCATCAGGCCTGGCTGTATTTTCTTTTCTTTTTATTTAATTATTTTATTTTATTTATTTGAGCGAAAGAAGCAGACACACAGAGAGAATGGGCATTCCAGAGCCTTCAGCCACTGCAAATGAAGCATGTGCCACCATGTGCATATGGCTTATGTGGGTCCTGGGGAATCGAATCTGGATCCTTTGGCTTTGCAGGCTAGTGCCTTAATCACTGAGCCATTCCTCTAGCCCTGTTTTTTTTTCTTTTCTTTTTTTCTTTTTGGTTTTTCAAGGTAGGGTCTCACTCTAGCTCAGGCTGACTTGGAATTCACTATGTAGTCTCAGGGTGGCCTTGAACTCACAGTGATCTTTCTACCTCTGCCTCCCGAGTGCTGGGATTAAAGGCATGTGCCACCACGCCCGGCTGTATTTTCTTTATAAAGTTATTTTATTTTATTTTTATTTTTTGGTGTGTGAGTGTGCAGATATATGCACCTTGTGCACACAAATGTGGAAGCCAGAGGAAAACATTGGCTGTCTTTCTCTAATACTCTTCTATTTTTTTCCTTGAGACAGAGTCTCTTACTAAGACTTTTTCAGTCAGTTCAGTCAGACTGGCTGACCAGGGATCCCCAGTGATCCTCCTGTCTCTGGTCCCCTCAGCACTGGAATTACAGGCATGTGCAGCCACATCTGGCTTTTTGTTTTTTTAATGTATTTGCAAGAGAAAGGGAGGGGGAAGAATGGGCACGCCAGGCCCTCTAGCAAACAACCTCCAGATGCATGCACCACCTCGTGCATCTGGCTTGTGTGGGTTCTGGGGATTCAAACCAGGATTTCTAGGCTTTGCAGGCAAGCACCTTAACCACCGGGAAAGCTCTGCAGCCCATGTCTGACTTTTAAAAAAAATATTTATTTAGGGCTGGAGAGATGGCTTAGCGGTTAAGTGCTTGCCTGTGATGCCTAAGGACCCCGGTTCAAGGCTCGACTCCCCAGGACCCACGTTAGCCAGATGCACAAGGGGGCGCACGCGTCTGGAGTTCGTTTGCAGTGGCTGGAAGCCCTGGCACGCCCATTCTCTCTCTCTCTGTCTGTCACTCTCAAATAAATAAATAAAAATAACAAAAAAAATTAAAAAAAATATTTATTTATTTATTTATTTGCAAGCAGAGAGAATATAAAGATAGAAAGAGTGCATCAGGGCCTCCAGCCACTGCAAACGAACTCCAAATGCATGTGCCAGTGTGCATCTGGCTTTACATGGGTACAGGAGAGTCGAACCTGGGTCCTTAGGCTTTGCAGGCAAGCACCTGAACCGCTGAGCCATCTCTCCAGTCACCATGTCTGACTTTTTAATGTAGGTTCTAGGTATCGAACTCAGGCCCCCAGACCTGTGCAGCCACCACTCTTACCCACTGAGTCATCTCTCCAACCCCAGGATGGATTTTATTCATATTCCAAACTGTGTGCTTTTAAAGCTTGTGCTTCCTCCTCTCTATGGTGGCTCAGCAGGAATGGAATTGACTTTGACCACTTTCCTGGCACACTTGGCTTCTCAGACTCCAAGCTCCAGGAGTCTCTGAACACTGAAGCTTTTTTCTCCTGAGCTGCCGTCCGAGGTGGTGTGCCGGATGCTTCTTCATTGCTGTGACCAAGTGCCTGAGGAAAGCAGTGCACGGGAGGAAGGAAGGGCTGATTTCAGCATATGCGCTCCTCAGCCCATCAGGCCAGGGAAAGCATTGAGGCAGCAGAAGCTTGAGGCTGCTGGTCACAGTCAGTCCAGAGTGAGGAAGCAGACAGTGATGAGTGCTGGAGTTCAGCCTTCTTTCTCCTTTTATCTAGTCCAGGACCCCAGCCCATGGAATTGTGCTGCCCCAGTTAAGGTTGGTCTTTCTACCTCAATTAACCTAATCTGGATACTCCCTCACAGGCATGACTGGAGGCTTACCTAGTCTAGATATTCCCTCACAGGCATGACTGGAGGCTTACCTAATCTGGATATTCCCTCACAGGCATGACTGGAGGCTTACCTAGTCTAGATACTCCCTCACAGGCATGACTGGAGGCTTACCTAGTCTAGATATTCCCTCACAGGCATGACTGGAGGCTTACCTAGTCTAGATATTCCCTCACAGGCATGACTGGAGGCTTACCTAGTCTAGATACTCCCTCACCTCACAGGCATGACTGGAGGCTTACCTAGTCTAGATACTCCCTCACAGGCATGACTGGAGGCTTACCTAGTCTAGATATTCCCTCACAGGCATGACTGGAGGCTTACCTAAACTGGATATTCCCTCACAGGCATGACTGGAGGCTTACCTAGTCTAGATACTCCCTCACAGGCATGACTGGAGGCTTACCTAGTCTAGATACTCCCTCACAGGCATGACTGGAGGCTTACCTAGTCTAGATACTCCCTCACAGGCATGACTGGAGGCTTACCTAATCTAGATACTCCCTCACAGGCATGACTGGAGGCTTACCTAGTCTAGATATTCCCTCACAGGCATGACTGGAGGCTTACCTAATCTAGATACTCCCTCACAGGCATGACTGGAGGCTTACCTAGTCTAGATACTCCCTCACAGGCATGACTGGAGGCTTACCTAATCTAGATACTCCCTCACAGGCATGACTGGAGGCTTACCTAGTCTAGATACTCCCTCACAGGCATGACTGGAGGTTTACCTGATCTAGATACTCCCTCACAGGCATGACTGGAGGCTTACCTAATCTAGATACTCCCTCACAGGCATGACTGGAGGCTTACCTAGTCTAGATACTCCCTCACAGGCATGACTGGAGGTTTACCTGATCTAGATACTCCCTCACAGGCATGACTGGAGGCTTACCTAGTCTAGATACTCCCTCACAGGCATGACTGGAGGCTTACCTAGTCTAGATATTCCCTCACAGACATAACTGGAGGTTTACCTAATCTAGATACTCCCTCACAGGCATGACTGGAGGCTTACCTAATCTAGATACTCCCTCACAGGCATGACTGGAGGCTTACCTAGTCTAGATACTCCCTCACAGGCATGACTGGAGGCTTACCTAGTCTAGATATTCCCTCACAGGCATGACTGGAGGCTTACCTAGTCTAGATACTCCCTCACAGGCATGACTGGAGGCTTACCTAGTCTAGATATTCCCTCACAGACATAACTGGAGGTTTACCTAATCTGGATACTCCCTCACAGGCATGACTGGAGGCTTACCTAGTCTAGATATTCCCTCACAGGCATGACTGGAGGCTTACCTAATCTGGATACTCCCTCACAGGCATCACTGGAGGCTTACCTAATCTGGATATTCCCTCACAGGCATGACTGGAGGCTTACCTAATCTAGATATTCCCTCACAGGCATGACTGGAGGCTTACCTAGTCTAGATATTCCCTCACAGGCATGACTGGAGGCTTACCTAGTCTAGATATTCCCTCACAGGCATGACTGGAGGCTTACCTAATCTAGATATTCCCTCACAGGCATGACTGGAGGCTTACCTAGTCTAGATATTCTAATCTGGATATTCCCTCACAGGCATGACTGGAGGCTTACCTAATCTGATATTCCCTCACAGGCATGACTGGAGGCTTACCTAATCTAGATACTCCCTCACAGGCATGACTGGAGGCTTACCTAATCTGGATATTCCCTCACAGGCATGACTGGAGGCTTACCTAATCTAGATATTCCCTCACAGGCATGACTGGAGGCTTACCTAGTCTAGATATTCCCTCACAGCATGGACTGGAGGCTTACCTAATCTGGATACTCCCTCACAGGCATGACTGGAGGCTTACCTAGTCTAGATATTCCCTCACAGGCATGACTGGAGGCTTACCTAATCTAGATACTCCCTCACAGGCATGACTGGAGGCTTACCTAGTCTAGATATTCCCTCACAGGCATGACTGGAGGCTTACCTAATCTGGATATTCCCTCACAGGCATGACTGGAGGCTTACCTAGTCTAGATATTCCCTCACAGGCATGACTGGAGGCTTACCTAATCTGGATATTCCCTCACAGGCATGACTGGAGGCTTACCTAATCTAGATACTCCCTCACAGGCATGACTGGAGGTTTACCTAATCTAGATATTCCCTCACAGGCATGACTGGAGGCTTACCTAATCTAGATACTCCCTCACAGGCATGACTGGAGGCTTACCTAGTCTAGATATTCCCTCACAGGCATTGACTGGAGGCTTACCTAATCTAGATATTCCCTCACAGGCATGACTGGAGGCTTACCTAATCTAGATACTCCCTCACAGGCATGACTGGAGGCTTACCTAGTCTAGATATTCCCTCACAGGCATGACTGGAGGCTTACCTAATCTAGATACTCCCTCACAGGCATGACTGGAGGCTTACCTAGTCTAGATACTCCCTCACAGGCATGACTGGAGGCTTACCTAGTCTAGATATTCCCTCACAGGCATGACTGGAGGCTTACCTAGTCTAGATACTCCCTCACAGGCATGACTGGAGGCTTACCTAATCTAGATACTCCCTCACAGGCATGACTGGAGGCTTACCTAATCTAGATATTCCCTCACAGGCATGACTGGAGGCTTACCTAGTCTAGATACTCCCTCACAGGCATGACTGGAGGCTTACCTAGATCTAGATACTCCCTCACAGGCATGACTGGAGGCTTACCTAGTCTAGATATCCCTCACAGGCATGACTGGAGGCTTACCTAGTCTAGATATTCCCTCACAGGCATGACTGGAGGCTTACCTAGTCTAGATATTCCCTCACAGGCATGACTGGAGGTTTACCTAATCTGGATACTCCCTCACAGGCATGACTGGAGGCTTACCTAATCTAGATATTCCTCACGCATGACTGAGGCTTACCTAGTCTAGATTCATGACTGGAGGCTTACCTAATCTAGATATTCCCTCACAGGCATGACTGGAGGCTTACCTAGTCTAGATACTTCCCTCACAGGCATGACTGGAGGCTTACCTAGTCTAGATATTCCTCACAGGCATGACTGGAGGCTTACCTAGTCTAGATATTCCCTCACAGGCATGACTGGAGGCTTACCTAATCTAGATACTCCCTCACAGGCATGACTGGAGGCTTACCTAATCTAGATATTCCCTCACAGGCATGACTGGAGGCTTACCTAATCTAGATACTCCCTCACAGGCATGACTGGAGGCTTACCTAATCTGGATATTCCCTCACAGGCATGACTGGAGGCTTACCTAGTCTAGATATCCCTCACAGGCATGACTGGAGGCTTACCTAGTCTAGATATTCCCTCACAGGCATGACTGGAGGCTTACCTAGTCTAGATATTCCCTCACAGGCATGACTGGAGGCTTACCTAATCTGGATATCCCTCACAGGCATGACTGGAGGCTTACCTAATCTAGATATTCCCTCACAGGCATGACTGGAGGCTTACCTAATCTAGATATCCCTCACAGGCATGACTGGAGGCTTACCTAGTCTAGATAGTCCCTCACAGGCATGACTGGAGGCTTACCTAATCTGATACTCCCTCACAGGCATGACTGGAGGCTTACCTAATCTGGATACTCCCTCACAGGCATGACTGGAGGCTTACCTAATCTAGATACTCCCTCACAGGCATGACTGGAGGCTTACCTAATCTAGATACTCCCTCACAGGCATGACTGGAGGCTTACCTAATCTGGATACTCCCTCACAGGCATGACTGGAGGCTTACCTAATCTGGATACTCCCTCACAGGCATGACTGGAGGCTTACCTAATCTAGATACTCCCTCACAGGCATGACTGGAGGCTTACCTAATCTGGATACTCCCTCACAGGCATGACTGGAGGCTTACCTAATCTAGATACTCCCTCACAGGCATGACTGGAGGCTTACCTAGTCTAGATATTCCCTCACAGGCATGACTGGAGGCTTACCTAGTCTAGATATTCCCTCACAGGCATGACTGGAGGCTTACCTAATCTAGATACTCCCTCACAGGCATGACTGGAGGCTTACCTAATCTAGATACTCCCTCACAGGCATGACTGGAGGCTTACCTAATCTAGATACTCCCTCACAGGCATGACTGGAGGCTTACCTAATCTAGATATTCCCTCACAGGCATAACTGGAGGCTTACCTAATCTAGATACTCCCTCACAGGCATGACTGGAGGCTTACCTAATCTAGATACTCCCTCACAGGCATGACTGGAGGTTACCTAATCTGATATTCCCTCACAGGACGGGCTCTAGATACTCCTCACAGGCATGACTGGAGGCTTACCTAGTCTAGATATTCCCTCACAGGCATGACTGGAGGCTTACCTAATCTGGATACTCCCTCACAGGCATGACTGGAGGCTTACCTAGTCTAGATATTCCCTCACAGACATAACTGGAGGTTACCTAATCTAGATACTCCCTCACAGGCATGACTGGAGGCTTACCTAGTCTAGATATTCCCTCACAGACATAACTGGAGGTTTACCTAATCTAGATATTCCCTCACAGGCATGACTGGAGGCTTACCTAGTCTAGATATTCCCTCACAGACATAACTGGAGGTTTACCTAATCTAGATACTCCCTCACAGGCATGACTGGAGGCTTACCTAATCTAGATATTCCCTCACAGGCATGACTGGAGGCTTACCTAATCTAGATACTCCCTCACAGGCATGACTGGAGATTTAACTAATCTAGATAATCCCTCAAAAGCATGTCCAGAGGCTAGTTTTCATCATCACAGTTGGTTTCTTCCCCTTGTGTTGAGCTATCTGGGGCCACCAGCATGGTTGTGTCTGAACATCGGTGTGCTGGTCACTGTAGGATTAACTAGGGCTCAGATGTCTGATGTCAGTGGTGGTGGGACCTGCTGACTCAGGTGGCTGTTACAAGTGCTTGATGACTGAGTTATATCATGGGACCCAGAGGTCCTCTCAGTTCTGCTGTACCTGTCCCCACCACAATGGCTGAAACTTGGTGATATACATAGAACCACTGTGTTCACCACAAGGTCCCTTCCCCAAGGACATGGCTGAGGCCAAGGCAAGCCACCCTCATTTGACCAAGATGCAGGCAGTACAGGAAATAGGTGTCTCTACAGAGCCATTGATGCGTGATGACCACTTGTTGGGTCCTCCCTGCTGATTGTGGTCTTGGAGACTGCCACCAAGCATGAGTTTATCACTTCATGGGCCTTCTCCAGCTGCCTGCAGTACAGGTTACACATGGAGTTCCCCAGAGGCAGGTGTGGTGGGGAGGTGAGGAATGTCCCTGAGGCTCTGGGAATGGTGAGAGTGATAGGCAAAGGGATCACTTGCCCTCTGCCCTCTCTCCAGGGCTGGGCCTGTGTGTCTCCCTTTGCAGACTTTACTGGAAAGCCAGCCCCACCCTCCTGGCTGATGGCTTCCTACAGGAGGGTTGCCTTGCACACCAGGTCACAGTGCAGTTTCTGACAGTGGAAGGCTGCTTGCTCTGGAAAGTCTGCTCTACTTTCTGGAGGCCTAGTATAGAATCTCTGCTTCCTTTGATCCCTTGTAAGTCCAGGACTGGGTCTTAGAGATCATGAAACCTTCCATGGTAGTGGACATGCTAGGAAAGAGAAAGAGAGGGAGAAGGAGGGACATCTGCCAGGTGCCCAGATCACAGACCAGAGACAGCGCTGGAACAGAACTATGTCCTGCCTAATGTGTACAGTGCCCTTTTCTGCCACAGACATGTCCCACTGGCACCTATTCATGTGCTAGACACCAAGGAAGTACAGGTGGACAGCCACCAGGTTCCTAGAAAATGCTCCCAGGAATCAGAGGGCACTGCCATGGCCAACATGACCCCAGACTCACTTCACGAGGCCTGCTTGTTGCCCTTTGAGAACTGTGTGCTGGCTTCACCCATCTGCCCTCAGAAGAGGGCAACATCCCACTGAGTCTCAGTCCACATCCTGCTTTTTGTAGACAGAGATGGAACTACTATAGCTGAAGGTGCTGTGTGCCCTTGGGATGGTCACCTTCCCTCTCTGAGCGTACCTTTGGCATGTATTTGCCCCTTGAACGAAGCTGGGGCAGAGAATGGCATGCCCTCCAAGGAGAGTGGATGTGTGGCCTTGGGTGTGTTGCTTTCCTTCCCTACTTAGAGAAGCCTCGGCCCTGGGAGCCTCTTCTGTGTACCCTTGTGGCTTGGCCTTTCTCCAGTCTGCTGAAGTTCACAGAGCTGTGCACAGCAGGTATGCAGCAACACAGCGACATGCTAGGTGCACACTGAACATGTGTGGGAGAGTGGCTAGATCAAGCTGGGGGTATATGGTGCCTCCTTCTATGGCCCTGCTTCTGGGCAGTGGGTCCATTGGCTGCCGTGGCCTTGCCATGGGTCACATCACACCCACTTTGCTAGAATACTGGTCACTGAGGGGTGCTGCCTAGTGCCCCACTTCTGAGAGGCAAAGCATGGCTGGGGTATACCTGGCCTACGCCCAAATCTGAGCCCTGCCCTCCACCATTTTGCCTGCAGATTCTGCATGCTGCTCTATACTCACATAGTTCTTCGTTTCCAGAACCTTGAGGTTGGGTTGCAGATGGAGGACAGAGGGTCTGAGAGGTTAAGCTAGCGGCCAGTTACACAACCTTTGGTACAGTGTGCTGTGGCTTTTGGAGCTGATCCCGTGCTCAGCGGCATCCTAATAGGAAACAGGCTCTGTGGCAAGGCTGGCTGCATGAGAGCCCCACATCTCACACCTCGTTTCAGTGCTGAGCAGGCTGTGCACAGAGAGGACAGCCTAAGACTGCTTGTAGCTCTGTGCGTAGGCTGGGCTCCACCTCACTGGGAATGGTGGGCAGGCACAGTCCAGGGGGCCATGACCTCAGACATGTGTTCTCAGCCACTGTACAGGGTCTCTGGCTGTGCCCATCATGGATCACAACATCCTCCTGCGTCAGTGATGCTGTCTCCCCTGCTGCCCAATTTACCCATGGAGTGACTATACAAAATGTGGGTGGAGGGAGGGGACTGGCTCTGGACAGCTGTCTGCTGCTCCCTGCTGGACAGGCAGGGAAGCCCCTCAGATCCATCAGGGCTTTGGAAGGTGCTGGAGGCTCCTTGACTCAGTAAGCTCCAGGTTCTGCAGTTTCTGCTGGGCTCTGCCCAAAGTGTCTGGACCTTTAAAGGAGGGCTTAGGGGCAGGGGATGAGGAGTGACAGGAAGAGGACAATGTTCTGAGAAGGACAGGGCCTGCAGGACACCTGTTGCAGTTCTTGCTGTGGGACAAAACACCCGACTAGAAGTAGCTTACAGGAAAAAAGGATCTATCTCAGGCTTACAGGGTTTTTTGATATATATATATATATATATATATATATATATATATATATATATTATATTATATAAATTTATCTATTTGAGACAGAGGCAGATAGAGAGAATGGGTGCATCAGGGCCTCTAGCCACTGCAAATGAACTCCAGATGCATGTGCCCCCTTGTGCATTTGGCTGATGTGGGTCCTTCACGGACAAATGCCTTAACTGCTAAGCCATTTCAGCAGCCCAGTTTTGAGGGGAAGCTTCACATGGCAGAGGAAGCTGGCTCACTTCAGCACACATGCACAGCAGAGAGCAGACCAGAGCTCAAGCTGGCTCTGAACACACCTAGGGCTGAACTCAAGACCCACCCTCAGAAATGCAACTCCACAACAAGGCTCCACCTCCAAAGTCGCCAACAGTTGGGGACTAAGTAGGAGATTTAAGCAAAAACACCAGAGGCTATGGGGATGTTTATAGTCAAATAGCATAGCACCATTACTTAAGAAGTGAATTCCACCTCATCAAGCACACATTTGAAGGAGGGCTTGGAGCAGTGCAGAGAACATGAGCTTCATGAGACTTTCACAGCCTCCATGTTACAATGGCTTCCCTTCCTGAGGTGGTGATGAGATCGTCCTGGGGCAGGAGACTCAGGTGCCAGGAATCATGAGGACCAGGTGGTGGCAAGGTGCCAGAGCACAAGCAACCACAAGGAGGTATGAATCAAAGCTCCCAGAGAAACCATTTCTATGTTAAGGATTCTATAAGGCTGACTGCTGAGAATTCCACCATGGTGAGGGTCAGAATGTTGCAGATCCAGAGGCAAAATGATCTTGAGCCATCTTAGCCCCT
The DNA here is from genome assembly GCA_036346955.1 of Dipus sagitta. Taxonomy (NCBI): domain Eukaryota; kingdom Metazoa; phylum Chordata; class Mammalia; order Rodentia; family Dipodidae; genus Dipus; species Dipus sagitta. The sequence goes on along the minus strand of CM070781.1, from coordinate 1,775,366 downwards.
TAATAGCCATGTACATCCTCCTCTGTATGTGACCCAACAACCTTGTGACTATTAGCTAAATCTTTTTGAAATGGATGAACAGACCCCTAGCTTCCACCAACCTGAAAACCAAGAAAGTCATCAGACAGCCTCTGAGACCTACAGCAGAGATTTCCCCCTTTGCTGTAACCCGCCTACCTGATGTTTCCTCCAGGGTATTTGAAAAGAGTCTTGATTTTTGACTTGCTTTTGTTCTGTAACTACAAAAGCTTCAAAAACTTGTTTCTATGTTAGAATGTTATTTATGGTAGCCAACCATGGTCATGTATGCTTGGCACCAGAATAGACTCTTTCATTTTCTTTTTAAGGTAAGAGCTGTAGCATTTTTTCTTTCTTTTAGAGCATGTGTATATGTATGTTTGTGAGGGCAGGAGCATGTGTACCTGTGTGGGCAATCTTGGGTGTAGTCCTCAGGTACTCCATCCACCTCCTTTGAGACAGGGCCCCACCAGCCTGGAACTCACCAACTGGGCTAGACCGGCCAGTCAGCAAGCCCCGGCGCTCACTTACCTCTGCCTCTCCAGCACCAAGATTACAGGCCTGTACCACCACATCTAACATTTTTCTTTTTTGTTTCTTTCAAGGTTTCAAGGGACACTCAGTGAGAAGCATGGCTCTTCCCTGGCCTGCCACTCTCGGGACACCATCAGGAGAGAAGTCCATGACACACCCTGAGCCTAATGGGCCGCATATCCCTCCAGGCTGTCTGGCAGGGTGGCCCAGTCTCAGGCACTGGGCTCTGAGGCTTGCTGTGTGATGATGGGTAACACATCTAAACACTCTGGGCTCCCATGTCTGGTACTGTCAGTGGAGTCTGTCACAGTTGGGACCTCCCTGCAGGCAGAATGCTTTGAGGATGAACGGGACATATGAGAGAACAGAGGGAAGATGAGGCCACTTCACTTCCTGCCCAGGGACCTCTCCACTTGGCATGCAAGGGGACAGAGGCTTGAGGTAAAGTGACTTACCAAGGCCACCCTGTGCATGAGCAAACAAGGGGTCCTGCCATGTCTGTTGGGCTCAGTCCTCACTGGTAGCCAAGGTAGGCCAGGCTATAGTGTGGATCCAGGAGGAGGGAAGGCCACCCCAGGACCTAGTGGGGCCAGAGGACACCAATACCTTGCCATTTGCTAAAAAAACATTTATTGCAGTTTGGCCCTTGAAGTCTCCCTTTCCCAGAAAATAAGCTGCCCAAGCCCCTAGGCGAGGCAAGTCTCTTTTTCACAGATCTCATTCCTTGAGGGCGTCAGGGCAGGTGGGCGGGTGCCAGCCAGGGTGTCCGGCTACAGAAACGCTGGGGCACCAGGTTAGTTCTCCGGAGATTGAGCTCAGAGGCAAAGGTCCTTGCCTTTTGGTAGAAGAAGAGGGACATCTCACGGTCCATGAGGAAATGGTGGTAGATGGTAGCCAGGCGCATATAAATCTTCATCTGTGCCTTCTTGTTGCCCAGGTCCACAGCCGCTGCCAGCGCCAACTGGTAATACCCAGCTGCGTCAAAGGGGTCCTGAGGAACAGGTGTGGAGTTGACTTCTGACTTACGGGGAGACTTGGAGGCCACTGCACTGACCTGGGGTCACTCATCACCTCTATACATGCTGTTGCCCCACACTGTGCCGTTGTGATGATAACTCACCATTGCAGTTTATTCTACAGGCCTGCCTCTCAGGCTCTGCCCTCAACTGGGCAAAAAGCTTCCTTGTATTTGTGACTGGATATGGTTCCTTGAAGCTGTTTCAGTGAGGAGCCACACCAGCTCAGAGGCTGGCTTAGAGCAGCTCCAGACTCAGCCCAAGTATAAGCCAAAGGTTCAGCTGGCCTGAGGCAGCCTCTGGCCACTGCCCCCCGCCAGGTCTGCCCTGTGCACACCTGCACCTGTGTTTGAGAGCAGTGCTCTACCCCTCCCCCTGCTCCCCACTTCTTTCTGTTTCTAGATTTTTGACTTGTTGCCTGCCTACACAAGTCAAGACACCCCTTCTCCCAAGCCTTCCCTCCTGTCCACAACTCCACTTGCCTCACCCTCTGCTCTACTGGACCCATGCTGCCTTCCTTGGGTGAGGTGGGTCCCTGGAGCTGCAGGGCCCCACTGGCTCTAGGGGGTTCGCTGGCCCCATGTTGTTGGGTGATTGTGCAATTGGTACACACTGGCACAAGCATTTTCCAGGTCTTTTCATGGGCCCAGCCCAGTGCATGGCACCTGATTGACACCCATCTCAGGGAATCTTCCAGAGGACTTTGCCCTTCAGCCACGTCCAGGTAAAGTGCCTCTTTGCCTGGAACTCAACATGCCAGGATCAGGATACAACATTCCCCCTTGACCTTGTCTCCTACGCTAGCCTCTCCTCCATGCAAGTGAGCCAAGTGGTCTCCAGAGACCTACACCCAGCCTGGCCTTCCCTGCTTAGCATCTTGCAACAGCTCCCTAGGACCAGCATCTCTCTGCCTACACCAGAGACAGGACCAAGAACTGAGCAGAGCATAACGTGGAGTGGGCGGTAGGTACTCCACCCAGGTTCAAGGCTGCCCTGCTCAGTCCTGGGCAGCTGAGGATAGACAGTGCCATGTGAGGCATAGCTCTACGGCAGAGGGGGAGTAAAGGTACCTAGTAACATTGCAGGAGGGGGAGGCTTTCTGGAGGAGGGGCACCCCTGCTAAGCTGGAAGGATGGTCAGTGTGTGTGTGTGTGTGTGTGTGTGTGTGTGTAGCTTGGGATTCATAGTGAGGTCAGTCCTACTCTGAGCCTTAGAGTGAAGGTGACTCATGAGGAATGCTATTGTCAAAGGGATTATGCGCTCTGGCCCCTGCCTTTGGGGGGCATTCTAGCTCCTTTGCTCCTTTTTACTCCCCCTGCCCCCAGCTGGGGTGATTATAAGCTGCCTTATGGGGTGACAGAGTGTGGGTCACGGTGAGGCAGAGGTTATAGGAGGCCCAGGCCCGCAGGAAGCAAGTGGAGAAGCTCTCTGCTCTGGTCTTTGGCAGCAGCCCTGCCTCTTCCTTACTCCTGAGAGGAACGTTGAAAGTTTCCTTTTCTCAGAGACCCCGTCCCAGGGTCGCAGGCAGGTCCCCAGCCACCAGAGGCAGCCCCCCACCCCAGGCTCACACCCTGGCAGAAGGCAACATGTACCACTTCTGGCCACCAGGTGTCATCAGTGCCCATCTAGGCCCATGGAAGCCTTGGGCAGGGGCCTGGTGCAGGGTCCCTTGATGCCTTCCAGCCTCCTGCCCATTCCCTGCCCAAACCTGCCAGGATTTTAGCCCCTGAACTAGGACTCCTCGGCCCTCAGCCAGAAGGACAACTCTCACTGCACAGGTGCAATGCTGGGCCTGGGGCCTGGAGGTGGGGAAGGGATTCCTGCCAGGGCAGGGGCCAGACACTGCAGGATTCAGCTCAGTAGCCACTACAGGGCTACAGGGCGATAGAAAAGAGGTCCCAGCTCTGACCAGCAAGGACTCAACCAACTAGTCTGGAGTTATTGTACGCCCCCGAGCCCTGGTTTCCTCCCTGTGAAACAGAACGGTAACATGCTGGCCAGCACCTCGGGGTGACCTATAGAACAAGTGTTTCCGGGTTCCCGTAAGAAACTGAGACAAGTCAGAGCTGTGGGTGGGTTTCCTGGAAGAGGACTAGCTCTTACAATGTGGGTCTCAGGGGTCAGTGGTGACCCGCTAAAGTGCTGTCCTCCTATGTGTTTTTGTGAAGTCACTTCCTCCAGAAGACCGCCCAACTACAATCCTGCTGCTGGTTTCCTTGACCTTGCTGCCTGCCCATCTGTCACAGGGAAGCGTCTGTCAGCTGACCTGGGCTCTGAAGAGGTGAGCCTGGCCACTACAAGAGGCTATCCATGACAGCTGACCTTGCTGGCTCCTCGCAGCAGGCTGGGATTGAGGGAGAGCACTCAGCCATAGCTGGGGGCCTTGATTGGAGGTGCAGACCCCACACCCAGGCAAGGCAATGGACCCCAAACCCAGGTTTTGAGCTCCGCCTCTTCTACCCACCTTCAGGTCGTAGAAGATGATGTCACCTAGTACTAGGTACACCTTTACATAGTACAGGGTCTCCTCATCAAACTCCAGGGGTGAGTTGCAGAGTGACAGGGCCTTGAGGTAGAAGTGTTCAGCCAACTCACCATGACCCAGCTGGTGGTGCAGGGCAGCTAGCCGGTGGTAGGCCACACGCTCATTCAGCCTGTCACCTGGGGTACAGTGGAGGGCCAAGTGTGAGGACTCATCCCCATAGAGTGGGTGGGGCACAGGCCAATTGGAAACAAGCATGCAAGCACCATAGCGCTGACTGTGTATCCATGCCCACATGTAGCCTTAGCCTGGGTTGCCCCCACTTGTCTCTTCCCAATCCCAGACTTGACTTGCATGCCAGGTCTACACCCACATGCAGCCACTGGCGTGTGTGTGTGTACCTTTGGTTACTATTTTTTTTAAATAAGTTCATTGACAACCTCCATACATTTACACAATGTACCCTGATCATGACCCCCTCCAACCATCATTCTCCTTTGTTGTCATCCCCCTCCATCCCTGGCAACTGCTTTTAACTAGGAACTCCAAAGGCACATGGTTTGTGCATTCCAAAGGCACAAGGCTAGGGCCAGCCTACAGGCCTGGCAGTGGTCCTGCCTGGGTGTGCACTCAGCACAGCCCACAGCCTTGGGAAGTATGCCTGTCAGAAACCCAGGTCCTCCTTGACAAATGGACAGCTAGTCTGGGTGGTGTCCGTGTCCTCCCTTTCCAGGCCCACATGCAGGGCCGTGAGCTGGGTCACTGCAGGTCTGAGGCCTTAGGCTGGCTCACATGCAGGCCTTCTGCAGGCCTGTGGCCCCTAGTCAGCCCACTCCGGTCTTCTTTCCTCATGTTCCCACTTAGCAGTCACATGCTAGACAAAGGGTAGCTTTGGTACTAAGGGACAGACTGCAGGAGACAGTCTGCAGGGACACAAATTGCACCAGGAGTGGCTGGTGAGCGTTGGGAAGGAGACACAGGAGAGGACCAGCGCATTTCAGCTGACTAGCACTCAGATCAGCGGGGGAAGAGACAGGGGAGGGCACACGGAGCCTCACTCTTTCTGAGACCCCATCTATGCTGGCCCTTGGGTGGGGCTTAGCAGGGCTGGTGCAGCTGGCACAGGAGATGTGGGAAGGCCCCACAGCCTGTGTGGCCCTGTCCTGCAGACTTGGGGCAGAGGTCCTGGTAGAGTGGGGGGTCAGGGAAGGGCATTGGATGAGGTCTCACCTAGGGTGATGCTGAGTGACAGGGCTTCTTGGGCAAACTCCAGGCCCTCCTGGGGTGCCTCCAATGCAGCCAGCAGTGCCACCAGCTTGTTACAGATCCGTAGCTCTGCCTCTCGGTTTCCCACAGTCACAGCCAGGGGCAGCGCCCGGTCCTGTCCACACACAGGGTTCAGGCTTCTGCAATGCCTGCCATTGTAAAGTTCCTTCTTGGCCCACACACGTATGAAGAGCTCCACATCCCCATACCCACTGTGGCAGCTTGGTGCTCACAGAAGAGGTCTGGACATTCCACATTGGGAGCTGGGATGACACCCACACATCCAACAACACTTGCAGCCTCAGGTCAGCCCCTGCCCACTGCCCAGGCAATAGGGCCTGCGTGGAAGGATTCAGCACTTTTTCAAAAAATGCACACTGATGTAAGCCCAGAGCCAGCTGCACACCATAGGCTGTGGGGACAGAGGAGAGAAGCCTGTGTCTCCTCCTGGTGTGCTATGTGTCTGTGACACATGTCTATGCTTCTCTGCGCCTCGGCTTTCCCACCTATAAGATGGAGACAGGACTCCCTCACCCCCAGTGTTACTTTAGCTTTTCAGGTTCAAGTACGGGACAAACGCTATGCCTTATGGGGGTAGGGTCAAAATCATTTTAAGAAAGCAAGATATGCTGGGGCACCCCACCTCCAGATTAGAGGCCTCTGTGTGTCATACCTATGCTTCAGTCCCCCTAACAATGCCCACCTGAAACTCGTATCATTCACGCACGGTGGCCACTTACCCGGTAGAAGGACACAGCTTTTTCCCGCTCCCAGGTTCCATTGAAGAAGATGTCTCCAGCTGCCTCAAATAGCTCTAGCCCCAGCTTGGGGTCCCCCGTGTACAGGGCTGCGTTCTGGGCCACCTGCAGGAGCAGATAGTTCTCTGGAGATGGCACCCCAGGTGTGCGCTCAGACGTGTGCAGCTATAGCCAGCCTCCTTTCCCTCGTACCCGGAAGCAGCAGCTTGGTTTAGTCTCTGTTTTATGCTGCTGAGGACCACAACTTTCAGGGCCTGAGAGTCCAGCCAGAGCCCTGAAACCCGGCAGATGCAGGTTGGCAAGATGCCTGACTAGAACTCAGACCTGGCCTCTGACCCTGTGTATCCTGTCCAGACCACAGACCCTGCTCCTGTGTCACCCATGGCTCCTGACACATCCTGTCCTTTTATTCCATTTCTCCAAGCTCTTTCCAAGCAGTCCTGACCTAGCCATAGTCACCTTCGGGCTCATCAGTGTCACAGGACAGGGCCGGAGGCTCCCTGCAGCTTCTGCATTTGGCACCTGCAGGTCCCACTGCCAAGCAGACCCTCTTCTAGTAGATAGCAGGTAACCCTTCAAACTGGCTCAGGCCCTCCATGCTCAGTCCACCCTCTCAGAGTCACCCGCCTGCCACAGCCCAGAGCCCAGACCCCTCTCCCTCATCTCTGGGATCCTGATCCTTGATCCTCAACCCTTCAGAGCTCCCAACTCTGCCCCTGCCCCACTCCCATCCCATCCCATAGTCCAAATCACACTGTTTAGGAAGTATACAAAAACAGCTGCTATGATAAATGTGTTTTTAAAGTGAGTGTGTCCTGTGCTACTGAAGCAAGTTCTTGTGTGTCCCAAATCATTTACACATTTATTGAGCACTTGCCATATACTGGCACAGTACTGTCCAACCAGGTGAGAAGGCCACAGTGCTGGACACTGGGCAAGACTGAAGGAGCCAGAGAGACAAAGGGGGAAAGATGTAGTCCTAGGACGCAGTAGTACTTAACACAGGCTCTGGAATGGTTGTGTGGATGGGTAAGTGGGAGATAGATGGTAAGTGGACAGAGGGGGTGAGCAGATAGATGGGTAAATGAGCAGGTGGAAGAGAGGGTGGAGGGTGGATAGGTGAGTGGGTAGGTAGTTAGATGAATGGCTAGGAGGGTGGATAGGTAGGTGGGCGGGTAGGCAGATGGATGGGAGGACAGGCGAGTGGCTGGGTAATTGGGGCGTAAGTGAGGGAGTGCGCACACCCTGCCTGCCCTGCACCCGCACCTGGATGTACACGTCCACCAGCTCATTCTGGCGCAGGATGTAGTAGATCTTCCCTGCCTGCAACCAGGCATACGCCTCCTTCTCCTTCTTCTGCAAGTCGATGAATACCCCTAGGCTCCGCTTAGTGTACTCCAGAGCAGACTTGTAGGCCCTGGAGTCAGACATGGACATCAGAAGAGAAGCCAGGGCAGCAGCTCTGACTCTGCCTACCACGAGTCTGCCTCCCGAAGGATCTGGAAGGCTGGGACTCAAAGGGACTTTTCACCATGGATAGCATTCTGCCCTTCTGCAGGAACTGGGAGATGGGAACCAATACACCCATCACAGCATGGAGAGACAGGGGAGCTTCTGCAGAAAATGGTAGCAGTGGGGAGAAGGGAAAGTGTACCATCTCCCTACACCTGTCCAATTGCAGCCAGACTGTGGACATCACGGAGCTACTGACACAGGGTGGAATTCAGTCTCCTGAACAGTGCTTCTCAAACTCACACAAGCCACAGGGTAGCCCTGAGGACTGCTCCTAAGCAGCCCTCTGGCCCTACAGCAAGCTTCTGACCTGGCAGGCCTGGGGTCGATCCAAGATTGCTGACTTCCAAAAGCTCCCTTGGAGAAAGGAGCCTGTCTATGGGCCCAGGAGCACACCTGAGAAGTCCTGTTCCAGACCACAGCTCCTGCTATGAGTTCTGGGCCAGGACAGAAGCCTGTCTTGGGTCAACATGGATATCTGGCTCCTTCCCTGCCTTGTGAGTTTCCACATTAAAGGAATATCACTGCAAAGATTTCATTGAGCATTGTAGCCTGGCCAGGACTTTAGCATGGGCCACACTGGGGTCATAACCCCGAGTTCCCACTCTAGGGAAGTGGACAAAACAGCTGGTTCTACCTTCTTTGATGAGAAGCCTTTAGTGCATGTGGCCACTGTCATCATATCTAAGAAGATAAATGATGCCAGATTGCCCTGGCCTTAGTGGTGGCAACTGAAGAGTCAGGATGGACATAGGTCAGTTCATAGAAGCTACTGTGGCCTCAAAATGCCTGTGATAGTGGCATCCACTGAGGAACTGGATGAGGGCTTGTCCCCATCAGGGAAGTCCACTCTGGGACTCACACATCAGGAACAACAAAGGGGATGGTCCCCAAGCCCAGGTTGTAGCTCTGTTAATGCTAAGAAACCTAGTGGTCCCCAGGGGAGAGGCGCCCCAGCTTCCATGCCCCACATGGTCTGCCTGCTGCTCTTACCGCTCGGTGCCCAGCGACAAGTAGAGCCTGCTGATGACCTCTAGGAGCTGTCCCTCCAGCACCTTGTCAGCCGCCCTGCGGGCCAGCGCAAGCTGGAACTCATGATAGATGACACACTGTGCCTCGTTGGGCATGACCTTGCTATAGAAGTGGCACAGCTTCTGCACAGCCCGCAGCTGGCCTGGAGGGGGGGCGAACAAAAGGGAGACACCAGCCTCATGACTCCATCACCTTTGAAGATCCCAGTGCATGTGTGTGGGAGTTAAAGGCCCCACTCTATGTCTGCCTCTCTCACACCTCCAAGATGATGACCCTCGGCCTGGAGACAGGCCACTTGGCCTAGAGAAGAGCACCACGAGGACCCCAGTGCTCAATGCACAGAGAGCTACAGAGAGCACTGGCTGTTTCAAGGAACTCCAGGCCAGGCCGAGCCCCACCGCTCCACACCTCCTGTTTTAGCGTTACTGAACTCTTCTTCCATGACGAGGCTGCCTTCGCCCTGAGCTGACGGCCAGGACAGCAGCCACCTGGTGCAGATGGACTCATTGATGGTCCACAGCCAGTGTCCTTCCTGAAGCCCACAGCGTGGACTAATGTATTCAGCCCCCAGCTATGCACCCACAAGCCTGGGCTTTATTCAGGAGGCCATGCTCCAAGCCACAGCTCACTGGCCTGTCCTGAACCCAGGGGTTGGGAGCCACAGAGAATCCCTAACTGTCAAAAATAACCAGAGATCAACATGGGAGTAGAAGGCTTAGCCTCACCATGAGCCAACCAGACCTGTAAAACCTCAGCACCCAGCAGCTAAACATGGTTTTCCAATGGGGCATTCTCCAAGACAGCCATGTGTCAGGCCACAGGCCATAACTCAGTAAATGAAAAAGGACCAAAGTCACAGGAAATGTGTTCTTCAGCTATGTGGGAATGAAATCAGTGATACAGCCAGTCTGGTGGCACAGGCTATACTTAGGGCTATACTGGCCCAGCTACTACTTAGGAGGCTGAGGCAGGAGAATTGCAAGTTGGAGAAGGAAGAGGAAGAGGAGAAGAATGAAGAACTTGAACCTCAAACCCCAAACCTTAAGAAACTAGGAAGAATTACCTATCACAAAACAAGTAAAGGAAGAAACTAATAATCAGAGCAAAAATGTTAAAATGTAGACAAGGGAAAACAGAAAAAAAAATCAATGAAACCCAAAGTTGATTTTTTTTTCAAGATTCTTTTCAAGATTAACAGAATGGACAAATCTTTCACCAGAGTGACCAAGGGAAAAAAAAAGACGGAGGTCTGGGGAGAGAGATCAGTGGTTAAAGGTACTTGTTTACAAAGCCTGCTGTACCCCAGTACCCATGTAAAGCCAGATGCACCAAGTGGCAAATGCGTCTGAAGTTCATCTGCAGTGGCTAGAGGCCCTGGCTCACCCATATTCTCTCTCTTTCTCTCTTTCTGCTTATAAACAAAGAAGAATATATTTTAAAAGCCTAGTGATGTGTGTGCCTGCAATCCCAACACTGCTGGGATGGCAGAGATTAGAGGGTCCTGGGGTTCACTAGGCAGTCTAGCCTACTCAGTGAGTTCTAGGCCAATGAGAAACCCTGTCTCAGAAGATGTGCATGATTTTCCTGAGGAACAAGACCCAAGATTTCTACATGCACACATGCCTGCAAACCTGCACACATGTACAAATATATACACACAAGTATTTTTAAAGGATGTAAATTACTAAAATCAGAAACAAAGTGAGTTGCTGCAGGCCTCACAGAAATGAGAGGCTTTGATGGGGACAGGTGGGGCAGACACATTCGTACTCCATATTGTACGAACAAACTTGAATGTGCTCGTTATGAACAGCACCAATACACTGTTAGTGGCTGGCTCTTCTGAGTTAATACCCCTGATGAGTTAATATCCCTGATGCCCCTGGAGGAGTACAGGTTTGATAACGGCAGACACTCTTCATGAAGAGCCTGAGCCCAGACATCAACAGAATGAGGGGCAGAGAGCAAGGAACAACAAGAGAGACACAGACATGACAAATCTCAGAAAAGTGGCTTATCACTTGACGAGAGGCATGAGACTGAGCTCAGAAATGACTGCCTTTGGCCTCGTCCCTATGAAACCCACTGGCTGCGGATGGGATGGAAGGTGACTTGGGGTTGTTGTTGTTTGTTTTCTGGATGTTAACCTGCTGCCCTCTCAGATTGCCAGCTCTCTGAATAAAGCCTAATTTGATTCAATTTCTGTCTCTGCTCATTGGCTTTTGCAGTAACAGGCTGCACAAGCTCCAATATTCCAAGTATCCTATGAAATAGCACAAACTGACAAATCAGAGCATCCCAGAAAGAAATATTCTACACTAATAGTGGCTCAACAATGTCCTGGTGTGAAGCCTTGGTGCCTCCCAGAAGCCTTCCTGGGTCTTCTGAGATGCTCAGCTTAGCAAAGGAGACACACACATAGCTGAGTTCCTGCTGGCCCGGTCCAAGTCTAATCCTCACCTCCCAGCCTACCTAGGGAGGCCTGTTGTGCAGCCAGGCTGCTGAGGCCACAGGGCTCTGCCTCTCCTGAGGACTCCCAGGGTCCCCTCACTGCCAGCGCCTGTCCAGCTAAGGCCTTGGTTGTTGGAACTTCGCTCCCTTCTTGGCCCCTTTATTCAAGGCCATGAGCTTTGTTCCTTCAGAAACTGTAAGCGTGTGCCAGGCCCGTGCTGAAAGGATGTGCTCCAACCAGGCCTGCCGGCACAGCGCACTGATTGTTCTACAGGGCTCAATGGCTCCCCAGTGCTCGGGACAGAAGGCCAAATCACAACTTGGGGTCCCTGGGATATGCCTAGCTTTCCAGACAAGGTTTTTCATCCACCACTGCAAACTGCATGTGCTCATTTACCCCTGGGTCTTTGCACACACTGTACCTCTAGCTCCTGACCCACCATCCCTTGCTTGTCTAAACCATCCTCAACCCTCTAGTCATGGACTAAAGAGACTTCCATAACCCATGAGTTGGAGTGCAGAACTACACACCAACACACTGATAAACCCTCCTGGGTCTTTTCTGACCCAATCATCTGCTTGCCATGGCTACACCCCAGCCACCATCGAGGACCACGTGGTTTAGCCTTACATCTGTACAAGACGCTTTTGGGTTAGCTTGGATTGTTCTGTGAAGAGGGCAAGTAGAGTATGTAGGGTGCGGGAGACCTTGGGGGTGCCAGGAACTAAAGCACCCAGCACTGGAGACCAGGCTAGGGGAGGCCTGGCTCCTTTCAGCTCAGTGGGACCCTGAGTCTCCGGGTTATGCCTATGGTGACCACCACCCCAGTGAGGGGACTATGAAGTTCCCAGGATGATGAGGCACTTTCTGTACACCCCTCCCCACAATTATGTCAGGCCTAGCATGGGAGCAGCCTGCCTTGGAGGCATTGGCAAACGGCTGCAGGCTTGCCGCACTCAGCACTGTCAACAACGGAGGGCCAGCCTCTGGCCTCTCGGCTGTACCCCTGGGGGTGTTTCGAACAGACATAGTCCCTCTTCTCTCCAGGACGCCAGCATGACTGACACAGACCCCAGGAGGTGTGCAAGAGGGACAAGGGTGGCACTTACTCTCTAAGTGGTCAGTCTCCACAGCAACGAGAAAGGCCCACTCATAGTAGCACTTGGCCCGCTGGGTGAGGGCCTGGCGGCTGTACAGGTGTCCCATCCACAGAAGTACCCGGGTAAAGTCCTGGCCACACGCCCCACTCGGCAGCTGGGAGAAAAGTCCCACAGCCTCCCTCAGGTAGTGCTGGGCCAAGCTGCCTGCACCAGCCTGCAGGCACAAGGCTCCAAAGTTGGCTAGGACCACAGCCTGGTTCTTCATTTGGCCACAGTCACGGGCCACACGCAGGGCTCTGAAGTAGCTCTCAGCTGCCTGCCTGGTCCTGCCAGTTCTCTTCAGGGCTATGGCCGCCATGTTGGCAATTATACCATTCTGGTCCTCACTGGCCACAGTGGCATCTGAGATGGACTTCAGGATGTCCAGGGCCACGCAGCTCTGCCCATGAAGCATATACAACCAGGCAAGAACCACCAAGCGGTCCACAACAGCACGGACACCAGCTGCAGTGTCGGCTTCCACGGCTTGGGTCATGAATGCAATGGCCTGGCCATACTGCTGGTGGTGGCTGTGCAGCTGGGCTAGGCTGGCGTAGAGAGGGCCATGCAGTGCCTGCCTTGTGCCTGGGGCCAGGGAGGCCAGTGCTTGCCTGAGGTAGTGGGCAATCTGGGGGGGAAGGCTGTGGGCTGTCGTCTGGCTGTTTGGCCCAGGGACACTCTGGAGCACTAGGTCCACACTCCTCAGGGACCCAGCCAGTGAGCCCTGGGTCCACAGGGAGGCCACCCTGAGGCAGCTCAGGGCCAGGTGGGGCAGGCACTTCCGGCCATAGATGTCTGCCAGGAGCAGGTAACAGTCTTTGGGCCATGAGGCCTGCGATGACCCCAGATCCGTGTGTAGATGCAATAGTCTCTCCAGGTAGGGCAAGGCCTCCTCTGGCTGTTTGAGATGGATGTGATGCTTGGCCAGTAGGAAGCAGGCTCGGGCCTCAGCCTGAAGGCTCTGTCCACAGATGACCCTTCGTAGTGCATACTTCAAGGGTTCCACCTCTGTGCTGCATGCATGGTCTGGCGTTCCCAGGAGCAAGGCCGCAGCTTTGGGAGCCACCTGTGCACACTTCTCTCTGTTCTTCTGCTTCAGGTACACGGTGGCCAGGCTGGCATACACTGCCACCACTAGGAAGAGGTCCTCAAAGCTGCCCTTCAGGGCTCCCATGGCTTCCTCAAAGTATACCCTGGCCTGGGATAGCTTGAGCTTGCGGGCACACAGCCTCCCCAGCAGGAGGCAGAGCCTGGCCAGGGCCATACCCAGGCCGGCTTTCTTGGCTATCCCCCGGGCCTGTGCCAAGTGTCTAGCCAGCTCCTCCTCATCATCAAAGCCACACAGCACAGTACTCAGCCAAGGCAGTGAGATGTCATACAAGCCCCGGAAGTGGGCCTCATACCTGGGGGCATTCAGTACCTGCAGCAGTGAGTCCAGGGCCTTGGGGTCTGTCCAGTCATCTTCAGGGTCCAGACAAAAGGGGGGCTCTTCAGGATCTGGAGAATTGACTCTGCTGAATGTTTCCCCAAGTCCCCAGGACACTGGTTCCCTGGAACTGTCTGAGCAGGCCTTGCACTGTTCTAGAATATCCTTCACCATCTGCAGGGTGTCACGTGGGTCTGGATTCAGGCAAGGTAGAGGCATTTCTGCAAGACGTGAAAGAAAGGCCTAGTTGGATCAGCATACGGCTGAGTCCTGGCATTATCCTCTGCCCTTGTCCCCTGTCTCTCTCATCAAGCCTCTGTGTGTGGATGACACCACCCCATGCCACTGCCAGAGCACTCGAGACTAACGGCAGCAGCTCAGTCACTGATTCCTGACAGGACCCCTCTAGCCAGCCTTTCTACCCAACATCCCCCTGTCAACCTGCCCTGGGATAAGAGAGTTATCCAAAAGACATACGTGTCTCAGCCCAGGAGAAGCTGGCAGATCCCTTCCCTTTGGAACCAAAGCCACTTAAATAGTCTATCCCAGTCAGTGTTCTGACCATAAGTATGCGATTCTCCAGGAACCTCAAGCCAGAAGCCATGAGATAGATCCCCCAACAGCAAATTGGAACAACAAATCAGTATGAGTTCAAAACATGTCTCATGAGATAGACAAAATGGACTGGGACACAACTCAATGGAAGAGCATGTCATTAGCATGCTCTAGCTTCAATCCTTAGTACCACAAAAAAAAATGGACAAATCTGGGCTGGAGAGATGGCTTAGCAGTTAAGGCGTTTGCTTGAGGAGCCAAAGGACCCAGGTTCAATTCCCCAGGACCCACGTTAGCCAGATGCACAAAGGGGCACGTGTCTGGAATTAGTTTGCAGTGGCTGGAGACCCTGGTGTGCCCATCCTCTCTCTCTCTCCCCCCTCCTTCTCTGTCAAATAAATACATCAATAAAAATAAAATATTTTTTAAAAATGGACAAATAGATGCAAAAATTCCCACAAAATATTGGCATACAGAATACAAGAACATATCAGAAAGATCATTCCCCCTGACCAAGCAGGCTTTATCCCAGAGATGCAGGGATGGTTCAACATATGCATTCGATAAATGTAATACATTATATAAATGGAAAGAAGGACAAAAATCACATGACCATCTCAGATGTAGAAAAAGCATTTGACAAAATCCAACATCCCTTCTTGATAAAAGTCCTACAGAGACTGGGAATAGAAGAAACATATCTCAATATAATAAAGGCTATTTATGACAAGCCTACAGCCAACATATTACTAAATGGAGAAAAACTGGAAGCTTTTCCACTAAAATCAGGAACAAGACAAGGGTGTCCACTGTCCCCACTTTTATTTAATATAGTACTGGAAGTCTTAGCCACAGCAATAGGCAAGAGACACACATAAAAAGGATACAAATTGGAAAGGAAGAGGTCAAGTTATCATTATTTGCAGAATACATGATTCTATACATAAAGCACCCTAAATACTCTACCAGAAAACTGTTAGAGCTGATAAACACCTATAGCCATGTAGCAGGATACAAAATAAAATAAACACACAGAAATCAGTACCCTGCCTATATGCTAACAACAAACACACAGAGAATGCAATCAGAGGATCACTCCCATCCACAATTGCATCAAAAATAAAGCACCTTGGAATAAATCTAACTAAGGAAATAAAGGATCT
The DNA here is from genome assembly GCA_036346955.1 of Dipus sagitta. Lineage (NCBI taxonomy): Eukaryota > Metazoa > Chordata > Mammalia > Rodentia > Dipodidae > Dipus > Dipus sagitta. Next base: position 1,760,013 of record CM070781.1, on the reverse strand, counting down.
CTACAATGAGAATTTAAAACACTCAAGTGAGAAATTGGAGAAGACACTAGGAAATGGAAAGACATCCTTGTTCTTGTATCAGAAGAATCAGCAATGTGAAAATGGCAATCTTACCAAAAGCAATCTACACATTTAATGCAATCCCCATCAAAATTCCAATGGCATTCTTCACAGAAATAGAAAAAGCAATCCAAAAATTCATCTGGAAGTACAAAACATCTCGAATTTCTAAAACAATATTGAGCAATAAAAATAAGGCTGGTGGTATCACCATACCAGATTTTAACCTATACTACAGAGCCATAGTAACAAAAACAGCATGGTACCGGCACAAAAGCAGACATGTAGATCAAAGGAACAGAATAGAGGACCCAGATGTAAGTCTGGGTAGCTATAGCCACCTGATAGTCAATAAAAATGCCAAAAATACTCATTGGAGTAAAGACAGCCTCTTCAGCAAATGGTGCTGGGAAAATTGGATATGTATCTGTAGAAGGATGAAAATAGATCCTTCTCTCTCTCCATGCACAAGAATTAAGTCCAAATGGATTAAAGACCTTAATACCAGACCTGAAACGCTGAAACTGCGAGAGGAAAAAGTAGGGGAACCCCTTCAACATATTGGTCTTGGGAAAGATTTTCTGAATATAACCCCAACTGCTCAGGCAATAAAGCCACAGATTAACCACTGGGACCTCATGAAATTGCTAAGATTTTGTACAGCAAAGGACACTGAATAAAGCAAAGAGGCAACCTACAGAATGGGAAAAAATCTTTGCCAGCTATACATCTGATAGAGGATTAATATCTAGGATATACAAAGAACTCAAAAAATTAAATAATAAGAAATCAAAAACCCAATTAAAAAATGGGCTACGGAGCTAAATAGAGAGTTCTCAAAAGAAGAAATACAGATGGTATATACACATCTAAAAAAAAGTTCTATATCCCTAGTCATCAGGGAAATGCAGATTAAAACTACGTTGAGATTTCATCTTACTCCTGTCAGATTGGCTACCATCATGAAAACAAATAACCATAAATGCTGGCGAGGATGCAGAAAAAGAGGAACCCTTCTACACTGTTGGTAGGAATGTAATCTGGTCCAGCCATTGTGGAAATCAGTGTGGAGGTTCCTAAGACAGCTAAAAATAGATCTATCATATGACCCAGCTATAGCATTCCTAGGTATATATCCTAAGGACTCATTTTACTGCCTTAGAGATACTTGCTCAACCATGTTTATTGCCGCTCTATTAACAATATCTAGGAAATGGAACTAGATGTCCCTCAACTGATGAGTGGATAATGAAGATATGGCACATTTGCACAATGGAGTTCTACTCAGTGGTAAAGAAAAATGAAGTTATGAAATTTGCAGGAAAATGGATGGATCTGGAAAGGATTATACTAAGTGAAGTAACCCAGGCCCAGAAAGCCAAACGTCTCATTCCTCTCTTATATGTGGATCCTAGCTACAGATGATTGGGCTTCTGTGTGAGTAGGAAGAAAACTCAGTAGCAGAGGCCAGTAAGCTAGAAAGGAGATATAAAGGGAATAGAAAGGAAGGGAGGGGGCCCTTAATAGGTTGGTATTGTATATATGTAAGTAGAAGAATAGATTAATGGGGGTGAAAAGGCCTAAGTGAGGCTAGGGGAAGAGATTGAGTAAAGGAAAGGTAGAGGGAGAGCTAATCAAAATCTAAGAGGATATAAAAAAATCATATGGAAACCTACTTTTCTTGGACAATTGAACACTCAGAAGCTGTAGATTGTTACTAGAAAATTTTCAGTGCAAGGGATGGCATACCTTCCAGTGAGTTGTTGGCCAGGGAGGTCTCTGATGCCCTCAAAACATTACATGCCATTCTTGTGCATGGAGAGAGAGAAGGATCTATTTTCATCCTTCTACAGATACATATCCAGTTTTCCCAGAACCATTTGCTGAAGAGGCTATCTTTACTCCAATGAGTATTTTTTGGCATTTTTGTCGAATATCAGGTGGGTATAGCTACCCGGACTTACATCCAGGTCCTCTAATCTGTTCCTTTGATCTACATGTCTGCTTTTGTGCCAGTACCATGCTGTTTTTGTTACTATGGCTCTGTAGTATAGGTTAAAATCTGGTATGGTGATACCACCAGCCTTATTTTTATTGCTTAGTTTCCCACCAGGAACAGATGGTAAGACCCTATTGCTGAAGACTCCACATACTTGGGCTGCAAGGCCACTGAAAAATCATGCTGGAACAGAGCTGAAAACCTCCTCCATGTAGACCAACTAACAGAAAGCTGGAAGAAACCATTCTGCATGCAGTTCAATGGGAGAGAGAGAAATCACCAGTGAAGAGACTCAACAGTGGACACTGTAAGTCTTATATTTGGCCAGCCAGGGCAAATGAGCCAACAGGTGCAATTGTGGCACATCTGTTATGGGGGAAACCAACTGCCATCTAATTGGAGTGGAGGCCCACTCCATGGGAGGGAATATATCCCTGATACTGAAAACTTAAAATAGGGGTAGTCATGAGCCCTAGGGGTGTAACGTCTGCTGCTGTCTGGCTAAATGTATATACTATGTTCATCAAACTGCCCAGTAAGCACTTCTCTTAATGTTCATATCCATATATTAATGCTACTCTCACTTTTGGTAGAGAACCTTCTCTTTTCAGATGGCAGTGACCTTGGGATGACTCAGAAGGCATCATGGTGCTGGGAAGAAGTGACAGGAGTGCTCAGCACTGCAATATCTCTATCACACCTTCCAAGGCTCAGGGTCCATTGCAGAAAGAGGTGGCAGAAAGACTGTAAGAGCCAAAGGAAGGATAGGACTCCTTACAACGTGCTCCTCCAGACACAAAATGACCTGGATATCTATGACCTCACAGTGCCTATCACTACCTACATAAGACCATCACAATAGGAGGAAAAGATCATGACATCAAAATAAAAGAGAGACTGATTGAGAGGAGGAGGGGATATGAAGGAGAGTAGAGTATAAAAGGGGAAAGTGGCGGGGGCGGAGGGAGGGCATTACCATAGGATACTGTTCATAATCATGGAAGTTGTTAATAAAAATTAATTAATTAAAAAATAAAGTGGAGAGTGATGAAGAAAAAAATGGACAAATCAGATAAAACCATCCCCCCCGGGGGGAGGGCTCAGGGCAGAGGACCCATTCCCTGCTGGAAACCACAGGCTTTCTGGGTGTTATTTTGGATGAACAAATTAGGATTAAACAACCTCCTTACATCCCAGAGTTTATACTTAGATGGACCCATACCTGAGGAACTTCCCAGGGCCCTCAGGGGTTCACCATCTCTAGCTCCCCTTTGCCTGTGGGGAAGATGGCAAGAGACTCCCAGAACCAGCTCCCGAGAAAGAGGACTTGATTTGGGGGGAAAGGCTCCTTTCCAATCCAAAGCCTCAAATCCAGCACTCTCTCTGTCACCAGAAGTGTGGCTAGGCCAACTGAACAAAGCCATGCAGCTTCAGCTGGCCCAGGTCACAGGAAAGGAACCCATATCCAGGAGTGGACTCAGGCAGGAGGGAAAGTGAAAGCCTTTCTGGGAGCCCTGCTGGGGTTGTGTGTTCATCAGGAGAGGTCTGGGTGCAGGAGGGAGTGCTTCAGGCCATCCCTCCAGCCCACATGCCATACCCCAAGCTGTAGAGGTGCAGGTAAGTGGCTCTGGTGCCCAGTGTCTACAGCACTCAACACTGCTGCCTCTGCCCCTCATCTGCACCTCTCTCCCAAGACCCTGCTATGAGCAGAGGACCCAAGCCACGGGGCAGTGCCTACCTTGCTCCACCAGCTGCTCACCCTCGGCTTCTTCAAACCAGTCTGAGAAGGAGGAAAGAAAGCAGTCACCACCTCCACCAGTGCCCTGTGTCCTACCTCATTCCACCAGGTAAACACAAGCCAAGATGCTCTGGTCACCTGCACCCATGAAGGAGAACTGTGGCCCAGGGCCAGAGAATCAATGTCCTTCAGAGTCTCCAGGATGACATGGGGCACAGTGCCTGATGGAACCTCATCCCCACGCTCCCACTAAGGGTGCCCACCACCCTGGTTAGGGGCAAAGCTGTGGATGGTGAGTTTTCTCCACCTCTGCTTTCCCATCTTTGAAATGGGCATACTGGGTTGCCATAGCAACCAAATGAGGAAAAAGAGCTGAAGACATGTGAAGTGCAATGAACTGAGTGGCTCCCGTCCCTGCAGCGCACCTGCCTACCCCCTCCTGCCCGATAAGCCCCCCACCCTGCTCCCCAAGAAAGGCAAGAGGTGAGGGGGCTTGGAAGAGTGAGGGCAGGTTGTCAACTTAGCAGGATTTAGATTTAGAAGCACCAGGAGAACCAATCTCTGGCCATGCCTGTGAGGGATTTTCTAGATTTTGTGTTGGGTTCCTGGACTGTACGAATAAGGAGGAAGCTTGCTGGGCAGTCGGCATTCACTGCTCTCTTCTTATTCCCTGCGGAGGGACCAGACAAGTCAGCTTCCTGCTGCTTTTAGGCTTTCCCCAACATGTCGGATTACCTTCAAAATTGTGAGGCAAAAATGAAACCCTTTCCTTTCTCAAAGTGCTTCTGGTTTGGGCTGCTTGTCCCAGCAATGAGGAAGAAACTGATGCAGGCAGGCCGAAGCCTATCCACTTAGCTAGAGAAATTCACTACGGTCCCACGGGTTTTGAAAATGTGTGTAGAAATGTTTCTGTATGTGTGCATGCGTGCATAGCTGTGGACAGGTATGTGAGCATGTGTGCATTTACATGGGGTACATATATACATGTTTGTGTTTGCACATGTGAGTGTTATGTTGGTATGTACATATACATGTTCTCAGTGTGAGTATGTACATAGGAGTACATGTAGTGTACATATGTGCATGTGTGCAGGCACATGTGCACATATGTATGTACATATACATGCATGTCTCTGTGTGTCTGTATGCATGGGAAGATGTGTATGAACATTTTTGTGCATTTGTGTACGTATATAGACATACCTTCGTATGAATGTGTGCATGACAGTGTATACCCATGTGTGCAGGTGTGCTGTGTCTGCACGTGTGTATACATGCCTGTCATGGTGTGCAGGCTTCCGTGACCCCATCAGCCATCAGCAGGACAGTGGATGGCTGCGTGTGTCCTTGTGATCTGCAGCAGTCTGTTAACAAGTCTGCACATTGCCTTCCCCCTGCCATAGCTCTTTCCTTGCGTACCACTCACTTCCTGTGCATGCTTGGAGGGGTGCGGGGGAAGAGGGCGATCACACGGCCTTTGGAAGAAGCAGCCCTGCGGTTCCTTGCAGCCAAGTGCCCAGGTTGACTGACAGCCATGAAGCTAGTTCTGCATGGACAGGGTCTGCGCATCCAAGCCCTGGAGATTGACTAGTGTTAGTGCGGCACTGGCAAGGCAGGGGTGGACAGGAATGCAGCACTGACTGGACGCTACTGGGCTCCACCACTTGCAAAGCACTTTGGGCCACACCCTTCAGCCCAGGGCCTGTCCTTCCCGGGGTCTGCCCCAAGAAGTTGTCTCTAGTTATCCGCAGGATGCAGTCAGCACGGACCACTCATGTTCTGGCATCTCAGGGAGGGGGTGGGATATGCCCCTCGTTGGCATACCTACCCAGGCTACAGGTGGTGCACACATCTGTGCCCGATGTCCTGCTCAGGAGCCGCCGGGCATCCTCCTCAGAGAAACGGCCCTGGCTGCTGAAGAACAGCCTTTCTTCCTCACTGAGGAAAATCGCACATTCAAGGCTGGGGAGATAAAGTGCCTTATTTAGAATAACGTGTTTCCACAGAGTAAATAAAACTCAGGAGGCTGGGCTGGACTGAGCTTGGTTGAGGCCCAACAGCACAGAGCAGAATGGCTCCCCTGGACAAGACCCTCGCCTGCAGGGGAAACTGAGTTTCCCGTACCTTTGGGGAGTTCAGGGATCTACAGGCCAGCTGCAGCCCCACAGTAGAGAAGCCCCTCTGCTCTGCCTTCACAGAAGGGCTGCATGCAAGCCAGCTGCCTCTTCTCCAGTGCTGTGTCCTTGCACCCACTCACAAAACCCACACTACCACTGCCCACGGGAATTCCCTTCTGTTTGGTACAGTGGAGACATGTGGATTCACAAACCATGAATACTTGCTATGATTTTGTCTTTTTGACAAAAGCCAGCATTTTATGGTGAGACCCATTTCTCTCCTCCATTTGACAACTCGTCCCCACTCACTGTCAGTAAAGACACTGAGACACAAACCAAACAGATCCTATCCTCAAGGGGACCACTGTCTGGCCAGGAGCAGGTGCCCTGCAGTAAGAAAGACAATGATGTCTGAGGATGAGCTCTTAAGCAGTTTTTAAAACCCCAACTGAAAGGTCTCCTACTCCGAGAAACACTCTGTGACAGCTGCCACCATTCATCCCATACTGCCTGCCACAAAGCCAGGGTTCATCTGTTCCATAAAATTAGGGAATGGAACCAGGAAAAAACAGGAAGGAAGGGAGAGAGGAGGCAATATTTGCCCACAGGGCAAAATTACCAGCACAGTACAAAACTTTAAAGTATATTTTGCTGATAAAGAAAATTAGGAGCTAGAGAGATGGCTCAGCAGTTAAAGGCACTTGTTTGCAAAGCTTGATCGCCAGGGTTTAATTGCCCAGTACCCATGTAAAGCCAGATGCACAAAGGGGCACATACATCTGGAGTTCATTTGCAATGGCAAGAGGTCTTGGTGTGCCTATTTATTCTCTCTCTCGCTTTCTCTGCTTGAAAATAAATAAATAAATTTTTAAAATTCTAGGCATGGTGGCACATGCCTTTAATCCCAGCACTCGGGAGGCAGAGGTAGGAGGATTGCTGTAAGTTCAAGGCCAGCCTGAGACTACATAGTGAATGCCAGGTCAGCCTGGGCTAGAGTGAGATCCTACCTTGAAAAACCAAAAAAGAAAAAAGAAAAGAAAATTAGAGCTGCTCACTGGACATTCTACAAAATAACAAGCCAGTATTCTTCAAATCCAGTGCCTGAAAACAAAGGCAGATGGACAGTTTGAGATGACAGAGACAAGACAGGTGTGTGAGACATGTTCTAGACCCTCTTTGGCTGAAAAGAGCAATACCAAGAAGACTACAGTGTGATTGTGTCTGGAGACAACAGCATTGTCAGTGTGAATTTCTCAACTTTGACGCTTGTCTTGGGGTTATGTAAGAGACATTCAGGCTTAGGAGCCCCACGCTGCACCACTGAGGGGTAAACATGATACTTGCAATTTATCCTCAAATGATCTAGAAAAAATAGTAGTAAAAGAGAAAAGCTGGGGGGGGGGGCTAAAGAGGTTGCTCAATGGTTAAGGTGCTTGCCTGCAAAACCCAAGGACTTGGGTTTGATTCCCCAGGACCTATATAAAGCCAGATACACAAAGTGGTGAATGCATCTGGAGTTTGTTTGCAGTGGCTAGAGGCCCTGGGGCACCCATTCTCTCTCTCTCTCTCTCTCTCTCTCTCTCTCTATATATATATATATATATATATATATATATATATATGCATGTAGGTATCTATATATATATATATGTATGTATGTATACATATACATATACACATTTATATGTATATACTTATATATCTGCTTCTTTCTCTCTCCCTCAAATAAATAAATAGTTTTTTTTAAAGAGAAAAGATAAAACAAATGAGGCCAGAAACTAACATTCTGGCAGTTGTTGGGTGATGGCAGATAGGATGTTGCTCTCTTCTTGTACCTTGTCTGTAAGTCTGAAATTACATCAAGAGAAGAGCGATGGTCAGGGTGATGGCTCAGCGTGTAAAGCACTCACCACTAAAATCCAGGCTTGGTGGTACATGACTGCACCCAGCACTGGGGAGGCAGAGACAGGCAGATCTCCAGGCAAGCTGGTCAGCTAGTGTAACATAATTGGTGATCTCTGGTTCTGTGAGAGCTCCTGTCTTAAAAAATAAAGGGCTTGCTGGGTGTGGTGGCACATGCCTTTAATCCCAGCACTCAGGAGGCAGAGGTAGGATGATTACCATGAGTTTGAGGCCACCCTGAGACTACAGAGTGATTTCCAGGTCAGCCTGAGCTAGTGTGAGACCCTACCTCGACAAAACATAAAGAAAGAAAGAAAGAAAGAAAGAAAGAAAGAAAGAAAGAAAGAGCTGGAGAGATGGCTAAGTGTTAAGGCACTTGCCTGCAAAGTCTAAGAACCTGGTTTGATTCCCTAATAACCATGTAAAGCCAGATACACAAAGTGGCGCATGCATCTGGAGTTTTTATGCGGTGGCCAGAGGCCCTGACACACCCATTCTCTCCTTCTCTTTCTCTTTCCCTTTCTTTCTGTCTCTCTCCTTCTTTGCCTCTTTTTTTTTTTTTTTTTTTTTTTTTTTGGTTTTTCTAGGTAGGGTCTCACTCTAGCCCAGGCTGACCTGGAATTCACTATGGAGTCTCAGGGTGGCCTCGAACTCACGGCGATCCTCCTACCTCTGCCTCCCGAGTGCTGGGATTAAAGGCGTGTGCCACCACGCCCGGCTCTTCTTTGCCTCTTTATCTCCCTCTCAAATAAATAAATAAATATTTTTAAAATAAATAAAGATGGAGAGTGACAGAGAGAGATGCCTGACATCACCCTCTAGCCTCATGTACATTTATATGTGTGCCCACACACAAACATGCATACATATGCAAAACATTTTAAAGAGAAAGAGAGAGACGAGAACAAGAAGAGCCACCAGACTGTTTGTTGACCCAAGGGCAGGAAGCCCAGGAAAGATACCCAGGAAATGTGGTTACAGTCCCCGACTGTAGAGAACTATAAAGAGAACAATGGCACCCACCCCAACACCTTCTGGGAAGAGAGAGGGGCTGTTGGAACAGACCCCCAGCTCTTCCAGCCCTGACCTTTGTAAGTTCAACATTTGTTGAAGACACATGGACCCCAGACATCTACAGAGAAAAATGTCCTTCCTTAAAGCTGGTAGGTATTGTTCAGAGCGAGTGTCCCCAAGGAGTGTCCTATGGGACCCAACTGGGCTCATAAGGTAAGAAAAAGATTCTGAGGCAACATTTTTCCCTAAGGAAAAGGAAAGCTCAGACTTCCTGGTGTTCTGGAGATTCTCTGCCTTTTCCCAAAGACACCCACCCCTCCAGTGCCCAGGGCTAGGCAGAGACAGCACAGAGGAGGCCCCAGGCTGGGGAAGCTGCATACAAATGTCACACAGGGACTGGGGTGGGGTCAGAAGGTGATTATGGATGGGACTTGGGGAACACAGAGCCCCAGGGATCCAGATGAGGGCACAGGGACCCACATGCCATCCAGAGTTAAGGGCTGAGCTGTTTTGCACAACTGGACTCAGGGAAGCTGATGGTGAGTGGGGCTTTAAAATCAGGGTCAACAGGGCCTGGAGCATGGAGGCCTTATAGCCTGTCCTAGAAGCTTCATGGGGCTTTCTGCAAGGAGTGACTGGCGAACTCTCTCGGCACCTGGGACAGCAACTGGCTTTGGAAACTGGGTCTGCGTGGATGTTCCTAGTTATGATGGTTATTCTTGATTGCCAGTTTGACAGGGTTTAAAATCACCATGGAAATAAATCTTTGCAAGTCTGTGAGGTCTTTTCTGGCTTGAGGCGAGGAGACCCACCCTAACTATGGGTAGCACCATTCTGTGGGCTGGAGGTCTTGGGTTGTATGAAAAGGAGAAAGGAGCTGAGCACTAGCATGCATCCCTCTCTGGACTGAAGTTGCTGCTACTTCCTGTCATGGTCTCCCCGCCATGATGGACAGCGTCCCCGGGAACCATAAGTGGAAGCAAGCCCTTCCTCCGGCGGCCTTTGTCAGGTCTTTTGTCACAGAAACAAAAAGTAACTTAGACACCAGGTAAGCTGGGCCTGGACAGGAGCAGGCAGGACCCACCCACCATATGCTGGTAAGTGTGTGACAAGAGAAAACAGCACATACAGGGAGTAGGCCATCAGGGCAAGGCATGGGGACTGGTGAGGTACGGCTGAAAGCCAAGGACACTATCGTCAGTGGAGGCTGAGTGGGAGCTGCCATGAGGAGTTTGGCTACCACACCTTGGTCTCAGCCTCCAGTCCCAGAATTACGAGAACAAATGTGTAGCATGACAGCGCTGGGCTCTGACACCACCAAAGTGGGCAGTCCCACAGCGCCCCCTCGTGGTACCCAGAGGAAGGGCTGAGCTGGGTCCTGAAGAGCGAATAGTGTTGCTCTTCTGGCCAGCACCCAGGTTGGTCCCTAGGGAACTGGTGAAGGGTGGCAGGGTCCCTGCAGTAGCAGCAGGCATCCAGGAGAGGGACTCATCACTCACTCAGACGCTGAGCCCTGCGTGCTGATGAGGCCAGTCCTCACAAAGCCCACCTGGCCGGAGGCCATGTGCTGGCCCACACACCAGGGCAAGCCAGGCACGTGGGCACCCAGGATCTGGATGACATCACCACTGCAGAAGGACATCTCTTCAGGCCCCAAGCCCTGGCAGTCTTCCACTGCGGAGGCTAGGCCAAGCCCTGCAGGAAGGAGGCCACATGGTTAGAGCTGGAGCCCCATGGGCAGCCAGGGTAGCCCACACACAGGTTGGTGTCCTGAATAACATGGTCAGAGGAGTGTGCAGTGGAGCCAGGCCCTTGTGATGTGCGGGGGATGGGCTATCTGTGGTCCTCAGAGGGGCATTTGATCTCCACACTGGATATGGGACACTGAGGCTCAGGGACGTTGGTGAACTTGACCCTGGCTACCAGCCTTCAGGACCAGTCTTCCCCTCAAGCAGCTTAGGCATGAGGTCCTTCCACCCTTACAGGCCTGTGTCCACTTAACAGGCACATGGCAGTATAAGCACCACCTGGAGGGAGGGACAGAGTGTGCTGGGCCCCAGCCAAGCCAAAGGGCAGCTGCAGGATCGCCTCCTCACACAGAAGGTCCGGTACAGGCCTGGGCTCCCTGTCCTCCATCATGCCCCAGCAGATTGCGCCAGAGTGTGGCCCACCCAGCACAGGGTCTTCCATGGGGCTGATCTCACTGAAGTATCCCTGAAGTTACATTCCTGGCCCTGAGGGTTCCATGATGCGTGCCCCTGCATGTTTCCTGAGTGCTGGACTGCAGACATCACTGTGCAACCTGGAGGAGATTCTGCCTTCCTCCTCAGGGATCATTCAGAACACACAGAAACTTCCAGAATGCTGGTACCTACCCCCTCATCAGGTTTCCCAAAGAGGAAAAGGAGGTAGAGATACTCACCAATTAGTGGGATGTCAGGAGTCCCAGGTTCATGCATGGAGTCCTCAATGGGGTCCCAGGGGACCCTGAGAGCCCACCTGCAGTAGGGACAGGTGGTCTGTATTGCAGGGACAGGGTTCAGGTTGGGTATAGGTACATTTTGCACTGAGACTGGTCAACAGCATCCCCTACTCCAACACATGTGCACCTGCCCAGGTTTCTAGTCCTCAGTTTGGTATGTGTGGCTCTGCCCCGGTGCCCAATTCCCCTAACCCAGTGCCTAGTTTCAGGAGGCACTGCCAGCCCTGTTTTCCAGAAGCCCTACAGATTCTCAAATATCTGCCCCTACTGCTCTTCTGGAGTGGGCAACATGAGGGGTGTTCAGACCAGGCTTTGGGTCTGAATTCTAGCCCTGAGTCTCCTGCCTCCTTGTCTGCCATGTGGCCTGGACAAATCTCTCTCCTCCAGGGCCTTGGCTCCTCTGCCTATACAAGAAAGCTGACTGGGTGCTATGGCTCCTGTCAAGAACCTGACACTGAAGGACATCTATCTTCCGTGGGGACACTGCTAACTCCAGCTACTTCAAGTATGTGATAAATATGGAAGCTGAGTTTCTTTCTTTGTTTTGGCTACCAGCATGTTCATGTTCGGCAAGCTAACAGGAGCCTATGTGCTACCCGTCCTTGTGGCCCAGCTTCCGTGGGCACACCTCCTTCCTGCAGTGTGAACGTAATGAAACCCTCTCAGATGCTTTCCTGAGCAAGTATAGTAGGACGTGCACACCGCACATTCCCATGCCCTCTCATCCTGGGCACGAGATCCGATTAGTCCTTTAGGCAGGTGGTAGCCCGAGGCCCAAAGAGGTGGATTGTCTCTGAGGCTACATAAGAGCAAGCAGCGGGAGGACTGCTGCCTGGGCTGTAGTTGTCTTTCCACACAGGTCTCTGTCCACCCTGACACCGACAGAGAACCAGGCCTAGACAAGACTATGAGATCCCACACGACCCAGAGATGGAAAATGGAGCAGCAAACTTGGTACCTACTGGTGGAAGGGAGTCAAGGGTTCCAGCTCAGCCACTGCTGCCTGCTCAGAGGATCTGCTGGGCTTGGGAGATGAACAGTCTGCTTCTGGGGCCTCCTCTTCCATGGGGCTCCCTGAAGTCCGCCTGAAGGGCTTGGGACCCTTCCCTACAGCCCAGGGTCCTGTTGATGCTGTCACATGATTGTCAGGACACAGGACAAAGAAGGGCCCTTCAAAGGGACAGAGGTAGTCATCCAAGGTGACTAGACCAATGAAGCTATGGCTCTACCAGGTCAGACTGCTACTACGGTCTTCCCTCCCCTTCAGGGGACACAGTGAGGGCAATATCTGCAGGAGCCCTCCTCTCCTTGTCAGGAGCCAGTTCCACAGTTCTGGAGGCCCAAAGGTGGTCCCATCTCCACCTTGCCTATCCCTGTGAGGCAGGTTGGTCTCATTATCCCCAACTTTGGTTTCCCATCTGTGCTATCCAGCTATAGACATGTGATTCCCATGTCCCTTTGTACTTTGGACTGCCACCAAGAAGCCCAGTCTCAGCTAAGTGTCCCCAGTCATGGCCGGGGGTGGGGGGGGAGATAGATTGCTTCAACCTCCCTTCCTAGGGAGTTGGTGCCCATCGCAAGGCTGAGACATACAGAAACCAAACAAATCCTTTCCTGTGATTCCCCACACCTCATCTCTTTAGGGGTCATAAGCACCTTTACAACCCAGTGACAGTGTCTGGGACATCTTTCCCTATGTAGAGCCACGCAGGCTCTCACCTGGGACCCCTGCCCCACCCCATGGCCTCCAGAGATGTCCCCTGTCCAGCCCACATTCCTAGGCCCTGTGTCATCTGCCCACCTTCCTGGGTGAGGAGGTTCTTGTGTGTCAGTTTCAAAGCATCCTTCTTCACATGCACCAAGACGGCCGTCTCCTCCTCCTCACCCGGCGAGAGCAGCCAGAAGGTCTGGTCCACCAGGAGGTTCTGCAAGCAGTGGTGGGTGAAACCTGCAGGACCAGATCAGTCACCAGCAAGCTCCAGGGAGAGCATGAGAGCCTGTGAGCCCTGATTCCCCTGTAGCAGGCCTGCAGAGCACCCAATAAGAACATCCTGCCCTGGGGAGCCGTGCCTCCTCATGTCACTGTCACAGCGGAGATGGCCACCACGTCAGCCCTCCCCTCAGTGTCTGGCCCACTGCCTCAGCATGGACGTTTGAATTCATGTCCCCAACAGACTCAGGATGTTCTATTAATACTTGTAACTTGGACCTCCAGCCACCTGGCTAGAGGAGGGGCAGATCTTGGGGTCCAGCCCTAAGGTGTTAGTGGAGGTGATTCCAGCCTGAGGTATGCAGAGTGAGCTCTGCCAGGATCCCTGTTGGATTTTTGGTTTTGGTTTGATTTTTGGTTTTTGTTTTTTTGAGGTAGGGTCTCAGTCTAGCCAAGGCTGACCTGGAATTAATTATGTATTCTCAGGGTGGCCTCGAACTCACAGCGATCCTCCTACCTCTGCCTCCCGAGTGCTGGGATTAAAGGTGTGTGCCACCATGCCCTGCTCCCTGTTGGGTTTTGTGCTTGCTTGCTTTGTGGTACTGGTGTGTGGTTGTGTCTCTCTGGATCTGTGTAAAGGGAGTCAGTTTCTTCTACCATTGTAGAACTTCCCTTAGATTTGTAAGCCTGAAATAAATCCCATTCCTTCCATAAACTATGTCTGGTTTGGAGGTTTGTCCCAGCAGCATGGATCTGGCTACCACACTCAGTATTCAAGTACATAAGTCAGAGCTGACAGGGTCATGTGGCCTTACAGGTCAACAATAAGGTGAACATTGGACATACTGAGTACCCTGGGCCCTAGCATTCCAGCCAACATCCCCTGTGTCCATTTCCATCAACTCCACACTGACCTGAGGGATGGTTCAACCTCATGCCCTGTTTAGGGACAGAGCTTTCATCAAGCACCACCTAGCCAGAAGACACACTGGCCTCACATCGCTTTTAAAGCCAAGGCAAATGCCAAAGGAACCTTTCACTTATGGTAACTAAATGTAAGTGGATACATGAGGAGAGGGGCCACAAGGGCCACTACCTTCTGCACTGAACAGATCCTGGCTAAAGTGTGGCAGATAGACAAGCTCACTTTTAAGGAACTGGACAAAGAGCTCAACAAGATTCCTTCACAAACTCAGGCTGGCCTCCATCCTCCCTGCCCATAGGTGCTAAGAAGTAGTTGCTGAGTCTGACTGTGCATCCTCCTCAGCCCTCACATCAAGGTGTATCCCAAAATCCCAGGGAGAGGCTGCTAGCTTCTGAATGCCTCCAAAGAGCACAGTTCAGGGAGAAGACATTCACCCTAGTGGCAGGTGTCCCTGGGTGTGCTCAGGGAGAAAGCCAGCTTCTCTCTAAGCAGCTCAGGAAGGACCAGGAGGACACATCCTGTCATCCTGAAGGGAAGTCACATCCCTTCAGCTTCCCAACCCAGTGCACCCCAAGCCCAGCACACACACCCCAACACACACAGCCAGGTGCACACACAGTCACTGTATTTTCTTCTGGAGAGGCTGCAATGTGACATAACACCCAGGTGGCTACCAGCGTCCTGCAAGGGGATGACACCATCCACTGTGGGAGGGCGGTTGCCTTACCAAGGAGGTGGTAGGTGGAGAACTTCCAGATTTCTTCAAACGTCTTAAATGTCACCATTATCTGGTCCTGGTCACTGTGGATGGACAGTAGCCTGGCTGACAGTTCCTTGAGATGGAAAAGAAACAGGAGTTGGTGACCTTCCTTGTGGCCTTAGAGCATCTAGTTGCCAGAGAAGAGGTGCTGTGGATGGAAACAGCTTGCAGAGTGGACACTGGTTGGAGCAGCCAGTGAAGGGCAGACTTCTTTACAGCCCAAGCCTGCTCTTGTCCTGCTCATAGCCTGCAGTGGCTCCCCAGTGACTGTGGAAGAAGCTCCATGCTGCTTTCCAGAGCTCACATGCTCTCCACACTCTAGTCCCTCACCCTCTACACCTCCCCCCGGCCACTCCTCCTGCCATAATCTCTGATCACTAGCAACACCGAGCAACACCTGCCCCAGTCTGCGTGATCATCCCGGAGTGACAGACTGCCTCCTGTGACCTCCATTAGAGTTCAGCTCTTCTCTTCTGAGTTCCAGAACTCATGGTGATGGGGCATTACAACACCGGCTGCCTGCAGGGCACTGGAGGGGACAGCCTGTTATCTCCATCTGTTGGCTTACTCCAGGTTCCACCTGTCACCCCTCCTCCCTGGCCTGGCTCCCCAGAGGGGTCCAGCTTGTTGTGCACTTACATGTGCTGTGTTACTCATCTAATTCTCACAGCAGCTCCCTGGGGACATCATTCTAAGTAGTCCCAGTGCGCAGCTTCACACAGGCTGAGCAATAGGCTGAGGCCAAGCCATCTGCCCTGTACGTCCATGCTGGTAAGTCCCAGCCCTTAAGGCCAGGCCCTTTGCCATGTGGAGAAGGAGCAGCGGCTCTTGCCCCATTCCTTACTGTCCTTGGAGCTACCTTCCAGCTCTGTCACCTTCCTCTTCTCTCCAGGCTTTCAATGAGTCACCTCCCATTCCCCTGGAGCCGACTCACACTCACCCCAAGCACATGGGCCACCTCCCGGCTGTCATTCTCCAGCAGGCGGAGACGGTCCCGCAGGGCCTGCTGCAGGCTGGGGTTCTGCAGTCCACTTTTCCTCCACACGGCCTGCAGGTGCAGGGTCAGATCTGGAGGTGCAGTGAGGGGTCAGGGAGTGTGCTTGGTCCCAGTGGAGGGGTGCTCCTGCTGACCCCCATATTCCTCACCCATCCCTGTGGAGATCAAGGTCTGCTCCACACTGCCTGTAAGGCCTTAACAGTTGTACCTATCTTGTGCTCCCACCATGGCTTCCATCTGCCCCAGGTCCTCTCTCAGGCCAGGTTCTTGCTGGTTGCTACCTTGCCTGGCTCCCAGCCCCAGAAAGGTCTCCCTTCCAATCTCATGCCATACAGGGATCTAATAGCTACCACCTCCAATGGTTTTCTAAGGTTATCTCTTGCCTCAGAATCCAGGATTCCATGGCAGCCAGCTTGTCTGTACCAGTACCCACCCTATGAGAGTCAAGAATGATGGCTATCATGAGGAAGGTGAAAGTCTAACCAACCACAGAGCTGAAGATACTGTTGCAGTCAAATATACTTTGCTGGCAAAAAACACCCGACCAAGAGCAGCTTGTGGGAGGAGAGCATTTATTTTGACTTAAAGGCTCGAGGGGAAGCTCCATGATGGCAGGGGAAAATGATGGCATGAGCAGAGGGTGGATATCACCTCCTGGCCAATATTAGGTAGACAACAGCAGCAGGAGACTGTGCCAAACACTGGCAAGGGGAAGCTGACTATAACACCCATAAGTCTGTCCCCAACAATACACTGCCTCCAGTTAGTTCAAATTCCCAAATTTCCATCAGCTGGGGACCTAGCATCAGAACACAAGTTTATGGGGACACCTGAATCAAACCACCCCAGGTAGGGAGAGCTTTCTCACCATCACTGTGAATGCACTGCTCCCCAACCATCTTCAACAGATGCTGCAATCATCAGAGCCCCACCCTGGGAAGTTTGTATTAGGAGCTGTGGTAATTTGAATGTATGTCCCCCATAGACTCCAGTGTTTTATTGAAGCTTATAACTTGGGTCTCCAGCCACGTGGCTGGAGGAGATATCAGTAGGGGTGGATCCTGGGGTCTAGACCTAAGGTGTGTTTGGGGGTGGATCTGACTTCCAGCCCAAAGGTATGAAGAGGTGTCTGAGCTCTTCCTGGGCCCCTGCTGTTTTCCTGCTCCTGGTGTTTGCTGGCTGCTGGTGGTTTTTATCTCTGCTTGGATTTATGAATGGGAACCAGCTTCTTCCACCATTATGGACCTTCCTGGATCTATAAGCTCAAAACAAATCTCATTCTCCCATAAACTGTGCATCCCAGAAGCACGAAGCTGTCTACAACAGGAGCCTTTGCCAAAGGCCCAAGCCGCATACTGCCAAACACAGGCTGAGCCTGTCTTTCCAGGCCCATGGGGGATCCTCAAAGTCCAAGGCCTTCCTCAGGGCCTGAAGCAGGACCTCAGGTCTTGGGCATCTGTACTTGGCCCACTAGCTCCTTGAGATATTAAGGTGGGAAGCCTGAATCCACAACTGGAGAACCTGGGTGTTCATGGGCTCTCAGAATGCTCCACATCTGCTGTAGTGTAGGTCTGGGCTGACCCCAAAGGCCACATGTTAAAGTATTGGTCCCCAATCTAGGGTGTTGCTAGGAGGTGATGAGGCCTTTAAGAGGTAGGCACTAAACAGAGCATGGTGGCTCGTATCTGTAATCCCAGCACTTGAGAGACTGAGAAAAAAGGATCGCCACAAGTTTGAGGCCAGCCTAAACTACAGAGTAAGACCCTGTCTCAAAAATTCAAAAGAAGGGGCTGGAGAGATGGCTTAGGGGTTAAGGGCTTGCCTGTGAAGCCTAAGGACCCCGGTTTGAGGCTTGATTCCCCAGGACCCACGTAAGCCAGATGCACAAGAGGGCACACACATCTGGAGTTCGTTTGCAGTGGCTGGAGCCCTGGTGCGCCCATTCTCTCTCTCTCTGTCTGCCTCTTTCTCTGTCTGTCTGTCGCTCTCAAATAAATAAAAATAAACAAATTAAAAAAAAATTCAAAAGAAGAAAGAAAACAGGTGGGTCCTATTCACAGTCTCCTGGGAGGCTTTTAAAGCATTGAGGGATGAGAGGGGATTGTGGTTTCCAATCTCTTCCTCTTTCTCTTATGATTCTCAACCTTGAAGTAAGCACTATGTTCCTCCATGTGCTCCACTGTGATGTGCTGCACAGGCCCAAAGCAAGGGGCCAACTGACAAGTACTGGGCCCTCTGAAACTGTGACTGAAGGAAACCTGCTTTCTACAAGCCTTGGGTGTTTTGATACAATAACAGAAAGCCAACTACAACACTGCAGGATTGTCACCCCTGAGCACTATACAGGGCCATAATTCTCACCTGTGGGATACACAGCCATCTGGCTAGAAGGGATCCCAGCATCCAGCCTGATGATGCAGATGGGAGAAGCAGCATCTGCAATGCAGCAGGGGCCTGTGATTAGGGGACAAGCACATCTCCAAATACCTCAGGCTCAGGAGGAAGGATTGATACCCACTGGCTTCCTTTCCCACTGGCCACTTGGCCTGCTTCACCAAAGCCTAACAAGGAGGGAGGCTGTGGACTCCCCAGCAGGCTGCAAGAAACCAGTGCAGACTGAGCAGCTTATAGCAGCACAGGTGTGCTCTCCTGTCATTCTAGAATCTAACAGGGGCTCAAGGTAGACCAAGGTGAGGCGGGATGCTTCCTCTGCAGCATTGGGACAGGATCCCATTTCTGACACTCCAGCTTTAGGCCATGGCTCGGCCCAACTGTGCAAGTTCAAATCTGACACTGAGCCCTATCCCCAACCTCCCTCCCATGAGACCCTTGTAATGACATCTAGAGCCAGCCAGATAATCCAGGGTGACCTTCCATCTCACAGCCCATCACTTCAACCCATCTGCAGGTCCTTTAACCATATGAAGGGACAGTTATAGATGTGAGATAAGGAAGTAGACATTTCTGTTCTGCAGATTGCAGATGTGGGCAACAGCCCTATTGGGGGCCAGGAAGCAGGCAGCACTGCACCCAGATCTGTTGGCAGATTGTTTATTGGGTGAGGATATCAATGCTCACAATTCGGCCTTGTGAGGAGGGCTGTGTGGGGCTTGTTTCCTGGTGAGGACCAAGTGAGACCCTAGCAATGGGGCAGAGGGGTGCACTGGGTTGGGAGTAGAGGGCAGGTTCTGCTTGCCTCCTGAGCATGCCACAGCCAGGATCACAGTGCTTGGGATCCCAGTGCTGGTGCTAGGTCCCCTGTAAGTTTGTGTCTTAGCCAGGACCCCTCATCTCTCCTAGTGGTTGGGGTCAGGCATGGTGGCACACACCTTTAATCCCAGCACTTAGAGGTAGGAAGATCAATGTGAGTTTGAGGCCAGCCTCGGGCTACAGAGTGAGTGCAAGGTCAGCCTGGGCTAGAGCGAGACCCTACCTTGAAACTTCCCCAAAATAGAAATATAAAGAAAGAGAGAGAAAGACATAGTGGTTGGTTTGTGCAGAGGGTGCCAAACTTCAGTATGGTGTGGCTTGTCGGCCCTGGGGGCACCATGCCCTGCTCAGAGGTGTGGCTATGGTATGGCTTGGCCATACTGGCCTTGGGCCTGATGACCATGAATTTCACACAGCACTTGCCCATTCCCCACCCTGGGGAGTCTGGTGGCCCAGTGTGGTCAGAACCTATGTACAGGCCTCACTGTCTCGGGGCCCTGGGACCAGGCTGGGGACTGGGCACTCAGACCACTCAGAAGTCAAAAGATGCCCATGGGGCTGGAGAGATGGCTTTAACGGTTAAGGCATTTTCCTGCAAAGTCTATTGACCTGAGTTCATTTCTCCAATAGCCACATAAAGTTAGGTGCACAAAGTGGTGCATGCATCTGGAGTTCATTTGCAGTGGCAGGATGCCCTGGTGTGTCCATTCTCTCTCTCTAAAATCTCTATCTACCTCTTTCTCTCTTTCTGTCTCTCAAATAAACAAACAAACAAACAAGCAAGCAAATAAATAAATAAATAAATATACTTTTAAAAGGAAGCCCATGGTGCCCTGAGGATGGGTTCTAAACTCCATCCTCCAGGGTCTACCTTTCTGAATCCAGGGTTTCTCCAGAAAAGACCATTTTAGGAGGCAGGGCAAGTGAGTACAAGAGGAGCCCAGGACATCTGTTGCCCCAGAAAGGATGGAGACATGTCACAAATCCAAATTTAGGGCCACTGACTTTATAGAACACATGATGACCATGACAGTTCTAGGACAAAACTTATGAACTATCTCTAAAATAAGCAATCAAGTGTTTGGGGCTGACCTTTCACAGAAGGCTTGTGAATGCCAAAGGAAGGTGTGAACTGAAGTTCCTGAAAAGAAAATAGATGCTGTTTCTATCCTGTAAGACTATGCAACTTACTAAAATTTTAATGTGGAGAGATTGGAATTTTGCAAGTCCAGAGCCAAATTATGTTGGGCTGTTTTTAGACCCCTTAATAACCATTTACTATCCATCTCTGTCTCTAACTTAACTCTTGTGACTATCAGGGGATCAGTGACAAGAATGTACTAACAGACTCCCTGCTTCTACCCACCCAGAGGATAAGAACATAATCAGGTAACATCCAAAGCCCATACCAGGGATTCCCCTGCTTTGCTGTAAATGGCCTGATGTGTCCACCAACATACTTGAAAAATGCCTTGGATTATAACTTTCTTTTGCTCTGCAATTGTAAAACTTTCATGAAATTGTTAATACATTGGAACACGGAATTTGGGGTAACCTAAATCTATGTTCCCAGGCGATGGTCACTCATATTTGGCCCCAGAAGAAACTATGTTTTATCTCCTTTGGAGTGAGAGCTGTGTGTTTTGTGTCAACACAGGGATGAAGCTTTATCCCCTTGCAGCTGTCTTGACCATCATTCCTGCAGCCAAGAACTGCCCAAGGACAGCAGACCTGCTGCATTGCATTCCATTAGGACCGGGATGTTCACAGTCTCCTGGGCAATGACAAGGGGCAGAATAAAACTTCCCCATGGAAGAAGCTGGCAGGCAGCTCCTCACACAGGGTGTAACCTCACAGCTGAGGATATGGCTCAGTAGCAAAGCACTTTCTGAGCACAGTAAGTCTTACCCAGAACCAGACAAACTGACTTCATGGGTATCAACAGCAACTAAGGGAAACAAAACACCTGCCTCAACTAGCTGATGTGAACAGGAAGACGTGCCATCTGGACCTGAGCTGAGAACACTTTCAGGGTAACATGACTATGTCCTCCTCATAGAAACCTTGGGATCAAATGGCAACAAGAGGTGGTCTCAAGACACAAGACATGGACTTGACATGGATTAGGAAGGAGCAAGGTAGCTTCTTTCCTGATAGGTAGTTGGCTAGGGACTGACCCACAGCAATATAGATGCCACCTTGCCTTCCTTGGCAAGACTAGAACCCTCATTTTATGCAGTCTCATCCAAGATGGCTGTAAGCAACAACTTCCTGCTCCTTCCACAGCAAGGGTTTCTTGTTTCTTCCCCAAAGACTGGGCTTAGCGCCTGTGGACTGGCCCTTTCTGAGCCAGCCTGGAGACCTGCCAACCAATCATGTCCATCCTTATGCACCTGAGCCTGGTGATGAGGCTTCTTCTAATTGGATAGCTGATTCATGTAAATGAGCCTGAAACACATGCGTGAGTCCTCCTCTCCTTTCTCCTGTATGGGGGAGTTCCTCTCGATCTTGCCTCCTCCCACTTTCCTGCTTTGTTCTCCCTCCTTTCTTAACTGTCCCTAAAATTAATCTCATAATTTATCCTTCTCTGTAGTCTGTATTATCAATTCTTGGCTAATGTGGATAAGAACTCGAAATGAGAGCTGCTCGTGTTGGGGCTCTAATCCCACAGAGCTCTCTCCCGCATCAGTCTAGGTTCTCATGTTCTACCAAGGACACTCAAGACAGCTGGCTTGCTCCACATGAGGTCAAGGCCAGAGGGCAGTATGATCACAGCCCCAGATGGCAATCACGTCACTGTTATCACACTATAGCTTTGTGAAACAACTTATTGCATGTCTTAAATTTGCCCTCAATAATTCAGAAAAATTTAGCATGTCCAAATATTCATAGAGTGCACAATACCAAAAACACCAAGAAACCATAGCATTATCACTGAGTGGCCTTGCTACTGGCTGCCACTCCAGCCTCCTAATACAGAAGTCTGCAGACTGAGTGGGTTGGGCTACAAGTTCATTCTGATGCCAGGTGGTAAGCAGCCTCCAGAGAGAAGCGCCTGGCCACATGGTCCCCAAATACTTTTAGTTCTAGTCACTGACTGGCTGAGGCTTCATGGCTCACATTTCTGACACTTGTGTCCCCTTCCTGGCCAAGTGGTTCTGGGACAGGCTCTGGGGATTTCCTAGCCTGTGTTTGGCTCCATGGGTCTGGGAGAGATCCAGCCCTGTCTTCCTGCCCCGGTTATTCTGGAGGAGTAGTGCTAAGGAGTAGTGCTCCAGGTACAGGGCCCTTCCTATCCCTCCCCTCCTGGCAGGACCACTTTTCCTTGTGAGTCAGCACCTGGGAGACCATGGGCACCTCCCCATCTCCACTCATGCACTGAAGAACCAACATGACACATCTAAATCTCTGTAGGCACACAGCATCCACAAGGGAGGGTCTGGTCTGCCTACCTGCCTGAGACATTCATACTCCCTTCTCCTAATATGTCATTCATTGGTTGATCTGTTGATAATGACTGAACATCTAGTATGTGCCCAGACCTGGACCCCAGAGACAGGACAGCTGGGCAGGCACAGGGCAAATGAGACAACACAGAGAAGGTGTAGGAAGGGGGAGGGCCTAGTCAAGGTTCTGTGTCCCCGTCCTCTCTCTCAGGGACCAAGGATGGTCGAGGAGAGGACCTTGGGGTAAGTGAAGCTACCCTTCAGCTTTCCAACTGAGAAAACCTAGGTCCAAGTTAAGCAATGGCCCATGAACCACTGGGATCAAAACCAGGTGTTGTGGACTACATCCATCTGGCTTTGGCTTCCCTCTGATGCCCACCTAGTCATGTAGCAAGTATGTCACTCCTCAAGCTTCAGGAAATTGGTGCCAGGCCTGACTTGACCACTGATCACTGTAGGGTCTGGGCCTTGGTTTACTTCCTGGGGAGCGAGGAGCACCCCACCCTGAATAATCCAGAGGTTTATGAGGACAGGCAGAACTACAAAATCCAGTGGTTCTGGAGGCATTTCTAGAACATTCTCCAAATGAGCAGGTTGGCCCTGGGCCCTTTCCTGCCCTCTTCCAGTGTGATTGTCCTGAGATCCTTTAAACAATGTAAGAAGAGTCCAGTCAGCAGAAACATCACTGGACCCAAATATTTTCCAAATGCACAAGAAATGAGAAGTGCCAAGGTGTCTGTGCCAGCTTTGCCAATGTGGAGGGTTGGCATGAGAAATCAGGGTAGACAGGTGGATGGACAAGGTGAACAAAGGTGACAGGAGAATGGGACAGGCTTCAACAGCCAAACTCACCGCCTCTGACCATTGCCTGGGCTTCCTCAGACTCTGCTCGTTCCTGGCCAGTGGGCAAGCTCTGGGCCCTGCTCTGGACCTTGTCCTTATTGCTGCAGTCTTCTGGGGACCCCACAGGACCCTGCCCCATGGTGGCTGGCTCCTCAGCAGTCACCTCTGTGGGGTTCCTCCTCATGACCCAAAGTAGCTTCAGGGCTGAGGGCTGGACATGATGCTGACCTTCTGTGGGGACAGGAAAGGTAGTTAAGAGAAAGCTCTCAGGGAGAGTTTCAGAGATGACATGATGTCACTACCAGAGTCATGTTGAGAAGGGAGAAGACCTCTGAGACCCAGCAGTGGCCTTTGCTTGTAGCAGGTGATTCGATAGGAT
This sequence comes from Dipus sagitta, assembly GCA_036346955.1. Lineage (NCBI taxonomy): Eukaryota > Metazoa > Chordata > Mammalia > Rodentia > Dipodidae > Dipus > Dipus sagitta. The sequence goes on along the minus strand of CM070781.1, from coordinate 1,736,211 downwards.
AGCCTGGGATGCATGAGCAAGACTCCTCCTAGGAGGTACGTTCTCCCCACCACTCCCTCTTCCTCTCAGAACTCAACTTTTCAGAACAACTTGATCAAGCTCCTGGATGAGGCTCAGCAGAGGCTTGTACTAATGTATACATTACAGCTACCTCATTCTACAAATCAGGGGCCTCAGGAATATATGAAGCCTCTCCCAGCTGTCCAGCAGGCCCCAGAGAAATGACTCAATGTCTGACCTAAGACAGTTGCTCAGACATCCTTGCAGATGACCAAATACATATAATTGGGGACAGAGAAGAGCCCAGGTCCCCATCAGAAACCTTTGGACTATGGTTTCTAGCCATACATATGACACACCTCACCGACCTGGGATGGGTGATCAACTCCAAGGTAGAGGGAGGGATGGGGAGAATGTATCTCCTAGGAGGAAGTCGGGAGAACCTAGTTTTGAGCCACTGGTCATTTCTGGTTCTTCAACATCAGCTATACTTAAGCTGGCCACAGATTCCCAAGAGTTCCTGCTACTCCTAACAACATCCATCCTTCCAGAGTTGAATCAGGAGAGTTCAGTCTCTCCCACCACAAGAGGCCACTGTAACCAGCTCTAGAATGGTCTCTAGAGTCCCTCTACTCTGAGGCTACTTTCAGTCAGGAGACTAGGACTCCGTGCTCCTTGGGAGGGAAGGAGTCAGGTGGAGAACTTCTTAGGATCAAAGTGCAAGCCTAGCCTCTTCTGACCCTCCTCTTTCTTGGCAGACACTGAGACTAAGGCATTCAGCTGAAGATCCAGAGAACACTGGCCACAGTGTGGGGTTGGTGTCCACATGAGCCACCACCCCCCACCAAGCCTATACCACTGCATGGTGTTGTATGGTCCTAAGAGCCTCCAATCTATCTCCACTTGGTCCCAAGCAAGGAACTCCCCCAGCAGAGATAGACAAGGAGGTAGATGGTCTGGGCTCTGGGATCTAGGCTGCAGGACACAGTTCTAGGACAGATGAGGAGCCTGGGTCATCAATACTTGAGAATGAGAGACATCACTGAAGCCTATACCCAGGACTTAGGGGGTTGGCTTATGCTTCCGTAGGTTTGATTTTTTGTGTGTGTGCAGAATATGCTGATGAGGAGAGGCTAGAGCCAAGCTGGTCTCTTACTACCAAAAACGTGACCTTGCTATATTCTCATCTCATATCTCATACTTCAAACATGGCCTTACTCCTCCATCCTGCTCTTGGCCCAAGAACTGCCCAGGTCCATGGTGCTAGGCCAACCAGACAGGCCTGACATTTTTGGAAGGGTGGGTCACAGGATGTCATTGGCTTCCAAGAGCTGTGGACCCACAGGCTTGCCAGCCACATCCTGTCAGAGGCTTTGGCCAGGCTGCCCTATCTAAGACCCACACAATCTGTAGGCCCACTTTACAGAAACTGGGGCTGAGGGTATAGCAGCTCTCACATGCACACACCCTCATGCCAATGTCTGTGTTCCAGTAACAGGCAGACACAGAGTGACCACATGTTGTCTGCTGCTACTTTCTGTCCACAGCCCAGTGCCAGCACCTCTCACCTGCTGGGCCAGGCCACCCTGGGTGAGGGGTCTTCCCAAGATGCTGCCTCCAGGGACACTAGCAGGAATTCAACACTGGGCAAGAAGGGACAAGTGAGGAGTGGGCGGGGTCAACATGAGCACCCATGTGTATAGCTGGCACTCTGAGGACTGACTCATGGCATCTTCCCATCTATAGAACAAAGGCAGAAGAAGCCCCCAAGGGGAGCTTTCTGGTGTTCCAGAAAACACTACTGAGCCCAGCTTTGTAGTAGGTGGCCAGGACCCAGAGAATAACCAGGCCTGCTGGCACCTAGGAATCCAGGTACAAAGCAGGCAGTAATGGCTGCAAGTGGCAAGCAAAAGAGGGCCACCTAGTCCTGGAGGTGGCCAGAAAGTAACTGGACAGCTAGGCAAGAAATGGAACTCATGGTAAAGGGCCTCAACCTCAGTTTGCCAAGGATACACAGAGCTTGTGGAAGCTACAGCCACACCTAGATGAAGTGGCCACAGTGAGCCCCTCATCTGCCCACCTGGGCACCCACACATCTGTCTCATATGTAACTGGATTGGCTGGTTTGTGGCTACATTCTTCTCCAGGGAGTGGGGTGGGAAGCTCAGAAGGGGACATACATACCATGGACTCCACGAGGACCCCGGACCCATATAGACAGCCCACCCATGGGCACTCACTCGCTCTCTGAAGGAAAGGAACATACAGCACTGGGGATACTAGGACCCCAGCACTGCGATTAAGTTCTGGACAATGGGACTATAGGACTGTATGCCAGGCCAGGCCTTGAGCCTCCACCTCCTGTGCTCTGTCCTGAGGCACCATCTCAGCTGGTCACGCATGAGGTCCTCCTGGGCATCTTTTGAGCTTCTGCTTGGCCAGCCTGGCCCCACCCCCAGCCCGAGTCCAGTCTCAGCCTGGACTTTGCATTCTTCCCATCTCATGTAGTCAAACTGCCTCCCTAGTTCCTACGACCACAGACACCCAGGTCTCTGCCCAAGGGCTGGACATCTGTCTTCCTATAAGACCCCTCAACCCGGAACTTGATCCTATCTCTTGAGAAGTAAGGTCCAGGCATATGGGGCCTGTGGCTCCCACTGCTACCCTGTTGGGGTCCTGGCCCTCCTTCCTGCTGTTTCAAGAGGCAGGTCAATGTTCCCCCTGTAGTCAGGTCTAATGTTTCAGCAGCCATGCAGGCGGGTTTCTTCGTTGCTAGCTGGCCACAGCCCAGCAGGTCTGCCTCCCTTCCCTGCTCAGCACCCTGCCCCTGGGTCAGGAAGGGGTCATAGGTCACCTGGGGGCCTGTACTCAGGGTATTTCTTGAGAAAAGGGGATCTCAGGTAGGGAACTTTCCACTTGCTGGCTGAGGGTCCAGGAGTTTCAATCACACAGCGGGAGCCCTGGGAGGAAGTGGATTATTCCCTGAACAGCTCCTCCTCGTTCACAGAGCAGCCTCCTCCATGCACTGGTGTACGGCCTGTTCCCACTGTAAAAGCAGCCCAGAGCCCAGCCAGCTGAGCCCCAGGAGGTATCCTGCTCCCCAAGGGTGCACTTGCTGAGTATGGGTGACCACAGAGTAGCTTACAGAGCCTCTGTTTCTTCCAGGCTTTTGTCCTCTGCTCAGTTCATCGTGGAGACAAAGCCTGGGTGGAAACTAACCCCAGGCAGGTAAGCCAGAGACCACAGACTCCAGGCTAACACACGCCCTCTAGAACATGAAGACCTGGGTCTGTCTCAGTGGGAAGAGAATGCTGCATGCCTCAGTTTACTCACCCAGAAAATGAGAACAAAAACATCTACTCACAAGGAGGTTGGATGGATTAAGTGAACGGAACTTTCTGGTGTGCAGCCAGCTTGGATAAATGCGGGCTGGAGGAAGCCTGCACTCCTCAAAGTCTGGCTGGTGTTGAGCCAGTAGGTACCTGGCCAGTACGTTGGGGGACCATTGAGACCTTGTCTGATTTATGAAGGAACACCCCTGGAGGGTTGTCTAGTTTCCTCATACTAGGAAAGATGGTGAATCTCCCAAATTCATGCCAACCAGGACCCTCAAGAGGGGACTCAAGTGGGAACAGGGATTTGCTGATGAATTTGACCTCAGGCAGGCAGGTCATGCTGGGTTAGATTGGGCCCTCCACCTGCCATTGGGTCCCTATGAGAGAATGAGACACAGAGGGGTATGGATATGACCATAGGAGCAGGGACTGCAGCAGTGAAGTCACCACACAAGGAACTGGCTTTAGAAGCTGGCCAAGGCAGGAGGGTCTTTGACCCCTGGGCTCCAGAACACTGGGAGAACAGTTTCTGTCAATGTATGTCATGAGGTAGTCATCATTTGTTATGAAACTCACAGGACACAGCTATACCCTGAAACTTTCTCTCCTAGGTAATGGAGTTCACTCACCTACATCATGGCATTTGTGACCTCACACGCCTACAATGCTGGCACAGTGCCCAACACAGAAAACTTCTCCATGTCAGTAACATGGGGACAGTCAAGTAATGGCAGCACTATTCTGCTGCTCACAAGCATCCTTCTCAGCCTTCACCTTTAACCTTTAACCTGGAGGATGAAGGCGCCCTTTTGCCTATGTCGCACAAGCTGATGTTCAGCCTGGCCAGGGTCAGTGTCAGGAGGGTGAGAGTCTGGCCCCCAACCCAAGCACATCCAACTTGCATGCCCTTGCGCCACCTACAAGTATGGGGCTGGCACTATTCCTGCTGAAGTCCCCATGGACATTTGGTCAGCAGCTCTTGTCAAATCACTCATCTTAGCCATTGATATAAAGAGACCTAGAGTGACTTCTGAGTGGCTAGGTCATGCCACGGGGATTATTGTGGGCTATATATAGGCACTACACTAGCACTGTCATACGACCTGTGAAGATCCAAGGCTGGCCTCTGAATCCCATATTTCTGGTCCCCTCCCATGTCTTGGTCATACTTCAAGGACAGGATCGCAGCATGAATGCCAGGCCACAGAATAGCACTTGGTCACATTAGAGCAATCCCTGTGAATCAACCTAGCAGCCAACAGCACCCTGGGGTTCTGCCTGCCAGCCTCTGACAGCTGCCCCCTCTTCCCAATATGATTCTGCCTTTCCTGGCCCCAAAGAAGGCAGAACAGTATTCAAGAAAGAGGAAGATGGGAAGCTATTCTCAGATCCACTGTGGCAAGACCGGGCTGTACCACTGCAGCCAGCTTGGTAAGTCCACAGCCTCCTGCCTGGAGCTCCCTGCCCGGTCCCCCTGTACCTGTACTCTGCTCCTCAGAAACACCTCTGGGTCACCAGGCCTCGGAAACGCAGGCACCAGGTGGCCACTCCAGGCTCAGCTCCTTGCTCCCTGGCCTGTGGACTGTCTCCAGCTGGTCGGGGCAGGCAGAGGCCGCCCACAGCCGGCTGACTGCTCAGTGTTGCCACCGCCCCCTGTTTCCTGCCTTACTTCCTCCCTGAGCCTGGGGGCTGGAAACCCAGGGCAGACCCATTGTGGCTGCAGGGACACCACTGGCCAGTTGATCATTAGCTCCGTCCTGGACTAGAGCCAGACTCTGCTGCCACCATCTCACTGCCAGCTCTGTGCTCTGTGGTGAAGGCTGGGGACACCCTTGGCACTGAGATTGGGGAAGTCCATATGTAGCCGACCCTCGGGCCCTGACAACCCAGCTACGCTCTCTGTTCCCTTTCCCCTTCAACACATGTGCACATATATGCATGCATACATGTATGTGTATAAAGGCACACATGCACATGGGCACACAGATGTAGCCTACATGTATGCACACACATGCCCAGCTCTGTCCTGACTCCCTGACCCCATCAGTAGAAATATTCTAAGGGAAGAGAAAGCCCAGCGTCCTCCACAGCCCACAAATGCCCCTTCTCAGACCTTGGCCTATGGGGCCCCTGCTGGCTGTAGCAGGCCCAGGTAAAGGTCAGGCAGGAAGGACCCTGAGCCCTGCCTGCTGCAGGAGCCTGAACTGGGCCTTATATGGGTCCTGACAAAAAGCAAGAACTAAAGTGGGGCCAGCTTCCTGCTCATAGGTGCTCACTGTACCCATTCCATGGGAGGGGGCTGGCCTGTCCCCCATACACCCCGAGTACGTGCATATACCTTCCACTTCCCTACCAGTTTCCATCTGTGAAGAGATGGGGGAAGGGTGGCTCATGCTGTCCAAAGAGTGCAGATCCCAGGATGCCGGCCCTCCCCTGGGTATGTCTTTCTGGAAGCTGTGTTGACAGAGGTCCCCTCAGGCTCCATATCCATCCAAGGGTCTGGAGGTGCTTCCTGTCCCGGTTATTGTCCCTGACTATGCCCGAGACCCCATATCCTGTTTGTCTCTGCAGCTGCACTCTGGCCCAAGGCCAGAGGGATTTTCCAAGAGCCTCCCCCACTGTGTGCAGGGCACCCCACGGCCACCCAGAACTGGTGGCCTTGCAGAGGAAGGGGCACATGCCTTCTAGTGCCGGGTCTTTCTAAGAAGGGTCTACCTGGAGCTGCAGGGTTCAGAGCAGGACCACATGGCCCTGCTTGCCATGGGGCCATCTAAACCCCAGTCTGGCCTGGGATGCCACTGGGACCACCTGTCACTTCCCTGAGCCTCAGTTTCCCCCTTGTAGAAGGTGGTTTTGGGTATTGAATTCTCCAAGTACTCTCAGCCCTCTTTGATTCAAATTCTTTTTTTAAATTTTTTTTGTTTATTTTTATTTATTTGTTTGAGAGTGAGAGTGAGAGCGAGAGCGAGAGCGAGAGAGAGAGAGAGAGAGAGAGAGAGAGAATGGGCTTGCCAGGGCCTCCAGCCACTGCAAACGGACGTGGGTCACCTGGGGAATCGAACCTCGAAGCAAGGTCTTTAGGCTTCACAGGCAAGTGCTTAATCTCTAAGCCACCTCTCCAGTCCCTGATTCCCATTCTTGATATCATTGTAGTAAGACCACATTGTCACTACTAAGACGCCAAGTGTCTCCCAGGTAGATTATCACCCTATGGGGCTTCAGGACAACCAAATGATCCTTTCATCCTTGTAACCTTTATCAGACTGGCATGAAATGGACTTAGAGCAGCACCTGCCTAACATCACACAGCTGTGGCCATCACAGGTATTAGGGTCTTTGCTTGCTCAGCTCCCTTGCTTTCCCTGGCACTTGCAATGCAGAGACAAAGTCAGAGGGTCCCAACCCAAGATCTGTGGCAGGCAAGTTCTGCCCAAGGAGGTCTCCAGGTAACACAACTCCAGTCTTAAGCTTGAAACTTAAAAAACAGCAGCTCCACTCCTCTCTCTTCACCATCACATAACAGTGATCCTGAGCTACATCAGACAGGGACGCTGCAGATAGAGCTGCAAGCAAGATGTTTAACCTGCCCCAGGGAGGTCTCCCCTCCCAGGAGCTAACACAACAAAGTGAGTACTTTCTGCCCTATAATGTCTAGGCTTCTCAGGGGTCTATGCAGGCGAGGCCAGAGGAACATTCTATGCAAAGCTATGGGCACAGCAGCAGTGCTGGACTTCTCCTTAAATGCAAGGCAAAGGCAGGCTGCATTCTGGGTGGGATACAGAGCCCTCACAAGAGGCGGTGGCATTGCCATCACACCAGGAAGGTCAGGCTGAGTGTCATGTCTGAGAAAAAACTACTACCATCTTTATGAGAAGCAGCTGTGATGGGCCTGTTGATGTTTCCTTACAGAAGGAGGGCTGTAAGACCTTCACCTGAGATCTCAGGCACCCTCTATGCCAGCTGCATGCAGTGATGCACACAGTCTCATGGTCTCAGGGGGAGATAGAGTATACAGAGGGCAGAAGCTCAAGGAATGAGGAGCTCCATCTATGCAGCTATGTGGGGGGTCACTGTCCAAGCTGAGCTGAGACGTTTCCATGCTAAGAGGTCTCCATAATCTTGTATGTAAGCCCTGGATCACGCCCTGTAAGGAGGCCCAGTAAACTCAGTAGTTCTCTATGATGAACTTTGGTGGAATTGTCCTTTAGTTTGTTGGGGTGTATTGCCTGGGCGGGGGGGCAAGTATTTGTTGGCTTCTCCCTGAAAACAAATTTCCTCTTCGCTGAGGGAGGAGACAAGAAAGACTCCTAGAGTTGCCTCCTCAGGGCGTGTTGGCTTTGAGCTGACCCCTGATGCCTTGTGTCACCCTAAACACATTCTTCTGCTCCAATTCCATCTGTCTGCCTAGAACCCCTCATGTGAATACATTCAAAGGCTTCCTTGAAGATGACACCAAGTAACATGTGCACTTGTCCCAAGTCCTTCCTAAGGAAGAGTTCACATCCTGTCCACCAGAATCTAGCTATGGTGGCCTCATAGCCCCCCCCCCAGCCAAACCCTAGACATGGCAGCCCACTACCCAGTTTTGCATCCTGGGACCCCCTCACCACCAGTCAAGAAGTTGGGGAGAAGAACCAGGAAGCACCAGGATTCCATGTCTGACTTGGTGACAAGGAAGTCTGTACAGGCAAGAGAGGAGGACAATAGGGGAGGGCTTCCTGAAGGACAGGTTCGCTGGCTGACACCTGGAGGAAGAGAAACTAAGCAAAGAGGGGGTGTAAGGGCTGCTCAAGGAGATAGGAAAGCTCAGCGGGGCACTGAAGTTCAGTTGCATCCCAGACAGAGGACTGAGCCTCCCAAAGCCACTTAGGCCCAAGAGAGCCTGGACACTTCACCTTGTGATGCATCTACAACAGGCTGTGAATGTTGAATTCAGGAAGGCAGGGGCCTCCAGCAGTCTCCTGGGTCTCTCATAAGCCCTGCCTAGTGGAAATAACATGCCAGACCCTCAAGATCATTCAAGAACATGGAGGTAAGCACACCATGAAGGTCCAAAGAGAAAATGCCACATTTGGCTTTGCTGGCAATCAGATCTGACACAATTTCCCCAACATCATGAAGCAGCACAGAAGTAGTCAAGGATGGCTATGGCCAGGGCCAGTACCACTTCATACAGCAGAGGCTAGGGTGGTGTATTTTGAAGACTGCTATAGAGAGGACTGGAGGAACATGGGTCACAAACTGCAGAGCAGGTCCCTACAACACCAACATCAAGCATGCAAGCATTTCATGTGAGGAGAATATCTGGGGATGAGCAGCTCTCATCACCAACTCAAGTCCCCTTCCCTGGCCACCCAGGGCATGAAAATACCCAGTACAATGACAGTAAATTGTTGGTTCCCTTATGTGCTAAACTTGGAACTCAGAGAGATTCCAAATGGCCCACAGGGAAACTGAGGGTCAAGGAGCGAATCACACTCATTCATATGCACAGGAAGGAGGGTTCTTAAGGTACTTCATTTTAAAGGAGACTTTCAGAGACTGGCCTCCACTCCAGGCAGGTGCAGCCTTGGGAATACACCCCAGGTCTGTGCCCTCCCCATGCCAAGATGGGTCCTGACCCCAGGATGGGTGTGCCCATTATTCTTCCTGGCCCTTACACCTTCTCTGTGAAATACAGAGACATCTCAACTGATCACATGTTTCCCAGAATGGCAGGCACCCCCCACCTTTCCGTACCTCTAAGGGTTATCAACCCTGATCTCCACAGAGAATATAGGGCAAGGCCAGACAAATGTGAGAACCATCTTTCCTTGGACAGAACTGACTGGTGCTAGAGGGAAGCTGCCATGAGTGGACACATGGAAATTACTAGAACAGTGTCTTCCTGGCAGGTGCTCATGTTTGTTATTGCAGGCACTGTCCACTGGAACTGGCCCTGGTCAAAAATGTCCCAGGTCCAGATTGCTGTTTTGCAAAACAAGAACACAGGCTCCTAGCTGACTGATGGCCACTTAGGCCGGATGGACGAGTAGCCTACTGCCGGGGCGGAGGTCCACAGGAAGCAACCAGCAGTTCCCGTGCCTCTGCGGACGACTATAAGACGCCTGCTCCTGCCCCTCCGGAAAGGGCTCTCTCAGTGTTCCTTGGGTGGTGACATGGACCAGTGGTGTCCAGCTCTGAGAGGACAGGCGTCACCCTGTAGCTTGAGAAATTGCTGACACTGTGGCCCAAAAGGTCCATGATTGTTTCTCTTCCCTGGGACAAGCAAGCCAGAGGGAAAGGCCCCTAGTGTGTATGACAGGCATTCCTCTGAATAAGCACTCTTCATCTTCATCTCAGCCATGTCCCCAGGAGAGTGTGTGGTCAGGAGGGGCACAGGCTCCTCATGTCCCAGGTCATCTGATGTGTCCACAGGGAGGAAGCTGGCCATGGAGGCCTCTTTTCACTGTTTTTCCAGTATGTCACACCATGGCTGTACCCTCGACGCAGCCTGGCTCTAGTCCTTCACCTGTAACAGTGAAGAATGGAGGTTCCAGAAGCCCAGGTCACAGGGTACCCCATGGAGTTGTGGGGTATGCAGAACAGGAATGGAAGGCTCTAGACTGGAGCCACATGGGTGTTTTTGTAGCTGCTCCTGTCTCTGAGAGCCTGGGGAAAATGGGTCCCAGCTCATAAGTGAGCTGCCAGGACATTTCAACCCAAAGTCCACTGGCTCTCAGTTGATAGAGCCAAGGTATTCCTACTCAGAGTGTGGGACCTTAGGTGGGACTTTGGGCATTCCCTAGAGCTCAGTCATCCTGTGTGACCTTGACCTTAGCTTGTATAAAATTTAACCATTCTAAGCATCCACGTGCCTCCTTGGAGGGTGAGGTCCTCCCAGTCAAGACTTCTCTTTGGAAACAGGTTCCCAGGCCAAGCTACTGTTTGCCAATGGGGCAAAAGGACTCAAAATGGGGATTTCTGATCCCCACCCCTCAATGCCATCCTTGGGCTATATTAAGGCATGTGGGGGGCACTGGCCTTTCTAGTCAGCTTTATCTCTGTGGGAATACACCCTCACTCTCTGCTATTTCCCATTTCTCTGCTTCCTCCCAGCAAAACTCTGAGTGCTATCCATTCTTGCAAGAGCTAAACCCTGCCACTCTGCCCACTCCAAACTGCCCACATTCATGAGCCCTGTCATAGCTGCTGAGGCCAAGGCTCCCTTCCCTGTCTTGGTCTCTCCCATGGTCACCATGCCCAGGTGGTCACACTCTCCCCTGGGCACCAATTACCTGCTGGTTTCCTCCCTCTGACATCATGGTCACTTCTCCAAGGACCACATAAGACTGGGACTAAAAGAACCATCTGCCCACCCTAAAGACACCTCCATCCCCAGCTCAGATGGAGGCCTTGTGGTGACATTGTCAGACTTCTTTTCTTTTGTGTGGCAGAAATCCACCAGGCATCACAGAGAATGAGACAATAGCTCCCCCAGGTGTCTGCCCTCCCAGCCTCAGCACCAGGAAGGACCCACTTCATTCCAACCTGATACCTTGGCCAGCCTCTTCCCTCTGTCCTCACTAGTGTCCCTCAGTGTCCTGCCCTTGCCATCCTCCAGGCCTTCCCTGACCACAGTCTGTCCTCACTGTCTACCCCAGAACCCTGGAGGTCCTCATCAGTGCTATGTCACCTCACTTGCCTAATACAAGGGCCCCTCTGGCAGTGCTGATGGGACCTCCTACTCTGTGAATGTTTTTCCAGTGACCAGTAAGCAAAGATGCCAATGGAGAACTGGACCGAGTTTTTGTGCACCAAGATTGCCCAAGCCCACAGGAGCAGAGGCCCCATGGTTGTATGCAGGAGTTGTGGTTTCTAGGTGTGGGGGAGGTGGCAGGCCCCTGATTAACCCTACCTAACTCCGGGCAAGTGGTACCCGACGCTGGACTCTTTCCTCCAGCCCTCCAGTGCTGGTCCTTCCCAGCAGCACATGACAGTTGTGTGTGGGAGGAAAGTACTCAGCTGGAGCTAGAGCTGTACCTGGCTCCTGCGCTGTCTGCCCTCTCTCATAGGGTGTCACAACAGGGTGTGACTCTACTACAACAGGAACTAGGTATCATCCATCATCAGGTCCTCCCTGGAGACTCTGGAAGCAAGCCCCAAGGTGACATCTGCGCCCTTCACAGACCCAGGCACCCATCTGTGAAGCTTCCCAGGTGATGTCATGGGGGTGTGGTCAGAGGGATCACCGCATGGATGCCAGGCCACACTGCTGCAGGGTTTTCCCTCACCTATCACAGAGCAATGCACACTCTTCACGGGCCCTTTACTCTAGCATAGCTGTCTTTACATACAAAGCATAGCTGTCTTCATACACAAAGGGCAGCCTGGTGGCAGGCACCTCACATACCTGCCCCTCTTTACAGCCTCACATGGCTGGCACAGCCAGGCTCAGAGGTGATAGTGATATAAAGCAGGTGCCAGGAAACTGTCCTGGGCAGCTGTTCTATGTTCCACCTCAGCTGGTTTCCCAGTCCTGCACTTGTCAAGCATGAAGAAAGGGCCTTCACAAAGGAGAGCAATTGTCACTATTGTCATGAAAACAGTACTGGCTTAGCACTGGGGACATGGTTGAGCCATGTGGCCTGGCCTACTCTCCAGAGCTCCCAGATGAAGGCAACAGCAGCCGCAGACGCAACCCCACCATCATGACTGGGACCAGGCAGGCAGACCAGGCTGGAGCACCAAGCAACTCACGATCCTGCATAAGGACAGTGGAGGTGGCCTAGAGGCAGGGATCCAGCCAACCTTGGCTTGTGAAATATGCCAGACAGGGCAGAAAATACACATTAGGAGTCTGGAGTATCCAGCAGTGCTGGGAGATTAGGAAGTACAATGGATAGACTGATCATCTAATTGTAGATAGACAGATAGATAGATAGGTAGATAGGTAGATAGATAGATAGATAGATAGATAGATAGATAGATAGATAGATAGTTGAGATAGATGATAGATAAGCAAGTAGACAGACAGAAAGATAGGCTGACAGATAGGCTGGTAGGCAAATAGGTAGATAATAGGCAGAGAGGCAGGTAGATAGAGCATAGATCATAGAAACAGATAACAGATGGCTCAACACTCTCCACTATGATGGGACTCTGCCAAGGGAACATGGGAGATGACTGAAAGAGGCCCCAGGGGCCTCAGCAAGAGCGATTTGAGCATTGGATGATAACCCAAGGTATGAAGGATTGTCCCTAAGTTCAAATGATATAAGCAAGACTGCTAAGTAAGTGGGGGAGAACATGTCCCTCCCATGCTGAGCATTTCCACAAACATGTCCCTCTTTTGCCCTGATGGCAGAGGACAGAGCAATTATTCTGAGTGCTGGCTGCATGTGCTGGCTTCCTTTTCAGAGGACACTGCAGAAAGAGGGGGCAATGACCTCATAAAGGAAACTTCTGGCCAGCACACCAGGTGACCAAGATCAGCATCAAAATCTTAGGCCTAGTGACAGGTACACCCTGGGCACTGTCACCTAATTCTACAACCAAGACCAGCCCAGTTTGTGTGGAACTGGATGGGGTGGTGAGTTTGAGGCTACTGACTCTGGCGTAATGGAAGGCTCTCAGGAGGCAGTAAAACCTGAGTAGGGCCTTGCAGTATGGGCTGGTGGCAGAGTCGGAGGGGAGGATGGACAAGTTGGCGGAGAATAGGCTGGACAGAAGAGTGAGGAGGCAGTGGGTATATGCCCACCCCAGCCAGCCCTCCTGTAACCTGAGGCAAGGGTGACCCACAGTAGAGACAAGTGACTATTTGGATACAGATCTCACCAAGCACCTACATTTGGCCCACAGTGACCAAAAGAGGGCAGACTCACCAGCTCCTGTCTGTCGTGCTGCAAAGCATGACATGATACAAGCTGACCCTAAGCCATCCTTCATTGGATTGCCACACCCTTGGCAGGCATCCGAGAGTATGGTGCCACAGAGCCAACCTAGGGCAAGTCACCAACACCTATGAAACCATGGTATGTTCACCTTTGGCCAGTGGGCCCCATTTCTGGATACTCATTCTCAGATTGTTGCCTGTGGCTGAGCCAGCATGAGGACAGGTGCCAATCAGGCTGTTTACAATACCAGCACATTGGAAACAAGCCAGGTGTCAGAGAAGCCATACACCCTCCACAAGGAATGCACTGGAGACAGATCAGCCAGGAACCAAACCAGAGCAGTGTGCCTGTCACCTGTGCACGGGCACGCTCCACTTGGGCTGCATTTGTAGAAGGGCCTAACCATGGGAGACGGAGCAAAGGGCCAGCAGAGGGGTCACACAGGGGTTTGGGGAGAAACCTGGGTGAGGCTGCAGAGGTGGGCATGGCACCATGGTGTTTTCAAGACACACTGATAGGGCTGGAGAGATGGCCCATGGGATATGCTTGCCTGCAAACCTAATGACCTGGGTTTGATTTCCAAATACCCACATAAAATCAGGTGCATAAAGAGGCACAAGCATCTGGACCTCATTTGTGACTGGAGGCCCTGGCATGCCCATTCTCTTCCTTTCTTTCTCCTTGTAAATAAATAAATAAATAATTTTTTAAAAGACACCCTGACAATCACAGCAACATCTACATCCAGGAAAAGGGCAACAAACCCTGTGGAAAACCTAAACACATCATAACAGAAATACAGAGGCCGTGGAGAAATCAACACCAACAGACAAAAGCACACCTGCCAAGGCTCAGGGATTGTTGGGGAAGTGGGGGTGGGAGGAATGTAAGAGCCACAAGGCAGGTGGAAACAACCCGAGGCACAGTCCCCCCCCCCCACAGAGCCAGAGGCCCTAACTACCCCCAGTGAACCCAATAACCCTACTGAGAAGGACCTATGTTAAAATACCAATGAATTAATTTTTAAAAAAAGACTATTAAGAAAGAGAGACCTCTGTGTTTATGAAAATTAGGACAGTATCCCTGGAGGGACTAGGTAATAAAACACTCAAACATGTGAGAAATACTTGAACAGCTTTCATCAATGTGGGCTGGAAGGGCAGGATGGGGGTTGTAGACTGGACAGAAAGGGACATTACAGGATCTGAATGCAGTACCTTTAGTTGATAATAACTCTTTGACCCCAGGGCCTGAGTCCTGAACCTGCACCGGGACACCAACAACAGGGGACATGGGTGGTTAGGGGACTTTCTGTTCTAGCTTCCCGTTTGCAAAACTAGCATGTTCCAAATACTGAAGTCTATAAAAACTATCCCAGTAGGTGGAAGTAGGTCAGTCTGGGTATGCTGGAGGCAAACTACTAGCACAGGTGGGTACTGTGGCTGGGATCCCAGCCCTGAGCTAAGTCCAAGGGTCTCATCCCAGCCCATTTGTAGGGTCCATGGCCACACCTCCTTCTGCTATTTACTGCACTTGGGGCAAAAACTAGGTTTTTCCTTAATATTCCATAGTGTCAGAGAAACTTAGACAAGCCTTTGAAATGACATCTTGTTCCAGCTGCCAATGACCTTGCAAAATCATTCCACCATGAACCTCAGTCTGCTGGGCCCCTGGAGGAGGGATACGCATGCTCCACCATGCACAGAGTTCCACCTGGCCCAACTCCTACTGCTGAATCCACACAGGCCTGTGTGGACGCCTGTGATCTGCACAGCCCTGTGGAGTGGGGCAGCGGCATCACCAGACTCACTGAACCTGCAGAGAAATTAAGGTTCAGGGAGGCCCTCCCCCTTTCTGGGGTCAGAACTGGCCTCCTTAACTCCTGGACAAAGTCCCTGCATTAGCCAGCCAAGGCCAGCCGAAGAATCCAAGGGCCGACAGCCTCAGCAGGACCATCCCTCTGCCTGCAGTAAGGCTCCTTTGCTCAGTGCCCTGCTGGCCTCTGCCCCAGGCTCACCCCAGGAAAGGAACTGTCCCTAGGGGCTGGCAGGGACTTTGGTGTCTGAGGAGTAGGGGCTGTGGCAGGTTGAGATCCCCAAGTCCCTGGTGCTGGCTTTGGGCAGGGTGGGCATGAGTAGAGGGGACCACCACTCTGGCCTCTGGCCCCCAGCCCAGGACTACTGGTCCTCTCCAGGGTACCCAGCACCACTATCAATCATACCACTGACCATGTGTGGAAACTGAGGCTCAGAGGAGTGTAGTCATTTGCCCAAAGACACTTAGCCAGGAAGTTTGGCATACTGGGACCAGAAACCCTTAGTAGCTGTTTCTGGGGTCTGCAAGATTCCATTCTTCTATCCGGCCCAGAAAGGGGTCTCACCATGGGGAGACCAGAACCTCACCTCATACCTTCTGCACTTCCTACTTCTCAAACTTGGGGACAACAAGCTACTTTTCCCGAGTCAACTGAAACCTGCCTCCCTGCTGCTCAGGGACAGGCACTAGTTTGAGGGTTCCTCACTCTGAGCACACCCTCCTCCCTTGTCCTCCCTATCCCCACAGTGAGCCAAAGTATAGGCCCCTCCTGGGGCAAACCCAGGAGACATCTAGAACTTACCCAGCCAGGAGAACAGCCACAGCCCAGGAAAGATGAGAGGAAGGGAAGTCAGGGAACATCCAGGCCTCTTACCTGCTCTAAGTGGCGGCCTCGGGATGGTGGTGGCATAGCTGGCCCTGCCCAGGCCCCCAGGCTCTAATCAGACAGCCTGAGTCATCCTGTAGTAGGCCCGCCCTGCTGGGAAAGGACCCAATCTTCTTGTGACCTTCCTCCTCCTTATCCCTCCTTATCAGCCATCAGAAGTGTCAGCCCAGAGCCAGCATTCCCCTGCTGGGCGGGGAAAAGCAGCCTGGGAACTGAGAATGGATCTCCCAAGCCCAGCCCAGACTGTCCAGGCTTTGGTATGCAGAGGTGTGTGTGTGTGGCAGAGGGGGAACAGGCAACCCTACCTGGGCCCCCCAGGTCAGAGTGGAGAGAAACAAGGTGTCAGGACAGCTACCAGGGACATCACTTTGCTGGGACATAAACAGCTAGGCCACTGTAGTCTTTTCCTTCGGAAGGTGTGGACGCTGACTAGGAAGTTCAGCAAGCACTGGGTGAGCACCTACTGTATGCCATCAGTCTCGGTATACCAACAGAGGGACAACAGAGATCTCCCCAGGCAGGGTAGGCCCAGTAGGTGGTGTCCAGATAGATTTTTTTCCCCCCAAGCATCCTCAAGAGAAGAGTCACCTGGGATGTCCCTAAAGTTACAACACCCACTGGGTGGAGCTGGACACGGAGATTTTTAACAAGTTGCTAAATGACCCTTGTCCTCTAGAGTGTCTGGGAGCCTCATTCCATGTAGGAGTTCTAGTCTCAGATACTAAACAGGTGGGCAGCCATCTGAGGCCTCTCTGCCCACCCCCCAGTGAATCTCCTGGACACCAGGGGTGAGGACATTGCCTCTTAGCTAACTGAGTGATCAACAACCACACAATTGTCTCAACCTCTCTGTGCTTCTTTTTCCTTGGGTTTGGAATGGAAGAACAGGGACTTGACTGAACAGTCAGTTTGGTGGGGAATGGATGAGCTAATAGATAGGAAGGATGGTGCCTTGCATGTAAATATGCATGCATACATAGGATTGCAGGTGCAAACACAGTTCCAACCTTTGTTTTTGTTTTAAATATTTATTTATTTATTTGCTTACCAGCAGAGAGAGATAGACAGAGAGAATGGGCCCATCGGCCTCCAGCCACTACAAATGAACTCTAGATGGTCTACTTTTTGCATCTGGCTTTAAGTGGGTATTGGGGAGTTGAACCCAGGTCTTTAGGCTTTGCAGGCAATCACCTTAACCACTGAGCTATCTCTCCAGCCCCCTAACCTTTGTTTTTATTAGGTATCCCAGTGGTGTTGCAATCAGGTTCACATTGCTGGCAGAAAAATACCCAACCAAGAGCAGCTTGTGGGGGGGGGGGGGGGAAGAAGGTTTATTTTGGGTTATAGACTCAAGGGGAATCTCCATGATGGCAGGGGAAAACTGTGGCATGAGCAGAGGGTAGACATCACATCCTGGCCAACGTCAGATGGATAACAGCAACAGGAGAGTGTGCCAAACACCGGAATCACTGGAATATCCCTCTGCTCACACCAGTCCATTTCATGCTGGCCTTTTGGAACATGGAGGGATCACAGTGACCCTAGACACCTGACTGCTCCAGAGAATCCAGGCCCCTCGGGCAATGTTCTCGCTCTGCCTCGAGACAGGAGTGGAGTGTCTGCTGTCCACTTGGTGTTGTGTGACCTCCCCCACACCTGCCCACCAATGCCTGTAGCAGGAGTGCAGCTGGCAGGCACCCTGCAGGGAAGGGTGTGGCAGAGCCCTGTGACTTATCCTGGAAGGCTGCTGAGACCTAAAGTTCCCCTCCCCCAGCTCTCCAGCAGGAACTGGTCTCCAGTGAGGACCAGCAGGGTCTGGAGGCTATGGAATGCCTCTGATCACTGGACTGGGAGATCAGGTCTTAGTCCTAGGTCACCCTCCCTCAGGCCAAGGCACCTTACCTGGTGGCTATCCTTGTGCCTTTGATTTGGATGACCCTGTCCAGCATTATGGTGCTATCCCCTTTTGTAGACCCACAGACCACCCTGAGTATTAGAACCACTTGAGGGAATGTCACCTTGGAGGTTCCCAAGTGGGCTGGGGGTGGGGAGACACACCAGGGTAGCTCCCACCTCAGGGGGTTCTCATTGTTCCTATGCTGGTGACTGTCCTCTGTCCCCCAGAACTGGCAGGTCCCCTCACAGGGCTGAGTTTCTTCAGTACCCTGCCTTTACCATCCATCCCAGCTGCATGGCCGATGGCAGGTGTCTCTCTCTAGGCCTCAGTTTCCCCTTCTGCACCCTAGAAGGGAGCTCTCTGAACATCTTTCCACCAGAGCCTCCTGGAGCCCCAGCACTGGGGCAGATAGCCTCCCTGCCATCTAGACTGTGACAGTATCACATACACCTCTCCCCTATCCCCAGGGCACTGCAGAACCAAGGACAAGGAAGATGCACCGGGAGCCACTTGTGCCACATTCCTCATCATGCTCCAGGGCTCAGGGGACATAAGCTTCAAGCAGCAGCCTCATGTCTACCTCCATTATTCTAACCTGGCTAGGCTCAGAATTCACCAAGGAGAATGAGGGCTTCATGGATGTGCCCACAATTCACCACTGAGGACTGGTTCTGTGGAGACCAGGCTTCATCTTAAGTACATACATACCTGAGTCCTAAATTAGTTGCCCTATCCTTTTCAAAAAACCTTTTGGAAATCTTGTACAATGTAAATAAAGCCGAGTGTGTCTTCCTCTGCCCAGCCTCTGTCCCCAGAGTTCTGGCCAGGCAACTCCAAAGTCCAGAGGAGACTTGCCTGGGGACCCTCTAAGATAAGAGTCAAACAGCATATAAGCATGCCCTGGAACATGTGACATAGTGTTGGGTGACAAACAGGCCTGACCACCTCTGAGTTGAGAGCCCCAGGGAGAGAAAATGAAGGTGTGTGGTAAAGCTGAGATAGGGGAGGCAAAACTCC
Organism: Dipus sagitta; assembly: GCA_036346955.1. Taxonomy (NCBI): domain Eukaryota; kingdom Metazoa; phylum Chordata; class Mammalia; order Rodentia; family Dipodidae; genus Dipus; species Dipus sagitta. Next base: position 1,717,386 of record CM070781.1, on the reverse strand, counting down.
CATCAACAGCCGTGTTCTGCCTGATTCTTCCTGGACTACCAGGAGCTTTGAGGCCAGAGCAGGACAAAGACTATGGGCAGAGCAGACCAGCAGGATGCCATGATGGAGAATCGTGTAAGGAAGGCTGAGGTCAGGGTGAAGGGTGGTGCTCAAGGCTACTTATGACCTGAACTCGATTCTTGTGATTTGGCCCACACTCTGGGAAACAGCGGGAACCTCCCCTCACTCCATGTCAGCCCAGGCCTGCACCTGCCTTGCTCCAGGGGTGGTAGGAAACCCAAAGCACTGCTATCCATGTAGGAGCCAAACAGTTAGTGGGGAGTATTCTCAGGGGACAACCCACAGGGCACTGGGCTAGAGAGCCCGGCCTTCCCCTCATTCACTGTTCATTCTCCACACTTTTTGCTTCATCTCTAGATGACTTGACAGCCAGGCCATGTGAATGCTGGGGAACAATTTCAATACTTTTCAAGGATCAATGACAAAATAGCTTGTGTATGTGCAGTGTAAATACAACATTTTATTTATAACTTCCATAATTGTAAACAATATCCCATGGTAATTCCCTCTCTCCCCCCACTTTCTGCTTTGAAACTCCACTCTCCATCATATTTCCTCCCCCTCTCAATCAGTCTCTCTTATTTTGATGTCATCATCTTTTCTCCTATTATGATGGTCTTGTGTAGGTAGTGTCAGGCACTGTGAGGTCATGGATATTCAGGCTATTTTGTGTCTGGAGGAGCACATTGTAAGGAGTCCTACCCTTCCTTTGGCTCTTACATTCTTTCTGCCACCTCTTCCGCCATGGAAGGTGTGATTGAAATATTTCAGTGCTGAGCACTCCTCTGTCACTTCTTCTCAGCACCATGGTGCCTTCTGAATCATCCCAAGGTCACCATCATCTGAAAAGAGAAGGTTCACTAACCAAAAGTGAGAGTAGCATTAATATATGGGTATGAACATTAAGAGAGTGCTTACTGGGCAGTTTGGTGAGCATAGTATATACTTTTAACCAGACAGCAGCAGATGTTACACCCCTAGGGCTCATGACTACCCCTGTTGTAGGTTTTCAATATCAGGGGTATATTTCCTCTCATGGAGTGGGCCTCCAGTCAAATTAGAGAGCATTGGTTTCATCCATAACAGACATGCCACTATTGCACCCATTGGCTCATTTGGCCTGGCTGGCCAAATATAAGGTTTGCAGTGTCCACTGTTGGATATCTTCACTGGTGATTTCTCTCTCTCCCATTGAGCTGCATGCGGCATGGCTTTTTCCAGCTTTCTGTCAGCTGGTCTACATGGAGGAGGTTTTCAGCTCACCTCCAGCAGGATTTCTCAGTGGTCTTGCATACCAAGTATATGGAGTCTTCAGCAATAGGGTCTTACCATCTATTCCTGGTGGGAAACCAAGGGCCTCAGCAATGACCTGTAATGTTTTGGGGGCATCAGGGACCTCCCTAGCCAACAACTCAATGGAAGGTTAGATACAACTTTTTTTTGTTGTTGTTTTGAGTTTGTTTGAGGTAGAGTCTCGCTCTACCCCAGGCTGACCTAAAATTCATTGTGTAGTCTCAGGGCAGCCTTGAAGTTACAGTGATCCTCCTGCTTCTACCTTCTGAGTGCTGGGGTTAAAGGTGTGCACCATCACAGCCGGCTAGACACAACTTTTAAAACATATTTCCAACCCTTGCTAGGTTAAGTTTTTTTAAACTACTTTTGGGGTGGGGAGATGCCTTAGCAGTTAAATGTACTTGCTTGCAAAGTCTATCAGCCTGGGTTTGATTCCCCAGTACGCATGTAAATCCAGATGAACAAAGTGATGCATGTGTTTTGGAATTCATTCGCGCTGGCAATAGGCCCTGGAACCCATACTCTATTTCTCTTTCAAATAAATAAAAATATTTTAAAAATATACTTCAGGGAAAAAAGGACCAAATAATATGAAATCATGTGCTGCGTCCTAGAGCTAAGAGGCAGGGGTGAAATGCTGACTTTGCCCTATTTGTAATCTCCAGCTATATGACCTGAGCTGATTATTTCCCACCAGAAAGATGCCAAGTGACAAAATAAAAGCCATTTGGGCTGGAGAGATGGCTTAATGGCTAAGGCGCATACTTGCAAAGCCTAAGGACCCAGGTTCAATTCTCTAGGTCCCGCGTAAGCCAGATGCACATGGTGGCTCATGCATCTGGAGTTCATTTGCAGTGGTTGGAAGCCCTGATATGCCCATTCTCTCTCTCTCTCTCTTTCTTAAGTAAGTGAATAAAATATTATTTAAAAAATAAATAAAGGCCATTTGTTGGTACAAGTTTATAAACTTGTGTTTCTGACTGAATTTGTGTAAGAATGGCCCTTGTTGGCTAGGAACATTGCTCAGTTATAAACTTCCTGTTGTAGATACCTTCACATTGCTGGGACCAAATACCCAACCAAAAGCAGCTGATAGGAGGAAAGGTTTTATTGTGGCTTGCAGTCTTGAGGGGAACTTTCATGATGGCAGAGGAAAGCATGGCATGATCTAAGGCTGGTTATCATTCCTGCCATATCAGGTGGAAAATAGCAGTAAGAGAGTGAGCTGGTCTCTGGCAAGTTGGGGCTGGCTATAACACCCCAGCCCTCCTTCCCCCAAGGAACACACCTCCTCCAGCAAGTATCCACCTCCCAACATGCTACCAGCTTGGAACCAAGCACTCAAAACATGAGTTTATGGGGGACATCTCATTCAACCACCACAGAGCATGTCTCATGAGGACCTGAGTTTGATTTGTAACATCTATGGAAAAAATCACATACACTTGTAATACCAGCACTGGGGAGGTGGAGACAGGAGGATCCCTGGGCCTTGCTGACCAGTCAGTCTAGCTTAATTGGTGAGTTCCAGGCCAGTGAGACACCCTGTCTAAAAAAAGGTGGATAACATTTCTTGCATGACACCATGGTTATCCTCTAGCCTCCACATGCATGCACACATGTGTGCATATGCACCTGCATACAAACACACATACATACAAAAAGAAAAGCCCCTCTTCATGGCTCCCAGGACCAATTCGCTGTGCTGCTCTTAGGGACCCTCTTCAGTTGCCCTTTTTGGAGGTTGTCACCTTCCTGAGATGACCCTTGCACAATGTGTATGACTGAGCCTGAGGGCCATTTATGGCTTTCTGCAGTTTCTCTCCCTGCCTCAGTTTCTTCATGTCTAGCTGAGTCATTCCCCACCCCTCCAAGGGATATTTATGCTACCCAGTTAGGAGTCTCAGGCTCATCGCTTCTCAGCCTTTTGGCTAAGATCAAGTGTAGTATCTGTTCTTATCAGTTAAATATTTGACAGTCCTCTATCTGAGGACAGTATTTTAAATGGGTTTTGGAAGTAGGAGTTAATAGGAGCTTGCTCCATCTGCTCCACTCATTGAGGTATTGCAGTACCTCCAGGAACGGTGCAATCCCCCTGCCCCACCCTCGGGAAGCAAGCCTAAGTACTGAAGTTAGACGTTCAAAATGCTTTTGTCTTAAGTTTTAAGAGTAAAGTTGGTGATCAAGTGAGTTCAGTGTGGCGCGGAAACCACTGCACGAGCAGATACTTCATGTTACAAGCAGGGGCCATTTTTCTATGCTCTGAGAAACAGACTCACCAGACTCAAAGACACTTCCAAGAGTCTGGGGCTCATGATTGTGACCATACCCAGAGACTTCTGGCCTGCCACTGCCCTCTAGTGGAAGCCTGGAAGACACACAAAGTGTGGTGCTTAGGGTGGGGTTCTTGCAGAAAAGGGAATAAGGACTCACCTGGTTTTCTCCAGTTGCTAGAGCCTGACAGAGTCTACAGTTTAATATATATATATATTTGTTTTTCAAGGTAGGGTCTTGCTCTGGCCCAGGCTGACCTGGAATTCACTATGTAGTCTCAGGGTGGCCTCGAACTCACGGCGATCCTCCTACCTCTGCCTCTGCCTCCCGAGTGCAGGGATTAAAGGTGTGCACCACCACGCCCAGCCAGTTTAATATTTTAAATACGTTTTTTTAAAAAAATATTTTATTTATTTGAGATAGAGAGAGAGTGGGCACCCCAGGGCCTCCAGCTACTGCAAACAAATCTCAAATGCATGCGCCATCTTGTGCATCTGTCTTATGTGGGTCCTGGGGAATTGAACTTGGGTCCTTTGGCTTTGTAGGAAAGTGCCTTAACTGCTAATCCATCTCTTCAGGCAATATATATATGTGTATATATGTATATATGTATATATATATATATATATGTATATGTATAATTTATTTATTTGAGAGACACAGGGAGAGAGGGAAAGAATGGACACATCAGGGCCTCCAGCCACTGCAAACGAACTCCAGACACATGTGCCACCTTGTGCATCTGGCATACGTGGGTATTGAGGAATCAGATCTGGGTCTTTAACTGGCATCTCTCTAGCCCTAACAACAGTTAATTGGCACATAGTGTGCATAGTGTGCCCGTGGCCTGTGGAACATGTGCTGACTCCTAGTGGCTGCCATGCATTGCCCCATTGGTTTCCACTGCCAGACAGGCATGTCTGGCCTCACTCTTCAGAGCACTGAGTTCAGGGGCCAGTGACTCATGTTGGTTAGTGGGAAGAGCTCTGGAGCATCCAGCCACACAGCTAGCATATAAACTAGCCAGGTTATGCCTGCCTTGGTGGGGTGGCTTTCCGTGTCTGGCCTGTGACACTGTGCTGGTCCAGAGGGAGGTGCAAGGCTAGGGGCATGCTGCTGATGAAGACTAACAGGTCTCATCCCAAGGACCTGGCCCATGGACACCCCTCTGGACATCCAGAGGGCAACACTAGGAAGGTGCCTACAGGCCTAAGAGAGATCCATGAGGTCAAGGCAGAAGAGAGAAGAGCCGGCCATGACTGGGGATTAGCAAGTGGATATCCAGGGAGCAAGCCAGGACTCCTGGAAGGTGGCCAAGCATAGTCACCCTGCAGGTGGGCTTTTTGAAATGTCGCCAATAGAAGTGGTTGAGTATATAGCCTGAGCTATCCGAGCACTGACAATGGCATCCTTGACCTCAGAGAGGCCAGGCAGCACACATAATGGGGTGTCATGTAGGAGAGAGAGACATAGGCAACAAGAACAGAACACTTGACTTAGGAAAACACGGGGCTGGGGCCGGGGGTGGGATGGAGCCCCCAGACTCTGATCACAGGACTTGGGACATAGGCAAGGAGCTGTTTACTCAGTGGCAGAGCCAGTCTGGACCATAAGGGGTGGTTGATTATTCAATACAGTGATGGGTGAGATGCCTAAGGGCATCAGAGCTCAGCACTCTGTGGGTTCTGGGAGAGGCAGAAAGGAAGAGAAAGTGAGGGTGCTGGTGACCTTAGAATCTTGCTTGGTTCTTGTTCTTCCCTTCTCAGTCTAGCCCTGGGGAAGTGAAACATTTGGAGGGACTAGGGACTACCACTAGGTGACTATGTCTGGCCACCAGCCATGGTACCTTCTCTCCTACCTGTCCCTAGCCCTCACCCATCCCCTACCCAAGCCTTCTTGAAATGCTTCTTATGTGGTCCTAGGGACAGGAGTAGGGTCACCACAGAGAACATCATAGAATTGACCATCCATGAGGCAAACAGGACTGGACTGCTGAATCTCAGAGGAGTGTGGTGAATGGGTCTCACCATTGCCTACTTGAGGGCTGGAGAGATGACTCAGAAGTTAAGGTGCTTGCCTGCAAAGCCTAATGATATGGGTTAATTTCCTCTGCACCCATGTAAAGCAAGATGCACAAAGTGGTAATATGCATCTGGAGTTTGTTTGTAGTGGTTGGAGGCCCTAGCATGCCAATTCTATCTCCCTCTCTTCTCTCCCTCCCCCTGTGCAAATAGATTAATAAAATGTTTTTTAAAAAAACAGTGCCTACCTGGAACCTGGAAAAGAGACCATTTGTCCACCAGAATCTCTACCTTGTGGTCAGGAGTGTTTGCGGTTGACTATTCCCTCAGCTACCCACTGGCGCACGAGGAAATTCCCAAGCATCCTGCACCGGGATGACAAGCAGTGATGACCAGGGCAGAACAGAAGAGACATTTGCAGGGCTGTGCAGGGGGCACTGTCTGTTTCTGGGCTAGGCCAGCAAAGACACACCCATGCAGGGGAACTGGGCCCTAAAATGCAGCTTCCGTGCTATTTCCCCAGCTGTCCTGGGTCTCTCCAGCCTCATCCAGCAGGCTTGGCAGGGTTGGTAGGCAGCCCTGTGTCCATTGCTCTAATGACCCTGAGGCCTCCATGGATCCTCATCACTTTCCTTCTCCACTGTCCATGTGGGTTCATTTGCCTGTGACTGCCATGTCTGCTGGGGTCCTGCAGGGTCACCTGTCATTTGGAAGGTGCTGCAACATCTATGACTGGGCATTGAAGAGCTGGGAGTGGTATGCCCAACTCCTGGGCGAAATAAAGCCAAATGCCATGCAAAGGCACACACTCCCACACAATATATACACATGCATATTCATGTGCACATGTATGTCCATGGCCCTCCCCAGCACAGTGGCTTTTCCTGCCTCCAGCCCATTGGCGTGAGGAGTACATTACCTAGTTTCAAGTTTGGAGGCTTCAGCAAAGCCTGTGCTCTGTCCCTGGCAGTAGCACTGCCACCCCCTCACCTGAACCAAGGCCTGGAACCCAACAGAGTCTGACCACAGGGACAGCAGCACAGACTCTATGAGCCACTCATTGCTGTGAGTGGTGGGGACAGGGCTTCTGGGCTCAGGACTCCAGCCATGCCCACCGGCTCAGTGTCTGTGCTGCACCCTGGGAAACAGGCTATGGTGGAGGCAGCATGAGTAAACTTTATGCTTCTCCTGCCAGGCCACATAGCTGGACAGTCCATCTGGAGTGTCCATTAGCTTTCCTATGGACACAACCTCTGGCTGTGGCCACAGTAACAGTTGCCTTCCTTTCATCCCTCCTTGCTAGCAGAGGACAGATTCTTGGGTGCTACTACAGCTAGCAGTATTGGCCTACCAGCCAAAAGTTGAGTGGACTGGTGAGAGGACTTATGCAGCCCTGCAATGGGCCATTACACCACCAGCAGGGAGTGCAGTTAAAAAAAAAAAAGCTTTGCCTGAACAGTAAACCTCCCCTTAGTCAAGTATTCCAGGAGTAGAAAGACAGTATATATTTTCTCTGAAAAGTTATTAGCAATTTTTAATTAAAAAATAATATATATATTTTTGCTGGGCATGGTGGCACATGCCTTTAATCCCAGCACTCTGGAAGCAGAGGTAGGAAGATCACTATGAGTTCAAGGCCAGCCTAAGACCACATAGTGAATTCCAGATAAGACTGGGCTAAAGCAAGACCCTATGTATATATATGTATATATATGTATATATGTATATATGTATATATATATATATGCATGTATATATATGTGTATATATATGCATGCATATATGTGTATGTATGTATATATATATATATATATATATATATATTTATTTATTTAAAACTACATACTCACACACACACACACTTTTGGGGACCCTAGTAAGCCTCAAACCTCTATGTCCAGCACAGGAACAGGAGGGAATGGCTAGGAGAAGCAGCCCTGTGGACATACACTATATTTGCTGTGGCCTGTGGATGACTGGGACTGGCCTCCCTATCTGGAACAGCAGCGCAGGTTCATCAAATCTCTGGTAGGAACTGTGTGCTTTGCAGCAATTGCCTTAGTCCCTGAAGCCCCAAGAATGCTATGCCTGAGTGAGCTCATCTCTCTGCCTGGCCATGCAAGGATAGAGGCAGAGCTGTACTCTCCACCCAAGGCTGAGAACTTGACCTCAGCCCCTGAGCACAGGATGAAAGCTTGATTGCAGCCCCCAAGCATGAGCTTGATGCTCAAATTCATTCCCTGAAAACAGAAGTGGAGCTGGATGTCAGCCCCAGAACAGGAATTCAGAGCTCCTGAAGATGGGCTGAGAGCACAACCCCAGCACTGGCCCCAGATTGTGTGCAATCTTTAAGCAAAGGCTCAGAGAGGGCCCTTAGCCCCTGACCAGAGGCTTGGAGACTTGAGACTGACCCTGTCACCTGACTGCAGGCCCTAAGCAGGGTATAGCAGATTGACTTCAGGGCTTGAGCCCAGTGTCAGAGTTCAACCTCAGCCCCAGAGCACAGGGTTGGAACTTGGGCCCGTTCTTTGGGCACAGGCTCAGAGATATATCTCAATCTATGAGCAGGAACCTGGAGCCCAACCTCAGCCCCTGTATCCAGGCTTGGGGCTTGACCAGAGCCCCTGAATAGCTTGGGAGCTCCATCTCAGGCCCAGAACATGGGCTAGGAGCTTGATGGCAGCCCCTAAGCAAGCCTCAGAGATAGGCACAGGCTCCATATTCTCTGTCTCTTCTTTTCATACTATTCCCTAACCTGAATTTTCTTACTGCTGCTTTTTAAATATTTCTAAAGTAAGCCTCCTTGGGAAGATACCCCATGTATTCTTTAGGATGGTGAGAATGTGAGCATTTGATTCCTGCAGTTGAAAAGCCAAATAAAAGACATCTCTGCATGGTTCTCTTGTTCCATCCTCTACCCAGATCAGTCTGCAACTCAGCCTCAGCCTCTTGCACAGAGACAGGCCCATAGAGTTCACTGAAACCCCACGAGAGGGGCATACCAAGGTGAAACCTCAGGGAAATACCCACCTCAACTCAAGTCCGAGGCTTCCAGGAAGAAGTGACAACTGGGTCAGGGGCCTTTAGCAGGAGAGCCATCCACAGCTCTGGAGGTCAGTGTCCCCCACCACACGGGGCCACTGGTGATGCTGGTGGCCCCGTGTGGTGGGTTAGGTTGTGCTTCTCAAATAAGATGTGTTAAAGTCCTACTCGTTCTCTCCTGTCCCAGCCCCTTGCCCCATGCTCTTTGCATTTATAGGACAGCACTATTTCCAAAACAGAGTTGGCCTTGTCTCATCCCTGTTCAAAGCCTAAGGGACACTGTAGTGCTTGAGGACAAGTACCATGCCCACAGAGGAAGCCCCAGGCCCTTCTCCTGGGCTTCATTATGGACACACAGGCTAGTATGCACTTTCTGGGTCACCTGGAACCTCCTTCTTAATAGCCTGCTGTCACTGCTCTGTTTCTGTGATTCAGGCCAGGGCCACCCTTGCCCCACCCCCACCCAAGATGGCATGTGTCAATCCTGCTACATACCACTTGTTGCCAGGAGGTGAGCTCTGTGTCTGTCAGTGTTGCTGTGTGCTGAGTCAGGTCTGAATCACGCTTCCCCAAGATTCAGGTATTGAAATTCACTCAGAACCTCACAGAGTGACTTTTTTGGAAAATGGTCATTGTAACATCACTGCTTAAATGAGGTGTTGGCCTCCTGTCACTGCAAACTCCAGACACATGCATCACTTTGTGCATTTAGCTTTATGTGGGTGCTAGGGGACCTGAACCATTAGGCTTTGCCAGCAAGTACCCTTAAAAAATTTTTTATTTGTTTATTTATTTGAGACAGACATAGATGGAGGGGAGGAGAGAGAGCATGGGCATGCCAGGGCCTCCAGCCACTGCAAATAAACTCCAGATGCACGTGCCACCTTGTGCATCTGGCTTACATGGGCACTGGGGAATCGAACCTGGGTCCTTAGGTTTCCTCAGGCAAACACCTTAACCACTAAGCTATCTCTCCAGCCCAGTCTTTACTAATCCCAACATTGTTCAAAAGTCCAAAGTCTCATCTAAAATTCAACATAGTCCCTTAACTATGACCTCTGTAAAATCAAAACATAAGTTAGGGGCTGGAGAGATGGCTTAGCAGTTAAGGCACTTGCCTGCAAAGCCAAAGGACCTTAGTTCAATTCCCCAGGACCCACATAAGCCAGATGCACAAGGAGGTACATGTGTCTGGAGTTTGTTTGCAGTGGCTGGAAGCCCTGACGTGCCCATTCTCTCTCTCTCTCTCTCTGCCTCTTTCCCTCTCTCAAATAAATAAATAATAAAACATATTTTTAAAAAAGACATAAGTTATGGCTGGAGAGATGGTTTAACTGTTAAGGTATTTGCCTGCAAAGCTTAAGAACACAAGTTTTGTTTCCCAGAACCCACGTAAGCCATATGCATATGGTGGTGCATGTGTCTGCAGTTTGCCTGCAGTGGCTAGAAGTCCTGGGTGCCCATTCTCTCTCTCTCTCTCTCTCTCTCATAAATATATAAAATATATTTTTTAAAAAACACAAGTTAAATACTTCCAACATACAATGGCACAGTAAACATTCCAATTTTAAAAAGGAGGAATGGAGGCATAGAATGGAAAGAGTGTACTAATTAATGTAAGATTGAAAACCAGCATGACAAACATCAAATCCTGCTGCTCCATGTCTGAAACATGAGACTCCTGAGGAAATCTTCTGTGCTCCAAAGGGCATGGGAAATTTCATCCTTCCTTCTGTGCTGCTTTCTTTCCAAACAGAATCTACCTGGAGCCAATAGCTTTCCCTGACAGCTGCCCTATAGTCCTGGAATCCCCAAAATCCTGGGGTCTCCACTGGAACCCAATGGTTCATCTTCATAGCTCCATGCCATAGCTCCATGCAGGGACTGACTTATAGGAGCAGGACACTCCTTCAGGTCCCTCCTCTCAAAAGAATCAGCACTCTTCCTATTGTACCAGTGCAAAGCAACTGGTCCATCATCAATGATGGTAATCTCTTAAGCAATAGCAGGTAAAGTAGCTATAGTCTTTGGTACCTGAAACTCATTCACATTTCCTTCTGTGACACTCTGTATCTTTCATATCCCTCTGCTTTGCATTTTCCTCTGCCAAACACACAAGTCCATTAATTTAAAATTCAACTTTGCTCAAGTTCTCAGGATACAGGCAAAGCAGCCAGCCTCTCCCCTGGAACATCTCATCAACTGCCTCTAGTCCAGTCTTGACAAAGTCCTCTTTCCCCTCTGAAATCTCATAAGCTGAGACTCTATACTCCATATGTCCCTCCTTTTTTTTTTTTTTTTTGAGGTAGGGTCCCACTCTAGCCGAGGCTGATCTGGAGTTCACTATGCAGTTTCAGGGTGGCCTCAAACTCACAGTGACCCTCCCACCTGAGCCTCCTGAATGCTGGAATTAAAGGCATGTGCCACCATGTCTGGCCATACTTCCCTCTTCATATTGGCCTTTCAAACTTCATCAGAATGGTCCAATAAGTTCTGCTTACAGCATTGCAAGACTTCCCTAGTCCAAAGTTCCAAATACTTCTATAGTCCTACCACAAACCAGTTCTAAAAGACAAAAACATAGCAAAACAAACAAATCAACAACAACAACAACAAAAAAGCATATGGTCAGGTTTATCATAGCAACAGCCCCACTTCTCAGTACCAATGTTCTGTAACAATTAACTTCTCATTGCTGAAAAAAAAAAAAAAAAACTCATCTGACCAGAAGCAATTTATAGAAGGAAGGGGTTTATTTTGGCTTAAAGTTTCAAGTGGGAAGTTTTATGGTGGGGAAGACATGGCATGAGGAGAAACTGGGTGTCACTTCTTGTCACATCAGCAGAGAGGAAGCAGCAAGAGTGAGCTGAGCTATTAATACCAAATAGGTCTGGACTAATAAACCTCAAGTTCTTCCCCTTCCAAGCCTCCATCAGCTGGGGGTCAAGGATGAAGCTTATTCACAAACACATGAGGTTATGGTAGACATTGCACATTGTAGACAGGGAGAGAATGAATGAGAATTGCCACTGCAAATGAACTCCAGATACATGGACCACTTTGTGCATCTGGTTTTATGTGGGTACTGGGGAATTGAACCCAGGACATCATGCTTTGCAAGCAAGCACCTTTAACTCTGAGCCACCTCCTCAGCATGACATTTCATATTTAAACTATTATATCTCTCTGCCTCTGGGGCCCTTGAATGGAGGCCTCTGGTGCCCTCTCCAGACAGACTGCTCAAATAGCACCTGCAGCACTGTGCAACAGTTAATCATGGGACTTGTGAATTCTTTCTTGCTTGTTCTTCCATAAACCCTTATCAAATGAATGAATGCAGGTGTGAGTAGGTGAGCCTCTGGAGGGGGTGATGGCACTCACATCTCCCTGGTCTGTTTCAGTGACCACCATTATAATTACTGCTTATTGAGTCCTGATTCTGCCAGCATCTTTGAAAAGTTTTACTTCTCTTCCACATTTAACCCAAAGGTATGCACTGTGACTTGAAGGGTAAGGCAACTGAGGCACAGAGAAAGCTAGTGAGCAGCCAAGGTCACATGCAGGTCACAGCTCTGTAGACTCTGAACAAAGGGCTGGCTCAATCTATTCAAATCAATTCATTTGATCCAAGTCAAATTCCCTAAGGTCCAGCCCCAAAGGATATCTTGTAGGAACCAGACACAGCTTGGTCAGCCCTACCTTGACCACGAGGTCCTGCTGGGAGACTTGGAGTAAGACCTCTGGACCTTTGTTCCTGCCTTTGTAAAATGTGCTGGACCACTCGGCCCTGAGGTCCTTCCAGGTTGAGACCAGTTATAATTCCCAGACCCTTCCTGTTGGAAGGTGCCTGCTCAAAGTGGCATGCTAGCTCTCCCAGAAGGCCTGGGCAGCCCAGAGCACACTGCGCTCTGGGACCAGCCCACAGCATTGGCTATCTAACTTGCAGGGCCTCTGCCAAGAAGTGCGACAGTGGCCTTGTTCAGAACTGCAAGGAGAGGAAGAAATCATACTGCTGCCTTTTGGGGGAGATCTTTAGGAGTCTAAAAACTCAAGGGCTGGTGCTTTATGCCTGGGTGAGGGACAGGAAGGAAAAGGGGAGGCTAACAGCTTCTCAAAGGGGCTGCTCCTCTGCAGGTGGGTGGTCAGCCTGCCTTCCTTTCCGTGCTGTTTCTTCAGTAGATATTTGTGATGTGCCTGTTATGTGCATATGGGAGGCACTGGGAATGGCACACATAGCATAACAAGGACACTCATGGGTCTCAGCTCATGCTGGGACATGCAAACATGAGCTTACAAGGTCTTTGGAACTGCCCTAAAAGATGGGGACTGCCTTTAAGGATGGAGGTGGGCAGTCAACCTCGCAGGAGCAGGTGGAGGCTATTTCCCACCAGCAGACAGGTCCAGGGTCACCTCTATGGAACAAATTTCACTCTGTCACATCACATCCATAGTCCTGATGCCCACATGGGGAGGGACTTGTTCTAGGTTACCCCCTGAGCTGGGGAGCTGGAGCAAGACACCTGACCCCACTTCTGCTGCTTCTCCATCTCATTGCATTTGTATTCTGGGCAAGAGAGTCCAGCAGGTAGCACTGACACTTGCTCTTGAAGTTACAGCAGCTAGTTGGGCCTACTACTTTCCAGGGTGCCTGCGTGGGGGCGGGGCAGGTGCTGCACTACTTCCCAAGGGCTTCAGCTCTCCCTGGGAGCCTCGGTTCTCTAGGCCTTTCTGGGAGTGGATGAAGAGGAATTTGCTCCAGCCTAGATCCAAGCCAAGTGTCCCTGGCGGTGCCTCACCATTCACGGATGATGCTTCGCTTCCAGGCCCTGCGCACCCTGCGCTCTCCCCTCTAGCAGGAATCTTCTCGGAGCCCCATCTGATGTGGCCACACGGCAGGATAAACCTGCGCCTTCCAATTCCAGCTTTCCCTTCTGTCTGCGGTTTCACGCCCAGAGTTGGGTACCTGATGTCACAGAAGGGACTCGGTCACTGTGGGAGCCGGGTGGCGACAGGATACCGCAGGCCGGCTCCTCCGTCTGCGCCTCCTGGCGCCAGCCGAAGCGGTATGGCCGGCCCCTGGGGCATGTGGCGAGGCGGTGAACAGCCTAACTCCGGAGACAGGAAACCCGCACCCGAATCCCCACCCTTTCAGGCCTCACTGAAGGGGTCAATACATTCTGGTTGTCACCTGCTTTCCCACTGCCTCAGTTTCCCTCTTTTGTGTACAGGGAAAAATGGGGGTAACTGGCCTACAGAGGCCTTCCACGACCGAAAAGCTACTCAAAGCTCACTTTTCTCTGCTCCGCCACCCTAGCCATTCCGAGACTCCCGAGAGCCGCAGCCCTTCCCCTTCCACGCCCCCCCGGCCCCCAACGTTTCCCCCAGGCCTCCGTGACAGCTCTGCAGAGCCCGTGGAACCGAAGCAAGGGGCCACCACGGCTGTCGCCAGCCTGCGCCTGCGCGGGCCGCGGAGCCTGCTGGGGTTTGTAGTCCTCACTTTTGGCCATGGCGGCGCGAGGGCGGGCTACGGGAACGTGGCGCCTACACTTCCCAGGGTGCGCCCCGCCCCGGCGCGGCACCCAGCGGGGCTGACTAGAGGGGCGGGGCGGGAGGGGGCGGGGCCTGCGCGCCGTGGGGCGCTGCGGCTAGCTGCCGGGCGCGCGCTCACAAGGAGCCGAGCCGCTGGCCGCAGGCGCACGGAGCATCGCGCCGGGCCACAGGGCTGCCGCAGCTCCAGGACCGCCCCTACTTGGAGCTGCTGCTGAGATGAGTGCAGGTGAGTGCTGGAGACCCAGGGACCAGCTGCATCCCTGGAATGCATCTCCCCACCCCCTTCCGCGAGGGCTGGGTGGCATTCTGAGGCTGCACCTGCCACACGAAGGGAATCACGCAGCCGCTCCACCCAACTTTTGCTCCAGGGTTTTGCACTTCCGAGGGGCAGACTCGTTGTGCCCACCTGCCCCTGAGTCCTGGGCCCGTAGCGCGCGCAGCGGATTCCGTCCTACAGTGTCAACCCGGGTGGCTGCGCAGGGTTGTCTTGCAGGCGCCACTCCATTGCTTCTTATGGGGGTCCTGGGTTGTTCCAGGCTGCAGAAGGGGGCATAGGTCTCGGTGAGGGTGCCTCGGATCACCGCAGCCCTTACCATGGAGAGAGGTGTGATAGCAGGCGGAGCTTTGCAGCAGGGGACGCCGCCCTTGCCGCAGCGCTTGGGTGGGGGCATCAGGCCGACCCTGAGCGCCCCGGGTTTGCTGTGGCAGATGTGGCATCCCAGAGCCCATATGTGTATCAGTCCCGGCCGGCCGTACTTCTGCACGTCATCCAGTCAGTCCCTCAGCCCTACCTCTCCCACCGCACCCACCCAGTGGATATGACCGCCTTGGTGCAGCTCTGGAAAATCCAGTCGAACCCTGTGTTCTAGGAGAAACTGAGGCCTAGAGGCTTTGGTGAGAGTCTGGAGTGCTACCTGAGGTTATACCGTCTAACAGCCTCAGGGGGACCTCAGTTAGTTCTTGCATGCCCCAACAGGGAGGGGCTGTTGTTCCATTTTTCAGGGTGCTATAGGTTGGCCAGGCTTCAGTGACCTGGAAGAGGCACATTCAGAACTGTCAAACTGGTGTGGATTTGATTCTGGGGCTCCCTGACTCCTCCATGCTTCCCTCCAAGAGTGTGTTACCACTGGCTGCAGTGTGGCCCTTGGCCATGGTACAGAAACCAGTGGGAACAGCAACTTCCTCTGAGGGGGAAATGGACAGTGACAGTTCACTGTGGGCTCCTAGCCTAGGGTGAATCTCTTCCAAGGGACTGCCCGCCCCCCAGCCAATGATGAGACTGCTGTACTGGATGTTGGGAGAGTAGCCTGGTTGACAGCAAGTAGAAGATGGAAGTAGGGTCCTTTGGAAGATAATTTTTGAAATGGCCAACCTGTTACCTGGGAGTGGCTGGAAAGGGCACTCTGAGACTTGGTAGGACCTCCAGACGTTTATCTAATGGCAGTAGGGATAATAGCTGGGTGCACACAGGGTAATTTCATGCTTTTGGTGACCATAATTGATGCCTCTGGCCCTCCTGTAATCAAGCACCCACAGAGGAGCACAGGTGCCCCCTCCACGTTTGTGGCAATGGTCCCCAGTGGATGGCCACAGTTGTGGCTATGAGGAGAGCAAGGAGACTGGACTTTCAGCCATGGTGTGGGCCTGGTGATCTCTGTGCTTTGGCACCCTCTCAGTCTTGCCTGGCTGACTTGGAACGGAGGTAGCACTGGCTCCAAGTAAGGGACCCACACAGCCTGCTGTCTCGGCAGCGTGGGATGATCATGGTCGTTACTGGGTGACCAAGCCCATCACAGCCCTTCCGAGTTCCCTTTGGAAAGGGAAATCAAGTACTGTCCCCTGTCCACCTGTCGCCCTGACTACATGCATGGCAGTGATTTCACCCACATCCACAGTGGGGGAGAGTGCAAGTGTGATCCGCTATGTCTAGCATGTGGATTCTAGTGTGTGGCCATCATGTATATTTGGCATGTCAGCAGCTTCTACTGTCAACAAAAGCAATACTTCCTGTACCTCCCAGTGGAAAGCTGGCATGTTGGAGTTTGGTTGTGGCAGGTGTGATTGAGCCAGATGGGCAGGTGATCTGAGCCCACGACAATCTGTACAATCTCCTTGGTCAGAAATATCTTCCCTTGTGCCATCAGAGCTGTGGATGTGGCTGGGGTCTGACAGCACAGGGCACCTCCATGCTTGCTCTGGTGTGGCATGGAGACTCTTGTGGTAGCCACATTGACTTTGGTTGCCTGTTGATCTCAGGTGGCTAGGGAGAGGTTTATACAGTGCCATGTAAGATGGAAGATGGTATCCCATGGCAGACAGGTGTTGACCTGAATCCAGTGTGCTAGCTATGTGGCTTCCTGTGCCTATCTCACCAGGTGTATGGAGGGAATACTTCAGCTCTGTATACAGTACCAGCCCCACACAGTAAACCCTGTAGATGGTGATGAGAATGGTGACACCTTGGCCCACATGGTCACAATGGGGCAGGGCTGTGCAGGCGGCAGCTGAGCTGGGGAGAGTGGATGTGTAGACCCAGTGCCAGTTCTGCCACCAACCTCTGGATCTTTCAACAAGGCCTGTGTGCTCTCTGAGTTAAGATGACCTTAGAGATGGCTGCAGGCCTGGCCACTAGGGTTCCTCCAGCTGGGCCGAGGTGTGTGTGTCTGTGCATATGTGCATGTAGTGGCTCCATAACTAAGTGCCACCCTCCAGGGGGCTTTATGGGAGCAGTTTGTTTTTGGATAATACTGGAACCTGGATCAAGGCATCAGCAGGACTTGTTTCTGTTTTCTTGGCTTGTAGACAGTGTCTTCTCCCTATGTTTTTGTAGCGTTCTCTCTCTGCACTGTGTCCAGATCCTCTCCTCTTCTAAGGATATCAGGCTAATTAGTTGAGGACTACCCTAGTTTATCTTGAGGACCTCTGGAAAGACCCTATCTCCACATACGGCCACTTTACTGTCAGGTGGCAGATTGGGAGCCTGGCTCAACCGTTTTCTGCTCCTACCAGTGCTGTGTTAGCCGCTGGAAGGGACCTGAGGATGCTCTGAATGCTTCCATCCACCATCCCCCCACAGGGAACAGTGAGGTCTGACGAAGGAAAAGCACCTGTCCAGGGTCAAGGAGATGATGTAGCAGATCCTAGAGTTAGCCTGGTCCTCCAATTCACTTGAAACAGTAATGCTCACTTCTGGCCCAGGAGCAGATAACATGTGGTCACTTGGGTGGGGAACCACCAACCATGGTTGGGAACAGTGGGCACAAGGCACCATTCCTTTATCCAGCAAATGTTTCCTGAGCATCGCACCCCCCCCCTCCCATGTGCCTGCACTGCTCCAGGCCCTGGAACTCAGCAGCAGATAAAAATGTGGAGAACCCCATGGTATTTGGAAACTTGCATCCTGGGTACATGTGGAGGGTACTTAATAGTTAACAAATGGATGTGATGACTTTTTAATGTGAGCAGAAAATATTGAGAAAACCAGTTTAGTTTAGAAACACTTAAGGGCAGAATCACACATCATGTACTCACTCTACAACACAGCAAAGGAAAAAAGACTGGAAGGAAATTTGTCAGCATGTCCACGATGCCCATCTGAGTGCTCCTTGTGTGTACTCTTCTTATAATGAGATGTGAGGCACAAAGGAGGAAGAGTGTTGCCCACAGCTCTGAGGACAGCATACTTTGGGGAGAGAGATGACGATTTCATTCTGCAGGAACCGCTGTCCTGAGCATAGAGTAGAGGGGACGTCACCCCATCCATAGCTGGATGGAGCCAAGCACAGGTGGCTTTGCTATGTCTGTCATCTTACTGTGACTCCATTCTGGGCAAAGTACCACAGGGATAAGTCCCCTGGCCCTGAAATCCATCAGGAATCATGTGGATGGAATCCTGGGGGCCCTGAACTGAGATTCTTGACCCCACATGCACCCCCAAAGCTCTTCCCTGTATTCCCATGGTGGTTAAGGTTAGTTCCTCAGCTGACCACCCCAGGACCCTGTGTTTTTGCTCTTTTCTGGTTTTTTAAATTTTATTTAAAAATAAAGAATGAGAATGAGAACAGGCATTCCAGAGTCTCTTGCCACTGCAAACAAACCTGATGCATGATGCATGCATCACTTTGTGCTTCTGGCTTTATGTGGGTACTGAGGAAATGAACCCAGGCCATCAGGCTTTGCAAAAAAGCTCCCTTAACTGCAGAGCCATCTCTCCAGCCCATCTTTCTTTTCTTTCTTTCTTTTTTACCACTGAGTAGAACTCCATTGTATAAATGTGCCACATCTTCATTATCCGCTCATCAGTTGAGGGACATCTAGGCTGGTTCCATTTCCCAGCTATTATGAATTGAGCAGCAATAAACATGGTTGAGCATGTACTTCTAAGCTTTCTTTCTTTTTTAATATATAGTTTCTGTCAGTGAGGTAGTCTGCTATTTTCTAGAGGCAGGTTTTGAGGTTGATGGATGACTCTTGGAAATTCCATGCCAAAGTCCCAGGAAAGGGGGTGTCCCTTGACCCCCGGATCCCTGAAGTGTGCAAAAGCTACCTGCCCAATCCTTGACCCTAGAGCTCTGAGCTGATGAGGGGGAACAGCCAAGACAGAAAGGAGGGAAAGTGGCCAGGAAGAAGGCCCTATCCTGTCACTGACCCTTTAAAGGGCACTGTCCGTCTTCAGAGCCAGGCAAGGCTATAGTTGCTGACACCAGCAGCTGCTGGAATCCCTGACCTGGAGTCCATGGCCCTCCTCCACAGACCACTTGGGGCCATTCTTTAAGCCCACCTGCAGCTGTTCCCTGCCTTGTAGGGTGTGGTGAGGCATTGCCTCTCTTGACATTCTCTTGCTGTCATCTACCAGGTTCTTGGAGGACCAAGGGTGCCAGGTGCTTTGCAGCCACCAGCAGGCATGTGGCAGAGCCTCTGAGAGTAGGTAAAGCAACTGCAGCAGAAAGACACTGTGACAGGCAGTGGTAGTTTCTGGTTTTTGGTGGTGATCATGTGCTGTGATCTGAGCTTCTGAGCTGCCAAGAGCCCTGTAGACTTCAACTAACAGGCTGCCAGGATACCCGAAAGCCCCAAGGCTGCCAGGCCTGCCAGGGCAACCTGAGTGCTGCATCTTTGTTTACTCAAGGAATGTTTCCACCACCATGAGGCTCAGGGCATCTAGAGTGTCACCATAGCACCCTAGCAGGACAGGCTTAAATATCACAGCAGCTGTGGCTTGTGGGGTGCTTTCTCAGGGCCCTGTGCCAGATGGCAGATCTGTTTTCTCTTGGACCCTCCTCATACCTCTCAGGGCTGCTGCTGAGGCCCTCATGCACAGAGGGGGAAACAGAGTCTCAGGAGGCCCCAGAAGTTTCCTGGTAGCATAGGATTTGTGAGTGGCAGAGCTATGATTTGAACCCCAGAGGGTCTGGCTCAGTACCAGGTGTTTGTATCTGCCTAGGGAAGCAGGCTCCTTCTGGCCTCTCCTCCTGTGCACATCCACTTCCTTGTGATATTGTGGGTATAAGTGCTTTGTGTGTAGAGGCCTGGCCCTGGGGGGTCGTGGGGGAGCTTCTTGGAGGAGTTTGTACACAAGTCATCTCACCTTAGTCCAGAGCACTGCTTCTATTTCCCAAGTGCAGTGCCTACTGCTACAGAGCCAGCAGACCTCTGCCTTCTGCAGAGTCTCTTCCTGGGGTCATCAGAAGGCCCCAGAGATCTACTGTAAGAGCTCCACCCATGAGAGAGTGTCTCACTTCATGAATCTCATATGCTTCCCTGTCCCAACCTTGATTCCTGGTCCATGCCCAAGGGTTCAGCCCCTGGGCTTTGGCATTCCAGGGCCCACTGCCCACTTGAAGGCAGTGCACCCACCAGTGCTAGGGTCACTTCTCTGGCTCTCACAGCTCTACTCTGCCAGCGTCTCCCTCTATGTGACCTTGGGTGAGCTGTCTTCCCTCCCTGTGCCTCAGTGTGCCAGTTTGTAAGAATAGGACCATTCATAAATGTGTGGTCCCACTTTCTTTGGCAAGCTCTTGCTGTCAAGGTCTGGGTTTGAGGCTGGTATTATTTCAGGGAAACATGCCAGTCATTTTTTCTCATCTGACATTTTCACAGGCTCCCTGCTGAGGAGGTGCTTTGACCTTCATGTTGCAGTTAAGGTTGGGTTTGGATTCCCTTTAAGGGAGGTTCTTTCAGTCTGTTGGGGAAGGGACAGTTGTGGGCTTCTGCCTGGCACCTGAACTATGAGCACAGTTGCTTTGTATGAAGGACCAGAAAAGGTAGAAGGTGGACTTTTGTTTTGATTTTGGTGTTTGACTCAGAAGCCCAGAGTTGGTTTGTGCTGCCTGCCCCAGAGCTGGGGGTGGCTTCTGGCTGGTGGTGAGGTGGTGTGTCATGAGCAGACGCTGCGGGGGTGATGCATCAGGTGGGCTTGTGCCACTGGCTTGGGAGTCAAAGATTCTGCAGCCTGAGGGCAATCTGCATTCTCAAGCATGGTGGCCTCATGGCATAGTGGGGCTGTATGCCCATTGCTAGCGGTGCTCTTCCAAGCCAGTTGGTAAACTGCTCTTTGCCTATTTCTCCACTTACAAAGTAGAGATAGCATCTACCTTTTGCTATTCTCCTAAGTTTCAAGCTGGTGAGTAAGAGTCATGGCCCAGGACTCAGTAGGCACCTGGGATCATGTTATATGTGGGGTCTGTATCATCAGGTAAAACACCATCCACCTTGAGTGCTATGCCAGCATCAGCTCCCCATCTGAGGCAGATTAAAGCTTGGTTTCCTTTCACCTGCCTCCTCCCAGCCTAGCACTACCTCATCCTTGTTTACACCTCCAGTCTCCAGAGAGCACCTGTGCAGGGTACCAGCAGTGCATCCTCTAGAGGCTGAGGCATGGAGTGTTGAGTCACGCCTCCTGTCTCCTGAGGCAGGCTTGCTCCTTTTGTATCAGTGGCCACTGGCCCTCTGGAGGAGGCACACACATTGGGCTTTGGGCTCTTCACACCCAGCAAGGGGAGGGACAGTGAGCCAGCAATGCAGTTCCAGCCAGCAGACTGGAATGGATGCTTGGTCAATGCAGTACAAGCTACTAGCTCCTGACCTTGGTGGTGTCTGTCCTCAGGGTAGGGTGATCCTTGTGTGAGCCACAGGGATGGCATCTCCTGACACTTGTCAGCAAAGGATGAAGGATGGATGGAGCTGTGTCCCACCCTACAGTCAGCCTCCTCTGTTACTCTGGGCCCAGGACATGTTTTTCTGGGACATCATTGTTCCCAGGATCTGACATAGCAAGTGACATCTCCAAAGCTCTGGATGGCACTGCAGTGGGCACGAAGTACCAGTAAGGTAGAGTTGTGAGGACTATTTAGAAGGTCTTCCCTATGTAGGCCAAGTTTAGGTGTCTTGGTGACATTAGGGCCTTTTCCCCATGATTGTCTCTGCATTGCCTCTCCAAGTGGGTACACATGAGAGGTGGTATGGGTGGCTCCCTAGGAGGGAACCTTGGGTAGACAGAGGGAGATAGTGTGAGGGAGAGGCAGGAAGGGAGTTGTGATGGGCTCCTAGGCTGCATCTTCCTCTGGTGGAGGCTGGCTCTGGGAGCATGGACTCCCCCATGGGGAGTAGACTTCCTTGGTGCTGGGAAGCCATGTCCCAGAGCTGAAGGAAGGCACAGGTGCAGGCCTGCAGGACAGTATGCTGGGTTGGGAGGTGGGACAAAAAAGGTTCACTGTGAAGCTGCCACATCCCAGAGGTTCTGGCAGAGCCTCAGCCAGGTCAAGACTTCCCCAGTTTCCAGCCATAACTTCTTCCCATCTGCAGCCTCAAAACTATTCCAGGATGTCCCTGCAGTCCCTTGCTGACTTCACTGATACCTACCACATGTCAAACACCTTGCTCTCTAAGCATCAGTTTGCCTCTCCCTGCCCTCTTTCCACCTTCACCCCCATCTGCCCCATCTAGGTTCCACTCCATCTGTCTGCATTCAGCCTCTGCCTTTGCTGCAGCTCCACATTGCTCACAAAGCTTCCCAGCTCTCGTGGGGCTTTTATCCACACTTGAACTCTCTGGGTTGGGTCTGGTCCTGGATGCTGTGCAGCCCAGGGCTGGGTGCTACTCCTCTCTGAAATGCTTCCCACGAAGTGGTATGTGGCTGGATAGCAGCTCCCTAAGGCATCCATGTCCTAATTCCTGGACCTTGTCACAGTGTTAGCTTTCCATGGCAGGGGGAATGTTCAGATGTGACTAAGGACCTTGCCAGGGGAATGTGGGTCTTCATGGGTGAGAGGCAGAAGGTTAGGGGAGACTGTGGAAGCTGCAAGCAGGACAGCAGCAGCTGGCTCTGGAGACAGGAGGGTCTGCAGCAGAGGGGCACAGGAAGCCCGCAGGGCAAGGGGCAGGAAGGGGCAGGCCCTCCCGAGACTCCCCAGAAGATCCAGCTCAGCTGCCTCCTAGACCTTTCTTTCTGTCGTGGGTAGAGATCTTGTCTTGATGTGGTTGATCTGTAAGCACTCACTCAAATATCACCTCCTCCAGGAAGCACTCCCCAACACCCTTCTGGGGCTGTGTGTGTGTCCATGGGCTTCCATGGCACACTCAGTGTGGCATAGTCACTTTTAGGACAGGAGCCAGAGATTCTTCACTGTGGTTCTGGGTCCCCAGGACAAGGCTGTATAGCAAGAGTTAGAGATATTGGCTAAATAAGATGGGATGCTGGTTTTAGCCAGGGCTTTGACTAGTATGATGTGGCCCTTGTCCCTGGTCACCTAGGTTCTGGGGACCACACAAGAGTTTGATTCTGGCATTGTCAGCTGGGCCCTGATGCCTCCTCTGGGACATGGGCTGTGGCTGGCTTTCAATGCTTACAGTAAAGGAAATGTACGCCTGTAGGCCAGCTCCTCCTAAGCTATCACCGGTCACCTAGAGACTTCGGTCACCAAGCCCCTAGTGCAGAGTGAAGACGCAGGAAGAGTTTTTAAAAAATATTTATTTATGGGGGGGTAGATAGAGACAAAGAGAGAATGGGCCTGCCAGGGCCTCTAGCCACTGCAAACAAACACCAGGCACAGGTGGCACCTTGTACATCTGGCTTTACATGGATACTGGGGAGTTGAACCCTGGGTCTTTAGGCTTTGCAGGCAAGCACCTTAACCTCTGAGCCATCTCTCCAGCCCCCAGAAGGAGTTTCTATGGGTGCTGTTACTGGTGGCCATGTGGAGAGGGTGGGAAATAGCACAATATATCTGTTCCCAACTCTGGATGCCAGTGCTTGGCTATGCTAGTATCTGTGTGTAGCCAGCAGCGTCCCTCACAGGCTCTAGGAAAGCCAATTCTCACCTCTTGCTGCTTTAGTGGTTGCTGATCTTCATGGCTTGTGGCCACATCACTTCAGACTCCAAGGCCAGCACCTGTAACCCTCTCTGCTTCATCCTTCCATGGCCTTCTGTGTGTGCAAAACTCCCTCTATCTCCTTCTCTTACAGCAAAGGACATGTGACAGCACTTATATCACTCAGACAACCCAGGGTCATTTCCAAGCTCATGACTGTTACCTTAATCAATGCCCCCAAACCCAATTGCCCACATGAACCTGTATTCCTGGGTTCTTTGAGGAGGACCAGGACATCTTTGGAAGCATTATTCATGGTAGCTTCTGGAACATTCTGTCTCTGGGGCAAATACCTTTGGCGCATCCAGTATATCTGAGAATATAAGGATGACTTTTCTAAACATGAAAATATTTCTGTTAACTCACTAATTTTAAACACTCTAGGACTGGAGAGATTGCTCAGCACTTAAGGTTCTCACCTGCAAAGCCTAAAGACCCAGGTTTGATTCCCCAGTACCCACTTAAAGCCAGATGCACAAAGGGGCACATATATCTGGATAGAGTTCTTTTGCAGTGCCTGGAGCCCCTGGAGCACCCATTTTTTTTCCACCTGTCTCACCTCTCTCTCTCTCTCTCTGCTTGCAAATAAATAAATAAATAATTTTTTAAAAACACTCTGAGTGCCCCAATTTCAACACGGTCACAGCCTGCAGGGATGGATTTGTACAGTCTATAAGGGAGCAGTTAGGGGAACAGGCTGAACCTTAAACACACTCCTGCCTTCGGAGAGGAGGGGGCTTCCAGTGGGTTGCTGCTGAGGAACTGCTAAGTGCAGTTGAGGTTTGCCCATGAGAAGCCATGGGAGAAGGGCTTCATGTCCATACATCCAGCCAGACAATGTGGACCAAGGAAACTATTGTCTGTCTCAGCAGCAGCGCCCAGACTTCTAGGGTTATTAGTTTGTGGGGGCCAGAGACAGAATGTGGTGGTTTGATTCAGATGTTCCCCATAAACTTATGAGTTCTGAATGTTAGGTCCCCAGCTGATGATAACTCCTCCTGGAGGCAGTGTATTGTTAGGGGTGGGCTTATGGGTGTTACAGCCAGCTTCCCTTTGCCAGTGTTTGGCACACACTCCTGTTGCTATGGTCCACCTGATGTTGTCCAGGAGGTGATGTCCACCCTCTGCTCATGCCATCATTTTCCCTGCCATCTTGGAGCTTCTCCTCGAGTCTATAAGCCAAAATAAACCATTTTCCCCCACAAGCTGCTCTTGGTTGGTTGGGTGATTTCTACCAGCAATGCGAACCTGGCTGCAACAACATGTGAATCCATAAGTGTTAGGGCCTGTGATGTCACTTTGTAGGTTTGCAAATCTTGTTAGCATCTGGCTTCGGTGATGGCTGACCAGACTGTTCTGTGGGGTTCTATGTCAGATCAGTTGAGGTGTTGGCATCACATGTGGCATAGCCACCGCAGAATTTATTGCACAGTCTGGAGAGAGAAAAGATGTCTTAGTCAGCTCCCAACTCCATCATGGGGTACCCATGACAATTACTTACACAGAGAAAAGGCTGGCTTTGATTCACAGTTTTAGTGGTTTCCCACCACTGGTAGGCAGACACAGGGTTGCGTGCATAACAGGGAAGCAAGAGAGTGAGGAAGGGGCTGGGGTCCTAGTACCCATTTCAAGGGCAAACCTCCTTGTCACCTAGAGTCCTAGGCCCTGCCTCCTAAAGATCATACTACCTATTAACAGCACTACCCTGAGGACTGAGCCTTCCCCACAGGGGCCTTTGGGGCACTTTCAATATCCAAACTATATCATCCAGCCCTGGCCCCTACAAACATATGTCCATCTCAGTGCAGAACACTTCCCTCCATTCTCACGAGCCCTCATTCTCATTTGAACTTGCTTTGCTCAGAAGTTCAAGTTCAAAGTCATCTCTGAGACTCAAAACTCTTAGCTGTGAGCCCCTGTGTTAAAAAAAAAAAAAAAAAAAAACCTGGCTGGAGAGATTTCTTAGTGGTTAAGGCACTTGCCTGCAAAGCCAAAGGATGGAGGCTCGATTCCCCAGGACCCACATAAGTCAGATGCAGGAGGTGGCGCATGCATCTCTAGATGAACTCTAGCTCATTTGCAGTGGCTGTAGGCCCTGGCATGCCTATTCTTTCTCTCTCTCTCTCTTCTCCCCTTCTCTTCCTTTCTCAAATAAATATAAAAAAATTTTTAAAACACTTATGCCAGATGTCGTGGTGCGTGTCTTTAATCCCAGCACTTGGGAGGCAGAGGTAGGAGGATCGCCGTGAGGTCAAGGCCAGCCAAAGACTACAGCATGAGTTCCAGGTCAGCCTGGGCTAGAGGAGACACTACCTCGAATCCCCTCCAGCAACACTTTATTGTGTGTGTGTGTAAGTGTATGATGTATGTACATGGCATGCACATGCCATGATGCACATGTAGAGGCCTGAGGACAACCTCGGGATGTCTGTCCTCCCTTCCACTTTGCTTGAGATCAGGTCCCCCTGGTTGTTTTGTATTTGCCACGTTGTGTGCTCGGGTCTAGCTGGCCCTCAAGCTTTCGATGCTCCCAGCACTGCCGCCCTCTGCCATATGCGCACTGGCATCACTGATGCTTGTGCCACTTTGTATCTGGCTTTGTGTCTGGCTCTGCATGGGTGCTGGGGAATTGAACTCAGGCTGGCAGGCTTGCAAGCAGGTGCCTTTAACTGCTGATTTATTTCCCCAGGCCCCTAAAAATAATTTTTAAAAAGTCACATCCTAGCTGGGCATGTGGCTTACACCTTTAATCCTGGAATTTGGGAGACCTAGGTCAGAAGAAGGATCATCTTGAGTCTGAGGCCAGTCTGGGATACATGATGGGTTCCAGGTCAGCCTGGGCTAGAGTGAAACCCTGCCTTCAAAAATAAAACCCATCCTTCTAAGGTGTAAGTAGAGGGTAAATATTCCTATTCCAAAAGTGATTAGGAAAATGGTAAGGAGGGCTCAGCCCAAACCAAGGCTGGAGCCTAGCAAGGCAAACATTTAATCCTAAACATCCCTGCCTAGTATCTGGGGCACTCTATGGAGATGCAGGCCCTCAAGGGCTTGGGGTGGAGCTGGCTCCTCCCCCATGGCCTTGCTGCCTACAGCCCCTGGGGCCTCTCTAGTGGGTTTGTATGTTACCTGTAGCTCCCCTTGGCAGGTGTTGCATGTTGCTGGCTCTCTTAAAGTCCCAGGGTGGAGACACCCAGCTTCAGCCTCCTGTTTCCACCTGTCACCCTTCCAGGGGTGGATCGCAGGGACTCCAACCCTGTAGTGCTGGGCCTGGCCTCCCAGGTCATCTTTTGACCTGCCAGAGGAAGCCACCATGACCTGTGATTCTTGCATTCTGCACCCTTGTATGCATTGTGAGGCGAGCTCCAAACTTGACTGCCAGCCTGGCAATACCTGGGTCCCCAGGACACCTTGCCAGTTCAGCATGGGAAATTGAATCCCTAGTGGTTTGGGGCACACAGCATACACAGGGGCTCTTTTCTGAGGAACTCTGCCCTTTAATGTCTTTGAAATGACTATGTTACTTGCCTGTCCCTGAGAAGCCCTGAGCATCATGACCACTGTCCTTACACGAAGCACTTGACTTAGAGCTGGCAACCATGTTTGCCAGCTCAAACTTTACCCATGGTCCTTTGCTGATCAAGCCACAAACTTTCCAGGTCTTTCTGCTCTGCTCCTCTTTGCTTCTAATTCTCACTATAAATTTTGTTTAAAGCAGCTGGCAAAACCCATACCATAGCCTGACCACCATGCTGCCCTGAAATGCCCCGGGTCAGATCAATCTGCCCGTCTTCTTAAGCTCCACCCTCCCACAATCAGGGCATGACAATATGTAACAAGGGTGGCCTCTACTCCAGTTCCCAGTAGACTTCTCATTGCTGTCTGAATCTAGCTCAACATAGACTTTATTATGCACATTTCCTGTAGGTTTCTGGTCTATGAGCTTTCCTAGAATGGCCCATTATGCTGCAGCACCCTAGGCCCTCTCTAGCCCACTCCTCCAGGCTCATCTAACCTCCTTCCCCAAGCTAATTCAGAAGGGTCTTCTGCCCACCTCAGGCTCCATTGTAGTCAATGGACCCTCTTCTCAGTACTGATTTTCTGTCAGCTTTTCAGTACCAAGGACACTTATAAAGAAAAAGTCTTATGTGCACTCACAGTTATAGAGGTTCTTGTCCATGATTTGGGAGACTTAGTGCCTTTAGGCCTCTGATAGGGTGCCAGTGGCAATAGTATGGAGCACATGAAGAAGAAAACTTCTCACCTCCAGACAGGGAAGCCAGAGAGGAAAACAGAGAAAAGCTGAGGTCCAAATATTTGCTTCAAGGGCACAACTCCAGTGACTGAAGGAGCTCCTGCTAGGCCCTACCAGCTAAAGGTTCCACATGCCAGTGGTATCACTCTGGGGACCAAGCCATGGACACATGAGCCTTTGGAAGATACTCAATAAGCAAGCCACAGGTGTGATAGAGGCCCTGGTCCTATTAGGAAAAGGCTCTTGATTCTGCCAAGCCCTTATAGGGTCTTGGGCCAGTCAGGGATCCCTGGGCCATACTTTGAGAACTTCAGATCAAGAATGGGGTGCTGAGCAGTTAAAACGATCATGAAGGATTAATGTCTCGCATTGCCAGGGATGGATGAAGAATACAGGATATCCATTTGTGCAGTTACTTCTTTGCAAAATACATGATGCAGAAGAACATTCATCAAAAATTAATTGCACTAAACTAGACATGGAGACTCATGATTTCGGTCAGAGCACTTGGGAGGCTGAGGTAGGAGGATTGCTGTTAGTTCAAAGCTGGCCTGGGCTACAGAGAGAGTTCCATGTCAGCCTGGGCTAGAATGAAACTGCCTCAAAAAAAAAAAATAAGGTAATAGTGTTATGGGCAAGCTTTCCTTTATTTTCAGTGCTTGGCTGCTTCACATTTTCAGAGCTGATTCATTTCCAGGATGTGTGAGTGACGGGCAGGCTTGCTCTAAACTGGTCTCAAGGACACTCCTGCAGAGAACAGCTGGTGGACTCCCCACACCAGGCTGGCTTGCTCTGGGGCCAGCATGCTCTACTCATGGTGGGGCTGGGCTATGAGTGGCACCTGTGTGTTTCTAGCTCGGGGATCCAGACTACGCCTGTATGAACTCTGGGAATGTTTTGTGTAGAGCTACAACAAGTTCTGTTCTAGAGCACATTCCATGGTTGCTGATGAGAAATTAGAAGCTGCTCCAAAATTCTGTTTCCTCCACTGGGTGGAAGGCTCTTACCTGGCATGGCCCCAGCAAAGAGCTAAATATATCCTGGGTTCATGTGGCAACCTCCGAAACCCCGGCTACTGCTCCAGTAGCTCCACAGGGAGCTACTGGGGTACCTTACAGCGATCAATGCCTGAGGTATTAGGCAGCATTGGGCCCCTGGGCACAGTGTGGACTGGTGTAAGCTTGACTTCCAGCCCCACAAATTCCAGTGGCATGATGTCATTATTCTTATTTGTAGATAGGGCTCTTGAACACGGTAGGAGGTGTGACCTACCCAGGGTCATGTGGATGGTAGAGCTGGGCCCTGGGGTTCAAACCTGCAGCCCCAGAGCATATGTCTCCCACTGGGCTTTCCTAAGCTCTGAAAACAGTGGGGGCAGTGGCTTGAGAGAAACAGGCTGTCTCCTCACTGGAGCAAGCTGCTTCTGTGAGTTGTGTGCAAAACGCGCCTCCGCAGGTGCAGGGGGCGAGCCTCAGGGAAGGCACACCTTGCTTTGAATACTGGTGGCCTCTCCTCCAGAGACCTTCGCCCATTTTACAAATCAGAGCACCGAGTCAAGGAGAAGCCTGCCTAGCAGTGCTCAGCATCAAAAACATGCCACTGTCACTCTCCCTGGGTGTTGGGGTCCTCTGTGTTCGTCCCAGCTAGGCCATGGTTAAGTGATACCATGAGGTTAGGAGTGCTTGGTTGGGAGCAGGTAGCCAGCATGGTGGGACTCCAGGACCACACAGATCTCGAAAGTCAGGGATTCATAGAGGGGGCTTGAGCCAGCACAGAGACCCTGGCACTGCCAGCCCATGCTGCCCCAGTTCTAGAAAAGAGGGTTAGTCAGGCCAGGAATAGAACCTTCTGCTTCCCAAGGTGCCACCTGGCCCTGGGGGCTGTAGCAGCTTGGAGAGGGGGAGGTAGTCATCAGCCACCTTCTCAGCATGGGTGGGGACACAGTCACATAGCAGCTGTCCCACCTACCCAGCAGTTGAGTCCCCAGGCATCCTGCCTGTCAGCAAGCTTGGGGTGCACAGTGGGTTCATATGCTGGGGCCACGCCCAGCTTTGCTCAGGCCGTTCTCTGTCCACTGTCCTCCACCCACTTGCTGCTCAGGTGGGGCGTTTGGACATTTGGATGTTTAGATATTTGGAACACTTGGCACCTAGTATGCAGGCAATAGAGTGCAAGAAGGACCTAATGCTGGTTTGGTAAACTAGCACACTGTTGTATGCTCTCCTGTTTGGAACTCGGGGTCACCTTACAAGAGCCCCTGTGCCAGCCTGCTCTGTCAGACCAAGAATTGGCATTTCTTGCATCAGCCCTCCCTTTCTGACTTACAGAAACCGGATTATTCTGATATCTACTACCTGACCCAAATCGCACTCCTGCGTCTGGCAGAGGCTATGTCCCTTGGTGCTCATGAGTTTCTGGTGGGCAGAAATGGATTGCTGGGAGAGCTTGGCGGCCGGCTGTGGTGTGCTGAGCAGGAAGAGGACTGGTACTGAAAGCAGGTCAAGTCTGGGGCCTGGGCCTGTGGGTTCACAGTCATAAGATTGTGGCTTCTGTTTGCTCAGGCCCAGTGGTTTTCAGAGCTCTTGGAAGTTTCAGATCTGTTAGTCTTATTTGAAAATGCCTCGAAGTACTTGGGCTCTAGGGGTAGGGAAAGGGAGGGCCAAGGGTGCCTGACCAGAAAGAGGCAAAGCTGCGATTGGAGCCTTGAGCTGTCTGTGCCTTCCCAGGCTCTTCCTACAACCTTGTGATATCCTGTGGAAGAGGGAGATGTGTGGAAAGGGTGAGGCTGGGCAGAGGAGGTGACGAAGGGAATGACTTTTGACTAAACTGAGGCTAGGCTGAAAGACCTCTGAGAGCATGCTCTAGCTATATAGGTTTTACTGTTGATGGCAGAATTTTATTTATATTTATATTTATATTTATATTTATATTTTATTTATTTTATTTTATTTTATTTATTTTATTTTTTTTATTTTTCTTATTTTATTTTATTTTAGTAGAGTCTCATTCTACCTCAGATTGACCTGCAATTCACTTTGTAGTCTCAGGCTGGCCTATCACAGCCTCCCAAATGATGGGCTTAAAGGCGCGCACCACCACACCCGGCAATCTGGCAATTGTAGAGTTTTTACAGGCACTGTCCACACATTCCTGCCTGCTCTATGTTTATTGCTCCCAAGATCCTCTTGCCTGCCACACCCTGCCCTTGACCCCAGAGGGATGCTGCGGGAAGTGCAGGGCTCTCTGGGGTACTTTAAGCTAGCCCGATCATGTGTGCATGTCTGGATGCACCCTCCGCTGGCCCTGGTGACCTCATCCAGAAGGGACCTTGCTCTTGCTTGCAGTTTCTTGTAGATTTCCCGTTTGTCTTGAGTATCAATAGCCATAGTATTGGGGGAATAGGGATGCAATATACAAGATATGTATTTGTTTTGGAACGACCACAACTTGTGTACCCTAGTGGAAGGGACTCCTTGCTGCTGTCCACTTCCTCCTGACTTCTCAGTAGATCCTAGACCACCCTCAGCATGGGGTAGAGTGTCCACTCTCCTCCCAGCACTGTTTTCTGAGCCTCCTCAGCTGCCATTCAACTTCCTTCCACTGCCATCATTTCCATCTATTTATTTCCAGAACTCTTTCATCTTCTCACACTGACTCTCCCCAGTAAACATCAACTTCCCTCCCCTACAGGTCCCACCATTCTCTGTCCTGTCTCTGTGCATCTGACATGTTCTCCAGAGACCTTGCAGGAATGAATCCTGCGTTTATCTCTCCGTGACTGGCTTATATCACTTAGTATAATGTCAAGGTTTATCCATATTGCAGCAGGTGTCAGAATGCCCTTCCTTTTTCATTTTTATTTTTCCTGAGACAGGGTCTTGCTGTGTAGCCCATACTCGTCTGAACATTGTAATCCTCCTACCTCAGTCATCTGAGTGCTGGCATTATAGGCATGCACCATCTTGTTATCCTTTCTTTCCAAGGCTAAGGAGTATTCCATGGCATTCCAGACATAACTGTGTTCACCCATTGTTCTGATGAGAGGCACACGCTGCTCCCACCTCTTGTTTGTGGTAAAGAATGCCATAGTGAACCTGCGTGTGGATACCGGTCGGTGGCCCTGTTTTCCATCCTTGTGGGGCTGTGTCAGACGTGGGATTGCTGAGTTATGTGGCGATTCTGCGCTTATGCTTTGAGGGATCACTCTACTGTTTGCTGAAGTGTCTGCACTGTTTGTCCAACACTTGATGGACACCTCTGAGGCAGATAGAGGTGGCTCAGTAGTTTGGCTGAGGGTTGCCACTCAGCTATTTTTCCCCAAGCTCCCCTGTCACCTCCTCATGCTCCCTGTCTCTGCCTCTGTGCTATGGGGATTTAGGCCTGGGCCACACTTGCCTCTCCCAACACATAGGCTGTTCCCTACCTCATGTCCTCCTTCTGTCTCTGTCTCTCTCTCTTACACAGCCCCCCCCCACACACCCCACACACCCTCCAATACCCGCTCTGGAGGCAGCCTTCCTGCATGCTCTCCCCTGTCCCTGAAGCTGCTAGCTGCCACCCCTCCCTGCATAAGTACGTGCCTACCCACCAGTCCAGGGTCTGCATGTGTCCTTTCTGTCTACCTCCTTTGATCAGGCACTACTGGAGGGGGACTGCGCCTGTCAGCTGTGACTCCCTACTCCAGGAGCCCCTGAGGCATGGTGGAACCCGGTTCCCACAGGCAGCTGCATCTAGCTGAGTCCACAGCCACTGGGGATGGCAGAACAAAGCCACAGAGGGGGCCGGGAGATCCAATGTGGACTTCTCATCATTCAGAGTCAGAGCCCTAAGGCTCAGGAGGAGGCAGTCTCTGGAGAGGACCCATGTTTGGGTTCTTGCATGGTGCCTTCGCACTGTGCTCTTGCAAAATGGTAGAGCCAGGGATGCTCTGGGCTTCTTACAGGGACCTTAATTTTATCCTGATTGCTCTGCTCCTGACCTTGGTACCTCCTGAAGCCTTGATGTCCTAACACATCACCTTGGGGGCAGAATCCCAACATGTAGGTGGAGAGTCTGGACATTCAGATCACAATAGTCGGTGGTGTGGGTCTCTGGTATGACAGACTTGGAGAAGGATCTGAACATTCCATAGCATGGGATGGCCAAGACTGGAACTGGGAAACTGGCTCCTGGCTCTGAGAAGTTGAGCTGGACCCAAGGCCACACCTCAAGATATGTTGTGTGAGTTCAGCTGGCTGAGAGGAAGTATCTTACACTGCCTTCCTGCACATCCCTTGTCCCCAGTACCCACGTGGCATGGAGAGTGGACATTGTTGTCAGTATCCTACCAGCCACTGCTATCTTGCAGCCCAGGGACTCTGGTGGACAAGGCCCCCTGCAGGGTGTAACTCTCCAGCCAGCCCCACCAAAGCTTTGGCCCCTAGGGCAAGCCTCACTGACACAGGTACAGAGGGCAGCTGCTGGCCATTTTAAAAATCGTGCAACTATGTATATAGAAGGCTTAGGGACATTGTGTGCACTGGCAATGTGTGTGACCATCACCACCTCCCACTTCCAGAACTTTCCATCCTCACTATAAAGTTTTTCCTCTGGGCCTTCATATGAGAAGACTCACACAGCATTTGCCCTTTTGTGACTGGCTTATTTCAGTGATATAATGTCTTCAGGGGCACCCAGGTGGTAACATGGAACACAGTGTCCTTCCTCTTTAAGGCTGGATGCTATTCATCTTTGTGGACAAGGCACATGGTTTTGTCTATCTCGGTATTTGCCCATGAACATTTCCACCTTTGGCCATACTTTCTATGCTACTGTGAATGAGGGAATAGACACACAAGTTGGTTAATTGCGATTCCCCCACGTTTATTCTTTATCACTCTGAGGTAAGTGTTCCTGGTGTCCCAATGTACAGATGGTAAATTCAGGGATGGGAGGTGGAATAGCCTGCCTGAGCCATTGCCCTCTGGGTGAGCACTGGACCAGCAGCTGGGGCTGTAGGTGATGGCTGCATCAGTCTACGAGGTTCATCCAGTCTCCAGACATCAGACAACATTGGCTCACTCCACCTCCCCTCTTCCACTACCTTGGGCCAATCCAGTGACCTATGTGGATCAGTCCCACCTCCAGGCTAGGGAGGTCTGGCTCACAGGGGGTGAGATAGGCAGTTGACTGGTAATGCCTGGCATGGATGTCAGAGGTAGTGGTGGGCAAGGGGTTAGGTGGAATGCCATCCCCATTTGCCAACTCTGGCTACCTGTGGAGAAACTGATGTGAGAAGAGCCTGTTCTGAGGTCTCATGTTGCTATAGCCTGCCTTTCAGGATCTTTGAAGGGAAAGCAAGTGAGTCAGACTCCATCCTGTTTCCAGTGGAATTGTTTTCTTCTTCATCAGTTTTTCCACAACTTAACAAAATATTTTTGGAACAATAAGATAAGCATGCAGAAAAGTTGGAAAAATAAAAGTACAATGCACACTGTGTAACCCACCTCATCTAGATGTACTAGCGACTCGCATTTCGTTAGTTTACGCTCTCTTTCCACTCTCTAAACTGTAGTGGCTGGAAAGTTCAGTTGGCATGCTGGCCCCTGGCAAGGGCCTCTGGTTGTGCCATTATGTCTCAGAATTGTGGAGAGATGGAAAGGAAGCTGGGAACGAGTCATTGCAGGACACCCGAGCACATTGGGTGTTGTTGCATCAGCAGGCGGCTTTCATGCGATCTCAGCTATCTCCTGAGACCCCAGTCCTCTTCAAGAGCGGAATCTCTGTGGCTTGGCCATCTCTTACAGGCCCACCTTGTAAAGATTCCACCACCTTGAGACTCTTAGTTGGGGAGTGAGAGCCCATTGCATGGCTTTGTGAGGACCACGCCTCAGCACCAGCCACCCCCGGGTGTCCTTCATACATGTGTTTGTGAGGACCACGCCTCAGCACCAGCCACCCCCGGGTGTCCTTCATACATGTGTTTGTGAGGACCATGCCTCAGCACCAGCCACCCCCAGGCATCATTCGTACATGTGTTTGCATCTTCTTGGGGAACCCAGTTAGGCTCATGTTGCTCAGCTGGACCTGAGACACCCATGTGGAAACTCCAAAGTGCCACCCAGTGATCAGAGCTCCCCTTAAAGCCCACCCCAGCCTCCTGCCTCTGTTGCCTATTTGCCTCAGGGTCTGTACCCCTGTTATCCCCAAAGAGGCTCAACCGCCTGTGCCCCCGGCAGCTTTGAGTTTCCTCTCTGCTCTCTCATCACTGCAATGGCCACAGGTCAGCCAGATAGGTCATTCTGCTTACCATGCCATTTGGGAGTCATTTATCTCTCTGCCAGACCACCAGTGCCATCTGGAATGAGACCCAATGCATCATGTATCTGGAACTGTGCCTACTACCACAGGTCTTTCCTGCAGGGACTAGGAGCCAGTTTCTAGTGGGGGGAGGGCATCTGCCTAAGGAGTCTGACACCTGCTTTGTTTCCAAGGTGGGAACCTTCAGAGCCTGGGTGTTGCTGTCTCAGAGGAGTTGTGCCATGTCTTGTCCTGCATGTGCTGTGGGAAGGAGCTGTGGCATGGGTATGAGCACAGGTGGAGTGGTCACCTGGGCACGTATGCAGCATAAGAGCACCAGGGACAGTGGAAGGAGGCAGGGCTGAAGAAAGAAGGAGAGCTCTCTTGGGATCTGGAGTGAAGGGTTTGGCCTCAATCTGGGAGGCCACATAAAGTTGTTTCTGTGTGCAGGGGACCTGGAGTTAATCATCAGGGATTGAGGTACCAATTGAGACAGGGGGGAATGAAGACCTGTAGGGCGTAGGGGAAGGGAACCTTCGGGGTGCTGGCGTCTATGTCTGGCTCCTGTGAACAGAGGTAGTCTTGAAAATGGGAAATGGGTGTTAGGTGGAATGACATTCCACAAAAGGCATGCTAAGTCCCAAGCCTCAGCCCCACTGCAGACACTAGGCAAGAGGAGCTCATACTGAAGCAGAGCGGCCCTTTGCAGGCTGACTGGTGTCTTAAGAAGATGAAGACATTAGAAGACAGTGCTGGGAAGCTACAAGCAGGGATAGGAGTGATGGCTGGTGACCAGCAAGCCAAGAGGGCCCCTCTCTGTATCTCAGAAGGGATGATATCCTGGAACTCCTTGAATCTGGGCTTCTGTCCTCCAGAACTGTGGGACATGGGAGTTTGCACCAGCAGACATGGACCTCAACAGGGTTAGGAGCTAAGAGAGAGGGTCTCCTGTCCCTGAGGGCCAGTTGCACACCAACACATCTGTTCTCCTCAGCTTCCCTCTTCCAGCCCAGGCAGGAGGCATCCCATTTTACCAGCGGGCCAAGAGGCTCCAAGGAAAGGCCTCTGTGCCAAGGTCATCGACTGCTGAGCAGCAAAGTTCTTACAAAACCAGTACTGACTAAAGTGCAGAAGAGGGGCAGCTGGGAGTGGGTGTTGTGATACGTGGCTTGTGAAGGAGGACAGAGGTAAGCTGTTTTCTGGCTGTGAGGGGCTGGGTCTTCAGGGGTGACATCCAGTGTGCAGCTGAGTTGGGAGCTGAATGCATAAGAGTTGGCATCCTTACCCTCCTACAGGGACTGGACTAAGTCTTAGGCCTCTCCAATCCTGAATATCCATGTCCTTGGAAAAGTGTTGTCTGTCTCCTTTGCTTTAAAAGTACATGGAAAATCTTTGCCATCTGTCACAGAGTTTTCAGGCCCTTGATTTTACTTGACTTTAAGCTGTGTTCAGAGGTGAAGATGTTAGTACAGTATAGTAATCTATATCTGAACATTAATCCCTAGCCTGAAAATGTAAAACTCCAAATGCTCCAGAGCCTAACATTTTGGGCTCTGCAGAATGCCACAAATGGAAAATTCCATTCTATGAAATTTGGTTTCATGGACAGAATTATTTAAAAATATTATGTTACCTTCATACTGTGTGCATAAGGTGGATATGAAACATGAATGAATTTCAGGTTCAGACTGAGGCCCTGTATGTCTTAGTATGCATATGCAAATATTACAGTCAGCTATACTTCTGGAAGTCTTGAACACCTTCAGAAATTAACTCTCAGAAACACTTGTGGTTCCAGACATTTTGGATTATGAATGTTCACCATGTAATCTCAGGCACTGAGTTCCTGTGATTGGCGGAGAACTGTGTGACAAGGGGAGCCAGGGGGTATCCAGGAAGGGATCACTTCCTGTCTGTGGGGCTTAAGGGAGCAAGTGGAGGACAGCAGCCCCACAGGGCCTGATCACAGGGACCAGTGGCTTGCTTCCTAGCAAGTAGCCCTTGCCCAATAGAGAAACCTCCAGGCTCCTGGGTCCTGAGTTGGTTACAGCATGTTCCTAGGGTGTAGGCAGCGAGGAGGCAGCCATGGGGAGTAGCATGAGGACAAGTACTGACAGTCAGCAGAACATCCATGTGGGGTGCAGCAGGGCTCCTGCTGTGGGTGTGGGTCAGTAGCTCACCTTGAAATCCTCAGTTTCCAGCCTACCCCTCCCTGCCAGGACAGCTGCGGGGGTTAGGATAGGATGTTCTGCATTGCAGAAGGCGACCCATTCTTGGGCATGAAATCAGTTTAGTGGGTCGCAGCAGCATGCCTTACATAAGGAGCTGAACTGAATAGAAGATAGTGAGGCGCATCACACGTAGTATAAGCGCAAGCATTGCCTTGAAGAGACCCAGTATGTGTTTGCATGTCACATTAGTTAAATCATTGTGTGGTAGGCTGAGAAGTGACCCCAAAGTATATTACTCCCCAGTCCCTGCATCCTGGGTCGTGAGACTGAGCCCCACATGCCATCCCAGCTGTTTTCCCAAGAGAGGGGCAGAAGGAACAGATCCACAGGGAAAAGCAGTGAGCTGGCGGTAGAGATAGGAGTGAGGCAGCCGCAGCAGCTGGCAGATGATGGCTTCTGCCCTAGAGCCTCTGAGAAATGCAGGACTGCCACGCCTGCACCTTCCAGAGACCCTCGCGTAGCCTCGGTCCTCAGAACTATTGTGCTAAACATCCAGTCTGCGGTGACTTGTCCTGGAGGCGTCTGTTGACAGTGAATCGTCATCACTCTGTGAGGGTCTATGGCTGACTGGACAAGCTGCCCCGCAGGGCTCACTGAGCACTGGGCTCTTCCTCACCCTCCTCACATGCCTGTAGGAGCACCGGAGAGGAGGTGGGGACAGTGAGGCTTATTCAGGCTTGGAGTCAGATTGTCTCATGGTTCCTTTGCCTGTGAGTCATGAGTCCAAACCAGCCACATGAATTTGTATATGGTCACCAGACAGGAAAACCCATGGCCCATAGTGAGGCCCTTGGGAAGGCTGTGGATGCACGAGGGCCAGACTCTACCCACCCACAGGTGTGTGCAGGTGTGCAGAGGAGGCCGCTGTCTGCAGCACGCAGGGTTCGTGGGTGCGCGTTCATCTCTTCAGCAGAGCAGCCCAGGAGGCACTACTGTAGGGCAGTTTAAGCCTCCTTCCCAGGCTGCTTCTAGGGCACTGGCTGCCCAGGGCCTTGCTTGCATTGAGCCTCTCTGATGCAGCCTCCCTTGCTGCCGTCAGCCCCGGCAGTCCTTTGCTCTGCAGGCCGTCTTTCCTCCAAGGCATGCCCTCCTGCCTTCCAGCTGCTCCTGCGCCTCCCACCCACACTTCCACACATCGGTGAGGTTGGCTTCTGTGGACCACGTGCTCCAGGAGTTACCTTGGTCAGGCACTGGTCCCCTGCCATGTCACTTCCGTTCACAAGCCTGGGTCCACCCCTGGGCTCAAAGCCCAGGTCCTCTTGTTCACCAGAGCTGGCTCCACCCAGCTGCCTCTCTGTGGCAGCTTCCTCATTGGGAAGGTAGGGAGACCATTTTTGGCACAGGGTGTAAGACTTTCAGCATGCTCAGTGGGCTTCACCGTCATGGTTTCGACCTTGAGCTGAGCACAGGGCTACAGGACAAAGGGGGCTTCAGAATCCATAATAGGGAAAAGCTGCTTCTGTGCAAAGTGTTGTGGAATTGTTTGCCATGGACACGTAACTTGTGCTCTTTTGTGGCTTCCCTGGCCCTGAGAAGTAATTCTCCATTGCATCCTGGGGGTTCCCACGGTCACGGTGGCTCACAGAGTCCCTGTTGTGGATGTGGACTGAGGTGTGTGACAGTGTGGTCAATGGCAGTCAGCGCAGGCATCCAAGGCAGGGTCGTCATTCCCCCACCCCAAGCACTAGCACCTGCTCCCTGATTCTTTCCTCCGAGCTGACTGGATAAAGTGACGTTGAGGGGTGCTGCTATAGGGTTAATTCCACTAACCCAGAGCTGCCTTGTGGACCAGCGGCTGAGAAATGGGTGTCTGAGAGAGTGGCCCCAAAGCCTCTTATTGTGACTGGATTTACACAGTCATGAGCTTCAGCTGGTCAGGATAATGAATGAAGCTCTCTGGCTGCCACTAGTAGGCAGCAAGGGTACCAGACCATTGTAGTATTCCCAAGGCTGATGGCTCCAAAGAACAGTTCCATCCAGATGCCCCAGGTATAGCAAAGAGAACAGTCCCCTTTTGTGCCAAGGGGCCTCCTGTAGGTTACCTGAGCTCCTGTTGTCTCAGTTTCCCCTTTGGCACATTGGGGCCCTGTTAGATTTTTAAAATTTTTTTGTTTATTTTTATTTATTATTTATTTGAGAGTGACAGACAGGGAGAGGGAGAGGGAGAGGGAGAGAGAATGGGCGCGCCAGGGCCTCAAGCCAATGCAAACGAACTCCAGACGCATGTGCCCCCTTGTGCATCTGGCTAACATGGGTCCTGGGGAATTGAGCCTCAAACAGGGGTCCTTAGGCTTCACAGGCAAGCACTTAACCGCTAAGCCATCTCTCCAGCCCCCCTGTTAGATTTTAAAATGCTCCTTTCAATTCATGTCCACTTGGAGCCTCAGAATGTTCCCTCTTTTGGGTTTTTGTACATGGAGCTAAGGTAAAGATATATATGAGGTGACAAAATAGGGTGGCCCCAAGTCCAGTAACTGGTGTCCGTATAAGAAAGGACACAGGCACACTGAAAAGATGGTCATGTGGAGACTGTGACAGAGGATGGAGTGATTAAGCCACAGGCCAAA
Organism: Dipus sagitta; assembly: GCA_036346955.1. NCBI lineage: Eukaryota > Metazoa > Chordata > Mammalia > Rodentia > Dipodidae > Dipus > Dipus sagitta. The sequence continues at coordinate 1,677,449 of CM070781.1, read as the reverse complement.
AAACCCCACCTGGTCCCCTGGAGCTGAGGAAGACAGCAAGGTCCCCTGAGCCTCAGAGAGCTCCACTCCACTCACACCGACCTCAGAGTCTGGCCCAGACTTAGAGAGGACTAGGGCCAATTGTGAGAAACCCTGTTGGTGGTGCTGTTGGGGTAGCTGGGGATGCTGGTACAGATTGGAACCTCCATCACTTGGGGCTCTGGAGGTTGTTGGTGTGCTGGCCCTGATACCTGGGGGACAGTAATGCTCCCTCTCCTGCCAGAGCATTTTCAGAGGCTGTTTTCCGGACACTGAGGAACAGGTGCATCTCTGTACTGGCAGCATGGCGGGAGGCTATTTTGGTGTTTTGGGAAGGGCTTGGCCCTGCTTTGCCTTGGGCTTGGGGTTAGTAGCTGCCATGTGACCCTCTGGCATGTCATCAGGAGATGTACCAGCCAACAGAGGCCCTCCGCTCATCCAGCTGCTGTCAGAAGCCGCCACAGTGCCGGGCCCAGCCTTGAGAACTGCTGGCCCTTTGTGAGGAGACTACCCTGTGAGGATGCCCAGAGGAGAGACAGGTAAAGCCCAGAGTGGCCTTCACTGAGACATCTAGCAGGGAGGAGGACTCGACTTCTAGAAGTTGAAGTTGTGTGACCCACCGATGAGATCCGAGGGTCAGGCTTGGGAAGAGGCAGTGTTGTCTAGTTTGGAGTCTTGTGGTTGTAGTGAGAGCCTGTACCTATGGGTGCCAAACGTATGTGGGCTTTAGGGATTTTCACAGTGTGTGGAGTGAGGAGGGTGACACCATCTTATGGATGAATAAACTGAGGCTCAGAGAAGGACACTATTGCTCAATGTCACAAGGTAGAGGTTATCAGAGCCGGGACTGGGCCTTAGCACCTCTGGTCTATGGAGTTGCAGAGCCATGGCCTTTCTATGGCTACCTCTCTTCCTCAGTCCCTTGTTCCTCTCTCTCTCTCTTTGTGTGTGTGTATACAGATGTATGCATACAGCAGTCAGAGAACACCTTTGGGGAGACTGTCTCGTATTCCAGGATTGCTGATCTACAATCTTCTAAGTGATTCTCCTATCTCCACCTCTCTTTATGCCCAAGGCACACCTGGATTATAGGCCCTTGCTCTACATTGTCCAGCTTTGGTGTAGGTTCTGGGCATCAGAGCTCAGACACTTGCACTTGGGTGGCAAACACATCATCCACTGTGCCATCTCCCCAGCCCAGTCTGTCTTCTTTTTTTTTCTTTTGAAGGTAGTGATTTCCAAGTGGCATATTTTTGCCCCCCAGTGAACATTTGGCAATGTCTGGAGACATTTGTGATGGTCCTAGCTGGAGAGGAGTGGCTGTCATCTGGAAGGAAGAAATCGGAGCCACTGTTAGATATACTACATTGGGACAGAGAGTCAAGATGGTTGAGGCTGGATTTGTGTAGGTCTTAGGACTGGCCCACTCTGGCCAGTCCCTGCCTCCACTTCATAACGCTCCCATCCTCTGGTGGGCATCAGATTTGGAGGTCCAGCTGCTACCTTGTCTCTGGCAAGTGGGACCTGAGCTTCCCTTCCCTGGCATTCCTGTCCGTTCTAGGGGATATCCACCCAAGAGCAGGGACCCTCATCCTCATACTCTGGGTAAGCAAGAATAGCATACATTCACTATTTTTCCCCCAAAGGGAAAAGCAGTGGGGACCGCATGGCAGTACAGACAGCCTGAGAGAGGTGTGCTCATGGCAAACACCAGAGAACAGTCAGTTGGATTCTTATCCTGCTCTCTTCTGAAGGCATTCATAGAATTCCAGAGCTAGGATGTATGAGACCACATCCATTCCTAGATGGTATTTCCAAGCCAGCAGAGAATGGGCCTCAGGCCTGCTGGGCAGGGAGGCCTCTCACCCTCCTCCATGGGACGATATCACACCTAGCTCACCAGTAGCAAATAACAAGCAGCAATGACAGGATCACAGTGCAGGCATCCAGCCTGAGGCTGCCACAGACGAATGCACTGTTGCTGTCTGATCAAGAACCAGTGTCCTGGGCCGAGACATCGAGGAGCTGATGCCTGCTATGATAGTAGTGGTGGGGCAGATGAGATTGTGCTTGCAGAAAGTTACACAGAGAGTTAAAACATGAAACCTCTACATCAAAAGAAAAGCAGTGTAGATACATAGCGTCAAAGATTGGTCAACAGATTTTTAGAAATGACACGAAGAACACAAGCCACCAAAGAAAAACCATAGAAATTGGATTTCATCTGAGCTAAAATCATTTATGCTGCTAAGAATGCTGTGAAGAAAGTGATAATACAGTTTAGAGGATGGGACAGAGTCTGCCAGCCACAGATCTGATGAGATACTTACGGCGGGAGTGTATAGACAACTTTCGAAGCTCACTCATAACAGACAGACAGTCTGAAGGTGGGCAGACGGCCTGAGCAGGCATGTCTCCAAGGAGGACGTATGAACAGGCAGGAAGCATGAAGGTGTGTATATGAAGGCTGGGGTGGGTTGCCCACATCTTGAGCTACAGAGAAATGTATCTTAGCGTGAGGTGGCACCTCACCTCTGCAAGGATGTTGGGAATAAAAGGTCCTGTGTCCCCAGGGCTAAAAGCAAAGACATGAGGAAATTGGAACCCTGGTAAGAAGACAGCTGAAGGCTTCAAGCTCCAGAGATCCTCCTGTCTCTGCTTCCCCAGCACTGGGATTGCAGGCATGTGCTGCCACACTTGCCATATATATGGTGCTAGCAATCAGATACTAGTCCTTATGCTCGCATTTTGAGCATTTTGCCAACTGAGCTATATCATCAGCCCTAGAATATTAATTTGACAGTACCTCCAAAGTCCCAGGGGCCAGGCATGGGCTTTGCCTTGTGAGGAAATAAATTATTATACTGTGTCATGCAGCTTGTCTTACTATAGTGTGTGGCATGTAAAATCACAGGTAGAATAGTGCCAATAGGTCAGGGGAGCTTATCTCAGAGTTGAGGGACAGCAGGGGCTTTTCATGTCCCTCAGCTTTTGCTAATATTTTGTTTCTAACAATGAGTAATCACTAGATATTTTTGTCCCTGAACCCAGAAGCCCCATGTCTCTGGAGGCCAGGGTAGTTCCGGGCTGGGCTGCCACCCAGGCTGTCTCCAAATCTCCTGCTGGTTTGAACAGGTTGAACAGGATTGGTCAGAGTGGTATAGTGGGCTGTGACAAGATGTTGGCATGCTGTGCCCACTCTTGGTCAGCATGTGGTCTGTGATCTGGGCCCTGCTGGCAACAGCAAATTGTCCCAGAAGCCTGGGTGTCTTGGGCAGGGCCTGCCACATGTCCTGTGTATTAACTCAAACAGACAGACTATGGCCCTGTCCTCCCACACAGGTCGGCTTTCCTGGCTCCTAGCCAGCAGTCCCGATGCCCAGTTTTAATTAGCCACTCAGGAAATGCTTTCCCAATGCCAGTCCTCCTTGGCCCCAGAGAGAATATTACAAGAGCCAGGAGGTTGAGGGAAGGGACCAGGAGGTCAGAGAACAAGGTCCTTCTAGTCCTTTGTGCACTGTGCAGCCCTGCCAGGGTACTGAGACTTTCTGAGTCTTGTTTCCTTCAGACAGCCTGAGGGTCATGATGCCTCTGGAACACAAGCTGGTGACAAGAGGAAATGATGTGCCTACCCTGTGTTCACATAACACCAGAGTCTTGAAACGCAGGTGACATTACCTGTGCCCCAGTCAGCCTGTGTTGGTGCCATGTTTACTCCAGTACATTGATTGATTAACTTTCAGACTGAGCTTCATGTAGCTCAGGCTGTCCCCAAACTCACAGTGTAGGCAGTAATGAACTGGAGCTCCTAATCCTCTTCTTGCCTCCCCTTCCCGAGTACTGAGATTATGGGGGTGTGCCATCACACTTGGTTTACTCAATGCTGGGAATTGAACTCAGAGCTTCATACATGCTAGGTGAGCATTCTGCCAACTGAGCTGTGTCCTCAGCCCTGTTCAGATGCTTTCAGAGCCATTGATTCACAGCAGTGGCTAACTAGCAGCCCCACCTGGCAGCCACAGCCTGTCATAACTGTGCAGGGAGGGACTCTAGCCTCAGAGTGCCTTATCTGCCCATGGCTCAGCAAAGGAGAATCTTTGTACAGAGAGCTCAACCCTTTTTTCCTTTTGCAACAAAGGCCCAGCAGTCAGAAGTGTGTGCTGTTGAGACATTTCATCAGAGCTGTAGCCAGCATGTCTTCATATGTCCTTAGGGTAGGATTGGCACCCAGAGACATCTTCAGCTGTGAGGACAGGGAGGAGGCACTTCCTGCAAAGCAGAGGAGCCCTTGCGCAGCCTTGGGATGGACTGTGCATTCTCGGCTCTGGCCTCTGGAGCTAAGGTCTGGTGTCTGCTAGCTAAGTGCCTTCCTGGCCCTGCTCTGGCTGCTCTTGCAGATGCGCAGAGGTGCTCTTCAGGCCAGGACCCCTTTCCATCCTGCAGCATCCAGGGCCATTTGAACTTCATTAAGGAGCACAGATGACTGGTCATACCTGGTGGTGCCTGCTGCACATGGCTGCAGAGGAGTGGGGGAGGGCTGTGTGGGAAGGGGTGCTGAGGTATGGCCAGCATGCACAGGGCCATTGGCAAGCCCGCCACTGGGATGTGCTGGTCTCTCTCAGTCTTGAGAGCTGACTGCAAGTTCGATCTGATCCTCATCAGTGCCCTGGTCTACTACAACTGTGGGCCCAGGTGGAATGATCCAGTGTTGGGCCTGGCATTGACTGGAAAGAAGGGCTGATTACCCTAGATGTGCTTCCAGTTTCCCATTAGAGCATCTGTAGGCATCTATTGCCACTGAAGCCCAAGGCATTGTGTCATGGGCACATACTAGGCAGGAACCACCTCAGGCCTGCTGTGTGGTCCAGGTACTGGTGGTGGTGGTGGTGGTGTGTGTAGGGGAGGGCAGCCTAGATGTCTGCCCAGCCCTGACCTTCTAGATGCCACTGTAAGAGCAGGTACCCTCCATTCTGAAGGGCTGGCATGTCCAGTGATGAAATGGCATCCTGCAGGGACAGGGGTGGCAGGTCATTGGTACTAGCTACTTGAGACTCAGAGTCTGGGTCTTGTCAGCAGCCAGAGCCAACGTCCTTTGGGAGCCACACCAGCTAGAGCATTTAAGGTTGGCTCTCAGCTCCTACCTCTGGAAAAGCCCCTTCCTCATCCCACCACAGGCTAGCTCAGGGCAATCACCCATATTATATCATTCCAAAGTGTTCTTCAGTGAGCGGGGCCACAAGAACATTTTGCAGAAAGCTAGAGACTCAGGGAAATTATCACTGACCAGGCCGGTCATGGGCCCATGGTATGTGTTTTACATGGCTTATCGCACAATGCCACAGACAGGGTGACTTAGCAACATCCGTGTGCTATCCCCTGGTTCTAGAGGAGTCAGAGGTCCAGTTGTGGGCAGGTGGGGAGTCTTGTGGGTGGAGTTCCTTTGAGAGAACCTGCTGGTGGTGCTGTCTTGTGGGAGCTACAGTGGGTGCAGGATCATGGATGTCAGGGGCACTGTGAGAACTCTGGCCTGATGTCCTCATCGGGCCTAGCTGTACTTGACTGAGGGGTTCAGGGCTCAGGAGCAATTGCAACTCTGCCCTTTGGTCTGAGCAAAACAGGGAAGATAGCTACCCTGCTGTGAATTCCAACTTCCAACCCCTCTCCCTCTCCCTCTCTCTCTCTTTCTCTCTCTCTCTCTCTCTCTCTGTGTGTGTGTGTGTGGTATATGCTGTGTGCAGAGACACAATACAGGATCTCTTCTTCTGCAAATGAACTCCATATTTATGTGCCACAACGTGATACAGGAAATTTGGGTTCCTTGTATGCCATTGCACCAATAACTTGGGATGTTCCTAGATCCTTGTTCTATAAATTCGAAGAAAGAAATCCATGGATCAGAGGATAAGGTTCATAAAGATTTTATTACAGGTTAAAGTTTTAGGAGGATGAAGAGAAGGGGCTTAAGCCTAGAATGTAAGAGAAGGAAGTAAGGTGGAGCTCTGACCCAGGGAGGCAAGAGAGGGTTTGAGAAACCCACCAGAAGACTCAGGTGTGGGCTTTTTCATGGGGAGTGGCTACATGAGAATGACCAGGTTGACAGGTCATGGAAAAAGACCAAATTTTACAGCTTTGCTAGTTATCTTAGGTAAAGATCAGAGTTTCTGTCCTCTATGACAGAAATCTAGAAATCTTAATCATGAAATCTTTCCTGGAGGGTGGAACATCCAGGTTTCTGCAAGCTTAGTGACATTTCCTGCTTTTAGTCAAGGAATAAAGAACCGTTCACTTTTGGGGTTCTGTTACTTATAGAGAGAAGGGCTAGTCATATTATAAGTGGGCATGTGCATTGGAAGCTGTCCGTCCATGCTACAATAATGGAGTACTGTTCAGGCAGCCTCACACAGGAGTCTGGGTAGAAGCAACAGCAGATGTCTAGAAGGGCCCAGGCCAGTGGGAGAGGCAGAAGTATGTGGGCCAGACCAGGATGCTATATGCTGTGGATGGGTGCACATGCATGCTTTGTAGCACACTGTGTGTGACCCTTGTGACTTGTTCCCTTCATGGAGTATCTGCTAGGGACCCAGGTGAGTCAGGCAGGCATGGAGCCCCAAGACTTCAGAGCCGATCAACTTCGAAGGACATTTGAAGTTTTGAATGAGTGCCAAAGAGGCCAGGCTCTGTCACCCATCAGCATGTACTGCTGGATTAATGCCAGTCCTGGCAGGGTACTGAGACCCAGGGGTGGGTCAGGGCCCCAGAAGGCCCAGAGGAATTAAGAGGGGCAGGTTGGCATTGTGGGGTATCTCTCCCTTCAGGTCCCTGGACTAACATCTGTGCTCAAGCCACATGTCCATTCTCTGGACTTCAGGATGGAGCCCAGCTGCCTGCCATCCTCAGAGAGCCATAGTCTGGGCAGGACAGGTGTCCAGGAGGGAGAAATGGAGTCTGCTCAGCTATGGGGCTGGGAAGAAGCCAGCCACATGGCCATATGGGAACAGCCTCAGCAGAGGCAGTATTCCAGGCCCCACAGGTCTGCTCCAGCTCAGGTGGCCATTGATGTGGATGTGGCAGGATCTAAGGAGCCACATGCCTGTGCCTTGGTCAGTCTTGCTGGTGCCATGAACTAATCCATGTCTGTACCCATTTTGGCACTGGCGTGTGGCAGCCATGTGGGGGCAGAGCCTGTATCTGCCTCTCCACTTGGCCCCACATCAGCTAGGGAGTAGGTCCCCTTGCATCCTGGTTGAATAATGAACAGAATGGAGGCTGGGGGCAGTCTAGGCCTGCAGATGTGGCTCTCTGGGCCCCTCAGGCTGTGACTGCCTTGAGAGAGGGGGGCATCCAAAGAGCTGTTTCCTGGCCTGTGGTTATAATAAGTAGTCCTTCCTTAGTTAGGCTAGGAAGGCAGATATGCACCCTATGTGATTTCCCAACAAGCAGCACGGGGACAGAAGACAAGGCCAGGGCCCAGGAACTCCACCTGTAGTGCATTGAGGGAGTTCCAGGGGGACATTCTGAGGCACAGTTAGAGGGCAGTTTGGTGACAAGGCTCAGGGACAAGTGCCTTTGGGCCCATTCATTCCACTGTGAGAAAGTAGGCCGGATGGAAAACACCTGCTAAGGCCAGCCAGGCCCATAAAGGCAGAGTAACTACCGTCTCCCAGCAGGCCTGGCCAACTGCTGGGGACAGGGACAGGGCCCAGTACCAGCTTTGGTCTTCCCAGCCTTAGGGAGGCAAACGTCTCAGAACTGACCATGACCCAGAGGGGCTTCCAGACAGGGGACACAGGCAAGCCAGTGGAGGACAGCTGCTCATGTCGCCATGCAGGGCTTGAGACCAACACGTGAAGCTTGCTTCTCTTGCCCCAGAGCTATCCCCCCCAGCTTCATGTCATCTCCTCTAGGAAGCCCTCCCTGCCTGCTTCCAGTTTATGGTTGTCTGCCCTCAGCCCAGAGCTTCCTTCCTGCCCATTGTCATGGTTAGAAAAAGATGGGAGAACAAAAGCTGGACCTGGACATCATGCCACATACTGTGGTTGAACTGGAGCTATGTTTGGGTGCTTGGTCACAGAAAACTTATTAGAACATACTTAGAAATCCCAAGAACCTCAAATTGGTCATTTACATAATACACATAGTAGCTGGGGTTTTCGAATCCTCTGCTGGGATGAAACTGTCCCTATTGTGGCCACCTCAGAGAACAGGAGACATGACAAATGTGGGCTGTGGGTCTCTGACCAAACCAGAGTTTCTGTTCCAAGGACCATATATACTCAGAACAAGATGTAACTAAGTATGGAAGTCCAGACAATGGGCAGGAATAAACAGGTAAAAATTCCCACAGATTACAGAATGATAAGTTCTCTGCTATCCGCATGTTGAGATAGGAGTTTGGTTTTGCCTGCACCCCCTTCCACCTGGCACGTCCCCTCATATCACCTGTCTCTGTGGTGCCCAGCTGACACACCTGTTTCCATCTGTGATTTTCAGTACAGCAGAGGTCTGAAAATGAGACCCCGCTGAGCCCTTCTCCAGCTGTGGCCATGCCAGAGCCTCATTCCTCCTCTGTATGAGGTGACTGGCTGTTGCAGTTAGGTTCGCGTTGCTGGTAGAAATCACCCAACCAAGAGCAGCTAGTGGGGAAAAGGTTTATTTTGGCTTATAGGCCCGAGGGGAAGCTCCATGATGGCAGGGGAAAATGATGGCATGAGCAGAGGGTGGACATCACCCCCTGGCCAACATAAGGAGGACAATAGCAACAGGGGAATGTGCCCAACACTGGCATGGGGAAACTGGCTTTAACACCTGTAATCCCGCCCCCAACAATACACTCCCTCCAGGAGGCATTAATTCCCAAATCTCCATCAGCTGGGAACCTAGCATTCAGAACACCTAAGTTTATGGGGGACACTTGAATCCAACCACCACATTCTGCCCCTGGGCCCCCATAAACTGATAAACATCCATGATGTAAAATGCAATGCATTCAGTCCAACTTTAAAAGTCCCCATAGTTTTTATCAGTCCCAACTATGTTCATATATTCCCCATAGTCTAAGGTCTTTTAACTGAGCCATAATACCAGCAAATCCCCAAAAAACCCATAATGGCACAGAATAAACATTCACACTACAAAAGATAGCATTGGGCATAGCAAAGAAACACTCAAGCAATACATGATTTAAACAGGCAAATACCAAACTCTGTAGCTCCAAGTCCAACAACTCTAGTTAGTGACAAATCTCCCAGTTCGATAACTCTAACCAGCAACAAGTCTCTGGACTTCCAATTCTGCCCCTCTAGCTAGGCTACTCATAGTCCTAGAAAAGCTCATCAGGCCGGCAGCTTTCCTTAGCAGCCATCTCATGGTCCTGGCATCTCCACTGTGTCTCTACTGCAACCCATGGTTCATCCTCATGGCCCCATGGGGTCTTCATGCAGGCATGCAGCAAACCTGCTTCACACTGCCCATGGCCATTTCCAAAACAAGACTGTGTTGTAAACTCAATGACCATCTCTTTCCTGAATTTCTTATACTCCACAATACCAGGTTGGGTGCCAGTTTGTTAATCCAGGGGGGAATAAAGCAGACTTTGAAGAATAAGACACTTCTTGAGCATTCAAGCCCCTCCAAAAGAGTCTACATTCTTCCTGTTGCCCCAGTGCAGGTCAGCTGGCCCAATCTCAAAGGTTGTAATCTCTCAATTGCAGCTGAATGGGCAACAGTTGACCCAAAGATTTTTCTTTTTGTACCATACCCCTCTTCTCACACCAGTTCATTTCTATGCAAAGCAACCCTGCACAACTTCTCAGGACCTAGGCATAACAGCAAGCTTCCCACACAAACTGCTAGCCCAAAGGCAAAAGCTCTTTTTCAGCCTCATAAGCCAAACCTCACAGTCCATAGTTCTTACTACATTCAGGTCTCTCAACTCTGACCAGAATAGTCCATCAAACTGTACTTACAGCACTGCAAAGCATCTCTTAGGCCAAGGTTTCAAATCCTTCCACATTCCTCTTGAAAATAAGCTCCAAAAGGCCAAAGCCACATAGTCAGGTGTCTAGCAGCAACCCCACTCCTTAGTACCACTTTACTGTTGCAGTCAGGTTCGCATTGCTGGTAGAAATCACCCAACCAAGAGCAGGTTGTGGGAAAAAGGTTTATTTTGGCTTATAGACTCGAGGGGAAGCTCCATGATGGCAGGGGAAAACGATGGCATGAGCAGAGGATGGACATTACCCCCTGGCCAACATAAGGTGGACAATAGCAACAGGAGAGTGTGCCCAACACTGGCATGGGGAAACTGTCTATAACACCTATAAGCCCACCCCCAACAATACACTACCTCCAAGAGTTGTTAATTCCCAAATCTCCATCAGCTGGAAACCTAGCATTCAGAACACCTAAGTTTATGGGGGACACCTGAATCAAACAACCACACTGGCCATTCCTGTGTCTCACTCACTGTATCCTGCTAGGGCCTAGGGCAATTCAGTACACAGAGTAGGGCTTGTATTATCAGCCAGATGAATGAGTGAATGAATTAATGAGAGAGTAAAGGAGTAAATGAAACAGCAAACACTAATAAAATACCCTTAAGGTCAAAGTAGTTGGAGGGGGAGTACTGCCTTATTAGTTCTGACTTCCGGAATGAGGTCACAGTGCCTTGCAGAGTGACTTAAGTCATCTTGAGGGATGGGTGTTGACGCTAGGGCCATGGGCTCCTGCCCTGACCAGGACCATGTAGAAGAGAAAGGAGCCAAAGAAGGTAACACTCTCCTGCATGGCACAAGGTATCTTAGTGACTATGGGTTTGATGACTTGGGACGTCTGCTTGGGCAATGGACATGGTGATAGACTAGCATTTCTATTAACAGAGTGGGAATAGCTGCCTGGTGAAGACTGAGCTCAGAAAAGCACAGAGGCAGGAGTGTGATGTGGATAAATGGTGGGGAGTGGCCTCTCTCCAGCTACAGGGCAGAGGACATGGAGGCCTGAATGCTGGACAACTAGAACCAGGAAGCCCACACCAGCCATGCTATAGAGGTTCCTCACCAGGAGGGGCTACAGAGAAGAACCAGCCTCAAAGTCCATGTCAACTGTGACCTTTATGAGGCCCAGCACTAGGTCAGTCTCAGGAGTGGGCACAGCAAGTGAGGCACTAGTCTACACTGACCCAAGCCGCGGAGACCTGCAAGGTCATTGATGGGACATTGCAGCCATGAAACCTAGCCAAGGACCTGGAAATAGCACCTTCCTCACCTGCAACCTGTCCCATGTCTGCTTCCTGTGTTGGACTGGTCACCCGTGGCACTTTTGTCACCTTGTCAGGTCCATCTTGGAGTTTTGGAAAGAGTTCCTATTTTTCAGATGGGGAAATAAAGGCTCTGAGAGGTCTTAGACTGACCCAAGGTGGCCCAGCCACTGAGTAGCACAACTGGGATTAACTTGTCTCTGTCCTTTCTAGTATCCCACCTGCCACCCACCATGGTAGACTCAAGCTTGAGTGCACAGTGAGAACCCTGCCTGATGAAGCTAGTATTCTGGCAACAGTGTGTTTCACCAGAAACTCAGAGGCTGCCAGCAAGGTCCAGTAGATCAATCAAGTTTTATTGGCTCACAGTCATGTCCACTTGTTGACAGCCTATCTGTGACTTCTTTTCAGACACAGCAGCAGTTGAGCTGTTGTGACAGGGACTGAAGAGCTTGAAGAGCCTAGAACATTTCCTCTGGCCTTTTAAGAAAATCTGTGTGGGCCCCACTATAGGCTTCACAGCCTTGAGATTGTTGGGTGATGATTTTTTTCTCCTTTTGTGTGCAGAACTTCTCCCACCTAGCCCATTGCAGCTTAGACCTCTGAGCCAGAAGGTAGAAGTAGCTGTGTCCTCAGCTGCTGCCACCTGTCAGGGTCTTCCTCTACTTCGATGGGCATTGCAGATATGCCCACTCAGCTCTCCAGAGTCACACAGCCACTCCTGCATGTGGCTCCCATCTTGGCTTCTTCAGGCTCAGAGGCTGGCGTCAAGTAGGAGTCCAGCTGGGGCAGCAAGGAACGGGTTATGGTGAGTTCCTGTGGGTACTGTCGTGCACTTAGAGTTACAGCTGACAATCCCTATGATCATTCTCTCTACTTTTGCGAGGCTCCCCAGGGCCCCAGCTTCATTGACATAGAGCTTAAGTTGTCACAGCCCAGTGTGACTGATCTCTACCACTTGAGTTGACATTTCTCTAATTATCACTGTGAGAGGCTTGTTAACCACCTATTAGGGCTGATCTGTAAACTATAGAGAAGGGAACCTGTAGGCCCTGATTAAGTCTCAGGGGGTATGGCTGATCCCTTTCCTGTGTTCCTAAACAGACTGTTCTTATGAGAGTTTTTGGTTTATAGAAAGGATGGAATTCCCACCCAGCTTCCCTCTAGGATAGGTAATGTCTTGTAGTGCTGTTGTGCTTGTGTTAGGACTGACAAGACAGCGTTAGTACATGCTGTTAACTAAAGCCTAGGGCCTATCAGATTCCATGCAAGCGTGGCTCTATGGTTTTGGACATGCATCCACCATTCCAGTGTCATACAGAGGTTTTCACTGTCCCAAATCCTCCATGCACTTCATGTTCAACCCCACACATCCTAGGGAAACACACACTCTTATCTCTTTTTCTCTTTTTCTTTTTTCCATTTTTTGAGGTAGGGTCTTGCTCTAGCTCAGCCTGACCTGGAATTCACTATGTAGTCTCAGGCTGGCCTTGAACTGATAGTGGTCCTCCTACCTCTGCCTCCCAAGTGCTGTGATTAAAGGCATGCACCACCATGCCTGGCCATTCGCCTTTTAATTGTGGTTATCCATCACCTTTTCCAGAATGCAGAAGTGGGAAACACGATGTGCAGCCTTTCCATATTGGTGGTTTTTGCTTAGTGGCATGTGCTGAAGCCCCTCTCATGCTGCTGCAGGGCTGGCAGCTCAGCTGTCTCCTTCCACACCTGGGAGCCCCACAGCTTCTCCTCTCACCTGCCAGAGGCTTCCATTTCATGCCCAATCCATCATGGCAGCTTTTGGACCAGGGTCCCACAGGGGCCAAGAATAAATCCTATCTGACTCCTTCTTCCTTTCCTGTCTGGGACCCTCTAGCATGCAGCATGTCTTCTACATGTCATTGACTTGGAAGAAATCTGGGAGAAATTCCCAGTGGCAGGGGCACAGGAGGTGGCTCTTAAGGGAGGTGTGGAGGAGACAGGGAAGCCTTATCTCAGTTTCTGAACAGCTTGTGTCCATGAAGGATGCCGAGGCTCAGGAACAACCCTGGGAGCTGGAGCTGTGGGGGGAGGGGAAGGGACACTGGAGATGTACCCTCACTGCAAGGTGTGTGTAGGTGCACAATGATTGGATAGTCCTTGCCAATCCTGGGCTCTGGAAGAGCCAGCTGGGACCAGCCTTCAGCCCTCATCCAGCTTTAGCAGGGCACAGGGTGAGCAGGTTCCAGGTCTTAGGGGATGTCCTATTCCTCCTTCCCCAGATGCATCCCAGCCAGTGAACCTGTGATGGTACAGCCATGGTCTGGTGTCCTGCAGTGCTGAAGATCCTAGACAGGCTGGCTCTGGATGTCTGGAAATTGTTTTGACTAACTGGAGGCATTTTAAAATTAAAATTCCTGGGTCCCTGTGGTAGTTTTATTTAGGTGTCCCCCATAGACTAGGTGTTCTGAATGCTAGGTTCCCAGCTGATGGAGATTTGGGAATTAATGCCTCCTGGAGGGAATATATTGTTGGGGGAGGGCTTATTGGTATTTTATCCAGTTTCCCCATGCCAGTGTTTGGCACACTTTCCTGTTCCTGTTGCCCACCTTATGTGGGCCAGAGAGTGATGTCCACCTGCTGCTCATTCCATCATTTTCCCTGCCATCATGGAGCTTCCCCTTGAGCCTGTAAGCCAAAATAAACCTCTTTTCCCCCACAAGCTGCTCTTGGTTGGGTGATTTCTACCAGCAATGCGAACCTGACTGCAACAGTAAAGTGGTACCAAGGAGTGGGGTTGCTGCTAGACACCTGACTATGTGGCTTTGGCCTTTTTGGAGGTGTTTTTCAAGAGGAATGTGGGAGGATTTGAAACCTTGGCCTAAGAGATGCCTTGCAGTGCTGTAAGAACAGCTTGATGGACTATTCTGGTCAGAATTGAAAGACCTGAACGCAATAAGAATTATGGATTGTGCCGGGCGTGGTGGCGCACGCCTTTAATCCGAGCACTCAGGAGGCAGAGGTAGAAGGATTGCCGTGAGTTCGAGGCCACCCTGAGACTCCATAGTGAATTCCAGGTCAGCCTGGGCTAGAGTGAGACCTTACCTCGAAAAACAAAAACAAAAAAAAAAAAAAAAAGAATTATGGATTGTGAGGTTTGGCTTATGAGGGTAAGAAAGAGCTTTTCCTTGGACTGGGCTAGCAGTTTGTGTGAGACTTGCTGTTATGCCCATGTCCTGAGAAGTTGTGCAGGGTTGCTTTGCATAAAAATGAACTGATGTGAGCAGAGGGATGTGGCACAGAAAAAAAAAAAAAAAAGAAATCTTTGGACCTAAACTTCTGCTCATTCACCTGAAAGTTGTTTGAGAAATTATAACCTTTAAGATTGGGCCAGCTGACCTGCACTGGGGCAACAGGAAGAATGTAGAGTCTTTTGAAGGGGCCTGAATGCTCAAGGAGTGTTCTTCAAAGTCTGCTTCCTCCCTGGATTAACAAACTGGCACCCTACCTTGGTATTGTGGAGTATAAGAAATGCTGGAAAGAGGATCATTGAGTTTGCAACATAGTCTTATGTTTTGGAAATGGTCATGGGCAGTATGGACCAGGTTTGCTGGATGCCTGCATGGAGACTCCATGGGGCCATGAAGATGAACTGTGGATTGCAGTGGAGACCCAGTGGAGATGCCAGGACCACGAGATGGCTACTCAGGAAAGCTGCCAGCCCCGATAAAGTTTTCTAGGACTGTGAGTAGCCTAGCTGGAGGGACAGAATTGGAATGCCAGAGACTTGTTGCTGGTTAGAATTATCGGACTTGGAGATTTGTCACTGGCTAGATTTGTTGGACTTGAAGCTACAGAGTTTGATGTTTGCCCTGGTTGTTCTAAATCATGTGTTGGCTGAATGTTTCTTTGCTATGCCCAATGCCATCTTCTGCAGTGTGAATGTTTATTCTGTGCCATTATGTTTTTTTTTTTTTTTTTGGTAGTATGGCTCAGTTACAAGATCTTGGACTAGGCGGATGTATGAACATCATTGGAATTGATAAAAACTATGGGGACTTTTAAAGTTAGATGAATGCATTGTTTTACATCATGGATGGTTAATAGTTTATGGGGGCTAGAGGTGGAATGTGGTAGTTTGATTCAGGTGTCCCCCATAAACTTAAGTGTTCTGAATGCTAGGTTCCCAGTTGATGGAGATTTGGGAATTAATGCCTCCTGGAGGGAGCGTATTGTTGGGGGTGGGCTTATGGGTGTTATAGCCAGTTTCCACATGCCAGTGTTTGGCACACTCTCCTGTTCCTGTTGTCCACCTTATGTGGGCCAGGGGGTGATGTCCACCCTCTGCTCATTCCATCATTTTCCCCTACCGTCATGGAGCTTTCTCTTGAGCCTTAAGCCAAAATAAACCTCTTTTCCCCCACAAGCTGCTCTTGGTTGGGTGATTTCTACCAGCAGTACAAACCTGCAAGTCCTGTGTGGGCTCTGGGGCTGTGCAGTGCAGCCCGCATCGCATGGTACCACCATGTATGGGATCCTCGACCTGGGCATGAGTGGGCTTACTCAGCTGCTCTTGGCCTCGCGCTTCTCACCTGTGAGGTGGGCACCACATAGGCCTCATGGTGGTACTGATAAAGATTCTGACCTGGTTCAAATGGAGAGGCACTGGAAGGATTTTTAGGTGGGATTCCTTTAGTACTGGGTGCTCTGTGATGGGTAATTCTCAAGATAGTCAAAGGCAGAAGCTCTCAGAATAAAAGAAATGTGTTACTTTTATAATCTTTTAAAAGGGGATGGGTCTCTAACTGGAAATAAGGCCTTGCTACAAAGTAGATATGGCTCAGATGACTAGTGTCAGGGGCTCCGAGAAGGCATCAGACAGGTGACAGTCATAAATCAGAGTATTATCTGGTCCTGCTGTCCTGCCCAGGTTGCCAGCGTTTCTCTCTGTACCTGGGGTCAGAAGGAACTGCAGTGTGTGTGTGGTGGTGGTGCTGGGGGTAAGTTTTCTTCATAGGACTAACATCTGTCCTCCTAAAGGAACAGTGTCTATGACCTAATAGGTATTACCAGAGCTGAATAAACACCCTTCAGTCAGGGCCAAAGCACACACAGTAGGACTGGAGGGAAGGAGGACATGGGGCTCTACTTCTGCATTTCCTGGTGGCCTGCTGCTCACTGAACCTAGCCTGGGGCCAGGAAGGGATCAGTGACTGTACCAGCCTGAACTGCCCAGTGTAGAGGACAGGAGACACCTACCTCAGAGGCGCCTGGGCCCTTGGCAGCTTTGTTGGAACTAATTTATTATTTGGAAAGACAGCTTTTTATCAGTGTTTGTGCACTCCCTGGCTGCCAAGCTATCTTTGACCTTCAAAAACATCTTGTTCAGCCTTGCTTCAGGCTCTTCTGTCTTTTGAGTGGGTTTTATGGAGGCAAAATCACTGGATAAGCTATACCCAGCCCCTGCATCCTTGGGCACCCTCTCCCCTGTATTCAGCCCTGCCTACACCCCTGTACAGGATGCCTCAGGTAACATGGGACAGTTGGGGACTTACTTCACACTAGAACATAGGGCCCATCTGCACAGCTGGCCTGGCCAGAGCAGTCCTGTCCTATTGTGGAGTCACATGGAGGAGACTGTGGGTTTTGTCCCACTCTGACCCAATCCTGATGTCCTCTTGCTCCCACTGGCACTAGAAGAGTACTGTTGCCAAGGTGCGAGTGGCTCACCAGTAGCTGTCTGCTGCCATGAAGGACAATCCCTTCTGGGACACACTGTTATGGATGTCACCAATGATAGGCTAGAGGTGAGAGCAAGGAAGGAGAAGCAAGCAAGTTGGCTTGGCAGGTTTGCTGTAGCCTGGCCTCTCTGTAGGAACACTTGACCTTGTCATTCAGCCCCGAAGCAGGTGTTAGGAATGCATCCCTTCAGGAGGCAAAAAGTTCACTCTCAAACCTCCAACACTTCCTCAGCTTATAGGCTTCTGTCCCTGTGCTAAGAGGTGCCAGGCCTCATGGCCCAGGTCTGCCTCCAACCACTAGAGGGCAGCATCACTGCCAGACACACAAAAAGACCCAGGAGGCTCCAGGCTGCTCCTGTGGGCAGGACGGGTCTTCCCAGCAAATCCACTGTTATTTATTTATTTTGCATGCGTGCATGGGCACACGTATGTGTGCAGGTATATGCACATGCGTACATATGCACATGCCTGTAGAGGGTCACAGATTGACATTAGGTGTCTTCCTCAATTGCTGTCCAATTTTTTGAGACAGGTTCTTTCACTGAACCCAGAGCTCACTGATTTGGCTGGACTAGTGGCTGGTCAGCCCCGGGGATCCTCCTGCTCTGTCTCTCCCAGGGCTGGGCGGATAGGAGAGTGCCTCCATGCTCAGCTTTTACTTCGGTGCTGGGGATCCAAGCTCAGGTCCTCATGCTTACGTGGCAGGCACTGTACCAACCGAGCCATCTCTTTAGCCCCAAATCTACTCTTAAAATAACTCTTTCCGCACACCAAATGCACTTGTAGTCACCTCGAAACTGGTGCTGTCAGGCCATGTTTTGTTGTCATTGTGGTATTGATCAGGACAGAACCTGGGGCCTTGTGCACACTGGCCAAGCACTCTTGCCCTGAGCTATACCCTTGTATGTTCCTGAAGACTGCAGTGGTCATTATTTATGGAGCACTTGGTGTTCGTTGGACTGGTTGCTAGGCAAACCCTCTTTCTCTTGATCCTAGCTTTCCT
The DNA here is from genome assembly GCA_036346955.1 of Dipus sagitta. Lineage (NCBI taxonomy): Eukaryota > Metazoa > Chordata > Mammalia > Rodentia > Dipodidae > Dipus > Dipus sagitta. The sequence goes on along the minus strand of CM070781.1, from coordinate 1,659,457 downwards.
CAGGGCCTGATGCTATGAGCAGAGGGTGGGTGGATGGATAGGACAGATGGAAGGACAAATTAAAAGTAGGGATCAGGGGACTCTCTTAAGGTAGAACTGAGGCTCTTCCCTGGTTTGGCTAATGCTGTAGCCCACGGAGCCACTGAATCTGGAACTGGTGTTTCCCTCACTCTGGCCCTGAGCCAGATTTCCAGTTGTATAATCCCTGCCTTGTCTGTCCACAAGGAGATGCAGCCTATTGTCCTTTGTGCTACTAACTGGAAGAGCTACCCTCTCCCGGCATCTCTGAGCTCAGACAGGACCTGGATGACTCATAAGGCTGTCACCTACTGGAGTCCTGGTAGGCCAGCTATGCACAGCTGTAAGGAGCTGCGTCTGCCATTACCACCCATAGCTGCAAGGCCTAGCTGCACTGTCTCAGCATCTAGCTGAGCCCTGGCTTTCTGCGCTTCTCACCAGCTTTCAGAAGTCATAGATGATGCGTTTCTGCCCTGATTCTGTAGGGAAGGCAGAGAGCACACTGTAACTCTCACCTTGATGTGGGACATGTCATGGTGCTTCCCTGGGCTGCAGCTGAGGCCCTTAGGGGTTCTGGCTGGACTTGGCCCTATCCAGTTTTCTGTTTAGCTTTCTAAACTCGTGACACAGGGGGCAGGAACAGACCCTGAGCTTTCAGGTGTCCAGGCTGTGCCGAGTTCTTACCTCCTGTCCTGCACCCTTTTCAAGCTGGAACCCTACCTTGTTCCCAGGCAGCTGATACCACTACCCAAAGGCCAAAGTTCTCCAGAATCCCTGTCTTCAGAAGGCCTTCTGTCCCCAGAATGGCTGGGTTCCTCCTCCTTGCTGCTCATCTACCTCATTGGAGGACAGGATCTACATAGGAGGCCTGTGGCTTGCCAGCCCTGGCTAGATGGGCACCACTAGAGGGAGTGCTGGAGCATGGGGGTAGGCTGGATGCCAGGTGAGATGGCTTCCTGTGTGTGGTTTTTACTCCGGGGACTAGGAAACTCCCAGACCTCAGACCCAGGAGCTCAGTCAGTACAGTATGTATGCAAATGTATGAGTCAGGTCAAAACACTGCATGAGGGCACCAAGCCTGACCTCCCTTGGCCCATCCGGGCTCAGCTGCAGTCAGGTTGGCAGCTGCCATGTGCCTTTGTGCAGGCTCCCACCTTGTCATAGACCTTTGTGCCTGTGGTCCTCCACACAGCCACAGGGGCAGCAGAACTTGCTAAGTCCAGGTCACAACCCAAGTTGGGCAGGGAGCTCTGTCTTTGGGGTGACCATCACACAGAGAACAAGAGATGAGGGACCAAGCCCCGGGTTTCCTTCCCTCCCAGGGAGTCAGTTCTACATGATTCCTTGGGGCCTGTCACCCCTAGCAGTTATCGCTCAGTGATACTCTGGTTTGTGTTCTTCCTACCCATCCTCTCACTCCTCACTGCCCTGCCACCTGGAACTCCCCTTCCCCAGGTATGCTGTCTGCTCCCCAACCTTGCCTCAGACTTTGCTTCAAGGGAGCCTGGCCAAGACAGGGCATTGACACTCAAAGGTTATGGTAATAGAGATACTGGCCATAGAAGATGGCAAAGGCTGCTTCTCCATGCTGTAGTGGGCTGTCACCGGGGCTGCAACTGGCAGAGCAGCATAGGCCATGGAGGAGGAGTGAGAAAGCATCCTGAGGAGGGGGAGGCTGAGGTGGGCCTGATGGAGGCCATTGGCCTGGGCAAGCTGAGGTGCTGCTTTGAAGCAGGTGTCCTAGAGACAGGTTAGGGACAGATTTGGCTTCCCTGTTGGTCCTGTTAGGGGTGGGTAAAGGCAGTCATTAGGGCAGCTGTGGGTAAGCAGTCTCAACCTGGCCATGTCGGAGCCATCCTTACAGGTCTGTGGCTTAGCCCTTAGGCTGCCCCTGGAGATGGTGTCTGCTCTTCTGCATTGCTGACTGGCAGGCTGGCCTTCTGGCTAGGTGTTGGGCAGGGCTGGGTTTCCAGCAGGCAGCTGCAGGCTATGATTCCCAGTCCTGACTTATGCGTGGCCTGGCCATGTCAGTTCATGTGCCTCTTAGCCCCATTGTTCTGATTATAGTAGAATATCGTTGGTTGGTGTACTTGGAGCCAGGTCTGGTCTAGGGATGCTGAGGTGAATGTGGGGATGCTGCTGGTGGTGGGTCCCACCCACTCAGAAGATGGGAGAGGGTGTTGAACAAACAGCATGCCTGACCCTACTCTTCCCCCCACCCCACCCATATTCCCAGCCTATAGGAAAGACTGACTACTGTGCTCATGTCCTGTGGTCGCTGTAACAGATTATCACAAGCTCAGTATCTCTGGAGGATAGAGCCTGACAAGGTTATGCTGGATTGCAGTTGAGGCTGTGGGTTGCTCCTTCTGGAGCTGCGGGTGGAGCCCTCACCTAGCCTTTGCTGCCTTCTCAGGCACACCGGCTCGCCTTGGCTCTCTGCTCCTCCTTATCACGAACAGCTGAGCCTTACATGCTTTCCACCACCTCTCTCATAGCCACGTGTCTCCCTAGACCACCTGGAAATGTCCTCTGATGTCGAGGACCTGGAGTGACACTGGGCCACACTGGACAGCTGGCAGCTTCTCCCTGCTGGAGAAGTAGTTCTCTCTGCCATGCCTGCAAAAGTCTCACTTGGCACATCAGGGAACTCACTGAATTCTAGAGGTCAGAATGTGGTATCTTAGGGTCATTATTCTTCCCTTAGTGGTTTCTAGTCCTGTAATCCCTTCCCTGACCCTGGGCTCTGTGCCCAGGGACCCTCAGTCGTAGGCCCATTTCCCTTACAGAGGCATTGGTTTGCTACCATCCCCTGAGCACAAAGTGCTCTCGTCTAGGCTTCAGCAGCCCCCATCTTCAGCCACAGACCCTTGTGGCCCTTGCCTGACTGTCCCATGTTGATAGCTCTGTATCTCTTCAGCTGACTGACTCTTCCTTCCTCAAAACTCAAGAGTCTCTCTGGGAGAGCCTCCTGGACACCAAGTCTGCCACCTTGGCGACACTGTTACAGAGTTAGCAAGGGGGCAGGCCCAAGGTTTCCTTGCCATGGCTCCCAGATTCTTGCATGCTGGCCTCTACAGGGGCCTTAGGAGGCCATGGGGAAGGTGCATTCCACCACACCCTGTGACCATTCTGACCCTTGAACTCATAGTTTCCAGCACTTTCTTAAGTAGCTCATACTGTGGCTAAATCTTAAGTGGACAGCACAATATTAAGGTCAGTGCCCCAGAATTCAGAAGAAATGTAAAGCCAGCCCCTACTGGCTTGCTTTCCCTGTGCCAAGCAACCTTCACTTTAACGTAGCTCCTTTCTTCCCACAGTGTCACAGCCTCAGACCACTCACAGCCCCCTGGAGAAGCCGCCCAGCACTGCGATCCTGTGTAACACATGTGGAAATGTGTGCAAGGGGGAAGTACTGCGCGTGCAGAACAAATACTTCCACATCAAGTGCTTTGTCTGCAAAGGTGAGTGAGTGTGGCTTGTACCTTGAGCGAGCCACAACATGGCCTCTGAACTGAGCTTCCAGCCACCTTTCTTGACCCTGCAGGCTGGCTGGTATCATAGAAACCAATCCCAGGGTCACCAGGGAAGTGGCTTTTGAAAAATCAACAGTGAGCTAGGTGAGGTTGTTACTGTAGTTGTTGGGGTCGGAGTCTGGGTGCTGACAGCCATCACAAGCTAGGCTCCACCACCGTCCTCACCATACCAGGTTAAAGAGACAAGTAATAGTGAAAAGCAGAAAAAGGAGATAGACTCAATGTGACCACGTTGGGAAGGAAAAAAGAGGTCCAAGACCTCAAGTCTTCTGGGGTTCTGACATGAGATTTAGGTTTAAATAGAGAACAAGAGGTATATATACCTCAGCAATCCTGGTCAACATGTGGTCCTGCCCATCACTGATTCATCAATGTCTCCACTCCTGACTCAAAGGTGACAAGTTGTCATAACTGTGTGAAATCTCTCTTCAGGAGACAAGTTCCTTCTCTAACTAGCACCAGGGCTTCAACTTTTTTCTTCTCCCAGCACGAGATTCCTGGGCAAGTTTCAGTTTGGGGTCCCATAGTCTCAGTAGTCTAATAACCAATGGGAAGGACATGTGTGTCTCTAGAGAATCTCGTTCCTGTGAGGACAGGGTCTCCATGGGCTAGAAACTGGGCCCCACCTGTGGTAACATGGAATTACTTACTGTTCCAGAGGAAAGTCGTTAATTTTCACAGTAAAATTAAATAATACCAGGAAGTTGGGGAAAAATTAAGACAGAGGCACCATATGTAAGACAGGGAGAGAGTTAGCCAAGGTGGCTGGGCTTTGGGGCCCTGTCCTTCATTTCATTCCAAGTGGAAACCAAACCCACCTCCACCCAACTTCCCATAAATATGTGAAAAATAACAATTGGGGCTGTAGAGATGGCTCAGTGGTTAAAGCGCTTGCGTGCAAAGTCTAATGACTGGGTTCAATTCCCCACCACCCATGTAAAGCCAGATGCACAAAGTGGCGCATGCATCGTGAGTTTGTTTGCAGTGGCTGGAGGCCCTGGTGTACCCATTCTCTCTTTCTCCTTGCAAATAAATAAATAGAATATTTAAAAATATAAGAGGGCTAGAGAGATTGCTTAGTGGTTAAGGCGCTTGCCTGTGAAGCCTAAGGACCCAGGTTCAACTCCCCAGGTCATACATAAGCCAGATGCACAAAGTGATACAAGCATGCAAGGTTGCACATGCACACAAGGTGGTATATGTGTCTGGAGTTGGATTGCAATGGCTGGAGGCCTGGTGCGCCAATTCTTTCTCTCTCTTTCTCTCACTCTCTCACATTAAAAAAAAGGTTAGTCTATTGGGTTTGCCTTAAAAAAATGAATAAACAAAATAACATTCAGAGTTGGATGTGGTGGTACATGCCTTTAGTCAGAGGCTGAAGTGGGAGGATTACCATGAACTAGAGGCTAGCCTGGGGCTACAGAGTGAGTTCCAGGTCAGCCTGGGCTAGCATGAGACCCTGCCTTAAAACAAGCAAATAATAACATTCAAGGGTGTGCTAGGCAAATCACACCAACTGGACATGTGGCAATCTTGGAAGGATAGTGTGTTTGAGCCACAGATGTCTCTCTGCAGCCTGTGGCATTGTCCCTAGGTTCTCTTTAGTGTCCTCCTGGGCAATTTGGAAATTCACACTGCCTTTATTCTTGATGAGTGGTAGGGATAGTGAAGGTTTGTTGTTTGGAAGACAGATTTAGGAAGACTGATGTAAACATGTCATGGGATGTTTATCAGGAGCTGCCTATCCCCTGTGCAGTGGCCACAAGTTAGATTCGTCCATTCTGCCAGATGGCCATCCCAGGCAGCCCTGCTGTAGCCAGGCCTGTTGAAGGTACAGGAAAGTGCTAAGGCGGGAGGAGGTGCTCACCTAGCTTGGATGATTCAGTCTGGTGAGGGAGATAAGTGCCCTAGGTATTTACGGTATGCAACAGTTTGAGAAGTTGACTTTTTACAGCAGTATCAACACAAAGCCACAGCTCTCAACTCAAAGGCAATAAGCAATAGTTTATTCTGGAGCCAAATGCATGACTAGGACCTGGGAATACAGATACAGGTTAATCCAAGTTCCATGTTCCAACATATTCATTTCATGAAAGTTTTATAGTTACAGAACAAAAAAGTCATAAACCATGATATCTTTCAAATACACTGGAGGAAATATCAGGTAGGTGGGTTATAGCAAAGTAGGGACATCTCTGCTGTAGGTCACAGAGGCTGTCTGATGATAGTCTTATTAGTTTTTTGTTTGTTTTGTTTTGTTTTGTTTTGTTTTGTTTTGTTTTGAGGTAGGGTCTCACTATAGTCCAGGCTGACCTGGAACTCACTCTGTGGTCTCAGGGTGGCCTTGAGCTCATGGCAATCCACCTACCTCTGCCTCCCAAGTGCTGGGATTAAAGGTGTGTGCCACCACAACCGGCTCTTATTAGTTTTTGATTGGTGGATGCATTCCAAAGAGGGTAGTCACAAGGATGTGAGGTCACATGCAGAGGTGGGCAATAAATGACTATTAAGGGGACTAAGAGCCTAACATACTCTGGCTCTGAATCTGCAACATTCCAGCTCTACAACCACTGAAGTTGTGATCAGTCAGCCTTTTAGGATGTTCAATAGCTACAGACACCTCCTGTCAGGTCCTAAAACTTCCATTTGCAGTGGAAAGCAAGTGCTGGGGACATGGAATCCATGCAGGATGTAGAGATTCCAGAAAGGACTCCACAGCGAAGGTAATGTTGAATGTTACCAGAAGACATCCACCAGGCAGGAGCAAGGCTGTTCTAGGTAGAAAGGGATGGTCCCAGGCCAGCTGTGCCAAGTGACCTGGGACTATATTTCAGAGTGTGGAGGAAGAGGCCTGTGCACGCTGGGAGCTTGCTAGGGTCTTGATTCTAGGCCCTTTGGTGATCCCTGGACCTATGGAGAGCCTCAACTTCCTGGGATGGGGGTATGTGGGAAGGTTTCACGTTAGTCCTGACTACCTTTCAGGGAACTCTGTTCTATCTACTCAAGTACCCAGGTTCCTTCTTTGTCAAGTCACCTCATTTGTAAGAAAAACCTGCAAACCATAGCCCTGATTCTGCTGTGACAGGAGGTAGCACCCAGTATGTCTCTGGTGCCACTACCCAGGAAGGTCAGCATCCACAGGATGCACATGGGATCTGTGGGGACCAGTGACTTAGGGATGATGAGCCCATCCAGCTCTCACTCCACCCTGGAACCCGGTACCCCACTCTCTAGCTGGGGCGGATCCCAGAACCTCCCCTCAAAGTTCTCCACCAGGGAGCATGTACAGCTGTCAAGGACATCACTGAGGTTCACTTGATACCCTGTGGGCCACTGAAAATAGGGGACCGAAGACATCCCAGCCACCTCAGCCCCAAAATGTCCTCCCCTTAGCACCCAACCTACTATTTCCTGGCAAAAGCAGCCAGAGTCCCAGTGTTAATAATGGACCCCCCCTGCAGGATAGACAAGGGTAACATGGACACTGCTTCCAGCACACCTGGTAGGGCCTGCATCCCGAGCCCCAATGGACATTGTGTGAGTTGGGATGAGTCTGCATGAGTTTGCCTACTTAGTACCCAACTGCTGTCCTCAGGGCATTGTGTCTACAACCTCATACCCCTCTAAGGAGAAGGTACAGCTAATGTCTGGGCTATTTCATTCCAGCCTGCCTGCTGCCCTCACCCAGGCATCTTCCAAAAGCTGGAAACATGTCTTCTGCTTTCCATGGCTTGTACAACTTGTCTGGCTTAATTCTTCCAGCTCTCCTTAGCAATACACCTGCTGGGCCCCAAGAAGTGGCCCCATGTACTGTTGAAGATTGACAGAAGCCCCCATGAGCTTGAGCAAGCCTTGAAAACTTCAGTGAGTTCAGATACTGAGTCTGACCCCTGATGCAGAGCAAGAAGTTTAGGGCCTTTGAAAACAGGTTGCTGCCATTGTCACAGACACTCAAGATCTGCCTGGGAAAAGCCACCTGCACCTCCACAGGGGACTGAGTTCTGTGCTTTGAGGTAGACTTGTTTTATCTATTTATTTAATATTTAATTTATTTATTTGAGAGAGAGACACATGGGCACGCCAGGATTTCCAGGCACTGCAAACGAACTCTAGATGCATGTGCCACCTTGTGCATCTGGTTTACGTGGGTACTGTGGGATCAAACCTGGGTCCTTAGGCTTTCTAGGCAAGCACCTTAACCACTAAGCCATATCCTCTGCCCCTATTTTGTTTTGTTTTAAAATAGGGTTCCACTTTATAGTTAAGGTTGGCCTCAAATGCTCAGCTAACCTCTTTCATCAGCTTCCAGAGTACTGGGATGTAGGTGTGAGCCACCACACCCAGTTAGGATGTGTGTTAACTGTGACCTTCTTATTGTACCATGTGTCATGCCCTGGGGATACTACAGTGCTGACAAGTGGTAGCCACAGCATGCTATGACTGGGGAAAAGTAGAGGTGTCCTCTGACCTGTAGTCTTGGAGCTCAGGGAGGCTGGAAAGCCAAGAGAGCCATGTGTGGGGGGAGGATCCAGAAGGAGTCCTGAGTTGTGCCAGGTGTGTAGCCTAGGCTGGATGGCCTCTGAGACACACCCATCCGGACTGCACACAGTGCCATCAGCACTACCCTTGGCCATCTGAGAGTCACCAGGAGTGTGTGGGAAGCAAGTGCAGCTGGTCCCCTGTCTAGGGTGCATGGAATCCTGTACTATGTAGCTTTGTGGGGCTGCTGGAAGGGCCATGGCTCAACAGGCTAATGGAAGGTAGGCAAGGAGGAGATTCTGTGCCTTCTGTGTTTGCAGGGGTGGGGAGGTGGCAGGGACCCAAATTGAGGCTCAGACCCACTTCCAGGGGTGCTGTGGGTGTTGATGATTACTGACATCCCCTACCCAAAAGGACAGGGGGTGAGGAAGGAGTGGAAGCACCCCACACGCAGTTCCCACCGGCATTCAGGCCTGTGCTGCTCTGACCTTGCCCTTTGCATGTGGCTCATTTGAAACCTGGAGGCGTGCACTTACATAAGCGCGTGTCCTGTGTTGGCTTCAGCTGCCGTGCAAGCATTTTCTCTGGCATTTAAGCTCCCCACCATCCATCCCAGTACTGGCCCAGGTAGCTTCCAAGTCCTGGCCACAGTAAACAGAGCTGCTCCTCCCTCTTGGTTGGTTACCTCATCTCCAGCCAGATGCTCAGCTCATCTTACTTATTTCTTACAGCCGCTGTGTATGGTTGATTCTACTAGTGAGGGCCTGAGGTTCAGGGAGGTGAAGTACGGTGTCCAAGGTCACACAGTGAGGATGGAAACCCAGGCTCCTGACTACAAAGTTGGGTGAGAGGCTGCACAAACATGGGTGTACTAGAGTTGTGGGTGGTCATGTGGTTTCTTTGGGGTGCATGCCCTAGAGAGAGGTTGGGGTAAATGGAAAGAAGCATCTCTTCTTTAGAGCCAGAGACAAATACAATTCCAGGAGGTGGCCCTGCCCCCCCAACTCTGTGCTCCCCAAAGATGGCACTGGCCAACTGCCCCACCCCTGCCTCCCCCAGTCTTCTGCTAACTTGATCCATTGCAGGATGTAACACAATAGCAATATATTGTCTTGATAAGGGGCTCTCGAGTTACTGGTGAACTTGGACTTTTTATTTTAGGAGCCGAGGTCTGGGTTGGCACTTTGTTGGAGTGACCTTGGCATGCTCAGGGAAGCCATCAGCTGAAGCAACTTTACAAGGTGCCAGTGTAGGCTCAAGGGGGCGGGCAGGGTGGGACAGCTGGCTGTATCCCTCTCTATGTGTTCTTGGTGTGACTGGCATGTCTCTGTGTCCCCGAGGCCACCACACACCTTCCTCTTTCAAGGACTGGCCATGCTGTCATGGTGGTGCAATAAGCAAACACTGCCCAGAGTCAGCACTGCAAGTGCCTGCGACCATCGTGTCCCTGGCAGTGCTACAGCAGAGTCCTGTGATGGCCTGGTCTTCCAATAGGGATGCATTTGTGTGGTCTAGCAAGATTAGACCCTGGGTTTCATTCCTAGACTGAGCGTGCAAAAGAAATCCAGCACCTGCTCCTGGCTGGCATCTGCTTCAGGAAGAGGCATAGTAGAAGTGGTGGTGGGCTGGCGGAGTCCCATGGCATGCTCACTTTGTTCCGGTGGGTGAGGAGCAGGTCCTGGCACACAGTGGAGTTTACAGGTGAGGCTGGGCTTGAGGCAGGTAGTCTGTGACAGGATCTTCAGCTGTTCCATTGTAGACCTTCCCTCAGTGGAAGAGCCAGCAGATTCTGGAACAAAGGATTTCCAGCTTCCCAAGAGGTCATGACTGGCTTACTACCAGGAGCTCAGCTGTGGGTTTGTAAGGGATGCCCTGGTCACGTTGGCTTTGACGATCCTCTGCACAGGTCCACAGTGCCCTCCCACATATGTGTGAAGGGCATATGGCCATATGCCATAATCTGCTCTCTGCAAACAGCATTGTCATAGAAACTTCTAGGTACCATTTTTTATACCTATGAGGCCTACATGATTTTTTAAACACAAGGCTTTAGAATCACTGAGCCAGTAGCCTGTCAGAGTGGGAACTGACCAGGCTACTGGTAGGACCAAATGGCTTTCTCAAGAATCCAGCAGGAAGGTTCAAGGCTGGTGGGACATACAGTAGGCTGTTTCTTCTGAGGCCATACATGGCTCCTAAGTACCCCTGGGACTGGAAAGTGAGTGTCAGGGAGAGGGAGGAACACACATGCGTCCCCAGAAGCCTCTGAGTTGATGGTGACTGGCAGTCCTGAGGATGGACACTATTCCCCACCCAGCAAGTCCCGTCAGCTCCTTTCCTGGACCCAGCTTCCTGGAAGGGTGTGTTAGAAAGAGACAAAGTGAGATCACTGGCTCCTTCTGTCCTGGGCGTGGCCTTGTCATGCTGTAGGGGTTGAGGACTGGGAAAGAGATGGTGGTGGAGAGTTTCCATGTGGACTGGTAGATGAAAACATTATCTCCTATGATTCCACAGGATTTTAGTCCCAGAGCAGAGCCTTGGTATCACACAGACACCCCACCACCACCACTACCACACCTTTCCTGCCCAGTGCTATAAATGACCTGAAGGAACTCACAGAATCTCAGAGCCTCATCCTGGAAGTGGTCAAGGAGCCTTGAGGTGCCATGGGAGGCTGGACTGGCCCTCAGTTCCCATCCTGAATCAGCGCTTCTCTTAGGAAACTTCTACAAGAAATGTACATTCAGTTCTAGGCCAGCAGGGAGCCAGTGTCTGTCCTTGGCTTGGGGACGAGTCACCTGGGTTTGTGCAGAGGCATGAGGCCTGTATCAGGTGGGCAGGGCTGGCATCTGCTGGCCACTCCACTCACCTGCCTGCCGTCCTCTCCCCAGCATGCGGCTGTGACCTGGCCGAGGGTGGCTTCTTCGTGCGGCAGGGGGAGCACATCTGCACGCGGGACTACCAGCGGCTCTACGGCACACGGTGCTTCAGCTGCGACCGTTTCATTGAGGGTGAGGTGGTGTCAGCGCTGGGCAAGACCTACCACCCTGACTGCTTCGTGTGTGCCGTCTGCCGGTGAGTGAGCACCCTCAGTCCTGCTGGCCCTGCCCCTCCCTGCCCCCATCCACCCAGCCTGGGCTCCAGTGTACCTTTATGTGCTGGGCACAGAGAGGTCCAGCAACTTGTCTGGGCTGTCCAGCAGGCTAGATAGGCAGAGCTGGCTGGGACGCAGGTGCGGGAACATTCTCAGTGTATAACATCTCCTCTGCCTGCACTTCCTCCAATTCTCCAACCTCTCCATAAGCTCAGCTCACCACAACCCTCAGCTCCCCGTCCCCAGGCCTGTCCTGGACACTGCCCCCCTAGCCTCTGCCTTATCTTGGCTCCCCATGACTGGCTACCCCCAGCCTCTATGAGGCCCCCTCCCTGGCCCCATCTCAGCTCTTCCCTACATCACTGCCTGCTGTGCCCACACCCACACAACAGCCCATCCCTGCCCACCAGGCCCCTTATCTCTAGGCTTTATCCCCTATGTATTTTTGTTCTCAGTTTGAGAGGGTTCTGGCCATATGTGGATTGTGGTCTGTGGTGAGGCAGAGCCTTGTGGTCACAGGATATGGCAGGCAGAGCAGCTTACATACTGGTGGCCCGGAAGCAGAGAGGAGGACACCTGCACTAGGAGTTTCTTCCTCTTCCCCTTCCCATTTTATTCTCTCTGGTCCTTAGCCCGGAAGATGGCACCACCATATTCTTTCCCCCTGAGTGAAGGCTTTCTGGAAACACCCTCAGAGACCCTCAGAGATGTTGCTCACGATCTCTAGGCACTTCTCAGTTCAGTCACACCGGCAGTTGAGATGAACCATCACTGGGGCAAAGATGCTGTGCAATGCACAGTTCCCAGGAGCAGAGGGTCTTGGCAGAGTGGATGGTCTTTATTGGGCATCACAGTGTCCCCATTGATGGTGCTGAAACATCCCCAAGTGGAGGCTACAATGTACCTACTCTTCTCGAGACAAGAGTCTTCATGAGCTCCTACAGATGTAGCCAGAGGCTGGTGGCCTCCAGAGTCAAACCCACACTCCCTGCAAAGTTAAAAGAACTCAGAACCCAGCCACATAGAGACATGCACCAACAACTACTCAGAAAGTAGACACTCTGACCTGAAACCAGGAGAAAGGTAACAGCCACAGGCCCCAAAATGACAACAGTGGTGACATTGAAAGGCACAGGACAGCTCAGTTGACATACTTAAGCACTGTGCACTAAACTTGGTATCAAGTTCAACTGTGCATCCCTAAACTGCAGGGGTCTGGGACAGCCAAGGGCTGCAGGACCAGCCAGCCAGCAAGTATGACAGGACTTAAAGGAGACCAGGATGGAAGACATGGGAGAGTTATAGAAGGTGCAAAAAGAAACCACTGGCAGTCTAGAAATGAAACTCACAGTTCCAGGAATGAAAATACCCTGGAAGGGAACTAATGGTGAGGCAGGCAGGCATCAAGGAAGAAAGGATTGCAACACAGCAGAACCTTGGAACACAGCAGAAGCCATCACCATACAAAGAGGGAGCTTTAGAGACCTGTGGATGCAGATAGAACTGTCTGCCTTTCCACCGGTAGATTTATCTACCCCTGTGGGTAGCAGAGACCAAAAAGTACTTGCAGATATAATGGGTGCAATTTTTCCAAATGTGAAGAAAACTGTAAGCCCCACAGGTCCATGAATCTGGAAAAAAAAATCTACAGGAGCCAGAATGAACCAACTGCCGCCAGAGCTATCTCTTATGCCGGAAACAACAAGAAGATATCAGTCAGTGCTGAAAGAAACAAACCCATCAACACAGTCCTTACCACCTCCTAAAGTCTTCCGAAAATGAAGGCGAGTCTGCTCCAGGCCGTAAGGCCTCCTCTTTTGCTGAGAATTAAAATTCTCCAGAATTGACCTCATTCATTAAAAGGTTCAAACTTAATAGTGGTGATGGTGTCTTGGCTCTGGACATGGTCAAACTCGGGGATTCTTCATGGTATCATATGTGAACAAGTCCAGCTTCAGTAAAGTCCTGGGCAACCTGCACGGCAACAGTTACAGAAGTCTTGCAGGCCAAGGGAAAATGGCACCAAAGACAACAAAACCCAAAGGCAGCTGGGTGTGATGCCACATGTCTATAATCTCAGCACTCAAGCAGCTGAGGCAGGAGGATCCCTAGTTTGAGCCCAGCCTGGGCTACACAGTGAGACCCTGTCTCAAAAAAAAAAAAAAAAATCTCAAAGCAACTCATCAGCTGGTAGCAAGCAGCCAGGACCCATGTGTCTCATGAAAGACTATAAAATCTGTAAAATGCTTTCATAACTCAATAAGTAAAGAAACTATTAACAAACAGTTTAATAGATACTTCACCAAACAATGGACACAAAAAAAGCAATGGCTTCATAAAACAGATGTCCGTTAACACCACGAGCCACTGGGGCCACTGAGACTACTTGAACACTAGCATGGCTGTAGCATAAGGTCGATAATGGCAAGGGTTGGCTTCGAAGGTATGGTTTCCATGGAGACATTTTCAGCTAGCGAGTGACCAGAAATGAGAGCACATGCACATAAAGACTTGTCAGAGTTGGCGAGATGGATCAATGTTTGAAATGCTTGCCTACAGAGCCTAACGACCCTAGTTGAAATCCCCAGTACCCATGTAAAGCCAGATGCACAAAGTGGCACATGCATCTGGAGTCTGTTGCAGTGGCTGGAGGCCCTGGTCCACCCATGGTATCTTTTTCTCTCTCTTCACTCTCTCTCTCTGCTAGCAAATAAATATTTTTTTTTAAAAAAAAAGACTTGTCAGCAAACATCCTAAACAGTGATTGGATTCAGATACCTGGGTCCAGGCAGTTGTTTGAGCACTTTCCATGCATGGATGGTGACCCTGTGATGCAGGTGTTACTAGTTAACTCCAGTTGCAAACAACCCAGCTGCCTTTCAATAGATGTGGCTTCTGCATGCAATGGAGTACTGCGCAGCCCTAAAAAGGAGAAACTAGTGCCATGAGCAACCATATGGGCAAATCTCAGAGCATGGTGTTGAACAGAACACCCCAGCTAAAGCTGTGTGTCCAACAAAGGCAGCTCTAATCCCTGGAGACAGAATGCAGCTCGTGACTGCCTGGGGTGTGGGTTGAGGGTTGTGATAGGAGAGGGCCACGGGGATTTTTGGTAGTGGTCAGATGTTCCATGGCACAAGGATAGTGATTACATGGAGTGTCCCTTTTTCAGACTATATCTCCATAAAGTGATTCAAGCTTTTAGAGAAATGGCCACTGTGTATTCACACCCCTTGGACAGGCAGTGTGCTAGCACTTTCCATGAGGTATGTCTGGGGACCAACTGATGCAAGGCAAGCTCCCAATGCAGCTGTTACTAGCCCCCACTTTGCAGGTGACAAACAGGAGCACAGAGAGGCTGTGAAACTTGTTCTAGGTTACCCAGCAGAGCTGCACTCCGAGCATAGCTAGTGACTGTCAGGGACTCCCATTCTGTCCCAGAGTCCCCATTACCTTGGGCAGATACAGTATGCTAAGACAGAGAGTGGGAGGTAGACCACAGTGCTGGCATCCCTAAACTGCAGGGGTCTGGGACAGCCAAGGGCTGCAGGACCAGCCAGCCAGCAATGTTGGGACCATGCCCAGCCAGCCTGCATGGCTCTTGGTCCCCAAGAGTGAGGACTGGTCAGGTGGGGCCCAAGGACATACCTGCTGACTCAGCCAAGTGGTATTGTGCCCCAGAGAGCAGCACTGCAAGAGAGAGAAGGGACAGAGGTGGCCTTTTGGGTGACCAGCTCTCTTGTTTTAGGCTACCCTTTCCGCCTGGGGACCGTGTGACCTTCAACGGGAAAGAATGCGTGTGCCAGAAGTGTTCCCCACCCACGTCAGTGGGCAGCAGCGCGCACCTGTCCCAGGGCCTCCGGAGTAAGTGGAGTTGGGCCTCTGGGTGGAGTGCCCTCTGCAGGACCCAGGTTGTGAGGCCAGCACAGGGGCCAGGCAGTGAACAGTAGGGGACCCATATAGGGAAGGAGACATAAACAGAACTCAATAAGCCTTTGCACAGATTATGTGCACCTCTCAGGTGCCATCTCTGCTTTTCATTCCCATACTTCTTCTGTTGTAGCCCAGGTCTCGACCACCTTCTCTTCCAGGAAGCCTTCCCAGCTTCTGTCCAGTCCTCTCCCTGTGACATTAGCACTCAGCTCCCCCTCTCTTTGTGTCTCTGTCTGTCTGTCTGTCTGTGTCTCTCTCTCTCTCTCTCTCTCTCTGTCTTCTAGGCTGACCAAAGCACTTTGGACAGGGGAGGGGGTCCTTAGATGGCTCAGAGGTTAAAGGCACTTGTTTATAAAGCCTGCTGGCCTGGGTTCAATTCCCCAGTACCCATGTAAAGCCAGATGCACAAAGTGGTGCATTCATCTGGAAATCATTTGCAGTGGCAAGAGGGCCTGGTGTGCTCATATATTCCCTCTTAAATAAGTAAGTAAGTAAGTAAGTAAGTAAGTAAATATTTCTTTTTAAAAAAGAAGAACCATAAACTCTGGGTCCTTGGGGACAAGGGTCTCACACTCCCAGAGCTGAGCCAAGCGTATATGCAGAGGTGCTTTATGGTGGTGACCTCCATTCTGATGCTGCGGATGCAGATCCAGTTGCAGTGGCTAGTGTCTTCATCTGGACATGACATTGTGTCTTACAGCTATGGAAGCTGGAAGTCCAAGGTCAAATCTCTGCCCTGGTGCCTGGCAGGGACTGCTCTGTGCTCAGCACCTGGCACCTTGAGTTGTGTCCTGCACGGTGGAGAGCAGAAGGTCTCAGAGCATCTTGCAGCCTAAGCCCTTCGACCCTATGATAGGTGCATTCACAAGGGCTGGGCTCTGGGTTCCCAGGCCACACCTCCTAATGCTGATGGGTGCTGGAGGATTCACAAACCTTCAAGCCACACTAGGGGACTGAGACTGGCAGCCTAAGGGAGTGCTGGGTGACCACAGACCCATGTGAGTGAACGGGGATGCAATGAGAACCCAGGACTGGTACTGGGGAGGCCAGAGCCAGTGAGACTCCTCCCTTGCCATGCTGAGCGTCCCAATGCCTGGGAAGGAAGTAAGCCCTCCTGTTCAGCTGCAAGGCCAGGGGCCAGACAGTCCAGGGTCAGGGCCCCTGCCCGCCACCTCTCTGGCCACACATCCTGGGCCTATGACCTGTCTGGTGAAGCCCCATAGCCCAGGAGGTTGGATTATGATCAGTGCCTGCCCTACAGCTGCCCTAGGTTCTTCTCTTACATAGTTCCTTCATGAGCTGCCAGCTTTGGTCTGACTTTGTGGTCATTGTCCAGTTCAGAGCTCTGGCAGGTCTGAGCTGCCAAAGGTCAGAGTCAGAGTTGGCCCAGAATCTGAGGACCTGGGGTACCCTAGCAGGAGCAGGCAGCTCTTACCCATGCCCACTCTCAAGCTCCCAGCTGAGGCTTCCCGTGCCACCTGCAGTCCTGGTTGCCTCCAGGAGTCACCAGTAGGCCTTGAGCTTGAACTCCATAACCACATCTTCTGGAAGAGGGAATGACTTCAGGAACAGGAACCAAAAGTTCCAGAAGGGTCATATTAGGGAAGAGGCCAGGTC
The DNA here is from genome assembly GCA_036346955.1 of Dipus sagitta. Lineage (NCBI taxonomy): Eukaryota > Metazoa > Chordata > Mammalia > Rodentia > Dipodidae > Dipus > Dipus sagitta. The sequence goes on along the minus strand of CM070781.1, from coordinate 1,642,780 downwards.
AGTCTCCTCACAGCTGATGGCAGAAGTGCACCCAGTGCTCACAGGCAGGGGACAGCTGTCATTGGAATGCCTGGTGAGTCTTACTCAGTCTGCTAAGGAGATCCCAGGCAGGCAGTAAATAGCCCTTATGGGACTCTTGTCATGGATGGCACTGCACATGACTGTGTTGGGCTCTAGGTATGTTTACAGTGAGTACTGCATTTCCATGACAACACCTCTATTGCAACTTGCAGGGAGTAGGATGGTTATGAGAGCCAACTGACCTAGGACCCCCCACTCCCCACACACTGGACCCAAGCAGAGAAGCAGAGACACAGCCCCATAACCCAACTCTTACTGCAGCAGTATGAGGTTGAGATTAGGCTGAGGGAGGCAGCCAGGCCAACTAAGTAGGTGTCACCCCTACATGCATTTATTTATTCATCAAAAGTTCCCTTCACACCTGGGGTCTGCAACAATATTTGCTCTCTAGGAACAATTTTTAACCCATAAAATGAGCCTCTTTTGGGTTGGAAAGGTGGCTCAGAGGGCAAGGTCACTTGCTGTGCAAGCATGAGGACCAGAATTGTATGAGACCCCAGCACCTACATAAAAAAGCAGGTGTGGGGCTGGAGAGATGGTGTAGTGGTTTGCCTATGAAGCCTAAGGACCCAGGTTCAAGTCCCTAGAATCCACATAAGCCAAATGCACATGGCGGTACATGTATCTGGAGTTTGTGTGCAGTGGCTGGAGGCTCTGGCACACCCATTCTCTCTCTCTCTCTCTCTGTCTCTCTTTCTCTGCCTCTTTCGTAAATAAATAAATAAACTTATTTTTTTCAAAAAGCTAGGTGTGGCCATACACACTTTTAATTTCAGTGTTGATGAGAGGGAGACAGGAGGATCACTGGGGCTTGCTGGTCAGCTAGTCCAACTATAAAATGACAAACTTCAGGTTCAGTGAGGGACTCTATCTCAGGGAAATAAGATGGAAGAATGATAGAAGAAGACATCCAGAGTCCCCCTCTGACCTTAGTGCACATCTGCACACATGTGCATACAACACACACCACATACTGTACACAGAAGGGAGGGAGGGAGGGAGGGAGGATGGAAGAGGAAGGAAAGGGCTTCCCTTTCACAGGGCACAGGGAGGTCACTTGCCTGTGGTCACAGAGCTGGTAAGAGGAAGAGCTGATGGTTGAGCCCCAGCAGTGGACTCGGGTCTACTTCTCAGACCCCTCCTAAGGTGACCTGTCCTCTGATGTCCATGATAGCCTGACTTCCTTGTGTACACAGAAGCCAACCATGGCTCAGATGAGGCTGCTTACTTCCAGCTTGGGGCTAGATTTCTCTGAGGTGGTGGCTGTCAAGGCAGGAGGGTTAGCAGCATCCCAGCTCTGCCCACTGCATGCCTGGAGCCCTGTCCCTTTTTGGAGCCATCAAAATGTGCTCTAGAAATTGTCAACAGACCCCTGGAAATGAATCACCCTTTTGGAAGCCAGTGACATGGCTCAGATCATGGTTGGGAAGGGCACAGCTGAGGAAAGCCACCTAGAGCGTGCACATCCTGGAGACAGCGCCTTCAGGCCCTGTAGTGGTCCCTCTGGTGGGAGCTGGCTGTGGGGAAGGGTGCAGGTGGAACGGGGCAGTGCCTAGACTGGAGAGGGCCCTTTCCCCTCACCCTGGCTGCCACTCACTCTCTTACTCCTTCACTGAGTGTTAGTCATCAAGCCCTAGCCTGGGCTGGGCATCTGGGGTCCTCAGCTCCCTTTCCCTCAGACCCCTGGATCTTAGAGCTTAAGTCTAGTTTTCTCTTGTTTTCCAAAGTCACAGATACACTTGAACACTGTGATAATTTAGGAAATTCAGAACTTGCCCAACAACATTGTGGGATTTGAATCTTTACTTTTTTTAATTATCTTTTTTACTTGTAAAAACAATGACTGAGGTCTCTTTCTAAGAGCACAGTGAAACCATGTACTAAGCAGAGACTTTGAGCCCCATTTTGCATGCCAGCCTCTGAGCCTGGTCCTGCTCAGTCCTCACTGTGGGGGCTCCTGTGCATGCTTACCCTAAGGTACCTTAGGGTTCCATCTGTGTCAAGCTCCAGCACATAGCCATGCCATACAGACATGCTCACCAGTGTATAACCTCCCCAAATGTGTTCACACCCATAGATGCTCGCAAACATGTATGTAGACACACATGTGCACACAGAAATAGTTATATGTCCAAAGTCACACATATTAACCCACACATTCACACAGAATCACACATGCACAGAGATGTGGGTACACACATATGTGTGTGGACACGTGTGCAGCTGGCCATCTGTCACTTCTGTAACTATGGATTCAATCAAGTGTTTAAAAAGCAAATTGGGCTGGGATGGAGCTCAGTAGGTAAAGTGCTTGCCTGTCACACATGAAGCCCTCGTTTGATCACCAGCACTATACAAAGTGGACATGGTAGTATACATGCCTATAATCCAGCGTTCAGGAAGTAGAGGCAGGAGATTCAGGAGTTCAAGATCTTGTTGGCTACATAGTGAGTTTGAAACCAGCCTGGAATACATGAGAAGAAAGGAAGGAGGAGAGAAGAAGGGAAAAAGAAATGTAACTTGTGTCTATTCTGAGCCTGTGCAAATGTCTTTCTTTTTTTAATATATATATATTATTGACAACTTTTATACTTACAGACAACAAATCATGGTATTTCCCTCCTCTCTTTCCTTCATAGTTCTGCTCTCCATCATATCCCTTCCCTCTCTCCATTAGTCTCTTTTAATTTGATGTCATCATCTTTTTCTCCTATTATGAGGGTCTTCTATAGGTATTGCTAGGCACTGTGAGGTCATGGATATTGAGGCCAATTTCTGTCTGGACAGTTGTATGTAAGGAGTGGTACCCTTCCTTTGGCTCTTACATTCTTTTTGCTACCTCTTCTGCAATGGACCCTGAGTCTTGGAGGGTGAGATGTTTCAGTGCTGGACACTCCTCCATCCCATCTTCTTAGCACTATGTTGCCTTTTGGGTCATCCCAGTGGTCATCGCCATCTGAAAAGAGAAGCTTCTCTAACCAGAAGTGAGAGTGGCATTAATATATGAATATGAATATTAAGTGTAGTGCTTTCAGGGCAATTTGATGAGAGTAATATATACCTTTATCCAGACAAGAGCAGGCTTTATACCCCTAAGGCTCATGACCTCCCTGCCATAGGCGTTTGATTAGGTTTTCAGTACCAGACATGTATTCCCTCCCATAGAATGGGCCTCTAGTCCAATTAGAGAGCAGTTGGTTTCACCCAGAGCAGACATGCCACTATTGCACTTGTTCAGTAATTTGGCCTATCTGGCAAAACTTGAGGCTTCCGGTGTCCACTGTTTTCACTGCTGATGACTTCTGTTTTCCATAAGGCTGCATACAGTGCAGGTTTTTCCAGCTTTCAGTTGGCTGGTCTACAGGGAGAAGGTTTTCTGCTCAGCACCAGCTTGATTTCTCAGTGACTTTGCCACTCAGGCATGTGAAGCCTTCAGCAATAGGGTTTTCTCTTTCTCATGGGAAACCAAGGGCCTTGGCAATAGCCTATAATGTTTTGGAGGCAACAGGGACCTCCCTGGTCAACAACTCACTGGAAGGTATCCCATCTCTGGCACTGAATTTTTTCTAGTAAAAATCTATGGCTTCTGGATGTGCCATTATTCAAGAAAGTAGATTTTCATATGCCTTATTCAGAATACCTTGAATTTTGATTGACCCTTTTTATACAGTCTGTTCCCCTGACCTCGCTTAGGGGCCTTTCCTCTCCCTGTAATCTGTTCTTCTACTTCCATATATACAATACCATTCCCCAAATTTTGTTTATTTTTATTTATTTATTTGAGAGCAACAGAGAAAGAGAGAGAGAGAATGGGCACACCAGGGCCTCCAGCCACTGCAAACGAACTTTAGATACATGTGCCACCTTGTGCATCTGGCTTATGTGGGTATTGGGGAATCAAGCCTCGAACTGAGGTCCTTGGGCTTCACAGGCAAATGCTTGACTGCTAAGCCATCTCTCCAGCCTGCAGATGTCTTTCTTATCATTACTGCTAGTCCACTCAGTGTACTGATTACTTAAATGGCATCTGGATGCACCAGCTAACACAGGCTGCCAGAGAGGCTTCACACATGAGGGAGGTATGAACAAGTTTGCATGCAAATGCTATGTCACTTCCTAGAGGGACTGATATCCTGGGTAGGGGGTGGCCTGAAACCAATCTCCTGGATGCTAAGGGACAACTGTATCTGTCCACATGCCTGCAACACATACCTGTAGGTCCTTTCACATAGGAAAACACCTGATTGTACCATACACACATGCATCTTCATTGCATACTCTACACAACACGTGGCTCACACTGCTAGATCTCTGCCCCTCTCTCCCCTTGTCTGCCCACCCTTGCTGATGGCACCCACACATCCATTAATGAGTGACAATGAGTGACACTGGCTTTCCAGTGTGGAAGATTCCTGAGTGGGGGGACTGGGAACAGCTGGTTTAACAGAGTAGGGCCAGGATCCCAGGCTCAGGGCCCCAGGGACATGGACCAGGGGGAGCACAGCCGAGTAAGGAGGGACATGGGGGAGGCTGGTCAGGAACTCAGACCTGACTGTTCACCATAGGATAAAGAGGTCCTAGAGGGATGGGCAGGTCAATATACAGAGGGGAGAAATTCTGGGCTAGCTTCCTGGCTGAGCCTGAGCTGGGCCCCAGAAGAACAAGGGACAGAAAGAGAGTGGAGGGATGAAATATCCTTTACACAGGGGCCTCAAATGGTCAGAGAGGAGCTGGGACCATGTGGGCCACAGAGGCTTCCTGGGAAGGGAATGTAGGCAAGTGAGTGTGTGGAACAAGGAGTAGAAGTGATGGAGGCAGGCTGGGTCTCAGAACTCTCCTGGGCGGTTCATTTTCCCCTGGTAAGGAAGGCTCTACCCCCAGCAGAGGATGAAGCACTTAGATTGCATACTACCACAGTACTCAGCCCTCCCTCAGGCCAGCTCCACACCAGTGGCCCCTCTCTGTGCCCGGATGTTTATGATTTCTGGAAGGCAGGGTCTCCTCTTCGTATGCATTTCCCAACTCCAGCTGGGCTGCAGGAGCAAGCTTTGCCATGCTTTGTCCATGGGCACCAGTCAGCTGCCATTTGAGAGGGTCTCAGCATGCCTCTGTGGTGTCCCTCTGTCCCTCGCTTCTGGGACTGCTCCAGGTGTTTTTGTGGGATCTGAGAGCAGCAGGGTTGAGGTGCTTATGAAGGAACCACACCTCTCTAGGTCACCCCAAGTGTACCCTTGATGGAGTTGTTTGGGCATGTAGTACAGGCCCCTGGGCCCACGGTGAGGAGATCTGTCTTGTTCTCTTCTAGGCTGTGGAGGCTGCGGCTTAGAAATCAAGAATGGCCAGGCCCTGGTGGCTTTGGACAAGCACTGGCACTTGGGCTGCTTCAAGTGCAAGACCTGTGGGAAGCTCCTGAATGCAGAGTACATCAGCAAGTAAGGGGGCTGGGTGCCAGCCGGGCACAATACAGCTCAGTCTTGTGGGGGGTGGGAGTGCCAACCACCTCCCTGTTATCTCAGGGTCCCACTGCCAGGTCAGAACCCAGGGCTAGGGCCTGTGCTTTCCTCACCTCCTGTACCTTCCTCCCCTGCAGCCCTTGATTAAATGGGCCACAGAGTCTCTGGCTTGTCTGTGGGTAGAAGCAGAGGAGAGGGTGTGCCAGCTCTGACTTTGCAAAACCTCTGCCCTCCTTGGGGCCTGGCATATCACCACCTCCACCCACCTGGTGATGGAGCAGCCTGCAGGTGCCAGCCACAGGGACCCAGAAAGGAAGGCTGGCTGCCCCACAGTCAGGGATGGGGACCCACAGGCATGTGCACCTGTGCTCCACAGAGCTGGCCTTTGGGATAGCAGCCTGCCGTCTGGCTCAGCATTCCCCAGGCTTCAGTCAAGAGTGCTGGGCTGGTTGGAGAGGAGCATGGGTTATTGAAGGCTCTAGAGAGCTTCCTGGGTGATCTGACTTGAGCAGAGGTGCCTTTTCACCCTGCGATCGGGGAGCTGAGGTAAGAGGATCCCTGCAGTGCAGGTGAGGTAAGTTAAAGAGGAAACTTGGAAGAGTGACCTAATCCCCTGAGCTCAAAGAGGGGCCCTTCTGGGGCCTTCCTGACAGCTGTGACCAAAAACTGTCCTGCTCTTTCTCCATGCTCTGATGGGTTGGAGCTGGCTCAGAGATGATGGGGATGGGGGAATACTATGATTAAATGTCACAGGTTGGAGCACACATGTGTGCCGACAGGGGCATATACATGGGGTCCCAGCAGGGTTTTGCATGTCCCCACACCAGCATCTTGTCCAGGTTGACAGTATACTCTTGTGTGTTGTGTCACAGGGGACTGGGTGGAGGACACAAGACAATAGCATGTGAGCCAGTTAACATCCCAAAATGAAATGTTCTAAGGCAAAATCCCCAAACCAAGGTAAACGTATACCCAGGTATACATACCTGTGAAACCCCAGTCCCTTGGTTTCTGTCACGCCAGCACTTTGAAATAAAAGTACCAGTCCCACAGGTACCACCCCCCATGGTGTTGGTGGCTCACCCACACCAGCATGTTACTTAGCAGCCTCCAGAACATGCCAGAATTAAGGCAGTAGGAATGCTGGTGTTGCCATGGAGATGGTATCTAGGAACTTCCTGGGTTGCTGCATATATACAGGTTTGTGGATTCGCAAGTCTGCATCCCTCCTTTATCAAAAGCAGGGCCACATCACCCTCTCTTCAAGGTGCCTCTGAGACCAGTGGAGAGTAGTCACATAGAGGAACCCAGCCCTGGTGCAGGCCTCCTGGGACCTCACAAAGGCTTTGAAGGAAAGAGGGTAGTGCTAGTTTAGTCTCACCAAGAGTGGAGGACTCTGCAGGAGATCAAGGCCAAGCTAGCAATAGCAGCCAAGAGAGGGGCATGCATTAAGAGTGGCAGGTGTCCCCTTTCTGTCATTTCCACACTCAAATCCATGGCTGAATGAGAACTATGGCTCACAATGATGGTGGTCTTGGCCACTGACTTACAAGTTTTTGCCATGGGTCAGGCCTTGGCCACACTTTCTCTTATGTAGTCCTTACTATTATTTCTCCCATTTTACTGATGGGGAAGCTGAGGCTCAGAGAAACTAAGTGACTGGCTTAGTGGCGCATGCTGGAACATGGCATTGCCTCCTGCCTAGCAGCTTCTTCCCACGTTAGTGCGGCCACTGGGCCACTCCACGATGCCCTGAGCTGTCCCTCTTGCATGGCCATTTGTCTGGTGTGAGGCTCAGAGTGGTGAGGAGATACAGGTGAGCTATAGGTGTCTTGGCCTCACTATTTCCCCATGATTCTGGGTCGACAGGCTCTCCGCACCGTAATGTGAGAGCAGAGTCTCGCTCACCCAAGGCGCGGCTCCCAGATCTGTGGTCTCTCTACACTCATTCCCACTGCTTCCAGCAACACCTGGTGCTGAAAATGTGCTAGAGGGACACACCTTGCAAGCCTCTACGTGTAGCCTGTGCCTGCACATTTCCATGTCCCATCACACCTGCCACCAGGCTTCTTGTCACCCATGCTTTGTTCTCAGGGTGGGTGCCCTTGTCTTACACCCGCTCAGGCTAACATTTTCCTGTGGCTCCAGGTCAGGACTAGGAAGGAAACCCAGGTCAATGGAAATACCTTTCGCTCCCCAAAAGGGGCTTTTATTTCTCAGCTCAGCCTGCTGGCCCCTGACTCCTCCAATGTGGGCTGGCCTGGCCTCCATGTGTCCATCTGGGATGTGGGATGGTTATCATAGTTTTGGTGGGATGGTGTGTGTGGATGGCCAGTGAATGCTACCTGCCTAGGCATTGTCCCTTGGCATAGGAAGAAGTGGGCATGCCCCCTTGTTGACAGTAAGTCCTCCTGTGAGACTTGTTGCATCTTGGGGGGCAAATGCCCAGCAGATCTGAGGGTTGACCCTGCCCTATCCTGACTGCATGTCTCGTTGCAGAGATGGGCTGCCCTACTGTGAGGATGACTACCACACTAAGTTTGGTATCCGCTGTGATGGCTGCGAGAAGTTCATCACAGGCCGCGTGCTGGAGGTGAGTGGCCTGCGCCTGGGCTGGACCTGCTGTGAGGGCTGGGTTACTTGAGGTTTGTCCTGGACCCTCTAGGTATCTCTTTTCTGTGCCCTGAGCCGGTTACAGCCACTGAACTTATTTCTGTCAATCCACAGTTCACATTCCTTTCATGTAGACAGACTATAGGCGTGCTCATCATATGTGACTGTGTTTTGACATGTGTCAAACCTCACATGGCGCCCTCTAGGTTTTGACTTCAGTAAATAAGACTGTGATGAACCTCTTTTCTAAGGCTTTGCTTGCCTTCCTAGCCTTCTCCAGACCAGTTTGGACATGTAGAATCTGGGTCAAGACTATGATGTTTTCATGGTTCTTAACAGTTACTGTCAACTACTTTCCAGATCCTCCTGGTGGTATGTGCCCTCTTCTGACTCAGGCTTTGCCCACCAGATGGGCAGAAACACTGCTTTGACTCAGTTCTGCTTTCCCCAACCCCTGGGGGGAGGCAGGGTCTGTTCTGCCTCTTTTGCCCATTTATAGTTCTTACATTTTCATTCTCTTTCATAAGCATTGTCTATTTATGTGTTGAGATCTTCAAGCTGTTTATGTGAGTGGGTTGTATGGTAAGATTGTGATGTTCTTGTCTGCCCTGTGTCCTGGGAGGTGACAATGCCTGGCATTTATATAGGCATCCCCTGGACATGGCCAGCTTGTCCCCCTCCACCACACACCTGGGACATTTTCCCTTTCCCACACATGGCCACTTCCACCTTCCCTGGAGCCTTCACCTGCCCATCCTCCTCCCAGCCTTCCCCTACCCCAACCCCCACAAAGGCTTCCACCCCAGCAATTTTATTTTTCTTAGTATTCTTATTTTTTGAGCCAGAGTCTCCTCAAACTCCCTATGTATCTCCCTCAGCTGGCCTTGAACTCCTCCTTCCTCCTCTGAGGCTGTATACCACCATGTGTTAAAACAGCTTAAGTATTTCTCTTTTTAATAGTTTATTTTTATTTGTTATTTGGCAGAGAGAGAGAGAGAGAGAGAGAGAGACAGACAGAGACAGAGAGAATGGGTGCACCAGGGCCAACAGCCACTACAAATGAATTCCAGACGCATGTGCTACCTTGTGCATCTGGCTTACGTGGGTCCTGGGGAATTGAACCAAGGTCCTTTGGCCTTGCAGGCAAACACCTTAACTGCTAAGCCACTTTTCTAGTCCAAGTGTCTCTTATTAAAAGAGCATCCGCTGTTTCCACTAGGGTGGAAGCCCCTTTTGGGCTATAGCTGCAGCTGGAGTCCATAGTTTCTTTCCTCCCTAGCATCTTGCCTTGCCTCCCTGCCTCTCTGTGTCCCTCTGCACAGCACTCTGCCCTCTCTTCTGGGAACCTCCCACCTAGGAAACTGGGTCCCCTTGGTCTCCTCTTACAGTTCCAGGGCTCCCACTGACCTGCTAATCTTCTTAAGTCTCCAAGAAACCTCACATTAGATAAGACTTAGCTGTGCACCTGGGCGACTCTGCAGCTGTCTCTCTGTGACCCGCTTTTTAAGTGCAAGTGGCTCTAGAACTCATCCAGGCTGCCCCACACCTCCTGGCTTAGGCCAGGCCAGAAATGTAGGGGCTGCCACATGACTTGCCCTTGTTTCTAGGACTCAGTCACTGTTGCGATTGCTGCTACAGGTGTGGGAGCCTGACCACCTTCACCTAGACAGGCTCTGGCCTGGACAGGCAGAGCTGGCCCAGCTTGACTGCCCTGCAGTGAAGGAGTCTGTAAGTACTCGTCCAAGACTTGCCCCCAGCTCCTCACTGCTACTTCAGGATAACACATGGGGAGAAGACCTCCCTATGGGGCCATTGGTGCCCCCATGCATTCTGAGGGAAAGTGCACCCCACTTCTGCAATGTGAGCATCCCTGCCATGTAGCCCTGGGTCAAAAACTGGCATAGAGAAATGGCTTAGTGGTTAAGGGTTAAGGTACTTGCCTGCAAAGCCCGAGGACCCATGTTCAACTCTTTAGATCCCTGTAGATCTTTGGATCCATGTAGATTACTCTTTAGATCCCACATAAACCAGATGCACTCAAGGTCACACATGTGCACAAGGTGACATACACGTCTGGAGTTCGATTGTAGTGGCTGAAGGCCCTGGCATATCAACTCTCTCTCTCTCTATCTCTCTATCTTGCTTGCTCCCACTCTTGCTGTCTTGCATAAAAATAAAAAGGCCAGTTTGTTGGGCTTGCCTCAGAAAAAAATGGGACTGGGTGTTGTAAAGGATTTTGAGGGGTACTCTGGACTGTGTGGACTCTGTGGCCCAGCTGCTAGGAGCTGAGCATTCTGGGTTTTTTCTCTGGAGGTACTGGATAGAGGGCCTCCAGGGGAGATGCTTTTGTTTCCCTCTGCTGGGAGGCGAATGTGCCACTGTGGTGCTGTGGCTGAGTAGCACTGCAGACTCTGCAAAGCTCTGAGCAACCTCCTGGCTGGTGCGAGGCGGGAGCTGCGGGCGGGCGGAGGCAAGCCAGCTCTGCAGAAGGGAACTGCGCTGCGGTGGCACTGCCTGACTCCGGGCCAGGCCGACTGGCATCCAGCTGGTGACATTGGGCTCTTGGGGAATCTGCAAGAACAACTGACAGATCTGAAGAAAGAAGAAACGGAACCAGAGTCCAGAGGCTGGCTGAGGGTGAGGTGATACCATCAGGGCAGGCAGTCCAGGCTTAAGCCCTGGAGGAGGGCTGGGGACCCAGCAATTGCACTGAGGCTAGTGTCCAGGCACCATGCTGGTAGGGAGTCTGGTAGGGTGGCAGGAGCTGGTGGGCACTGTGCTGGACCAGGTAGGTGAGCTTGTGTGTGAGGTCCCCAGAGTCACCTGTTGTTTTGTTTTTTCCCCCCTAAGATGCTTGTCAGCACTCCAAGCTGTCTTGTGTGGAGCCTGAGCAGGAAGGCCTCCCGGGCTCATCTTCTCTGTGCTTGTGTGAAGCTGGCATGGTGCCATCTTAAAATGCTAAGTGTCTGCAGCACTGCCGCAAAGTGTGCACTCCTGGTGGTGGGGGCCCCTCCTCCTCCTGCTTATCTCTGCCATTTCTAACAGTGCCTCTTGGGTCCTGTCTCTGGCCACTTTCCTGATGAACCTGCACCATGAGGCTTTTGCAAGGTCGGGAGAGGGACTGACATGGACAGCCGGGAGTGGGCACTGCCCCCATGCTTGGCTGCTGACTGACAGGGCTGGGGTCACCCCACAGAGACAGGTGTCTGACTTGAATTCACAGGGCGCCACTTGGAGCTAGATAGAGGAATAAGGGGAGCTGTCCCTGGAGGTGCTCGGAATCTGGTCCTTAAGCAGCTCACCGTATCTGATCTGTTTCCTCTCCCTGCCAAAGGGAGTAAGTGAGAGGGATAGGGTTCTAACTCAACTCCTTCCTCTGTTAACCCTGAGGCTGATGGCTCTGTCTCCATGGTAATAAGAAGCCCAGGTCTTTGTGAGAACACTAATTAATTCCTTCCCCGATTCTTCCCTACCTCCATTCCTTCGTTCTTTTCTCCTTTCCTTCCACATTTACTCTTTTTTGTGTGTTTTTTTGAGGTAGGGCTTCACTCTGGCCCAGGCTGACCTGGAATTCACTATGTAGTCTCAGGGAGGCCTCGAACTCACGGCGATCTTCCTACCTCTGCCTCCCGAGGGCTGGGATTAAAGGTGTGTGCCACCACGCCCAGCTGGTTGACTCTTGATGCACTTACTATGTTCTGGGCTCATAGAAATAAAGGGGACAACGCCCTGACCTGCAGGATGAGTAGTTATACATAGAGCCCCTACAGGAGAAGGGGCCACCCAGAGTGCCGGCACAGGGCCACACAAACATGTTTCCATACCCTACTCCTGTGTTCAGAGTACTCCAGGGCGTGGCTTCTGTCGCCTCATTTGGTCCTCCTGCAAGGCTTTCCTTCCCCCACAAGCATGCACCCATTATCATTGACAGAGCCAGAGCCACATCTCCAAACAGACGCATGCATTTCCTGAGGATGGCGGAAAGGCAACTTCTTGAGGCCCCTCCAAAGAAACCCAAATATGGTTATAGCTTATCATAAAATAACAATGAAACCACTCCTAGTGAATCCCACCACAGTCTAGCCAGCATTAAGAATCCATCCTTTTAATTTTATACACACACACACACACACACACACACACACACCACAGAGAGACACACAGGTATGGGCACATACCCAAACAGAGAGTCCACACAGAGACTCTTGTAGACATAAATGTACAATGCCCAGAGATACACCACACACAAGCATACATAGTGATGTGTACATAGGCAGCATAGGCACACAGGTGTATACACAGGTACACACAGGCAGACCTGCACACTTGCCTTCAGCCGCTTCATTGTGTTCCTGCTTCATACTGTGACCAACACCACACAGGGCCTCCAGTCCTTTTCCTCATACACCACCCACAAGCCTCAGAAGCTTCCACAGTCATGTTCCTGGCTATGTGTTTGAGGGAACCAGGACACTTTGTGACAGGCCCCGAGTCTTGATGCAAGTGTGAATACTACCCTAGGCTGGGCTCCTCAGCTGTTTCCACACATGGTTGGCAGAAACCTCTTTCCCCAGGAACTACATGTCCCCCTACAGAACACCTTTTATGGGTACCTTCCTGTATGGGTCCCTGATTGGCATGTAGGGAATGGTGGATGGCATAGCTTCCTAAGCTGAGTTTCTAGGTGGAGCTATGATGAGACTGAAGGAGGGGAGAGAGGCACCAGTTATGCCTGTATTGCTGACAGATGCTGAGAAGTGAGGAGGCATGTGAGGTGGCTGGGGAGGGATGAGTGCAAGGATAGAGCTGGGGGTCTGGGAAGGGGACTGCAGACCTTCCGAGGCTTTGCTGGTCATGCAGAAAGTTGGTCTCTCTCCTTTTAAAAAATATTTATTTATATGCAGAGAGAAATGGGGAGAGGGAAAGAGAGGGAGGGAGAGAGTGGGCACACCAGGGCCTCTAGCCACTGCAAACGAACTCTATCCAGATGCATGTGCCACTTTTTGCATCTGGCTTTATGTGGGTAGTGGTGAATAGAACCCAGACCTTCACATTTTGAAAGCAGGTGCCTTTAACCGCTGAGCCATCTGTCCAGCCCCGGGCTCTCTTTTTGAGGAGAAGTGGCTCTTACAAGCTCTCAAGTGGAAGAGATCTGGGGACTCCATGCCACCACTGCCATCAGACATCCCTGGGTTTTGCAGTATTTGCTCAGAGTCTTGAATCTCTTCTTTGTAAATTTGGTTTTCTCCATGTACTATAGAGAGGTGGCTCCTTCTTCCCAGGGTAGGGAAGGACATACTCGCTCTGTGGTTCCTAGGAGAATTCAGGTATGTCAGACTTTTATTAACCTTTGGATTCAGTTCTGGAAATTCCAAAAGAATCTAGAAGCCAGGCATGAAGGCACCCACACCAGTAAGCTAGGCACTTAGCAGGTGTAGGCCAGAGAAATATGAGTCTAAGGACAGTCTGGGCTACATAATAAGATACTGTCTCAACAAACTACAGGCTAGAGATGTTGCTCAGTGGTCAAGCACTTGCCTAGCAAGGACAAGACTCTTGAAACATTGCAAAAGATAAATAAGAATATGGGCATGCACAGAAAATACCTTGCACTCCAAGCAGCTACCTGCAGGCCCAGTCCTGCTCTCCATGGGCAACCCAGGGAGGACCCAGAGGCAGTAAGTGGTGTGGCTGAGTCTCTAGGGAGTGGAGATTACTGGCTTCATCAGATCCCATGGTTGGATCCAAAGGGGGAGGGGTACTGGCCTCAGGTGTATGAGGCCCAGGCTGAGAAGAGCTGGTCTGTTTCTGCTGGTCCAGGCAGGAAGGGGTCTCTTGCTCTAACCTGTAGGGTGGTGAGGCAGTGTCCTAGAGCATGGGGCCTCTGCCTCACTTCTGTGTGCTGGCCCTATGGGTCTGTCTCTGAAGACCTGCACATTGGCCTGACCCTGGTGGGCTCCTGAGGCCCTGAGCACCTATAGGATGTTTACACCACCCTCACCAGCCTTCATCTGTCTTGCTAAATGTGACAGTCCCCTGTCGGAAGGCACAGGTATTCTAAAACTGCACAATGAAAAAATTTACCAGTTTCTACTTCACTTTTCAAATCCAAGCCATCTGTCTTCTGGGGAGCCAGGGGTGGTTGTACAGGCATTCAGCACAGAACTCACCCAATGCTGACAGAGTGCCCCAGGACTCCAAGAGCCCCATTGTCCCATCCCAGCCTTAGTAGTAGGAGCTGCCTCTCTTATAGTCATGGACTCAGGCACATTGATCCATGAGTTAGTACACGAAGTCTAAGCCACATGCAAGAAGTGAGTGTTCCAGGCAGGAATCATCATTGGAGCTTGGGCTGTGATTCTGGTATGGGCCTGGACATCTGCAGGCTCATTACCTCGGTGGGGCTCACAGCCCATGATGTCTCCCATGACACCAGGGCCCAAGACCTTCCACGACATTCCACAATTCTATCACAGATGGATCATTCCAGAATATGGGACATCCTTAAGATGTGACTCAGTCATTGACTATTATACTTTACAGATGCATACTATCCTCCAAGAGTGGGGACTCTGGCTGCACCTGGCTGTGAGGCTTGTTCCCATGAAGTTGAGGTGGTGTGGTCAATGAGAGGTGCTGGGACAGTGGCTCATGTGGCTCTGACTCGATCACATGTGGAGACAGCCATGTGCACTGGCCATCTGGAAAGGCACTCGCAAGTAGGAAGTGCTCTGTGGCCCATCTCCATATCTCTACCCTGGAGGTAGGAGGACAACTGGACATGGGGACAGTGAGGGCTCAGGGAACCCATGCTGCCAGTCTCCGAATTTACAGGGGCTTAGCTAGAGCCAGTCTGTGTGTCCCGAGGCCATAGGCACCTTCAGAAGGCAGTTTCTGGTTCAGGCTGGGAGTCTGTGTGTCCTGAGGACACAGGCACCTTTGGGGGGTTAGTCTCTGGCTCAGGCTGGGGATCTTCCCACTTGGCTGGAGTCTTGGCCTCTTTTTACTTGGTGCTTAGGTCTTAAATAGGTCTCCCAGCCTCTCTGAGTCTCAGTTTCCTCATCTGAGCAGTGAGAATAGAGGAGAATCCTCACCCAGAAGATGGACATGAATGCACATGAAGCTCCTGGTACAGTGCTTGGCATGTGACCAATGGTGACAAGGTCACCATCGGGGACCAGCCTCTTCCGTATACTGGAGTAGAGGCTATAGCTTGCACTTAGCTACTAGACACACACACCTGCAGATATTAGGGCTGTCTACAGTTGATGACACAATGAATTCAAACCTCCTCTTCTCTCTAGTTCCAAAACTTTTCCACAACCCCCAAAGGACTCCCACCCTATAAGTGGTTACTCCCTGTTCCCTTCTCCTGGTCCCTGACTCTGTCTTTGTGGGCTTGGTGAGTCTGTCACTTTTTTTTGTTGTTGTTTGTTTTTTAGAAGTAGGGTCTTAATCTAGCCCAGGCTGACCTGGAATTCACTATGTAGTCTCAGGGTGGCCTCGAACTCACAGCAATCCTTCTACCTCTGCCTCCCGAGTGCTGGGATTCAAGGCGTGCACCACCACGCCCGGCCTTGGCTTGGTGATTCTGGATGTATCTTGGGAGTTACGCAGCTGGCTGCAGCACACGTGCACACTTTTTCCTTTCTTTTCCACAGCTACATGGTGTTTACTGAATGGAAGTACCATGCCCACCCCCAGTCCTTGCAGTGCACATGTGGTCGTTAAACCTTTATCTCCCCGAGTGCTGGGGGCTGGGCCCAGGGCTTTGCACTTGCTAGGCAATTTGGATCTGGGCAGTGTGTATCCTGCTACATGAAGTGAATGTCATTTGGAGTTTTTTTTTTTTTTTTTTTGGTTTTTCGAGGTAGGATTTCACTCTAGCCCAGGCTGACCTGGAATTCACTATGGAGTCTCAGGGTGGCCTCGAACTCACGGCGATCCTCCTACCTCTGCCTCCCGAGTGCTGGGATTAAAGGCGTGCGCCACCACGTCCGGCTTCATTTGGAGTTTTTGTGTGGACATTGTTTTCATTTCTTGACATCCTTAGACAGCAAGGAGTGAATTCCTGGTTTGTTTGATGAGTCTGTGTTTGAGTTTCTTTTTTACAAAATTATTTATTTATTTGTAAGCAGAGAAATACACACACATACAAAGAGAAAAAGAGAGTATGGGCACATTAGGGCCTCCGGCCACAGCAGCAAGGTACAGATGCATATGCTACTCCATGCATCTGGCTTACGTAGGTACTAGAGAATCAGACTTAGGTTGTCAGGCTTTGCAGGCAAATGCCTGAACTGCTGAGCCATCTTTCCAGCCCTGTGTTTGAGTTTCTGAGGGACTCCACCCTGCTCTGCTCTTTTCTGTCCCACCACTAGGCACAGGTGCAATTCCCCATGGGCTCACCAGCGTGTCTGGCCCTTTCAGTCATTTTTGTGACTCTTGTAGCTGTCCAGCTATCCTCATGGGTATGTGGCCTCATAGTGCTGAGCTATCTTTCCAGTCCTGCTGCCTGATTCTTACCTGGGCTGTGGGTCTCATTGAGCAGCTGGGGTTCTTGGTGTATCCTGAGTCCTGCAGCTGTACCAGAAACATGATGTTCCGGTGTTCTATCCCATTCTGCACTGTCTTTTTACTGCTCTGCTGATTTCCTTTGATGAACAGAGTTTTTAGTCTTGCATGTTTATGTTTTTGGTGTCAAAAACCATCAAATCTGGTATAGCATGGACTTCCTTCTAGGTTTCCTTCTAATAATTTCCCAGTTTTTCTCTCTCAGGTAGTCTACAATTATTTTGTGGTAAAGTCTTGTACAGGCATATACCATACAGGGCAGGTCACCCAAATGACAACTGGATAGTTGGACAAAATTTTCAAACTGGGCACAATTAGGTAACCACCACTTAAATCAGGATGGAGAATGTGCTGAGTCCGCATGGGCCTTCTTCCCTGTCACCTACAAGGAAGTCACCCCCTGTAACAATGTAGAGTCCCTTCTCATGTGGACCTTGGTAAAAATAGCTCTGTCCTCTGTGTCTGTTTTTTCCTGCTTACTGTTAGGTCTGTCAGAAATCATCCTTGTCATTTGTTCAGGGAGTGAGAGGTGGCAGCATGTGAGGATAGGGTCTGTACCCCAGACTTGAGGAGTGCCAGGTGGGGTGGGGAGCCCACAGGCCCAGGCTAAAACATGAGCACTTGGGCCCATTCTACTAGGCTTTTAGCCCAGCTCTGCCTCCTGTCTACTATGTGACTTGGCTCAAGTTTCGCCACCTTTGTGTGCTTCATGTGAAAACAAAGGTAATAACCACAAGGAAACATGTTAATGTTAATTAATAATGCTAATGCTAATGTTAATGTGTGTGGAGTGCTGCGTGAGCTGCAGAGATGGAGGCCACTGCTACAGAGGAGAGTTGTGTCTTCTTTCTAAGAAACTTTCCCTAACAGCTCTCCCTGTCCTGATGCACATGTGGACACTGTATGTAGACACAGGGCTTGTTGACCGGGGGTGGGGGTCGGGGAGGCTTTTTCCCCATGTGGCTGTCATGAACTTTCCATGGTGAGAATCATAGGGACTGGGGGGGGGGATACTGTGGATGAGTTGGGCGTGGGGACAGATTGGAAGTCACAAGCTAGGGAATACCTGTTCTGGCTCCTTACAAATATAGCAGTTTCTCAGCTAGCAACTGGGACATGGCTATTAGGTGACATTTACTTCCTACCTCTCACTCAGACTTCAAAACAGAGTGCTCCCCTGCCCACAAGTCACATTGGCAATTGTAATCACTGAAGTGACCATCTCCCTTGTTCCAGCAAGCACTGGGTGTGACTGCTGTGCATACAGCTGTGTGTGAGCTGGTGCAGCTGCCACTAGCAATCTCTGAAGGGGCCCAACACCAGCCCTGCCAGCAAGGCACACTGTCTGCTAGGAGAAACAAGCCCAGATGGGCTGGAGAGGATGAAGCTGTGGAAGCACTGGGAAGGTTCTCAGGAAGAAGGTGGCTTTAGGAGAGGACCAGGCTACTTGGAGAGTGGAAGGCCACTCCAGATGGCAGGGACAGCATGAACAAGAACCTGGGCCTCTGAGGATGTGATATTCTCTCTTCTGCTCAGAGAGTCCCTTTGCAGCAGCATGGGTGCAGAACCTTGGTGGCTGGAAGGTAGCAGAGCCCACCACAGGCTAACACAGGACAGGAGCACCTTCTGCATTCTTCCTCCCATAGGCAGGGGATTTCTATTCCTATTTTTTTTCTTTTTCTTTTTAAAGGGAAAAATGCAGGTAAGGGAAAGAAGTGAGATTAAGTACTTGTAAGACATCCCCCTACTTTCTATTCAGGAAAATGCCGGTTACGATTCAAGTTCAGGGGGTGAGTGTGAAGTTTCTTCCCATTTTAGGAAGCCATGAGACTTGGGCTTCATAGCACATTTAGCAGCAGGTCCTCTCTGCCCTGCTCTGGGGAAACCCTCACTATTGAGGAGTAGTGAATACAATATTTTCTTCTGTACCATGTATAAATAAACATACCAGATAGTGAAATCTGTTTGGGTTATTTCAGTATTATTATCTGTAATCTAATTTAATTGATTTTAAGAATGATTAAACTAGCAAATGGTAATGGAACAAATTTAAGAATACACAGACACAAAAAGAAAAATTCATTTTCCCACCCCTCCAGTCTCTCACTTGGGAAGACAATGTCGTTACTTCCCTTCTTCCTCCCCCTTTTCATTCCCTTCACCTACTCCTGTTCCTTCAGGAGATACAGAGGTGGGGGGACCAGGCCCTCCTTTGATATTGGCCCATCCACCACCAGACCCGGCAGGGTTGGCCTTATACCTGGTCCCCAGAGGTCAGAGGTCAGCAGGTGCAGCTGGGCTTCACCTGCCTTGACACTGGCCCTTGTATGGCCTGGAGCTCCCACATCTTGGCTCATCCAGAGTATTTGGAACCTCTTGTGCTCACTCTGCAGTCTCCCATGGACCTGTTGATGGGAGGGGTGTGTATGTCCCATGGTGGGGATAACACATCTGCTTTGTGCCTTCCACAGGCTGGGGAGAAGCACTACCACCCTTCCTGTGCACTATGCGTCAGGTGCAGCCAGATGTTTGTGGAGGGTGAGGAGATGTACCTGCAAGGTAAGCTCCATGGTAGCAAGAAACCGTGTGCCTCATGCACACTGCACTAAGTGTTAACATGGCCAAGGCTGCTTCCCAGCCACATTGCTGCCAAGGGTGTTGGTGTGAGGACAGATCAGGCCCCAGAAGAGCTGGTCTTATGGTCACACCAGTAGAGCTGACACAGGGCTCACCCTCACCTCTCAGACATCATCCTCACTAGGGAATTACCAGAGTTTCTGCTGTGTCACATCTAAGTCTCAGCCAGGCTCTCATGTGTTACACTGCAGTTAGCTGAGGCTTCTTTCCTACAATGAGGGAGGATTGGCTTTTTGTCCATTAGTGAGTAAATTGACCAAAAGAAAGTTTTGGGGGAAATCAGCTAACTTCAAACACAGTTCATTGGTACCCTGATCTGTTCACCATTAAAAATAATTTTAAGGGCTAGGGAGATGGCTCAGTGGAACATTTGCTATGCAAACAGGGGGACCTGACTTTGATTTCCAGCACTTACATAAAATGTCAGGTTTGGCTGTGCCTGTCTATAACCCAGTACTGAGCAGGACACAGAGGGGCTTGCTAGTCAGCCAGTCTGACCAAAAAAAGAGAGAGCTCCATGTTCAACAAGAGACTCTGTCTTAAGGAAATCAGGCAAAAGAGTATTAAGGACACTTGATGTCTTCCTCTGGTCTCTGAACACACACACATGGGGCAAGAGCACCTGTGTACACATGTGCATATACCACTGGCACATATACACACATACTACACACACATCAAAAATATCAATAATGTCAGAGGACAGCATCAGTGATTCAGCTTGCATTATTGGCATTATTTCCCACTCTTGAGCAAGGCGAGGCTCATTCCCTAAAACAGAATGAACATCCACAAACCAAGACAGAGGTCACAGTGCAGACCAAACAAGGCCACAGATGACAAAAACAGCAAAGCCCGTTGGTCATTGCCGGGTCACAATCCTTTTGAGGAAGGACAGGCAACAGGTGACAGGAAGATATCTGGGTGCATCAGGTCACCGCGGGCTGCTTTTTAGGGGAAGTCTGCAGCAGAACTTGCCAACCTAAACAGGTCTTGTAATGAGACATGTGTGTTCTCCCTCCAGTCCTGTGTGGGAAGATCAGAGGAATGGCACAGTTTTATATGTGAACTTTACTAGGAATAACTTCATTTTGGTTTTTAACATGTTCTGTCCATGCCTGGTATAAGAGCTTAGTCCAATGTCATAGTCCTAAGGAGCTACTTTTATTAAATATAAAGCAATAAAGGAGGGGAGTTCTCTGGACCACTGGGGCTAATGAACAAGCCAGGCATGGCAGTTAGCCATTTTTCTCATCCTAGATTAGAGCTTTTGTTTTAAAATATATATACTTGAGAGAGAGAGAGAGAGAAAGAGGGAGATATACATTTATATATATATATATATATATATATATATATATATATAGAGAGAGAGAGAGAGAGAGAGAGAGAGAGAGAGAGACAGACAGAGAGAATGGTGACTGCAAATGAACTCCAGACACATACACTGCCTTGGGCATCTAGCTTGTGTTGGTACCGGGGAATTGAAACTGGGTCCTTAGGCTTCATAAGCAAGCACCTTAACTGCTAAGTCATCTTTCCAATCCAAGATTAGGGCTTTTGAGCATGGCTCTTGTTGTAGTCAGTCTCATGTTGCTGGGGTGAGCATCAAAACCAGGCACAGTTTATGGGAGGAAAGGATTTATTTTAAGCTTACAGATCCAGGGGAAGTACAATGGTAGAAGAAGCTTCCCAGGCAAGTGCTTTGACTGCTCAGCCATCTCTCCAGCCCTGTTGTAGCATTTCTGAGTTTAGTTCCCCAAATGATCATCTCAAAACATTTCTTTGCCAAAGAGTTGCATTGAGTGCCATGTTCTCCCTCCTGGTCATGTTAGTGCAGTGTGTTTTGAAGTACTTATTCCTCAAAGGGAAAATCATGTGTTGGGTGAAGACCGTTGTTGGAGGCAGGCCACAGCTCAGATACCAGAGTATCAGATGAGGAGTATCATCAGAGAGGTTGTTTGAGTATCTAGTGAAGGATTCTTACCTAACTGGATGGTTGAGTTTCTGCTAAAAATGGGCTAAGTGGGTCTCAGACATGAGGCAGGTAGAGGTGAAGGCCTGGGGCAGAAGTCAGGGCCGGGGTTAAACTAGATTCTGATGACTGAGTGAACAAAGCTTTGTCCTCCCTTCCACTGAGTGCTGGGAGTAGACAAATGAGGTGGTTCAGGCCATGCTGGGTATGCACAGCTAGACAGGAAAACTACTGCTGGTATGAGGGGACATTTGCCACATAAACCAGGTATAAGAAACAGGATGGGAAAGCTCCCCGTAAGGAGGCATGGCAGGGCATGGCCTGACCATGGTGGGAAGAGGCTAGAGGCTTCAGGGTTAATGGGAGGACAGAGGGAAGGCAGAGCCCAGTAATCTGGTGCTTACTAGACTGGATAGGGGGAGGGGAGAGCCCACTCCATGGCTGGCTGAGAAGGGATGGAGGGCAGAGGCTAAGGCAGTAGGGAAGAAGACTTGGTTCATGCCAGGGAAGGTGACTGTAGGACAGTGTTTATTGTGGGAGGCAGGAGACCAGCATATGGCCAGGCAAGGATGGTCTTCTGTTGTGATCTTAACTCTCAGGCCATTTCCTTTGTGGAACTCTCTCATGGAGTCTCAGAGGCAGCTGAGCAGTGCCAGGCAGGGGACACAGTTGATGACAGATACTGACTCCAGATCAACCATGAAGTGACTCACATGGTGGCATCTTGAGCTATGTGAAAGAAAGGCCTCCCTTTCTGAGGCAATCCCAGAAGTTGATGTCAGATGGGGTGACCTCATCCCCACTGTCACCTGTTAGTTCCCAGTCCCTGTGTGAGAACTCTGACAGGGGTCCTGTGAGCCAGGCTGGCAGCCCTCAGACAGTGGGCCAGCCAATGCCAAGCACATTGGGACAATGGCTGAAGGCACAAGCTCACATAGAAAGTACTCCTGTCTTAGGGAACAAAGATTCTCTTTATGAGTCTGGGCTGGCCCAGCCTCTGCAACAGAGCCTACTGGGGCTCTTCTATGGGCATGGAGCTCTACCTGCCCCTCCCATGGGCCTTGGGTTTCCCACACTATACAATAAGAGGCTGGGCTGGGCTAGTGGCTTGATTGCTGTTCCGTGGAGTGCTGAAGCCACAGCCAAGAGCCTCTGTAGGGCTCTGAAGTTCCTGGTCACCCTGAGGTTTTCCACTTGGTCCCCCACAAGTGGGCTCCATGGAGGTGGTTTCTGACAGGTGAATGCTGAGGTAGCCATAGCTCTGACAAACATGAGTTCCCCAACTCTCACGTTCTCCTGGCCTTGGGAGCTTCTCAAGAGCCTCTTCCCACTGTGCCTCTGCACTTGAAGCCACTCTGAGAGTGTCCTTCTGCTTTTCCCAGGCTGGGACCCCATGCTACCACCTGTGGGGATGTTTTCCTTCCTGTCATTGCTGATCCGAGGTTTAGGCCATCCAGTGCAGGGGCTCGAATCTCTGTGTCACAGGCCTGGGGCCACCACAGTAGAGAGGAGGCTTGGGGCCACTCAGAGGTGGTGAGCAAGTGTCCATGCATGGACCACCGCTTCCTTTGACTTTCCACATGAAGCCACGTCCAGGAACTGCCCTCTAACCTCCTCCTTTTGGCAATACATTCACAGGCTCCTCCATCTGGCACCCAGCATGTCGACAAGCAGCCAGGACTGAGGACAAGAGCAAGGTTGGTGGGTTCCTGTCTTCTGATGTGTCCTTCTCTGCTTGTACTCATCTTCATGTGGGTTATGTCAAGGTAGCTTGTACAGGTTCCTTAGCCAATCCTCAGTGATGGCAGAGGACAGCCAGGCTCAGGAGGTGGAGACTGGCAAGGTGGGAGCAGGTGGATCAGGGAGTGATTACACAGCCCTAATGAGGCCCCAAGAGCCTCCATAGTCTGACCATGCTGACCTCCTTGTCCAGTGAGTGGACGCAGATGATCATGAAAATTTGTTAGAGATCTCTAACAGTTCTCATAACCACCAGCAAATTTAAGGATCCAAATTGCTTCTGGACTTGACAGTTCCCACACTCTCACTGAAGGCTCTTTGTCATGGCTCTTGATGGGAGGATGGTCATATTGGCCAGAGAAAGGCATGTAGGGCTAAGTCCAGCCTGTCCCAATGCAGAGCTTCTGTCATTCTCTGCCTGTGCAGTTGAGCATATCTTCCTCCTTCCTGCAGGGATGTGGGATAGGGCACACTAAACTCTGCTAACCAGGCAAGCTTAGTGCCAAGATTTCACTGGGGCTCCATTACAGAGGTGGAGTTGATTGGTTGAACTTGCCCACATGATGGACAAACTGATCCTTGTGTGACCTAAAGCTCCTGCCGTAGGTCACAGGTTTGTCTGTGACATAGCTACCCCTGCCCTAAGATAGTCAGGTGTGGCAGCCCCTTTCTGAACACAGATGCTACTGAGAGGTGAGATGAACATGACCTTCCAGAAGATGAGGGCAGAGGCAGGCCTCTTGGCAGGGCCAGGTGCTAGAGCCCACAGGTGCTCTGTTGCAGGCTAGTCACCAGGTCCACCAGAAGCAAGGTAGGCAGATCTGCCCTGCTGGAACTTACGTCCAGGATTGACAGTCAGCACTCCTGTGTGAGCAGTGCCTTGGCTCGCTAGTCTTGGCAGGTACTGTAATGAAACTGATGGCCATCACAGAGGCACACAGGGTGTCAGGGAACTGATCTGTAAGAGGAGGTGGAGCTACTGGGAGGAGGGTTCAGATGGAGCCAGCAGTTTGTGTCAAAGCCCTGAGGCAGGAGCAAGCCAGTAGGCCAAAGAACTGGGAGGAGGCTGAGCAACTATTGTCAAGCTGGGGCACCTCTGCCCACCTCTGTCTCTTGGCAAGTGTTTTCCTTCTGGTCCAGCCGGCTCCTCCAGGATGGTCCAGATGGGCAGAGCCTCATTTGGCTGGTGGTATGGAGCCTATGGGTCAGGCATGTCCTGGTCCGTCCTCAGGGACACACCACCTGATCTCCTGCTTCCCCCTACCCAGGGTGTCCTGAGCACTTGTCCCATCCACCCAGCTCACTGTTCATGAGCCCGTCTTCACTGAACCCTTAAGTAAGCTGAGTGAGGCATGTGTGCAGTAGGGCAGGGTTCCTGTCCTAGAGCTAGATGAGGAGACAGCAGCCACTGCTAGAGGGAAGGAAGTGCAGCATTCAGAGTGTGGTGGATACGGAACAGCGTGAACCCAGGCCTCTGGGAGCTAAGCCTGGGTGATGTCTGTTGTAGTGGTCTCCTCCCTAGACAGGGTGCAGAGCAAGAGGAGGAGAGGAAGGAGGAATAGACAGAGGAGCAGAAAGAAATGAATGAGGTGGGGGAAGAAGAGAAGGAGGAGGAGGAGGAGTCTGGCAAGAACAGATGCGAAAGGACAAGCAGGCTTAAGGGAGGAGCATACAGAGACTGAGGAGGCCATAGTCTGCAGGGAGCTCTGCTGTTCCCTGGGTCCCCAGAGTCCTCAGAAGCTGTCTGCCTGGGAGATGCTTGGGCCTGATGACACTGTCATTCTGGCTGTCTACATCACAGCACCATGATGTTAAGTTCCTGTGTGGTCTCCATGGCTGGGAGGCCAGTTAGCAGCAGCTCTTCCTAAGCTCTGTCCTCACCAGCCAGGGCTGACATGGGCTGATTCACTCTAAACTGTAGGTCTGCCACTCAGTGCATCCTTGCCCTTGGCCCTGACCTTCAACCCTGGTGTGACCACAGGGCCTGACCCTGTTTCTGTGTGGTGCCCCATGCAAAGGGAAAGTGCTTGGCTCACCTGGAGGCCCCAGACATGCTCTCACACATGTGTATGTATTGGAAAAACAGAAAAGGATGGCTCATGTGCCACAAGGCCTCAAGGACCCGACAGGGTGGCCATACCAGGTGCAGAAGTTCCCTACTATCCTTGAGTCCCTTGCCAGCTGGGAAAGCCCTGAAGGCTGGTGCTGCCAGGCCAGGGAAGAAGGAAGCTTTGTCCCCCTACCTCTGTGCAGGCAGATTTGGCTTCCTGGGCTCTGTGGTCTACTCAACTTCTAAACTAAGTATTTTAGAAAAGAGTGCTTGTTGCCATCAGCCAATATTTGGGGCAGAGGCTGAGCAAGCTCAGAACAGTATGCTCTTAGCCCAGTGCCAGAACTGGCATGGTTTGGTCTCCTTAACAGCCAGTTGCTGCCTGGCCTGGTCTGGGAAAAGACCCTGTGCCACATTGCCTCCAAAGCATTTAGTGCCAAGAATAAGCTGGGCCCCTTGAGTTGGCACAGGTCAGCTTAGCCCCAGGCTGAGAGGGAGAGGAAGCAAGGGATCTAGGAGGGAAGAGCTTGGTGCTGAGGGTCAGGAGCTCAGGGGGCAGATGGGATTGTGGGGAGTGAGGGAGAAATAGGTGTGACTATCAGGCTGTCCCTCCTCTCTCCCTTCTAGATGCACAACCCTGTTTGCAGCCAGGCCTGCCCGGGCACCTCACCCTGTGCCTTACAGGTTTGTGCCTCCTGCTGCCTCTGCCTTGTGTGGCACGTCTGGTCCTAGTGTTTACCTGTCCCTGCTGGTGTCATGCCGAGTGTAGGAAGAGCTGCTCTCGGGAGGGGAGGCCTCTCTGAACTGGGTACAAGCTCAGTTCTTAGGGCTGCTAACCAGTTCCACAGCCGGAGGCTTCAGCAGCAGAGATTCTTGTCGCTCAGTGAGGAAATGGAGTCTGAACCCCACACGAGGCAGGGCCTGAGGCCCTCTTCCTGAGGCCTCTCTTCTCGACTTGCATGTCCTTACATGCTTGTTATTGTGTTTGTGTCTGTGTGACCTCCTTAGGAGGACACAGGCAGATTGGATTTGAGCCACCCCAGTGAACCATTTCATCTTCATGACCTCTGTGAAGACTCTATCTCTACATGGTCACAGTGAGGTCCCGGAGTAAAGCCTCAACATAGAAATTTGGGGGATCCCATCTTAGTCTCTAATACTTGAAAGCCACTGAAGGAGTAGATAGGGGAATGAAGACAGATGGGAGAGGAAAGTAATGGACTATGGTGGAAAATGAGGCAGGGGGGATGGCATTGGGGGTTCACTGATGAGGCCTAGTGGAGGACATGGGGCTGAGGACAATGATGTCAGGGTTCTTGGCTCCTGAGAGATGGGAACACCCTGGTTGAAGATGTGCTCCTCTCAGACTGAGTGAGTCAGATGTATGGAAAGCAAGCTGGTGGGGGTCCCAGGATGAGGGCTAGATGAGGAGAAGGCATGGGCAGCCAGGTGTTGGGTGTGCAGGAGGAGCATGTGTATGCAGGGAGGGGGGAGACAGAACTGAGAAGCCAGTGGTGGGAGATGTCGCAAGCATGGAACAGAGTGTCCAAGGAGTGGTGTGTGCCACAGACAGAGCAGAGGCTTGGACGAGGCCAAAGGTGTGACAGTGGCATTACGCAGCACAAACTAAAAGGGCTGGGTCCAGATGTGTGGAAAGGGAGCAGCTGAGAAGGGTGTGAATTTCAGTTAGGAGATGTGGTGGACACAGCTACAGGGTGGGACTGGAGAACCACATATGACCCAGGAGAGGGGCTGTCTGTCTCCGGAGAGACTGGCTGAGGAATCTATGACTCTCATGGTCCATATACCCCCCCTCCATGCTCTTGGTATCTCTGCATGGCAGGATAGTGGGTGATAGAAGGCTCCCATGCTGTGGAGCTTGAGGGTCTACTCTTAGAGTCATAGATTATCCCCCATGGCCTCTTAGGTCTGCCAGAACCAGTCAACCAGTGTTGACATGTCCCTTCACCTTTCACTTGTGGTCTGCTGTGTTGTCTGACTGTAGCTCTTCAGTTCTTTATTCAAGGCTATGTGTGTGTTCTGACAATTCTGTCAACGCACAAAAGGGACAAGCCCACCTGCTGAGCTGCACTGCATTTCTGCTGGTGTCATGGAGCTGCCTCTAGAAGGTTCCTGAAGCTGCTGAGACCCCAGCTCAGGCTTGGCCTCTTTGTTCTAGGAAACCAGGACTTCTTCTGAAAGCATCATCTCTGTACCCGCCTCCAGTACCTCAGGGTCCCCAAGCCGCGTGATCTATGTAAGTGGAGCCCTGTGGAGTTGGGGGTCCCTGGGTCATCACTGAGCCAGTGCCATGGGGACAGCAGAGTCCACTGAAGATGGCCACCATGGGTGGCAGAGATGAGCCTAGGCTCTGGTCACTGCTTCAGAAAAGACGTGGATGTGGAGTTGGAGGCTATGGACATATCTGCATGGCCTGGTAAAGCCACTGGGAACTCCTTCCCAACTGGCTGGTGACTGAACTGGCACTAGCAGTTAGTGTTCGTAGTGCTACAAAGATGGTGTCCTCCCATAGGTAAGCCGTTGGTGGGACCATGCAGGCTTGTGATCCACAAAGCAAGATCTGTCATGTGGATATAATGACTTTGCCCTACTTCCTTAGAGATGTGTTTTTGGTAGTATATGTGTGTGTGTGTGTGTGTGTGTGTGTGTGTGTGTGTGTGTGTATACTCGTGCATACATGTATAAAAAGTACTTGAGCATTGTAACAAGTTGCTATAGGGGTTACCTCTGAAGGCAGGTTAAAGATGAGGGGCTATGTTATTATCTGATGGCATTATCTGTGTAAGTAACAATAGACAGTCCCAAGGCACAAGATTAGAGGTGGCATGTCATGAAAAGGAGACCAGGACCAGGCAGGAAGGCAGGTGACAGAGGACAAGTCACTTCCACCATCCCCCCTCCACACTGGCTATAACACAGTGGGAATGGGGCTCATTCTCTTCCATGTGCCTTTCAGCCCCTCCCATCCAATAATAATTAAACAGAGAATCACTGTGCACTACTGATGGGTGGTGAGAACAGGTGCCTTTTCCTGGGTAACGGTGGCCCCAGCCTGGAGAGTGAGGGTGCCAGGCTCCTTTGGAGTTATCTGTTCTGAGTGTCAACCTGCACTTGTAAGGTCCACAGGCTGGCTGTGTGCCTCTGAGCAAGGTGTTTTCCTCTCTGGACCTCTGGGAGCTCATCTGTAAGCTGGGGCAGGCCCCAGCCCAGTGCAGTGTCAAGGGCTGTCTGTTGCACAGTATGCAAGGATCCAGCTCTATCTTATGGACCAGCATCTCTGCTGACGTTGTCATTGCCACCCCACCACCTGTCACAGCAAAACGCAAGACTGGAACCCAAGTAAGAGCAGCGTGTAGTCTCCCCACCCAAGCCCGGCAAACACAGTTTTGGTGACTTCTTTTTGGCCATGGCAGTGGGCACGGTGTGGAGGCAGCTTGGCACAGCTGTGTGTGGCCGTCAGCTGCAGCATATTGCCATGGCAGTATCATGTGTGGTCGCATTGTTGTTTATTTTGCCGCACGGACTGTGGGGAAGAAGAAGGGGAAGAGAAAATCCACTTGTATGCACACACCTTTGTCAGTGAGAAAGCTTAGCCTGTTGCCACAGCAACCACAGAAGGTATTGGTGTGGAAGGGTAGCTCTGCAAGGCCTCTGGCGTTTGTGGAGGACACTGCTGGGCTGATGGCATCACACAAGCTGCCCGCTAAGATCCCTGCTGCTGGGGACCAGGTTGACCAGGAGCCTGAAGAATGAAGTGTCTGCCCAGGCCAGGTGGCTTCCTGGCTACCCACTGTAGGCTGAGTAAGGAGAGCCGGAGGACAGGTGAGGAGGGGAAGGCACAGCAGCCGCAGTGAGCTGGGAAGTGCATGCTCCTGGCATGTCCCACTGGAGTCTGCAGGAGCCTCTTCGTTGCATCTGCCTGGGGTGCTTACAGAAGTCCAGCAGTATTACAGGAGACAAAGACCCAGAGCACCCACCCAGCCTGTGCAACTGCCTTGTTGGTTTGAATTTTCTTTGGCAGGAGACCCTGTGTGCAGTGGCTGGGTCAAGCTCAGAGTTAGGGAGAGGGACTCAGTGACAAAGCGAAAAGAGTCTTGGAGTGCTCTAGTCCTGGCCTGGGGACATAGGGAAGGTCATGTCATACATGTCAACAGAAGGTCAGCCCTCAGTCCTAAAGAAACAGAATCCCACTCAGTGAACACAAATGGTTGCCCTCATAGGCCAGAGCCTCAAAGATAGCTGAGGTCCCCTCCCCAAGACCACATCTCTATACTCTGTCAATTGCTGGCCATCTTGCTGCTGTACTGTAATGCTCAAAAGTGCTGTGTGTATGCACATGTGGGCTCTCATTTGGTGGGGAAAGTAGTACGCTAGGTGTGTGTGTGTGTGTGTGCGCGCGCGCGCGTTGGTAGGAACAAGTCCTTGTGTTCAAGCAGATGCCATTGTATGAAGGTATGATTATATAAATACATAAATACATAAGTGTGTGGGTGTGTGGGTATGGACAAGTGTATGATAGCATTTAGGAGTGGGTAGATGTGAGGTGCATCCAGCCACCCCCCCCCCTGAGAGGCACAGAGTGTGTGCAGATGGTATAATTGTATGTGCGTGTGGAGGTGTATTTGGATACATGCATATTTATGTTGTATGTTCATGCCATGTATCTATGCCTGTGTGTGTATGTTTTTAAGATATATTTTATTTATTGATCTATTTGCAAGGAAAGATAGGTAGATAGATAGATACATAGATAGATGAGAGAGAGAGAATGGGCACACCAGGGCTTCTAGCCATTGCAGAATGAACTCCAGATGCATGTTCCAGTTTGTGCATCTGGCTTTACATGGGCACTGTGAGGAATTGAACCTGGATTGTAAGTCTTTTCAGGCAAGCTCATTAACTGCTGAGCCATCTCTCCAGCCCACCACTGTGTGTGTATTTTAAGCCACAGACTGAGTCTCAGCCTTAACCAGGCTCTGTTACAAGCTCAACCTCTGACCCTCACATCTGATCTCAGAGCCATCCCTGTGATCGGGCCATTGGCCCCAAGTCCCTGTCCTACCCTTGCTAGGGGCAGGGTACACTCAGACTCAGCTGGAGTTGTGACTCCAGCCATTCTCATTCCTGGCTATTGAGCCCCACTGCCCTGGTGTGTGCCTCACCGTCTCTCCCCTGCTCCCTCTGTGCCTCACCAGCTCTCCTCTCCTCTCTCTTCTGCACTTCACCGCCTCTTCCCTACTCTCTCCTCTGTCAGGCGAAGCTTGGCGATGAGATTCTGGACTACAGGGACTTGGCTGCTCTGCCCAAAAGTAAGGCTATCTATAACATCGACCGTCCGGACATGATCTCCTACTCACCCTACATCAGCCACTCGACTGCAGGGGACAGGCAGAGCTACGTTGAGGTACAGCCCTGCCCTACGTGTTGCATGCTGTGCCCCAGGTGGTATCCTGTTTGTGGCCCTTGTGGACAGAGTTTAGTCATCTGTACTGCTCCTCACTTCCTCGCCTCCATATAACCTATCCATCTTATTGAAATCAATCCCAGTGCATTCAGACCCTAAATTTTCCTCAAGTAGGAGGCAGTCTGGGGCTTAGAGAAAAGGACTGGTACATTGTGAAAAATCTCTGTATTTTCCCAGGCACTAAGTGTTTTCTTGATTCATGAAGTAGATTGTTTTCCCTACCTAGGCCAAGCAGCCTTGTGTCCATGCTGTCTTTCCAGAATGCTTCTTTCCCTGGGCCCAAATTTCAGCAGGACTGTGTCCTTTGTCCCTTGATGACATCTTATTCCAGGCTGCCACTCTGCATTAAATTCCTTTGGGTCACACTTTCCTTTTTGTGGTTATGAGATCTTAGTGTGACTGTGGCTGCTTATGGAGCCTGGGCTGGTGCTTATCCAGGATGGGGAAACTGGTCCCCTTGGACCACCTCATTTTGTGGCTTCATCAAGGCCTGTTAGAGAGTAAAGGCCAAGACCAGGTGTGCCATGTACATGTGGTGGTGCCAGGATGCTAAGCCTAGCCACTTAGGTCATAGCTGCTGGACAGGCCTGCGGGGTTCTGAGGGCCATGTGAGAACAGAAGGACAGAGACCAGAAGGTAGCACTCCTGATGCACAGGTATCAGAGGAGGTTGGCAACTTGTGACTACTGAGGGGGATGAGGTGCCATCCCCACAGCACCACATACCATGTGCCCAATCTGGATGAGGACTTCACTGTCCCCCATCTGGCCTGCAGGCAGCAGACACTGGGAGAGAGTCACGGGTTGAATGACTTGGCTCCACCTTTCTTAAACCCAATACCAGACCTCTACCCTCCCCTGCATCACATGGTGTTTATCCTTCTGGGATAGACATTTCAAGTCTGACAACTGGGTTCAAGTCCCATTCTACTCATATCTCTACCAGGGCCCTTCTGGACTGGAGTGCTGACACTCCTAGATGCTGAGAAGGGCTGGAGTGAGCAGAGGTGATGTGTGAGGCCATGGATTATCTACACCCTTGTCCTATGTCCATGGGTCACACAACATCACCAGCTCATGAATGGAGGGAAGCATAGAGTGAGTGATCATGGACATGGGGCCCTGAAACCTCAGAGGTTTCTTTTAGCACCCGAGGCCACACTCCCATCAGTGGCAGGGTCATATTAACCCTGGATGATTTCTAACACAAGGAGCTGTCAAGGGGCAGTGGAATGGGAGGACTGTGACTTGGGAGTGATCCCTCACCCAGCACCTGCTCTGCCACACTTTGCGCCTTTGGCCCACCATGCTCAGAGGACCTGTCTCAGCATGGGACAATGCCAGGCTGTTCTGGGACAGGGGTGTTCACACCAAGATTGCACCTCCTCCTGGTGCCCAGAATAGCCTCAGGGTACTCAGCAATCACAATACAGGGTAGCTGATCGCTTTCTCACTGCCACTGTCATTGTGCCATTCCTTACGTCTGTTGTCACCAGACAGTCAAGCTGAGTTTGCATGTAGTTTTTTAAACCATTTTAATTTATTTGAGAGGTAGACAGAGAGAGAGAGAGAGAAAGAAAGAAAAATTGAGAATGGGCTCGCCAGGGCCTCCAGCTGCTGCAAATGAACTCCAGATGCATGTGCTACCTTGTGCATCTGGCTTACATGGGTCCTAGGGAATGGAACCTGGGTCCTTTGGCTTTCTAGGAAAGTGCCTTAACCAATAAGCCATCCCTCCAGCCCTAGGTTTGCATTTCTGTCCCTGCCTTGCAATCCAACCTCTTAGAATTACCAGGCACAGGTGAGCAAACCAAGATGAGTGAGGTTCATCTGGTATTCACATGGGCCTATTTTCCTGGCTCTGGTCTCTGCTGTCTATAAACCCCTGAGTGAGGTAGAAGGTCTGTCCTCAAGTGATTTGTTACAAGGGAGGAGTCTACCAGAGAAATAAGTCATTGGCTAGAAGCATGTGACCTGTACTCCTTCTTTGAGCCTCAGTCTCCTAGATTGTGGCCCAGCTGGCCTCTTTCTGTTGCCCTCCATGATATCATTTCCTTTTCAGAAAAACCTGAGGCAATGGGCTTCTAGGATTTTGGTGCATTGGGCCCTGAACCACCAGCAGCATTCTTTTTAGAAAACTAGGTCTATGGGGAAGGTATAAGATAGCAAGTGGGCCAGGTAGGAAAAAGAGCCAAGCTCAGCAACAACACATGTATCTCTCATAGCAGGACTATTTCCCACTCATTCGGAGACTCAGATAGCATGTGGGTACCTGTGTTAACAAACAACCCCCTCACCCCAAAGCAGCCCCTGATGTCACAAACTAACAGGCCACTCTGTTGTGTCCACAGTCGCCTCAGTTGCTCTCTCCAACGCCGACTGAGGTAACACCTACCCCATGCCTGTGCCCTGTGTGCTCACAGTGCTGCCGCCCACAGGGTTATAGAGACAATCAGTGCAGTGCCCTAAGGGCCGTGCAGCTGGGCTGCCATGGCACCACAGCACCTTCCTTGCACTCGTTGTTTTTATAATCATGTCTCATCTGCATGCTCCCCTGTGTGTGTGCAGCTGGGCCCTCGCGGACATCCAGGACATGTACTGCTGAAGAGATCCTGGCCTGGGTCATGGCTTCCTTGGGTCAGCTGGGGTCTTCATCATGCCCCTGAGTGGGAGGTATGGAAGCCCTGGGCCCTTGAGGATAAGCACATTGAGAACACCTCTATCAAGCAAGCTTCGTGTTCACAGCCCAAGGCTTTGTCTGCTTCTCATCATCATTAGCGGTAGAGAGCCTGCTCTTCAGACTCAGTCTGCACCATGAAGCCTGGTGCTCCCGAGGAGGATGTCATGGTAGCCAGGAACCAGGATCAGTAACACAGCACACACTTGAGCCTGGCACTGCCTTTAGCATTGTACACCTAATTCCTTTACCCCGTGACAACTTCCAGAGTCAGCTTCTATGACTCTCCCATTTTACCAATGGAGAAACTGAGGCATTGGGAAGTCAGATAGTTTTTCCAGCATCACAACTGTAGGAAGAGACAGGATTCCAGCCCATTTGGTGGTCTAGAGCCTGTGCCTACCACTGGGCCTCCTGCTCCCTTGTTCCAGCCTACCTGGCTAGAGGTGCTTTCGATGGGCTGTCATCTTGGCACTATTTAAGCCACCAAAGCACAGTGACCACTGGCCTGCTGAGCAGGGCACTCTCGTACCACCACCTAGTTCCCACAGAGGAGGCCTGAGGGGAGGGGCGCCAGCTAGCCCTACCCATAGATGAGGTCAGGATTCTCCAAGGCAAAATCCCCTAGGAAGAGCTGGCCTTGTTGCAGCCCTCTCTCTGTCAGGCTGTGGCTCTTAAACATGTCAGCAGGAGGCTGCTCACCCTGAGGCTTCTGGTCAGATTGAGGCAGTGACTATGGCCAGGACCTCACTGAGACCATTTGCTTTTATTACTCCCTCATCCTGGGGGGCGGGGGCTTCCCAGTCCAACCCACTGGATCGCCTTAAGCCTCTCCAGGCCAAGGCTCACCCGTCACTCCTTATAGCCTCTACAGCAAAGTGTATCACTGAGTCCCTGCCTTATTCCTTCAAGGCTTCTCAGCATGTTCCCTTGGAAATGGTGTTCAGGGGCCCAGGTGAGCACAGGGCAGGGCCTGCGTGCATGACGGCCAGCTGTGGTAGAGCAGCACACCTAGGATCCAGGCATGCACAGCCCAACATAGCAGTGGAGAGTTCCCAGCAGGCTTCTCCACCTACATTAGCCTGTAAGCACTACGTCCAGAAGCCAAGAGACAGGATGCCTGTAAGGGGCACAGCCATCAAGGCTGTGCAGAGGAGGCCTTGAGGGACAGCAGGGCATTATTTGGCTGAGGAAAGAGAGCACCTGACATGGGGGAGGCCAGAGAGATTGTGCCCTGCAAAGGCACAAAGGTGAAGTGTACGGGCAGTACTAAGGAGCAGAGGGTCAGCTCACACAGACCAAGGCAGCCATGAGCACCACAGCTGGCCCCTGCTAGCCCCAGCAGTGCCATGAGGGCACTACAGCAGTATGCCCCCTTTGGGGTAGGCTGAATGCCATATGGGCAGCCTGACCCTCCCATACCATGCCATCTCATGCCACTGCCACCTGCTCTGGCTGCTCTCAGCAGCTCCCCTTCATTCCTCCTCGGATGGGGGCTGTGTTGTCAGTGCTTGTGTGTTTCATCAGCTGGGCTTCTGGGCCCCATAGGGTTACCTGCCTCCACCCAAATATGCCCCAGAGCACTTGGAGCCCCTCACGGGTGAGGAGCGCCCATTGGGACTGAGAGCCTCTCTGTGATCCTCAAAAGGTATTCCCAGTGGCTCAGGGTGTTGGGAAGGGGCAGATGGGAGGGGAATGGGGTGATGTAGGTGGGGGTGTTTCCACCCTTACCCAGAATCACCAGAACCCAGAAGGTGCAGAGGAGTGGGAGAGGTAGGTACCCAATGGGCACAGGACCATGTTCAGGCCAAGAGGTATGTCAACATCGCAGCCAGGCCTCACCTGACTCTCTAGCTGTGCCTTTCCTGGTGCTGTGGAATCAGCCCCAGGAGTCTGAAGGGCAAAGGTGGGCTCTCACAAGCTGTGTCTTTCCACCCAGGGGGATCAGGACGACCGGTCCTACAAACAGTGCCGGACCTCCAGCCCCAGCTCTGCCGGTTCTGTCAGCCTTGGGCGCTATACCCCAACTTCGCGATCACCCCAGCACTATAGCCGTCCAGGTACTCAACACCCCACCACCACTTCCTTTGATCCCTGATGAAGATGTTCTTCTCCCTGCTTCTGCTGATAGGAAGTTTCCTCTATGCAATGAGAAATGTGGCAGAAGGGGGTGGAAGTGCCAGGGAGTGGGCAGTGGAGAGACCAGCCACTCACTGCTCTAATAAAGGGGCCACTTCATGCCTAGGTAAGAGGCCAACACAGGGGTAGCTGATAATCCTGAAGTACAGAAGCTACCTGCATAGTGCATTTCCTAGGAAGCCTGGGGCCCAGGTGGCACAGCTAGAGTGGACAGCTGTGGCAGTAGCAGAGCTACTGCAGAGGCAAAATAATATGCAGGACAGGAGAACACACTATAGCTCATTCTGAGCCCATGGGAGTCTGGGAAGACCTGGGTCAGAACATGGAGTCAGAATGTCTATTGATGCTGTACTTGTCATTCAGTTGGTGACCCTAGAGACAGCTGTCCTCATGAGGAAATTGGCAAGAGGTCCCAGTTCCCTTCCAGCTGGGAGAGTCCTGTGCAGGACTAGTGCTGTATCGCCTCATCCCCACCTGCTCCCAGCTGCGCACTGTCTCCTTTGGCTTTGAAGCTCCTCGGTCCCAGAGAGAGCGTGGGGCAATGCCTACCGATGCTGCCTTTCAGAGGGATTTTTCCAAGCTGCTTTCTTCCTGACCAGCTGTGCATGGCCCCATTTCCACCCCCATGGACTGCAGCTCTTATTTTTGCAAACTTTGGAAAAATCAAAAGTCATTCATTTGCAGTCATTTTCACTGAGTCCTGGCATTGTGCCTAGTATATCTGTGCATCAAGAAGAGGGATGGGTGAGTGTGAGAATGA
The DNA here is from genome assembly GCA_036346955.1 of Dipus sagitta. Taxonomy (NCBI): domain Eukaryota; kingdom Metazoa; phylum Chordata; class Mammalia; order Rodentia; family Dipodidae; genus Dipus; species Dipus sagitta. Next base: position 1,606,597 of record CM070781.1, on the reverse strand, counting down.
GCACGTGAGGGAGCAGGACAGTGAATGAATGAGTGGATTAGTGGCATGTGAAAGAATGAGCAAGTGAATAAGTGAATTGGTATGTCCTGCTCAGCAAGTGCAAAGAAAAGCATGCGTGAGTGTGTGAGTGAGCAAACCATTGAATGAGTGAGTGGGTGAGTGAATGAGTGAGCAAGTGAACAAATAAGAGAATTCATGAGTGGATAAGTATGTGAACGGGTGAATGTGTGAATGGATGTGTGCATGAATGAGTGGATGGATGAGTGAGTAGATGGGTGAGTAGGCAGGTAAGTGAAAGAGTGGGTGGGTGGGTGAGTGAATGAGTCAATGAGTCAATGAGTGAGTGGATGGGTGAGTGGGTGATGGATGAGTCAATGAGTGCATGAATGAGTGAATGAATGAATAAGCAAATTGGTGGGTAAGTAAATGGATGCGTGGGTGAATGAGTACGTAAGTGGGTGAGTATGTAACTCAATGAGTGAATGGATGGATGTGGGTAGGTGTATGTCTGAACAAATGAATGAGTGAATGGGTGAATGGGTCAGTGAGTGAGTGGATGGGTGGATGAGTCAATGAGTAGGTGAGTGAGTAAGTGAACAAGTTGATAAGTGAATGAGTAGATGAGTGAATGAATGACTTAGTGGGTGAGTGAGTCAGTGAGTAAATTACTGAGTAGATGAATGTGTGGGTGGGTGATCAAATAAGTGAGTGGGTGAGTGAGTGGGTGAATTGGTAGATGAGTGAGTAGTGATGAGTGGGTGAATGAGTGAGGGAAGAAGCAAGTGAATGAATGAGTAGGTGGGAGGGTGAGTGAATGAGAGGACTAGTGAGCAGGTGCATAGGTGAGTCAGTGAGTGGACAGCAGGGACTTTCTTGAGTTCCACAGACCCTGTGTCACCAGGAGGACCTGGCTGTTGACTGCCCAGAGAGCTAAGCCTTGTGTCTGTGGTGGCAAGGCTCATAAGGACACTGGAGGTAGACCACTCCCCGACCTCTGGAAGCTGCCTTCCAACTGTCCTTGACCTCAAAGTCAAGGGTGCCCCAAAGTGAGCCACAGGCAGAGCTTTGAGAATGTCCTCCTCTGAGCCTGGCCACAGGATGTGGCCCTGGCTGCCACCCTATATCCCAGAGACAATGTCTCCTGACCTCACCTGGAGGAGAGTGACCCATAGCCTGCTGGGCAACCCCCTTCAGGTGCCTCGGGAAGACGTGAGCTTCTGGAAAGTGGGGCAGCATTGTCCCTAGTGGAGTGGGGACTAGGACTACTGTGGCTCTAAGGTGGGAGCCCAGGGTTACTGACTGCTCTCTGTCGCCTGCAGCTGGTACTGCAAGTGTTGGTACCAGTAGCTGCCTGTCCCTGTCCCAACACCCAAGCCCTACATCCGTGTTCAGACATCATTACATCCCCTACTTCCGAGGTAAGGCTTGCAGTGCACGGGCGGGAGTGCTAGTCCCATGTCACCGCATGGCTTACAGAGCCCCGTGTTTCATGCCTGTGTTCCTGTGTGTCTTGTGCATCTGGCTTTGTTCTCGTCAGTGTGTCTGTGTTCCTGGGAGAATAGCCCAGGTGGCTAATCAAATAGACTGAAGCTGGAGGGAGCGGCTTAGGGCCGAGGCAAAGGATACAGGGATCTTCTGAAATCCGGCTCTGTGCTTGGAGCCTGGCCAGAGTCATCTCGTCCACTTCCAGTTAGCCCTATGGGAAGGTTTTCTGTTAATGTCAGCCTGTAGGAACAGGAGCCGAGGTATAGAGGCCATGATACTCACATGCCTGGTATCAGGGCCAGAGCTCATCTGGGTCTTTCAGGATGCAGACCCACCTACATCCATATCCCTATATACTTATACACATGGATCCCACCAGAAATGGGTGCCCTCATTATTTCCTCAGTGATAAGGACTGATTTGTATGTCCCCAAGTTCACATATTGAAGGCTTAGCTCCCCCACCGCAGGTTACATTTAGTAATGTGACTTTTAAAAAGGGCAAAAGATTTATACATTCTAAAGAAAAACCACAGTACAGTAATGTGACTTTAAGGCTGTGATGGGAGTAAAATGAGGCCACAAGGTGGGGGTTGTCATCCATTGGGGCTGGTGGTCATGTAAAATGAGGAAGAGGTCCCTCACATGGACAGCGGGAGAAGAGGCCATCGTGGACAAGCCAGGAAGAGAGGACATGAGGAACCACATTTGCGGGGCCCCGATCACCATGTCCAGCGTCAGAAAGTGCAAGGAATCAGTGCATGGGGTTGTGGAGTTTTGTTATGCAGTCCAGCTTATGGAGACACCACCAGAAGCTGCTGAGGGTATTAGAGGATGTAGAGCCAATGCCCTCGTCTGCCTCCAGGTGATGCACTGAGTTGCCTATCCCTTTCAGCCATGGAGTGTGAGGCCTCTAGAAAGCGTTCTGTAGGAGCTCCCACTGCCAGAGGTCAGCAGACGGGTCTGTTATTTTTCACATGCATTCTTATCACTCACCTGCCCCTCATCCTCTGACAAGAGCCCTGACATCCTTTCCTTTTTCAAAAAAAAAATATTTTATTTATTTATTTACTGAAGACGGAGAGAGAATGGGCACACCAGGGCCTCTAGCCATTGTAAACAAACTCCATGTGCCACTATGTGCATCTGGCTTACATGGGACCTGGAGAATTGAACCTGGGTCGTTTTGATTTGCAGGCAAGCATCTTAGCCATTAAGCCATCTCTCCAGCACCCTGCCATCCTTTCTGTCTTCCTCCCTCCTTCATGGGCCCTCTGCTGCTCCAGGTCTCTGGTAGGGTATGAGTCCTGGGAGAAGATCCATAGCCCAAAGTGGCACATTCTAAAGCAGCAGAATGGCTGGCTGGAGTCTTGGGTGCATGTGTGTCACATGTCCATGGGCATCTCAGGGTGAGGGTGACACCCAGAACCTGGAGGTAACCTGACTACTGGACAAATAAAGCCAGTCTCCCAAGTGGATACGTGCCTCACTTTGCCCACTTGGCCTAAATGTGGCTTTCCTCGTGTCTGCTGGGCCCTGCATCTGATGGGGCTGTACACCTGGCTATCCTATGGCTAGAGACTAGGGCAGGTAGTGACATTGGCTGTCCTTCCTGCTCTTGACAATGAAGGGAACCCGGCCCCCTCTGTCTCCCGCTAAGGGAGTAGTTTGGAAAGGAGAGGGAAGAGCAGCTGCCCCCAGGGGGGCATCAGCACCAGCTCAATGCCCAGGGAGCTTTGTAACAAAGATGGCATGTCACTTTTGTGTCTTCCTTACCAAATCCAGTTTTATTTTTTTTTAAAAAGAATATTCGTTTATTGGAGAGAGAAGCGGGGCAGATAGAGAATGGGCAAGCCAGGACCTCTCGCCACTGCAAATGAACACTGCAAATGAAATAATGCATGCGTCACCTTGTGCATCTGGCTTACCTTGGTACTGGGGAATTGAACCTGGGCACTTAGGCTTTGCAGGCAAGCACCTGAACCACTAAGCTATCTTTCCAGCCCCCAGTTTTCTAGTCTTCCACCTGTCCAAGTTGAGAAGATTCTACATACTGCCTGGCCAGCACTTCTCAGAGCTATCAGGGTCATCTGTGACAAGGACCTTGCTCAAAGATGCAAGGAACCAAGCTGTGACATGTGTAGTGTGGTGTTCTGGACAGGCCCTGGGATGTCAGAGAAAAGTAGAGATAACCCAAATAATCCAAATAAAGTATACTTGAGTCACAGGTGGTCCCTAGATGCTAGAGGAATATCAAAAGTTTGGCACCTCTATATAGCCAGCTAAAACCTCTTTTTTTTGTTTTGTTTTATCGAGGTAGGGTCTCACTGTAGCCCAGACTGACTTATAATTCACTCTGTAGTCTTAGGGAGGCCTTGAACTCAGGGTGAGCCTCCTATCTCTGCCTCCCAAATGCTGGGATTAAAGGATTGTGAACCATACCCAGCTCTAAATAAAACATTTATTTAAACTGAAAAGAAGACAAAGGCAGACCAATGCCTGGGGCTGCCTAGCTCTGCATAGAGCCTCTTCAGAATTAAGGGTGCAGGGGACTCCTCCCAGGTGGATATTGGAAGCACTCCAATGTGAAGTTTTTAGGAGAAGCCACAAGCCTGGCAAAAGGATCCTTTAGGTAACATTGTTGGCTTGGGGTCTTTTCCATTGAGGTTCATGGAGGAAGTTAGCCTCATGTAGTAAGTACACCCAGCTCACAGGACAGAGCTTCTTTTTTACAATAGGTGGCACTCTGTGCCATGCAAAAAAACAGGCACAGTGCTCCAAGATGGCACTGTGACGTCCAGGTCAGCACTGTTTTGTCAGCTTCACAGGGCATCCAGAAAGGGGAGAGGCCCATGGTGGCTTTGCCCTCCAGAGGGCTTGGCAGGTAAGACACAGCCTGAGCCTGGACCTGGGAGGGTTTGGGCCAGTGGTGAGCCCAGGAAAGGGCCTTTCAGGTCATGCAGGAGGGACACAGTGGTGATTTCCCAGGCAGGAATCAGGGTGGCTAGGGTTTGAGGCCCTTTGTGGTAAGCATACTGTGGGCCTACTTGGTCATTAGGTCACCACACCTATGACTCAGTCTTGGTCCTGCTGAACATCTGAGATGAGTGTGCACACGTGTGTCAGAATTCCTTATCATTTCAGGGTACACTGCACCATAGGCTGAGCTCTGGGGGAGATAGGAATATTGTGCTTTGTTAGAATTCTTAGCCAACTGGTTGGGGGTGACAGAAATGATCATGAAATCTAGCTAGAAGAAAGAATGGGTTGAGCCATATGAAGGCATGGATTGAACTGGGTAAGTTACCATGGCTTAATTGGTGATGATACTTGGTAGGGACAGTCCATCTAGGGTAGAGTTTGTGTAGCTGAATGTTAAAAGTCACTGTTAGAGCCTGCATGGTGGTGCATCCTTTAATCTCAGCACTCAGTAGGCAGAGGTAGGAGGATCACTGTGGGTTTAAGAGTGAGTTCCAGGTCCATCTGGGCTAGACTGAGACCCTACCTCGAAAGACAAAACAAGCTGCTGTTTCTGCCATGTTTTGCTGCCCCGGCAACTGATAGAGTCATGGATGTCACAGGCAGAGGGGACTTGTGGTTTCCTTTTCCTGAACATGGGTCCATCTTCCTGGGTCAAGGCTCCTGCTACCACTAGGAATGGCAAGAACAAGCTAACACAGTTGAATCTAGAAGGTTTTATACTCTTTAAGTAAGATCACTAAGTGGAAGCACTTAGCAGAAGTTTCTGATTCAGTGTCAACACTGGTGGGTGGAGTTAGTACCCCTGCCCAGGTGGGAGAAGGCGCTTGAAGTTGGAGTCATCAGTCTGCTCTGTGCCATGGCTGGGGTTTGTTTGAGCCAAGCCCCACTGCTGTACTGGCTTGCCCCACCAGGCGGAAGCCTTCTGTGGTGTCCACTGCAGTCCCTGGCTGGTCTACTTCCAGGTCTGGCTTCCATCTCACTCTGAGGTCACTTTAGGGTCCTGTTACTTGAACCAGCCACTTGAGTGTGTTCTCAAGTCCAGAGCATCTGTTCCTTTGTCAAGTTGCCAGATATTGGCCTGCAGGATTTCCAGAGGTTAATGGAAGTGACCCATTGTGCCTTGGTGTGTCCCACTGTGAGTCACGTTCCTTCCTCACCGTGTGTCCGGTGCCATTGCATTCTGTCCATCTCCTCATGCTGAACAGGTGGGAGTGGGGTATCCACTCAGGTCACCTAGCTGTCTCAGCTCATCCATGACTTGATAATCCAACCTTCTTCACAGAGCACAAAGCAGTTGCATCTGAGGGATGAAGTCCAGCACATATCCTATTTTGCTTTCCAAAACAAACAAAAAAGCTATATTTAGGACCATAGCAACTGACTGATGCTGACCTCCATGCCCTCAGTAGTGACAAAAGTCTCCTTAATGATTCTGAGGAACACCTTTTATCTATTATCATTCCTTGGTCCCATTCTCACAGCTAGCTGGTAGAGTCTCAGAGAAAGGTGGGCTCTCATGACCCTTCAGTGTTCAGGGCTCACTCCCCTTGCCCTCTACCCTGAGCTTGGCCCCGGGCAGCTAGCCCATCATTCCATGCACTAGCAAGCTGCCAGGCATCAGTGTCACTGCTGCTTTGTGGGGCCACTGATCTGGGTTCCAGCCAAGGTTGGATTAGAAAGTCATCAGGCCCAGGCTGGAAGTCTCGGGGTGGGGGATCAGACTTCCCCAGGCAGAAGTTTGGGTTCCCTTCAGGCAGGAGAGGTGGGGCTTGCCACACACTGACTTTTTGCTTGAAATACTCTGCTTTTCTGCCCCTCATCTGCTATCTCTGCTTTTCGTCTGGAGGCAGTGAAAGTGGCCGCAGCACGCCAAGCCTCTCGGTTCTCTCGGACAGCAGGCCTCCTTCCTCCACCTACCAGCAGGCACCTCGCCACTTCCATGTCCCAGGTAGGCCCTGCGCACTTGTGGGCTCCTCAGGCACCATGCTGGCCACACCTTAGTTGTCACAGTTTTCCCCAAGTCCTGGACTTGATACATGATTCCCAAGCCTCTCTATTGCTCCCCCAAACTCAAAGCTTCTTTAAAAGTCATTTGATGGAGCCAAGTGTGGTGGTGTACACCTGCAATCCCAGTACTCAGGAGCTAGAGATGGGAGGATCCAAGATCAATGATACTCTGGGCTGCGTAGTGAGTTCAAGGCCAGCCTGGAATATATATTCCTGTCCCAAACAAAAAAGCACATGCAATGGGTTTTCATGTCACCCCAAACTGATGTGTTTCTGAGGTTCTTGCAAAGCCCCACAAATACCAGGAAGACAGTTTTCATCCTATAAACAGGGTAGAGAAAAGAGGCTGTCTAAACTGGCTGTACCCAGTGGCCCTGTGATTCTTGCTTGCCATTTCCCCTAGCCATCTCTCTCCCTGTCCCCTTCTGATTATGGGTGGTGTCTGGGGTGGGGGATGCTTGATGGAGATGTGTGACTTTAGCCTTGGCCACTTGCTGGTACCTGGGTCTTGCTGAGGACTCTAACCAGGGTGAGGTGAGCTGAAAAAAGCAATGGGGCAGAGACAGTCACATTTGCTTCTCTGCTTCTCCTCACATTCTCTCCTGTTTCCTTCTTCCCCAGACACTGGCGTAAAAGATAACATCTATAGGAAGCCCCCTATCTACAAACAGCACGGTACAGTTGGACTCTGCTGCCGTGCTTTGCCTGCATGTCTGTTGTAGCCACTTGCTTCTGAATGCTCCCTTTGCTGTGTCCTGATCCTGGGCCAAGGCTCCAGCTGCCTGCTGGCTGAACATTAAATGCTTTCTTACTAGTAAGCGCCTTAGAGGCCTCTCTTCACCAGTGGCTGTGGAGGAATACTGTGTGTGTTAGAGACCTGAGGCCGATGCATGACACGTGGGGCCTAGTTGAGGGAGCATGACTGAGAGGCTTTGACAGGACTACTGAGTGGCCTGAACTGAGATGGTGAAGGGTAGGGACTTTTCTGTTCTCTCCCTAGTCGAGGCCTGATCTTTGGAAAACAGTGGCTTACTCGTTATGAAGAATTTCAGCCCTGTGTCTTCAGAATATCTGTGATTGAATGGACTGCCTTTCCTTCATCCAAAGGGGCTTCTCGCATCAGCATGTAGGGGCTGGAGATGACTGGCAGGGATGGCAGCCTGCCCGGGGCCGGTGTGTGAGGAGAACATTGCTCCAGCCACAGAGCAAACATCAGGAGTTGGGACTGGAGTTTACTGGTGATTGGGGCAGATTGCTTCACAACCTTGAGCCTCTGTTTCCTTGTCTGTAAACCAAAACTCCTCCTCTACTTCCCTCCCTCCCCCTCCATGCTCCCAGGCTGGGCAAGAAATGGTCTTAGACTAATGAGTATGGAGCTAGCTCTCAGCTGTAAAGAGTAATGTATATGGTGAGAACTGTGAACTCGGTCACTAGAGACGGAGAGAAAGATCCCCATAAAGACATTGCCTCTTAGATGCCCCCAACAAAGGCAGCCCCACCCCACACTGCCCATTGGGCGGGTACTCTCACGTGAGAGTCTAACCAGCTCTCTGTGGTAGCCAGAGGGTCAGAGGTCTGGTTTTATTCTTCCACCATAGCGATAGGCCTTGTGGTTAACACATTTCTTCCTCTTCCCAAAAGGAAAGAAAGGAATTAAGTCTTGGCCTCCCAGAATCCAAGCAGAGGAGCTTTGGAGGGGAGCTCAGGTAGACTCCCAGGCCCTTTGACATCTTGAGGACCAGCTTCCTCATCTTACAGATAGGGAAACTGAGGCCCAGCCAGAGGAAGGGGGACCCTATTAGGTGACCCTCGCAAGCCATTCTAGACAGCCTGCAAAGAGGGCCACAGGTTGTGAAGCTAGAGATTGAGTTCCAAAGCCTTTCTTAGCCTCCCTCAGCACCATGCCTTTAGTCATCACCTGAAGTGTGCGATTCCCACATGTTACAGGGGGTGTTGCCCCTTAGCAAGGGCCAATCCCCAGGTGAAATTGCTCATTAGCATCTCACAGGAGGAGCCGACTGAGATGGAGCACCCACTTGGAGCCCTTTACCTGAGCCCTTCTGACTGCTCCCTTTGCTGTGTCCTGATCCTGGGCCAAGGCTCCAACTGCCTGCTGGCTGAACATTATATGGCTGAACCATCCATGTAATTAGATACAAGATGTTCCCCTCTCTAACAGCAAGGTAATTCCCATTTGAGGAACCCCAAGTGATTCCAAAACCCTTTCACCACTCTAAGACTTTGTTCATTAGGGAGATGGATCTGATAGTGCACTGACTGCCAAGCGATCAGCCATGGTCTGAGGCTAAACTAAGTGAAACTTACACTAGGAATGGAAGTGGGCCATGTAAGTTGTGCATAACTAGATATAAGTGAAGCTTTGGCAGGGGTTGTACGCTGTGTTTGATTGGACTTCCTTAGGAGCTCTCAGAAAATAACTGACATATGAGATTGCCTTTGGTTGCTAGTGCATGCACTTGAGACATTTTGCTTTTCCCGCCAGGTACATTGCAACCTGATAGAACTGTGTGCATGTGTATGTGTGTGCATGCATGCATGTGTGTACACAAATGTGCTTGGGATCACTCACAACCCCTGATCCACAGAGCAGCCTAACCATTGCCCCCTCACCTCTCACAGAATACAAGCTGGGCTTGAGTGGCCACAGACCCTGTGGGATGAAGTTCAGTGACGGGCCCAATTCATTATTTTAAGCTACTTTATTCATCCAGTTTAAAACACCAAACTTCTTTACTAATGTGCTTGCTTTCCAACTCTCCACTGCGAAGTCACTAGAAGTTGCTGTCTTGAATGCTTGTTACTCTTTTCTGAGGCCCAGCAGTCATTTGATGTGTGGCTGCTGTGATGGCTCAGTTTCTCCTCACACCTTATGATGCTAGATCCCTGCAGGTGAAGAGGCTGCAGCCTTGTGGTGAAGTGAACATCCAGTCTGCTGACCCCTGACCCCATCACCTGATGGCTGACATTTTATAGCACTTAGGACACAACATTGTTTCTACATCTATTCCAGTTCTTCTTTTTTTTTTTTAGTGGAAGAAAAGCAAGTGAATGGGAAAAGACAAGAAAAGGGGAGGAAAGAGGCCAGGGTATAGGAACCACTCTGTTTCATCAGACACCACATGAAGCTGGGTCTGTAGTGTGCACCAGGCAGCATTCAGTGCAGGGGCCTGGAAGATACTTGGGATCAAGGGTTTGGAAGCTTTGCAGTGTACGTGCATCTGGGGACCATCCTGTGTCTTCACATGCCATGTGAAGTTACTTGTATACTTGTAGCATCCAACCATGTCACTTTTGGGAGGTGCCTAGGGGACAAACACAGCACTGCCATCCTGCCATGCCATGGCGAGCAGGCACTTCCGCTGGGTCTGTCCCCCCAGAAAATGGGGGTCAGGCCTCTCATGCCATAGAGCTTCAGGGAAGTTTCTGAAATGACAGTGGTGTTAGGAACAGTGGGGACTTTCTGGAGCCCGAGTCTCTCAGTTGAGGAACTGGAGGAAAGCAGCCCATTTTTAGGCTGTTTAAGGTGAAGTCATAAGAAAATGACATAGTGTTTTCCCCACAGTTGCCCAGGAAGTTTGGCTGCCCTGCTATAGGAACAGGGCTGTTCAGCAGGTTTGTGTATGCCTCCCCACTGCAGCCACTACTGTATCTGTGAGGGCACTCCTCTGGCCACTGGCCTTCTCAGAGCCACCCTTCTGAGTGAGTCAGTACAAGTGCCACCATAGGGCAGTGACAGTTTGCTAGTTCTTTGGTCCCTAGTCAAAAACAGGAAATAATTGCTTGCTGTGCTTCTCTGGGGTTCCTTTCTCAGGGGGTTGACTATCACTTGGATTTGGGGTCCTTTCCTGGGATGTGAGGGAAGGGCAGGTGGCCAGGCAGCCTCTGTGTCCACAAAGACTATGAGAGAGAGATGAGGAGTCAGGCTTTTCTGAGAAGGACCCTGGGCTAAGGCTGCCCTTTGTGATCCAAAGGACATGCTGAGCACCTTTTCTCCGGGGAGGACAGTCAGAGGGAAAGAGGTGGGCAGGAGGCTGAGGCATTGCCTCTGTGTTCCTTCCTCTCGTGTCACTGTTAGTCCTGATGTCACCAGCAGGCAGGTGTTGTCCTCCTGATGCAGTAGATAGGAAGCTAAGCACCAGGAGGTATGAGTGACTTTGATTAATTTATCCAAGGGATCTTTTTTTAATTTATTATTTGCAAGCACAGAGAGAGAGAGAGAGAAGAGAGACAAAGAGAGAATGGGTGCGCCAGGTCCTCCAGCCACTGCAAATGAACTCCAGACGCCCCCTTATGTATCTGGCTAACGTGGGTCCTAGGGAATCAAGCCTTGAACCTGGGTCCTTAGGCTTCACAGGCAAGCGCTTAACTGCTAAGCCATCTCTCCAGACCCCAAGGGATCTTTTTGATTACCTATTATGTGCTTAGCTCTGTCCCAGGGTTAGGGACATGTGGGTGACCAAACATGGCTCTATTCCATGGAGCTGAGGGTCTAATGGACTTGCATTCTCACGTTCACTTTCTCAGTGTAATTTCTGTCCAATTTGAACTGTACAGATTGGTACATGCTGAAAGACAAGTCCCACCAACAGATCTGGTCCTCAGAAGCACAGTCTAGAGTAGAAGAGAGGAGCATGCCCCACAACCTCTGGGAACCCTGGTTTTGCAGTTAGGGTCGCATTGCTGGCAGAAAAAAACCAACCAAGAGCAGCTTGTGGGAGGAAGGGTTTATTTTGGCTTACAGACTTGAGGTGTGCACATGATGGCATGAGCAGAGGGTGGACATCACCTCCTGGCCAATATCTGGTGAACAACAGCAGCAGGAGAGTGTGCCAAACACTGGCAAGGGGAAGCTGGCTATAACACCCATAAGGCTGCCCCAACAATACACTGTCTCCAAGAGGCTCCAATTGCCAAATTGCCACCAGCTGGGGAACCTAGCATTTAGAACACATAAGTTTATGGGGGACACCTGAATCACACCACCACATCTGGGGTCCCTGGAAAGGTGTGTGCCCCCTGAATACCTGAGCACCTCTCTGTGCTTCTAGAAACATCTTTTCTTGTTGTGTTGGACAGCACACCTGCTAGGTGCTAGCCAGGGCCTGGCTGCCACAGCCCTGGTGCTCAGTCACTCACAGATCTTGGCAGGAGTAACTCTGTTCTGGCAGCAGACAGAGCTGCAACAAGAACTTCCTGATGGTCAGAGACTACCACCCACCACACAACAGTGGCTGGAGTGATCTCACAGCCCCACTACGCCCTGGACATTAGGAAGAGTAGCTCTGGAGTCAGAGCGATGGTGTGTAGGTGCCACTGAGAAGGAGGTGATGAGCTCTGGTGAAAGCCCTAGGCCTGCTATGTGGCATCCATCCATCCGCTTCCTCTGTTTACCCACCCTGGGCAGGTCATCTGAGGCCCTGAGGAAGTGCAAGACATATCCAGTGCAGCCTTGAGCTCATGCATCTGCCAACAGCTGCACAGCAGGGAAGCAGACTCGCATGCAAGCTGAGGTGATGCAGCTGGGCCCCACAGCACACGTCCTGCAGGGAAAACAGCCAGCCAGCTGCGGCTGCGTAGCTCACTGTGGGCCTTATCCTGCTCCTGTGTGAATGCAGTTCACGCCTCTCTTGTCGGCCAGCACCTCAGCACATGTTCATCTAGACCTGGGGACAGGCGTTTCCTGTGAGCAGGTGTCCAGCAAGCACTCATCACATGCAACATGCACTTCTTGGGAACCACCTCTGGGCTCACTTTGTCACCCCATCAAAGTATGACTGCAGCCTTTTAGTTCACCTGTTTGCCTCTACTTCTCTGGCCAGGGAGTTTCTGAAAGAAAAGGGTCAAGTCTGAGGTTTCTTGCGTCCTTGGGCTTGGGGCAGGGCAGGTGCACGCTGAGCACTCAGTGAAGGGAAAGGATGAAATCTGAAGGGCTAAGTAGGAAATAGAGGTCAGTCAGCAAAAGTAGTGGGGGGGAACTAGTGGATAAGAGCTGGGTGGGGGTTTGCATAAATTGATGTGCAAGCGAATGGATTGAAGGAGTGAATGGATTGGTGGTTGAATGAATAAGAAGATAGGTAGGTGGACAGAGGGATGGATGGGTGGATTAGTGGATAGATAGATTCGTGGACAGATGGATAGATAGATGGATGCATGAATAGATGGATGATTAGTGGGTGGGTGGGGCAGATGATCCAATGTGTGGGTAAATGGGAAGTTTTAAAAGTAAGTAGGTAGATAGAAATGAGTAAATGAGCAGCTGGAGGGATATATACATGTGTGCATGGGTGTTCAGACATGAGTGAATTATGAAATCGAGTGTGGGAAGGAGGAAAGAGATGCCTGTTGTGGGAAAGGAGAGAGCTTCCACTTTCACAAGTTTGCCTCTAACAAGATTCCCTAAGGGGCATGGAAGTAGACAGTCTTTCCCAAGAGGATTCCTCAGCATAAATGCTTTTCAGGACTTAGGAAGAACCCTCTTATGTGACACAGAAGACATACGAACTCTGTTTTGCTGAGTGTCCTGAGTGGATGTCACTTTTCCTGATACCCTAAGAGAGCATCCTGCAGATTAGCCTCCTGTTAGCCATTTGCTTATCCCCAACTCTACAAACCTAGCTGGCTTCTCTGCTATTCCAGAATTCATATACATTACCTCATGATCTTCACACCTTGGAGAGATAAACAGCATTTGCCCACTTTACGATCAGGAAACTGAGGCTCAGGGCTAGTATGGAAGCAACCCACCAACAATGCAAAATACCAGTCTGCTATGTCACCCTGCCCAAGCTGCTGGTCCTCAGGAGAACCTGTCATGTTTTGCAAGCTGGTAAAATTGGCTCTGAGAAGCCCTGGGCTGGAGCCAAGTTGGCTGCACACCTGGCACAGCTGGCGGCATTGGCAGAGGGTCTTGCTGAATTTAGACAGCATACCCCTCTTGGCAGGTGGTAGGACTGTCTGGATCTCTGAGGTAGCTTAGTACTAGATGTGTCTGGCCAACCTATCCTCCATGGCTATATGAAGTCCTGGAAGCCAGGGTCCCTGGGCCCCATGGCTTGAACTCCTAGGTTGGGATTTCACATTCCAAAGAGTCCCTGGACCTGAATCTTTGGGGTGGACATTGACAGAGATCTTTGAGTGATTATAGCCTGCATGTCTCTGGATCCTGCAGGTCACCTGTGAAGAGTCATTGTTGATGCCCAGCCACAGCAGTTGTCAGTGTCTCCTGGAAGGAGAAATAGGTGGCCATTAGGAAAAACACAGCTCACATGTCCAGGGTAGAAGTGCTCTGTCTTGGCTTTGGCCCTATCTTGTTAAGGTCCTGTAGCCCAGTCCCCAGTGTCCAAGCTGTCTGGCCTGGTGTCAGTCTTGTCCTTGGTGGTGCAGGAGGCAGGGCGCTCCAAAAGACTGACAGGGATGAGCCCACCGCGGGCTGCAGGTAAGCCGATCTGTGTCCTTTGAGCTGAGTCTGGGATGGGATGGAGCCCAGGGTTCCCAACAGTTGCTCTGTGCACAGGGTGGGGTCTCAGTAAGTCTTCCCATGCTGACTGGGTGCTGAGATACACCAGCATGCCTCCTGTGGTTTCTTTCTTTTTAATTTTTTTTTTTGGTTTTTCGAGGTAGGGTTTTGCTTAAGCCCAGGCTGACTTGGAATTCACTATGTAGTCTCAGGATGACCTTGAATTCACAGTGGTCCTCCTACCTCTGCCTCCTGAGTGTCCAGATAAAGGCGTGTACCACCACGCCCGGCTGCCTCCTGTGGTTTCTTTGCTCAGTCCTGGTTGGAGACAGGTTGAGCCTGGTGCCTAGAGTATGCTTGGTGAATGGACTATTGTGGCACTTGCTCTATGATCTCAGTGCCAGGTGTGTTCTGTCATTTTCTTTGCTGTGCTTCATGGAGTCCTTCCAGTGGCACAGCTCAGAGCTGGGTGAGCAGCAGGCAGGGGAGGGACTTTGCCTCTGTCCTCCTTCCGCCCCTGCTAGTCCATGACCTTGGACAAGGCATCTCGCTGACTCTCATCCTCCCAATCTTTGAAATGGACAAAGCTCCTCCATGCAGGGGTTGGGTGGGAGAGAGGCAGTGATGAACATGAAGCCCCCAGCTGTATCTGACACTGAGGCCTCTGAAGCCAAGACCTTTTGTTCCTTCATTGTCCCACTTGCAAGTTAGAAGGTGTGTACTTCAGAGCTGGGGCTGGGGCTCAGAAGCCCTGGAGTCTAGCCCCTGCACCACATAAAACTGGGTGTGGTGCTACACATGCCTGTAATCCTGGCCCCTTAGTGGTAAAAGCAGGATGATCAGCAGTTCAAGGTAATCTCAGCTATATAGTGAGCTAGAGGTCAGCCTGGGCTATATAAATCTTGTCTCAATAAATAGATGATACATTGATAGATACATAGACATATAGGAAGGAAGGAATGAAGGAACGAAAGGAGAAAGGGAAGACAGTGTGTCCTTCAAATGCCAAGTGACTCCATTTCTTCAGGGCAGAGGCAGCAGGACTGAAATGCGCTGTCACTCCTGCAGTTGTTGCGCACAGCTCCCAAGCTACATCAGGAACCATCCTGCTCAGGGCACGAGCACTCTCCCAGGCCATGATCTTAAGGAGCCTGCTGTAGCTTGTCTTGTTTCTGGCCCCTAAAAGGCACTCATTCAACCTTTTCTTTGATTTCTATTTTTGAGCATTACTGTGAAGTAGGATCCCCAAATACATGGCATGCCGCCTTTACAAATTTATTTTTCTCTTCTAGCCACGAGGCGATTGGATGGAGAGGATGAAAGTTTCGACCAGGATAGCAGGAAGGTAATCAGGAATCTGCAGCCCTGTGGGGTGGGATGGCTTCCCCAGCTCCTCCCTTACTCTGTTCGTTGGGATTCTGCGAAGCCAAAGGTGAGGGCCACACTCACCAGCCTCGTTTTCAATCTCAGGACAGGCACATGCTCGGCAGTATCCTAGCTGTGTGCCCTGCAGCCTGGTCACATCAGTAACTGAGGAGAGGTGAACAGTGATGGGCGTTTGACATAAAGGTGCTAGAGCAGGCTTGGCAGGTGTTTTCTGTTAAGGGCAAGATGGTAAAGATTTCCGACCTTGCTAGCCATACCTCTCCGATATAGTTATACACCCTCAGAAAACAGCCGGGGGTGTGGGGGCCAGTCACAAAAGCAGTCTGTGAATTCCTCTCTGCCTCTTCAGTCAAAGCCCCCTTCACTTGTCTTCAAGGTAGGAGGGGGAAAAACTTGGAAAGCCTCACCTTATTCTCCTGGGTGAAGCTATTGAGCCCCAACTTCCCTGGAACCTTGGTTGTCTGGTCGGGAGAATTGGATGACAGTGTTTCCCAGCTGTTTCACATGCTTGAAGAGCACATGGCTGAGGTACCCCAAAGCTTGAGATTTGTGTTAAAAGTTGAACTTTTATATGGGGAGTTTTCTCACAGTGAGGACAGCTTATGGGTTAGAAGTATGGAAGCTACTAGAAGGTTCCTCCAGTGAAGTGTTTTTACCATTGCAGATGACTTCAGTGATCCCACAACTTTCTGTTTCTCTGCAGAAGACCACTTGGCTGCTTCTTAAAGGGACCCAGACACAAGGACCAATTCCCCAGATCTCGACAGCCAGTCGGTGTCCCTCAGTAGCAGAGCTGAGCGAGACCCTCTCCAGAGAATGCAAGGAGATAGCCTCTACTCACGTGAGTGGCTCTTCTGATGCACACCGAAGGCCGCCAACAAAGGGCCCCACCTGAGCCATCCCACAGATCTCAGCCTTCCTCCTTAAGAACCTAAGAACAAGAGCTGGGTGTGATGGCTTATGCCTGTAATTCCAGCACTGGGAGTCTGAGGCAGGTGGACTGCTATGAGTTTGAGGATAGCCTGGGCTCCATAGTGAGTCCTTGTCTCCAAAAAAAAAAAAAAAAAAAAAACTTAATAAATAGCATGCCACAAAATGTGAGGCTGGCCAGTTAGAGAGCTGAGCTCTGATGGCCTCCTGTATGCAGTGACACAAGTAGCTAGCATGCACACAGTGCTTCCTGGTGGCTTTCCAAGGGATGGCAAGTAAATGGAAAGCCAGAAGAGCTCTTGAGCAAGAATAGTTCTCAAAAAAAAAAAAAAAAAAACACTCTCAGGGCCCATTTCCCTTGGAGCAGATGTGGGCATGGTCCAGGGTGTGAGTCCAGACCTGGAGCTGGTAACAAGGCACTTTCCCCATCTCCTGTGACATCCTGAACAAGGCACTGGAAAGTCTCAGATGAGAAGGCCTGACTCCATAGGTGACAAAGCTGATGTCTGTCTGCCCCTGAGGGTGTTGTGAAGGCTGAATTGGAAGGGAGCCTCAGACATGGAGGAAACTCCCTGTAATGCTGAGCACTTCAAGATACTATAGGTCACAGGAGAACCAGTGCAGGCCACAGTCAACCTCAAGGTCTCCCAGGCTAAACTGAGCCGTAGCAGGGTTCTGAATGGAAGTGAAGTCCATGGAGGTAGATGTGTGAAAAAGAAGAGGGAGCCCGTGGCTTCTCAATGATGCAGAGCCTAACTCAGATGTGTGCTCACCCATAACCCGCTGTGTGACTAGAGGCCAGCTCTTCCTGGATGACTCTCAGGACATTAGGATGAACTGGGCATGCATGTTACTAGTGTGGCCAGTAGTAGATGTACAGTGAACAGTCATGCTTCCCCTTCACCTACTCTCCCTGTCACCCTCACGATTGTCAGCATCACTATGTGACCACTACTTGTCAGAAATGCCCATGGTGAAGGGAGGAGGAGAGACAGGGACACCTGGACACTGTGATATGTTAAAGACTAACTGGAAATGAAGGCATGTTCTGTGTGGCATTTTTTAAGCAAGTATCTAGATACCCCTCAGAGCCTAAGCATGAGCTAATATCATCATGTCTCAGAGCATAAGCATGAGCTAATATCATCATGGAAGGGCTCACAGGTCTGAGACTCCTGCAGGGTTTGTCAGGGACAGAGCCAGCTGTAGACAGTATGAAGGGGTGGTAGGGGGTACTTGCATGCCCACCTATGTCTCCTGAGGGCAGCTGCATACAATCTCTCAATCCTTCTCAATCCTCATGGACCCATGCACCAATGGTAGAGGCCCCTACTAGCTGCCTCCTGTGCTATCCTGGCCCAGGACCAAAGATGAATGTTTGGGGATCTCAGGGTGGTGTCCTCCAGCTTCTGGTTTTTCCCTTGCTAGGTCAGGCATGCCTGTTCCATGCCCGTGACCTCCCCAGACTTCCCCTGTGAGGCCAGCCTCTGCCCACAGTGACCCTGGAGTTTGTGACTTGCTCTGAGCCCTGGAGTGAGGAAAGAGGAACACAGTGTGGGAAGCAGCAGAGATGTGGAAGCTGCAGCTAGGGCGCCCCCTGCTGCTACATGGCTGCGTCCTTCGTCTTCCGCCTTCCGCCTTCCTTAACCACTTCCTCATTTACACATGCCAGGGGCTGTCCCAGGAGCACTTGAGTGTTTACATAATCATGATGGTCCCTATTTGGCAAGCTGTGTCTCCACTGGTCACTCCCTCAGTGGAAAGGGCTGGCCTTTCAGCTCAGCTAACAAGCTGCGTGGGCAGTGAGGATGGAAAGGGATGTGTCATGCAGCTGTCCCTGGCCTGCAGAAACGAGCTGCCTGCTCTGGGGCCCCTGCTTCAGATGGGGAGGTTGCTGTACAGTGTGGACACTATCCTGCCATGTACCTGCGGTCATGACTGAGTCCTGCCTCTACTTTGTCCTGATTTCCAATCTCCTGAGCAGGAGATCCAATGTGTCTGGCATTGCACCTGAATCTTTCTGTCCTGATGGCGGTGTTGCCTTGTTCCCCACATGTATGGGCTCAGAAGTGAGTCCTGCCTGTGTCAGGGATCCTTGCTGTCTGCCAGCCTCATGAACAGTTCCAGTAGAAAGGGGGCTGTTTTCTTTGGGGGTGTTCTTTGAATCCCACCAAATACCCCCAGCACTCAGAGCCCATTTGCATACAGCTTGACTCAGCAGTGTTTGCACATAGTGAGACACATTTGGACACCCATTGCAGTGTACCCAAGGAAGGTAGAACTGTGACACTAACACAGTGGGCACTCAGTAAATGTTGGGTGAATTGAGATGCATTAAATTCAATGGGTATTTATTGAACACCCACTCTGTGCCAGACACTGAGTGGGGCACCAACAGGGAGACAGAGGATGAGAACTGGCAGAGGCAGTCCCCGACAGAAGAAGTGCTCATGCGTCCTCCACCACCAGCCTATTTGGGAGCCTTGTGATTCATAGGGACTAGGCCACAATTTCACCAACTCTGACACCATCCACCCAGTATTCCTGAGCACCTACTGCATGCTAGACATGGGGTAGACAGACAGTAGGGAGGCAGAGGTGAATGGCAAACCTGTGTGATGTCTCTGTCCCACAGATCAGTGGGTTTCAGGTGGGCCATGCCTCTATAAAGAAATGCATATTTTGTTGGGTGTGGTTGTACATGCTTTTAATCTCAGCACTCTTAGGTAGAAGTAGAAGGATTGCCATGAGTTCAAGGCCAGCCTGAGAGTGAATTCCAGGTTAGCCTAGGCTAGAGTGAGACTCTACCTCAAAACAAACAAACAGGAAATGCATATTTGATCACAGACACTTTTCCCCTTCCGTATCCCACCTGGATATTTCCGGGTCTCTATAGTAGTCTGCATTAACAGTGGCTCTGGATTTGCATAGAAAGGGGTGAGGTTCAGTTTTGTTATAAAAGGGCCTTGAAGCCTTATATGATGAAACTTACTGCTTGAAACCCCTCCCTTCCTGTGCGCCCTATGGACATTCATGCTCTAGGTCCCATATTCCTGACCTTTCAGGTCCTACCTCCCTTTTGAGGTCCCCCCACACATGAATACATACTTGCAGACATACACTTATGGTGATCAAAGAGGTGGAGGTATAATTCAAGCCAGAGGACTTCATAGTCTTCAGCAAGGCCCCAAGACATTGAATGGGAGCAAACCCTTTCCTCAAACAGCAGGTTAGAGAAAGATGTGGAGCTTGGGGTGGCTTGAGGCTGAAGACCAGGGAGGAACCCTGAATTATCAACTAGGGCAACACAGGGGACATCTCCTCATGGGCCACTTCTCCCACAAATCTGTCTGTGGCTTTGGCATTTGGTACCACCTCTTTGTGTACCCCTGTGTGAGGCCCTGCGGAATCTGCATTTGATAGGATGCACTTGATGTCACTGATTGCTCTCCTTGTGGGCCATCCATTAGGAGGAAGAACACAGAGGACACAGGGCCTCCATGGTCCTCCTCTCTTCTGGTAGCAGGAGGAAAGGTCACACATGGGCTGTCCCCTCTGTTCTTTGACCCCCGTGGAATTCATCTTGGAAAGAGACTCCTCTCATTTCCTCTGCGGCAGAAAGAAACAGACTCCTGATCTGCCACTTGTCAATCTTGTGTGAATACTGGGGTGTGGCGGGGCACATACCTGGTCGTGAGGCTGTAACTGAGACCCCACAGCAGTAGTGTCTGGAGGTATCAGACCTGGGAAGATCATTGGCATCATTTCCAAAGGCAGAATAGGGCCAAGAGAGCAGTATGAGCTGTGCTGTCACCCAGCGTGGGCATGAATGCTTCTGTGTCTCAGCACTGTACTGGGTGTGGAAACAGAGCAGGCATGGAATCAGCAAACCTCTTGTCTTGTGGAGCTGCTTCCAGCACGGTGGGGTAAGTCAGGTAGAGTGTACAGTCATTGGCAGGGAGGTACTGTGGAAAACGTGATATGAAATGCAGGAATCTGGTGGCCAGAAACTCTTCAGGTGTGCCCCTGGACATGGCGGATGCTTGGGAAGGGGCACTGCAGCCAAGAAAAGAGGCAGGGCCAGCAGGCCGTGTGGCCAAGTCACTAGCACCCAGTGGAGGGAGGGCCCCGGAAAGCTGTGTCCTCTCAGCTCCTGTGACTCGGGTTATATCTTAGTAGGACTGAATTGACAGGAAGACAGCAGGAGATGGTTACCAGCCTCCAGGTTGGGGAAAGTTCTGGACAGTGTATGGCACACACAAAGGGTTAGAACCAGTGCAGGCAGGCCATCAGAGAGACATACATCGAGGTCATGGAAGAGGGTCTAGGTAGACACGAGATGGGAGCAGGTGGGACTTGTTCAGGAAAGGTCTCCAGGCTGCATATGTGTCTGGGAGCCTGTATAAGTCATTGGCAGAGAGTGCTACAGCTGTGTTCTGGTCCATTGGAACCCCAGCTAGTCATTGCTGTGTGACCTTGGCCCACAAACCTATTGTGTATGAAATTCTCTCATTTGTGACAATAGGAATGATCTAGTGCTCCTGGCTGGGATTCTGTGGAGCGTGGCACTCACCCATAAGTGCACAACCCTGAGGGAATGACAAGTGGAATGCCTTCAGATCCACAAGCCTGACTGCACCCAGCCTCTGCAGCTCAGGTCTACCCCCCTGGCTTCCCAAGCATGAAGCCCACACTGCTCAGGACCTGTAGCTCTCTGTTGAGAACGAAGCAGCCTCAGGTAGGGACATAGATTCAGGGAGGGTCCAAATCTGCCCAGGGCCACATAGTAAGTAAAGTCACCTGAGGGACACCAGTGGTGCACTGGTGATCTGCTGCACGAGTGGCTTACCAGTCTGCTGTCCGAGAAGACCCTGGAGTGCTATGGTGTGCCCTACATCTCTTGGTGCTTCAGGAACTGCCCTTCACCCACAAGGGTCTCATCTTCAGTGTCTGCAGACAACAGAACCAAGGACATGAGCATGCTCAGGACCCAATATGAGCCCCAGCTGCAAACTAAGTGGCTGGAGGTGAACTTTGAAGAGTTGGAATAGCAGGCAGGGGAGGGGTATGGTTAGGACAAGTCTGGCCTTGGCCAGGAGTGGTATTCAACAGTTGCAGGGCCTGATGTGATTTGGAGTCATAATCACCCAGGGGGACTTGGCCGGAGTCCTCTCCCTGCCTCTCCATGTGGCTTCCTGTCTCTAACACCCATTCATAGCCATACGTTCTTGAAGGCCATCTGTGCTCACGAGACAAGCATGTCCCTGGAAGACCCATGAGTGCAGAGCTACTAAAGCTGGGGTCTGTAGCCTCGAGCCCTCTCCAGGTAGAAACTGCTTGCCCTTGTGCAGGCCCCTCAATCTCACTAGGCCACAGATCCTTTGGGCTCATGATTGAGGCACAGGCCAGTGAGAAGAGCACAGAATGTCTGAATAAGTGAAGATATTTTAAAAACAGTGGTTCTCTGCCATAGGACTCTGGAACCTTTAGAGTCACCCCACTGGCTGGTCCTCCCCAAGACAGACTGATTTTTTTCCCATCATGTGACTTTGCTTGCTGTATGGCCCTGGGCAGATCTGATAGATGCGCATGTGTATATGCTGTGTGCATGAGTGAGAATGCTCGCTCGTGTATGGATATACATATAGATGTGGATACCCAAGCACATGTTTGTGCGTGTGTGCATGTAGGGGCCAGAGGACAACTTCGGGTGTCATATCCTCAGGAACCTCCTCAGAAACAGGGTCTCTCATCGGCCCAGAGATCACCAGTTAGACTGGGTGGGCAGCTGGCCACAGGGATTCCCTGTTTCTGCCTCTGGTGCTAGGATTACAGGAGCACACGTCCATGTCAAGCATCTTGTATGGGTGCTGGAGATTGAACTCAGGTCCTCAGCGCCTATGAGGCAAGTACTTCACTGACTGAGCTATCTCCCCAGCTGAAAGACTGGTTTTACTGGGCCTAGATGTGGTGCAATCGCATAGAGTCCTCTCTCCTTGCTCCTCACTCAGCAATCTGAAGGAAGGTAGATGACAGAGTGTACAGCCACACGGGGGGGAGGAAGAAGAGGCCTATTCCCATATGGACGGAGGGTGGGCGGCAGTCCCCGTGCTCCCCTGCATCACACCCAAAGATGTGGAGCAGGAAGCCAGCAGGCACCCTGCAGCCCAGAGAGGAGGCCCAAGCAGATTGTGTTCATCCATGGCTGGGCTCTCTGGCCTTCCACCTGGTGAGACAAAGCAACCTAAGGAAACACCTTTCACCCCCACACATGGAAACACCAGCAACTCTAGGCAAGAAATCCATCATAAAAGTGCTTCATCAAGCAATTTAAATAGTTTTGAAACAACTGAAAAAAAGATAAATATCTTATCAAAGAACTACAAGGTTTTTTAAATGAATCAACTAAAATAAAGTAAGAAAAAAATCCACAGATGCAGTCAAGAACAGAATAACTGAGTCTGACAGAGCAAAGAATTAGGACCTTAAAAGGAAGAATAAGAGTGTCAGGAATTTGGCAGACAATATTTGTATCTTTGACTTCCCAATAGGAGAGGCAGAAGAATGGTATTGAAAAAGTAGTCAAAGAAATAGTAGATAAAACCTTACTGGCCATGGTGGCGCACGCCTCTAATCCCAGCGCTCAGGAGGCAGAGGTAGGAGGATTGCCATGAGTTCGAGGCCAGCCTGAGACTACATAGTGAATTCCAGGTCAGCCTGGCCTAGAAGAAGACCCTACCTCAGCAAAAATTTTTTTTAAATTACCAAATTTGCCAAAATACATAAACCTACAAGCTCAAGAAAATTCACACCAAAGCCACATCATTATTAAACTGAATATTAAGGTCAAAAAAATAAAAGAAAAAGGAAAGAAAACTCTTGGAAGTATTTGGTGAGAAGAGAGGCATTACCTACATGGAAATACCAATAGGATGACAGCCTATTTCTCCTTAGAAGTATTCAGTGCAGGCTGACAAGATCTGAAATGATTGTGGTTATGACATGGAAGGCATAAAATGACTGTGGAATAGAAGGTCCCCACACTGCATGTGAGAGGATGGGCAGAGATCCAAGGACAGCAGCTCAGGCACTGAGAATTGTCCCTGCTGTGCAGGTGGCTACAGTGTGCAACTGGGTGAAGACCCCTGGCTTGAGTGGGGCAAGGGCACAGCTGAGGCATTTGTTATTCCTGGTATGCATCTATGTGACCTGGGAGGCTTGCCAAAGCACAGAATGATGACATTGTAGGTCTGGGACAGAGCTGAGAATTTGTGTTTCAAACCAGTTCTTGGCAAGGTTAGTGCTACTAGTTGGGGACCTTCTTTGAGAGCCACCACTTCTAGCATCTTTGGTTGACAGAAAGCCCCGAGGTCTCAGCTGGGGTTCTTCTGGACCCCAGAGTATGACTGGCTCTATGGGTAAATTTGGAAGCAAGTGTTTCTGTTAAGGTCCCCAGGACTGTAAATGAGAATCTTATCTGTCATCTGGGGCCTGCCACTGACTAGCAGGGTGGTCTCAGATTGTGACGTGTCTCCTGTGTGCACTTGTATGTGACCTTTCACAGAACTTCTCTGTCCTTCCTGAGCTCATGAAGACCCAAATACAGGGTGCCTGCCCCAGAATGCTTGGAAGTGAGGCCTCCCAGGAACGGGCAAGGTGGGTGGGCAGCTCTGTCTGGTGCTTACCTCTGTCCTGTGTGTGTACATGGCTTCGTGATCACTGGGGAATGTGGCCCACCAACCCCTCTGAGTCCTAGCCTGACTGTCCAGAATCTCCCGGGGTGTCTTCCCCCGAGCTCAGTGGCTCTGCACTATAACTGGAAGGGCAGGCAACTTAGGGACTTCGTGCAGGCCTTCCTGCCTAGGGCTTCTGGCCCACACAAGTATGGAAACACTATATCACCAACTTCCAGAGCACAGCCTCCCTCACCCCTCTGAGCCTGCAGGTGTCCACATGGGGTTCTCTCTGCTTTCTGTGGGAGAGTTGGAAGAGGTAATGAGAGGTTTCGCCTCCCAGGGTCCACCAAGACCCCCTTGGGAACATCAAGGACCCAGAGTCTCTGGCCATTTTTATTATAAGTGAAGCTGTCAATTTGGGTTTTATAGTGAGTTTCCTCTGACTGCAAAGACTTCAGGCCACCCAGAGCAAAATGGCACAGCCCTACCCACCCAAAAAGGTCCCAAATCTGGGCCCCTTCTGTAGTGTGAGGGACTTGCCTGTGTGACATGATGATGCAGTCCATCATTTTCTGAACCTGTGTACCAGCTGGGCTGGGACTCTCTCCCTGAAGTGTTCCTAGTGTCAAGAGCTGGCTGACCATGTTACCCTCAGTGACGTCCTGGAAACAGACTATCACAGGTGAGGCAGGGGCCTTCCATGTGCTGTCCCCTACCCCAGTTCTGTCCTTCTGCTGGAAGCATGTGGGGACCACATGTCCCCTCAGCTTGGCCGATGTGTGTATGACCAAGCTGTGCTGTGTCTGTTGCAGGCTTCCCCTATTCCAAACCTGACTCTCTCCCAGGACACAGGAAGGATGGCCTGGACCTCCGGGTAGGTACTCAGACCCTCCCCACCCATGGGGCACTAACCACCCATGAGTACTGACCCATACAGGGTTCCCATAGCTTCTTGGCCTCTCAGCCAGGAGGTCTGAGCTGGCCCACCTGCCTCTACCTGTTGCTCTGCCCAGGGCTGCTACCACTATAGCTTTTTTCCATCCAGGACTAACAAGACCATACCTAGCCACACTCTGGCTCTTCTCTGTTCTGCCCCAGGAGCCAGGGAGACCCCAGTGTGGGGAGCAAAAGAAATAGAGACCACCCAAATGGCCAGGGATACTCAGAGAGGCTTTTTGCCTTCACCTCCTTTCCCTATGACTAGAGTTCAGTCAAGCTAGAGTGTTCTATTATGTGGGCCAGTGGGAGCCAAGTCTGGTTCAGAGTGCCTATCC
This sequence comes from Dipus sagitta, assembly GCA_036346955.1. Taxonomy (NCBI): domain Eukaryota; kingdom Metazoa; phylum Chordata; class Mammalia; order Rodentia; family Dipodidae; genus Dipus; species Dipus sagitta. The sequence continues at coordinate 1,581,381 of CM070781.1, read as the reverse complement.
CATCCCATTGTCATTCTCATGTATTTAATGCTCTTAGTGGACGTGACATTATGCAAGGCCATGTTCTGTCCTGCCTCACAGCTACAAGCTGGCTCAGTCTCCACTCTGAGAACTCTGAGTCTTGGGACATCTGAGTCCAAGTTCAGGTGGTCTGCAGCCTGCTGGCGCCCAGGGCTTGTGCTCTGACTTAGACCTGTAAAGAGCCACTCACATTCAGCCCTTACCCCACAGCCATGTGGGGTCTCAGTGAGAATCCCTAGGGTGGGATGATCCTCAAACACATGTGAACACAGAACCCCTGGAGACCTTCCATCGCCTAGGCAGCCTCTCCCCACTTTAAGGAAGAGTACCCATTAACCAAGGTACTTCACCTCTCAGGAGAGGCCACTGATTACCAAGGCCTGGGTGTGTGTGGTACTGCGGGAGTCTCCACAAGAAGAGTGTAACTCAGGGCCAGGCACTGGGGCACATTCTCTCTCTATAGCCACAGAGACACTCCCAAGATCAGAATAGTGTCCAGGGGCTGCAGGTGTCCTCTGAGGCCAGCCTTTGTTTTTTTAATCTTCCCAGGCTGTCAGACCTGTCCCTGTGTTTCTTTCTAAGACCCAGCAATGTCCCCAGTCCAGATGCTTCTGCATGGATGGACTCTAGGGGACCCTCTCTTCCACTAACTCTCTTCCTGTTCTGGGATGCATTGTTCTCGTGGCATGCTTCTTTGAACTTCTGCCACAGGACTTCTTCCGACTTCGTCTTCCACAGGGAGAGCAGGAAATAAGGAAGTGCACAGGACTCCTGCAACACCGATACAGAAATCCCTCCACCCAGGCCAGGCGTCAGTGGGCAGTGGGAACCCTGTCAGTCTAGAAGGTTCTCTTCTCACCTGGAACAGCTGCTCTCTAACCAAGCAGCCTATAAATAGAGTGTTCCTGGCTAGCGCTAGCTATGGTTTTACCCGCTCAAGTCCTGGGGGCTTGTTTGGTATATGGAAGGCACTTTTTGCATGCCCACCCTATGTCATCGCCTGGATTGAACAAGGCATTGATGGGGTTGATGCCTTGGTATCTGGAGAAGTCATGGTCTCCACCAGCTCCATGTGGTCCAGTTGAGAACAGCTGGCCTGGATACTTGCAGGACTGTCTTACTCCTTCTCAAAGCCACTGGGAGTAGCATCTTCAACTGTGTAGGATCAGAGCCAGACCCTGAGTGGATGTGTTTCTACTGGCCCAGCAGGTTGCAGAAGAGCATGAGCAGGCCTAGGAGCCCTCACCATGGACTCTAGTCCACCAAGGTGGGGTTCACCCTCATGAGATGATCCTAACTGAACACTTGGCTCTGGGATTCTTTTTCCCCATGCTAGTTCTCCTTCCTGTTTTCTTTTTACTCCCTCCAAGCCCCTCATATACTTCCATGCCTCTTTCTTATCAGAGAGGCTGGACACTTGATCTGTCAACTGACCAGCCTTCCACTGTGCAGTCATACCCAGCAACTCAACCCTGGTCCTTCTTCCTGGAGCCCCTGATGGGTGCTTGTTCACATGGCTTGTGGTGCTCCACAGTTATCTATTAGGTGACTTTTTGATTTAGTTCCAGAAAGGATTTTGGAGGCCTAAGGAAAAGCACAGGTTTGGTGGGACCAAAATCCATCACACCACGAGAGAGAAAGAGGGGGCAGAGACTGACTGTGGAGGACATTATAGCAAAACAACAACAAAAGGATACCGTATGAAAAAAGCTATCAAAGTGTCCTGATAGCATAAAACCAGATAAATCATGACCTTGATCCATTATATACTACTACTTGTCTGAACAAATGAAGAAAATCAGCTCTCTGAGGACAAAGGTCCTCTTCAGTGTTGCTTCAAGAGGATTTTGTCATGAGGGTCCAGTAATCCAAAGCACCACATGTCCCAAAGGCAATGGAAATATCCTGATGACCAAGCCTGCCATAGGAGGGAGCCTGCCTGTGAGCAGACTAGCAGCCACCTTCTGTAGGTCACCTGTGAGAGACAGTAATGATTATGATGTGCCACCTGCTCTGTTATTAAGAGAATGGATACTGGCTGCTTGCAGATCCTCACATAAAAGAACCCTAATTCTATAAACAGACTAAATTTCAATGTTAAAAGAGAGAGGCTGTCGGATTGGGCTTTTAAAAAATAGTTTTGCTATAGTGTGTCTTTACAAGATATATACTTAAAATTATTCTTAATAATTAGAATAAAAGAATAAGATTCTGAAATCACAAATGGGAGGCAGGAACAGTAGTTAATATGGAGGTTACAGTAATTCATGATAGAGGCCCAACTTAGTGGAGCAGATACAGCATTCATAAACTTGAATGCACCAAATGACATGACAATTTCCAGACATCTTGTAAAATTACCAGTAATGTTGTTGATCTGAATATAGCTCTTATGAAATAAATGGATCTGGTGAACAAAAAGAATTTGATACTACATAGAGTAATTGACAATTATATAATCTAATATATATGTAGAAAAAATTAATCCTCAGAATCTAGTTTTCATATGTTTGTAAAACATTTACAAAAATGTTCGTGTCTAGAGACAGGAAGCTTGGCAGTATAAGGCCATCCTTGGCTACATAAAGTTCAAAGCCAACCTAGACTACATAAGACCTTCTCTCAAAAAATAAAAGGGGGGCTGGAGAGATGGCTTAGCAGTTAAACACTTGCCTGTGAAGCCTAAGGACCCTGGTTCGAGGCTCAATTCCCCAAGACCCACATTAGCCAGATGCACAAGGGGGCGCACACATCTGGAGTTTGTTTGCAGTGGCTAGAGGCCCTGGCATGCCCATTCTCTCTCTCTCTGTCTGTCACTCTCAAATAAATAAATAAAAATAAAAAATTTTTAAAAAATAAAAGGGGCCAGGCGTGGTAGCTCACACCTTTAATCCCAGCACTTGAGAGGCTGAGATAGGAGAATTGCCATGAGTTTGAGGCCACCCTGAGACTACATAGTGAATTCCAGATCAGCTAGAGCAAGACCCTACCTCGAAACAATAAAAATAAAAATAAAAATGAATAAAAGGGTATGTATGTTACTATAAGCAGTCCTAGATTTTCAATCATAATGCTGGAAAAAAAACATGTGTTAAAATCCCTAAATGTGAAAATCCCAGCTCTGTCTTTAGGCAGACTACTAAAACCTTCTGAGTCTTATTTCCTAGAATTAAAAATAAGATTGTCACCTCTGAGTTATTATGAGGATAAATATGGTTGCGAGGTATTTTCACAAGTTCCACAACATAGTTCCCACATGAGTCATGATTTCAAAAACAAGTGCTTAGCCCTGAGGTGGCTCATTCCAACGTGAACTTTTAGAGAGAAAAGAATGGCAGCCAGTGTGAGGTGCTGCAGCCTCATTCTGACAGCAGTTACAGTGTACGTTTTGGAAAGTGAAACACATAGGTTCAGTAGTCCCATGTGATGAATGTGTGATCTCAGACAAGGTGCTTAACTTCTCTAAGCCTTATATGTAAAATGCTAGTGTTACTGTCCACCTCCTGAAGCTACCACAAGATTAGAGGATGTGTGGCAATGAACAGGAGAGGCGAATAATGTCCTGGCATCTGCCTGAGAACTGCAGGGAAGTTGCCAGGAAGTCACGCAGTACGGCCCTGGGCTGGTCCCCGGACACTCAGCTCTCCTGCCAGTCCGTACGCGCAGGCGGCAACCAGAACTTGCTTGTACTGGGTGGTCTTGCAGAGCCCAGTGGGGTCATCCAGCCAGTTCAGTGCTCCCCTTTCTCCACCTGGAGGACAGCTCACCTCTAGAAGGCCAGCCAAAGCTGGCTCTGCTGCTGGAAGTGGGGCTCCATATATCCCAGACAGAGGTGGAGGCCTGGGTATCTGATGGCCTGTGATACAGGATGCCAGGCACAAGGTGGCAGCATTCCTCCTCTACATCAGGCAGGCAAGGCTGCCAAGGCAGTGCCAAGGCAGGCTTTATGAGAGATGCTCCTTGATGGACAAATGCGCCTGGAGTACCGAGAATTTGTCCCCAATAACTTCTTTTGAAAATGCCTAAGGAGAAGTGGTGTGAGAGGTCTTGGAGAGTCACTGTGTGAAGGTGTGAAGACATCTAGCTCAGCATCCAGGACTAGAGTAGGGTGCAGCCTGACAGACACTAACCCAAAGGTAGCATCATTGAGATACATCATATGTTAATACCCCAGTCTTAGAAATCCAGTTAATGCAAAAAAATTCATGAAGAGCAAAATATCAAAAATTAAACAAAGACCCATTCCAACCCTCTGCTTTGCACACTTACCCTTTTATCTGACTGGTCCCTGCCTGCTGGGTCCAGCTCTGTGGCAAGAAAGTCATGGATTCTCTCTATGCCTCAGTTTCCCAATTTTAGATGAAGCACTTTGGAAGTGGGGTCTTCCTGTTCTCACACTCTCTGGGGTTCATAGCCAGCTCCCCTTTGAACACTTGCTGCAGTACCAGTAGGTGCTGAAAGCAAGCAGCTGTCCTTGTAATGGTATCTGCAGACAGAGCACCCAGTCTTGCTCTCATGGCAGCGCTTTTGCTATTGAAATGGAATCCCCGTACTTAGTTCCAGACATGCTGGCCAACAGTCCTGACCCCATTTCAGCCCCTGTGCTAGCGCTGGGAGCAGAATATGAGTAAGACACCTTCTTCATGGGGCTCGGACTCAGGCACAGTCCCATGCAGACAGCAGGCACAGGGAGGCGGGCAGGAGTTGGACAGCAGAAGGTGGTGAGGACCCTGCAGGTGATATAGGTTCTTGTTTCTCACATGGGCAGAAGCGAAGGAGAATTCAGCATATTAGTAATCATAATGCACTGACATGCAATGCATGCCACAGCCAGGTGAGGGAGGTACCCGAGTCAGCTGGCAGGAGCCCTCAGCTCCATGCCTGTGCTTCCCCCCAGAGTGTCACTCCTTAATTATTATTGTCAGGGACAGAGCTAATGTCTATGGGATGCCAGGGACTTTCAGACATCGGGCTCCTTTCATCCTCAGAGTGGTCCAGGGCCAGGCAGAGGCCCCTCTTGTCTTGAAGCCTTGGAGTAGATGATGGACATTGGCACATAAGTCTTGGAGCTGGGTGGGAGCTGGGAGCTCTGGGAATGGAATGGGAGATAGTTCCAGGGGTTTCAGGGGTTCCTGGAGGCAGTGGTCAGTGAGTCCTCCTTGGCTGTCTTGTGGGCACAGAGGGTGGGTCCTGGGTTCACTCAGAGCACCAAGACAGCAGGCTGTGGACACAGGAACAGAAATATAACACACTCACCCAGCACTGGATGAACAGAGGAAATGGTGTTGAGCTGCCCTCTGGGGGCCATGCCAGCTACAGAATAGGAACTGGTGCTCCTGAGTCCAGACAGAGATTGCAGAGGTCTCAGAGGCAGGTGCGAAAGCCAGCAGCAGCCTGTTGAGCAGGTGTCTTGGACACTCACCTTCCAGTTAGGCTTTGCCATCCATCTGTCACCTAAGCCCACCATTCTGTTGCAGACACCCTCTTTCCCAAGCTGTGAGAGGACCAAGGTGCATGGAAGAATGTGTCCCCTCCCCACCACTGCCTGCCCCATGCAACCTGCCTCTTGCCGCCCTCTTTCTTTCTCTTTTCCAGAATGCCAACCTGGTCCCTTGTGGAGCAGACCTGGATGCCAGCTGGGGCATACGAGGTACACACAGTGGGGACCCCTGTGGGTCTCTGGCTAGGCAGGGATTCCCTAACACGTGTCCAGCAGTCTCATTCTGAGGCCCTCCTTGGAACCTGCTGACAGAAGGCTCTGAACCATTGGTGGAGTCCCTGGGAAAGGGCATACCCATTGACCTCCATGTTCTCTCCCTCCTGTGCTGCTAGGGCCCATCCTGGCTTGTCAGGAACTCTATATCTCTTGGGGTGGAGGGTACAGCCACAGAGCTATAGTTTCCAGGGCTAGCCAAACAGTTCAGGTCAAACCTCACTTCCTGCCCTTGTTCACCATTGCCTGCTGGCATGCATGTGACTCTGGGCTTCAAACCAGGAGATGGCTGGGAGGTGAGTGTGAGTGTATTCCACTTAGTTTTATAGTAGGTACCCTCCAAAGGACTTCTTTCAGCTCTGATCAGAGCCCCACACCTGGCTATGCTTACCTTCTTGTCACCCTCTGGGATACTGAGGGACCCCAGCTCTTGTGAACCATCTCAGTACAAGGATGATGGCATCTGGGTATCACAACCTGCTCCTACAGTGGTTGCCCAAGTGTCCGGCCACAGAGCTGGCCATTGAGATAACCCATGGGGAGACCTAGAGACCACCATCCTAGGGATCTTCCTTCTAGGATAGTTTGAGGCTAGGTTGTGAGTACAGAGAGCCCCACCACTGGAGCCATTGTATTCTCACTAAGATGCTTTGGATCTAGAAGAAAAAGATTGTCAAAAGCTAGAGAGCAGAGCTCAGCAGTGTAAAAGTAGAGTGAAGAAGAAAAGACAGAAGAAGGCTGGAGTGTAAAGGGCACATCAAAAAAGCATCAGTCTCCACAACACCCCCACACCCACAAAAAAGTTTGCATTGGAGTGCCTACTGCACAAACTAAGGCAGGTGTCTTTCTCAGCATCCCAGCCAAGGAGCACAGTGCCACTGCCTAGCTTCCAGTCTGGCCTCCAGCCTCCTGACCATGCCTCCTGCTCAGTTTCCCACGGGAGATCCTTGGGGCTCCTTTCTTGCAGCCTGAGACCAGAACCCCATGCAGGCTGTTTAGGGGACCAGAGACCATGCATGGCATAGCAAACTGCAAGGGGCATGGGTGTCCCCTAAGAAGGGGGTTTCTCCAACCCTGGGCTGGGTTCTTATGCTTACTGAACTGGCCTGTGCTCTCTGCTTTCTCTTACAGAGTACAAGGTAAGAGAGGCTGCCCACACTACCGACCTCTTCTGCCATGTGTGCTGTACCTGCCCAGGTTAAAAGTTTCTTTTGTTGTGCTTTTCCTGTGAAGTGTGCATGTCTGAAGCCCACGGAAGTATGTATCCCTTTTGGCCTACTCTTACCTAGTAGGATTTGCTTCTCGAGGTGACCCCATGGTTTCTTCCTTGTAGATATACCCTTATGACTCCCTCATTGTAACAAACCGAATCCGCGTGAAACTGCCCAAAGATGTGGACCGGACGCGACTGGAGGTAAGGAGGGCTGGGAAGTTCTGTGTCTGTGAGTTTCCACAAGCCTCGACAATGGTGTCAGACTCAGGGCTGCCCTGGGGACAATGTAGAACTCAGGGTCAAGACCTAGAAAGCTCCAAAGGTTAAGGAATATGGCTCTGGAACCAACTACCCTAGGTGTGTAGAGAGACCTGGCTTGTGGATGGGGACGGGGGCTGGGCAGCAGCAAGGAGCCCTCAGTGTCCTCTCCAGTTCTGCTGTGGAGAAATGGCCCTGTGTGAGTCACAGCTTCTCAGCTCTCTGTAAGTTTAGAACAGGGAATACATCTGAGGAAGTGAGTGTGTTTCCATATTGCTGTCAGCAGAGTCATGTTGGCTGTAAAAACCAACTTTGTTGAGCACTTACTGTGCTCCATGACCAAAGTACCCTGTGCCATGTTTCTGTGGTCCTTAAAACCACTCGACAGTCAGCAGTACCAGTGCAGGGTGGAGGGGTCCCCTCCTGAGCCTTGCACACATGTACACTCCCTTTCTTGCCTATCCCTGGGCTGAGGGGTTCCCAGGCTTCTAAGGGCAAAGGCCAATGGCCTACCTATGCCCCATGCCAGGAAGTATATAAGGCACTGTGCAAGTGTCCAATGCTACCTGACCTACTTTTTGGACAGTGGCTCTTTATGCAACCAGGAGATGGACACTTAGGCACATGTACAGCTAAGTGCACCAGTAGTGCCCAGGGCTTGGAAGGATGGACTGAGCAGAGAGCCATTAGGTAAGTCTGCCAAGGATTGGCCTCTAAGGCGAGACAGACAGGTCTGGAGGGACCGTGTGTGTTGGGGCACAAGGCATGGGGAGATCCAGTCTGTGTTCAGGAGAAAGTGCTTGAGCTGGCCCTAAAACACAATCAGTGCTTTCATAGGCAGCAGAAAGGAAGACAATGAGTAGAGGCTTCCAGCCAGAGCCTGCAGGATGTGGCCCTGGGCAGGCAGGGAGTCATAGTGGCAGCACCAGCTTTCCTGGGCTAGGTGGCCATGTGTGCTTGAGCCTTCATCTCCACACTCTCCAGATGAGGACACAGACCCACCTGCCTGGGTCACTGTGCAGATGGAAGTCAGGTGAAGCCCTTTTCCTGAGAATAGTAGTCCCTAGGCAGAGAGTGGCTGTAAGAAGGTAACGAGGATACAGCTGTGGCTGCTGCACAGTTCTTCAACCTTCTGGGTTGTAACTGATAGGCACTTGACCCAGAATAACTTACACAGAGAATATACTTGTTCCCTCGACTGCAGGTGTAGCTTGGTCAAGGGACAAACAAAGTCTGTAAAACTCTGGTCCTTTCCAGATGTCTCCTGACTGTATGGCCACAGTTCTGGCTCTGGGGAGATATATTCACCTCCCTTTTCAGGCCCAAGGTCTACAGGCCCACCTCTCCTCTTCATCTGTTCTTGTGAAGCCCTCACTCACCTCCTGAGTGGTCACTATGCCCACCTCTAAATCAACCAGTTTGGCTCAGGGGACACAGCACCCAGCTAGCCAGTTCATCCCCCACCTAGATCTGGAGCTAAGGTGGCTGATGATGCCACTGAGCTGGGAGGACACAGGTAACTTCTGGAGGAAACTGAGGCCTACCACCTAAGATGGAAAGAGGGTGCTGGGCAACAGGCAGCAAGTGACCACCACAGGAGGGGACAGCACAAGTTTTCACCAAGTGGCATCAATTCAGTGCATGGTATGCCTTTTGCACCGGTCAAGGAACCACAGGGCCAAAGCTGGCCAGTTAGCAGGACACTTGGACTTCACCCTGCAAAAGAGAAAGGCCACTGAAACATTCTCATCCACTGCAGTGTGCACATCATCTATGGGAGGGACAAGCAGCAGGGAAGCTGTGTGAGCTGGCACGGGCATCCTCTGCAGGCAGGGCTGGCACCTGTGGGGACAGGAATCAAACAGTACTGCCTCACACCTATGAGGTCCTGCCTGCCCTGTGATCCTGAGTACTGGGTCCTGAGAGGCCCTGCCTAGAGTCAAATGTGAGCAGAGGTGGTGCCCATGTCATCCCTTTCTATAGCTGACACCAGCACCCAGTGGCCCACAGGGAGCATCTTGGGCTCCTGCTATAGCTGAGGCCTTGTACCATCTTAGGTGCACTGCTGCTGTAGAAAGAGGGTGCTGCTGGCTACTGGGTGGCTCACAAGTCAAGACCAGGACCAGCCCAGAGAGCTCCTACTTGTTCCTCTAAACAAGCTGTCCTCATAAACTACTGGAGGTGCTCTAAGTGCCCTTACCCCAGGAGGCATCTCAGATCTCAGGTGACATTGACCAGCTACTCCTGAAACCCCCTGGGAGCCTTCCAGGACTCCCTGCTTTCCTTTGGGTGAGATGTGCCTTGAATGACTTCTGTAGATCTGCTAAAGAAGCCTGAGGAGTCAGTTAATATTTTTTTTTCTCTTTTGAGACAGTCTCATGTAGTCCAGGCTGATTTTGAACTTGCTATAAATCCAAATATGGCCTTGAACTTGATCATTGTACCTCCACTGGCCAAGTGTTGGGTTTACAGGCATGTACTGTCATATCTAGTTATCCGGAATGTTGGGGATTGAACTCAGGGCTTCACATATGTCAAGCAAGCACTCTACCTGAGTTGTACTCTCAGGCTGGTTTAATCTTTCAAGGGTATGGCTCTCAGTCGTTCTTCTCCCTCAAGCTCACCCATCCAGGATGAACTGGAACACTTACCACAAGTTAGGGTGCATTCCTGTTTCCTCGTTGGCCTGTTCGCCTCACCTTGGGCTCAGAACTGGTGGGAGCTTCCCAACAAGAGCAAAAGGCACCTCTGGTGTTTTTATGTAGGGAAACTAAACCTTTAGTTTTAAAATGAAATAAAACCAATTCAAAGCCGGAGTGATGGACGAGCTTCCAGAAGGCTTTTATTGTATAAACACTGATGATAAGTTATCTTTTGGATAAGACGACACACAGTATAATCAATGTGACATCCTATATTTTCACTGAAATTTGACACAGACATTTTCTGTGTCAATTAATGGTGTCTACCCCACTTTACAAGTGGCCTTATGGTGGTTTCTCACATGTCCCAAAGACCAGCCTGTACCCTAATGAACAGTGCTGATGCTCACACACCACTGGCTGAACTAGTCACATGACAATACTCATTGCAAGGCAGGCTGGGAGATGGAATCACTGTGTGCCATGAAGAGTCCATGGATAGTATTCTCTGTAGCTTTTCAGTGTCCACCCCACACCACTGACCATTGTCATAGACTCTCAGTGCCATGCTGAGTGTCCAAGTCTTCTACTCATTCTATAAATATTCACTGGTACTGACCAGGCCACAGAGGAGGCCTGTGAGCAAATCTGGGCCTGAGTGCTGCCTGGTAGAAACAGTCTGATATGAGAAACACAGTTCTTTCAACCCATTATCCAAATATGCATGCATAGTTACACATATACATTAGGGCTCTGAAGGACAGGAATATGGGCCTGTGAGTGTGTATTTAAAATAAGTAAATTGGGCTGGAAAGATGGCTTAATGGTTAAGGTGCTTGCCTGTGAAGCCTAGAACTCATGTTTGAATCTCCAGGTCCCATATAAGCCAGACACACAGTGACACAAGCATGCAATGTTGCACATGTGCACAAGGGGGTGAACATGTCTGGAGTTTATTTGCAGTGGCTGAAGGCCTTGGTGCACCCATTCTCTCGCTCTTGCTCTCTGTCTCTCTCTGGAAATAAGTAAATTATAACTGTGTAGCAAGTATATATGCTTTGTGTGTGCAAGTGCATGTAAGTTTTGTGAGTAAGAGGCAGGACAGCAGATAGAGAATTCCAGAGAAAGCAAACTACATGTGCAAAGACTTGAGGCAGGAGGATACCTAGGGTGTTTGAGGAATCCTAAGAAAGCTATGAGTCTGGGCCTATTCAGGTGCAGGGGAAGATGTAGGCCTGTGCCAGGAAGCTTGGCTTTTAGTCTGAGAACAGCAGCATTTAAGATGGGGACTATACGGTTTATCAGGCCCATGGCTGCATTGTGAAATGTAGGCTGGCTGCATGCATACAAGGAGACTATTTAGGGGTAAAATGGGTTATCAGGCAAAATATGATGGTTTCTTGGACAGGGTATGGGTGGCATAGGATGAGGGTGAGGTGTGAGTTCAGGCCATCTTTGGGAGGTCCAGGTAGCAGGACTTAGAAATGATGGATGCATAGTAGCAGAGCAGGGGCATTCCAGGTTTGTTTCCAGCTGGTCTGAGTGGGATGGGGATGTGGTGTTTCTTACAATGGAGCATGTTCCTGGACTGGTGGTGACAGACACTATGGCCTCTATGACCTGGCCAAAGGCATTTGGGACACCCAACCTGGCAGCAATAAGATACACCATGCAGGTGCCTGTTCCACACAGTGGGTGTTCGGTGAGTGTCAGGGAGTTATGAGCAAATTGTGACCACGCTCTTTGACTCTGCAGGGTCAGATGAAGCTTATGGTGCCAGTGAGTAGGACAAAGGTCATCAGGGGACTCCCATAGAAGCTGCATGGGGCCCTTTCCTCAGATGTGGGATCTTTGTCCTGGAGGATCTGAATTCCAAGTTCCTGGATGCTGTATGCAAGGACTCCCTGCCTGAGGTGTCTCTGCCCACTGTGTGCTCTGAGGACACACGAGCCTGAAGCTCCCAGTCCAAAGGGCTGAATCATATGTTCTATTCTGAGGCCACTCCTTGTGCCTTCTACCTTCTGCCTCTCTGGTTACCAAAAGGCAGCATTGTTTTGCTCCTGAATTGGCTTCTGCTACCCCAGGTGGCATCCTCAGAAGGGGGAACACTTGGATTCATTCTGACCTGGTATGAATCCAGTCTCTATAATATCTAGCTGTGTGACATTCATAGAAACATACATAAATACATGGGTGAATAGTCACACACAAATGCATACATACATAGATATAAACAACATGTTGGCATAAACAAGTACATAAGCATAAACATAGGAGTTGGGAGATGGCCCAGTGGATAAAGTGTTGCCCTGCAAGCATGAGTTCCTGAGTTCAGAACCCATGTAAAAAGCCAGAAGCTGTGGCAGACATTTGTAATCCCAGCCATATCTAAAGGCAAGAAGGGAGGTGGAGACGGGAGAATCCAGTAGGAACTGGAAGAGGACTGCTAGCCTGGCGAAAGCCTCTGCCTCAAAGGAACAAGACTGAGGATTGATGCCTGAAGAATGTAACCTCCACAAACATGTTGTGGTACATTTGCACACAAACACACTAAAAAAATACACCACATCTATGTAGGCATACATGATACATACATGTGTGCACAGAGACATGCATAGTGCTGTGGTTTGGCTATGAAATGTCCCCCGCAAAAGCTTATGTGTGAAGGTTTGGTCCCCAGATGGACTTGGTCCTGAAGGCTGAGCAGATGGCTCTACTCGAAGGTGAGGGAAATGCTCAGGACTAGGGATACTGGAGGTGTGACCTAGAGAGATATTCTCTCTCCTTCCTCCCTCTCTTTCTTGCTCTCTTCCTCTCCCTCTCTCTGTTTTCCAGGGTTTTTTTGGCAGTATGAGGTGAGCAGCTCTGCTCCATCGTGCCTTCCACCATGTCTTGTCTCACCACAGGTCCAGCAATAGCAGAACCAACAAACCTCTGAAACTATGAGCCAAATGAACCTTTCCTCCTTTTAGTTTTCTGATACATTTTCTTACTGCAGTGGAAACTGACATAGATAAATAAATGCATGTATGCATGCATACTTAAATACACAGATATGTGTAAATGTACATACATAGGTACATACATGCACAGGCATACACATAGAGAAGAACTTATATGAAGGCTGACACACAGAAGTACGGGGCTGGCAGTTCTGAAACTTAGATACCCAGGGAGCTGAGGGCTTTGGAGCCAGCTTCCTCTTTCTCAGGAATCCCCATTTTTGCACTTACAGTCTTCACCCCCCTGGGGGAGGCCCATCCACCTTTTCTAGGGTAGTGTGCTTACAGACATAACCACCAAACACCTTTGCACTAGTACCTGACTGACCACATCACCAGCCCCAGGATCCAGCTGAAATGGGACATGCAGTGAAGGCATAGACAGAGGCAGGAAGGCGCTAGAAAGGCTCCTGCCTGCTCTGAGATCTGGATCCATGCCTGGTGCTTCCTTCGAGAGTTGGTGGCTCCTGGGTAGGGGACTTGCTAGGTGCTGACAGGGTCAGATGACTGGGAGGAGGCTGCTGCAGGGGCTGTGGTCTCCTGAGGGCCTTCATCACAGCTGCTGAGACTCATTACATATGTTTGCATGTGCAGCAAGCCCAGGCTGGACTGAGCTTGGGAAGTGAAGACCTTGTGGTTTAAGTCTCTCTTCCTTGTTCAAACACACTCAACTTGTCCAAAGAAAAAGACCAAGCACCCTGACCCCTGATGACCACGGGTAACCAAGAGAGGTCTGAACTCCTTGGCCCCTTCTGGCAGAGGCAAAAGATGCTCATGTGGTTGGAGCCAGGGGACAGAGTACATGTGGAAGCCAGGTGGCAGGGAGAGTGCCTTGGTGCTGCAGTGGGCAGGAGCTTGTAGCAGAGGGTCAGGGTACAAATAGCCAGCATGCACTGTCCCCAGGAGAAGGAAGAAGGGCACAGTGAGCAGAGAGGCCCTGCTGACTCCCTAGAGCTGAGAGCCAACCAAGTTGGCCAGGATTCACTGCAGGGTACGTGGTATGGCTCTAGTGCCTGCTGGGGTAGCACAACTCAGGAGGCCCCTGGAAAAGGTGTTATTTGGGCCAGGACCTATAGGATGAGGAATGGTGGTGACACAGTGGAAAAGGCACAACCACCTGTGCCTGGAACCTGCAGGGTGCCAGTGGACAGCAGAAATTCCCAGGGGTGAGGCGGGCCTGCTCTTTGTAGAAGGACTGCCCAGCTTCCTTCCTGCAGCTTCCCAAAGAGCCTTTGGCCTTGGCAGGCACCTGAGGGGCTTTCAGAAGCTGGAGACCAGGGAGTGACGGAGATCAGACAGCTTCTCTAGCCTCTGCAGCCAGTTGCACCCCGCACTCCTCCCTTTATGGAGGGTGAGTTGGACCTCTGGCCCCGAGCCCTTCCTTACCAGAAGTCACAAAAGGTTCCCCTACCAGGCACAGGCTACTCTTATCCTTGTTGATTTCTAGTCTGCCCTCTACAATGAGGACTCAGGTCTAAAGCTGGGGACATGGTGGAGAAGGAGTGTGGGGGATACTGTTAGCTGCAGGCCTTTCTCTGAATCTGAACTTTTCCACACCCAGAGCCATCACCTTCTCCAGGGAGGATGGCAGGGGACAAATGCAGGACCCTAGGCCTTGCAACCATGAGTTGGTCTTGTATGTTTCAGGTGGGGCTCAGTCTGAAAAGCACTTGAGTCTCCAGTGTTTAGGTCAGGTCCTAGGATTGGGAACTCAGATGGGACACCAGCTTAGCCTCCGCTCCTCCCTCCTTCCTCCAAGTCCTGGGCTCATGCCCAGCCTGTGTGTTTGAGACACTCCCTAGCTGTCCCTCTTGCTGTCATCTGACCATTCCTGGAATCTCAGGAGACTCCAATACCCAGATCACACTGTCCTTTCCCTGGAGAACATCTGCCACCATGCATGGTAAATTAAGAATAACACAGATGCTCCCTCCATCACCTTGGCCACCACCCAACCACACCAACCTGAACCCCTCCCTGGTAGTGCCATCATGTCCCATATCCCCCTCCCCATGTCCTGCTCCTCACCCACTGGCCTTGTCCTCATCCTCAGAGGCTCTTATGGTATGCAGCACATGGTGTCACCTCTCCTGCCTACCCTTCTCTCCTTCCCCAGCTTTGTGTGTGTGGGTGACATTGGCCCTACTTCTCTTCCCTCCTCCATCTCAGTCACCAGCAAAGACCCGACCCTGGTGAAACCCAGAGTCTCCTCTTACTCATTTCCCATCTTCTCTGCCACATGATCACGGATAGCAAAGGCCCTGGGCACTGCCCCACATCAATCCTGCCAGCCCTCTGTTAGTGTGTCTTCTGCTACCAACATCACTGTGTGCTCCTTGCCTGGCCTCATACCTTACCTGCAAGCCTGGGCTGAGTAGGAAGTAACACGCAGTGCAGGGAAGTAGGAATGTGAACCATGACCCCTTCCATTTCTGGTTCTTTTTCATGTTTCATGTTAACCACTCTCATCCTGCCCTACCAAGCACCTTGCGTCCTGGGTTCCCAGGGGACAAGAGCAGGTCTGTCAGGGCACTGTCGGGGGACTAGAGCAGGTCTGTGTATAACAGGCACTTGATCAATATTGACTGGGTAATGGTAGAAGTGGAAAAGTTCCTTTTACTGTTCCCTTGACCTCACTGAGCAAGATCTACAGGAACCTGTACCTGAAGGGCATGGCCCTGTTGAACACCATGCTCAGTGTCTTGACTGACTTTCTAAGTCTCTGAGCTGGGGGTAGGTTTTTCAGCACAACCCCATGCAACCCTGAATTCTTTCCCTGTTTGCAAATTCAAGATAGTTCATGGCTGTGAAGAGCCTCCTAGAGGAGGCTGGCCGAGGCAATGGGTGTGCCCATCTGTGTCTAAATGTGACTGGGATGTTGTGTCTTCTCTCCTCTAGTAACCCCACAGCTGGGCTCCCAAACCCCATGTGTACTATTGCACAGACTCAGTGACTTGTGAAAGACATAAATGGCCACAATCAATGTATATACTTTTCAGAGATTACCAAATCCCCCCCCCCATCTTTCAGACTAAGTCTAATGTAGCCCAGGCTGGCCTTGAACTTGCTATGTACCCTAGGCTGGCCTCAAACCCCTACTCCTCCTGTCTTAGCCTCCCAAGAGCTGGGATTATAGGCATGTTCCACCACACACAGCTCTCTCTTGTCCATTTTCTGTCTTGATTATTTCAATGACCTTTAGTATTAATGTCCCTGTTCTAAAGTTGAAGAAACTGTTCCTTGTTTTTGGCAAGAATTGTTTTTTAATGGTGGTAGAAGTCACTGTTTTTACCACTTTTAAATGTATGATTCAGTGCATTCTCTACATTCATTAACGTTGAATAGCCATCACCATCTTGTAGTTCCAGAACCTTTTCATCACCCCCAAAGGAAAAAGCCCACACCCATCTCAGTCACTCCTGTTCTCCTCCCACCCATGGAAGCACTGCTTTGTCTCTGTCCCTTTGGGCTTGCAGGCTGTGGACATTTCATAGAGTGGAGTCATACAGTATGTGGCCTATGACTGGCTTCTTTCACTTGGCCTGGTGTCCGACTTGCCCATGTGTCAGGACATGGGGGCTGTTTAGGGTTGAATAATGCTGTATTGTATGGCTGGGGTGCATTTTGTTTTGTTACTCCCTAATTGCCTGTCACCTGGATGTTCTTACTTTTGAGTCTTGGGAAGGATGCCATGACTGTGGGTGCTCAGATACCTATGTGAGTCCTCCTCTGTTCTGAACCTGGGGTCTGATGGCTGAGTCACTGCTCACTTGGCTCAATTGTTGAGGAATGACTCACTCATTCTCCGTGTATCTGCCCCAAGGCCATGCTTGGGAAGTATATGCAAGAGGACATCCTGGGCAGGGCTTGTTCCCCTTGCCCTCCTGCAGCCACACCCATCCCCAGCCTCCTTTTTTCTCAGACTACCTGTTGGGAGGGAAACAGTGCAACACGAGGAAAACCCAAGACTCTTGGAGAGGTTTCTCAGGAAGGGTGCCTGAACCCACCCGAGCCATGCCTTGACGGATGAGAGGTGTTTTTTTTTCTTGGGGTGGGGATGAGACAGAGTGTCATCTATCCCAGGCTGCCCTTGAACTCACTGCGTAGCTGAGGATGACCTTGAACTCCTGATTCTCCTGCTTCCACTTCCTGAAAGCTTGGATTGCAGGCATGTCCCACCATGGCCAGCTGAGATGTGATTTCTCAGAACCCACTGTGAGAGCCAGATGTGAGAGTAAAGGGACAGACATGGGCGAGGGAAGGGCTCAGTGTAGTGGCTGGTAAGGGGCATCACGGTGCTTGCCTGGCTGTCCCAGGCCATCATGAACACAGCCAGCATCCATGAGCATGTTCCCCACCAGCATTAGTGCTAGATGTGACCAGCACTGATCCTTTCATGCCCATGACTTCAGCCAGTGGGCTCTGGACAACCATAGTACAGGTGTCCAGACTGAGCCTCCCAGAGGCCATCTCAGTCATGCAGCCCCCAGAAGCATTGGCATCCAGGCATTTATACACCAAGTTACACAGTCTTCCCATGGTGCCCAAGCCTGAGAGCTGGGCTCAGTGACATGACCTGCTTGCAGTCATACACCAGAGGCAAGGCTAGAGAGGGTTTGTGCCATGACCTTGGTCTGGTCAAGCTTCTGTACTGCCTGTTCACCTCTTAGCTTCCTCAGCCAGGAAATGGGGTAAACATCACCTGCTTTCTGCTCTCCAGCAGCAGCTATGACAGTTCAGTGAAGTAATAGATAAAGCCACCTACGGAGATCTATAAGGAGCTCCAGGCAGATGGAAGACCTCTCAGGATATTGTTGTGAACTTGGCTTCAGAGAAGGTATCAGTAGAAGTTTGAAGTCAAGGGTACTGGGCAGCTCTGTGCTGGTTCCTATCCAAGCCTTGGTCCTGTGGGCTTGTGTCTGTCACTGAAAAGAGGCAACTGGAGACCCACTCAAGGGCTAATAATGCAAAGTAGGCAACCAGGCCTCAGTACCAGTCCTACCTCAGTGGAGAGCCACAGCAAGCAGCTAGCGCAGTGGGTGCATTGCTGCAAAGTTCTGGGTTAAAAGCCTTGGCTCTGGGAGTCCCAATAAACTGGACTTGGATGCCCATCCCAATATGCCCATTAAAGAGATGGGTAATGGTGAAGAGAAGAGATTTCATCTGCAGCTATGTTGGGAAGACAATCTTCAGGCACTGACATGAGCTTTAGGTTTAAACAGAGGAAGGGCTGAGGCAGGGTGAGAGACATTCAGAGTTAAGCATTCAGGGTCAAGGTGCAGTTTGGCTGGTGATTATCTCAGTTCTGGCTCTTCAAAGTGGTCTGAAGGAGTCCTTTCTGTTTGAGGGACCAGCTGGTGGTGCCCATGAGATGGTGTCTGGGGACAGGGTGATCTCGTCATGGGGTGATATGTCTGCGAGGCTCCTGGAATCCAAGATGGCCACAGGATTAGGACAATGTCTGAGACTTTCAGGTTCCTTTTCAGAGGTGGAGCAGGAACACTGACAGTAAACTCTTTTAATCACTCTTTGTGCCCTTAGGTGGGATAAGGTAACTTAGAAATCACTGACTTTTAGGCAGACACTCCTTTCGTGCTGGCTGAGGCACGTTCGGTAGCATTGAGTTTTGGATAGACACTCCTTGAATAATTAACGTGCTTACGTGCAGAGTTGAGCAGGACCTGAAAAGTAAAGGAGAAAGACATAGAATGAGGCAGAGATGCCAGATTTTCCTCCGCTTTTAGTTCTCTTGTGGCCCAGTGAGGATTAGTGCCTTTCAGCAAAAGCTGTTTCTCACAGATTGTTACAAAACTACTTATTGTACCCCATTTTTCCCTGTTTGAAGAGACACCTGTCACCTGAGGAGTTCCGGGAAGTGTTTGGGATGAGCACTGAGGAGTTTGACCGCCTGGCTCTGTGGAAGAGGAATGACCTCAAGAAGAAGGCCTTGCTGTTCTGACGGCCGCCAGCCCCCCAAAACCCCTCCTGCACCTTGTTCTGCTTCTCTGTGTCCGTGGGGCAGGTGGGGGCACCTGGGGGACTAGGGCTGGGGAAGGAGGAAGCCCTCAGTAGATGTGGCCCCTGTGTGCCCATGATGTTCCACCTGTAGTTTAGGGCACAGTGCCCGCTTGACTCACCCCTTCCCACTAAGGCTTAGCATCTAGGCGATGCTACAGCCAGCCGACTATCAAAGAAGGTGAATCAGAACACCCAGGCCTCCTTGGGGTGCCCACCCTTATGCTAGGCAGTTGGGTAGAGAGGTGGTTGGGGCATAAGCTGAGAGTGGCTTTCTGGTGGCAGACCCTGACACAAGAGGGGTTGTGAGCACTCAGCTCCTCAGAGCATGTGCACTGTGGCAGGCAGGCTGGCTGCCAGGCTGGGGCAGGTAGCCATACAGAGGTCCAGGGAGCAGTGTTGAATATGAGGCTGTGATCTTTGTAGCCATTTGTGATGAGTTTCTTTTGGGGGATGAATGTCGACTTGACTGGGCACCCCCAGCACGGCCAGTGCTGTATGCACCGGCACTTCTTCCAAATCACCCCCTTAGATGCCTATGTGATATCTTTCAAGTAACACAGAAGTTTTTATTTTATTAAAAAGTATAGCTTCCTTACACATAAGATGACATATATGCAGAGTTTAGTTTTACGGTCCCTTGGAAGGGGAGCGCCTCACCTTAAACCCTGCCGTGCAGGCCTCTGTGCTTCCTTCCATCCAGTCCTTGGTGTTCCTGGAGGCATGGTTTCCCATCCATTTCCCTTCCTCTTTTTCCTTTGTATGTGTCACATGGACAGCCTTGATGACAGACTCGCTAAGTAGTACCGTCTGTAAATACACGTGGAAGGTAACTACCCTGTTTTCTTCATCATTAATTTTTCAAGTATTGGAGAGAAGAACTCCTGCAATGGCCAAAGCCCTGGAATAAAGGTTTCGCAGTGCAGCCTGGTTCCTCACAAACCTTCCTTCCTCCTGGTGTAGACATTCACACTAGCCATCTGTGACACGAACCACACATGCCCAGGAACAATCTCATGCACAGCCTGACACAGCTATCAAGCCTCCAGGAGAGGACAGAGGTGGTATCTCTTCAGATCTGGGCATCCAACAAACATCTGGGAGTGGGAGGTTGCCTGACTGGGGGCCTTGGTGTCAGGCATGCATGTCTGTAGTCAGATGAGGGTCAGGGGTGCACTTGCCATGGGATACATAAACAATGATGTCCTCAACGTACCCCTAGCTGTCCCTCCTCAGCTTCCTCACACACTGGAACACACCCAGTCTCATTTGGCATTTGGGTTCTCACCAGCCTTGCTTACCGAGGAGAACATTTGGCACCTAATCCACTTCCTGCCATTTAGCAATCTGGGCGTGCACGACTGGAAACCCCTGTGTCTTTAATCGTGTGCTGTCATGTCTGATCCCTGGGAAAATAAAGGGTAACTGTAACTTGTGAGAGGACAAAGACATTTATTCAGAGCATGTGTGGTTTCTGAAGGCACGGGATGAAGGGGGTTGTCCTATAAACAGTGTGTGGGGCAACCCAGGAGGTATGCAAAGAGCAGCACAGGCCCCTGGCAAGGGACCCTCACCCAAGGGTTAGAGCCTTGACTTGGCATCCTTGGGAGACGCAGCATAATGCCAAAAGCAGAAGGGAGTAAAACCATAGCCAGGGTGGGAAATCTGGTCATTACTGTGTGGAGCAGGTCCAAAGGGACCCTTCTCCTCACACCCCAAGGTCAGGGGATACTTCAGAGAGGGTGCTGCCCAGGCTTAGTCTTCAAAGACAGGAGGTCTTCCTAAAGCACAATGATGCTAGCAACATTCTCACAAGACTAGAAGCTTTAGTGGCTGGTCATAAATGAGCACAGGGCTGGAGAAAGGGCCAAAAGGAACAAGAAGGCTGACAGAGATCCTATAGGGGAGAACCAATGCCATCCTATCTCGTTGTAATCACTAACCTCACTCCAATGATGTTATGATTCTTGTGGATCTGGGTTTTCTCAAAGCCTACCCAACACACAGTTCGTACTTTTCTTTCTTTCCTTCTTTCTTTTTCTTTTCTTTTCTTTTTTTTTTTTTAGGTAGGGTCTCTCACTCTAGCCCAGGCTGACCTGAAATTTACTATGTGGTCTCAGGCTGGCCTCAAACTCGTAGTGATTAGTGATCCTCCTACCTCTGCTTCCCTAGTGCTAGGATTAAAGATGTGCACCACCATATATGACCCAATTTCTACTTTTTTTTTTAAGAGACAGGGAGGGAGGAGAGATAGAGACAGAGAATTGGCACGACAGGGCATCAGCCACTACAATAACACTCAGATACTTGTGCCACCTAGTGGGCATGTGCGACCTTGTGCTTGCCTCACCTTTGTGTGTCTGGCTTATGTGGGATCTGGAGTCAAACATGGGTCCTTAGGCTTTGCAGGCAAGCTCTTTAACTTCTAAGCCATTTCTCCAGCCCCAATTTTTACTTTTTAAATATCATCTACTAACATTATCAAGCCAGAAGCTGTCATGTTCTTCTCAGTTCTTTCCGTCACCCAGCCTTGGAAGTTCCTACTATCAGTGTCCTCTGCATTTTCCTATCTGCACAGCAGCCATTGTGGGACAATCTAAGAAAGGAAGGTAACACTGACCAAGGACCTTGGGTTGCAGCTACAGACTTTCCCATCCTAGCTAGATAAGACATGTGACCCAGGCTACCCTCACCTCTCACAAATCAAATTATAGATAACCCTGTTTCCACCCCATAGCTAGAGCAATACTCTGAAAATGGCAATTGAATCATGCCAAGCTGTGAGTGGCCTTGGTCCATGGACCTGGCCTCATGTTATCTTATCGTCTTCACCCCAGTTGGGTCACCAGTTGTGACAGTGCCAGCTGACCCTTCCCTGTACTCCCTCTGGCTTCCACACACACCTTCTCCCTTCAGAGCAGGTCCCTTCCTCCTCTGGTTAGCCTCCTCCATGCCCTTCTGCTGAACCACAGAGCCCAGACTTCCTCAAGGTGCCTCTTTCCTCACATCTCCTGTGTATCCTCAAGTCTCCCTCAGTTTACTGACTGTGTCTCTCATCCAACTCTAAGCCCACAAAGACAGACATGTATATCACTAGCATGCACTCAGTGTGCTGGAACTGTCCTAGAGTGTGGCACTTGCACTCACCCACACCCTGTGCCTAAAGTGTCAAGAGGTTTTGGTGTTTCTAGACCAGTGTGGTCCAATTATATTCTCTGTTATTATGGAAATGTTCTATCCATGCTTTCTGCTACATTAGCCTCCAGTGTTTGAAATACAGCCAGTGTGGGTAAGTTTTAAATCTTAATCCATGTAAAGCTAAGCAGCCATGTGCAGTGGTTAGTAACCAGGCAGCTCCAGAGGGTCAGAAGCCACCACTGCCCCCTTGTGGGACCTGACTCCACAGGAGCCCACGAGTCAGCTGTCCTCTCTAGCAGTGTGTGCACACACAGGTGTGTCCATAGGATGGATGAGCAAACCTGCTGAGCATCCTGTGTTTGGCCCACCCCAGGGGTGAGGAGCTGTGGCAAGGCCCTGATCCCAGAAGTCATAATATCTGCCATCTGAACTCTGGTTCGCTGGATTCTAAAGTCCCTGTTGAAAAACCTCGCCGAAGCCAGGCATAGTGGCTCACACTTGTAGTCCCAGCACCTGGGAGGCGTGGGCAGGAGGATCAGAAGTTCAAGGTCAGCCTTGGCTACATAAAGAGTTTGAGGCCATCCCAGCTGCATGAGACCCTTCCTCAAAAAGCCAAAATAAAAAGTAAAATTACACTAATATTCCTCTCTCCTCACCACAACAGTTAACAAGGAGGCTGTGACCTCAGCTGACCAAGCAGCATGGGACTTCCTCCTCATAAGCAAAACGATCAGCAAGCCAGATCCTATAACAGACATCTTCCAGATGTTCCTGATGAAATTCAATTCCAACACCATCTACCTGGCCAGTCCCAAGACTTTACCCCCCACTCAGATGTCAGTGACAACCCAAGTGGCTTCTGACTGACTTAGCTGTAAATCTTGGTTTCCATCATCCCCTGTTTCAGTTTAAGTCCTTTGCTCAGGTGACTGTCACAGCAGGGACATGCTCATGTTACTAGTTTATCATGAAGGACATTACTGAGGGTATCAGTGAAGGGGGCACAGGGCAAGGCTTGTGGGAAGGGGTGTGGAGAGTACAAGTGCTCTTGGGGTGCCCCTTTCAGACATCTCCATGGGCTCTGCTGTATGGTAGCTTCCACACCCAGTCCTTTGGGTTTGTGGCTTCAATATCCATGTATGATTGAGTACATCATGACCATGGGTGGCAACTCAATCTGTAACCCCTCTGCTCCCTGGCAGTGGTGGCCCCCATTTGGTCTTGCCCAAAACACCCATGCTAAAGCTAGCTGGTGGCTTCTAGCCAAAATAATCACTTTGGAGATTCCAAGGATTTCTGGAGTAGTATTCCAGGAAACAGACAAGACTGAATGTGTGTTTTACAATATCACATCTACCCAAGGTCTAATGCCAGTTTGGACTCAGTCTTCTATGCCAGCCTTACTATCTGTCCATAGCGCCAAACTTCCTGAACCAGCACCAGCCAGTGCCTATGTTGGCAATCCCCAGGACAGACGGAACAAAGAGACATTAGAACCTGCATGCTTTCCTTTCTACCCTTCTCTTCCTGGCAGCTGTGCAGGGGAAACCAATTAACTGTGAACACAGACCTTTAGATCCTGCTGGGGCAAGAAGAGGGCATGGGAACTCCATGGCAAGTCTTAGTGGCATGTGGTGTCCCAGCCCATTGGTCTGAATTGGTCACATGACTCACAATTACAGAGGAGTTCAGGAAGCACAGCATCTTGTGTCAGAGCAGTGGAAAAGGTCAGAGCTGCAGCAGAGAATAGCGGACTCTACAGCCAAGGCTGTGTGAAGTTTCCTCCACCCCGAGACCAGTGGCTCTGTATATAAATCCTCTTTGGAGCCCTCAGCAGCCCTGACCACCATTGCAGCTGTCCACCTGTCCTCCATGTAGACCTGCCTGCTGTAACCTGTTGTCCTCAGTAGAGCAGCTGGAACCAAGGGTTGTGTGTGGGTCATTAACAAAGAGGAGTCAATGGTGATCTGGTGCAATGGCTCTGATCCATAGAGATGCTTTGTTCTACATGGAAACCTAGCCAGCAGCTGTGAGCAGAGGAGGTTATGGGTAAGATAAAAGGACAAAAAGAAGTGGCCGGGAGAAGAGGTGGTGTCAGGCATGGAGATAGAGCTACAGGAACTGAGCTATAGCCAGTGGACATCCTGAGTGGCTGGCATGCTGCTCTGCTCTGCCCTGTAAGGAACCTGTCATTCACTGTGTCTTGTAGGAACAGGCACATGAAAATACACCATAGGCAGTGTTGATGTCTCCAGTGCGTCCACCCCCAAAACCAATGCCAAGATTCTAAGACCACTGAGCTAGAGAATGTGTGTACAGTGTTTTAGGCCAGAAAGGTTTTTCAGAGATGGCCCATGTATACTTACCCCCAAAGCTGGACCTAGGTAGAAGTTGGTGAGCCTGCCTGTGAGTTTGCTTAGGAGCCAGGCCTCTGTCATTGGTCTTTCTCAGGGATTAGTGAGGAGCCCAGGAGGGAGCTTCTTCCGAATGCTTATTCCATGAAGAGATGGAGTCTCCAAGAGAGGCACCATGAACATGTCCAGGAATACCCAGCTTCCAGTGTCAGATGAAAACTACACTCTAGAGACATCTGCCCTTGCCTGGCTTGCAGACCAGCCAGCTATGGCTGCTTGGTCTCCCCATGTCACCCATCAGATTAAGATCCTTATGTGCCTGAGGAGGAGCAGGTGGGATAGTGAGGCAAGGCACTAGAAGTGTCCTATAAGGCCACTTTCTTCTAGACATACGAGGAGGGGTCCTGCCTCCTTACCTGAGGTGAGGCTAGATTCTGGGGACAAGTGGGATCCCATGTTAGTGAGGGTGGTGGCTAGCTTTGTTCTGGGTGATGAACATGGCTCTTTCTAGGGAGGCCTGCCCATGGGGTCCTGACACTGCTTTCTGTCACCTTAGTTCTCTCCAGGACCTCAGGTGGTCCCAGCACTGGAGGATGCCCAGCCTCTCTGATGCTTTCAGTCATGCCAGTGGTGTCCAACTGACCCCAGCCACATCCTTCCCTCTGTCCAAACCAAATGACCCGAGCCTTCATTCTGAGTCTCTACCAACCCCAGGGTTTTGGCATCAGGGAGCTGCTATGGGCTGGCTCTGCTCCTAGGGTCTGCCCCATTCCCCACCCTCTGAAGCTCCCTCAGAGGTGAAAAGTATTGATCATGCTCAGTCTGATAATTTACATTGGTTGCAGCTGAATCATTCCAGAAGTTAGTCTTCTCCTCTCAGAGCAGAAGATGTTTTCATATTGGACAAGCAAGCATCCTATCCTATTCCAGGCAGGTTGAATTAGGTCAGGAAGGTTCTGCAGATAAACTCTGCTAGGTGCAGTCTCTGGCCCCAGACCTGGGAAGCTAGTCCCCATTATAAGAGCACCTCTGATAAATATAATGGGAAGGAGATCTGTGCATCCCTGAGTACACATGGCTGGAATGGGTTTTGTGAATGACAGGCCACCTGCACGCCTGCGTAAGCTGACGGCCAGTGAACACCCCTGTGCTATACTCCATTCCCAGGCTTCACAGACAGACTGGCCTCTTAACAATTTGCCTTACACTCTATCTTCTCACTCCTGGGTAGATCACTCCTTCCAGTGTACAGCCATTGTCTGAAGCACAGATGAAACGAGTCTAGGACCGTCATGGACTGCTTCCCTGAAGAAGTCCAGCATCCTCCCAGCCCACCTGTCTCTCCTCCCTTCTAGTCTCTTCTCACGCTTCCCCTGTTAAGCCTGTACTCCCTGAGTGGCTTCTTCCCATCTCCCTCCCAAACGCTATGTCCTTTGCAAAGGCTTTTCCTTCTGCCTTGTTTGCCCATCTGTCAAATTCCTACTCAACCTTCAAGATGATCACTTCTCTGAAAAGACCTGCAGGACATGGTTGCCCCCTCCACCATAACCCAGTTCATCAACAAACATTTATTTTACTTAGCTGGGTGCTGATGAAACAGGTGAATAGGAGAACATCCCTGATCTCAAGGACAAAGACACTAAAGCAACAGGCATTGAAACGCAGGGTGTGGAAGAAGGCTGGTGGCAGCGAAGCAGTGCATCTGGGAGACCTCCAACACCAAGTGCTTCTGGAGTTGAGTCCTGAGGAGTGAGCAGATTCGGCCAGAGCAGGACAGGGTATGAAGGGGCTTCTGGGCAGACAAAATAGTGCAGGTGAAGGTGAGGACAGGATGCTTGTGGGAGTCAGGCCAGTGCAGTGAGTGAGTCATTCCTTCTGAGCCTCAGCATGGCCTGCCTGTATCTCCAAAGGGATACCTCCTGGTCAGCTCAGGATGATCTCTGCCCTGCTATAATCTACCCTGCCTAGGGGCCAGCACTCTTACACTGCAGGCTTACCCATAGGCTATGTGTACAGATGCCTGCAACTCAGGTCAGAGCAGGCCTGGAGAGCCAGGTGTCCATAATTATATCAGCCAATGAGGTCTTTGCTATCAACAGGGAAAAGTGGGCAGCTTAGAGGTTGTTCCCTGCTATAATGGAAGCTTCTGGCCCACAGTGTCTGGTGGCTCATTAATACACCACTCCTCAGACCCAGCCCTCCTCCATGCTATTTCCTAGGACCACCTCCCACTTAAGCTCATGTACTCAAAGGTCTAATATGGGGAGCACCTGGCCTTAGGCACCTACATTTCTGCTGGCCTCACTTGACCAGGAGTACAAAGGTTTCGTTCTCAGAAAGGCTGAAGAATCTGAGTCACCCCAAGATGTAGTGTAGAGGAGAAATATCCTTTCTCAGCATGTTTTAAGTCCAGATGGCATGACTCTGTGTCACATGTCCAGACCAAAATCTAGGCTCTCTGGCTCTGATGCTAGTGTTAGGCAGGTACTGGTAGCAAAACCCAGATCTGTACCTACACTAAGGGCTCCTGGGGGCTTGTGGACACACCCAAAGCAATGAGGTTCTTCTACCTTGGGCTCAGACTATAGATGGTAATTTCCTAGCCCTCAAACATGCAAAATTGTGTGTGTGTGTGTGTGTGTGTGTGTGTGTGTATACATGTGTGGAGGTCAAGTGACAACCTTGGGTGTCAGTTCTCTCCTTCCCACCTTGTTTGAGGCAGAGTCTCATTGCATGCAAGTGCCTTTAACCATGAGCCATGTCCCCAGGCCCAAGGCAGAGTCTTTTTGTTGTTCATTGCTGACCAACTGGCTTGTGAGTTTCTAAGGCTTCTCCTGTTCCTGCCTCTCACCTCACTGTAGGGACACTGGGATTACAGACACGTACTGCTGTGTCCTGCATTATGTGGGTTCTTCATTATGTGGGTATGTGAACTTATCCTTATCCTCATGCTGGTATAGCAAACACTTTTACTCATTGAGCCATCACTCCAGGTCTAAGATGTTTTTAATTTGATGACTCCTGTTTGCAGTTTTCTGGCCAGTGTCCCTTACACCCTCCACATTGCCATTATTTTTTATAGCTGCCTTCTGTTTGGTGCCTGGGGAGTAGTTCTGTGCCCTATGGGGCTGAGGGCCCAGCATCCATGGGAAGTCAGTGCTCTGCACATTAATGTCCTCTGTCTCCTCTGGAGGTTGTGGTGACAGTTAGGCAGGTGACCTGGCTGGGTCTTACAGGTTTCTTACAGCAGCAAGAAGATGGCCACACAGAATCTCAATCACCACTTGCCTTCCACATGAGCAAGGAATGCCCTGGAGCAGGCAGCAGGAAATGCAGGTGGGATCTACTGTGTCTCAGAAGCAGGGGCCAGATTCTCCTTTAGCTCTATCCATTACTTCAAGACCACGGAGGACCTGTGAGACAAGACTTTTGTCCTGCCATGGAGAACTCCAGGACCATCTTTCAGATTGACAATACTGTGCTATCAGCAGCTGATTTCTGCTATGGTGTCAAAAGATACTATTTCCCAAAGGTCCACATATAAAGTCTTGAACTCTAAGACAGCACTATTGGGAGAGGCTGTAGATGTTTAAGAGTAGGGTCTGGTGGAAAGGTCTCAGATCATGTGCCCTCAAAGGTGATGATGGGACCCTAAGCCTGTCCTCTTTCTCTTCTTCTTGGCTTACAATATGAATATGTTTTCTCCTTCATCTGCTCCTGCCAGGGTGCCACTCTCAGCAGAATCCCAAACCAACAGAGCCACATGATGTTAGACTAGAAATTCCAAAACTGTGAACTAAGTAAAAATCTTTATAACCTCAATCAGAGGTTACATACCATACAGAGCATCCCAGAGGCACAGTCCAGGGTTACCAACCTACAACATATGACATACCCTCCAGGGTCTTGACATGGAGCTGTAGTTACAGTTCAGAATGCAAGTACCTAAGAAGGCCTACTATCAGTGAGAGAGGCCCTCTTGGAAGCAGGCTGATTGGTGGTACTGGAGCCCAGCTGTGCTGGCCTGAAGGGCAGAAACAGAGTGATCAGAAGCTTATGGACATCAAGTCCATGATGTTTACTACAACCACCTGTCAACCACTTTGGCACTGACTCAGTGGTTCCTGGGTTCCTGCCTTCTGCATAGGAATTCCCAGGGGTAGAGACTTAAGGGAAAGGGCCTTTTACCCCTGGCTTTTCCTCTGGCCTGCTGAGTTCATCAGGTTTCTATTGTGGTTCAAAATGCTTATTGTATCTCATGATTCCCAAGGTTTCAGTGTGTGGTCTGTTGGATCTGCTGCCTTTGGGCCTGTGGTGAGCTAGCTCATCATGGTGAGAGTCATGGCAGAGGCAGCCCTCATATTATGGCAGCTAAGGGCAAAGAGAGAAACAAGAAGCAGTGTCTTCAAGAGCACCCCTTCTAGTGACCTCACTTTCTCCCACCAGGCACCATGTCCTGCAGGTTCTACCACCTCCCAACAGTGTCATCAGCCAAGGCACAAGCCTCACACTAATGGAACTTTGGGACATTTAAGATCCAAACCATAACACCTGCCAATAAAATATTGTGGCCCCAGTCGAAAAATGAATGAATTTGATTGGTTTTTCATATGTAAGAAGTTCTCATAAAGCACAATGTACACATTTTATTGTGAAAAGACATGTCTGGTGAAAAGGCTACTTCACAGCTATGATGATTGTCCTTCCACTTGTCCCCAGCCTCCCCTCTATTGAACAGTACAAAATCAGTACAGTTTTCAAGAGATACTAGAAAAGTGGGCATCTTCATCAGGATCTGTTTTCGAGTTCCTGCCCAAAGCCCAATGGTATCCATAGCTCAAAGCTATGGACTGGTATATTTATAATGTTCAAGAAATTCATCCAGTTCTATTTTATTAATTGTGTTTTTAAAATCAAAGGCCTTTTTAACATTTTCAGGTATGATCATATGATTTTTCATACCCACATATATCAAAGGATCTTCTTTCTCTTCCTCATCTTCCTTCTTCTTTGACAGGGTCTTACTTTAGCACAGGCTGACCTAGAACTCACTCTGGAGCCCAAACCGGCCTTGAATTCATGGTGATCCTTCTATTTCAGTCTCCAAAGTACTGGGATTACAGGTGTGAGCCACCATACCCAATTTGGATTTTCTAATATTAAACCATCTTTGCATTCCTATGGTAAATTCTATCTGGCCAGGACTTATTATTCTTTGTTATTATTGTAGAAGAACATAGCAGTAGATATAAAATAATAGGCTGCCTTATTTTGGTTTTGATTCACTGTTGAATTCTCTTACTATGTTTTATTTCAGAGTTTTACTTCAGCATTCATTAGTGAGATTAGTTTGTAGTAAAATGCATCTCACAGAGGTCTTTAGAGAGGATATTTTTGTTATCTATGTTCTTTGTGAAAATAATTAAATTCTGAAAAATGGGAAATGAGGAAAAGGAATTGTACATGAATTCAGCAGACACGTATTGCTTTAATTAAAAAAAGCAGACATCTCTCCCCTTGTTCCTGGGAGCACTAAAGCATGATGTATTGGTTTGCCAGTATTCACAAGAATATCACTGGATTTGAAGAGTGTCTCATATGAAATGCAATTCCAGAAAAACACTATACTTACTACACCAAAATATGAAAAGAAGCAGAAATGCAAATGCTATCTTAACAAAATTCATCCAGGTGTGGTGGCACAGCTTGAAATCCCAGCATTCAGGAGGCTGAAGCAGGAGGATTAGGAGGTCAAAGCCAGCCTTTGCTATGTAGTGAATTTGAGGCTACTCTGGACTACATGAGGACTTGTCTCCAAAAAAGGCAAAGAGGGGCTGGTGAAATGGCTTAGTGGGTTGAGGTGCTTTCCTGTAAAGCCAAAGGACCTAGGTTTGATTCTCCAGCACCCACATGCACAAGGTCGCACATGCATCTGGAGTTCATTTGCAGCACTGGTAGACCCTGGTGCTCCAATTCTCTCTCTCTCTCTCTAATAAATAAAGAAAATGTATATATAATGAAGTAAAAATAGTTTTTTAAAGAGAGAGAGAAATTATTTTGGCTAGGTATGATGGCACACATCTGGAGCAGTGGTATTCAGAAGCATGAGGATAGGGAATTCTGAGAGAGCCTTGGCTGTGTAGAAAGGCTCTGTTTCAAAACAAAAATCCCTAGTTTTTATTGGTAAAAATAAAAAAAATCCATAGAGATAAGGCATCTCTGAGCTAGTTAAACTTCACCATTTTCTTTTTCTCCTTCCTTCCTTCTTCCTCCCCCCTCCCTCTTTCCTTTCCTTCCTTTGTAAGCACCGTCATGCTGGGCTTTAGCCTTATCATTTCCAATTAAGCACTTCTCAGATGTCATCATCTTCATCATCATCAATGCCCACACATTCATTAGGAACTACCTTTGTTGTTCAGTGCTGGCTGTATGCTGGAAGCCAGGCTGGATGCTGTACAGACATTCTAGGGTTTGTCTCAGAACAGCTCTGTAAAACCAGTACTGCTACATCTATTTTATAATAGCAGAGGCTGAGGCAAACAGAGGCTAATCCAATGGTGTTAAATAAAACCTTGGGCCCCCAAAAAACTGTCTCAATCTTCCATTCTCAAACCTAAATCCTACAGCCTCAAGCTCACTATTTGTCAGATTTTAGGCTGAAGATAGGGACACCATGACAAACTATTTATTTTTTTAAAAAAATATTTTTATTGACAACTTTCATAATTATACACAATAAAGCATGATAATTCTTCCCCCACTTTCCCCTTTACAACTCCACTCTCTGTTATATCCTCTCCCCCTCTCAATTAATCTCTCTCTCTCTCTTTTTGTTTTGATGTCATCATCTTTTCCTCATATTACGAGGGTCTTGTGTAGGTAGTGCCAGGCACTGTGAGGTCATGCATATCCAGGCCATCTTGTGTTTGGAAGATTGTATTGTAAGCAGTCCTGCCCTTCCTTTGGACCTTACATGCTTTCTGTCACTTCTTCCGCAATGGACCCTGAGCCCTGGAAGGTGTGATAGAGATGTTTCAGTGCTGAATACTTCTCGGTCATTTCTTCTCAGCACTGTAGTGCCTTTTGAGTCATCCCAGAGGTCACTACCATCTGCAAAGAGAAGCTTCTGTAACAAAAAGTTCTTACCAGGCAGTTTGGTGAGCTTAATGTATGCAGTTAGCCAGACACAAGCAGGAATTATACCCCTAGAGCTCATGACCTTCCCTGTCATAGATTTTCAGTACCAGGCATGTATTCCCTCCCATGGAGTAGGCCTCCAGTCCAATTAGAGTGGTTGGTTTCCCTATAACAGGCATGCCACTATTGCACCATTGGCTCATTTGGCCAGGCTGGCCATATTTAAGACTTGCTGCATCCATTGTTGTTTATCTTCATTGATGACTTTTTTCTCTCTCATGGAGCTGCATGCAGCATAGCTTTTTCCAGCTTTCTGTCAGCTGGTCTACAGGAAGGAGGTTTTCAGCTCAGCTCCAGGAAGATTTCTCAGTGACCTTGCAGCCCAAGTACATGGAGTCTTCAGCAATAGGGCCTTACCATCTATTCCTGGTGGGAAGCCAAGAGCCTTGGCAATGACCTATAATGTTTTGGGGGATATCAGGGACCTCCCTGTCCAACAACTCACTGGAAGGTATCCCATCCCTGGAACTGAAATTTTTCTAGTAACCATCTATGGCTTCTGGATGTGCTATTGTCCAAAAAAGTAAGTTTTCATACAGCTTATTCATACAATCTTAGATTTTTAATAACCCTCACCACCTTCCTTAACTCAATCTCTTCCCCTGACCACACATAGGCCATTCCACCCCTGGTAATCTGTTCATCTACTTATATATACACAATACCATCTCCTTAAGTCCTCCCCTCTCCTACCTCCCTTATAGCCCCTTTCTAGCTTACTGGCCTCTGCTACAAAGTTTTACTCCAACTCACGTATAAGTTTAAACATTTGTAGCTAGTATCCACATATGAGAGAGAACATGCAATGCTTGGCTTTCTGGGTCTGGGTTACCTCACTAAGTATAATCCTTTTGAGGTCTATCCATTTCCCTGCAAATTTTATAATTTTGTTTTTCTTTACCACTGAATAGAACTACTCATCAGTTGAGGGACATCTAGGCTGGTTCCATTTCCTAGCTATTGTGAATAGAGCAGCAATAAACAAAGATGTGCAAATATCTCTAAGGTAGTGAGAAGAGTCCTTAGGATATATACCTAGGAGTGGTATAGCTGGGTCATATGGTAGATCTACTTTTAGCTGTCTCAGGAACTTCCACACTGATTTCCACAATGGCTATACCAGACTACATTCCCACCAACAGTGCAGAAGGGTTCCTCTTTTCCTGCTTCCTCACCAGCATTTATTGATATTTGTTTTTTTGATGATAGTAATTCTGACAGGAGTGAGATGGAATCTCAAAGTAGTTTCAATTTGCATTTCCCTGATGGCTAAGGATGTAGAACATTTTTTAGATGATTATATGCCATCTGTATTGTGTTGGCTAGGATTCTGAGGAGAGATGCAAAGGCCTGAAAAAGGCTATATTCAAGACTGGCTAGGATGATGTAGGTACCAGAGAGACAAAGAGAATCATCAGGATCTCAGTGACTTTACAAGGGCCATAAGGGGAGAAAGTAAGACAGGATGGGATCCTGCTTTCAGAGATGGGCCAGATAGCAGAGCTGCCCAGAGTGAAGATAGCCAAGACTGGTGATTGTCAGAACTGGGCAAGAGCTTTCACTGCTATGTGTTGATTGGATGTGTGTAAGAGCCAGCAGGCTGGGGACCAGGGGGCAGGACTTGGTAGGGATTGGGGGATGGCTAGGGCCAGGCCCTGGATGAGACAGCCTAGGGAGAAGCTTCCCTCTTCCCCCAAGAAGTTCAGTTTATAGTGATCAGAGAGAATGGAAAGATAGGTTAAGTACCCAACCAGCAGTGTCTACCATCTATCAATTACTCTGGAACAAAATCACACCAGGCACCATTCCATTTCTATTCTCATGAGACTTTAAAACAAGTAAGTATGATTGTTATGAATACCAAAAAGAAGTATGGTATGTTGTGAGTGTGTGTCCTGGAGAGAGGACTCAAGAGTGTTGTGTTCATTTTTTTTACTCTGTAGTTCCAGGCTGGCCTCAAACTCACAGTGACCCTCCTATCTCTGCCTTCCAAGTGCTGAGATTTAAAGGCGTATGCTACTGTGCCCATCTCATCTTTTATTGCTTCATCGCAATCACCCACATATTTAGAAGTATAAAATAGCACCCACATTGCTCAGTTTTGCTTCTGCGCAGGAGTTTAGCACATGTCAGCTGGATCTTCAGTGTAGGGTCTCATCAATATTATTCAATGTTAGCTGCCTATTCTGATGCTTTACTAGGGAAGAATTCACTTCCCAGTTCACTTGAGTTGCTTGTAAAAATCTATTTCCTTGGACCTGCTGGTCAAGGTCCCAGCTTCATGCTAATTTCCAGCTGCAGTCTGTCTTCAGCTCCTGGTACCCATCTCTCAGCATGGCTTACTTCTACAAAGCCTGCAGATGAAAATTCATAGATAGACTTCCTGTTAAGATGGCAGAATAGGAGTGTTGCAAAGAAATCTGCTGAAAGAAGAGGCAAGAATACAATATACTATTCTACCAAAAAGTTGAGGTGTTTGAGAAATTGTTAACCCAGGAGAGACCCCTGCAGAGAAGCAGGAGGCAGCTGTGAGCTTCCAGCAATCATACAGTCAGCTGCCACTGGGAAGTGCTTTACTTGCTGGGCCCTGCCTGAAATAGCAAGCGCAGAACTACTACGACTTCCAGTCACGCTGGCCTTGCAAAGTAAAGCTACCTGAAGGAGAAGACAACAGGATCCAGCTAAGAAGCTCCAGAACAATTTCAGATAGCTTTCCACAACCTCCTTCCCCCTACACCAGCACCGGAAACACCACTGGAGATCTCGGGACACTAAGGGATCAGAGCCAGCCCTCCCCACAACACAACACAGCACAACATCTAGCACAGACTGAGTCTAAAGAGCAGACTGACTTAACCAGCTAAACAAAGCCCACACTGCACCAAATAGGGAACCAGTTTCACACTCAACATAGGTGAGATAGAAAGTCACCCCAAAGGTGACTGGGCTATTTTACAGTGGGGTAGTACATACCCCAAAGCTGGGTTTGTAGGCTTGCACTACAAGTGCTACTTGTACCTTCCACATTGGGGCAGGTTGCTAAAAAACAAATCCCAGGGTGGGAAAGAATTCAAAACCTAGCCCACTAAGACAAAAATACTGGTTTGTTAGATATGATGGATATACTTTTAGTCTATCTTGCTATTCTTAAGTAAGTTGTGTGTTAGGGTTAACATTTGATATTTCTTGATTTATAGTCCCTTTTCTTTGTTTTTGGGGGCGTGGGGAGTGGGAGGGTGCAGGGTCTTATTCTAGCCCAGGCTAACCTAGAACTCTGCAGCCCAGAAACCTTAGCCTCCCAGTTGACTGGATTAAAGTTGTAAGCCACCACACCTGCCCAGTTTAGGGGCTTTAGTTTTGTTAGCTTTTCTGTTTTTTTTTTTTTTTTTTGTTTTGTTTTGTTTTGTTTTGTTTTGTTGTTTTGTTTTTCAAGGTAGGGTCTCACTCTAGCTCAGGCTGACCTGGAATTCACTATGGAGTCTCAGGGTGGCCTCGAACTCGTGGCAATCCTCCTACCTGTCTCCCAAGTGCTGGGATTAAAGGCGTGCGCCACCACACCCAGCAGTTTTTCTCTTTTAATCCACTTCATGCAAAAAAAAAAAAAATTACATGCTAGTTTTTTTGTGTCTGCATTTTGCTCAGTTGCATTTTAGGTTTAGTCTGTATTTTTATCTATCTAGGCTACTGTTGGAATCTCTCTGCTAGTCTTCCCATGAACAACTTGTTTACTTTCCTTCCCTTTCCAACCTCTCTTCCACATTCTCTCCTCAGTAATCAACAACCTTCCACAGCCTCAACAACCTCTGAAATTTGTGGAAACTTACAGTACCCAACTTCCTCTCCCAAATACTTGTGCCCCCTCCACTATTTCAAAGTTAATACAAATCCTCACCTGATCCCCCTACATTGCCCATATACATACATATATACATATATATGTAAAAATATATAAACATTATATAAATATATAATATAAATATATAAATATAAATATATATTTTAAATATTTTATAATATATAAATATTATAAAATAAAAAAACACAGTAAGTCAAATTAAAAATTCTGTAGAAAGTCTCACCAATGGGTTTTTACTTTGACTTATAGTATTAAGGAGAAGCTCCATGATGGCAAGGGAAAGCATGACATGAGCTGAGGCTGGACATCACTTCTGTCACAGCAGATAGAAAACAGGAACAGGATAGTGAGCCAAGTTCTGGCCAAGGGGGAGCTGGTTATGAATAAGCCCATCCCCAACAACACACCTTCTCCAGCAAAGCCTCTACCTCCTAAATTTTCAC
Source organism: Dipus sagitta (assembly GCA_036346955.1). NCBI lineage: Eukaryota > Metazoa > Chordata > Mammalia > Rodentia > Dipodidae > Dipus > Dipus sagitta. The sequence goes on along the minus strand of CM070781.1, from coordinate 1,545,529 downwards.
CAGCTGAGGACCAAGCATCCAAACACATGAGTGTATGAAGGACACATGATCCAAAACACCACACAGCAAGTGGTAAAAATAATCCCAAAGAATGATAGGAATAAATACATACCTTTCAATAATAACTTACTATCAGTGGCCCCAATGCCCCAGCCAAGAGACACAGACTTGCAGACTGGACTAAAATGCAGGATCCTTCCATTTTTTGCCTCCAAGAAACTCAACTCTCCATGAAAGACAAGATAATACTATACAATGGAAGGATGAAAGATGGTATTTCAAGCAAATGGACCTAGGAAACAAGCAGGCATTGATGTTCTAATATCTGACAGGATAGACGTAAAAAATTAGTTATAAGAGATAAAGATCACTTTATAGTGATTAAAAGAGCAATCCAACAAGAGGACATTAAAATTCTAAATATGCTGGGCATAGTGACACACACCTTTAATCATAGCACACGGGAGGCAGAGGTAGGAGGATTGCCAAGACTTCAAAGGCCACCCTGAGACTACATAGTGAATTCCAGGTCAGGCTGAGATAGAGCAAGACCCTACCTAGAAAAAAAAAGTCTAAATATATATATACCAAATGGCCATGGGTGCATCCCATTTCATTAAACAAAACTACTAGTTATAAACTCACAGATAACTCCAAGCACAATAATAGTAGGTGACTTTAATACCACACTATCACCAATTGACAGTTCATGCCAGCAAAAAAAAAAATAATAATAATAATAATAGAGAAGCATCTGAATTAAATGCTATCATATCATGGACCTAACAGCTACAGAACATTCCATCCAAAGACTGTCATATACACATTATCTTCAGCAGCACATGGAACATTCTCTAAAATGTTAGGACACAAAATTTTAACAAATACAGGAAACTAAAATAATGCCTTGTGCTCTATATGATTATGATGGCATAAAACTACAAATTAATACCAAAAAAGGCTATAGAACATGCGCAAATTCATGGAAATTAAATAATACAGTAGTGAATGGCAAATAGATCATTGAAGAAATCAATAAGGAGATAAGAGAATTCTTTGGCTTGGAGACATGGCTCAGTAGTTAAGGTGCTTCCTTGCAAAGCCCAACAACCTGGGTTTGATTTCCTAGTGCCCACATTAAGCCAGATGCACAAAGTAGCATATGCGTCTGGAGTTCATTTGCAGTGGCAGGAGGCCTTGGTGTGCCCATTCTCTCTCTCTCTCTCTCTCTCTCTGTGTGTGTGTGTGTGTGTTGGTAAATAAGTTAAAAAATTCTTAGAATCTGGGCTGAGATCGCTCAGCAGTTAAAGGTGTTTGCTTGCAAAGCCTGATGGCCCAGGTTCAATTCCCAAGTATCTACATAAAGCCAGATGCACAAAGTGATGCATGCATGTAGAGTTCATTTTTCATGGCAAGGGACTCTGGTGTGCCCATTCACTTATATTCTCTCTCTCTTCTCTATCTCTCTCAAACAAATAACTAACTAAATAATTTTTTAAATTTCTAAAATCAGGCCAGGCATGGTGGTACACACTTAAAACTTATTTATTTATATTTCCTTTTAATTGACAGCTTCCATACTTACAGAAAATAAACCATGATAATTCCCTCGCTCCCCCACATTCCCCTTCACAAATCCACACTCCATCATATCCCCTCCCTCTCTCCATTAGTCTCTCTTTTATTTTGATGTCATCATCTCTTCCTCCAATTATGAAGTTTCTTGTGAAGATAGGTCTAAGCACTGTGAGTTCATGGATATCAAGGCCATTTTTTTGTCTGGTCAATTGCATTGTAAGCCGTCTTACCCTTCCTTTGGCTCTTACATTTTTCTGCCACCTCTTCTGCAATTGTCCCTGAGCCTTGGAAGGTGTGATAGAGATGTTTCAGTGCTGAACCTTCCTCCGTCATGTCTTTTCAGCACTATAGTCCCTTTGTGTTATCCCAGTGGTCACCACCGTCTGAAAAGAGAAACTTCTCTAACCAAAAGTGAGAGTAGCATTAATATATGGGTATGAACATTAAGTAAATTGCTTACAGGGCAGTTTGGTGAGCATAATATATGCATTTAGCCAGACAAGAGCAGGAATTACTCTCCTAATGCTCATGACACCCCCCCCACAATAGGACTCTGATTATGTTTTCAGTACCAGGCATGTATTCCCTTCCATAGAGTGGGTCTCCAGCCCAATTAGAGAGCAGTTGGTTTCCTCCATAACAGACATGCCACTATTGCACCCTTTGGCTCATTTGGCCTGGCTGGCAAAAATTGAGGCTTGCAGTGTCCACTGTTTTCACCACTGATGACTTCTGTCTCCCATAAAGCTTCATGCAGTACATCCTTTATCAGCGTTTTATCAGCTGGGTCTACCAGAAGGTTTTCAGCTCAAAGCCTCAGTTTGATTTCTCAGTGACCTTGCAGCCCTGACATGTGTACTCTTCAGCAATAGGGTCTTATCATCTATTCCTGGTGGGAAACCAAGAGCATTAGCAATAGCTTGTAATGTTTTGGGGACATCAGGGACCTCCCTGGCCAACAACTCACTGGAAGGTAGGTATCCCATCCCTGTCACTGAAATTTTTCTAGCAACATTCTATGGATTCTGGGTGTGCCATTATCCAAAAAAAAAAAAAAAAAAAGTTATCATGTGGCTTATTCACAATAACCTGAATTTTTTTGTTTTATTTATTTATTTATTTATTTATTTATTTATTTTTGAGGTAGGGTCTCACTGTGGCCCAGGCTGACCTGGAATTTACTATGTATTCTCAGATTGGCCTCGAACTCATGGTGATCCTCCTACCTCTGCCTCCCGAGTACTGGGATTAAAGGCATGCACCACCACGCCCAGCTCTGAATTTTGATTAACCTTTCCCCCACACTCCTTTTACTCAATCTCTTCTAGTGACCTTGCTTAGGCCATTCCAACTGCAGTAATTTGTCCATCTACTTACATATATACAGTACCATTCCCTTAAGTCAACTCCTCTCCTCCCTTCCTTATAGCCCTTTTCTAGTTTACTAGCCTCTGCTATTAATTTTTACTCTAGCTCACACACAAGCCTGGACATTTGTAACTAGGATCCACATATGAGAGAAAACACATTTGGCTTTCTGGGCCTGAGTTACCTCACTTAGCATAATCCTTTCCAGATCTATCTATTTCCCAGCAAATTTTATTTTCCTTTACCTCTGAATAAAATTCCACTGTATAAATGTACCACATCTGCATTATCCGTTCATCAGTTGAGGGACATATAAGCTGGTTCCATTTCCTAGCTATTGTGAATAGAGCAGCCATAAACATGGTTGTGCAAGTATATCTTAGGTAGTGAGAAGAGTCCTTAGGATATACACCAAGGAGTAGTATAGCTGGGTCATATAGTAAATCTATTTTTAGCTGTCTCAGGAACCTCCACACTGGGTTCCACAATGCTTATACCTTACTACATTCACATCAGCAGTCTAGAAGGGTTCCTAATTTTCTGCATCCTCACTAACATTTATTGTCATTTGTTTTCTTGATGGTAGCCATTCTGACAGGAGTGAGTGGAATCTCAAAGTAGTTTTAATTTGCATTTCCTTTATGGCTAAGGATGTAGAACATTTTTTTTAGATGTTGCTATGACATCTGCATTTCCTTTTTTTTTTTTTTTGAGAACTCTCTATTTAGTTCCTTAACCTATTTTTAATTGGGTTATTTGATTTCTTATTTAGTTTTCTGAGTTCTTTGTATATCCTAGATCTTAATCCTCTTTCAAATGTATAGCTGGCAAAGATTTTCTCCCATTCTGTAGGTTGCCTTTTTGCTCTATTCACAGTGTCCTTTGCTGTACAAAAGCTTTGCAATTTCATGAGTTCCCATTGGTTGATTAGTGGTTTTATGTCCTGAGCAGCTGGGGTCATATTCAAAAAGTCATTGCCTATGCCAATATGTTGAAGGGTTTCTCCTACTTTTTCCTCTAGCAGGTTCAGAGTTTCAGGTCTGATATTAAGATCTTTGATCCATTTGGAATTGACTCTTGTGCATGGAGAGAGATAAGGATTTATTTTCATCCTTCTACATATAGATATCCAGTTTTCCAAGCACTATTTGGTAAAGAGGCTGTCTTTTCTTCAGTGCATGGTTTTGGCATTTTTGTCAAAAATCAAGTGGCTGTAGCAACCTGGATTTACATCTATTACATATGGTCCTCTATTCTGTACCATTATTCTATGTGTCTCTCTTTGTGCCAGTACCATGCTATTTTTGTTACTATGGCTTTGTAATATAGCTTAAAAATTGGGTAAGGTGATACTGCCAGCCTTATTTTTGTTGCTCAAAATTATTTTGAATACTTGAGGGTTTCTATGCTTCCAAATTAATTTTAGGATTTTTTTTCTATTTCTGTGAAGAATGCCATTGGACTTTTAGTGGGGATTGCATTAAATGTATAGATTGCTTTTGATAAGATTGACATTTTCACAATATTGATTCTTCCAATCTAAGAACATGGGATATCTTTCCATTTCCTAATGTCTTCTGCAATATCTCATGTGAGTGTTTTAAAGTTTTTATTTTAGAGATCCTTTACTTCCTTCGTCATATTTATTCCAAGGTACTTTATTTATTTATTTTTTGTTGAAGCAATTGTGAATGGGAGTGATTCCCGGATTTCATCCCCCACATGTTTGTTGTTAGTATATAGAAAAGCTACTGGTTTCAGTGTATTTATTTTGTACCCTGCTACATTGCTAAAATTGTTTATCAGCTCTAATAGTTTTCTGGTAAAGTCTTTAGGGTCCGTTATGAATAGAATCATATCATCTTCAAATAATCATAATTTGATCTCTTTCTTTCCAATTTATATCTCTTTTATGAGTGTTTCTTGTCTTATTGCTATAGCTAAGCTTCCAGTACTATATTAAATAAGAGTGGGGACAGTGGACACCCTTGTCTTGTTCCTGATTTTAGTGGAACAGCTTCAAATTTTCCCCCATTTATTATGTTGGCTATAGGTTTGTCATAAATAGTCTTTATTATGTTGAGATATGTCCCTCCTATTCCCAGTTTCTGTAGGACTTTTACCATGAAGGGATATTTGATTTTGTCAAATGCTTTTTCTGCATCTGTTGAGATGATCATGTGATTTTTGTCCTTCATCCCATTTTTGTAGTGTATTACATTTATCGATTAGAGTATGTTGAGCCATCCATGCATCTCTGGGATGAAGCCTACTTGGTGAGGGTGAATGATTTTTTGATATATTCTTGTATTCTGTTTGCCAATATTTTGTTAAGAATTTTTGAATCTATGTTCATGAAGGAGAATGGTCTGTAATTTTCTTTCTTTGTTCTGTCTTTGGTATCAGGGTGATGCTAGCTTCATAGAAGGAGTTTGGTAGAATTCCTTCCTTTCTATTTTATGGAAAAGTTTGATAATAAATGATGTTAGTTCTTCCATGAAGGTCTGGTAAAATTCACCAGTGAATCCATCTGGGCCTGGACTTGTTTTTTAGGTAGGAGACTTTTTATAACTACTTGGATCTCTGAAGGTCTATTTAAATGGTTTATCTCATCTTGATTTAATTTTGGTAGGTCATATGAATCAAGGAAATCAACTATTTCAGATTTTCAAACTTAGAGGTGTATATATTCATTTTTTCAATTTTTTATTGACAACTTCTATACTTACAGATAATAAACCATGATATTTCCCTCCCCTCCCCCATTTTTCCCTTCACACCTCCACTCTCCATCATATCCCCTCTCTCTGTTAGCCTCTCTTTTATTTTGATGACATCATATTTTTCACTTATTATGAGGATCCTATGAAGATATTGCTAGGCGCTGCAAGGTCATGGATATCAAGGCCAATTTCTGTCTGGGAAATCGCATTGTAAGGAGTGGTACCCTTCCTTTGGCTCCTACATTCTTTCTGCCACTTCTTCCACAATGGATCCTGAGCCTTGGATGGTGTGATAGAGATGTTTCAGTGCTGAACACTCCTCCATCCCTTCTTCTTAGCACTATGTTGCCTTTTGGGTCATCCCAGTGGTCATCACCATCTGAAAAGAGAAGCTTCTCTAACCAAAAGTGAGAGTATCATTAATATATGAATGTAAACATTAAGTTTAGTCCTTTCAAGGCAGTTTGGTGAGAATAACATGCACATTTAGCCAGACAAGAGCAGGATTTATCCCTCCAGTCCAATTGGAGAGCAGTTGGTTCTCCCCAGAGCAGACATGACACTATTGTACCCATTCAGTCATTTGGCCTGTCTGGCCAAACTTGAGGCTTCCAGTGTCCACTGTTTTCACCATGGATGACTTCTGTCTCCCATAGGGCTGTGTGCAGTGCAGCTTTTTCCAGCTTACAGTTGGCTGGTCTACAGGGAGAAGGTTTTCAGCTCAGTATCAGCTTGATTTTTCAGTGTTCTTTCTGCCCATACCTGTAAGTCTTCAGCAATAGGGTCTTACCATCTGTTGCTTCTGGGAAACCAAAGGCTTTGGTAAAAGGCTTAAATGTTTTGGTGGGAGCAGGGACCTACCTCCCTGGCCAACAACTCACTGGTAGGTATTCCATCCCTGGCAATGAAAATTTTTCTAGTAGCAATTTATATGGCTTCTAGAAAGTAGGCTTTCATATGTCTTATTCAGAGTATCTTGAATTTTGATTGACCCTCTTCCCACCCTTCTCTTAATCTCTTCCCCTGGCCTCACTTAGGTCATTCCACTCCTTGTGATCTATTCTTCTACTTAAATATATACAATATCATCCCCTAAAGTCCTTCCTTCTCTTCCCTCCTTTATAGCCTTTTTCCAGCTTACTGGCCTCTGCTACACACACAAGCCTAAACAATCATAGCTAGGATCCACATATGAGAGAGAACATGTGACATTTTGCCTGGGTTACCTCACTTAGTATAATCCTTTCCAGATCCATCCATTTAACAGCAAGTTTCATTTTTCTTTGCCACTGAATAGAAATCCATGGTGTAAATATACCACATCTTTATTATCCATTCATCTGTTGAGGGACATCTAGGCTGTTTCCATTTCCTAGCTATTGTGAATAAAGCAGCAATAAACATGGCTGTGCAAGTATCTCTAAGGTAGTGAGAAGAGTCATTAAGATATATGCCTAGGAGTACTATAGCAGGGACCTATGGTGAATCTATTTTTAGCTGTCTCAAGAACTTCCCACCAACAGTATAGAAAGGTTCCCCATTTTCCATATCCTTGCCAATATTTATTGTCATTTGTTTTCTTTTTTTGTTTGTTTTTATTTTTTTTATTTATTTGAGAGTGACAGACAGACAAAGAGAGAAAGAGGCAGAGAGAGAGAGAGAGAGAGAGAGCGAGCAAGAATGGGCACACCATGGCCTCCAGCCACTACAAACGAACTCCAGATGCATGCGCCACCTTATGCTTCTGGCTTACATGGGTCCTAGGGAATCGAGCCTTGAACCAGGGCCCTCAGGCTTCACAGGCAAGTGCTTAATCATTAAGCCATCTCTCCAGCCCTCATTTGTTTTCTTGATGGTAGCCATTCTGACAGGAGTGAGATGGAATCTCAAAAGAGTTTTAATTTGCATTTCCCTGATGCCTAATGATATAGAACACTTTTTAGATGTTTATATGCCATCTGTATTTCTTCTGATGAGAAGTCTCTATTTAGTTCCATAGCCCATTTTTTAATTGAGTTGTTTGATTTCCTATTGTTTTGTTTTTTATTTCTTTGTATATTCTGGATATTAATCCTTTAAGATGTATAGCTGGCAAAGATTTTCTCCCATTCTGTAGGCTGTCTCTTTGCTCTCTTCACAGTGTCTTTGCTGTGCAAAAACTTTGTAATTTCATGAGGTCCTGGTGGTTGACTACTAGTTTTATTTCTTGAGCAATTGGGGTTATGTTCAGGAAGTCATTGCCTATGGCAATAGGTTGAATGGTTTCTCCTACCTTTTCCTCTAATGATTTCAGTGTTTCAGGTCTGAAATTAAGGTCCCTGATCCACTTGGACTTCATTCTTGTGCATGGAGAAAGACAAGGATCTGCCTTTCTGGATACAGATATCCAGTTTTCCCAGCACCACTTGTTGAAGAGGCTGTCTTTTCTCCAATGAATATTTTTGGCATTTTTGTCAAAAATCAGATGGCTGTAGTTGCCTGGATTAACAATCTGGGTCCTCTATTCTGTACCATTGTTCTATATTTCTGTCCTGGTGCCAATACCATGCTGTTTTTGTTACCATGGCTTTGTAATATAGCTTAAAATCAGGTATGGTGATCCCACCAGCCTTATTTTTGTCGCTCAAAATTGTTTTGACTATTTGAGGTTATTTGTGCTTCCAAATGAATTTTAGGATTATTTTTTCTATTTTGTGAAGAATGCAATTGGAATTTTAAAAATATTTTATTTACTTATTCGAGAGAGAGAAAGAGACATAAAGTGAGAATGGGTGTGCCTCCAGCCACTGCAAACAAACACCAAACGTATGCACCCTTGTGCATCTGGCTTACATGGATCCGGGAGAATGGAACCAGGGTCCTGAGGCTTTGCAGGCAAACACCTTAACCACTAAACCATTTTCCCAGCCCACCACTGGAATTTTAATGGGTATTGCCTTAGATGTGTAGATTGCTTTTGGTAAGATGGACATTTTCACAATATTGATTCTTCTAATCCAAGAACATGGAATGTCTTTCCATTTACTAGTGTCTTCTGCAATTTCTTGCTTGAGTGTTTTAAAGTTCTCATTGTAGGCATCCTTCACTTCCTTAGTTAGGTTTATTCCAAGATACTTTATTTTTTTGAGGCAATTGTGAATGGGAGAGATTTTCTGATTTTATCCTCTTCATGTTTGTTGTTAGTATATAGGAAAGCTATTGATTTCTGTGTGTTTATTTTGTATCCTGCTACATTGCTAAAAGTGATTATCAGCTCTAACAGTTTGCTGGTAGAGGTTTTAGGGTCCTTTAGGAATAGAATCATATCATCTTCAAATAGTGATAATTTTATCTCTTCCTTTACAATTTGTATCCCTTTTATGTGTGTCTCTTGCCTTATTGCTATAGCTAAGACTTCCAGTACCATATTAATTAAGAGTGGGGACAGTGGACACCTTTGTCTTGTTCCTGAATGTAGTAGAAAAGCTTCAAGTTTTTCCCCATTTAGTATTATGTTGGCTGTAGGTTTGTCATAAATAGCTTTTATTACGTTGAGATATGTTCCTTCTATTCTCAGTTTCTGTAATACTTTTACCATGAAAGGATGTTGGATTTTGTCAAATGCCTTTTCTGCATGTATTGAGATGGTCATGTGATTTTTGTCCTTCAGTCCATTTATATAGCGTATTACATTTATCTATTTTCATATATTGAACCACCCCTGCATCTCTACATGGTGGGGTGAATGATATTTTTGATATAATGTTGTATTCTGATTGCCAATATTTTGTTGAAAATTTTTGCATCTATGTTCATGAAGGAGATTGGTCTGTAATTTTCTTTTTTTTTTTGGTTTTTCAAGGTAAGGTCTCACTCTAGCCCAGGCTGACCTGGAATTCACTATGGAGTCTCAGGGTGGCCTCAAACTCATGGCAATCCTCCTACCTCTGTCTCCCGAGTGCTGGGATTAAAGGCGTGTGCCATCACGCCTGGCCTGTAATTTTCTTTTCTTTTTTGTTCTGTCTTTCTCTGGTTTTGGTATCAGGTTGATGCTAGCTTCACATAAGGAGTTTGGTAGAATTCCTTCCTTTTCTATTTCATGGAAAATTTGGTAAGCAGTAGTGTTAGTTCTTTCATGAAGGTCTGGTGACATTCACCAGTGAATCCATCTGGGCCTGGACTTTTTTTAGTTTATAACTGCTTGGACCTCCATAGTTGTAATAGGTCTATTTCATTGGTTTATCTCATCTTGATTTAATTTTGGTAGGACATATGAATCAAAGAAATTACCCAGTTCTTTCAGCTGTTCAAATTTAGAAGCATATATATTCTTAAATTATGTCCTTATTATTTTCTGAATTTCTTTGGTATCTGTTGTAATGATGCCATTTTCATCTCAAATTTTAATTTGTGTCTCTTCTCTCTTTTTTCTGGTCAGATTTGCTAAGGGTTTATCAATCTTGTTTATCCTCTCAAAGAACCAACTCTTTGTTTCATTGATTCTTTGTATTTTGGGGGGGGGGTTGGTTTTTGTTTCTACTTCATTAATTTCTGCACTAATATTTATTTTTTTCTTCCTGTCTACTGATTTTTCATTTTCCTTGTTCTTCTTTTTCCAAGGCCTTAAGGTGAAGCATTAAATTGTTTACTTGTGATCTCTCTAATTTATTAATATAGGCACTTAGAGCTATAAAATTTCCTCTTAGGATTGCTTTCATTGTGTCCCAAAGGTTTTGGTATGTTGTATTCTCATCATCATTTGATTCTATGAATTTATTGATTTCCTTTTTGATTTCTTCAATGACCCATTCATAATTCAATAGTGTATTGTTTAGCCTCCTTGAATTTGTGTATGCTTTGTAGGTTTTCTTGTTGATTTGTAGTTTAATCCCATTGTGGTCAGATAGAGTACAAGGGATGATTTCAGTTTTCCTGTATTTGCTAAGATTTGCTTTGTGTCCTGATATATAGTCTATTTTAGAGAATATTCCATGTGATGCAGAGAAAAATATATATTCTGCAGCATTTGGATGGAATGTTCTATAGATATCTGTTAGGTCCATTTGTTTCCTGGGGTCATTTAATTCAGATGACTGTTTATTTTATGCCAGGATGACCTGTCAATTGATGAGAGTTTGGTACTGAAGTCACCTACTGCAATTGTATTTGATGTTATCTGTGACCTTAAATCTAATAGTGTTTGATGAAGTTGGAAGCCCCCATGTTAGGTGCATATATATGTTCAGGATTGTAATGTCCTCCTGTTGGAGTGTTCCTTTAATCAGTACAAGGTGACTTTCTTTACTTTTCCTCACTAATGTTGGTTTGAAGTCTATCCTGTCAGATATGAAGATAGCAACCCCTGCTTGTTTCCTAGGCATATTTGCTTGAAATACTGTTTTCCATTCTTTTACCCTAATACAGCATCTATCTTTTATTGAGAGATGAGTTTCCTGGAGACAACAAACGATGAAATCCTTCTTTTTAATCCAGTCTGCAATCCTGTGTCTTTTGGTTGGGGCATTGAGACCACTGATATTAAGAGTTATTATTGAAAGATATGTATTTATTCTTGCCATTCTTCTTGTTTTGTAGTGCTTCCTCTTTTCCCTTTTCTCATTTGTTTTAACTGTAATTTGAGTATGGCTTATTTTTTCCTGTTTCCTGTGTGCTTTGCTTTCTCTTGACCATGAAGGATTCCTTCAAGTATTTTCTGTAGAGCTAGTTTAGTTGTCATAAAGTCCTTTAGCCTGTTTTTGTTGTGGAATGTCCTTACTTCTCTATCAATTTGGATGTATATCTTTGCAGGATAAAGTAATCTTGGTTGACTGTTGTTGTCTTTCAGAACTTGGAATACATAATTCTAAGACCCTCTGGCTTTTAAAGTTTGTGTTCATTAATCTGCTGTTATTCTGATGGGCTTGCCTATGTAGGTGATTTGCTTTATATCTCTCTAACTGCTTTCAATATATTTTCTTTGTTTTGTGTGTTTAGCAGTTTAATTATAACATGGCAAGGAGAATTCTTTCCAGGTTTTTCTGTTTGGTGTTCTAAAAGCTTCTTGTATCTGCATTGGCATTTCTTTCCCAATTTGGGGAAATTTTTCTTCTATTATTTTGTTGAAAATACCTAATGTCTTTGGAGTGAAATTCTTCTCCTATTATACCCTGAATTCTTATGTTTGAACTTTTCATAATGTCCTGGATATCTTGAAATTCCAATTCATACCTTCTAGTTTAGTTATTCTGTTCTCTCCTTCATCCATTCTACTGGTGAGACTTTCCACAGAACACTGACTGTGTTCTTCAGAGCTAGAATTTCAGCCTGGATTTTCTTCAGTATTTCTATTTCCTTACTCATATCTTATAATGGCCTCCTTATTTCATTAAGCTGTTTTCCTGTGTTCTCTTCAGGAGTTTGTTTTCTTAATTCCTTTGTTTTCTTCTTTGATTCCTTTGATTTCTTCTTTGGTTTCTTTGAGTATAGATAAAATCATTTTTTAAATTTATTTATTTATTTATTTATTTATTTCTGGTTTTTAGAGGAAGGGTCTTGCTCTAGCCCAGGCTGACCTGGAATTCCCTATGTAGTCTCAGTGTGGCTTTGAACTCATAGCGATCCTCCTACCTCTGCCTCCCAAGTGCTGGGCTTAAAGGTGTGCGCCACCACACTCAGCTGTATTTACATTCTTTTTTTCTTTCATTTTTTCTTTTCTTTTTTTCTTTATTAGTTAGTTTTGTATTCAGCAAATACAGTCAGTTTGGCACCATTATTAGGCTCATCCGTGACCGACCCCCTCTCCTTGGCCCCTCCTTGTTGAGGTATATGGGTCATGCATTGTGGAGTTAGCCCACACTTATGGGTAAGATAAATGTCTCTGCATATCATGACCCAACATGTGGCTCTGACATTCTTTCCACCCCCTCTTCCACAAAATTTCCCTGAGCCATGTTGGGTTCATTTTTGGTCTGCTTCAGTTTAAATTTTTGCCAGACATTTCATGTAAAAGTTTCGTTGGGGGTCATATCTGGTGGATTTATAGTTTTTGGTGTGATTGTATGGTCTTGAGTCCTTGTGTTTCTGTATTATAATGTAGTAGTTTTGGCATCATGAGTTGATTTGATACTTGGGTTTTCTAATTATTTGCCATGTTCTTAGACATGGAAATCCCACGTTACATACCTTCAGGTAGGAGTTTAAGGTGCCAAGTATAGCTCTTATACTGTAATCTGACAGCAGAAGTAATCCTAGGTGTTGAGTTTGCCTGCTATTCAAGTATTCTAGTGGGCTGGGTGGAACAATTTACTGAAAAATTCTAAAATTCAACTGAGCAATATACACATTACAACAAACAGATAACCTTATGAAGCCAAAATCCCTATGAGTGTGTGTTGCTCTATACCCTTAAGCCTATCAGATGGAAGGTTGATATTTTATGTTCTGAAATGGGTTCCAGGTTAGCCTGGGTCTGAATCAGAACCTACCCCCCATAATTACAGAAGAAAAAGGCCCTATGAATCTGAAAGCATCAGAGGCAACAATAGTCAGCCTGCAAATACAGCTTAATTGAGAATGGTAATGCCAACCAAGAATACCCATAAACTGCCCTGACATGGAAAAGAGAAATTAGCACTTCCAGTGTAGGCCTACGTACCTGCTTTTTTTGTCAGTTGGCCTTGTTACTTTTTGGGGTGCCTTCAAAGCTCACCAATGCTGAGTGCCCACCTTGATCCCTCTCTGTTGTGCTGTGTATCTGGTGTTCTGATCAGCTGTGCTGGATGCCCTTCTGCCGGGGGCTGAATGACTTCTTTGGAAGTTCCTGATTCTGATGGTTGGGGTTGGAGAGTGCAGGAAGCCTGGAACTGTACAGGGACTGCTCAGCTGGTCCCGCCTGTTTCCCCTTCAGCAGCTCCTCAGCTTGTCTCTGCTGTCTCCCAGGTATCTTGACTTTGCAAAAAGGCAGATATGATTGAGAAGTCCCCTCACTTGGTCTCTGCTCCTGCAGTTTGGTGCCAGTCTGGGCGGGCATGTGGATGTGGGCTGCAAGCACCTTGGTAGGATTCTGGCAGTTTTCCTTTTTTGTGGTAGATCTTAGTCTCTCCTGCTTCTCTGCTGTGGCTGATAATACCCTATACATCTTCACTTTTCAGAATAAGAGTGTATTTTGCCATGGTTTTGCTTACATCCCTCCTTAGGCTGGTTTGGCATGACTCCTATGCCACCATCTTACCCGGGAGTCTCATTGGTACACACTTTTTCCCAGAACTCAGGAAGCAGATGTAGGAGACTTACTGTGAATTTGAGGCCAGCCTAGAGCTACAGAGTGAGTTCCAGGAGAAGCTGGGCTAGAGTCGAATCCTACCTCAAAAGACAAACAAAATTCCTAGAAGCAAATGATAATGCAAACAGAACATACCAAAATCTATGGGATATAATAAAGACAATTCTAAGAGTAAAATACATTGGTTAAGTGCCTATATTTAAAAATTAGAGGGCTGGAGAGATTGCTCAGTGGTTAAGGCAATTGCCTACAAAGTCAAAGGACCCAGATTTGATTCCCCAGTACTCACGTAATCCAGATGCACATGGTGGCACATGTGTCTGGAGTTCATTTGCAGTGGCTGGAGGCCATGCCATGCCCATTCATTCTCTCTATCTGCCCTTTTCTTTCTCTCTGTCTCTCCCCTAAATAAATAAATATAATTTTTTTTGGTTTTTCGAAGTAGGGACTCACTCTAGCTCAGGCTAACCTGGAATTCACTATGTAGTCTCAAGGTGGCCTCAAACTCATGGAGATCCTCCTACCTCTGCCTCCCAAGTGCTGGGATTAAAGGCATGTGCCACCATGCCTGGAAAATATAATATTTTTTAAGGAAAGAAATTAAAGAGCTCACAAATAACTTAAAGCTACACCTTAAGGCCTTGGGGGAAAAAAAGAACAAGGCAACCCCCAAATCAGTACATGGAAAGAAATAATAAAGATCAATGCAGAAATTAATGAAATAGAAACTAAAAATAAAAACACAATACAAATAATATATACAATTGATAAACTGTTAGCAAAACTGACCCCCCCTCAAAAAATGAGAAGGACCCTGTAGCATACAGCTTTAGGTTGCTGAGATGAACTTCCACACCAGGCACAGTTAAGGAGGAAGGGATATTTATTGAGTCTTACATATCCAGGGGAAGTTCCATAATGGCAGAAGAAGCTGGCCCACTTTCACAGGTCCAAGCAGAGAAAGAGAAAAGCCATAAGCCAAAACCCAAAATCCATACCATAAACAAATGCACTTCAGGAACTCCAGGTAGAACTCAGGCACCTTGTATATCTTTACACTGGAATACCAAATCGACCACCACACCTTAGGGCTGGAGGGGTAGATCCTAGGATACATCCTCTAGCCAGGTGGCTGTATATCTAAATTAAAAACTTTAATAAAATCCTGAATATATAAGGACCATCTATTTAAACTACTACAGACACAACTGAATAAAAATAAAGATGAAAAGAGCACCATTACAACCAACGAATTTCAGAAAACCATAAGGACATACCTTAAAAACATACTTCACTAAGTTGGAAAATCTTTTCTTTTTGTTTTGAGGTAAGGTCTCCCTCTAGCCCAGGCTGACCTGGAACTCACTATGTAGTCTCAGAGTGGCTGTGAACTCAAGAAATCCTCCTACCTCTGCCTCCTGAGTGCTGGGATTAAAGGTGTGCACCACCACATCTGGCTCTAGAAAATCTTTTGAAAAGAATCAATTTCTAGATATATATGACCTACCAAAATTAAACCCAGATGAGATAAACCATTTGAACAGACCTATAACAAACAATGAAAGCAAAGCAGTTATAAAAAAAGAAAGTCTCAAAAAGCCGGGCGTGGTGGCACACGCCTCTAATCCCAGCACTTGGGAGGCAGAGGTAGGAGGATCACTGTGAGTTCGAGGCCACCCTGAGACTCCATAGTGAATTCCAGGTCAGTCTGAGTTAGAGTGAGACCATACCTCAGAAAACCGAAAAAACAAAAGAAAGTCTCCCAAGTACAAAGAGTCCAGGCCTGGATGGATTCAGTGGTGGATTATACCAGACATTCACAGAAGAACAAACACCAATGCTTCTCAAACTATTTCATAAAATAGGAAAGGACGAAGCTCCGTCAAACTCTTTACGAAGCCAGCATTACCCGGACACCAAAACCAGGTAAAGAAACAACAACGAAATTACAGACCACTCTTCCTCATGCAAAAATTATCAAGAAAATACAAACAGGGGCTGGAGAGATGGCTTAGTGGTTAAGTGCTTGCGTATGAAGCCTAAGGACCCCAGTTCAAGGCTCAATACCCCAAGACCCACATTAGCCAGATACACAAAGGGATGCACGTGTTTGGAGTTCTTTTGAAGTGGCTAGAGGCCCTGCTGCACCCATTCTCTCTCTCTATCTGCCTTTTTCTCACAAACAGAATATAAGAACACATCATAAAGATCATTCACAATGTGCAAGAGAGATTAATTCATGAGATTTTGGAAAGGTTCAACATGCACAAATCAATAAATATAACATACCAAATAAATAGACTCATGGACAAAAATCACATGATCATCTTAATAGATGTAGAAAAGCTATTTGACACAATCTAATATTCCTTCATGATAAAGGTTGCGAGGAAACTGGGAATAGAAGAAACATATCTCAACATAATAAAAACTATTTATGATAAACTGTAGCTAACATTATACTAAACGGGGAAAAAAACTTGAAGTATTTCCATTAAAATCAGGAACAAGAAAAAGATGTTCACTATCTCCACTTTTTAAAAAATATATTTTATTTATTTATTTATTTATTTGAGGGATAGAAGAAGTGGCAGAGAGAGAAAGAGAGAGACAGAGAATGGGCATGCCAGGGCCTCCAGTCACTGCAAATGAACTCCAGAAGCATGTGCCACTTTGTGCATCTTGCTTACATGGATGCTGGAGAATCCAACCTATGTCCTTAGGCTTCGCAGGTAAGTGTCTCAACTGTTAAGTCATCTCTCCAACCCTATCTCCATTTTTTTTTTCAAAGCAGGGTCTCACTCTAGCTCAGGTTGACCTGGAATTCACTATGTATTCTCAGGGGGGCCTCGAACTCACAGCAATCCTCCTACCTCTGCCTCCCAAGTGCTGGGATTAAAGGTGTGCACCACCACGCCTGGCTCCTATGTCCACTTTTATTTAAAATAGTACTGGAAGTCTTAGCTATAGCACTAAGACAAGAGACACAAGTAAAAGTGTTACAGATAGGAAAGAAATAAACTAAGTTATCATTATTTTCAGATGATGTTTCCATATATAAGGGTTCCTAAAGACTTGAACAGAAAACTGTTAGAGTTGATAAATGCTTTAATAAAACTAGCAGGGTACAAAATTAACACACAGAAATCAGTAGCCTTTCTATATACCAATTAGAAAGTGTGCTTAGAATAAAATCAGGGAAACCCTCCCATTTACAGTTGCCACAAAACAATTACCTTGGGGCTGGAGAGATGGCTTAACAGTTAAGGCACTTACCTATGAAGCCTAAGGACCCATGTTCTACTCTCTAAATACCATGTTATACAGATGCAAAAGGTGAGGTAAGCAGAAGATTGCACATGCCCAATAAGTGGCACAAGCATCTGGAGTTTGATTTCAGTAGCTGAGGTCCTAGCATGCCAATTCTCTATCTCTCCTGTCTGTCTTTCTTGCTCTCTCTCTTAAAAAAAAATACCTTGGAATAAACCTAAAGAAGGAAGTGAAGGACCTCTACAATGAAAACTTTAAAATAGTCAATAGAGAAATTGAAGAATACACTAAGAAATGAAAAGACATCCCATGTTCATGGATTGGAAGAATCAACATTGTGAAACTGCTTATCTTACCAAAAGCAATCTACAGATTTGATGCAATCCTCATTGTTGGGATTTAAAAATTGAACTTTCAATCCCCTCTGTACTTTCCTTGCTGACACTGTGCTCATCCTCAGAAATAGATACATTTCATTAATTTTATACATGCTGCCTTCATGCATTCTCTGCTGTTGTTTTGTTTAAAAAGCTGATATGTCAGCTGCAATCTCTGCCACCTCTGCATGTAGAATTGGCAAATCCAACTCTAACTTCTGTCTGCTTTTTCCCAAGATGTGGTAAGTTAAATGTGCTCTTTCAAGTGTAAACTTCTTTCATGATTAGCCTTTATAAGCAATCCCTAGATAAGCTTTTTTAAAAGTATCTTAATTAGACACCTACTAATTGAATATTTTACCTATAACATTGACAGTAAACAAGATGTGCTTTCCCTCATAATAACAGGCTCTCCGTTCAGCTGTATACTTCTCCAGTCATATTTCACCCTGTGAGTTCACTCAGTTTACAAACTCTGTTTGTATCAGATCATGTTGTATCACCATCCCTCAAGTTATCCCCTCTTCTGCATTTGTCCCTAATTATCTACACCCCATCAAAATTCCAATGACGATATTCAGTGAAATAGAGAAAAAAAAACACTAAAATTCAGCTGGAATCACAAAAGAAACCTCAAATAGCCAAAGCAATTCTGAGCAACAAAAATAAAGCTGGCAGTATCACCATTCTTGATTTTAAAGTACAAAGTCAGAGCAACAAAAATAGCATGGCAACAGCACAAAAACAGGTATATGTATTAATGGAACAGAATATAGGACCCAGTTGTGAACCCAGACAATTACAACCATCTGATTTTTTGATAAAAAAAAAAACCAAAAAATCACTGAAGACAGCCTCTTTAACAAATAGTGCTGGGAAAACTGGATATGTATATGTATGAAAATAGATCCTTATCTCTCTACATGCACAAAAATCTACTTTGAATGGATCAAAGTCCTTAACATCAGACTTGAAACTCTAAATCTGCTACAGGAAAAGTAGGGGAAACACTTCAACATATAGACAAGAGGTGGAACTTTCTGAGCAAAACCCCAATTGCTCAGGAAGTAAGAATAAGTATCAACCATTAGGACCTCATGAAATTAAAAAGGTTTTGTACGGGTCTTCCAGGTAAGATGGTGGCATAGGAGCCATGACAAACCAGCCTAGGGAGGAATTTAAGCAAAACACACTGTTCTTCTGAAAAGTGAAGGAGTATAGGTTATTCCTAGACACAGCAGAGAAGCCGGAGAGACCAAGATCCACCAGAAAGGAGGAAGATGGCCAGAGTCCCACTGAGGCGCTTGCAGCCCACCAATCTGCAGGATCTGTACACCTGCCCAGCACCACCCACCAGGCTTGCCAAGCGGCAGCAGCAGCAGAGACCAAACAAAGGAATTTTTCAACTTCATCAGCCTTCTTGCAAAGTTAAGAAATCTGAAGATCAACCATGGAGCTACTGAAAAGGATACAGGTGGAACTGCATGAGCAACTCCAGGAGTCTGCACTCTCCCATCCCTCAACAATCAGAACCACAAACCTCCAATATTCACCCCCAGTGGCAGCGCAGCCAGCACAGCTGATCAGAGCTCCAGCTTCACAGCACAACATGGAGGGTACAAGGTGGGCACTCAGCATTGGTGAGATTGGAAGCCCCCCGCAAAAGGTAACAAGGCTGACTGACAAAAAAAAAAAAAAAAAAAAAAAAAAAACAGCAGGTACATAAGGTACAGAGGCCTGCATCGGAAGAGCTAATCACTTTCCATGTCAGGGCAGGTTATGGGTTATATATTCTTGGTTGGCTTTACCATTTTCAAATAAGCTGTATTTGGGGGTTGAATATTGTTACCTTTGATGCTTTCACATTTATAGGACCTTTGTCATTTGCTTCTGTCATTATTGGGGGCAGAGTCTGATCCAGATCCAGGCTGACCTAAAATCCAATTCAGAACACAAATCTCTACCTCCCAGCTGACAAGATCAGGGGTGTAGAACAACACACAAACTTAGGGATTTTGGCTTTATAAGACTATTTGTTTGTTTTAATCTCCACAATTGCATATTCTGTGCTGGTTTTTATTGAATGTGTATATTGCTCAGTTGAAATTTAGAGTTTGCCAGTAAATTGTTCAACCCAGTCAACTGGAATACTTGCTTAGCAAGCAAACTCAACACCTAGGATTACTTCTGCAGCTGGATTGGGGTACAAGAGCTACACCTGGCACCTTAAATTCATATTCTGAAAGTATATAAAGGTGGATTGCCACATCTAAGAACACTGCAAATAAGTAGAGAACCCAAGCATCAAATCAATTCAGGATGCATAGTTGCTACATAAGAAACCCAAAGAACCAAGACAATACAGTCCCACCAAAAATTATAAATCCATCAGAAATGATCACCAATGAGACTGTTTTAGATGAAATGTTTGACAAAGATTTCAAAAAATCTGATTGTATCTATACTCAAAGAAATCAAAGAAGAAATGAAAGGAATCAAAGAAGAAAACAAATTAAAGAAAAAAACAAACTCCTAAAACAGAACACAGGAAACCAGCTTAATGAAATAAGGAGGTCATTACCAGACATGAGTAAGGAAATAGAAATACTGAAGAAAAACCAGGCTGAAATCCTAGCTGTGAAGAACACAGTCAGTGAAATCAATAACTCTGTGGAAAGTCTTACCAATAGAATGGATGAAGGAGAGAACAGAATATCTAAACTAGAAGACCAGGTGGCAGAGCAACAAAGAGAAAGACAAGCAAATAGGAAGGTATGAATGAGAATTTCATGGTTCCAGGACACTATGAAAAGATTAAACACAAGAATTCAGGGTATAATAGAAGGAGAAGAATTTCAGTCCAGAGGCTTAGTAAGTGTTTTCAACAAAATCAATGAAGAAAAATTTCCCAAAAAGGGGAAATAAATGCCAATGCAGATACAAGAAGCTTTTAGAACACCAAACAGATAAAACCTGGAAAGAACCTCTCCTTGCATTTTATAATTAAACTACTAAACATGCAAACCAAAGAAAATATATTGAAACCAGTTAGAGAGAAAAAGCAAGTCATCTACAAAGACAAGCCTATCAGAATAACAGCAGATTATGCAGCACAAACTTTAAAAGCCAGAAGGACTTGGAATGATATATTCCAAGTTCTGAAAGATAACAACTGTCAACCAAGATTACTTTATCCTTCAAAGCTATCTATCCAAATTGATGGAGAAATAAGGACATTCCACAACAAAAACTGGCTAAAGGATGTTATGCCAACTAAACCAGCTCTGCAGAAAACACTTGAGAGAATTCTGCATGCTGAAGAGAAAGCAAACCACACACAAGAGGAAATAGGAAAAAATAAACCACACAAATAACAGTTAAAACAAGTGAGTAAATGGAAAACAGGCAATACTACAAAATAAGAAGAATGGCGAGAATAAATGCATATCTTTCAATAATAACTCTTAATATCATTAGCCTCAATGCACCATCCAAAAGACACAGGCTTGCAGACTGAATTAAAAGGCAGGATCCTGCCATTTGTTGCCTCCAGGAAACTCATCTCTCAATAAAAGATAGACACTATCTTAGGGTGAAAGGATGGAAAACAGTATTTCAAGCAAATGGGCCTAGGAAACAAGCAGGGATTGCTATCATAATATCTGACAGGATTGAACCGGGAGTGGTGGCGCACGCCTTTAATCCCAGCACTTGGGAGGCAGAGGTAGGAGGATCACTGAGAGTTCGAGGCCACCCTGAGACTACATAGTGAATTCCAGGTCAGCCTGGACCAGCGTGAGCCCCTACCTTGAAAAAACCAAAAAAAAAAAAAAAAAAAAAAAAAAAAAGAAAAATCTGACAGGATAGACTTCAAACCAATATTAGTGAGAAAAGATAAAGAAGATACTGATTAAAGCAACACTCCAACAGGAGGATATTACAATTCTAAACATATATGCACCTAACATGGGGCTCCCAGTTTCATCAAACAAACACTATTAGACTTAGGGTCACAGATACCATCAAACACAATTGTGATGGGATGGGTGACTTCAATACCCAACTCTCATCAATTGACAGGTCATCCTGGCAAAAAATAAACAGACATCTGAATTAAATGATCCCATGGAACAAATGGACCTAACAGATGTCTATAGAACATTCCATCCAAATGCTGCAGAGTATACATTTTTGTCAGCAGCACATGGAACATTCTCTAAAATAGACCATATGTTAGGACACAAAGCAAATCTCAACAAATACAGGAAAGTTGAAATCATCCTTTGTACTCTATCTGACCACGAAGGGATTAAACTGCAAATCAGCAACAAGAAAAGCTACTGAGCATACAGAAATTCATAGAGACTAAACAGTATACTATTGAATGATGAAAGGGTTATTGAGAAAATCAAAAAATTCATAGAATCAAATGATGATGATAATACAACATATGAGACCTTTGGGACACAATGACAGCAGTCCTAAGAGGAAAATTGATAGCTCTAAGTGCATATGTTGAGAAATTAGAGAGTTCACAAATGATCAATTTAATACTTCACCTTAAGGCCTTAGAAAAAGAAGAACAAGGAAAACCAAAAATCAGTACATGGGAAGAAATAATAAAGATTAGGGTAGAAATTAATGAAATAGAAACAACAACAACAACAACAAAAAAAAACAGAAACAAAAACAAAAAACCAAAGAATCAATGAAACAAAGAGTTGGCTCTTTGAAAGGATAAACACGATTTATAAACCCCTAGCAAATCTGACCAGAAGAAAGAGAAAAGAAACACAAATTAATAAAGTTAGAGATGAAAGAGGCACCATTACAACAGATACCAAAGAAATTCGGAAAATTATAAGAACATACTTTAAGAATGTATATACCTCTACATTTGAAAATCAGAAATGGATGAGTTCCTTGATTCATATGACCTACCAAAATTAAATCAAGATGAGATAAACCATTTAAATAACCTATAACAAGTACAGAGATCCAAGAAGTTATAAAAAGTCTCACAACTAAAAAAAGTCCAGGGTCAGATGATTTCACTGGTGAAATTTACCAGACATTCATGGAAGAACTAACACCACTGCTTATCAAACTTTTCCATAAAATAGAAAAGGAAGGAATTCTACCAAATTCCTTCTATGAAGCCAACATCACCCTCATGCCAAAACCAGATAAAGACAGAAGAAAAAAAGAAAACTACAGACCAACCTCCTTCATGAACATAAATGCAAAAATTTGGAACAAAATATTGTCAGACAGAATACAAGAATATATCAAATGATTATTCATCCTGACCAAGTTGGCTTTATCCTAGGGATGCAGGGATGGTTCAACAAACACAAATGGATAAATATAATACTTTTGGGGCCTTGTCACTAAATGGCCTCAATGGTGTCACCTTAGGGTGTGCCTTAGCTATTGGGGAAGGTGGTCATGAGTCCTTCCTAAGGATAGTGACATTTAGGGTGACTTTTGAAGGATCAGAAGGAGCTAGTAGGCCCTGACAGGAGAGTATGGCAGACAGCGACAAGCAGAAGTCTGAGGTTCCTTAGAGTTGCAAATTGTCAGATTTTAGGTTTCAGATAGAGGCACCTAGACAAACCATTTCTTGAGTTCAATACTTTATTCTTAAGTTCAATACTTTATTCTTAAGTTCAATACTTTATTTTACCAGCAGAGCCTGGTGGTCCAAAGAAAAGCAAGGCACTGGACTCTGGGGATTTGACATGCCAAGGAAAGAGAGAGAGCTGAAAGAGGAAGGAGAGAGAGAGAGAGAACAGAGAACTTCTGCTCATGAGAAGGCACCTAGAGCTCCAGATTGGGGTCTTTTGCAGGTTCTGAATGGGGGACTGAGCTAACTAGCCACAATGTCAGGTTCAGGTTAATCCTTCCTGAATTTTAATTCTAATAATGGGGAACTCCTTTTTAGGGAGGGACTCAGGAAGAGTTTAGGGAAAAAAACAGATCTAGGGAGAGAACTCCTGACTGCAAAGACAGGCTCAAGACATTACATTCATAGGTTTTACTTTTGGGGCCTTGTCACTAAATGGCCTCAATGGTGTCACCTTAGGGTGTGCCTTAGCTATTGGGGAAGGTGTCATGAGTCCTTCCTAAGGATAGTGACATTTAGGGTGACTTTTGAAGGATCAGAAGGAGCTAGTAGGCCCTGACAGGAGAGTATGGCAGACAGCGACAAGCAGAAGTCTGAGGTTCCTTAGAGTTGCAAATTGTCAGATTTTAGGTTTCAGATAGAGGCACCTAGACAAACCATTTCTTGAGTTCAATACTTTATTCTTAAGTTCAATACTTTATTCTTAAGTTCAATACTTTATTCTTAAGTTCAATACTTTATTCTTAAGTTCAATACTTTATTCTTAAGTTCAATACTTTATTCTTAAGTTCAATACTTTATTCTTAAGTTCAATACTTTATTCTTAAGTTCAATACTTTATTCTTAAGTTCAATACTTTATTTTACCAGCAGAGCCTGGTGGTCCAAAGAAAAGCAAGGCACTGGACTCTGGGGATTTGACATGCCAAGGAAAGAGAGAGAGCTGAAAGAGGAAGGAGAGAGAGAGAGAGAACAGAGAACTTCTGCTCATGAGAAGGCACCTAGAGCTCCAGATTGGGGTCTTTTGCAGGTTCTGAATGGGGGACTGAGCTAACTAGCCACAATGTCAGGTTCAGGTTTAATCCTTCTGAATTTTAATTCTAATAATGGGGAACTCCTTTTTAGGGAGGGACTCAGGAAGAGTTTAGGGAAAAAAACAGATCTAGGGAGAGAACTCCTGACTGCAAAGACAGGCTCAAGACATTACATTCATAGGTTTTACTTTTGGGGCCTTGTCACTAAATGGCCTCAATGGTGTCACCTTAGGGTGTGCCTTAGCTATTGGGGAAGGTGTCATGAGTCCTTCCTAAGGATAGTGACATTTAGGGTGACTTTTGAAGGATCAGAAGGAGCTAGTAGGCCCTGACAGGAGAGTATGGCAGACAGCGACAAGCAGAAGTCTGAGGTTCCTTAGAGTTGCAAATTGTCAGATTTTAGGTTTCAGATAGAGGCACCTAGACAAACCATTTCTTGAGTTCAATACTTTATTCTTAAGTTCAATACTTTATTCTTAAGTTCAATACTTTATTCTTAAGTTCAATACTTTATTCTTAAGTTCAATACTTTATTCTTAAGTTCAATACTTTATTTTACCAGCAGAGCCTGGTGGTCCAAAGAAAAGCAAGGCACTGGACTCTGGGGATTTGACATGCCAAGGAAAGAGAGAGAGCTGAAAGAGGAAGGAGAGAGAGAGAGAGAACAGAGAACTTCTGCTCATGAGAAGGCACCTAGAGCTCCAGATTGGGGTCTTTTGCAGGTTCTGAATGGGGGACTGAGCTAACTAGCCACAATGTCAGGTTCAGGTTAATCCTTCCTGAATTTTAATTCTAATAATGGGGAACTCCTTTTTAGGGAGGGACTCAGGAAGAGTTTAGGGAAAAAAACAGATCTAGGGAGAGAACTCCTGACTGCAAAGACAGGCTCAAGGACATTACATTCATAGGTTTTACTTTTGGGGCCTTGTCACTAAATGGCCTCAATGGTGTCACCTTAGGGTGTGCCTTAGCTATTGGGGAAGGTGGTCATGAGTCCTTCCTAAGGATAGTGACATTTAGGGTGACTTTTGAAGGATCAGAAGGAGCTAGTAGGCCCTGACAGGAGAGTATGGCAGACAGCGACAAGCAGAAGTCTGAGGTTCCTTAGAGTTGCAAATTGTCAGATTTTAGGTTTCAGATAGAGGCACCTAGACAAACCATTTCTTGAGTTCAATACTTTATTCTTAAGTTCAATACTTTATTCTTAAGTTCAATACTTTATTCTTAAGTTCAATACTTTATTCTTAAGTTCAATACTTTATTCTTAAGTTCAATACTTTATTCTTAAGTTCAATACTTTATTCTTAAGTTCAATACTTTATTCTTAAGTTCAATACTTTATTCTTAAGTTCAATACTTTATTCTTAAGTTCAATACTTTATTCTTAAGTTCAATACTTTATTCTTAAGTTCAATACTTTATTTTACCAGCAGAGCCTGGTGGTCCAAAGAAAAGCAAGGCACTGGACTCTGGGGATTTGACATGCCAAGGAAAGAGAGAGAGCTGAAAGAGGAAGGAGAGAGAGAGAGAGAGAGAGAGAGAGAGAGAGAGAGAGAGAACAGAGAACTTCTGCTCATGAGAAGGCACCTAGAGCTCCAGATTGGGGTCTTTTGCAGGTTCTGAATGGGGACTGAGCTAACTAGCCACAATGTCAGGTTCAGGTTTAATCCTTCCTGAATTTTAATTCTAATAATGGGGAACTCCTTTTTAGGGAGGGACTCAGGAAGAGTTTAGGGAAAAAAACAGATCTAGGGAGAGAACTCCTGACTGCAAAGACAGGCTCAAGGACATTACATTCATAGGTTTTACTTTTGGGGCCTTGTCACTAAATGGCCTCAATGGTGTCACCTTAGGGTGTGCCTTAGCTATTGGGGAAGGTGGTCATGAGTCCTTCCTAAGGATAGTGACATTTAGGGTGACTTTTGAAGGATCAGAAGGAGCTAGTAGGCCCTGACAGGAGAGTATGGCAGACAGCGACAAGCAGAAGTCTGAGGTTCCTTAGAGTTGCAAATTGTCAGATTTTAGGTTTCAGATAGAGGCACCTAGACAAACCATTTCTTGAGTTCAATACTTTATTTTACCAGCAGAGCCTGGTGGTCCAAAGAAAAGCAAGGCACTGGACTCTGGGGATTTGACATGCCAAGGAAAGAGAGAGAGCTGAAAGAGGAAGGAGAGAGAGAGAGAGAACAGAGAACTTCTGCTCATGAGAAGGCACCTAGAGCTCCAGATTGGGGTCTTTTGCAGGTTCTGAATGGGGGACTGAGCTAACTAGCCACAATGTCAGGTTCAGGTTAATCCTTCCTGAATTTTAATTCTAATAATGGGGAACTCCTTTTTAGGGAGGGACTCAGGAAGAGTTTAGGGAAAAAAACAGATCTAGGGAGAGAACTCCTGACTGCAAAGACAGGCTCAAGACATTACATTCATAGGTTTTACTTTTGGGGCCTTGTCACTAAATGGCCTCAATGGTGTCACCTTAGGGTGTGCCTTAGCTATTGGGGAAGGTGGTCATGAGTCCTTCCTAAGGATAGTGACATTTAGGGTGACTTTTGAAGGATCAGAAGGAGCTAGTAGGCCCTGACAGGAGAGTATGGCAGACAGCGACAAGCAGAAGTCTGAGGTTCCTTAGAGTTGCAAATTGTCAGATTTTAGGTTTCAGATAGAGGCACCTAGACAAACCATTTCTTGAGTTCAATACTTTATTCTTAAGTTCAATACTTTATTCTTAAGTTCAATACTTTATTCTTAAGTTCAATACTTTATTTTACCAGCAGAGCCTGGTGGTCCAAAGAAAAGCAAGGCACTGGACTCTGGGGATTTGACATGCCAAGGAAAGAGAGAGAGCTGAAAGAGGAAGGAGAGAGAGAGAGAGAGAGAGAGAACAGAGAACTTCTGCTCATGAGAAGGCACCTAGAGCTCCAGATTGGGGTCTTTTGCAGGTTCTGAATGGGGGACTGAGCTAACTAGCCACAATGTCAGGTTCAGGTTTAATCCTTCCTGAATTTTAATTCTAATAATGGGGAACTCCTTTTTAGGGAGGGACTCAGGAAGAGTTTAGGGAAAAAAACAGATCTAGGGAGAGAACTCCTGACTGCAAAGACAGGCTCAAGGACATTACATTCATAGGTTTTACTTTTGGGGCCTTGTCACTAAATGGCCTCAATGGTGTCACCTTAGGGTGTGCCTTAGCTATTGGGGAAGGTGGTCATGAGTCCTTGCTGGAGGAGGTGTGTTGTTGGGGGTAGGCTTAGGGGTATTATAGCCACATGTTATAGTCCCTTGCCAGAACTTGGCTCACTCTCTTGTTGCTGCTTTGCACTTGCCGTGGCAGATCTAATGTCCAGCTTCTGCTTATTCCATGCTTTCCCTTGCCATCATGGAACTTCCCTTTGATACTATAAGCCAAAATAAAATACTTTGCTCCCATCAGCTGCTTTTGGTTGATTGGTTGTCTCAACAATGAGAATGTAACTACAACAGACTCCTTTCTTGGGAGGGACTCCTTTTGAGTTCAAGGACAAACAGATCTAGGGAGAGAACTCCTGACTGCAAAGACAGGCTCAAGGACATTACATTCATAGGTTTTACTTTTGGGGCCTTGTCACTAAATGGCCTCAATGGTGTCACCTTAGGGTGTGCCTTAGCTATTGGGGAAGGTGGTCATGAGTCCTTCCTAAGGATAGTGACATTTAGGGTGACTTTTGAAGGATCAGAAGGAGCTAGTAGGCCCTGACAGGAGAGTATGGCAGACAGCGACAAGCAGAAGTCTGAGGTTCCTTAGAGTTGCAAATTGTCAGATTTTAGGTTTCAGATAGAGGCACCTAGACAAACCATTTCTTGAGTTCAATACTTTATTCTTAAGTTCAATACTTTATTTTACCAGCAGAGCCTGGTGGTCCAAAGAAAAGCAAGGCACTGGACTCTGGGGATTTGACATGCCAAGGAAAGAGAGAGAGCTGAAAGAGGAAGGAGAGAAATGATGGGAGGGAGGGAGAGATTATTTCAAGGTTTATGAGAAGAAGAGGAGGAAAACTGTCCTGCGAGTGAGGGGACTTGGATGGTGTGCTAAGGCAGGGGCCAGGAAAGATGGCAGTTCCCATCTCTCAACCCAGAGATATCCTTAATTACCATAGCAGGTTCTTTTCCAGATCCCTGAGAACATCCCAAACTATAGTAGCACCTTGACTGGAGAGGGGTCTGGAAGCTTCTTACATTTGAGTGGGAACTTTTTTGACAGAGCAGCTTAGAGGCAGGCTCTCTGCAGTGTGCAGAAGTGTGTGTGTGTGTGTGTGTGTGTGTGTGTGTGTATGTGTAGATGCTACCAGAGGTGTTAGGGTCAGAGGCTTGGCCCTGGAATCCCTAACAAGTTAGGTTCAACCATCGGTCCTCAATAGTCCAATTAAACAAAAATAGTGAAAAGTAGAAAAAGATTTATTTAATGTGGGGACATTGGGAAAGGGAACAAAGATGTCAAATGACCCCCAATTCTTCTTTGGGGTGCTGATACAGTGTTCAAGTTTAAACAGAGGGTCAGTGGTATGCATAACTAAGCAGTCCTGGTCAAGGGTCCAAGTCTCTCCAGTAAGGTGGTCTGACAAGTTGTAAATCTCTTTCCCAGAAACAAGCTCCCCCTCTGACTGCCACCAGGCTTCAGCCCTTTCCTTTACATAGTATGAGATTCCTTGGGAAATTCTAATTTCTTGGGGTTCATTGTCTGATAGACACAGGGAGGGGCCCAAGTGTCTAAAGAAGATTTTCATTCCTGTCAGGGCTTACATGGAGATAGGATGGGCCTTCTCAGTCATCTTCCAGACCTTATCCCAGCAGCCTTCCCAGGGCTCCAGGCCCTGCTCTGGGCACAGGCAAACAGAAGAGTCCTACTTACTGGCTTTACCCAGTGGCCTCAGTGCCTGGGAAAACAGAGAGCATGGGTGAGGGGAGGCATTGAAGAAAGGCATGAGGTTTCCCAGAGAGGTTGCTCATAGAGGGAAGGGTGAGAAAGACTGGGTTAGGGTGGTCAAAATGAGATGTTTGTGACTTTTTTGGGGGCCCAGCTTGGGTCCCAGGGAGGTCAGGGCTGGCTGGATTGTACCTGGCAGTGACCAGGTATAGTTGTTTCCTGGTGAGGGTATCCACGTAAATCAAAAAACTCACAACATGGGTTCACTTTCCAGGAATGTTAGCTAAGGTTTGAGTAGATGCTTTATGGTGGTAGGTGGTCAGAGTGTTTGTCAGTGGGGGAGGGGGAAGTTGAAAAAGCCAAAGTTCTGCGGTAGGAAAGGGGGACGATTAACCCTTTGTTTGTAAAGTGAGACCTAGAGACAGACTGCTCCGCACAGCTTCAGGGAGGGCCTAAACTCTCTTGCTGTCCACGTCCAAGGACACTGTGAAAGAAGACAGGAGGGAATGAATGCAAACTTCGTGGTAGTTAATCTCGTTCCTCAGTTTCCCCATCTGTAAAGCAGATCTGTCTCTCGCTTTTAGCCCTATAAGCCAGAGCTTGGGATTTCATACGATCACTGACTTCTGAGCTGACTCCAAGTAGGCGTTCCCCCAGCGAACCCAGGAGCGGTGAATTGGGTCAGCGCCGGCTGGTCTGCCGGCGGGACCCTCACCCCGCCCCGCGCGGCGCCGCCCGCTTCCCTTTGTTTCCCCAGGCCCCGCCTCGTTCGGGACAGCTCCTTCCCCATTGGTAGGGGCGGGCCCTGGCGGCGGGTCCAGGGGAGGGGCGAGGGCAGAGGGCGGGGCCTCTCACGCTTGCGCAGTGCGGGCCGACCGCAGCCCCGAGGCGAGCCTGGCGCAGGGAAGCGCTGAGGCGGCGCAGGGCCCCGCCCCGGGGCTCCATTGTTGAGGCGGCCGCTGCTTGGTGGGCTTCGGGCTGCGATCCTCTCGGCGCGCGCTGCCGGGAGCCAGAGCTGCGAGCCAGCGGGTTGAGGTGAGGTGCGGGCACTTCGGGCCAGCGGGGGACCCCGGGCCACGTCCCCAGGGCCTCGCCGGGTCTCCAGACCGGGACCGGGAGGGGTCTCCCGACGGGCGAAGGTCCGGGTGTCCGGAGGAGGTACCGGGCCGGGCCGGGTGGTGTCTCCAGGGCTGGGTGGCGTCTTTGGGGTGGGCTGGGTTTCCCGGGCCTCGCAGCCAGCCGCGGTGGGTTGGAGCGCTCAGTGCCGGGGGTGGTGGCCGCCGCCCTGACGGGATGGGGAGAGAACAGGGACGAGGGTCGACGGACGTGGAGGACGGGGCCAGAGCCGGGACGGGGACGGGTACCGACCCTGCAGCCTCGGGTTCGTGCGCTGGGCATTGTCTCCTCCGGGTGGCACCTAACCGGCCGCCTCCCGTCCCGGTCACGCTGCGAGTGGGGCTCGTCTCGGTCCTCCTCCCCCGTGTCCACAGTCACGGAGTGGGGACGGCTAGGACCCGTGCGTGTAAACTCCATTTCGATCCTCTACGGGGTGTGAGTGGCACCACTGGTGACTGCGTGGACTTTGCGCGTAGAGGGTCCTGATCACCCTACCAGGGGGAAGCTCTGTTTCCATCCCAGCATTGGTGCACTTGGTCCTTCCTGTGTCATTGAGGGTGACAGCGTGGATCTGCGCGCGTGGGGTCCTGGCCACCTGGCGAATGGCTTGTCGAGCCCCCTGCTGGGTGCGCGTCTGGGCGGTGGGGTGTCGGTAGGGGTGCGCCTGGCGGTGCGTGCAGCCCTCAGTTGGCTGGGGCGAATGGAGTGTCACCGCTCTCAGATTTATTGTCCCTGCCTAGATCTAGAGCAGAAGCCAACTGGCCTTTCAAAGCCTGCTTCTCGACGGGCTTGTCCCAGCAGAGCGCGGGGACTGTCACTGCTGGAGACCCTGCTGGGGACTTGGGCTCGGTGGTCCAGGAATGGGCGCTGATTGGAGGGAGCCCTCTGTCAGACGTTTTTTGGTTTCTTCCGCTAAGATTGGGAAGGAAAAACAATCTGGAAAGTCAGATTTAACTTTGTAGCCCTCAGCGCTGGCAAGTGGAGGAAACTCTCCTAAGAATTTGGCGGGCTGGAAAATGCGTTTGAATCTGGGAAATCCACACCCAGGGAATGGGGCCAAGGCAGTTACAGTTGGAGGTCAGATTTATGAAAGCAGCAGTGGGGTAAGGTCCAGGGAGGGGGACTTGATACTGTCCCTTAGTCTCTATGGTGACAGACACTAACTGAAGTGGGGCCATTCATTAGTTTACCATAGTGTCTTCAAACGTTTTAAACGCACTTATGTTCCCCTAGGGAAAGTAGTCAGACAGGACAGTTTCCCCTTTAAGAGTATCATGGTCCCCATTTACATGACTCTCTCCAAGGTTCAGAGAACATTGCTGAAAGTGGATGGAAAGAATGTAAGAGCCAGAGGATGGGGAGGGGTGCGTTGAAACGCTGTCCAGTGGACATGAACTGGCCATTGCATTCCTGACCTCACAGCTGCTGTCATTACCTGCACAAGATCTGCACAGTGACCCACCAACATCCTGTCTCATGTATGATGTAGCAGGGGGAAAACACCCCTAACAACTATCAAAATCGGAAAGGGATTAGTTGGAAAGAAGGGGTTCACAGTGGGAAGCGGACGAGTGAGGACAGATAACCAGAGGGATTATGGTCAAAATGCATTATGTACACGCATGCAACTTGTTTCAAAGGTTTAAAAAATTTAAAAAGAGCATTATGGTATGAGGGGAAAAACCGAATAGGAACAAGGAGGTGTAATCTACATCTGCAACTCTTCCTAAATAAGAGGTAGCATCTAAATAATCCAGGTACAAGACAGAGCTGTGCTGATGACCTAGTGCTGCTGTCCCAGTGATAAGAGCCACATCGTGTCTGTCTCTGCTTGTCTTCCTCCCTTCCACCAGTTCTCAATTCCAAGTACCATTTCTGACCACAGTCTCTCCTAGTAGTACCTTCTCTCTGAAGGTTTCCCAGCCTTAGTCAAATGTAGTTTTCAGGGACATTGGATGTGGGCAATAATAAGTGGTTAACTAGAACAGCTTGAAAAATGCTTAGATAGAAGCAGACTCAGGAGCAGGCAGGAGGTGCCATCAAGAAAGAAGTCCTTTTCCTAAGCCATGAATCCAAGATTGGATGTTATTTTCACCCTGCAAATCCTTGATTCACCAAAGCAGTTTAAAATTTTTTTTTTCATTTTGTATTCTAGTGTTTGTTGCTTAGTGCTTGATTACAATTTATTGAGTCCGGTTTTAGCCCTGTAATTAATTTATTGCTTATTCTTGGATGGCTACTTCTTTAAGTTTCAGTTTCCTCTCCTTTGAGGGCCTTAGACTAGATAATTTCTTTTTTTTTTTCTTTATTAGTTAGTTTTGTATTCAGCAAATACAGTCAGTTTGGTACCATTATTAGGCTCATCCGTGACCTACCCCCTCCCCTTGGCCCCTCCTTGTTGAGGTATACGGGTCATGCATTGTGGAGTTAGCCCACAGTTATGGGTAAGCTAAATGTCTCTGCATATCATGACCCAACATGTAGCTCTGACATTCTTTCCGCCCCCTCTTCCACAAAATTTCCCTGAGCCATGTTGGGTTATTTTTGGTCTGCTTCATTGATGAGGTGTTGGGGGCCTCTGAGGCTCTGGCTCTCTGATTTGGTAGGAGTTGATTTTTCTCTGTGCTGATCTCCTTCCCCCTTGTGCTGGTATCCGGTTCATCAGGAAAACAGCCCCCTTGCTTGTTTCTCCAATTTTTCTTAGTTTCAGCCGGGCCCTTTTGAGGTATGATGGGGTGGCTCTCTCCTTAGGATCTACATCTATCTGAAAAAGAGAAGCAGGTTTTCCAACGGAGAGTAAGTTAGCACCAGGACAAATGAGATAACCCTTTTTTTTATAGAGAATTTAATAGGTGTAGGCCCTCTTGTAGCCCACAATTGATGGTAGCTTGATATTGGAGAGTGGGCTTATGTTTGGATCTGGTTCTGACTTGTTTCCCAGCTCCAGCTATGGGTCCCATACCAGTGAGGGGATCAGTTAGCCAAATTGAGAGCAGTTGGTTCCCCACCATGGCAGTGTGCCACCACTGCACTTGTGTGGGCATCACAACAAGTTATTTGCTGCTAAGTAGGTTAGACCATGTGTTGCTTCGACAGATATTGGTCATTTTCCCCCAGTCGCCCATGTAGCACCTTCTGGCACTAGACGCGCTGACTGTCTGGGGACTGACTCTCTTCCAACTTCCAGCCATGCCATTCTAATTTGCATGTCAATCACATAAGGTGTCTTCAGCAGTAGGGTCTTACCACTAGCCTTTGATGGGTCATCAAGTACTCTTGACAGAAATCTGTCTTAGACTAGATAATTTCTAAAAACCTTCTCAGCTCCAAACCTTTCAACCAAATGAAGCAGAGGAAAGTTCTTTCTGGCAATGGTATAAAGAATGGGGATGTTTAAATGTGGTCCAAAGAGAAATTTCCTTTCCTTTTAGTTTCTTTTTAAAAAGATTTGTTGCCTAGGTACACTATCAGTATCCAGGGCAGGCATCCATGAGGGAAGCTTATGTCATTTTTTTTTTTTTTTTGGTGTAGTCTTGGCACTTTGTATAATTGTGGTTTGTCTACAACATCTTCAGCATGTCACTTTGTTTTTGTTTTCCCTTAATGAAGTTGTTGGGTTCACATCTCTTTTAAGGAGCATTTCATTGCTCTTTTAAGTATTATATGAAATCTGCCACCTGTAGACTTCTCTATGTCTCAATGTATAACAGATATTTTGTTTTGGAAAATCTGAAACCAATGGAATTTCTAGGGTGCTTTGAGTACATGCACTTGGTTTTGTATAATCGTTTAAAGCCTTGTTTAAACTTAGTACTTAGGAAAAGTTACATCATATATTAAATAACCCATAAATGAGCTCTAATTCTAAGGAATATAGGAATCAATCTTTTAAAGGGCTAATACCCTTTTCAGTTTATCCATCTGATAAGGTGGGAATTTGGTATGTTTGAGTTTCTTCTAGCGACATGTCTGTCTGTAGAAAGGACACACAATTTTCCCTGCTGTTCTTAGTTATTTGGATGCATAAAGGATTAAAGATAAATGGTGATGTGGCTCAGTTGGAAGAGTGCTTGCCTAGCATGCACAAAGCCCTGGTTTTGATTGCCAGCACCACATAAGTGGGGTGTGGTGGTATACTCTTGTAATCTCAACACTCATTAGGCAGAGACAGGAGGGTTAAGAGTTCAGGGTCGGGCTGGAGAGATGGCTTGGTGGTTAAGTGCTTGCCTGTGAAGCCTAAGGACTCTGGTTCGAGGCTCCATTCCCCAGGACCCATGCTAGCCAGATGCACAAGGGGGCACGTGCATCTGGAGTTCGTTTTCAGTGGCTGAAGGCCCTGGTGCGCCCATTCTCTCTATCTATCTGCCTCTTTCTCTCTCTGTCTGTCGCTCTCAAATAAATAAATTAATTAATTAAAAAAAAGAGTTCAGGGTCATCATTAATGTATATCAAGTTATAGACTATTTGGCCAAATAATGATAAGTGATGCTACTCAATTATAATTGTTATTCAGGGTTTTTTTTTTTTGTCTTTTTGATTTCCATTCTTTTCTTGATTTAAAAAACTTTTTTGTTCTGTACTCCAAGAATTTGGCTTGCTAGAGAATCTTATTTTAGGAGGAGTCTTTATTTATTTACTTACCTTATCTATTTATTTTAAAAAACTTTAAAAGTTTTTTATTTTTAATATTTTATTTATTGATTTACAAGGGGAAAGAGGGAGGGAGGGGGAGTGGGAGGAAGAGAGAGAATGGGTACACCAGAAGCCACTAGCCGCTGCAAATGAACTCCAGATTCATGTACCACTTTGTGCATCTGGATTTATGTTGGTACTGGGGAAACACACCTGGGTTGTTAGGCATTGCAGGCAAGTGCCTTAACCCCTGAGCAATCTCTCCAGTCCTTAGAAAATTTTTTCTTGACAATTTTCATACATGTACATAATATATTTTGATCATAATCCCCTTCCATTTCTTTCTCTTGTCTTCCTTCCTTTATTCCCCTTTCACTGAGTTCCTTCTTTCTAACTAGTCTCTCTTGTGCTTTGATAATGTTTTTACCCACTTTACTATCCATGATGAATGTTGATGGGCCCAAGCTTGTGCAGGTCTTGTGTAGGTAATACCAGTTGCTGTGAAGTCATGAATGCAGTGGCCACGTAATGCCTAGAAATCTTAATTCCAAAGCACTCCTCTCCATTCTCTGGCTCTCCTCTCCTTCAGTGTTCCCTGAGCCTTGGAGGGCATGACAGAGATGTCTCATTTAGCACTCTCAGCACTTTGTCCAGTTGAGGCTCCTGAGTACTCAACGCCATCTGCAAAAAGCAGCTTTTCTGACCAGAGGTGTGTGAGAGAGGCACTAATCTATTGGTATAAACATAGATATTTAGCAAGCAATTTGATGGACAATATGGACAACATACCTATTTAGACAAACAAAGGTAGCAGTTTTCATTAGGAGGAGGGGTCTTTAAACCCCATTGGGTTTTCTGTGTAGTTTCCTTAGATTTTAGTAATGTTTAAGCTAAAGTCTAGCTAGCTGGCTAAGGCTTGTTCTGAGCTGAGTAGCTTTTACTTTTGGTGGGCTTGGTCTTTATTCAGATTAAATGAAGATAATTCTCTGGGGAAGAGGTTGCATGGGGTTGGAGGAGATGATTTTGACTCCACACTGTTTCAGAATTGCCCCCTTGTCCAGGGGCCCAACCAGAGCAAGGAATGCACCCCATCACTGCCCTTCTTGGTTAGATGCCCACCATTCAGTGTCAGAGATTTTGGTGGCTGCCAGGAGGGTTGTAAGCAATGATGCCACTTCCTCTCTTCTAGATTATGATGTTTCTATAAGTCGTCTACCCTTTATGTATCATTGCGTAGAAGTTCAGTAAACTTTTCTTAGACTCTAAGTCTGTCTTTCTTATCATGTCCCCCTTGTCCACATCATCTCACTTTGTTTTACTACTCAGAATCTTTTTTTTTTTTTTTGGTTGTTTTGAGGTAGAGTCTTGCTCTAGCCTAGGCTGACCTAGAATTCACTATGTAGTCTCAGGGTGGCCTCAAACTCACAGCTATCCTCATACTCAGCCTTCTGAGTGCTGGGATTAAAGTATGCCACCACATCGGGCCTCAGAACCTTTTTGCATGTGATAGGATGTACACATGAATAGTATATAAAAGATTTATTCTGGGCCTCTTGGGTGGGGACTGGGGGGACTTGAATTAGATCTTGACCCTAGTAAGTCTTTCATTATGTCCAGGTTCTTTTAACTTTAGTTCCTTCATGTGAAAATAGGAATGAGTTGTTAGTAATACTTTTTTTTAAACAAAGGATTTTTTTGGAGGATTAAATGAATTATGAATGAATTTATGGGAATTTTTAAAGTTGTAGAATACTGTGCTATTAAAAATTAAAAAGAAGGCTGGAGAGATGGCTAAGCAGTTAAGGTGTTTGCCTGCAAAGTCAAAGGACCTCGGTTCGATTCCCCAGGACCCACATAAGCCAGATGCACAAGGGGCTGCATGCGTCTGGAGTTCATTTGCAGTGGCTAGAGGCCCTGGTGCACCCATTCTCTCCCTTCCTTTCTCTTTCTCTCTCTCTCTCAAATAAATAAATAAAAATAAAGTTTTTTAAAGAAAACTTTTAAAAAATTAAAAAGAATGTTTTGGCTGAGGGAATTGCTTAGTGTTTAAGGCATTTGCCTGTGAAGCCTAAGGACCCTGGTTCGATTCCCCAGAACCCATGTAAGCCAGATGCACAAGGGGGCACATGTGTCTGTAATTCATTTGCAGTGGCTAGAGGCCCTGGCTTGCCTATTCTCTCTTTCTATCTGCCTCTTCTCTCTCTCTCTCAAATAAATAAGTAAAATATTTTAAAAAAATGCTTAATTAAGGAATTAATATATCTGTATTTTTCTTTAAAATTTTGAATTCTTAATAGACTCAGTATCCTGAATGTATATGCTAGGAACTTAATCTGGGATTGTTTTCCTTCTTTTTTAAAAAATATTTTATTTTTCTTAAGCTGGGTGTGATGGTACATGCCTTTAATCCCAGCACTTGGGAGGCAGAGATAGTAGGATCGCTGTGAGTTCAAGGCCACCCTGAGACTACATAGTGAATTCCAGGTCAGCCTGGGCTAGAGCAAGAACCTACCTCGAAAAACCAAAAAAAAAAAATTTATTTTTCTTTATCTATTTGAGAGAGAGAGGGGGAGGGAGGGAGGGAGGGAGAATGGATGAAAATGGGCATGCCAGGCCCTCCAGTTGCTGCAAACAAACTTCAGATGCGTGCACCCCCTTGTGCATCTGGCTTATGTGGGTCCTGTGGAATTGAACCTGGGTCTTTTGGCTTTGTAGGTAGGTGCCTTAACCACTAAGCCATTTCTCCAGCCTTTGTTTTCCATCTTCAATTGACCAATATTGTTTGATATGTTTTTTTGGGGAAATCATCAAGTTCCTATTCCAGTTACCATTAATTATTTCTAAGCAGAAGAATAAATATAATTGAAACCTTGACAGGCTCTGCCACAATTTACATTCCAAGTGCATTCCTTTTATGAATAATTTCTTTCTTGATATTCTGGTTAAGGGACTTGTCTTATGCTTAGGGAAGGCAAAGAGCAGTTTGTGGTCAAGGTCAGGAAAGCAGTCAGTGCTAGGTAGCAGCCTGCATCAGAATGACCCCTGCTGAGTACCAGGAAGGTTCCCTTGGAATCTTCTCTCCTCAAGTCAAGTTGGAAGCTCTGCAATGTATTGCCTAACTGCTACTGGGTGTCTAGCTGCCTGTCTCCTCCTCTCGCCTTTGCATACTTCTGGCCTTTGTTGCCTTTAGACATCAGCAAGCAGGAGAAATACAAAGGCTCATACCTGGCAGTAGGCCACAGAGAATTTACATTTCAAATGTAGATATAGATATTAATTGTATCACCTATGAAGTATCAACAAATATTATGTAGATTTCTTTGACATGAGATAGCACCATGTTGAGACATGGTGACTTCTATAGGAAGAGCTGGGGCACAGTCTAGTGGACAGATCAGTGCAGCCTAGTAAGGGCAGGGAGAGGTTTCTGTTGGGTGTTTTGGGGGCTAGGATTGTGCACAATCCTGCATTTATTTGGTCTCCTATGTGACTTACAGTTTACCAGCAAGGCAGGTTTTGCTAGGCTTATAAGTTAAAGGAAAGGCAGTGAATTATGGGAAAATGAAAATTTGTAGGTGTTCTGGAAATTTTATAATTCCCCAAATCCATACCTGTTAGAACAAGTCTAATCTGTTGTTATGGATGGAATATGGCCAGCTCTGCCTTTTGATTTAATGCCCCCCTTTTTTGTTGTTGTTGAATGCCCACACTGTGCCAGACACTCTGTAGATATTTTTATAAATGTCACAGAATTAGATACCTATCACTGCTCTTACAAGTTACCACAAGTTTAACAGCATCAACCAACACACACATCATCTCACAGTTCTGTAGGCTAGAAGTCTGACCTGGGTCTTTCTGGATAAAAATCAGTGTTGGCAGGATGGTGTTCCTCACCTGAGACTCCAAGAAGAATTATTTCCGAGCTCACTCAGGCTATTGCCAGATATAGTTTCTTGTACTTGTAGGACTAGGGTCTCTGTTTCCTCTGTCAGCTTGGGACCACCATTAGTGCCAAGAGGCCTTTTTTTTTTTCTTCTGGTCATTGCATGTGGTCCCTCAAGTCAGAATCAGCCAAGACTGGTTGTTCAAGATGTACACCCCCCCTATGCATCTTGCTTTTTCAAGAGAAACAGCTTGCTGCTTTTAAAAGCTTGTGTGATTAGACTGGGCATATATACATAGTCCAGACCTATCCAAAATCTGTCACTCTGTGGGGCTGGAGAGATGGTTCAGTGGGTAAAAATGCTTGCTTTACAAGCCTGCTGACCAGAGTTTGTAGTTCAGCACCCATATAAAAAACAGACACAAAAGTGGTATCATCAGTAATCCCTGCATACCTATGGCAGTGGGAAGCCTAGTCAGCAGAATCCTGAAGCTCTGTGGTCACCTGATTGCCCTTCCCAATGGAACAATGGGGGGGGGGGGAGACAGGACAGGGAAAGCGAGACAGAGAGAGCGCTTGTTTCAAGATGAAAGCAGAGGACCACATCCCTAGGTTATCCTGTAGCCTTGACACGTGTGCCATGTCACGATTTACACCCATACACACATCATACACATATACTCATACCTACACACACAAATTAAAACAAAACAGTCACTTTACCTTGGAATGGACCCTTGTCAGGCTCTGGGATTGGGGGCCTGGATAACCAAGGGGGTAGTCATTCTGCCCACCAAAATGACCAGGTCCGCTTACTACAGCATGCTATGAGATTATTATTGTTACTGTAGATTGATAGGTATATAAAGCAAGACACTAAAACTTTAAACAAGTTTGTAGAGCATCAAGATCCCTCTTAAATAACACAATGTTAATCCCAGTGTTTGGGAGGGTGGAAGCAAGATGAGTTCAAGGACTACATAGAAAGTTTGAGGCCAGGCTAACTTGGGTGATCCTCCCTCAAAAACAAAGAAATTATTCTGAGTCAGTGAGGGGCTGCTGTGAGGCTCAGAGCAGTGGAAACTGGCCAGCCAGCCAGAGCTCAGTTCTGCATTGGTAAATTTAAATGGTTTGTTCTGATTATTGTTTTGCCAAAAGTAATTTCTTCAGTGGAAGAAACATCCAGGTGGGGAATTAGAGACCTTGCCTACTCAAGGTTTATATGGAGGGCTCCTTGTTGGGATGCAGAGTACACGAGTCCATGCCTGATTCTGGAATGGACATAGCTGAGTCGACCCAGAAGCTACTTCCCAGATTCAGAATTCTGATGGTTTTCAAGGCCTTGGAGG
Source organism: Dipus sagitta (assembly GCA_036346955.1). Taxonomy (NCBI): domain Eukaryota; kingdom Metazoa; phylum Chordata; class Mammalia; order Rodentia; family Dipodidae; genus Dipus; species Dipus sagitta. Next base: position 1,505,411 of record CM070781.1, on the reverse strand, counting down.
GAAGCTTAGTAAGTATAGTTTGTACCATCCTTGATAGGAATCAGTGCAAGGGGACACTTAATCATGGATTCCAGGTATAAGACCAAGCCTGACCCTGTTTGATTGTATAGGTACTTTTATCTTTCTTTTTTTAATAGGTGCTTTTGATTGCTTCCCATTAATTGTTTTTCCCTGTATAGTAAGTGAAAAGCTCTGTTTTGAAATAATTTTTCTACAAGAAACTATATTTAGGGCTAGGGTGCAGCTCAATGGTGGGGGGCTGGGTTCCATCCCCAGTACTGTAAGGAAAAAAAAACAGAATAAAAAAAATAACAAAGAACTCAGAACCTTCAGATATTTAATATGGCCATCATGGATTTATGAATTTCTTGAAATCCTGTGCAACAGTTTTGTATGTATATGCTTGTATATGTTTCTTGGGAGAGAATTAATAGCTTTATGTCTTCAAAGTAGCTGAATTCTCAAAAGTTTAAGAACACACCACTTAATAATTAAGCTATGGGCTGGAGAGATGGCTTAGCAGTTAAGCGCTTGCCTGTGAAGCCTAAGGACCCTGGTTCTAGGCTTGATTCCCCAGGACCCACGTTAGCCAGATGCACAAGTGGGCAAACGCATCTGGAGTTTGTTTGCAGTGGCTGGAGGCCCTGGCGGTCCATTCTGTCTCTGTATCTGCCTCTTTCTCTCTCTGTCACTCTCAAATAAATTAATGAAAATAAAAAATTAAAAAAATAGTTAAGCTATATAGGCACATTAAACAAAATTATTAAAAATTAAAGTTATATAGGCACATGTTTTTAAGTTAGAAGTTCTTCAAAGCTAAAAAAAAACAGCATAGCAATCACTTGCCCTACCCTTCACCCTAATTCTGATCCCCTGGGGCATCACTTTTAATGTTTTAGGCAAGAGAAGGTTGGGTGGGGAGAGAGGATAGAGGAAGGGGGAGAAGAGAAGGTGAGCAGAAGGGGGAGACAGAGGAGGAAGGAAAAGACAAAAGCGGAGACAACTGTGGAAAGAGAGGATGATGATTTTGGCTATTTATCTTGCTTCCTATTCTTGCTATCCAAGTTTGTCCTCCGTCCGTCTGGTATAGTTCTTGTAATAGTGTGATAGAATAAGAAATCCATACTTGGTTTTTGTTTTGGTTCCTGACGCAGAGCTGAAACTTGGAATTTCCTGAGTGATAGGAACATCCTTCCCTCTAATATTTGGTCTCAGTCCCCAAAGCTTGCAGGACTCTTGATATAATTGTAGTGATCAAAATACTTTGCAAAACAATGAGATAACTAGTGGCTAGACTTCCTTGACTGTTTTGGGGTGGGGGCTGGCTGTCAGAAAGAACAGGGCAACATTAGAGGACTGGGAATTTCAGCCCCATTCACCAGTCTGTTGAGGGTACCTGGGCTAAAGATTGAGTTAGTCACCTATGGCTAGTGATTTGACTTAGTCAGTCTCTGTGATGAAACCTCTGTAAATCCCTAAATGGACTTAGAAAGCTCTTGTGTTGTAGAACTCCCAGAGACATGCAGGGAGGGTGGCTGCACCCAGGGAGCTGGTTGAAGCACCATATCTTTCTTTCTGGGGTGGGGGCAGGAGTTTCCCCATATTTTCCTCTAAGTTCTTTCATGATGTTTTTATTGTTTTTAATTCCAAGGACCTCTTTATTGTTCCTGAGAACACACACACTCACTCACTCACTCACTCACTCACTCACACTCATATGCACCCCATCCTTATTTTAAGGATGTGGTTAGATTTTAAAAAATATTTTACATATTTATTTATTTGTAGAGAAAGAGAGGCAGAGAGAGAATGGGTGCTACAGGGCCTGTAGCTACTGCAAACTCTAGATGCATACACCAACCACCTTGTGGATCTGGTTTACAGGTGATTTGGGGGAATCGAATCTATGTCCCTAGGCTTCGCAGACAAGCGCCTTAGTGGTTAGATATTTTTAAAGCTATTTTATTTATTTTAAATTTTCAGTAAAGATCCTATGCATTAATAAACTACAGCATGGTGTTCAGAAATCTTTATGTAGTAAGTAAAGTAAGTAAAAAAAATTAAAGTATGAGAGTGGGGAGACCCCTGTGGTCATCACATTTCTGTTCTTGCAGCCATGGTGCTATTGTGCAGTATGAGAGATCTCCAGGGTTGGTTTCACTGGCTGTACTGTGGAGAAGTTTCCTTCTTAAGCTTTTCAGCTTGCCTCGCATTTGACAGTAGCTTAGGACACTGCTCTGGCTTGAAGGAAACATTACCTTTCAGTCCACTGTCTATTCTGTAATTCAGACAGAAGAGGTCCTTTTCATCCTTGGAGATAATGGAACATAACCTCCACATTCCTACATGTTTTACTTTCTGTTTACAGCATTTCCTGTCCCCTGTGTCCACATTTTAGCTCACTTTAAAAACTTATTTTGGGCTGGAGAGATTGCTTAGCAAGCGCCTGAGAAGCCTAAGGACTAAGGTTTGATTTACCAGCACCCATGTAAGCTAGATGGACAAGGTGGTAAATGCATCTGGAGTTTGTTTGCAGTGACAGAAGGCCCTGGCAGGCCCATTTTCTCTCTCTGTCTGTCTGCCTCTTTCTTTCTCTGTCTCTCTCAAATAAAGAAATAAAAATATTTTTAAAATATTTTACTTATTTGTAAGCATAGACAGAAGAGAGACAGAGAGAATGGGCACATAGAGCCTCCAGCTGCTGCAAACGAATTCCAGATGCATGCACCACTTTGTGCATTTGGCTTTACGTGGGTACTGCATGCACCACTTTGTGCATTTGGCTTAACGTGGGCACTGGGGGATCAAACCTTGTTCTTTAGGGCTTTGCAGGTAGGTGTCTTAATTGCTGAGTCATCTTTCCATCCCTGTAGCTCACTTTAGTCCTCCCCTTTGTGTTCTCCTGGCTTTTGGTTCTTTTATCAGTAGGCTTTGTGCACAGTTTTGTTTCCTCATACATGACCCACCCACTTCCACTGACTGATGTGCACTAGAGTAGCACTTGTGGAGGGGACTCAGTACCCCCAGCACTCCCCGGCTGTTGTGATGAGGTGTCCCTTATGCACCAGGTTTGTTAGAGCTACATAGGCATACTGGCTGTGCCACGATTAACACATCGTGTCTTGGACAAGTCATGGGACTCTGAGCCTCTTCTTCATAAGAGCCCTGTGCCCAGAGTGGTGAACAGTGGAACAAGGTGGTGAAACCAAAGTGCTTTGTGTGATGTTGAGCATGCAGTGAATGCCCAGGAAATATTACTAGTAAGTGGGGCTGGGCTGATATTAAGAACAGTTTAATGTGTGAGGAAATTGGGTGGAGTATTTACCTAGCCTGGGTGCTTATGGTGGAGCTGAATGAAAGAGATTAGAAAAAGATTTCTTGGAAATGGTCCTGCAGCAGTATGGGGCTAGATTTTGTTACTATTACTGTGTGGAATGTGGACTATTTACAACCAAGCACCCTCTTTACCTCAGGACCTCTTGTAACACTGAGCCCCATCCTATGTTGGGTGGTGGCATTGGTGGCTGTTTAATGTCAGCTGCGGCTGCTGGTAGGAAATGTATTGCTATCACATGTGAGGAGCCAGACTGTAGGAAACAGAGCTGCGTGCGTGGTCTGACTCTGCAACAGGGACTGTATCTAGCCTGTAGAGGAGCCATGAGGAAAAGTACAGTGCTTGTGATGGCCTCATGAAGGCTAGGCCACTCCATAGGACCTCAGAGCACTTAGATGGGAGGGAGACGACTTCTTTCTGTAACTTAACCTTCTCAGAACAAGTTTGTCATAATTTGAGAATTTTTCAATCAACATAACATTGTCTAGCTGTCTGCTTGGGGGCAAATTTATACACATACATTGATTTAAGAATTTAAAAAAAAAGGAATGTCAGGTGATACAGAAATATACAAGCAGACTAAAGAGTTGGAATCTTCACTCCCTTCAAAGTTAAGCATGAATTCCAGACATTCTTGTACAGTATGAATTCAGTGTGACTGTATGAAGATGTTTAACAATGGCTAATATTTATTCACTTATTTAATATATGTTTATTGACCTTTCCCTCATGTGCCAGGCACAGTTCTAAATGCTTTGCATGTGACAACTAATTCTATAATTGTGACCATTTTACAGTGAGGAAACAGAGGTTGAAAGACCTGCCCAACTTCTCACAGCCAGAAGTGTTGAAGTTGGGGAGCCACAGTCTGGTTTCAGAGCTCTTAAAAGTTGGTACAGATGGCCTGCCTAAAGCTTGCCTCCAATATTTGCTCTTTCTCCAAGCAGTGTACAGAGGGTATTTTTTACCCTTTAAGCTAATCCTAAACTGGAAGTTTGCTCCAAACCCTGCTTAGGACCCTTTGAGATCTGAGTGGAAGCACTTTTGGGCTGCCTCATGGTGTGATTGAGTTACTTGCAAGGTAGAGGCTGGAGAAAGTAATCTTCCCAGGAAATCAAAAGCAGGATGGCTGAGGAAGTGGCCCTTCCTTGAACCCTTAGATGGAGGAGAAAGGACAGCAGTCATGAGCCCTGCAGAGTCAGTGTCCTGGGCCTGGCTGCCTGATTCTTCTCCTAGGGTGGATGAAGGGTTTTCTTAACTCCAGAGGCCAATCCATGCAACGTTTAACTAGCACCCTTGTCCATCCCTATCTGAATAACATTCCCATCACCAGCCCAAATGATCCTGGGTAGAATTTTGTGGGTGGGCAAAGTACCTCTTCTAATGCACTGCTGATAACTGTGATATAGATGGAAGCTTTGGTTTTGAATCTGAAGAGGACTAGAAAGAAAGATACTATGGGCCCATCTGAGCCTGGTAAAAAGCAGTACAGGGTGGCATAAACTTAACGGTGGGCCATAGCACATAAGCAAGAAGCACCTACACCTTGTGGAGACATATCCTTTTCTTTGAAACACTCGTGAGTGTGGGTTCAAGTGTATCTGGCATGAACCCAGGACACGAAGATGGATGAGCCTCAGCCTTTTTCCAAGACCTTTGGCATCCTCCCTGGGTAAGGTGGTGGGAAGAGGAGCCCACAGCTGTTGACACCCAGTGTTTGCCAGATGTGTGTATAGTATTCCATTTAATGCAGTGTGGCAGTTTTATTGCTGCTTTTGTGTCCTGTACCCAAATACTTGACAGAATCAACCTAAGGGCAGGAAGATTTATTTTGACTCATGGTTTCAGAGAGATCCATCCTGGCAGGAGTGTGAGGTGGTAGCTGCTCACACTGTGGCAGAGTGAAAGGCAGAGAATAGGACTGGAACCAGGTCAGGCTGTAATCTTCAAAAACTTGCCCCTAGTAACCTATGTCTTCCAGCTAGGCCTTACTTACCTCCTAAAGGCTCCATAATTTTCCAAAAAGTGCCACTAAGTGATGACTAAGCATTCAGAGCATGAGCCTATGGGGGACAATTCAGATTCAAACCATATCACAGGTAAATACTAATTTTATAGAAGGGAATAACCAAAGCTTAAAGAAGTTAAAGAGGATTGCTCCCAGGTACGTAATTATAAGCAGGAAAGTGAAGTACTTGGTGAACATGAAGGTTTGCTTGGCCTTTTTGTAAGGCTTGGATACTTCCTTGATTCATGAAGAAGTGATTGATCTCTCCAGACTTGGAATTTGCCACCGTGGACCTCTGAAATACATGGACTTATCCTTTGTGGAAGTAAACAGGCAAATGATGTGAGAAAGGCACAGGGTACTTACTTAGAGCTGGCCACTATCATTGTGGTTGGTAGAGCAGCATAGGCCACAGAGGAGTGGGAAAGCATCCTGGGGTGGGCCTCATAGTGGCCATTGTCTGTGCAAACTGAGGCACCACCTTGAAGCAGGTAACTAAGTGACAGATGGGGTGGGGGGTGTCTAGCTTCTCTGGCTGGTCCTAGGTGGGATGCAGAGGTAAACATCAGCAGCTGTGAGTGAGCAATCCTGTCTTAGCCATGTTGGAGCCATTTTTACAGATCTATGGTTTAGCCTCGAGGCTGCCCTTTATTTGTCTACCCTTCTACAAGGACACTGTGGCAGGTTAGCCTGGCTGTGTGGTGGCCAGAGCTGTATTCCCTGCAGATGATTGCAGGCCAGGGTCTGAGTGCATATGTGCACTCTCTCTCTTGTTCTGGCCATTGTGCATTCAGTCTCTTTCTGTCTCTCTTTTTTTTTGGGGGGGGTGGGGGAGGTAAGGTCTCACTAGCCCAGGCTGACCTAGAATTTACTTTGTAGCTCAGGATGGCCTCAAACTCACAGCAATCCTCCTACCTCAGCCTCCTGAGTATTGGGATTATAGGTGTGAGCTACCGTGCCTGCCATCTCATCTTTTTTTTTTTTGTTTGTTTGTTTGTTTTTGTTTTTTTTCGAGGTAGGGTCTCACTCTAGCCCAGGCTGACCTGGAATTCACTATGGAGTCTCAGGGTGGCCTCGAACTCCTGGCAATCCTCCCACCTCTGCCTCCCGAGTGCTGTAAAATATTAAATGACAAATGGATTTGTTAGAAGCTTCTAGATATCTGTGCTCTCTGGAAGAAGTTCTAAGAACAGATGTAAACAGTTTTCCATTAAATTGAAGATTTAAAGTACAAAGGTATGGTTCTAGAATACTGATGAAACCTTAAAAACAACACATTGGCACATTACTTTATATAAAGATGGTACTGTGACACCAGAGCCATACCTGTGTAGTGTCCCCTGGGTGTCTTTTCTCCTTTTCCTCTTTGACCTGTCCTTTTTAGCTGATTAAATCATATATGGTATGATTTTTATGCTTCTAGCATTCCACATATGTTTCTCCTTTTAGTGATAGTCCATTGTTAAGGTAAAGTGCAGTCATTGGCTAGGCATTCAAAGCGGTTTACATTTCCAAGTTAGTATCTCATTGTTTTCTTTTTAAAAATAATTTTATTGATTTATTTGAGAGAGAGAGAGACACACACACAGAGAGTAAGTTTGGGCATACCAGGGCCTCCTGCCACTTACAAATGAACTCTAGATACATGGGCCACTTTGTGCATCTGATGTTATGTGGGTACTGGGGAATAGAATTCAGGCTGTTAGGCTTTGTAAAAAACTGCTTTAACTTCTGAGCCATCTCTCCAGCCTAGTATCTCATTGTTTTCAATGACGTTCATCAACTTTAAACTCCAGTCAGTCTTATAAGCCCTTTGCTGAAGTTCTAAGGGCCACACTTAGGGCTTGTTCTTTTTCACATTTCCAACCTGTCATGTGCTCCACCTTCCACTGGAGTTGCCTTAGTACTTCTGCTCCTTTTATCTTGCTCCCACCTCAGTTCTTTTGTTTTAAATATTTTATTGATTTATGAGAGAGAGGGAGAGAGGGAAAGAGAGGGGGGGGGAGGGAAGGAAGATGGGTGCATTAGGACCTAGCCACTGCAAATAAACTCCAGACTCATGTGCCCCTTTGTGCATTTGTCTTACGTTAGTATTTGTGAATCAAACCTGGGTCCTTAAGCTTCACAGGCAAGCACCTTAACCACTAAGCAATCTCTCTAGTCCCCCCCCCCCCCTTTTTGAGATACGGTCTCACTTGAGCCCAGGCTGATCTGATTAGTCTCAGGCTGGCCTCAAACTCACAGCAATTCAATACTCCTACCTCTGTCAGACGAGTGCTGGGATTAAAGGTGTGCACCACCACATTCTCTCAATTCTTGATGAACATTCAAACCAGAGCCACACGCTTATCCTTAGAACACTGGTAGTGCCTGCTTTCCCTCATTCAGTTATTGTAGCAGTCCTGTTTGTTAAATAGTATTAAACTCCACTTTTTTGTTTTTGGGTTTTTCAAGGTAGGGTCTTGCTCTAGCCCAGGCTGACCTGAAATTAGTCTCAGGCTGGCCTCAACAGCAATCCTCCCACCTCAGCCTCCTGAGTGCTATGATTAAAGGCATGTGCCACCACACCTGGCTTATATTTCTTCTTTTTTCTTTTTCTTTTTGTAGAAAGAGAGAGAGGCAGAGAGAGAGAATTAGTGCTCTAGGGCCACAGACATTACAGTCGTTGAACTCTATACACTTGCGCCACCTAGTGGGCATGTGAAACCTTGCACTTGCCTCACCTTTGTCTATCTGGCTTACATAGGATCTGGAGAGTCGAACATATGTCCTCAGGCTTCACAGGCAAGCACCTTAACCACTAAGTAATCTCTCCAGCCCAGACTCCCTGTTTTTATAATTAGGATAAAGCTTTTACTTTAGTCATATGCTCAGAATCTAAGCAGTGAATGACACACCCCCACCCTATCATAGAAAAGGTAGACAACATCCTGGAGGCCACAGTAAAGGAGAAAGAAGACAACCCCCTTGAGGTGCTAGGATGTGAGAAGGAAGACCATACCCTTGAGTTATTAGCTCCAGAGAGGGAAGACAATATTTTTAAGGTCCTAGCACGTAAGAAGGAAGACAGTACCCTGAGTTCTTAGCTCCTGAGAGGGAAGACAATATTCTTAAGGTCCTAGCACGTGAGAAGGAAGACAGTACCCTGAGCTCTTAGCTCCTGAGAGGGAAGACAGTATTCTTAAGGTCCTAGCACGTGAGAAGGAAGACAGTACCCTGAGCTCCTGAGAGGGAAGACAATATTCTTAAGGTCCTAGCACATGAGAAGGAAGACAGTACCCTGAGCTCTTAGCTCCTGAGAGGGAAGACAATATTCTTAAGGTCCTAGCACGTGAGAAGGAAGACAGTACCCTGAGCTCTTAGCTCCTGAGAGGGAAGACAATATTCTTAAGGTCCTAGCACGTGAGAAGGAAGACAGTACCCTGAGCTCCTGAGAGGGAAGACAATATTCTTAAGGTCCTAGCACATGAGAAGGAAGACAGTACCCTGAGCTCTTAGCTCCTGAGAGGGAAGACAATATTCTTAAGGTCCTAGCACGTGAGAAGGAAGACAGTACCCTTGAGGTCCTAGCTCCTGAGAAGAAAGTTTCATCCTGGCACTGGCTCCTTTTGAACCCATCCAAGGAGGGTGGCTTCAGAGCAGGTGGTTGTGGAGGATCACACACCTTTGTTTCCAAGTTGCTGCTGAGTTGTGCTGGTGCCTGGCTGTCAGTGGTGAGGTTGTTCCCATTCTTTTGGATTAACAAGGAATGCTGTGCCATCCATAATCGTTGTGGATTTGCATTAATGTGCATGACAAGTGGCATGTACACATTTAAGACTTTGGTTGGTATTGCTGGAAACTGTCATGTTCCATTTTATTCTCATTGTCTTCAGTATGCAAGACTACCTATTTTCTATTCCTTGCTAATTCAGTGAATTCTCAAATATTTTATTCTTTTCCATCTTATAGATAGGTTAAAAAGTGAATAATACAGTAGTTTGCGTAGTCTCATACTATGTGGTTAAGCTAGGACCTGAATTTCTCTTCTAATTTCAATATTGATTTTTATGAGAGACAGGCTGGTTGGAACATGTACATTGTCGGTGCTCAGTTACTAACTGGGTGCTCTTTAGTTCTCCTAGAATATAAGCTTTTTTCTCTGGAAGGTAATTTCAGATTTAGAGAATTTTTTTATAAAAAGTTAAGTAACCTGAAAATATACTATTGATAATATATTTAGTATATTTAATATACTATTAAAGCAGGGGCCGGAGTTTGTTGGTTGAGACACTTGATAAATATCATGGAAGGCTTTTATATGACCTGGAAAGAAAAGAGTGTGTACAGTGGGATTAGAGCTCCATCTCTGAGGTAGAGTCTTTTCTGAAACAATGGCATGTATTTGCCTGCAGAGGCACTGGTGCCCCCACTGCATGTTCTCTCTGCTGTTCTGCCAGGTCTCATTTGGGTGGCACCTGTAAGGGAGGTATGACATCAGTTTTTGCCACCAAATATTTATAGCAGTGGGTGCTTCCTTTTGTGCTGTGGTTTCTTGGGAAATAGACTGTAGCCCTCCTACCCAAACCACACTGCCCATTTCAAGGTCTTGCTGGTTTCTGTATACCTTCCGGGAGGTCTTCCAAGTAGGAGAAGCGGGCTGAGGGGAAGTACCACCCTATGGTAGGGTGGGATGACTTGCCTATGAGGGTGGCCTGTGACAGCTCTGGCCTGGTGCTGGTGCTTGTGGTCTGCCATTCTCACCTTATTCCCTTTTATTTCTCTGTTCCTTTCTCTTCCCCTGTGTTAGAAAACATTAAAAATTAAGCAGTCATTTTGGTTCCTTTATTTGCTATTCTTTGTTTATTATATTTGGGGCGAGTTTGGGAAAGCAGGGAAGTCTTCTCTGGGCTTCAGTCATAGTACTAGCTACTGTAATTGCCCCACCTTTGCAGCAGGTTTATAGATGGTCTCCTTGCTGTCCTAGTGCACCTGAGGCAAGTGACATTCATCCCCAGTTAGTGATTAATCAGTGTAGCCTTAAGTGGTTAATAGAACTTTTCATTCCCATGGTTAGGAATGGTATGGTAGACTAAAGTCAAATGGGCTGAATCAGACAAGTTCTGATTCCAAATGGGCGCCTAACCTGTGCAGGTAGAAACACTGGACTGGGTGGAATGCTGTGAGGTAGCCAGCATCAGAGGCAGGCTGGTAGGAAACCTAGACTGCCCTTAACAAGTTAGTAATCATACACTGTGTAGTACATTTCTCTTGACCTTTTCCTCTGTTTGATATCGCTTTCTCAACCTTTCCCTCTCTTTATTTTATGAGAGAGAGAGAGAGAGAGAGAGAGAATGAGAATTGGCAGGGCCTTAGCCACTGGAAATGAGCTCCAGGCATGTGCATGAGCCACCTGTGTGCATGCAAAGCCATAGCCAGGGACTGGGGCTGTGCCTGGTGGTAGAGTGCTTGCTAGTGTGGGTAAGGCCCTGTGTCCAATACCCAGCACTGCAGAGAAAACAAACCAAAAATCTGCCACAGTTAGAAATCACTATATACCTGCCAGAATAAAATGAAAAATAATGACAGTATCATATGCAGTTGTGGATGCTAGGAATTGGACCACAAATGCATTGCTGGAGGGTATGGAAAATGGTACAGCCATCCTTGAAAACAATTGGACATATTTTAGAAAACTAAGCAGTTGTACTTGAGGGCATTTATGCCAGAGAAGTGAAGACATGTTCACTCAAAATCTGTTCATGGATGCACCTAGTGGCTTTATTCTCAAAACTTCCCAGATGCCATTTTGGGGTGAAACAAAATGTGGTCCATCCACATGATGGATGATAGATGGATTGGGTTCATCTGTCTTTCAAGCTGGAAACATCACTCTGTTTAACTCCTTTCTCATGTGGTGTCTGGATGGACCTCATGTTAGTTACTTTTCTTTCAAAGGCACCTCATCATGGTGTACCTGGTTGTGATAGCTGCTTTGCTTTTTGTCTGCCTCAGCACTTCACTCTTCATACTGCACTGGAACAATCTTTCCAAGACATAAATGAGTGAACTTCATAAAGTATTCTATGCAATGAAATTTCCAGATCTCCAAATTGCTTTCTGTTAGGAAGCATAAAGACTTGAGAGAGAAGTTTGACATTTATATTCTTAAGGTCAGAGAAAACTCCTTTCCTTATCCCCTCAGGGGTCATATGGCATACTGGCAAAAGTATTGATTCTAGAATAAAAAGACTGTTATGTCTTGGTTCTAATACTAGTGGAATGTTTTTGCACTGAATTTCCATGAGTTTTGGTTTTGTTCTCTAAGAAACTAGAGCTAATGAAACAGTGTATCACCAAGGTTTCTGGGAGGGCAGGCAAGTCCCCTGTGAGAATGGTGTAAGCAGCTTTTCTGGAATCACTGGAGAAAACCTCAGAAAGTGCATTTGTAGTTCTGCCAAGAACCCCAGTGGGTCATAGTGCACATCTGTGATACTGTGGGTGAGACCCAGCTTGGGAGAGCTCAAGCTTATACATGGATGGGCCTTAATGGTGAGCTGCCTGCCCCACCCCGTAGCTGTGGAAGGGAAGTGCATGCCCCTGCTTGTGTCTGCTGGAATATCTGCAGTGGGGTGGGACACAAATGTGCACTGGATCTTACAGAAAAAAGCTCATGAGGCAGTCTGCACTCTTGGAAGGGACGGGAAGGATGAGTGAGCTAGAGGCATCACTCCCCTGGTAACCTGCCAAAGCCTCTCTGCTCACAAAGTGACCTGCATGACAAGTAGGAGACCGTGAGAGACAGATGGGCTGAGTTAGCCTAGTGCTTTCAAGGCTTTTGTGGCCTCAGAGCAGCCAGTGGCTGGCTTTCTGGAGAATGCTGGGTCAACCAAGAGGCTGAGACAATTGAGAGGAAGGCAGGGCATTTTTTCCTGAGATGTGGCGTGGAAGTGACTGCTGGGAATTGGTATCTGACTTGATGGGATTCCCAGGGCCCTCTTTTACCATGTGAGATACTCACCTTGACCAGCTCAGGACTTGGTGGTTTTCATCTGTCACATAGTTCTCAGCAAGACAAGGCATGGTGATGATGATGCCATGAAACTGGCTAGGTTTGTGGCAAATGAAGGTCTAAATTGGTATTTGCAGAATTTGTGTAGGCGTAGTAAGGTAGGAACACCTTTTGTGTTCCCTTGGTGGTTGTGCAAGAATAGTGTGTGTGTGTGGGGGGGGGGAGACACAAAAAGAGAGGCAGGGAGAAAAGGGAAAGAGGTAGGAGACAAGAGGGAATTGCGGGGAGGGAAGAGAGAGGAGAGATCTGGTATCAGTCTACTTGGTGTGCTGATTGCTAAGTTTCTGCTTTCACTTTCGCTGTCTTAAGAATGGGAGAGTCTGTTCAGTTACTGTCTTGTTCAGTGGTCAGATTTCCTCTATGGAGCCTTTTGGACTGGGGATCTTGCTGAGTGGTAGAGCCCTTGTCGAACGTGTACAAGGTCCTAGGTGCAGTCCCCACTATCATAAAAGACTTTACAGAGCAGCTTTATTCCTATTGTAGATTCTATGTGGGAGTAACATCAGTGTTTCTGTCCTTTGCCTGTCCTCTATCTATTTCTGGCTCAGACCAGAGCAGGTAGTGATACTGGGGAGGCTGTGGGGCCAGGGCTAGAGTCTCTGACCTCTTGAACTGACAGAGCTGGCTTTGTTTTATAAATGGAAACTCTAAACCATAAAGGTGTGCTTGTGCACTTTTCATCAATCGACAGCTCAAAAATGATTTTTTTTCTTCAGAATTCTCAAGGTCAACTGGCAGGGAGAAACAGGAAGTTGTTTTGTATGGAAGCCCATGGGTTCTTTTTTCACCTGGGAGCTTATTTGGTTTGGACTGGAATAAATCTCGTATCTTGGATTCTTTATCCTAAAGCTGAGCAAACCTGTTGTTAGGGGCGGAGGCTGTCTTGTCTTACTCCACCAGTCTCTAGTGCCTGGAATCTCAATGAGTGTTGATATGAACTGAAGTGAGCATGTGGGATAAGGGTTTGAAACCCTAGCTGCATCTAGGGGATTCTGAGAAAAGCATGCCTGCTCATAGCAGACCAGATGAAACAGAATCTATAAGAGAAGAGCTTGGGCAGCTGTTTTTTTTTTTTAAAATTCTTTACAGTTTAAAACAATGTTTTGGGTATGCTTGTGTAAGCGTACACATGCACTTATGTGTGTCTGTGAAGACCAGAGGTTCATGTTGGCCAGGTGTCTTCCTCACCATATGTTTTCTTCCACCATATATGTGTTTTCTTGAGATGGTCTCTCAGTGAACCTAGCACTCACCGATTTGGCTAGGAGCTGTCCAGATGAAGAAGCACAGGGAAGGCTGAGAACTATTCCTTGGTGGCTGGAGCCACAGATAAGAACAGTCAGTATCTGATGCATTCACTAGCTTAGCTTGGTTTTGGAATGATGAGAGTCTTGCAGACATATATGGGAATGTTAAAAATGCTACATCTTGCTGATCTCTTCCATGAAGGAGACTTCCCAGTTTTCTATTTGTTCTGACCTCTCTTCCTCCTCTCTCTCCATGGAGCAATAGCTTGACAGTTAATTTTGTTGGCCCGGCATTGATTCGGTTCAGTAGTGTGAAATAACCTTGGGTATGAAGTGGTCTCTGGGTGGTTTCTGAACTCTTGTGTGCCCAGCACTGTGCAGGCAGTTTGTAGATGCTGCTTCAGCAAGGCAGGGAGAAACAGGAAGTCAGGGGCTGGAGCTTTGCCAGTAGCTGTGCCCCTTGAGGCATGTGATTGAGCTTTGTGTACAACTGACTTTGTGCCTCTGGAAAATGGGCTAACAGGGACCATCACTGTCCCACAGGGTTGTCTGGAGCTTTGAAATGCAAATATATTGAAAGTACTCAGTGCTCAGCCCAGTCAGCTCTAGGACGTGCTCAGCAAAGTATTGCATCATTGTCCTGTCACCATCTTTAGAGGTAGTCAACATGCCAAACATAATGCTTCTTTTACTCTTGAGCCAAGGAATGAATGAATGAATTCTTTAGCTTTAGCTAGCATGGTTAATTCACTGCTTAAACATTATCCTTGAATATCTTGAATTTCAGATGAATATGGCCAAGGGGTTTCATAAGTGGACTGTTGTTCCCAAAAGCTGATTTTAACTTCTGGGCATGAAGAGTCTAGGGATTGGTTTATTTCGTTGGTCTCCCTTCCTGAGCTAAGCATGCAGGTATGCATTCCTTGACCATGACTTCTGGAACCAAGGGAGCCAGCCACCTGAGGAACACGCACTTCTCCTGAACATAGCCTTCAGGTGGTGTCTTTAGGGTGCTGCCCAGCATGGCTGGGCACTCCCCTGCCAACCCCTGCTTTTTTCCTGTGTGTGCTTCTGTGCCTGCTGATGCTCTTTGTCCTTCTGCTCCTCATCAGACTATTACTTCTTTCTGTTTTTGTCACCACAGAGTCCCCATTTTCTCACAATATCTGACACACATTAAATATTCTCTGCATATTCAGCAAATCATGTTCTAGCAGAATACAGGATAAATCCCTAAGCTGTGGTGTGAAACTTACAGCAACAAAACCTATTAAATTCCTTTCCATAGTGCAAGTTTACAGTGTTTTCACAACTTGGCTTAGTGATCATTTATTGAGAGTCGTACAGTATAGAAGACTACTGGGATCCTTGCCCCCATGAGCATGTCATCTGCCCTATGCAGTGGATAGACCCAGGGGCCAAGGCTGAAGACATTTGAGTGTAACATAAGGGATGCCCATGTGTACTGTGAACATGGTACAGGCTGTGCTTCATGAGAGAGAGAGACACAGTAGAACTTCTTTTTAGATGCTCATGTAGGAAGCACGTGCCTTTTCACAACTGCAGTGTAACCTTTTGAGTGGCTTTAGTGTGGGTGGGGTGGCCTGGGCTTGGGCCTCTCCCCCTTCATTAGTAAGCAGTGCAGTGCAATTGTCGAGGGCCATACCCCCCTGAACACACCAGTCTTATCTGATCTTGGAAGCTAAGCAAGGTCGGGCCTGGTTAGTACTTGGAAAGAAGTGCAATATCATGACAGTATCATGCTCTGGAGCAGAGGTGAGTGCCTTGTTTTTTGGTTTGGCTTTGTCCCCAGGCTATTCCTTCTATTACCTGGGCTTTGGATCCGTGGCTATGGAAGGAGGTGCTGGGTTTGCAATGTACAAGGCTTCTTTTAGTTCTGTTTAATTTAGAGATTTCTCATTTTTACCTTTTTCAGGAGAGGACAGGGGCATGGTTACTTGGGAATTATTTTCTGTATTTACTTGGCAGCTCAGAGAGCGCTAGGAAAAGGTTGGTGGTCTCTGTTCAGCCGTGGGGGACACAGCTGCACTAAGTTTCCTGACACTAGTAGAAACATTGTGCAGCTGGCACCTAGCTGGAAAGAACAGGCACATTGTCACACGTTATGCCCAGAGTGTCTAAACAGAAGTCCAGCGTCTTTTTTTATGAATACATTTTTCAAGGGTTCTGGCACTGTAAGATTTTTCTGGGTTATGCTCAGGAAATTTAATATTGTGACACTTGAATGCTCTTTGACTTATGCTAAGGGAATATACACAGGCTAACTTTTGCAAAAATAAAAATATATCTTTGCTTGCTTAGCTATGTGATGAATTTGGGTGACTTCAAGCCCTTTGGAATTTACGGTCAGCCTTCTTTTCTCCCTCCCAGCTGAATGAGCACTTGGAGGAGTCATGCAGTAGAGGGAAGTGTATGACAGACACCCTGGCTCTCACTGGGATTCCTTTGCTTGGGTAGGAGTGGGGAGGAGGATGTTCAATTTTAATTCCACCCCATTGCACAGACTTAAAATCCATGATCTCATCTTCTGCCCTCAGCAGTTTAGTGAGGACAGATAGGCCTTCTAACTTCTGTTTTCTGTGTGGTTTTCCTATGGCTCGCAGAAGTTGCTGCCCTAGCCTGCTCCTATTCATCCTGAGAGTAGGACCTGGCCTCTGGTGACCATGATTCATCTTTGATGTTATCCCTCTGAGTCATGACTGGCACATTAACATCAGTCCCCTAGGAGCACTGCCTCATTTGGGAAAGAGTTCTCAGTGCCCCCGTCCATTCTTGGAGCTCTTAGACCCAGTGTTATGTTTCTTCCTCCCAGGCGCTTGGACCTGAAATTGTGAAGGCCCCTGCTTCTTAGGAGCAGTGCTGGGGTTGCTCTAAGCAGTGGTCAGTGGTTTAGGAATTGTGGTCATTGGAGTGTTCTCATGATGGATCTACAGCCTGCTATAGTTATTTGTGTTTGTAGGGTTACAGTGCCTGGCTTGGTCCTGCCAAGATAGATATGGCATCTATGTGTATGGCTTATGAGGCCAGGAGTGGCTTTCAACCTAGAAAACAACTGAGTTAAAGGAATTTTCACTTGAGATACTTGCAAAAGAAATCGCTAGAAGAATTGACCTGTTTGCCCCTTGGAGTTTAATTTCAGCTGAGAAAAGCAGCTGTGTGCCCAGAGGGCTTTGGGATTTCAGTCTGTGGCAGATGAATTTAATTTGTTATTGTACGAGTGTATTACCTTTCTGTGGTTTTATTAGCCCTTTCTTCCAAATGGAACAGATTTTTCTATAAAAGTCACACTTCCTTTTTGAGAAGTGTGACATTAATTCTACAGGATGATTTCCAGAAAGTTTACCTGCCAGCAGCCAAACATGCTTTTAGGCGCATGGCCCTGGGCTCCTGCCTTAGCAGAGGAGGAGAGAGGAGGCTCTTTGTGATGGACAACCAAGAGCAGTTCTGCAGGTTTGTTGTTCTGCATTGTTTTTTCTGAGGTTCTAGGTTGGTATTTCGTCTCACATTAAGGAGCTAGGTGGCCATGTGTGTGTGATAGTGTGGAGGAAGTACATGGCTCCCTTACTTTAGGTAAGCTGCACAGGCTCACTGAGGGCCTTTGCTTTTCTGTTATGCTTTCGTATGAGAGTTTTCCCAAGTGTCAAAAGGTAGTGTATGTGGAAGCTGCTTGTACTTTAAAATTTTGAAAAATTTCAAACCTACTTGCTTCTGTGTGTGTGTGTGTTATATGCATATGCTGTGTCCATGTGGCCTCCCTTGTGCTCACCTGCAAGGCGGGGGCGGCGGGGGGATGTTTGCCTGTGGTGGCCAAAGTAGTGTTGGGTATCACTCTGCTGCCCATTTTTTTAAACTTTTTATTGACAACTTCCACACATAGACAATAAACCATGATTATAATCCTTCCCACCACTCTTCCTTTCCCCCTTCCTAAATCTCCCCTACACTGAATCTCTTCTTTACAACTAGTCTCTCTTCTGTTTAAAAATTTTTAAATACTTATTAATTAGAGAGAGGGGGGGAGGGAGATTAGGCACACCAGGGCCTCCATCCACTGCAAACGAACTCCAGATTCGTGCACCCCCTTGTATATATGGCTTACGTGGGTCCTGAGGAATCAAACCTGGGTCCTTTGTCTGTGCAGGCAAGCGCCTTAGCTGCTAAGCTATCTCTCCAGCCCATCTCTTCTTTTTCTTTTTTGGTCTTCTGAGGTAGGGTTTCACTCTAGCCCAGGCTGTCCTGGAATTCACTATGTAATCTCACGGTGGCCTTGAACTCACAGTGATCCTCCTACCTCAGCCTCCCGAGTGCTGGGATTAAAGGTGTGCACCACCATGCCTGGCCCATCTCTTCTATTTTGATGTCATCATTTTCTGCCCATTCTTACTTGAGTCTCTTACTGATCCTGGAGTTTGTGGTTTATTTATTTATTTTTGCGAGCCCCAGAGATTCCTGGGTCTCTGCTTCCCATGGGATTGGGGTCACAGACATGCGTGGCCATGCCCAACTGTTTATGTCCGTACTAGAGATTGAACTCGCAGTCTCTCAGGCCCTCATGCTTGTATAGGAAATACTCTTAACTGCTGAGCCAGCCCTACCTGTACTTTTGAAACATTAATCAGTTAATCTCATTTCGTACTGAGGATTGTACCCTGACATTGTTGTCCTTATTTTAAAGATAAGGAAGCCAAGGCACAGGATAGTTGAGTACCTTGCCCAAGATTACAGGACTATTTAAAAATTATGTATATATGTATCTACATATGTGTGTATGTTTACATGTATTTTGTTATTTTGAAACAAAGTTTCTTGTAGTCCAGGTTGGCCTCCAACTTGCTCCGTAGTGATCTTGATCTTGCTCCTGGTCTTCTTTGCCCCACCTTCCATGTGCTGGGATTAGAGGAGTGAACATCTGTGTCTGGCCTTAGTTTTATCTATTTATTTATTTTTGTTTTTATTTTATTTATTTGAGAGTGACATACAGAGAGAGAGAGAGAGAGAGACAATGGGCACACCAGGGCCTCCAGCCACTGCAAATGAACTCCAGACGCATGCGCCCCCTTGTGCATCTGGCTTATGTGGGTCCTGGGGAATCGTGCCTAAGCCATCTCTCCAGCCCCTTAGTTTTATTTCTAATTGACACATAGTAATTGTAGATAAGGTACAGTGACATTTCAGTACATGTGTATACTGTCATAACTTGTAACTGGCATATTTGCCACTCTGCATATATCATTTCTCTGTGTTGCGAACATTCAAAATTCTGACTTCGAGCTGTTTTCACATACTTGGTGGTTCAAGCCAAAGGTCACAGAAACCTTAACTAGTAGTTCTAGGGTTCAGGCCCAGGCTCCCATACCCAGTTGTCCTGTCTCAGCTGCGGTAGCCTCCTCCTCATCCAGCACACCTTCCTTATTAGTCTAATGCACAGCAGCCCCCTGAGCTGTGGAGACTCTATGTTTCATCCAGTACTTTATTTCTAGGGCCTGACTTAGGAACCTAGCATATAGTAGGCATTGTTGAATGATTTCATAGGAGTTTCTAGCTTATTGTTAATAAGTAGAATTTTTGCACATGCATTTCTTTGTTTGACCCTTACAGCTATGAGGCAGATAGTATTTCCATACCTTTCATCAGGAAGAAGTCTAACCCAAGCACACTATGTGGTGGGCTCATAGATCAAGTGCTTCCGTATCCAAGGCTACACATTTTAGTCTTTTTTTCCTTGGACTTTCAAATAATCTAAAATTCTGTTCTTTGGTGGAGATCGTCAGAGGAAGTACAAGTAAAGAAGTTTGTGTTTTTCAGATTCAGTGAGGCTTGTGAGGAAGACAGCTTGTATTGACAGCTGGAATTGTGCTCCCCTGAGGATCTACCAGTGGAGGTGTGTGTGCTTCTGAAGGTCCCAACTCAGGGCCTTGTCAGAGAATTTCCTGGGGTAGAATTGGAACCTTATGATGAAGATCACTGTTCACCCCTGCTCTTTCACCTCTCATGCTCTGCATGCTCTTTCGTTTCCTCACTGGTATCCTTGCTCTCTCTTGCCCCTTTGCTGCTTTTCTGGTATGTCTGTCTGTCTCTCGTATCCCAGACTTGCCTTGAATTCTGCATGACCATGAACTTCTGATCATCCTGCCTAATTCCTCTCAAGTGCTGGCATTACAGGCTTGCCCTAATACCCAGTTCATGTAATGCTGGGATATTGTTCATGCTAGGCAAGTACTTTACCAACTGTGCCATGTCCTCAGCCGTCTGGTGTCTTTTTGATGTTATTTCTAAATATTAGAAAAGTTTAAATCTGAGACTTGTCATCATATAGATAAAACAAGTTAACAGTTTTGTTTTAAAGAGTTCACCATTTCCTGATTAATAAGGAAATACATGTTCACTGTATCTGGGAACTTGGATTGGGAATAGTGGCCTCTTTCTCTTTCTCTATCCATCCATCCATCTATCTCCCCTTTCCAGTGCTAGGGATCAAACTTAAGGCCCAGTCCTCCCTCTCTCTATAATATATTTTAAATATTTTATTTATTTATTTATTAGAGAGAGAGAAAAAAAGAGGCAGATAGAGAATGGGTACGCCAGGTCCTCCAGTGACTGTAAACAAACTACAGAATCATGTGCCGCCTTGTGCATCTGGCTTAAGTGGGTGCTGGGGAGTCAAACCTGGGTCCTTAGGCTTTGCAGGCAAGTGCCTTAACCACTAAGCCATCTCTCCAGCTATCCCCGTTTATATTTTTAGTAAGATGATTATTATATCATTACCTTTAGAATCTGTTTTATTTTATAAATGTCAGCAACTATTTTGTTACACCGTTAAATGCTCTTTCAATATAGGATTTAAAATGACCTTAGATGATAACTTAGGCATTTATGTAGTGAGTTGAATTTATATTGTTATCCTAGGCAATAGGATTATATTGTTATCCTTGCATGTAGAGCTTGTGTGCATCTGATTATCCTTTGGAGTGGCATGTCAAAAGGGTATGGTCCATGGATAGGTCTGATTGTTCCTGAGAGAGACTGCCTCCCACCATTCTCTCCTCAGTGATGTCCAAGGCAGTCAGCTCACCAGACCCTCACTGATGCTAAGGGCTTTCATTTAAAAAGTTACTTGTCAGTTTGATCTGTAAGTGATGGCATTATGCTTTAATTTGCAGTTTGGGATGTGAGTGAGGTTGAGTAACTTGTCATGTGTTTGTTGACCCCTTTTTCTTTGTGATTTTGTTGTTCATGTTGTTTAGATTGAGCATGGTGGGAGGTTTTTTTTTTTTTTTTTTTTTTAAACCTTATGCCTCAATATCTTGTGCTTATTGTGGGATGATGCTGTCTGAGGGTAAGGACATCGTTTTGCACATTCTGCTTTGTGTGCTGCAGACCTCCCGCAGTCTTGGGGCAGTGTTGGGTGCTTAAGTGCCACATCTTTTGCCAGTAGAAAGAAGGTATTTATTTGTGCTCAGAAGCATTTGCCATGGGCATCCTGGTGAGTCCTGGGAAGGTGGCGGCAGTAGTGGGAGAGAGTACTGGGGAGAGTGGAGGTGAGGCCTTTGGCATAGCCACTGTTCACTGCCATGTTAAACTTGTCTCTACAGGATGTCTTCTTGCTTTTTCATTTTTAAAACATGTAAAAAGACTCTCCAATGTCACATAATTACAACCTCAGTTCATCATGGTAGTGGGGCAACAGAGAAGGATGAATGTGTGTTAAGGATGTCTGAGGAGCAGTAAAGCTGTTACAGGTGGGAGTATGGGAACAGGTGACTGGGAGAAATGCATTAGGGATCAGCTCTGTGAAATAAAGTCAGGAAGAGGCAGGTGCAGGCAGAGGAAACTGGTCAGTGCCATGGCTTGTCAGAGTTTCAGCCATGGTAGTGTGCCTAGTAACCTGTGTTGCTGCCAGTGGGTCCCTTATGGGCCAGCATGATCTGGCTATTACCTGTGCCTCATTCATTGTCAAGGTGTTGATGGCTTTGGGAAGTGTGTCACCCATCTGATGTTGAGCTTGACCTGTGGGGCAGATAACTGACCGCAAGCCCACCCTGTAGAGGAATCTGGACGGCACAGTCCCATCAACCACATTTCTGGTTGCTGTAGGTGATGGCAGGGAAGACATTGGCTGGAAGCTGCCTCTTGAAGCTGTGTTTGTGTTACAGGCCACATCTTTCTACTTTGTTAGAGGACTGTGAGATGTATCTGATGGATTAAGGAGGTGCAGACTCCTGGGCATGGTTTTCAACAGAGTTAGCAAGCCAAAGAACAAGTTGTGTATAATATGTCATTCACTAATATGTGTGTGTGTGTAGTTATTTCTAAATGTGTAGAAAAGGCTCTGAAGGAATATGCAGCATGCTATCAATGTTGGCTGCCTCAGCGGAGGGCAGGAGAATGAAGGTTATGGGAAAGGGAAGGTTTCACTATTTGTATGATTTTGAATGTTTATTGTTGCTATTATTATTATTGTTGTTGTTGTTTGTTTTTTGTTTTTCCAAGATAGGGTTTTACTCTAGTCCAAGCTGACCTGGAATGCACTATGTAGTCTCAGGGTGGCCTCGAACTCACGATGATCCTCCTACCACTGCCTCCTGAGTGCTGGGATTAAAGGCATGCACCACCATGCCCAACTCCTAGTATTTGTTATTTTTAACTTTAACATTTGAGATTAAAACAATATTTAGTTTTGAAATCTGAAGAAGATGCTATGTAACAGGTGACCATAGACAACTTCCTTTTTGTGTAGGCCTCAGTTTCCTTATCAGTTAAATGGATAAAATATATACTGATTTCCTGGAGTTGTGAGAATTATATGGAATAAATGTCTGAGCCTAGCATTATGAGTTTGTGCTTCATATGATGATTTCAGTGTTTTAGAGGAAAAGAATGTGAATAGGTCATTGTGATGTCTTGCTCTTGTCCCATCTGCCCAGTGTAATAAGAGAGTCTCAGGCATCAGCTTTGCTATGGATTGGGATCACTCATTAGCCTGAAATTTTGGGCAGTGCATTTGACTCTGTGGCTCATTTCTTGTCTGTAAGATGGGCTCAGTAGTACTTTTGTGTTGCTGTGTGTGTGTGTGGGGGGGTTATTAAACAACGCATGATCATCACGGAATCTGAATGTTATAGAACAGGAAAATAAAGAGCAAACATGCATTTATAGAATAAAGTGGCCTTTCTCATGCTGGGAGTTGGTTCCTTCTGTTTCTGCACCATTGTAGGAAAGTGAGCGCTCTGTGGAATCCATTGACAGCCTTCGATCTCCTTGTACTCATCTGACTAGTTGTCACATGCTGTCATCACAGCAGCAGTAATTGCAGGCACAGCTTGCGTTGATTTGCATCTTTGGTGTTTGTGCTATTTATAAACAATGAAGGAAAGATGAGGAAGCCTGTTTATGGCAAGCTGGCAAATTCAGCCCAATGTGGAGAAATCTATTAGCACGGTTTGCATGCATGCAGATACAAAGCATTTAAATAAACATGCACATTTCTCCTAAAAGATGACATTGAGTCCTTAGCCAGATGGTGCACAGAGCTTTTTTCTTAAGAGGATAGCTATCAGACATTTGAGATCTGAAGCCATTTTAAACATCACATAATTGTAATGGCTCTCCACCCCCTTATGGGGCATTTATGAGGAGTGTAAGGTCAAGGGGAGGAAAGTGTCACTTTACAAAGA
Source organism: Dipus sagitta (assembly GCA_036346955.1). Lineage (NCBI taxonomy): Eukaryota > Metazoa > Chordata > Mammalia > Rodentia > Dipodidae > Dipus > Dipus sagitta. Next base: position 1,482,076 of record CM070781.1, on the reverse strand, counting down.
CCTTTGCTACATCTAATCCCCCATGGTCCCTGGTCTTTCTTTTGTGTCCTACTTCCTATCTTCATTTTATGTCAGCATCCTCACCAGCTACAGGGCAGGGACTTGGTTTCCTGCTGCCTATTTCTCCATAGCCTTGGTCACTCACAAATACTTTTTGGTTTGTCTTTCTCTATTTGCAAAGAGATTTTTTTCCCCCTATTATACGATCAGTGCCTGACCAGAGATACTTAATGAATTTGTTGAACATGGCTGACAGAGCCATATTCTTCTTCTGCCACCTCATGGTTAGAGCTGCCTTATGGTAAGGGACTTTAATGAGCAGAGTCTCCACACATTGTTGTAATATGTTCCACAGGGCTCTGTGGCTGGAGTAAGAAGAGACTTTGCAGGCCGCTGGAATAAGTAGAGGATCCACAGGTCACTGTGGAGGATAACCTTCCTCAGATGTTTGGCTGAAAGACCACCAGTATGGTGCTGGAATAAAAACTCTGGAGATACTTTTAAGGGAGTGAGGTGTGTATTATAGCTGTTCACATGGGGATGTGATGTCTGCATGTGTGCAGCAACCTGGAGTTCTGGGCATAGGTCTCTATATCCATAGAGGAGTGAAGGCTGAGGCACAGATTTGCTGCAGTTCTGCACCTTCATCTGTCCATCTGTGTATCATCTGTCCGTCTGTCTATTATCTATCTATCTGTCTGTCTGTCTATCTATCTATCTATCTATCTATCTATCATCTATCTTGACTGAATGGCTGACTAATTTGAGGGATTACATGCAGGGCCTTCTGCATTCTAAGCAGAGGTGTGCTGAGCCCAGTCCCCCCCCCCCCCTTTGTCTTCTCAGTTACTTGACTTTTTCCCACAGTGTCCTTGTACCTAGAAAAGGTAGCATTTTTAACAAGACCCTTCAATTACACTTTTCTCATACATTTTATCGGCATATAAGAAAAAAGTTTCGAGAATGACTGCATTTCCTTTTAGAAAAAAGAAAAATGTCAGTACAGAGCATTAGAATTTACTGTTGGTTTAGAGTTAAGACACTTTAGACTCTGTTTTAAGGACAACTCAAATTTGATCAGAAGCTATTGGGTAGGCATAATTACCTGTAGTATTAGAAAGACAGATGCCATTTAAGCTCTGTCTTCTAAGAGAGGGCTTATTAATTTTAAATTTGCATGAAGGAGAAGCAGATGGCGAGGTGCAGTGAGTGGTCAGATGTTAGGTCATTGATATTGATAGCTTTTCACTTTTGTGCATTGCCTTGGGACTTGGGACCAGAAGCCTGCGGAGAACTGATTATTATTTGTCTCCTGACCAGCTGGGCTCTCTTTCAAGCTGGGTTCAGAAAGACTGCTCCTATTACAGTCAGTAAAGACTTATTGTTGATTACTTTTAAATTGTGAAATTTTATTTATGCCACCTAAAATAATGAAAGTAGAGCTGTCCAAGTGGTCCCTATTATATTTCCAATCACAAGAGCAAACGAACATGCTTTTATGGTTAGTAGTTTTTTTGTGTGTGTGTTTCTGCCTGCCTGCCTGTGTGGTGTATATGTGTTTATGCCTGTGTGGTATATGGTATATGTTGTATGTATGTGTGTAGATCCTGTGCTCTTTCTTGTTTTTACATGTGTAGAGGCCAGAGGAAGATGTTAGTTGTCTTCCTCTATGTCTCACTGAACTTGGAGCTCCCTGTTTTTCAATTCGACTGGCTAACCAGCAACCCAGAAATCTCCTTTCTCTGATCCCTTTAGTGCTTACACTAAAGTTTACAGGCATGTGCAACCTTGCCTGGCTTTTTGCATGGAGACCAGGGATTGATCCCATGTCCACATTCTTGCACAGCAAGCATTCTTATTCACCAAGCCATCTCCCCAGTGCCAGTAGCATAAGTTTGATGTTAATGAGAGGCATGTTCCACTGTACCGTCCTCAGGGCTCTGCAAGGACGAGAGCCTGAGGACGTGGAGCCAAGTTTGTAGGCAGGACAATGAGTTTGTGCAGGCAGGACATGGAGCTTCTGATAGAAATTTATTATAACATCTCTGTGTTGTCTGAGGTCAGATTTTACACAGGACAACTTCCGTTTCTCCTAACTGAGATGTTTGGAGCCAGAGTGTTTTAGACTTAAGATGTTTCATCAGCTTCACTGGCTGCACATCCCTGACCCAAAAATGAGCTCCAGGAAGCTTAGAAAGTTTAAGATTCTAGACCACTTCAGAATTCAGATTTTCAGCTTTGGCTGTTTCAGATATATTTAGGAAGTCAACAAAAGAGCTTAGAGGAATATTCTTGCTCATTCTGTCCAGGCTCCATAAAATTCAGGAAGTATACATGCTTGGCATGCTCCCAGTTCTCACCCTAGGTTCTCATACTTGCAAAACAAGCACTGTTTCAGTCATTCCCACCTCTTCCTTCTTGCTTGGGTCTCTCCTCACAGGAATTTCCTTTAACCACAGTTTTTCTGAGGGTGTGGGGTGATAAGCAGGGTGGCAGTACTGCAGGGCCTGCTGTCCAGGTGGGGTTATTGTCATCATCCTTGCTCGTTGTGCAGTCTGTGCACCAAAGTGTGCAGCTGTGCTCAAAGCGAGCTGGAAATAATGACTCCAGTGATGTCCTCACGAGGTGCTCTGACATTCTAATCATGGCTAGAAAGCATTAGCAAGTATGTGATGTGATACCCCCAATTTCATGTCAGGAGGAAGTTAGAGAAGTTGGGGTGCATGGACCACATTAGTTTTATGGAATTTGACTTCTTCAATCTCCTTACTAGGCACACTCAACCATGCATCCTTGTTTATGAGTTTACCTTGTGAACATACTTCCAGCTGAACGATTGCACTGTTTCGCATGAAGAAGGCCTCAAGCCACATTACACACATAAATTATTCTCGGTGCATAGAAACTTTCACTATCAAGGGGGAAAGCCATGCTAAGGTGTGGGCTGGAATCCTAGTGGGAAGTAGCTGGAAGACAGCTGGGATCAGCAGGCAGAGCTGCTGCTGCTGAACAGACAGGAGCAGAGAAAGCAGAGGAGTAAACTCAGAGTTACATTTGCTCTCGTTGCTACATAAATCCACTCCTGGGTTTAGGTGAGTCGCTGTATCATCACCAGGCAACAACAGCTCCAAGTGGGAATGAGTAGCACTTATCCTTTCCCAGGTCTGCTGCTCTTAGGTGCTATGCTCTGGTTTCTGGTTGATTGAAGGTCATGCTTCAGAAGCGACTTGTATGTACATTTAGGTCTTGGTAAGGACCTAATCAGTCAGTGGGAAGGGACCCACTGTCTTCGTGGCAGAGACAGTGCCTTGTTGCTGTCCTTACTTCCACTCCTCTAGTCTTTTCATTTCCTTTACATCTATACCATTTAGCTTCATTTGGTCTCCTTAGCTATTTTGATGGACAGCTTCAGGCTTTAAAAAAAGAGTGGTTATTGGACACATGGCTGTGTTCTCTTATACTTCTGTCAGGGTTGCAGATTTCTGGTGGTTGCAGTGATCCCTAGTTGTTGAGAATGTCGTTCTTGGAGGTTTGAAGTCAGGGCTTATTCTGTGTTACTTTGCTAGAGACAGCTGTATTTCCAGCAAGATCCACATTCTCCTGGCAGGGCTATAAGGGGTATTGCTATGGCTTAGTCTACATGGAGGCATGTGAGTTTGAATATAGTCCAAATCATTTGTGGTAATCATTGGCAGGATGGTGAACTCTTGAGCCTCCCAGCCCTTCAATATACTCTTTGTTTTGTCTTAAAATCACCACCTCTACCAATGATTAGCCACTGCCAATAAGCTGGTATTTTATTTATTTGAAACCTGTTTACAATCCTGCTTTGAGCCTGTCCTATGTCCCCAGTACTTGGTTTGCTAGACCCTCTTACCTGCTTCTCAGCCTGTCTTACTTCTGCCTCTACCCTTATTTAGGATTCCAGACAAATGGCTGGGACACCTGCATGCTTATCAAGACTTTCAGAACCTGTTCCACCAGCTCTGGGGGTGGAGGGATGTCACCAGAGGCTGAGGCTTGTTAGGTGGTAGACCACTGTTAATGGTGAGCTATGGTACTATAGGACAAAGATCTGCCCTCTTGGGAAAAGATAATTTGTGACCCTGTCCTTGTTCCCAACAAGAAAAATACAATTTACTTGCATCTTGTATGGCTGAGTACTGATTGGCAAACTGCTATTAGTTTCACCATTCATTCAGCCATATTAGCCTATTGTAGTAGGACCTTGCTTGGTCCTGACTGACCTTTATGAGGTTGGGGGTCTAGGCGAAAGCCAATGTACACTCTGTGAAGATTCTGTAGGGCATTAGTGAGGTACCTCTCAGGTGCAGAGCTTAGCTCATACATTACCTGTATCCCTGTATCAAAGTATTCTTCATGTTTGGTTTATGTATATCTCCTTTCCATGAAGTTGAGAACCTATGAAGGACAAGCTGTGGGATTAATATCCTTACTACATGATAGCATTGCTATTATACATAATATATAATATTCCCACTGGTAAGCATAGTAAAGCAAAAGATGGAAATATTAGTCAGTTTTCTGTTGCTGTGAGGAAATAATGCTGAGCCTGAAAACTTGAAGCTTCTTTAGTTCATAGTATTTATGGCTGAACATTGAAGATTAGATAGCCTTACTGATTTGTCCATGTTGAAGGTCCCCTTGGCTGATCACAGCATAAGAGATGGCATCATGGCAGGAACATAGAAGAGAACAAGTGACCACTTAGTGAAGCCAAAGAAAGACCACTTTGGAGCCAGTAGGCACCTTCTATAGAGCTTTGCCTCTTAAAGGTCCCACAACCTCTTGACATAACCATACAGAGGACAGAGCTTCTAACACATGAATCCCTGAGGGTCATACTCAAACCAAATCCAAACTGCAGCAATAGGTAAGGGCTACTTTGGTGGTTCATGGAAGAGTAGATGGGATTAATGGGGAGAGTCCTTAAACTGACCAGGAGTAAGATAGACCAGGAGTAAGTTAACTGGAAGGGATAGTGGTTTTCCTTCATGTTTGTTTGTTTTGAAATAATTCAGAGTTTTGCAAGGTTGCAAGAAGAGTACAAAGAAGTCCTTCCTGTCTGCCCCTCACTGAGATTCTTTAAATACTGTACCTTTCTCTGTATGTATATTTTCTTAGATGTCTGAGTATGAAATTCAGAGTACAGAGGTAGAAAGAAAGAGGGCTTTTGTGGTAGCCTGGGTGCCATGATGGTGGCTCAGCTGAGGGAGATGGTGTGGGAGAAGAGGAGAGGTGAATTGGGCAGTTGAAATGAGAGCCTGGGAGATTTGTTCGTGGGTTGGGTGATAGGCATGAGCAACAGTTTTAGGAATAGCTTCACAGATTTTGTCCTTAGTAACTAAAAGCTAGAGATGCTGTGGTTGGAATGGGGAAGGCTGTGACAGGAGTGGAGTTTAGTGAAGGAACAAGAACTTGGTTTGGAACATGCTAAATTTGACATCCAAGTAGAAATTTTAGGGAGAAAAAGCAGAAAGCAAGATGCCAAAGAACAGGAACAGTAGACTGGGTATACATGGGGACAGGGACAGTGAATGGCTATAAATGCCTTGTGTTCTGCTCTATTTATGTGGAGTTAAGCCTACACTGATTGCTACCTTCCTGTCGTTTGTTAGAAGACATGGGAGATGCTCACTAAGTTCCAAGTCCTGCTTTTCCTCTAGTTTGTGGTTCCCTGGAGACTTGTTTTAGCGATTCTCCCTCACTACCCGAGGTTTTGCAGTGCATCTCACACCTGGGATTAGTCATTTTCATCAGCATTCCCCAGTGAGGTTATGCCGAGTTCAACTTCCCCAGAGGAGCTGTTGGAATCCAGCACTGAGTTCTAAGCTGAGGTACAATTTTAGGCATTATCATTGCACAGATGGTACTGAAAATCACAAGATTGGATGACATCACCTTGGGCTGGACATGATAGAAGAAAAGAAGGCTGTGGCCCATAAGGGGGTCATCTGATTCTTCCAAGGAGAGGAAGAGGAAAGAAAGCAGCTGGACCAGCCAGTAAGTGGTAGAAGATGCTATTTCCACAAGAATAGGTGACAGGTACATTTGTCAGGTGATGCCAGCTTGCATGAAGTAGGGCTGAGCCTTATGGCTGCTCTTGCAAACAGGGCTGGCATTGAGTGACTCTGATGAGCATTGTCTTAGGAGTGTGGTGGGGCATAGGCCAGAGGGTGAGGTGAGCTTCTAGCTTCTGGGCCTTTTTACTGGAGAGCAGACTCTTTAGCTGGAAAATGAAATGTGTATTAACAAAAAAAATCTTGTGATGGTGGATTGTAATGTGTTTTGGGTATTACAAAGAACATTTTGTCTGTAGAAATGGGCCCTTATAGTGATTCTTTAAGAAAGCACCTCTTGGGCTGGAGAGATGGCTTAGTGGTTAAGCGCTTGCCTGTGAAGCCTAAGGACCCTAGTTCGAGGCTCAACTCCCCAGGACCCACGTTAGCCAGATGCACAAGGGGGCGCACGTGTCTGGAGTTCGTTTGCAGTGGCTGGAGGCCCTGGCGCGCCCATTCTCTCTCTCTCTCTCTCTCTCTCTGCCTCTTTCTCGCTCTGTCTGTCGCTCTCAAATAAATAAATAAATGAAAAACAAAAAAAAATTAAAAAAAAATTTTAAAAAATTAAGAAAGCACCTCTTGCCAGGCGTGGTGGTGCATGCCTTTAATCCCAGCACTCGGGAGGCAGAGGTAGGAGGATCGCCGTGAGTTTGAGGCCACCCTGAGACTCCATAGTGAATTCCAGGTCAGCCTGGGCTAGAGTGAAACCCTACCTTGAAAAAACAAAACAAACAAACAAAAAAAAAAAAAAAAAAGAAAGAAAGAAAGTACCTCTCAGGTGTGCACATGCTGTCATGTGTAAATGGTGAAGTGAAATAGCAGCTTTCTGGTTTTCTTTTTGATTTTAAATTCATTTAAAAAAATTTTGGTGTGTGTGTGTGTATGTGTAGTATTATGTGATGTGTGTAGTGTCTACAGGTGTCTGCATATATTTGGAGGTGTTTCCTCTTTTTGCTCATCTGCCTGTTTCCTTGAGATGGAGTTTTACTTAACCTAGAGTTGCTGTTTTTTGTTTTTTGTTTTGTTTTTTTTATGAACAACCCTTAGAAATTCTCTGAATTCTCTGGTCTCAGTTGGGTGTGGTGGCTCACATCTTTAATCCCAGCACTCGGGAAGGCAGAGGTAGGAGTATCACTGTGAGTTCAAGGCCACCCTGAGACTGCATAGTGAATTCCAGGTCAGCCTGAGCTACCTCAGTAGAAAAAAAGAAAAAGAAAAAAAGAAATTCTTTGGTCTCCACTCCCCACAGGACTGGGATTATAGATGTACATGGCCAAGCCCAACAGTTTTTAACACCTAAACTCTTAATAACTGCTGAGCCATCTCCTCAGCTCCCTGACTTCCCTATTAAAGCACATATTATTGAGGTGGTAATCCTTGAAACTGCAAACATTTTTGAGAGGCAGCCATTGCTTAATGAAGAGACAGTAGTTGCAATTACCTTCTCATTGCTGGGACAAATCGTGCAACCAGAAGCAGCTAACAGGAAGAAAGGATTTATTTCAGCTTACGGATTTAAGGGGAAGTTTCATCATGGTGTGGTAGAATAGAGGCTGGACATCACATCTTGCCATAGATCTGGGAGGTAACAGTAAGAGTGAGCTGCCTCTGGCAAGTGGAGCTTGAGCTAATCAACCCCAAGGCCTGCTCTGAGTGACATATCTCCTTCAGCAAGGCTCTACCTCCCAAATTGCCACCAGCTGGGAATTGAGTAGTATAATCACAAACACACGTGGCTCTAGGGCACATCTTACATTTAAACTACCACAGTGAATTTTATGTCCTTAAGTAAGTTCCTTGATTTTTTTGAGAGTGTGTTTGCTCTCCTGTGAAGTGATTTTATCTTTCTTCCCTGAAGAAAGCATTATGATTGAAAGGAAGAATTGACTTGTTTAGAAGAGCAGATATCAGGCTTCTTGGTGTCTCAGAACAAAACACAAGGGTCACTAATGCGGTGTCCCTGGGGAAGTAACAGCTAACAGTTATTGAGTATGCACTGTGTGGTGACTATGGAGTAGGCAGGTTGAATGTTATCTTTAAAGCTTGAAACAGTCTCTACGGTGTAGATTATCCTTTAAAACCATCTTTTTAGGGGCTGGGACAATGGTAGAAGCGCTCACCATGTAAGCTTGAGGGCCTAAGTTTGGATTCCTAGCACCCACATAAATGCCAGGTATGGCAGTATGCTCCTGTAATCCCTGCCTCTCAGGAGATGAAGACAGGCTGCTCCTTGGGACAAGCTGTCTAGCTAGACTAGGCAAATTGGTGCCCTCTAGGTTGAGCAAAAGACTCTGCCCCAATAAGTAAGGTGGAGAGTGATTGCAGAGGACACCGTATATTATTCTTTGGCCTCCCAATGCATGTATGCACACACATGTGCACACCCACCCCCTCCACATACAAATGAATATACACATATGCACACACACCACATACATGTGCAAAAGAGTCTTTTCTATAGATTAATTATACAGATTATGTAGTAGTCAAATTAATTAAGGTCTTTTGCTATGTCAGACTGTGCCACAGTCTTCACATAGGACATCTGAAAAAATAACAAACCAAGCCTTTGGTCACCCTGGTTTTATAGAGAGAGGTAAAATAATGTGCCAGTACACTCAAGGCCATATCTAGAGAGCTGTGAGCAGAACTTCTCAGTGCCTTCAGGGCTACAGTCTGTGGTCATTTATGTTACTGATAATTCTGTCCTCATGGCTCAGTGGAACCTGGATCTCACCCATCATGCAAGTGCAGCAGCTCCAAAGTCTGAGAACAGCATGTGAGACAAGCCTCCTCCCTAATTTGCTTTCATTAACACCCTGGCATATGCTACCCAGAGTGAGGTGCCCACTGCCTTGCCTTCTGTACCCAGACACTCAGGAAGAGGAACCATCTGCCAAGAGAAACCAGCCAAGAGACAGATGCCAGCTTTTTAGCCTCCTGTCCCTGGGGAGCCACTCTATCCTTCCTTCTTCAGAGGTTTGCAGCTCCTCTGAGGCCTGCTGTCAGATCCTGAGGCTTTCCTTCCCCACTGTGAGAAGAGACTTGGGGAAACAGAGCCCAGATCTCAGTACTTCCCATGATCATATGAAAGGACGCCTAGTGCAGACTCCACTGGTGGCTGTTGTGAGGGGCCAGTGAAGGAAGGGGTGCAGATCCAGTTTAAAGCTGGAGCAGACACTGTAAGCTCTGTGCCTTCCATCTCCCTGTTTGCAGTCTGCTCTTGAAGAAAGCCGCTCCACTAACCAATTGACCAGGCCTTTCATTGCGACTTGCTCCCTGCCACCCCCTCCCACAACCAAATTCCAGCTTTCCTCATGCTTGCCTGGGAAAGTACTGTTTCTCTGTTTGTGCATATACCCTTCCCAGGATCCCACCTTGAGAATGGTATCCTTTGTGTTGTGCTTCAGGTTTTCTTTTCTGGAGTTTATTTACATGAATACCCAGGGCATAAGCAAGAGAGAAAGCTGTTTTTGTAAAGGGTCAGATTGTTACCAACTGCATAGGTTCTTTCCCTGTTTTACAGATAACCCACTAGTTGTGGTAGCTGGCAGGACATTACAATCAGTAGACAAGGAATGGGGGGGGGGTGGCGCTTGAGAAGGGAAGCCAAGTCACAAAAGGCATCTCATGGGCAGTCTGTGGCCTGTTTTCTGAGGGGTGTGGATTTTTCAATGAGAAGGGAGCAGATGTCCAGGAATGGGGTACTACCCCTTTCCTACTCTAATCTGGGCACAATCCAATCTGCCATGGCACTAGGGTCTGGTTATCATTGTAATAAGATTATCCTAAGCCAAACATCCTCTAATGGGGCCAATATAGTGCCCAAACCCTATCAGATTGTTTTGAAGTTCTCTGTAGTTGGAATATTGTAATTTTCAATTTCTGTTTTTAACTCTCACAAGCAGGCAGCATCTGTAAGCACTGTCAATGATTTTGGGGTTCAGATGACAGATTTCTGCTGTGTGAAAGGAACCTGAGGTGTGGCTGAAGTGGGTAGTGGGCCAGCTTTGGCCTGTGGTGTGTCCCCTGATGTAATAAGGAGGAGAAGGCCTATGCAGCCTGTGCATAGACCCAGCTGTTCCTGAGCCCCTTTAGCTCTATCTGAGCCAGAAAGTGTGGCAAACATCAGCTACATACCCAGGGCAGCTGGTGGACACCTTGGCACACTGGGCTGTCTCCTCTCCCGAGTCCTTTGCTGGGAATTTGAATTTATCCCATGTGGAAGATCTGGGAGGGGTCACAGTGATGGGGTGAGCAATGACAATAGCATTTTCATTGTCTCAGGGCTATTTGTTCTAGTCTCCATTCTCATTGCACGTCTCTCTTCCTTGGTGTGTCAGTGTTGGTATTGCTTAGGAAATGCCTTCTCTAGTGTGACTCCTGGATAGTAGCATTGGTATCATGCCTGTGCTTGTGGAAACACTGACTAAGGCCCAAACCAGACCCAAGGTGTTAGAGTCATGTTAATGAGATGTCCAGGGAAGGTATGTCCTAGAAGGTAGTCTTGTAATGGGGTACTATTGCTTAGGAAGTGCCTTCTCTAGTGTGACCCCTGGATAGTAGCATTGGTATCATGCCTGTGCTAGTGGAAACACTGACTCCCCAACCCAGACCTAGGGTGTCAGAATCATGTTAACGAGATGTCCAGAGAAGGTATGTCCTAGAGGTAGTCTTGTAGTGGGGTGCTAGGGGTCCAGGAAAGTCCTTGAACCCCAAACCCTAGGTTCATTTCTAATTTTAATCAAAGAATTGAGTAAAAAAGAAGACTGAGAAGGATAATTATTAAATTATTATATTTATTGAAGGAAGTACCGAGGCAAGGAAAGTTACTCACGTGGCTGGAGACCCCAAGTGGAGGGCCTGAAAAAACAAAACAAAACATGGAACAAGAAGAGAGAAAAGAAAATTCAAGGAGCTCCTGCCATATGAGGAGCTGGAGGGAATAAAGAACCCATGTGGAGAGTAAGGGCTAGGGGTCCTCCTGGCTCAACCCGCCTGGACCTGGGCCCCAGCTAAGGGAAAAACTCAATCACAGCTGGAAGTTCCCAAGTGGTCCGAGAGCCTGCCCTCCCCTTGCAAAGGTATTTATAACCTTATATTGGTGGGCTGTCTTCTGACTCAGGTGAACCAGAGGGACAGCTGGTTGGTTAGGGTTAGGGGCTGTCTCAGGAAGAGGTTAGCCTTGACACCAAGTTCCGAGGGCTGAACTCGACCAACCACAATGTTTAAATCCTATAAAAGACCTCCCTCCCAAGAGGTGTCCAGGTTATTTGTGGAAGAACAGATCTAGGGAACTAGGCAAGAGATAAGTCAGATCAACTTTGATTTTTAGCAAGTGCAAACTTTCCTACCTTTTTTTTACCTTCAGGGGTCCAGTCACCCTAATTGTACTCCACTGTCAGTCAGAGGAGTGAAGGTTTAAGGTATCTAGACCAGAGGATAGAGAAGGGCATTTCATTTCTTTTTTCTTTTTATTTTTGGTGTGCACATGTATGTGAAGGCCAGAGGTTGGCATTCAGTGTCTTCCTTAATTGTTCTCCAAGAACACATTGTGTTCTTTTGAGATAGGATCTTGCACTGAACCTGGAGCTCACTGATTTGGCTAATCTAATTCATCAGCAAGCCCTAGGGATCCTCTTGTGTCTGCCTCCCCAACATTGGGATTACAGGTGTGTGCTACTATGCCTGGCTTTTTTGTGGGTACAAAGGATTGAACTTGGGTCTTTGTTTATGCTTTTGCATCAAGCACTTTACCCACTGAGCTGTCTCTCCAACCTGAAAAGGATATTTCTTTTTTTTTTTTTTTTTTTTTTAGGGTCTCACTCTAGCTCAGGCTGACCTGGAATTCACTATGTAGTCTCAGGGTGGCCTCGAACTCAGGGTGATCCTCCTACCTCTGCCTCCCAAGTGCTGGGATTAAAGGCGTGCACCACCACGCCCAGCCTAGGATATTTCTTTTTTTAAAAAAATTTATTTATTTATCTGAGAGAGAGGCAGATAAAGAATGTATGTACCAGGGCCTCCAGCCACTGCAAATGAATTCCAGATGCATTGTTGACCTTGTGCATCTGGCAAGTCCCATGTTCCCTTAGTGCCTTAGTTTTCTTGTCTCTGATGGGAGATGCCTGTGACATAATGGTGAAAGCATTCCAGTATGAAGTGTCCTCTTTCATATTTTCAGGCTATGATGTGCTTCTGTCTACCCCTCTGTCACCTAAGGAGCACATTTCCAATCTTATTCATCTGTGACTCTTACCCCAACCCTCCTTGACTGCCAGGCTACAGTTTCATCCCAGCTGCCTGGTATGAGCACAGTGTAAATTGCTATAGGAAGTGGGGGTGGGGGAAGTTACAGGTGACAGAGGCATGTTCAGAGGAAAGCCTGAAGTCTCAGCATCCTAGAAACTGCTGTCTTCTACTGTATCTCTCTGGTCCAAAGTTTCAGTTTCAGGACTTTAATTACAGCAGGCTTTTAATTTAATAAAACAGTGGCCAGAGAGTCACTTGTTCATGTTGGGCATATGTAAATATGGAGCTGACTAGGAAGCACCTGTTCTCCCCATGGTTGAACATTGCAAGTTGCCTGGAGGTCCAAATTGTTCTGCACACCCTCTTCTCTGAGCCCCTCCCTCTGTAGATGCAGAGGAGGTCTGTGGATGTCTTTAGCCTGCTGTCCCAGTGGTCAGGCGGTTTGCCAGGCTGCCAGCTGCAGCACGGGTGGTGGGCCTCTGCCTGGGCACAAGGGCTGTAGCACAGGCTGGCGGTATCATTGATCTTTCATTCCTTCCTCCTGAGTGGTTTTCTGTATGAATTTTCCTCTGCTTTGAGGTGATGCCAGGGCCATTGTGCCCATCTGCCCTATCCCTGTAGTGGTTTAAGAATCTGAGTATCTTAAAGCACCTTTTCAAGAACCAGTCTAGATTTTAGTCCTTTCTGGGTCATCATGGAGCCTTTTGTCCTGGAATGATCCTTTCCTTCCTGGGCTTCTGTGTCTACATATATAAAACTGTAGCCCCAGGGCACAACTGCTTGGAGTCCCTGAGATACAAAATCCTTGTCACCAAGAGGGAGTTCAGTTAGTGGGATATGAGTGAACCAATGAAGGCACGTGATGTCCTCTATTTCACGTTCATACCTAGGGGATAAAAGGCATAGGTACTGTGGCTGGGTGTCAACAGCCTTTCCTTCCCACAGAGCTTACAACCTGTGGGCTGACACTTCACATCTCGCTGGCTACTCTCCTTGACCTAGCCAACTGTGCGAGCGTTTTAGCAGGTTCTTTGCATCTCTGGACAGAGACAGAGGTGGGTTTGCCCTAATGGCTTCTGTTCTTTCTAGCCATGTGTGATCTTTTACCTCCCTAAACAATGAGAAGAAAGTCGCTTTAGTTATTTTTTACCTTAATGAGATAGATCATGGTTAAGTTTGTGCTTTCCTTTCCATTTTGTGTAGTGTACGCCCTCTCTCTGGTTAGAAGAACCCCAATCCTGAGTGTAGCACTTGTGGTAGTGAGCAGTCCATGCTTCATAGGTGTTTGTGGCTAGAAGCCTGCCTTCTTCCTATAGGAGGCAAGCTGAGCACTTAACCCATGTTCTTAGTCCCCAAGTTTATTGCTGCTAAGTAACAGTCTTTTCTTAATATTCCATTTGCTCATCTCATATAACCAGAGAAACTACAATGTTTCCTGTTTAATTTTGTCCCCTTGATCTGCCAGGGATATTTTTTCTTGACATGTGGTCCAACCCTGATGTGTTGCTTTGACCCACAAAGTCCTAGTCTGTGAAGCCAAATGAGCATGTTGCTGAGCCTGGAATTGCCCTAATGAATCCTACCTAGTTTTGGAAACCTTTGGATCAGGCTGCTACATTGCTATGAATTTGCTTATGCCAGGAACTCCATAGGAGTGGAATAATCTGTGTTTGCCCAATTGTGGCTACTCATTTCACTCTTTTAGGGCTGGTGGTACAGCTGAGTAACATTCCATTATGTATACACTGCCTTCTGTTTATCTATGGACACTTAGACCCAGAAATAGTGAGAGGTCCTCAGAGATAAAGTGCTGGAGAAGGAAAGGAAATTAGGTATATAGCCTTTCCCTGCTCCTATAGTCTGTGAGTAGATGGCCACGTAACTACCTGCCTTTTAAATACTCTGTGATTTCAAGCATGTGTGTACCATGGCATGCATGTGCAATTCAGAGAACAGCCTCTGGTGTTGGTCCTTGCTTTGCCTTCCATCTTTGTTTGAAGCAAAGTCTTGCCATTGTGTATGCCAGGCTAGCTGACCTGTGAGCTTCTGGGGATTCTCCTGTCTCTGCTTCCCATCTCTCCATAGGAGAGCAGCCAGGATGTCTTGAGCAAACTCAGGATTGATGCTGACTCTAACTTTATTTTTATTTTAATATTTTATTTATTACAGAGAAGAGACAGAGAGAGAAAGGGCGTGCCAGGGCCTCTAGCCACTGCAAATGAACTCCAGACAGATGTGCCACCTTGTGCATCTGGCTTACATGGGTACTGGGAAATCGAACCTGGGTCCTTAGGCTTCACAGGCAAGCAAGCACCTTATATGATGAGCCATCTCTCCAGCCCTTATTTTTACTTTTTTTTTATTTGAGAGAGAGAGAGAGAGAGAGCAAGAGATACAGAAATCGGGGGGGGGGTAGAGGGAGAGAGAGAGAGAGAGAGAGAATATGGGCATGCCAGGGCCTCCAGCCACTGCAAACAAACTCCAGATGCATGTGCCCCCTTGTGCATCTGGCTTACGTGGGTCCTGGGGAGTCAAACCGGGATCCTTTGGCTTTACAGGCAAGTGCCTTAACCGCTAAGCCATCTCTCTAGCCTCTGACTCTAACTCATATGTGTTTATTTCTCCCTGCAAACTAAGGAGACTCCTCTTTCTCTCCCCTTCCACTCTTCTTTTCTGTATGCCATTATTTTCCATAGATCTTTATATGGAATTCAGTAAAAGCTTGTTAAATAAGTCAGCAATCTAGTAGTGCATAGAACATGATCTGGAAGACATTTTGTGTGTATGTTTGGGTTTATGCATGTGTGTTTGAGAAGCTAAAGGACAATTTCAGGTATCATTCTTTAGGAACCATTGTCTACTTTAAAAATATATTTATTTATTTGCAAGGAGAGAGAATATGAATGAATGAATGGGCACACCAGGGCCTCTTGCCACTGCAAATGAAATGAACTCCAGATGTATGTTCTAGTTTGTGCATCTGGCTTTACATGGGTACTGGGGAATCGAACTGTAGCCATAAAGCTTTGTAAGCAACTGCATAACCACGGAGCCATCTCTCCAGCCTGGTTTTTTTTTTTTTTTTTTTTTTTTTTTTTTTGAGATAAGGTCTTTCATTTGAGCTCACCAAGTAGTTTAGACTGGCTAGCCATTGAGCCCCAGAGATCAGAGCTGAGATGACAAGCACCTACCACCACACCCAGCATTTTCATGTGTGTACTGGGGATTAAATTCACAGGCTAGCACTTTTCCCACAGTTATCTCTCCAGCCCCTCTGGAAGACCTTTTTTTTCCCCTGAGGTAGGGCCTCACTCTGGCTCAGGCTGACCTGGAACTCGCTGTGTAGTCCCAGACTGGCCTCGACTCACAGAGATTCTCGTACATCTGCCTCCCAAGTGCTGGCATTCACTAGTGAAGCCTCCTTGGCATAGATTCTTTAACGTCTACTCTTCAGAGTGTCCCATTTCTTCTAGCCTGCTTCTCAGGGAACCTGCTCACCTCACTCTAGCTGTTCTTTGTAGGCATGAGGTTGTTATAGGATTCCTCTTTCCATCTTACCTAGCTTGTCTATCTGCCCTGTGATGTCCTCTTTTCTGACACTGGGAAGACAGGAGTTCAAAACTCACTGGCCAGTATCCCTGAGTGCTTATCCCAGCACCAGAAACTATGGATTTGATAGAAGGTGTAAGAGCTAGGCTGCCAGGGATTCTGTGGCTGAGTCTGGGTGATTTGAAGTACTTTGGTGTGTTTAAGGTGATTCATAATATAAATTCTTTTTTCTTTTCTTTTTTCTTTAGAGAGAGAGAGAGAAAGAAAGAATTGGTGCACCAGGACCTGAGCCACTGTAATTGCACTCCAGACACTTTCATCATGTAGTGGGCATGTGAGACCTTATGCTTGTCTCACCTTTGTGCATTTGCCGTACATGGGATCTGGAGAGTCAAAGATGGGTCCTTAGGCTTCACAGGCAAGCACCTTAACCATCTTAAGCCATCTCTCCAGCCCCATAATGTAAATTCTTTCTGTTTGCTAAGCAACATGTTTCTCTAAAATAATTCACCATAATTTCTTTTTTGAAAATCCAAGCTTTTGCATTAAAGCACAGTTTTCCTAAAGTTAATAACTGTTCTTTATGCAGTAGAAACAAATAGTATAACAATTAAATGAACCATAATAGTTCTAGCCATAGATTGTATGTAAGAAAACACTGTAGTCCTGGGTTGCCAGTAAGGGCATGTACACACTGCATATTTGGAGCTAGTGTGTAGGCTGGTAGCAGTGCTGCTTAAAAATAGAAGTGCCGACTTGATTTAAAGCCTCACCAATGCTCATTGCAGATGGTTGCATCACTGTCCTATTTTTGGTTCAGCTGGTTTAACTTTTGTCTTAAATAGAGTGTACAACATTATGTAGGTGGCTTTGTTCAAATTTTAACCCGTTTACCCTTATCATAGCAAAAAGCTGAGATTTTTGAAAAATAAACATAGAATTATGGGCTAGATACCTTGTTTGTGATGCTAGGGAACCAACCTATGGCTTCCTGCATCCTAGACACACCCTTTACCACTGAGCCATACCCCCTAGCCTAGATATTTTTATCATTGTCATTATAATTTCAGACCTTTTTCATTTTCTTGTGTGCTGATTGTTTCTTCACTTGAGCAGAGTGGATCATGTTTGTTTTGCTTATTTATCATTGTTCATTCTACCCTTAGGTTTTCAGATGTTTCTGTAGTGAGTGTGTACTTCCGTGGTGTTGAAATTTCTTGCAGTGAATAAACTTACACTTCCCTTTCTATCCTCCTCTATCATTCTTTACCATCTTCATCACAAATGGGTTTACCTCTTCTCATTCTGCCCTTTCACCACCCCAGTGCATCTTTACTGCTGATTCTGTAATATCGTCGCAGAATGGACAAAATTCATACCTCTTTTTCTTTTTTTAAGTTTTTTGTTTACTTTTATTTATTTATTTGAGAGCGACAGACAGAGAAAGAGGCAGAGAGAGAGAGAGAGAGAGAAAGAGAGAATGGGCACGCCAGGGCCTCCAGCCACTGCAAACGAACTCCAGATGTGTGCGTCCCCTTGTGCATCTGGCTAACGTGGGTCCTGGGGAATGGAGCCTTGAATCTGGGTCCTTAGGCTTCATAGGCAAGCGCTTAACTGCTAAGCTATCTCTCCAGCCCTCATACCTCTTTTTCTTAAAGAGCTTTTGTCACTGCCTTTCCTAGAGTTAACAGTTCTGAGTGTTGTGGCTCTAGGTTGCAAGCCTTTGGATGTGCTGGATCTCATTGGTCTTTAAAGTCTGAATACAACTTCTTGAACGTGGTGTTTAGTTTAGTAACTGGTTGATTAAGTTGAACTGAGTTAATTGAGTAGATGTAAGTAGGATTGAAGTACAGTACTCTCCATATCATATGTATGCTTTGGTCAGCGACCTGCATGGTTTATGTCAGGAGTCAGGAAATCTGGTTCCTGTGTTGTCAGATGATAACATACTGTGAGGAGTAAAAAGCATATCTAGAACCCAGTCTGTCTTTTGCTTCTAGAAAGCAATGGAAGGGTATTTTCTTTAAATATCTTTAAAATTTTTATTATTATTGTTATTTAATTTTTGCATGCATGTGGGTGTTTATGTGTGTGGGTATAGGTATGTTGTAGTGTCTATGTGGCATATGCACATATATGTGCCCTTGTGACACCCCCCCCCGATACTCATCTGCAACAAGGGTTGCTCACCTGCAGTGGCTGGAGTGGCACATCAGGTGTCTAGCTCCATTGCTTTTCTGCCTGGTCTTGGTTTTGAACCAGAATCTCCTTTTACTGATTCCAGAGCTTCGGGGACTCCACTGAGTCTTGGTTCTCTGCTCCCTTGCAGGACTGAGGTTTCAGGTGCACATGGACATGCCCAGCTGTTTTATTTGGGATCTGGAGATTTGAGCTCATTCTCAGGCTTTCATGCTTATATAAGAAGCATGCTTAACTACTGAGCCATGTCTTCAGCCATGGAAGGATATTTTATATTAGGACATCCATCTTTCATCCTTCAATTGGTCTGATTCTCAAACATCATAATAGTGCCCCACATGAATGGGTTCCATGGACTTTTATACCAATTTCTTTGGGGATTCCTTGTCCAACCTGGAAAAGAAGATGCTCAGACATAGAATTTACACCCCCATACCCATCCTTTCAAAATCAGACTTCCCTTGGGATACTGATGAATCTTTCACAAGTCCAGCATATAGAGTATGCCCTGAAACAGCAGATTGTCAGTGTCTGCTCACAATCCAAGAACAGTAAGTAGAGAGGGCATTTAACTTCACTTTCCAGATTCAGGTTAGACTCCTGTTCAGTGTCTGAAGGAAAAGGCTTTTATTTACAGTCCTCTGGGACCTTCACAGCAGGTCTGCTGGACAGATAGCTATTTTTATCACTGAATCACAGTTGAGAGAATGGGAAGTCGAGAAGTTTAATGTCTTGCATTCAAAGTCACTCAGTCTTTCAAATGATAGTCTTCTCTAATTTTAAAGACCATCAGATGTATTCCAACCTAGAGATACTTTCTCCCCAGGCAGCTTTTAAAGCTAGGCTGCTTGTTCTGAGGCTATTTAGATCAACTTTCAAGCAGCCCCTTTAGATTATCTGCAGAGGCCTGTGGAAATATTTGGAAGAGGCTGCCTGAGGAGTCTGAGCTGTAACCCTATAAGGGAAAATATGCACAGGCCTTGCTTGGATATCAGCCCCTTTGGTGCCATGCCCCACACATGCTGGATCCCCAAACATGTTTCTGAGCATGTAGAGAGGGGCCCAGGCCAGGTGTAATCAACTGCCACAGAATGAATGTGTCTGATCTGGCTCTGCAACTTTTTAGAGATCTCCCAAAAGACATAGCCACTCATGTTATTAAGGGCAATGTATTGTCCCTGTCATTTTCTCTTTAAGATCAATCTCAGGGGTCTTTTTTGTTATAGAGAACTAGAAACACAAGTGAATTGATTCACATACACATATTGAGTGTTTGTTAGGCATTATGCTAGATATACCAGTAGAGAGAAGTCAAACCGTGGTCCCTGTCTAGAAACTGCATACTGTCAAGGGGAAGAGATAGAAGCCCCTCGGCACAGTTTCAAGTGAAAATGTGAAGAGGACGGACTAGAGGTGGTGACCACTCATCCTAGTCCTGCAGGGTTGTCAGGGAAAGGGAGCCAGGTATGTTGTGGCTGTGGTGTGTTTTCATTAGGGATAAGACATGACACAGTAGGCAGTAATTAGCAACATGTCTGTGAGCAGAGCAGGCAGGCTGGACACAAGGTGGGAACCTGAGTTCCCAGGCACGAATGCAAAGACATGAATCTGGGACAGTTAGCCAGTGAATTAGGATTCTGACATGGGGTCTGGAGAAGTCATTGGAAAGAAGATCCTAAGGGGTGAGAGTTTCTGACTGCAGGTTGGTCTTAAAGCTTTTGTAATTAGAGCCTCGAATCCTGTAGAGGCCCTCATCCAACAGGGTGAGATGGGCTCTGGAACAAAGTTCTTTAGTGTGCTGTTTTTAGTTGGGAAAAGGTCTGACTAGGGCCCAGCCTTCTAGAGGCAGCACGGAGAGTAGATGTGATTTCCAGCTGCTTAGTGAGGTTTAGAGCAGGAGTGCTTTGTGTCAGTCTGTGCTGGGATGCAGGAGTGCATTCACATGTATCCTCTAGCAGCTCTGCCCTTTTCTACATGGTCTCACTGATGCTGAGGTTATGAAAGGATTGATTTCACTTACTCTTTCTTCTGCTACTTGAATGTTTTCATTTTTAATATTCGGATTCTTAAATATCTCTTTTTCTTGGTATATTATATACATTTACATACTCGATTTTCTTTTTAAATTTTTCCTACAAGTTGCACTGACTTTGAGCTATTAACAACCATCTTTCTCATTGATTTTTGAGCCAGTGACTTAAGTTTTTTTTATAAACAACCTCCATCCATACAGACATCATGATCATAAACCTCTTTCACCACCATCCTTTGCCCCTTCTGAATCCCACCATTACTGAATTCCTTCTTTCCAACCAGTCTCTCTTCTATTTTGATGTCATAATTTTTTCCCTCTTATTATGCAGGTAGCATCAGCCACTGTGAGGTCATGAATACCATGGCCACTTTGACACTTTATATCATATGCTGTTGTTTCCATATGTATTTGAGTATTTCTGGATTTTCTCTTCTGTCATATTGATCTGACTGGGAATTTATATGTGATATCACAGAATTTTGATGATAGATTACATTTTAATAGAGCAAAGGGTATGTGACTGCGCAGCCTGGGCTTTTTAAGGAAGAGTAGATGATGGTGACAGGGTAGAGGAATATCTGAGGAAGGGAGTGGGTCATCGTGGGCAGAGGATCAGGGATGGCTTCATCTAGTGGTGGGATGGGACTGTAATCTAGAGTGTTGGTAGAAGCTGGAGGAAGGGGAGGAGCCAGGCCGGTGACCCTGGGGGACATGATGATGACCCTAACTTAAGTGGAAGCAATGTCAAGAACTCATGGATTAGAAGGCTGTGGAGGCTGCTGGGTAGAATGCCAATTGAGAAGGCACTCCTGACAGTACAGAAAGAGGGCACTGGGGAATCGGAAGAGGCAGGTGCTGTGGACTAGGTAATGGGAAGCCACAGAGGTCTAGGTTCTGAAGTTTCTGTACTCCAAAATTGGCAACTGGAAATTTCTTGCAGGCTTTCTTCTAAGGTAAAATTGAGGCTGTCCTGCTCTGGGCCCAGGAGACTGTGTCAGATCATTTCATGTGGATCATTTAGCCACTCTTGATGTTACCACATCTGAGCCAGGCAGATCTTCCAGATGTAGACACGTACCATCGGGCAGCATGCAAGCATCACGCCTGCTCGTGTCACTCCTGACCTAATCTGAGGAGATACTCTGGGAGTGTTTGGTGCCTGTCAGGCTCTCACAGTGGCAGTACAGACTTTCCAAACTTCTTATTTCCACTTGAAATCTCAAATTTTGTCTTTAATTAAGAAAAAGTATCAGTTGTTTACCTTGCAGTGATAAGTGCACTTTGGTCATTTCTGAAAATACACCTGAAAACTGCTCAAGTATAGTTGTAGCTGAGAGATAGCATGAAAGTGGTCCTTAGTTCCAGAACTGCAAATGAGAGAATGAATGCATGAATGAATGGCTTAGCTGGCCCAGCATTCTTTCTTTCAAGTATATGAAATAATGCTGCATGAAAGAAGTGGCATAAGGTGTCTCCCAGCTCAGTCACTCCTCTAGATGGAAAGCATGGCTCTGTGCAGAAATGCTTCTTAAGGGTGGAGATAATGAAAGTAATGATTTTTACTGTCTTATTAGTATCAAGGGCATATGAAGGACACTCTCAACTGTGTAGGACTTCACTAGTGTGGCTTGGTACCACTGCTATAGTGTATGTCACTATGCAAGCATCAGTATAGCAGCAGCAGAAGTGGGGTCTCAGTATTATGAAAATTGTGGGGTTGCAGATCCCTGAAAGGGTTTTGGGGACTCCTAGAGGCTCACATCATCAATTTGAAATTGCTGGTTCAAGCCCATGTTCCAGTCTTGTGCAAAATACCTTCTGTCACTCCTAGAGAGATGCATGGAGGGAGGTCAGCTCTTGAACTTGTACTTTTCGTGCCTGGGTATTGAGTGTCCTTGTGTGTAAATGTTCTCCTGTCAATCTAACCATGGAGGCGCATCCTGCAGCAGCAGAGTGTTGGTGTTGAGCTTCTGAGTTTATATACTGGTGGTTATTTGAAAACTGGCAACTTAAATTCTGATCTGCTTCACATGGAAATTTAGCATCACACACTGAAACCAAATGCTGATGTCAAGCCTTTGGGTTATGACACTGTTTGTTGGCAGTTTGTCTCCCAGCTGAATTTTGCTTCTGCAGAGAGATTGAAGCAGCAGTGCCTTTGTTGAGATGATACATGAGCCTTCAGTGGACCTGGTCTGGAAAAGTTGCTTTTTATGCTAGATTTTTTTTGTTTTTGAGTCTCACTGTAACCCAGGCTAACCTGGAATTCACTGGCCTCCAGTTCACAGCAATCTCCTACCTCTGCCCCCTCCCTCCCCAGGGCTGGGATTAAAGGTGTGTACCATCACATCTGGCCATGCTAGAATTCTTTACTTAATGATCAGGGTAAAAGTGAAATGCCTCAAGTAGAGCTGAGATTGACATATAATAATGGCAAGCTGACAACCCTAATAATGCCTTTCTTCCTCTTTCCTTTGTTTTCAGCAATGGAAGAGCTGATAGTTGAACTTCGCCTCTTTCTTGAGCTCTTAGACCATGAATATCTTACATCAACTGTCAGAGAGAAAAAGGCGGTACTTACCAACATCCTAATGAGGATACAGGCGTCCAAAGGTGAGACATTTGGATAGCCAGTCTTTCTTCTTCCAGTCCTTTGGCTTCTAACCCCTCTTTCATTCCACCTTATTTCTAACACATAGTCATCTGCTTATTGAATTGTGAAGTTATTTCTTTATCAGCTTTTCATTGAAGGTCTGGACTTGTGCCAGGTGCTGTTAACCTCTAGGTTGTAGATAGAAAAACTCCTTTAGGAGTTAAAAGAGTGTTGAGCCTCCAGAGCAACCTGGCCTTAACTCGAAGAACCCAGAGCCTAGCATGTACCCAGGCACACAGCTCTACTGGATGGAGAGTGTAGGAGACTGCTTGTTGGATTTGCATGCTCTCCCTTCCAGGAGGCTCGCCCAGAGCACACTCTTCCTCTGCAACAAAATGCAGCACCCTGTGTGCTGCACGCAGTGTTGCTGTTCAGGGAAGCAGCTTGGCAGCCCAGTGCCATAGTTTTTTTCTTGGGCTGGCCATGTAGACATCCTCTACCCACCTGTGATGCACTAGACTTCCAGATTTGCAGGAAAGCGGGTATTCTACATAAGCCACCCTGTGCAAACTGCACAATCCGCATACTAACCTTACTAATTAAGGAATGGTGGGAGTACTTCTGAAACACCACCCCTAGATGTAAGCTGGCCCCTCTTCAGCTAGCAGCTCAGCCTGCTATATGGACTCCTTTATGTACACTGGATAAGACAGAAAAGCAGGACTAAAGAGGCCTGTAAGAATTGCTATAGAGAGTACTCTTAGAAGAATGCTAAAGAGGAGATTTAAGCCAGGTTAGCCAGAGGCAGATTGGATGCAAGACAGCCTGGGAGGAGGTTCTCTTGCTCCCTTGTGATATGTCTTCCGACTTTCCACTCAGAAATTCAACTCTTTAATTCTTTAAAAATCCATCCGTTGATTTCTAGTTTTGCTAAGTAGTTTCCTTTCTTCTTCCCTCACCATTCCTAATACCCAGTCGTGTCCTGTGTAGTCTTACCATAGATTCTTCACACGTAGAGAATGATGATACCTACTTTACAGGATTGTGGCAAAGAATCAGAGAGAATAAATATTTGCAGAGTATTCTGTGTGGAGCTTGGGAAAAGCTAACTCTTGGTAGTCTCTTCCTCCTCCTCACTCAGCTCTGTGGTTTTGGTTCATTTTTGCAGGCTTTGAAGTGAAGGACCATGCTCAGAAGCCAGAGACCAGCAGCCTGCCGGCCCCACCTCAGATGCCTCTGCCAGAGATCCCTCAGCCATGGCTGGTGAGTACCCATGCTGGAAGACTGTTCTGGAGAGTGAGGGGCCTCCTTTTGCTTGAGGTGCTCCTTGCTACTTCTAGTACCCAGAAACTGCCACTAGCAACTGGTTTGCAGTTACCTTTTCGTTGTTGGGATGAACAGGAAGCTGGCATTTCTTTGAAGACTGATAGAAATACAGGTTCTTGTAAATTTGCTCCTAAATTAGATTAATGTTAAAAACAAAATCAGAGGATTTGGCAGGAAAAATAATGTCAGTAGGGCCTGAAGGTTTGGCCCTTAGTTTAAGCTGATTCTTAGAGCCTTAGGCTGAGACTTGAGTATTAATTGCTGTGCTTTATGGGTTAAGTATTGTTTTGTTCAAGAGAGAGAAATATGAACATATTCACAAATGTGTATTTTGATTTTATACATTTATAATTTGTCCAGGGCTCTAACTTTTTTGCCATTTCCCCAATGTTGTCCTATGTGGCTCCTCAGGAGCATTTGGCATTTCCTGAGTTTTGTTATTCTCTAAGTAGTTTAATCAGAGTAAGGGCAAATGGGTTACTTAGTTATTCTCTTTCTATATTTGCTTTTAGAGTGAAGCATCTTCTTCTATCTCTGCTAGTATGTGAACTGGGGAAGACAGGATCATGTCTTGTTCATCTGTGTCCACCTTGGCTCTAGTGTAGTGAGTAGTGTCTAGTGAGCTCTCAGGAATGACTACTAGAGCCAGGCAAAGAGGAAATGAGCACTCACTGAGCTCCTACCACAGGCCATACTTGGTATTTCTTCACCAAAGCAGTGTGGTGGTTTGAATGCAAATGTATGTCCCCCATAGCCTCGGGTATGTTTTGATTAAGATTAAGCTTCCTCCTTAAGTCTCTAGTAGGCAGAGCCCTGCTAGCAGTGTGTCACTGAAAGTGGATCCTGAGTCCAGCCCTACTACATACGTGGAAAGCAAGTTGGAACTCTGGTTTGTTGTGCTTGGTGTTGGTTTTTCTCTCATGTGTAGTGGAAGTAAGCCAGCTTCTTCCTCCATGATGGAGCTTCCCCTGGAATCTATAAGCTTGAAATAAACTCTTTCCTCCCATAAGCTGTTTCTGATCAGATGTTTGTCCCAACAATGAAAAAGCAACTGCAAAAAGCACCCCTTATCCACAGGGGGTGCTCAAGCCTTGCATAGTGCCATGCTTTTCTCAGGCTACACTTTTCTATCATAAATACCTGTGGTAAAGTTTAATTTATGATTGAATACAATGAGATGTTAGTAGCAATAATAATGGAGTATAATGATATTCTGTAATGTTATTTAAAATTTAGGAGTTATTTTTATAGCTTTCTACTTAATGTTTTTGATGGACTACAGGTAACTAAAACTGTGGAAAGTGAGACCACATATGGGGGACAGCTCTTATTGCATTTAATACTCATAATATGGCTTTAAAAATATTCCCCAAGGGCTGAAGACATGGTTTAGCAGTTAAGATGCTTATGTGCAAAGCCTAAGGACCCAGGTTTGATTCCTCAGTACCATGTAAGCCAGATGCACAAGGTGGCACATGCTACTGGAGTTTGTAGTGGCTAGAGGACCTGGTGTGCCCATTCTCTCTCTCTCTCTCTCGCCACACCCTCTCAAATAAATAAATAAATAAAATATTTTTTTAAATTCTCCCAAACATTTATAGTTTTCCAGAAATAGAAATTAAAGTTCGGTGAAGGTGTGTGATTTGCTAAAGCCTATTTGGTATGCAGACAAAGCATCTTTGACACATTTGGTGGGAGGCAGGACGTTTGTGCAATGTAGGCATGGCCCACATTGGGCCTGGTGCCTGTTCCCTTAATGGCCTCCTTGGAAGACAGGAGGGCAACACAGCACAGGCACAGAAGGGAGGCTGCCTCTGTTCACAAGCATACTTGTGAGGCTGACTTTAGGAGTTCATTTCTCCAAGGAGTAGAACATCATTATACATAGGGTAGGAGCATAAGGAGACTAAAGGCTCAGCATGTTTGCCGGGTTTAGCTATGTGCTGCATGCAGAGCCTGTGCACGCCATTGCCCTTAGAGCAGTGCTCTTTAAGCACTCATGTCCACACAGATTACTGAAAATCTCTTGCATTTCTTAATAAGATTACTATAGAAAATATGGACAAAACAAAAGTGATGTTAAGTCAAAGTCGTATCTGTTCCCTTCTCCCCAACAGAACCACTGTTTCTGTTAGCACATCTTTTTCTAGTCTGTGCTCTCCACTTGTTCTGTTCACTATAGGGCCATTAGCTTGAGTGGCTATTGAGCTCTTGCTGGTCAGTCTAATTGAGAGGTGATGTAAGTTTAAATACACCCAGTGTGTGAAGAATTAGCATGAAAAAATAATCTAAAACATCTTAATAGTAACTATTGCATCAATGACATGTTGAATTATGCTATTTAAGATGTATTGAGTTAAGGAAGATAAAAATAGGGCCAGGGTATACCTTGGTGGTAGAGTGTGTGCCTGGCTTGAGCAAGGCCCTGAGTTCACCCACAGCACCATGAATATACTGAAGAAGACACATAGTATGCATCACTTGTTGACAAGGGCACAACCCAAGAAATGCATCATTTATCATGTATTGTTGTGTAAACACCACAGAGTGTGCCTCATGATATCATAACATATTTATATATAATATCATGTATATTTATATTATTATATGCATTATGTTACATATATGGCTTGTGGCTCCAAGGTCCGTGATGAATCCGATGACACAAAATTCAATGAAGCACACAGAGGGAACATCAGAGATGGGGCTGCTGTTAGCTCAGTGCATGAAACTGTTCTACACACAGTAAGATTTTTATTTTTTTGAGGTAGGGTATTGCTCTAGACCAGGCTGACTTAGAATTTACTATGTAATTTCAGGCTGGCCTTGAACTCAAAGCAATCCTCCTACCGAGTGAGTGCTGGAATTCAAGGTGTGTGCTGCCACACCTGGCTTAAAAAATAACAACAACAACAACAACAACAACAAAAAAAAAAACATGTCCAAGAAAGGGGCTTTAGAGATGGCTCAGTAGTTAAAGGTACTTACTTGCAAGCCTACCAGCCCAAGTTGGACTCCTCAGCACCCACATAAAGCCTATGGTAATGGAAAGTGGAGCCAGGAGAATGTAGAAGCTTGTGTGGGGGCCACTTAAACTGGTGTACATGACATGAAGTAACAAAACAGAACAACAAGGTAGACTATCTCAAGCAAGGTAGAGGAAGACGACTAATGCCCCTACCCTGAAGTTGTCCACACACCTCCACATATGTGCCTAGCATACACACACATCCTCACACATATATGTGACATACATATGCACACGTACGTACATACACACATATACATATCATATTAATTAGTCTAACTGCCTACTCTGGCAGCCCCACAGGGCCAGCATACCCAGGTGTGCTGAGCTGAGGAAGAAGCAAGAAGCTACTGCTGGGGAGTGTTGCTTATATCCATTTTGAGTCAGACTGGATCAGAAGCTGGTCTTAGCCCTGGCAAGTTGGTATCTCCTTGGGCCTGTATCCTTGGCTCACTAGCTATAAAAAAAGTGGGGGACTTATGGCTAAGATGGCAGTGTAGTAGCCATGCCAAAGTAGCCTAAGGGGAGGAAGAAGCAGAAAAACAGCAAAATACACTCTTCTGCTGAAAAGTGAAGATATACAAGGAATTATCAACCACAGCAGAGAAAGAAGAAAGACCCAGAACTTCTAGCAAGCAGGAGGCACAAAAGTGGCTCCTGTCTTGGCACCAGCAGCCCCAATCCGTATGCCTACCTGGTCCAGTACAGCACAGAGCCACAGGAGGATAAGCTAGGTGAAAGAATTTTGCACTTACATCAGCCTCATTGCAAAGTCAACAAACCTGGAGGGGAAGATAGCAGGGACCAGCTGAACAGCTGCTAAAGGAGGTCATAAACTGGAGCAGCTGAGCAGATCTGGTACAACTCCAGACGCCCTTCTCAACCTCCCTTACTCCACCAGTACTGTGAACCACCGGAGAACTTACCCAACCCCAGCCACACAGCCTCCAGCACAGCTGATCAGAACACCAGATCTAGAGACCCGAGCAACCTAACTGAATCCACAGTGCAACAGAGAGGGACCAAGGTGGGCAGTCAGCATTGGTGAGATTGGAAGCCATTCCAAAAGGTAACAAAGCCTACTTATACAAAGCCAGGTACATAGGCCTGCACTGGAAGTGCTAATCTCACCTTCCATGTCAGGGCAGGTTATGTGTTAGATTTGGTTGGTTGGCTTTACCATTCTCAAATAAGCTGTATTTTGGTGTTGACT
Organism: Dipus sagitta; assembly: GCA_036346955.1. Taxonomy (NCBI): domain Eukaryota; kingdom Metazoa; phylum Chordata; class Mammalia; order Rodentia; family Dipodidae; genus Dipus; species Dipus sagitta. Next base: position 1,453,801 of record CM070781.1, on the reverse strand, counting down.
CTTGTTGCCTTTGACATTTCCTTATTTATGGGGCCTTTGTCTTTCTGACATTATCGGGGGCAGGGTCTCACTTGGCCCCAGGATTACATAGACTACAGACCAGAAATCTCAGCTTTCCAATTGAAAGGACTAAGGGTATGGGGCAACCTAAGGGGCTTTGACTTTATTAGACTGTTTTACTCCCCACTCTGTCATGGTTTTGATTGAATTGTATATCGTTCAGTTGAATTTTAGAATGTGTCTGTATTTTGGTTCACCCAACCTACTAGAATACCTGTATAGTAGGCAAACTCAATACCTAGGGTCACTTCTGCTGTTACTCTGGGAGTGATATAACAGCCACACCTGGCAACTTAAACTCCTGAAGATATATAAAGTTCGATGTACATATCTAAGAACACTGCAGATAAGTAGAAAACATAAGCATCAAATTAACTCAAGATGCAAAAATCTCTACATTATGATAAGAAACACAAAAAATCAAGACAATACAATTCCACCAAAAATTATAAACCATCAGAAATGACCTACAGTGACACTCACTTAGGTGAAATACCTGACAAAGATTTCACAAGATAATTATATCTGTGCTCAAATAAGAAATCAAAAGAATCAAAAAGAAAACAAACTCCTGAAGGAATACCAAGAGAACACAAGAAACCAACTTAATGAAATAAATAGGTCAATACAAAATATGAGTAAGGAAATAGAAATAATGAAAAATAGCAAATAGAAATACTAGAAATGAAAAACTGAGTAAGTCAAATAGAAAACTCTTGTAGAAAGTTTCGCCAGTAGAATGAATCAAGGAGAGGACAGAATATCTAAACTAGAAGACCAGGTGGCAGAGCTAATACGGTTCAACAAAGAGAAAGACAAACTAATAGGAAGGTATGGATAGGAATTTCAAGACATTTGGGACACTATGAAGAAATTAAACATGAATTCAGGGTGTAGTTGAAAGAGAAGAATTTCACTTTTTTTTTGTATTTTCAACAAAATCATAGAAAAAAAATTTCCTCAATTAGGGAAAGTGATGCCAGTATAGATACAGGAAGCCTTTAGAACTCCAAACAGACAAAATCAGGAAAGGATCTCTCACTACCATATTATAACTAAACCACCAAATACACAAACCAAAGAAAATATACTAAAAGCAGTTTAAAAAGTCAAGTCACATATATATGTGATGGCAAGCCCATCAAGATAACAGCAGATCACTCAACACAAACTTTAAAAGCCAGAAGGGCTAGGAATGATGTATTCCAAGTTCTGAAAGATAACTACTGTTAACCAATATTACCTTATCCAGCATAGCTATCCATCCAAATTGACGGAGAAATAAGGACATTCCACAACAAAAGCAGGCTGAAGGAATATGTGTACACTAAACCAGCTCTACAGAAAGTACTTGAATGTGTACTATGTGCTGAGGAGAAAGAAAAGCACACATATAAGGAACCAGTATAAAATAAACCACACTCAAATAGTAGTTAATACAAAAGAGTAAAGTAAAAACAGGAAGAACTAAAAAACCAGAAGAATGACAAGAATAAATGCACAGCTTTCATTAATAACTCAATATCAACAGCCTCAATGCCCCAACCAAAAGACATAGGTTTGCAGACTGGGTTAAAAAGCAGGATCCTTCTATTTGTTTCCTCCAAGAAACCCACATTTCCATAAAAGACGGTCACTATTTTAAGGTGAAAGGATGGAAAATGGTGTTTCAAGCAAATGGTCCTAGAAAACAAGCAGGTGTTGTTATCCTAATATATGACAGGGTAGACTTAAAACAGCATTAGTTAGGAAAGATAAAGGAGGTCACTTTTTATTGATTAAAGGAACACTCCAACAGGAGGACATTACAGTTCTAAACATATATGGGGGCTCCCAATTTCATCAAACAAACACTACTAGAATTAAGGTCACAGGTAACACCAGACACAATTGAAGTGGGTAACTTCAATACTCCACTTTCATCAAATGACAGGTCATACCAGCAAAAAATAAACAGAGAAGCATCTGGATTAAATGAGGTCATAGAACAAAGGGACCTAACACATATCTATCTACAGAACATTTCATCCAAATGCTATAGAATATACATTCTTTTCAGCGGCATGTGGAGCATTTTCTAAAATAGACCATATACTAGGACACAAAGCAAATCTTAACAAATACAGGAAAATTGAAATAATTCCTTGCACTCTATCTAATCACAATGGGATTAAACTACAAATCAATAGCAAGAAAAGCTATAGAGAATACACAAAACCATGGAAACTAAACAGTACACTACTAAATGGTGTCAATGAGGAAATCAAGAAGGAAAGTAAAAAACTCATAGAATCAAATGATAATGAGAATACAACATACCAAAACCTTTGGGACGCAATGAAGGCACTCCCAAGAGGGAAAGTATAGCTTTTAAGTGCCTATATTAAGAATTAGAAACATTGCAAGTAAAGAACTTAATGCTTCACGTGGATGAAAAAAGAACAAGGCAAACCAAAAAATGAATAAATGGGAGAAAATAATAAAGATTAAAATAATAATAAAAATTAATAAAATAGAAACAAAAATACAAAGAATCAGTGAAACAAAGCATTGGTACTTTGAAAGGATTGGTTGATAAACCCTTAGCAAATATAACTAAAAGAAAGAGAGGAGAGACAAAAATTAATAAAATTAGAGATGAAAAAGGCACCATTACAACAGATACCAAAGAAATTTAGAAAATCATAAGGACATACTTTAAGAACATATATTTACTAACTTTGAAATCTGAAAGAAATGAATGATTTCCTAGATGTATATGACCTAACAAAATTAAATCAACATGAGACTAACTATTTAAATAGACTTATAACAAGTAGAGAGATCAAAGCAGTAATGAAAAGTCTCCCAACTAAAAAAGTCCAGACCCAGATCGATTCATTGGTGAACTTTACCAGAGCTTCATGGAAGAACTAACACCAATGCTTCTCAAACTTTTCCATAAAATTGAAAAGGAAGGAATCCTACCAAACTCCTTCTATGAAGCCAACATTACCCTGATATCAAAACCAGACAAAGACAGAACAAAAAAATAAAATTATAGGCCAATCTCCCTCATGAACATAGATGTAAAAATTCTCAACAAAATATTGGCAAACAGAATACAAGAATATATCAAAAGGGTCATTCACCCCTACCAAGTAGGCTTTATCCTAGAGATGCAGATGTTTATTTCGATTTTCTTTTTTGAACCTGTGGTCCTTTGTGACTGTATGCTATGTGTTGTATTTCATTATTATGTTTCAGATCTGGGAGTCTCTCAGGATTGAGGAAGGAGGCTGGTACAGTAGAAGCAGCCAGTAGTTATGGGCATAGGGACTTGACTGCTCTTATGTAGCTCTAGAGCATCCCACCTAGCCCACCCTGGACTGTGCATCCTCCTGGGCCAGCTGAGGGACAGAGTGACCAAGAGTCTTCATTGCTGGATCAGTACTTTTCAGTGTTTGAGTGATCATGTCATTTTATAGATTTCCCTTCAAATTCAGCCTTTGGCTACCAAATAGCCTTGACAGATTGGCCTGGCCTGTGTTATATGAGAAACCTCCTAGTCCTGTAAGAGTTGGTTAGTCAAAAATATTGAGTAAAATTTAAAGGTTTTTTTTTAAACATAAGCTTTAAATATTTTAAGCTTTTTTGTTTTTGTTTTTGATTTTTTGAGGTAGGGTCTTGCTCTAGCCCACACTGACCTAGAATTCACTATGCAGTTTCAAGATGGCCTCGAACTCACGGCGATCCTCCTACCTCTGCTTCCTGAGTGCTGGGATTAAAGGTATGCACCACCACACCTGGTTTATTTTAATCTTTTAAAAAATATAAGCTTTAAATATTTTAAGCTTGCTGGGTATGGTGGCTGACATCTATAATCTCAGCACTTAGGAAGCTGAAGAAGAGGATCTCTATGGGTTCAAGACCAGCTTGGTCTACATAGTGAGTTCTAAGGTCAGCCAGGGTAACACAGTGAAACCCTGCCTAAACTAACTAAGTAACTAACTTAGTTACTTTTGGGTAATAGTTTGACCAATGAGTAATTTTTCCCTTTGATGCCTTGTACATGAGGATCAAGATGATTTTGCCTTCCACATACAAGTGATGCTGTCACTTGCTGCAAACTGTTTTTCCATGTAGGATGAAGATGTATTCTACAACTATGGGCTGCCCATTGGATTCTTCCTAGTCCATCTGTGTACATGATTACACTGTTAATAATCGCCGCTTTTATAACTAGGACTCTGTCATCTGTGACAGTCTGGATTGCCACTGCCTGCAGAGGCCCATGTATTAACAGCTTGGTCCCCAGGGTAGCTTACTTGGAAGAAGTTGCAGACCTTTTGAAGAGGGCCTGGTGTGAAATCCTTAGGTTATTGGACATATGCCCCCAGAGGGGTTGTGGGACCCTCCACTCTTCCACCCTCTCTGTCTGGCCTTCTGTATTTTTCCCCTCCATTGTCATCCACCATTCCACCAGAGGCCTACCAGCTGTGGTCCACCTGATGTAGACTGGATCCTCTAAAGCTGTGATCCAGCATCAGTATAGATCTTTTCTTTCTTTTAAAACTTTTCTGTTATAGTTACTTGTCTCAAGAGTTAAGTGTTTCGTTATAGTGATAGGAAGCAAACTAACGCAGAATCTTTAAAGTTTTATGAATGCTGCTATCTTCATTGACTTGTCCATACTCAGTGAATGTTGGGTCTCCCCCCTCAGTTTGGCTTGACTCACACTTTCTAGAGCATCTCAGAAAATTTTCAACTCTTCTTTTATATTCTTTTTTTCTTGGCTTACTTATGTAATGGTGAAAATAAATGGTTAGAATTAAAGAAGATGTAAGGAAAGAAGCTGACTTATTAACGTACAGCCACCTGGAGGTTTGTAGACCCTGAGATGAGTCTGCTGTCCATGAGTGCTTAGCACTGTATGTCCATCAGTCCAGGTGTTTTCAAAAAGGACTATGGACTTGTGTCAACCTAGTGAATCAGTTCAGTAGTTGGCAGAGACAGCTCTAGTACATTTTATGAGGTGTGTGTGTTTAAATGAAACAAGAACTCTCTCTGTAATACCAAGCTGGCCTGTAACTTGTGATCCTCCTTCCTCCACCTCCTGAGTTCTGGAATTATAGGCCTATACCGCCATTTCTGGCATTCTGAGGATTTTTAGTGTATACAGAATATGGCAGGTGATCTAGTCATTCAGTGAGCCAGTTTGCCATGGCTGGACCAGCTTTTGGACAGTGGCCATTTGCTCCTGGCAGATTGGCTTTGGGGGAGAATTTACTTCTTGTGGGGCTGGGATAAGGGTGGAATGGAGTGGAGTGAGACTGTGCTGGAGAGAAAGTCCCTCAAATGAGCCATGTGCCAAAAGTGAGCCAGATAAATAGTGGGAGCCATGCAGATACACCTGTAATACAGAGGAGACTACAGTGGCAGATGGGTGGCAAGATCTTGGAGTTCATCACAAGGGCAGGTGAGCATTGGAGTGTGTGGTTTTCTCTAGTTAATTTTTATTTCTTGTACACTTGAATCACTGCTGTGTTTCTTTTTTCCCCCTTTTGATGGTTTGATTTAAATATTGGCTCCTGTCAGTTACTTGTATTATAAATGCTTACTCAGTTTTTAAAAGTATTTTATTTATTTATTTGAGAGAGGGAAAGAAGGAGAGGGAGGGGGGAAAGAGAGAGAGAGAGAGAAAGAGAAAGAGAGAGAATGGGTGCTCCAGAGCTTCCAGCCACTGCCAATAAACTCCAGATGTATGCGCCACCTTGTGCATCTGGCTTACATGGGTTTTGGGGTATCCAACTGAGGTCCTTTGGCTTTGCAGGCAAACGCCTTAACTGCTGTGCCATCTCTCCAGCCCCTGCTTACTCAGTTCTTAAAAACCTTTTCCCCTTTGGTGCATAATCAGGACTCTTTGCAGTTTTTGTCATTCTTTCAAGGAATTTACATTGAAGTGTTGAAGAGGGTACCTGTTTCTTATGTTTCTGTTTTTGTCATTGTGGACTGATGTCGGATCAGGGTGCCTGTGAAATAGCCAGCTTTGTAAGGGGGATGGTGCTTTTAGAAACAAGGGAATTGTTCTTGATGTCCTTGTAAGTAAATGTGCCTAGAACCTAAGGCGTGCAGTGTGAATTGGAAACTTCCATATGGTGCATGTGGCTTTGGAAGTTCAACTGCTTCTGAGAGTGTGGTTTGTGTGTTAGGTGGCGATGGGAGACTTCTGAAGCTTGTTGAGCTTACCTACAATGTACAGTGTGGTTAATGCTTTTGTTAGCACCTCACTTTTCAGGGGGACTGTAGTAGACCAAAGCAGGTATAAATGGAATCAAGTGTTTCAAGGAAGAACTCCACTTGTGGTTCATACCAGGAGCCTACACAGCCTTTAGCCCTGCTCACAGGCTGTGCTTGTGGTTTACATGGAGACGTGCAGCCCGCATACTGGTTGTACTGGGTTTGCAGCAAGTACTGAGAGCACATTTGGAAAGGTGAGTGATTTGCTGCCAGCGGATCACATGCGTGTTGACAGTGGCTGTAGTGCTTACCACCAAGCTCTGAAGCCATTTCACTGTGGTCCCTTCCTGTGGCAACCCCGTCTCCTCTTCCCAACAATACAGGGTCACAAAGCAGGGACATTGCAATTCTAATAAGTAGGCAAAAAGCACCACTGTCAGATCACACGTATGCAGTAGCTCCAGAGTATGTTTTGAATAGCTGTTTAAAGACAGAACTGAATTTTAACTTAGTTTGACTTAAATAATAATAATAATAAGTAACTTGCTAATGTAGCTGATTTTTAAAAACATCTGAGCTTACAGATAACATATGAAACTTGAGAAGCATTGAATATTCTTTATTTGATATTCTGCCTGCAAAGCCTAAGGAACCATGTTCAACTCCCCAGATCCCACGTAAGCCAGATGCACCAGGTGACACATGTGTAGTCACACATGCATGCAAGGTGGTGCACACATCTGGAGTTCAATTACAGTGGTTGGAGGCCACTGGCGTACCAATTCTCATTTTCTCTCTCTCTGTCATAAAAAGGACAGTCTATTGAGTTTGCCTCAAAATTTTTTAAAATTTATTTGTAAGCAGAAAGAGATAGAGAGAAGAGAAACTTAGAGTATGGGTTTCCAGGGCCTCCAGCCACTGCAAAAGAATTCCAAATGCATGCATCCCTTTGTGCATCTGCCTTTATGTGGGTACAGGGGAGTTGAACCAGGGTCATTAGGTTTTGCAGGCAAGCACCTTAACTGCTGAGGCATCTCTTCAACCTTTATTTGAGATTCTTTAAAAACCACACTAAACTGGCATAGTCAAGACCAAAAATATAAGCATTGCTTTTTTATCTTTAACTGCCCCTAACAGGCCAATGAACACAAGTTGAAACACAGTCGAGTTTTGCTGAGTTTGAGACAGAGAAGGGATTTTTGCCGCATTTAAGCATGTTCATTTAATCAGTCATATAAATATAAAACCAACCTGCAGCAGGTTTTGACTTGACATTCTCCATCTTTGTGAGAAGTTGTACATTACTAATTTAAGTTAGTCATGTCTTTAGAAAGGGTATGCTACCCAGTTGAAGCTTTGTAAATGCTTTTATTCAGTGCCTTACATGGCATAGAGTTGCACCATGTAGGGAATCTTAAGGACAGACGCTCTGTAAATTTGATGCCTCTTTATGCCAGAAGATAAGAGACATGTTTTTTAAAAAAACATTATTCTTGTGGCAAAATTTATAGAACATAAAATCTACTCTCTTTATTTACATATTTATTTATTGCATTGGATAAATCGAGCCTTTAAAAAAGCTTTTTATTTTCAACCTCCATACATGTATAGGGTATACCATGATCATAATTCCCTCCCGCTATTTATTCATTTTTTTTTGAGGTGGGATCTTGCTATGTAGCCCAGACTGAACCTTGACTGCATGATCCTCCTGCCTCTGCCTCCTGAGTGCTGGCATTACAGTTGTGTACCCCATGCCTGGCTCTTTTTTAACTATTCTTACATGCACAGTTCAGTGACATCAATCACATTTTCTCTGTGTAGCCATTCCCTCTGTCCATCTAGAACTCTTTTATCTTCCCAACTGACTTTGTCTCCAGTAAATACCAACTCCATATTCCTCCTCACTCAGCCACCATTCTTTGTTCATTGAAATGATGGGGTTTTAACAGCAGCCTTTCCCACAGAGTCTGGAGCTGCATCTTGCCCTTCTGAAGTCCCCGTGCCTCCTCAGCACCTTCGTTAACTGTTTGATTGATGAGACTATGAGGCTCTTTGAGATTAGGATTAGCTTTGCAAATTGTAGAGTTAAGGCTGAAGCTCAAGATTTCAAGCCAGAAAGCCACTGATTTCCCTGTGCAGCCACATATGACTGTTTAATGGCTGTGAACCTTTGCATTCTTGTTTGTTTCTTATCTTTTGAGAATCTCAGAATTTGGTCTTCTGTGTAATGTGGTGGTGTCATTCTCTTTCATTCACTGCAGGATTCCAGATGTGTAGCCACTTTCCACTTCCATTGGCTCTTCCTGATGGCCTTCTATCTCAGTACCAGCTACTGATAGAGGAGGAAGGAGATGGGATGGCCTTGCAATGTGCATTAGTAAAGCTGAGAAAGCGTAAGGAAATGTGGGTGGGTCTTCCCAGTGTGAACTCACTTGCTGTGGGAATGTAAGCCAGGTAGCAATCAGATGGAATGGTGGAATAAGAACAAAGACTTATTTTTCCAAGAAGAGCACTCACTCAGAGTTCTTAATGTTGAAAAATCATTTTTGCAGTTTTTATCCATTGACAATCTCTTTACCATCCCACAATATGGTATGACCCTTGGCTAGGTAAACTCAGATTATGGCATGTGCATCCTGTGCTGCTACACATGCTTGTCAGCTGGAGAAGGATTTACTGGCATGGTGAACTCACTCAATCCTTGATTTTATTTTAGATTTTATAGTTGGTATCTGCTACTATTATTTTTTTTATTTTTATTTTTTAATATATTTTTTTAATTTTTTGTTCATTTTTATTTATTTGAGAGTGACAGGACAGAAAGAGGCAGATAGAGATAGAGAGAGAGAGAGAGAGAGAGAGAGAGAGAGAGACAGAATGGGCACGCCAGGGCTTCCAGCCACTGCAAACGAACTCCAGACAGGTGCGCCCCCTTGTGCATCTGGCTAACGTGGGTCCTGGAGAATAGAGCCTGGAACTGGGGTCCTTAGGCTTCACAGGCAAGTGCTTAACCGCTAAGCCATCTCTCCAGCCCCTGCTACTATTATTAATAGATACGATTTACTATAACCAGAAAAACAATCTGGATGCACCATTGTATATATAGAATTGAAACCAGAAAAACATACTCTCTCATTCTCAACATATTTTCTCAGCTAAAATCAGGCCTGGTAATTTATTGGTGTTTCTCATGCAAGGAACTGAAAAATTGGGATATGCATAGAAAAATACTGATGAGGTTAAGGGAGATAAGAGGCAGGATGCTAGCTCTGATGAAGTGGGAAGGTGTAATGTGTTGGATAAAATGGAGTGATATGGGAATTGGGGTCTACTTAGGAAATGCAGGCCTGCTTGAATTTGCAGCCTCCGTGGAGTCAGTTACTTCCTCCCATCCTTCTCTGCTCAGTACTGCAGCATCAGGCGCTGAGAAACACAGAGATGCAGGCTCTGCTGTTCTGCAGCTCTGATCCAGTGAACACTCTGGTTAATTCTGTGGCATATACAACTCAGGCAAGGTCTTTGGTCCTTTGTGCCCAAGTTTCCTTTGTTGAATTGTAGTTGTAACACTGACAGCGGATCACATGCGCTTGATGTTGTTTTCTGAGCTAGAGACAAAACATAATCACTGTCTCAGAATAATGTCTGGCACATAGTAGGCAAGCAGCGATTAGTAATTATTATTATGTTGCTGAAGTAATGGTAATAATAACAATTCTTGTTCTAAATACACCACACAATTCTATGAACATAATTCCTATCATTAGAGAAAGAATTCTCTGTAATACTTTCCCCTAAAGAAGAAAAGGCGTATCCTAATGGAAGTTTCTTTCCAAAGGGACGTAATTGAAATCATGCCAAGTACTGTGAGTTAAGTGAGAACATGTTGCTGTGCAGCTTTTTAAGTACTTGTTTCCTCTGGTAAGAGTTGGACAAGATTTCTCAAGTAAAATATTAAGACATTTTTGCTCAGGTGTTGAGAGAGAAATACTTCAGGGTAGTTGAAAGTATCTGGATCTGGCATGGCATGATTAATTGAATTTCTAAGCACAGTGGAGGCCAAGGTCAGCCTCCCTTTGAAGGAGGGAGGGTAGTTTCTCCTGTTCTTTCCCAGGTATCCAAAGCTGCAGTTCTTTATTTCATGAGCATATGTGTTGTGAGAAGAAGTGTAAGCAAACATGGGACAGAAGTGAGCCAGGGTTAGTTAGAGCTTGTTTGCACAGACACCAAGGGAAAGTTGTGGTACCAGTTAGAGTAATCCTGTGAGGGTTTCCCATTGTAACTACAGGTGCCTTTGAGAATTGTGCTCTGGCTGGAGACCATCATGCCATTTATCCTTCAGTGAGGACAAAGGTCAGCTTGTGCTTATTTGCATTGTACCTTCATCAGAATCCTGAGTTGGAATCTGATAGCATGAGGGCACCCTCACTTTCAGGAGGAAGTGGCATGTGAAAAAGCATCTGAAAGGATTTTCTGGAAAGCAGAGATGCAGATACCTGGGGCAGCCCTTTCAGCCTCTGCTCTTGGTCCTATTTGATGCATCAGGAGCTCCTGAGCAGACTTTCAGGACTTAGTAGCAGAGTGGACTGATGATCCTTCTAGGCGAGTGGTTGCTTCTGTAGGAGTATTTGAGGGGTATTGTTTCAATGTGAAAGTGTTCTGAATCTTTTTCTTTTCTTTTTTTAAATGGATGCACCAAGGCCTCTAGCCACTGCAAATGAACTCAAACTCTAGATGCATGTGCCATCTTGTGCATCTGGCCTTACATGGGTACTGGGTAATCGAACATGTGTCCTTTGGCTTTGCAGACAGGTGCCTTAACTGCTAAGCCGTCTCTCCAGCCTCCTGAGTTCCTATAAAAATGATAAGCATTAGGTATAAAATCCAAGCTATACAGATGTGTGAAAGAGACAGCCCTTTTGTTAACAGTTTTGGGGAACAAAAGTCTATCTGTCTTTGTGTTTTGTAAGCAGAAGCACACAAATGATCTAAGAAGGGGTGGGGAGACAGCTGCTCGCTTTCACTCAGCAATGTCTGGCGGGGGTTTCAACTGAGTGACCAGACTGAGGTGCCCTTTATGTGTCTGCTTGTGGATGTAGCAATGCATCTGGGCATTCTTCTTTTGATTATTGTTTAGATTTGGCCAAAAAACTTTTCCTGAACATCCTTGTACAGTTTTTTTTTTCCCTCATGGGACTAATGGACTTTCTTGGTGTACATTTTTAGAGGTGGGATTATCAGGTCTAAAGCATGCCTCTAAAGCTATGCAAAGTACATATAGTGTCTGTTTACAGACTCCTCAGTTAAACAAGGAGGGGAGCCTGGCCTGGATACCTACCAAGCATTAGTTTTATTTACCTCTTCTTACTGTGGTCCAGGATATGAGTAATCTATTTCATCATGCTGAAAAGTTGAAATGCCTAAATTCTCATAGATAAAACATACTTAACTGAATCAAGCAGCTTTTCTGAAGCAGCAGCAGGATTTAAACCTGGCTGTCCTACCCAGCCTTGCCCTGTGCCAAGCATAGTGTGCCAGATTCCCTTTTAGGACAGCACCTGTAGCAGGATGAGAAGGCCTGGGGATGGTCTACCATGGGTTCCAAGATAGCTCTGGAGTGAATCACCTTCAGTGAGTGACAGCCACCTACCACAGTAGCCCTTGCCTAGATGGGTGACAGCAAGATAGTGACCACCCAGGGTATTGGAACTGCTCAGTCCAGGGAATAGGTCTGGGTGGAAGAGTGGTAGCTGCCCTCAGCTATCTGAGGGACTGTGGGAAGAACTAGGCATAAATCCTTTCTCTCAAGCTGCAGGAGGAATGAGGTGCTAGGTGATTGACATTCACAAGGGACTTTTGGATTTAACAGTCTAGTCATATTCTCAAGAACTTACATAAAAATAAGAACAAAACTCCGTGATTTCATTGGAACATTGTTCTACTTAGAACCTTTACTTGATAGATGTTCAGTTTGTGATATCTCCACTCCATTCTCTGTAATGTCCCCAGGTATTAGTTATTTACAGAATACAGAGAGTATGAGATGAGAGAGAGAGGGTGAGAGAATGTGAATATTAAAAAGGTCTTGGTTATGGCAGGTACAGGCATCTAATTTTGAGCAGGATGCTTTAGATTTTGGGCCTTACTCTGTATCTGTAGAATGTGAGGCACTGTAATGGCCAGGGAGTTCAGGGATGCATCTTGTAGGCTGGGTAGGATCTATTTAGTGCTGAGGGGTGGGGCAACTCCCACCTTTCCCACACTTTTAAAGTTGTGTTGCAGACCTAAGTTGTAGGGAGGTGGAATGGAATAATGGATTTGGGAAAGGAGCAGATGTCTCTCCAGAGAGCTGGGTGTGGCTCATGGGTGGTCTGCATGGCTTTAGACCCATTTCCCAGCACCAGGAGGAATACATGGGAATGTGGGCACGCTTCCTCCATGAATGCAGTCATTGTAGGTCTAGAGTTGTTTTGTTTTCTTTTTTTCTGCTCCCGGGTGACAAGCCACAAGGGCCTTAGTCATGGATGTCAGGGAGGGTCAGGGGAGGACTATAGGACAAAGAGAAGCACACAAACCCCGTCTCACCTGGGGAGGGGCTGAGTGGGCAGGTGTGAGTCAGCCTCGCTGGATTTGGAGGATGAGCTTCAGTGTTGACAGTACTCAGGTATCATGAGGTAAATGTGAGACTCCTTCAAGATGCTGGTAAGGGTTGAGCAATCTGAGCTGTCCAGTCAGGATGAGGCTAAGGGTCAGATGTGAGCAGGAAAGTGGTGCTAGTCCATGAAGAACTGACCTTTGAACCTCTTATTGGAGGAAGGTGCTTTTGCTACCTGGGAGATGCAGAGTTGCCTTCACTGGTTATACTAATCCTGACATGGTTTCCTTTTCCCTCAGCCTCCTGACAGTGGGCCTCCACCCTTACCAACGTCCTCTCTTCCAGAGGGTTACTATGAGGAAGCTGTGCCACTGAGCCCTGGAAAAGCTCCAGAGTACATCACCTCAAGTGAGTACCAGCCACTCACCAAGGTGGCCCTTGAATTGTAACAGTGGTGGTAAGCCCAGGCACTTTTCTTTGTATGGAGAAACAGACCTATCTAGCACTACAGAAGTGGATCTGGAACCTAAGGAGGGCAGTGTCTGTTCCATCTGCTTATGAGTCAAGATCAACAGTGCCTTATGCTATAGAAACAAGTGTGGGTGGTTGAGACGAGATCCCTGTGGTCAGGTCAGGAGAGAAGTGGCTCTCTGTGGCACATTTATATAGGTGGGCACCCTTAGTCTTGATAGACCACCTCCACAGGCCAAGGTTAGAATAGTTTCTACTTATTCTAGGCTGTCTGTGGGTGTAGAACAAATAGGCCTCATTATTGAGGGAAGGGTGTGACAGGTTTTATTGGATTTTTCCCCCCAAGTCAGTAGTCCTCAGGCTTCCATAGCTGCCTGCTGTTAGCTTGAGAAGTTCCCCCTTTCAGACTCTGATCCATGATGACACATTAATGCAGAAACCTTCTCTAACTACTGCTGGAATTTATTGAATCATTGATGTTATTTCTCCTCTCCCTAGCCTATCACACAGAGTCTTAGTGTCTCATAAATAAACAGATCAAGTATCTGAGCATATGTCAACTTAAGGAGTCTAGCTTGCTTTTAAAAATATTTTATTTATTTGAGACAGAGAGAAAAAGAGAAATGGAGAGGCGTGTACGTGTGCGCGCACGGGAGGGGGAGCATGGATGTGCCAGGTCATCCTGCCACTGCAAACAAACTCCAAACGCATGCACCACTTTATGCATCTAGCTTTACGAAGGTATTGGAGAATTGAACCTGGGCCATCAGGGTTTGCAAGCAAGTGCCTGTAAGCACTGAGCCATCTCTATTCCCTAGCTTACCTTTTCATAAAAGATGGATACATGGGAGATGAGAGGGTGACTTTCAGTCACGAAAACCCCCAGAACATGACTTCGTGCTGTGTTCTCTCCCCTGATCTATGTTTCTGTGAGATGATCCAATATCACCTGAAGCCTCTGCTCCATGGAGACTTGGCCTTTTCAGGCCCTTCTGTTCCCTGGAAACAAACAAGCCTGGCTGTTTCAGGAAAGCGAATCTAATTTGATGTTGAATGTGATTGTTTCAGGAGATGTTCCCAGTGGTGCACTGTTGGGAAGGTGAACAGTCAGCAGAAACTGAAGCTGGGGTACACAATTACTAACAAGTGTATTTTTAGTTGCTAGCTCTGGCCATCCTGACACAGAACCCCAGTCTTGCTTATGCACTGTCCACTGCTGTGAACACTGGCAGTTCCAGTGAGTAGAGAATGGCTCTGATTTAGACCCTGATACATGTTAGTTACAGACTGTGGTTTTTCCTTCTTTTAGAAACTACTGGGTAAAATGCATTCAAGTGATTTCTTTGTGTCCACTATTAAGATAGCTCGTTTATTAGAAAACACAGAAATGAAGTGGTTTGGTGTTTCTCCTGATGGTGTTGGATTCCTTTCTTTCATGTGGGCATTTTCTAATTCCATCCTTCTCCTCTTCCTCCCCTACACACCTTCTGAGGTGAGAATGAGGGTTTAATCTGATTTGGGGCCTGTGTTGATTCCTCCTGAGAAGCTGCACATGGCTTCGCTGCAGTGAAGCCCTTCCTCAGCTGCTGACTGCAGGAGCACCTCCTGTCACCTTGATTCCAGAAGATGAGGTGGCAGAAGAGCTTGCCTGCTCAGGAAAGTGGCAGTGATTAGAGATTGCCCGTGCCCTCTTCAGCAGGTATCTCATTGCAGTGTCACTGTTGGCCTGTGATGCAGCTGCCTCTTCCTTATCAGTGGCCCAGGGTCTGCTGTTGCTTCTGTTAGGCAGGAGCTCAGAGGCGGCTGGGTGAGTCCTATGCCTGTGTGGTTTTGTCAGCGAAACAGTTTTATGAAGGTTTTGAGGTGGGAGAATAAGGCTGCTGCATTCCACAATTGGAGAAGGAGCCTTTTGGGGGATATTGTCCCTGTCCAGTGGGCTTGTCATCTGGAAGAACATGGATGAGGACTGGAGCAGAAAAGGGATAGGTTGTCTCCTGCTCACTTCTCCTATCCTGATGCCCTGGTTGCTCAGGGGACCTGCCTTCACAGAGATGCTCACACCTGGCCCAGCACACAGGCATTGAAGGAGCAGACATGGAAGATCTATAGAGACTGTAGGGTCAGCAGATGAGTAACAGCAACATTTTGTGACGTTTCCAGCACCTGGCACCCTCTGCTAGCCCCTAACCCAGAATCTTACAAGAAAAGGCATTCCAGTTCTGTCCAGATAAGGACACACAGTTTGAAACACATCAGTTTCTCTTGTACATGCCTCCTCCTCTTGCCACCCCAAAGCTCCAAGGAAAGATACAGTGTAGTCCTTCCTGAGCCTCACATCATCACCTGTATGATGGAACCCCTGGGCTCCTCAAGGAATTCTCTTCCAGGTGAACACCCTCTCTTCTGTAACTTAGATTCTCAGATACTGTACACACTTCTGTTTAGATGATGAGGGACCGAGAGTGGGGCAGGGGTGGGGGTGGGTGGGAAGGAAGATTTAATTTGTACACTTACAAATATATCCTTATGGAAAAATAGAAAAAACTCCTAAGTAGCTCAGTCCTTCTGCTGCTGCAGATCAGTACCAGACCTTGTGCTTATATTTCCTTCTGACTCCCTGTTCCACATTTCCTTTGTTTGAAGCGAGCCTATAGATGATCACGGCTTCTCATGGGGTGACTCAGCCTCTTTCTGGAAAGATCCAGGCCAGCAGTGTGACTTCTTGTCTTGGATGACTGTAGCTCCATCAACTTTCATCCATAGGGCATGAGAGGACAAAGAGGATCCCTAGGGAGCACCTGCATCCCAAAATACTTTTTCTGTCCTACTACTTCATATTTAGGACCAGTGCCAAGATCATTTCTCAGCCCATATGTTACTGATCTGAGGAGCTCAACATGGCTGGGAAGCAGTGTCCACTTCCAGTATCATGGAATCATCTCTACATCTTGCCCTTAGATCTGTGCAGTTCACTCAGGGAGAGAAAGCAAGCTGTAGGGTAGAGGACCCTTCACCCTTCCCAGTTCCCTGTTCTTGGACTTAAGAGTGCTGGCTGTGGGACCTGGAGCATACCCCACTGGATGATTCCAGAATGGAAGACATCACCCCACCCCACAAGGTTTTCCTAGTCAGCTGGTGTTACAGTCAGGTTCACATTGCTGGTAGAAATCACCCAACCAAGAGCAGATTGTGGGAAAAAGGTTTATTTTGGCTTACACACTTGAGGGGAAGCTCCACGATGGTATGAGCAGAGAGTGGACATCACCCCCTGGCCCATGTAAGGTGGACAACAGAAACAGAAACAGGAGAGTGTGCCAAACACTGGCATGGGGAAACTGGCTATAATACGCATAAGTCTGCCCCCAACAATACACTGCCCCTAGGAGGCGTTAATTCCCGAATCTCCATCAGCTGGGAACCTAGCATTCAGAACACTCAAGTTTATGGGGGATACCTGAGTCAGACCACCACATTCTGCCTCTGGCCCCCATAAACTGATAACCATGCATATTGTAAAATACAATGCATTCAGTCCAACTTTAAAAGTCTCCATAGTTTTTAATCAATCCCAATGATGTTCAAACATCCCCATAGTCCAAGATCTTTTAACTGAGCCATTCTACCAAAAAATCCCCTCAAAAAACCATAATGGCACAGAATAAACATTCACACTGCAAAGGTGGCATTGGGCATAGCAAAGAAATATTCAACCAATACAAGATTTAAAACAACCAGGGCAAACATCAAACTCTGTAGCTTCAAGCCCAACAACTCTAGCCAGTGACAAATCTCCAAGTTCGATCATTGTAACCAGCAACAAGTCTCTGGAGTTGCAGTTCTGCCCCTCCAGCTAGGCTACTCAGTCCTAGAAAACTTCATTTGGGGCCGGCAGCTATCCTTGGCAGCCATCTCATGGTCCTGGCCTCTCCACTGGGTCTCCACTGCAACCCATGGTTCATCTTCATGGCTCCATGGGGTCTCCATGCAGGCATCCAGCAAACCTGCTCCACACTGCCCGTGGCCATTTCCAAAACACAAGACCGTGTTGCAAATTCAATGACTCCATCTTTCCTGCATTTCTTATACTCCACAATACCAGGTAGGGTGCCAATTTGTTAATCCAGGGGGTAAATAAAACAGACTTTGAAGAACAGGACACTCCTTGAGCACTCAGGGCCCTTCAAAAGAGTCTATATTCTTCCTGTTGCCCCAATGCAGGTCAACTGGGCCCAATCTCAAAGGTTGTAGTCTCTCAATTGCAGCTGAACAGGCAGCAGTTTGGGCCTAAACATTGCTTTCTTTGCCATATCCCTCTTCTCACATCAGTCCATTTCTACGCAAAGCAACCCTGCACAACTTCTCAGGACATGGGCAAAACAGCAAGCCTTTCACAAACTGCTAGCCCAATCCAAGCAAAGCTCTTTCTTACCCTCATAAGCCAAACCTCACAGTCCACAGTTCTTACTGCATTCAGGTCTTTCAACTCTGACCAGAATAGTCCATCAAGCTGTATTTACAGCACTGCAAGGCATCTCTTAGGCCAAGGTTTCAAATCCTTCCACATTCCTCTTAAAAATCAGCTCCAAAAGGCCAAAGCCACAGTCAGGTGTCTAGCAGCAACCCCACTCCTTGGTACCACTTTACTATTGCAGTCAGGTTCGCATTGCTGGCAGAAATCACCCAACCAAGAGCAGCTTGTGGAAAAAGAGGTTTATTTTGGCTTACAGGCTTGAGGGGAAGCTCCGCAATGGCAGGGGAAAACGATGGCATGAGCAGAGGATGGACTGGCCCACATAAGGTGGACAACCGGAACAGGAGAGTGTGCCAAACACTGGCATGGGGAAACTGGCTATAATACCCATAAGCCTGCCCCCACCAATACACTGCCCCCCAGGAGGCATTAATTTCATCAGCTGAGAACCTAGCATGCAGAATACCTAAGTTTATGGGGGACACCTGAATCAAACCACCACAGCTGGTACTATAATAGCATTCAAAACTCAGTTCTCCCTACCTATGGGGCCAGCTTCTTTAGGCCAACAGGAATGTGATGAGACTGGATGTCCTCAACCACAGCTCATTGTTGAACTATATCTGCTGCAAAATATGCCCCTTGGTTAGAGACTATACTGTGTAGAATCTCATGATGGTGAATCTGGCTTTCTGTAAGAACACAGGTGGTGCTCATGGCAGGAATATTGGGGCTATGGAGGTAGATTTGCTCTTCATGCTATCAGTGGGACAAGTGATGAAAACTTGCTATGACATGAATAGTTGACAGGAACATGGTTATGTGGTTGGTGGTCAGTTCAGGTAGGGTATGAAAGTGCCTTGTGAGGGGAACTCTGTTGCTGAGTTCCATGCTAACCCCCTTTCTGCCAGCCTAACCCCTTGTATAGAAGCCTTTTTGGTCAAGAAGTCTGGGGAAGGAGGCAGACTGATGTGCATGATAGATCATATGACTAGTCTGAGTATGAAGATCTGCTGCAGAGAAGGCTTTGCTAGACCCTGGCCTGGCATACTGATGCCCACACTGCACTTGCTTCACATGGAGCCCATGGTGGAGGCCTTCTGTAGATCAGTTGTTACTGGTTTTCCTTGAGTCATGACCATCCATTCAGACCATATGAACCAAGGCTGGTGAGTCAGTGCAACGGAATGTGGCAGGAATGGGGCGCCAGGGGCATAGTAGTGAAGTGGCCTATGCAACTTGTTCATCTGCCTAATTGGGTGGCATGGCCCTGAAGTTACAGAAACTGACTTTTGGGTTTGTTTGCCCAAGAGCGGGCTAGCTGCTTCTAGAAGCAGAGCCGGAGGACCCTTGGAGTTATTTAAACCAAGGGTGAACCTGCTGCTTATATTGCCACTGTTCCTCTGTCTGAGGCTGTGTAGCTTCTCCTGACAGGCACTCACTGGTGTTTTTATTGGATAGCAAAAAACAGTAATGTGTGAAGAATTAGTATTACATAGGCAAAGGACAGGCAACATGAGTGTATGAAGGTCAAGGAACTTTTGACTTTGAATAATTCGGGAAGGGTTCTAGGGGTATGACCTGTTGGAATCTGCTGATCCAGAACTCATATACACACTCCATTCTCAAATGCAATAACACTACGTACATTGTTTTTATCAATAGATCTGTGGCAGTACTGTGAGCAATTTATTACTTACTGTGTTGTCTTCAATGCTATGGTCAGCACTTCTCAAGCATACACACATGGTTCTGGATCAAGTATACAACCAGGTCACTGAGAAAGTGGGGCAAAGAGCATAGCTTAAGATCAGCCAGCATCTCTAAACATTTCTTGTCAGTATTGGTTATCTGTGCTATTCAGGCCAAAAATAAATCAAGGCACAGGAAATCTAGTCATATTCCTTCAAGTGGATGGATTACATGGTTCTAATACAACTCATAAACTTAGCAGAACAAATATCTCATAGCAGTTCTCTTAGAAAAGTTATTTGTAAGGTCCATAGGAAATATTCCCACATTTCTTTCCCTTATTTCATCCTCAAAGCCCTGATGGAGCCTTCTGTTATACACTCAGATTGCTTTAACTGGATAGAGGAGTGCTCTCCATGCATCAGAAATCCTGTAGCCCATCCTGATCTTTCATCTTGACCTGGTGATGACTAAATTTCCCCAAAGTGAAATAGTAGTCAGATATCCCAAATGTCTGTCCACAGCTGTACCTATTAGTTTTTTTCCAGAAGTGTACCCATTACTACTTTCTGAAACAAGGTTTGCTCAGAGGAGCCAACCACTGGTGATATGGAATAGATAGCCTCATGCAGCTATAGCAGCTGTTGAAATCAGCAGCTGGCTGTTGCTTGCACCTCTGGTTAGAACAACAGCCTGGAGGAACAGCTGAATTTGGAGTGGCAAGATTCAGGACAAACTGAATCCATATGAGATCAGATCACAGCTCATCTGTCTTAACGCCCCCTAACTTGGCAATACAGGTCACTTGAGGTGCTGGTGCCCTTGGCTATAGGATTGTGTATCCCAGGATTCCAAGATACAAAAGGAGGATCCTGGCCCCACAGTAGCTAGGGAGCTCTGAGTTGGAAGATGAGCCAGCCTGTGTCCCATGCTGCCTTGGAATACAACACTTTGCATTATTCCAGATACCTCACAGGTTTCTGTCTTGGCCAACCATTCTCAGACCAGAAGGAACTGAGATGGAGTTTTAGCTTTGCTAGGTGACAACAAGTGCCACACAATAGTCTTGGCTTTCTGGCATCAGAAGGAGCTTTCACTTGAACTTTCACCTCACCATTTCTCTTCCCTCTTGTCCTCTTCCTTCTCCCTCAGTAAAGGACCGATTGACATGCCCCATATGACTTTGTGGGGTGCAGGCCTATGTCTGCATGGTGTATGCTGTGGGATGCACTTGTTTGGAGATCATTCCTGGCTGTTTCAGGCTCTACTGTTTTGGGTCATAATGTGCACAGGGCCATTGCACTTGCTTCCAGAAGTTTTAAGATCACAAAAAGCCCTCCTCTGACCTTTTTTGGTCCTCATGGCAGCTTTGAGCATAAGATTGTCTTAAAGATATGAGTCTCTGAGAAGCAAAGTATCTCTCTGTGTTTTTCTGGAGTGGGACTATAGTGTCGCTAGACCAGCCATCTCAAAACATAATCAGACAGTGCTGGGCATGGTAACACTCACCTTTAATCCCAGCACTTGGGAGGCAGAGATAGGACAATCGCTGTGAGTTCAAGGCCAGCCTGAGATTACATGCCTGGACTAGAGCAAGACTCTACTTTGAAAAACCAAAAAAAAAAAAAAAAAAAAGACACTTCATTCAGAAGTGTAATCCTTGATCCTCATGGTGCTTATGAGGCCCCATGGCTAGCTCTACCCAATGACTATACCTATCCAAGAGCCCTGCCTATCATAGGGTTGAGGTGTGGAGCAGGTAAAGTGACTCTGGCTTCCAGCACACTGTCATGCAGCATAGGAAGGAACATCTCAAAAGCAGTATTTCTAAAGGTATTTTATCTGGCCATATTCCCATCTTTGAGATATTCTTGTCATCAGTTTCTTCCTTACTAAAATATAAGACCAAGGAAAGTAAATTTTTTGTCTGTTTTGTGTCTGGCATGTAAGTACTCAGCAAATACATGTTGAATTAATAATGGATGGCTGCTTTTTTTTTTTTTTTTTTGGCTCTGTTGCTCTTTTTTCCTTTCTCCTACTCTTCTCCTCCCCCTTCTTCCTCCCTTCCCCTCTGCTGTCCTCCCATGTTGTGAAATACCTGATACTGTCTGTGTTCAACTTTGTGCCCACATCTCTTGAAATGAGAAAAATGAAATACCTGGGGCAATTAAGAGGAAGGTGGCTTTTTGCTTACTGTAGGCTCTGGTTCATCAAGTGTCTCTATTACTTTGGGTCTGAGGTGAAGGTGTACATCTTGGCAGGAAACTGCTTGTGTCATGGCTAGGAAGCAAAGTGACAGGAAGAGGACTGGATTCCACAGTCTCTTTAAATCACATCCTCAATGTCTAAAGTCCTCCCACTAGGATCCATCTCCTAAAAACATCATCACTTTTCAACACTGCCACGACCCAGCCTTTAGAACACGGGCTTTGGAGACCCTCATCCAAACTGTAGTCCCAGAGCTGTCACTCTCCCAATTAGAAATACTAGGCTAGAAGCCTTTACATTGGCTTATCCCTGAGGTCCTCTACCTATGGATACCTGAGGTCCTCCCCACTGTAGATCCCTGAGGTCCTCCTCTTGCAGTCAGGTTCGCATTGCTGGTAGAAATCGCCCAACCAAGAGCTGCTTATGGGAAAAATGAGGTCTATTTTGGCTTATAGGCTCAAGGGGAAGCTCCATGATGGCAGAGGAAAATGATGTCATGAGCAGAGGGTGGATATCACCCCCTGACCAACATCAGGTGGACAATAGCAACAGGAAAGTGTGCCAAACACTAGCAAGGGGAGACTGGCTATAACATCCATAAGCCCGCTCCCAACAATACACTCCCTCCAGGAGGTGTTAATTCCCGAATCTCCATCAGCTGGGAACCTAGCATTCAGAACACCTAAGTCAATGGGAGACACCTGAATCAAACCACCACATTCTGCTCCTTGTCCCCCCATAAACTGATATCTATACATGATGTAAAATGCAGTGTATTCATTCAACTTTAAAAATCCCCATAGTTGTTATCAATTTCAATGATGTTCATTCATCCCCATAATCCAAGGTCTTTTAACTGAGCCATAATACCAAAAAATCACCAAAAAGCTCATAATGGCACAGAATAAACATTCACACTGCAAAAGAAGGCATTGGGCTGAGCAAAGAAATACTCAGCCAATACAAGATTTAAAACAACTAGGGCAAACATCAAACTCTGTAGCTTCAAGTCCAACAACTCTAGCCAGTAACAAGTCTCCAAGTTCAATAATTGTAACCAGCAACAAGTCTCTGGAGTTCCAGTTTCACCCCTCCAGCTAGGCTACTCACAGTCCTGGAAAACTTCATCCAGACCTGGCAGCTTTCCTGAGTCTCCCAGATCCTTGAAGTCTTCCTCCATTATGGAGTCCTAGATTGCCATGTGATATATGGGAAAGACCATGAGACCGGAGCTACTGCTGGGGACATTCTTTGGAGAGTTGCTTTCCTTGAGGCTGTTTCTCCTGGCCATTCTTGCTTCCTGCTAAGGTGGCTGACATTTTTCTAGAAGTGGGTCCATTAGTTCTGCTTTCAGAAGGTAGCATGGAGTGCCTAGCACATTGTTATGCACTATTGATCTCAGCCCATTCATTCCCACATGAGGAGTGCTCCAGGGACATGGTATTCCCTTTCTGTCTGAGGTCAGGAGACCTGGTTTGTCCTTCTAGCTGTCATGCACTAGGGATGTGGTCTTGGGTGAATTCCTTCATCTCTGAGCATTACTTTTCCTTTTCTCTGAATGAGCTGTGCCTGTCTCCAGATCTGTCTTTACAACTCTTTCTGGAACCCAGCATATAAATGCACATGTAAGAAATGTTGCATGGCAGACAGCAAGTGTTTGGCTTGTAATTATTGAGTTAATGAAATCAACTGCAACCTCTCATTCATGACTGATTTACTCATTAGTTCCTTTCTTCATTTGTTCATCACTGTGTGTGATGTTCCAAAAATTGGTCTGAACTCTTGAGGGCTTCCATGAGACATTGTAAGAATTGTTTCTTCACTACAAATAGGACTATGCCCACTGCCACACTGGTCCCTCAGTGAACATTGGAGAGCACATGACCTTTCTGTGCTGCCCATATGCCTGATTTGTGTTTCCTGTTCTGTTGCCTCTTGTGCATCCCATGTTCTTGCCTCCTCAACTTTGAAAAAACCCTTCATTGTAAAATATCTATTTACCAAAAGCATATAAAATGTAGATGTATGCCCTGTCGTAAAGCAAGCCATCTTTGTGACCTGCTCCCAGGGCAGATGCAGAGTATTGCCAGCCCTTGTTGACAGTCCTGACCCCATGGCTGCCTGCTCCATGCTGTTGTAGTGTGCCTTCTCTCCTGGTGCTGCTCCTTGGACTTCTGGCTTGTGGCCAGTTAAGTTGTCTAGGGTCAGAATGGTGAGCCTGTTCTCCCCACTTTCCACACACCTGTGTCTGTGACAAAGTGTCTTGTCAGGAACAGTAGCCATGTTCTGCCTCTGGGCTCTGCAGCATGGTGTATACATAGCCACTAGGCTTTGTGGACTTTCAAGTGTGGCAAGTGTAAAAAGGGAGCAAAGTGAAGGTATAAATGGCTCTGATGGCAGCTGGGTGAAGAGGAGGTAATAGGCAGATGCAGACACCAGGGTGTCTGTGCTGGTAGGGTGGAGGCTATGGAGGCCCATGGATGTCAGTGCCAGAGGGGAGCCTGGAGAGATCCTTAGTTCTGAGTGCTTAGTACGTGTCCAATCAGTATGTCTCTTAGCCCCATAGCAGTCATAGCACCTCTCATGGATATCATTGCAGTTCATCTTGCTCCAGCTTGTCTCAGGGCTGTCTACTCCATGTCTCCTTCATGCTTGTCCGAAATCCTTTGTCATCTTCTCATCACTGAAAATGCAACCTAGAGTGCTCTTCTTTCTGCCTTCTTTGAGTATAGATTTTTTTGCCAGAAAATTAAAATGCCAACAGAAAGTACTGAGCACAGGCTGAGTCTACTGTCCAGTAGGAGCAAAGGTGAGCTCTGCATCAACCAGAGCTTCTTCTTACTTATTAGCCATTTGTTACTCATAGTTCACCCCTTCCATCATCATCCCGGTGACTCATCACAGGCAGTCCTGGGGTTTAGGCGATCAGAGGTGCATCAGAGCTCCCTCCAGCAGCACATCACCCAGCATGGCCCAGAGTCAGGTTGGGTTGATGACAGTTGTTTGTGTGCACTCAATACTCAATGTGCCACTGTCCCTCTGATGGCTTTGCACATGCCCTTTAACCCATGCAATGATTTTTCCTTCTGTTTCATACTTGCTGTCTATCAGGTTCTTCATTAGTGCTGGGATAGCACATGCAGCAAAATGGTCATCCTTCCCCCAGGGCTCACAGCCTGACATGGGAGGTGGACAGGACCTGTGGTGATAGTGTGCCATGAGGTATTCTGTGTTGGGTTGTGGGGTACCAGGAGGACCTTTGACTAGGTGTCAGTCTGCTGTCACAGAAAACACCATCCAGTGGAGACAGTGCTTCTCTCATGGTGAGGTTCTGCCAATGGCCGCTTCCTGGCTGCAGGTGCTGCCTTCTTGCTGTGTCTTTATGTGGCAGGAGACAGTGATATCTCCCACCTAGCCTCCTACTTATTTTTTATTTATTTGAGAGAGAGAGAAGGAAAGATGTATACATACATACATACATACATACATACATACAGAGAGAGAGAGAGAGAGCCTCTAGCCCTGCAAATAAACTCCAGACTCATGCACTACCTTATGTGTCTGGCTTATGTGGGTTCTGGGGAATTGAACCTGGGTCCTTAGGCTTCACAGGCAAGTGTGTTAACCGCTAAACCATCTCTTCAGCCCACAAGGCTTCTTAAATTAGGTTCTTACCCTTATTATTATAACCATATTCGTAATTTACTTAATCTCAATAACCCCTAAAAGCGCCATTTCTAAATACACTTGTGTTAGCATGAAACCTCAGCCCATGAGTACTGAACATTCCCCCTGAGCCCCTGGTACCTGCTCTGGAATCAGGTTGCTTTCTGGAGGAGTCAGTATGTTAAATTGATAATAGTTGAGTGCTGGCAGAAGGGTGAGGGGATGGACAGGAAATATGTGGCATGTGCCAAGTCCCTAAGGCAAGTGAAGACAGGCTATATTTGGGAGACTGACTAACTCTAGTCTGAATACTAGTGTGTCACAGAATGAGGTTCATTCTCTCAGAAGAATGAGATGAATTCCTGTGACAATTCAAGGTGACCTAGAGGTTGTTGGGAAGGTCTGTGCATGTGGCAGTGCCATCTAGAAGTCTCAAAGGGTCCTATGTGGTACCCCTGGCAAAGTGCAGCTAATGTTTGCCAGAAGGGGTGATGCCAGCAGCATCAAGGCTGTTCAGTGTCCTGTCTACATGGGAAAAAGCCTAGAAATGTGTTGGTTTTTTTAATAAAATAAAATAAAAACAGACATTTAGTCACTTCAGTTTGAAGCATTTCATTCAGTTTCCATTACTGAAATCTAAGTTATTTTCTTCAGGGGCATAAGGTGTGGTTTCATTAGGTACTTGTGATCATGAAGGTGAACTCCAACGAGGTCAGCCTCTTACCTTTGCTCTCCATCTTTTGGTCAGATTATGACTCGGATGCCATGAGCAGCTCCTATGAGTCATATGATGAAGAGGAGGAGGACGGAAAGGGGAAGAAAACCCGGCACCAGTGGCCCTCAGAGGAGGCCTCCATGGACCTGGTGAAGGATGCCAAGATCTGTGCCTTCCTGCTCCGCAAGAAACGCTTTGGCCAGTGGACCAAGCTGCTCTGTGTTATCAAGGACACCAAACTACTGGTGAGGCACCCAGCAGACACATGTCTGTGTCTGTGAAATGGGTCAGGTGCCATTGATAGGCTAAAGCCATTGGACTGAGGCTGGTGCATGCAGACATACCAGAAGCCTCAAAGATGAGCCCTGCTGAGCCCAGCCAGGCTGATACTTCTGCAGGGCCCATGGTTTCCCCATGCCCAGAATCCTGTGGCTTGTGTCAGTGGAAATGCACAGCATTCTGTTTCTGACTTACCAAGAGCTACAAGATAGACATCTTCATTGTAGTGAGTCAGTGAATTCCTCACAGCCAGGTCACAGCAGTGGGCTGGGGAGCCTGTGGAGGAGGGGTAGGGGGAGGAAGGCAGAGAGGGAGGAAATTCTTTTGGAAAGCCTAAAGCCAAGTGCTTTTTTATTTTTTCTTCCATTTAACACAAGAGGCAGAACAGGAAGATGGAGTAAGTAACCAGAAACAGAGGGTGTAAAACGCAGAGCCCTGGCCATGTCTACTGTTCCCATAAGGGACAGTCACATTCTTCCCTCTTTCCTCCCACCTTTTGCAAACATTTGATTATTTGATTAAGTGCTCAGTATGTTTTAGCCTTTTCTTTCTTTCAAGTTAAACCTGACGAAATAATTGCTCAGAAGTATGTCATTAAATCAGAAAACCTGAGAATTTGTGTTTCTGTATATCATATTTTAGTGAAGCACATAATATTTAAAAAAATAAAACTAAGGATCATCTGTGAATTATGGGAGTCTATTTTCCTAGATTCTTAGGACATCATATATTCTTTAGTGTTTTTGTTTAGTTTTTTTTTAAGCAGAGTACATATTTTTAAGCAGAGTACATATTTTTTCCACATGTGTGGCCGG
Source organism: Dipus sagitta (assembly GCA_036346955.1). Classification (NCBI taxonomy): domain Eukaryota; kingdom Metazoa; phylum Chordata; class Mammalia; order Rodentia; family Dipodidae; genus Dipus; species Dipus sagitta. The sequence goes on along the minus strand of CM070781.1, from coordinate 1,426,610 downwards.
AATTTCTCTAAATTCAAATTTAGGATATGCCAAAAATGATGCCATAGGGAATTTTAAACCATGAAAAGTACTAATATGGTCCTTATTTGTAATCTGATGTAATAGCTACAAGATGTGGATATATTATATAACTGTTTTAAAATGCACAATAGGCTCTCATTTAAAAGAAATTTTACACTCTGCAGGCAGCCTCATGGCTGTATGTGGGGGCAGCAGTCTGGTGTACAGGTTCCTGGTCTCTTTTCCATACCCTATTATTTGTCATCTTCCTTCTTTACAGCCTCATGGGTGTATGTAGGGCTTGCATTTTGTGGTCCACGTCATCAGTCCCTCTGCCCTGCTTGTCTTCCTCCTCCCCTACTTTATCTGCCATTTGGCCTCCCACAAATTTCTGCTCTCCATACCAAGATGATAATATCTTCCACTTGGAGTAAATATTGGAGAAGAAATGAATGGAAAGCCAGAGGAAAACACTATTTTTGATAGAATGCAAAATCAAACTTAGTTTTTTATTTGATTTTTAAAATTTCATTTGCAAGGAGAGGGGGAAAATATGATGAATATGGGAATATGGGAATGACAGGGCTTCTAGCCACTGAAAACGAACTCATGATGCATGTACCACTTTGTGCATCTGGTTTACATGGGTCCTGGGGAATCCAACCTGGATCCTTAGGCTTCTCAGGCAAGAGCCTTAACTGCGAAGCCATCTCTCCAGTCCTGTTTAATTTTTAACATTTTAAATTTTAGACAGAGCAAGAGACACAGAGAGAGCACGGGTATTGGCATTCCAGGTCCTCAGCCACTGCAATTGAACGCCAGATGCTTGCGCCATCTAGTGGGCATGTGAGACCTTGCGCTTGCCTCACCTTTGTGCATCTGGCTAACCTAACATGGGATCCAGAGAGTAGAATGTGCCTTAGGCTTCACAGGCAAGTGTCTTAACCGCTAAGCCATCTCCAGCCCTTATTTATTTACTTTTTTTTAATGACAGGGCTTTCCTATATATCTCAGGTTGGCTTCAAACTAACTGTATAGCACAGGTTGGCCTCAAGCTCTCAATCCTGCCTCAGTCTCCTGAGTGCTAGGACTACAGGAGAGCACTACCGCACATAGCTCAATGCTTTTCTTTTGTGGAAGTTGTTTTATTCAGAAATAACCAACCCATATGACCCCAGTTGACATGAAAAAATAACAGTGATGTAGACAAGTGTTCTCTTCCCTAGTGCCCCATGTGGGCACCACAGTTCCCTGCTTTGTGTACTCTGCCTCTAGGCCCTTCCTTTCCATGCCCAAGTGGCTGTACACCCAGGACTGAAGCAGTCATTCCTTGGCTCATTGGGAGTGCTGCCAGGACCACGTGGGGGGTTGCCTCCATTGAAAGACCAAGAGCACACCCCTTTCCCAAGGTCTGCATCCATGCTGAGTATAAAGGCCAGCTTCATGGAGTCTTCTAGTTTCAGAGATCTTGGGGTCCCATAAGCTTTCACCTGAACTGCATGCTGTTTCTTCCCCACTTCTGGCATTACTCTTAGAGCTGCCTTGTACTTATGGTTTGGAGGAAGTGCCCCTTGGCTTGACCCTTCCTGTGCTCTAGACTGTACTTGTCATGGTTACAACTTAGGGCAACCTGTGATAATATGCCCTTTCTTGCACTGTGCTCCCACTCTACTGTTAATTTCACTTTCACCCTCCTCCCTGACTCAGAAAGGCAAAAGATCTGGTAAAGGGCAAACATTCACAAAAAGGTGAAGTGTAATTAGTTGGTTTTAGAGTATTTCCCCCCCTTTTTAGACAGAGCTACTATTAGTTGATATTTATTTATTTTCTTGGGTTTTTTTTTTTTTTGAGGTAGAGTTTCACTCTAGCCCAGGCTGATCTGGAATTCACTGTGTAGTCTCAGGATATCCTCAAACTCATGGTAATCTTCCTACCTCTGCCTCCCGAGTGCTGGGATTAAAGGCGTGTGCCACCATACCCAGCTGGCTTTTTTTTTTTTTAATTTAATGGGGATATGTTCTTTACCTGGAATCTGGGAGTCATGAGTTTGAAACTGTAAAATAAGAAGGTGCTCCAGAAATAGTTGCTGAAAGTAACTATTTGTTTGTTCTTGCCCTGTAAATGATTAGTGTTGAAGGTGCTGCAGACATGCTGTTTGGGACTGGAATCCTAGTCTGCTGCTCTCTGTCAAGTTGTCCTGATTGAGTGACTTAACCAGTGAGTGGACATTGAGACATATGAAATGCGTCATATAATTCTGACACTCAGTATCTGTAGTAGATGATATAGACCCTGACAGCTTAATATACCAATAGCAAAAGTGGTAAAAATAATATTTCACTTATAAGGAAACAAGCTCAGAAAGCTTAAGATACTTCCTGGGACCCAGATCTAGTAACCAAGCTAGAATCCAGGGATGTGGTCAGTGGTACTATGTAGACAGAAAATATATCTCAGTCAAAAATAAACTGAACACATTAACAAAACGCAATGTTCTGCAAATCTAGGATAATAAGACTTCCATAATTCATAGATCCATTTTATCTCACAGCTAGGGAGGAGCAGGAGTGGTATGAAGTCTCAGCTGGGAGCTAGTCAACTGACACATCAGAGGGATGTCAGTCTCTCTCTCTCTCTCTCTCTCTCTCTCTCTCTCTCACACACACACACACACACACACACACACACACACACCACCCTAGCATGAGTTCTGGGTCCACAAAAAAAGTACATCTAAGCAGACACTTGTCCACTGTGGACTGATGTTTAGACTCTCACTAAGCAGCTCGTTTGCCTTTGAGAGGGAGGCAGAAAGGACACCTGCAGATATCAAGGGTCCAGATCAGTGTACTGGCAGATACCAAGCAATGCAGGGCTGCACATTTGCAAGCTATAGTACATTTATATACTACAGCACCCACCCATGTCAGTGTGCACATACTCCTGGATAATTTTATGAAGAATATACATTGGAACATAAGAGCCCCCCTCATGGAGACCTTTCTCTTGAGTCAGGCACTTGCTTTTGTTCAATAAACTTTTGCTGAGTCAATACAGATGCATTTCCTGGACAGAGGGAGAGTAGGCAGGAGGTGCAGGGTATTGTGTGTGTCATACCTGTTCACCAGCAGTCAAGCAATTCCACAGTGTCATCAGACCTTCTGAAACCTGGAAACACTATGCTGGGGTTTGTCAGTATTTCTGTTCAAAGTTCCTTATGCTGTGAATTGGTTTGGTGTGTTGAATACAGTGCTATAAAAGTTCCAAGGACCAGCAGCCTCAGATGGAACTGCCACTCCAAGGCTGCAACATTACCTACATCCCGAAAGACAGCAAAAAGAAGAAGCATGAGCTGAAAATCACCCAGCAAGGCACAGACCCACTCGTTCTTGCAGTCCAGAGTAAGGAGCAGGCCGAACAGTGGCTGAAGGTAGGCCATCTGCTGTGGCTCTAGCAGAGCCTCTCCCTACCCTTTCTCTGGGGTCCTTGGTTATTCTGATGGGTAGCATAGACAAATAGATTAATGAAAATTTGTCTTTGATGATGAGCACTATGTCCTCAGAATCCCATTTCACCTGACTCCTGTCTGCAGGAAGCATTTGCAGGCTGCCTCTAGGACTTTCTTTTACTTTAATCATTCTTTTTAAAACTTTTATTTATTGATTGATTGATTTTTGTGCATATGAGCGCATGCGTGCGTGTGTGTGTTTGTGTACTGTAGTATGCGTGTAGAGGCCAGGGGAAAACTTTGATGTATCTGTGAATCAGGGTATCCTGGTGCTGCAAATGAACTTCATGACTACAAACATCAGACTAGTTGGTGTGGGAATTTGAAATTCTTCTGAATCTACCTCCCATTGTAGGTGCATTGGGATCACAGATGCATGAACCACTTTGTACACAACTTTATGTGGGTACTGGGGAATTGAATCCAGGTGGCAAGCTTTGCTAGCAAGCTCTTTTAACCACTGAGCCATCTCCATAGTCCCTATTTTATTTTCTCCAGTTTCATTATTTTTTTTGCATCTGATTAGGATATACTGGATTTTAAAATTTGTGATCACCATGAGCAATTTTTAAAAAAAGACTGCTTTTGAGCTGGGCATGGTGGCTCATGCCTTTAATCCCAGCACTCGGGAGGCAGAGGTAGGAGGACTGCCATGAGTTCGAGGCCACCCTCCATTCACTCCATAGTGAATTCCATGTCAGCCTGAGCTAGAGTGGGACCCTACTCAAAAAAAAAAATACTGCTTTGCCCTATTCCCCCCTTTTCTGAGACAGTGTTTAAGTATGTTAGACTTTTTCAATTCTGTTGCCTTGTCCAGGGTAGCCAAGGTGGCCCAGCTGCTGCTGTCCACCTGGGTTCTATGGTGTGCAGGTCTTGGCCAGTTCTATGGCTCTTTCCTCAGTAGCATGGCAGCTTCTCCCACCTTGAGGAAGATGCTTTACATGCTTGCCTTGCTGTGCTAGTTGGCTTCATGCTGAAGATGGGCCTGTTCTTCTCCATCATGGCCTGCAGCACCTGTGGTGAGAAGGGGCTCGTATGAGTGAGGCATACTGGGACACTTCATCTTCATGGTTCCAGCAACATGTGGTGTGTCAGTTACTTCTCTCATTGCTTTCACAAAATATATGGCCAAAGCAATTTATGGAAAGAAGGGTTTATTGTGACCCACATTCATACAGTCTTTTATGGCAGGGAGGCATGGAGGAGCATAAGGTGGCTGATCACATTGTATCTACGGTCAGGAAGCAGAAAGTGATGAATGTTGGTGTGCAGCTTGCTTTCTCCTTTTTAAGCCCAGCAGCTCAGCCCAGTGGTGCCACTCACATTCAGGATTGGTCTTCTCTTCTTAGTTAAACTTCTCTGGCAATACTCTCACAGACAATGCCAGAGGTGTGTCTCATAGTTGATTCTAAAGCCTGGCAAGTTGATAGTGAAGATTAACTATTACATGTGGTACCTGTGAACCCACAAGCCTAGTGTCCCTTTGCCCTAGGAAGCACTGAGACCAGAGCTGGGACAACAGGGCTCTGGTGGCTTCACAAAGCTGTGCTCTTTGATTCTGTTAGCAGTAGCTGTGGCTTTCCTGAAATTTCTAACACCCAGGAGGTTGAGAAGAGCTTTTTTTTTTTTCTTCTTCTTCTTCCTTTCTGGACTCTCCTCATGGAAGTCCTGTGCTCAGAAATTTCTTCTGCCAAGATTGCAACTTTGCCAGACTGAAAATGTGATTTGCCACAGAATCTGCAAAGCTCTTGAAGGTTTACAGAATAATTTCCTACCTTCGTTGACTCTTCATTTCCTGTCAGCCTTACAGTTTTCATTTTGAGTGCTGAAAGTCTCAGGCCACATGTTGCTGCAATCTATAGGGATAGAGCCAGAAGTCAAGGTCAGGTTTTCTGGCTTGACTAGTTTCATTCTCATCCTGCTGGACAGTCTGACAGCTCACCATTTTCTCTTTTATCCCTCATTTCATGGTCTTGGCCTGCCCCTTCTGTAGGAAGAAGGACAATTGTGGAGTGAGTGAGAAGCTTTCATGGTGATAGTTTACTTCACTGGGCTCCTCTCCTGGCTGCTGAATCTTCCCTTCTGTAGTTGGTGGTCTGCTGTTCCTTACTGGGGCATTTGGATGGACCACTATGAATCTCCTCCCGTTGTTCCTGTTGTTTTTTTCCAGTTTGTTAGAAACTCAGAGCACAGAAGAACCACTTCATTCTCACTGCTGCTGGTCTAACATGAAGTCACTCTAAGAGCCTTTGGGCAGCTGGCAAACAGACAATCAAAACAACACTATTCCAAGATGCTGATAGAGTGAAATAATCTTGTATCCTGCTTCCCAGCTGTGAGGTACTTGCAAACCAAGGCACTTAGCTAATTATAGTATGACGACTCCATTTATGAATGGTAGTTACTGCAAAAAATTTTATTTTAGGACTAGTACTTCTTAAAAGGGAAATAACATAAGGTAAATATTTTTTTTCAAAAGAGTTTGAATTGCTTATACTAATGTTTGTGCTATTATTTCTATAATATATGGTATCATACCACAGCCCAAGAAGTTCTGGTTAAAAATGGAAGTCAAATGACAAAAACGTTTTCAGTAGTTACAGGATTTTATTTTTTAGTCTAGCAGAGGCTCAAGATAGTCTAGTTTCTTCCAGATACATTATTGATTAGTTACCTTTTGGAATCACCTGGAGATTTTTAAAGCAAGAATCTAAATGATTTCGTAATTAGGGGTCTAACAGTCTTTCAAAATTTCTTTGCTTTTATATCTTTTACATCTTTTTAAGGTTCAAAATGCTATCCTATACAGATGGGATTGAGACATGCCTTCCTTATTTAACTCTCTCTTCAAAGGGAACTTCTATCTTTATTATTTTGATGCACTTTTAAATTTTTTGCTTGTTTGAGATAGGATCTTATTCGGCCTAGGCTGTCCTTGAACTTCTCATTCTCTTACCTCTACTTCTAAGTGCTGGAATTACAAGTATGCTTTCACTCCTGTGTAGTTTCAAACTCCAGCAGGACTGTTGTCATTAAGATCTGTCTTATACTGCTTCTTGTGTGCATACCCTCTGAGTATGTCACAAGCACTCTGCTATGTATTCTGTGGTTTCTTGAGTCCACAGCTTCTCTAGATGGACCTCTCACATGGGCCTTGCTGGTTTTAGGATATGTGTGGCTGTGTCACTAGATGTTGCCAAATTGCTGTCCAGTGTGGTCTGTTTATACACTCTTCTGCTAACAGTGAAGGAGGGTGGTCATTGTTTGCTGTATTTTTTTTAAGTTCCTTTGCACATGTGAAACAGACAAAAATGCAGAAAAAAAAACCCTCAAGTCCTCCCCTTCTGTTGTTTTTATCTGAACAAATCATCTTGGAGAATTTTGCACTGCAGGGAGTAGAGCACTTCCTCTTTGAGTTGTGTAGTAGGCCACAGCTAACAAGTCTTATATTCACAGACACTGGGTGGTTTAGTCTTTTGGTAATTTTATAAGTAACTGAGGCATGTATCACCTCACACTTTCATTACCCTGTAGGTTACATTCCCAGAACAAGTTACTGCTGATGTTTAGGTTTTAAACATTTGCAGTCTTCTTAAGTAGCCAAATCACTCCTTCTAGGAGGTTCTCCAGTTTCCCTGCCAACAGTATCTGAGTTACTGATACTGTATGTTAGTAAAATTCTGCATTTTTACCCCCTCCTCCTTTCTTCTTTCTGCCTCCCCCATCATGTGCTGTAGCAGACAGCTTCAGGTCTCATTGAGATGAACTTCCAGACCAGGCACAGTTGTGGAGGAAGGGATATTTATTGAAGCTTACAGATCCAGGGGAAGTTCCATAATGGCAGAAGAAGTTGGCCCCCTCTTAAAGGACCAGGTAGATAGAGAGAGAAGTCAAAAGCCAAAAAAACCCAAAGCCACACCACACAGCACACTTCGGGAGCTCCAGGTAGAACTAGGCACTTTGCATATCTTCAGATTGGAATTTCAAATCCACCACCACACCTTAGGGGCTAGGTCCTAATGATCCACCCAGTGACACCTTGTCTAGTCAGGTGGCTAGAAATCCCAGAAGTTTTAATAAATTCCTGAATCTATTGGGGGGCATTTATTCAAACTACCACATGTGCCAACAATATAATAAGATTTGAGGGAGGTGTACCTCACACAATATCATGAAATACCAGTCATCATGCTTATCAGCCACTAAAGGACACTAGGGGATGCTGTTGGGGTTGTGTACCCCTTGTGGTGCCAGACAGCATTAGGGGAGCAGTTGGAATGTGTTTTTCAAATGATTTTAATGTGTTGTAAGTGTGTCATGGTGGATCTGCCTGACTCAAGAATCATACAAGTTTACCAAATTCATCGTCAGTACACCTAGTGGTTTGATTCGGGTGTTCCCCATAAACTCATGTGTTCTGAATGCTAAGTCTCTACCAGTGGTGATTTGGGAGTTAGAGCCTTGCGTGATGTACAGCCAGCTTCCCCTTGCCACTGTTTGGCACACTCTCCTGCTGTTATAGTCCACCTGATTTTGGCCAGGAGGTGATGTCCAGCCTGTGCTCATGCCATGTTTTCCCCTGCCATCGTGGAGTTTCCTCTCGAGTCTATAAGCCAAAATAAACCCTTTCCTCCTACTTGGTCAGGTGCTTTGTGCCAGCAATGAGAAAGTAACTGCAATAGTACAGGTCCTGGATCCTGGATATGTGCTCATTCCTATTTATTTATTAATTTATTTAATTTTTGACAATTTTATACATGTATATAATGTGTATTTTGATCATGTTCATCCCCATTACCTCTACTTTTTCATCTCCCACTTAAACCCCTTCTTCTTTCCATGTAGCCTCACTTCTACTTTTATATCTTTTTTATGGTGACCCACTGAGTTTAACTAGGATTTTTTATATGAGTATGGAAGAGAGATTATTTAAGGTTCTTTTGTATAGCTGGCAGAGTCCATTGCTGGGTAAGATGGTTAATGACTTGCCTTCCTAGGAGCCATCATAGGACTTTCCAGCACTACATTAGCTGGCCATCAAGGAGGCCTTCAGCTCTACTTCACCTTGATTTTTATGTGTCCTGTAACTACCTGTAGAATCTTCAGCAATAGGGTCTTGATATGTGCTTATTTCTATACAAGCTTACTGTGTCAGTGCAGTTCCTGAGTCAAGATTGGGTATGTGTTTACAGAAGGGTCTTCTGTATCCTCAGCATTGCCTCTCTCTGGTCTTCTTCATCCTCTTATATTTGGTCCTCTACCTTGTGTCATTCCCTTTACCCTGAAGACATTCATTTAAAAACATTTATCATTTCTGAAATAAACCTTCTGAAAAATAAACTTTCAGGTTGGCTGTCTGTAAGCATCTATCTTTCCTCTTCAGTTTCTGGGAGAAATCAGCTTCTGTTTGTGGTGTTAGTTTCATGTATCACTGTTCACTTGTGCTTTTGAAGAATTTTTAAGATATTTTATTTATTAATTTATTTATTTGAAGGAGAGAGGCAGAGAAAAAAGAAAGAAGAAAGAAAGTGTGTATGCATGTACCAGGGCCTCCTGCCACTGCAAATGACCTCCAGGCACATGCACCACTTTGTGCATCTGGCTTTATGTGGGTACCATGGAATCGAACCCAGACTGTCAGGCTTTGCAAGCAACACTTTTTACTGCTTAGCTATCTCTGCAGCTCAGAATTGTTTTGGGTTTTCAGCAGGTGATCACATGGTGCTGAGGAGTGGTCTTCCTGGCCTTTCTGTGTTGGTCGTGTTTCCTAATTCTGCTTTCATTGGTTTTGGAGTGCTTGAGCCATTGTCTCTTCCATAGATGTTTCTGCCTCTCTCTGTCTGTTCTTTGGCAGCTCCATCTGCACATGTACTCTCCTTGGACATTCCCACAGTCCTGAGTTCTCTGTGCCGCTGCTCTTCACTTTCTGGGTGGCCTCTTAAGTGTGTTCTCCTCACGACCTATAATGGCCTCTTTGGAAGCTTCCTTCTGGGAGCTTGATCTCACACTGGCTTCAGTTCCTCCGATCCTGGTTTCCATTTCTAGCATTTTCCTGTCCTCTTTCTTTACTTGGGTCTGTTTGTGCATAGCCTTCTTTTTTGTGACTGCATTAACATTTCCTTCATAGTTAAAAGGAGATTATTTCACCTGGCTGGCTCAGGAATTGCTTCTGAATTTGTCTTGGGTGTCTACATTCTGTGGAAAAGAGCAGCAGACACTACAGTGTGCCTTGTGTCCTCCAGAGTCGGGTGCAGCCTGGCCAGTCCCACTTGTAGTTGGGCAGAGATGGATTTCATGACAGTGTTGTTTTGTTTTTTGTCGCCCTGCCTTCAGAATGGCACAAGTGCCAGGTTGGGGATTTCTGTGGGCATGACCAGGGCTCAAGAGCTTATTGAGACACCTGAGATCTCAGCAGTAGGTTTTCAGCAGTAGAGTAAAAACATGATTGAAATGCACTTTCATAGCTATCATAAACAGCTGAAATATGGAAATATTATATTGTTATATCATTATGGCTCTTTAAATAGAAGGACATTAAAGAGCTCACTCAAAGGCAATTCAAAGGCCTTGAGTGACACAGGCTTTGTTTTAGAGAGAACTCCATAGGTACCTTTGGCACTAAGTGTGAGGCAGGGAAGATGAACAGTTCCATGAAATTGCCTGTTAGTCTCTATGGAGGCTTGATCATTGACTCTCTATTTTTTTTTTAAATGTGTAGCCCAGGCTGGCCTCGAACTCCTGATCCTCCTGCCTCCGCCTCTTCAGCAATATCCTACCGGCATGCACCACCACAACCGGCCATTGACTCTCTAATAGGAATTGTTTTATAAACAAAGACTGGCACTTTTATTATCATAGACTGCTGTTATCCCATGCTGATCAAAACACATCCAGGCTTTGGCATTTGGAAATACAGCTTTAGTGTAACTAAAACGCCTTTAATTAGGACACATGTGCCTTTGTCAAGTGTAATAAACAGGGTGGCATTTAACCAGTGTGTGACTGCACGCCCTTCATGATGTGCTCTCAGAGCCAATCCTCCTGTCTGCTGCAGCTCCATTACCAACCGTTCTTGCTACAATCAACTGTGTTGAGTATGTGTGCTGCAAACATGAGCCTTTGTGTAGAGGTCAAATAAAAGACAAGAGCCAGTATTCCCAGAAGCAGAGTGGTTGAGTTTCTTTAAAAATGTGCAGAGATTGTGTTTTTGGGGGAGGAGGGTTCAAGTTAAAAACAAACAAAATACCACAAACATAGAACAGTTTGTTGTTTGGAGGAGTTGTGATTTTTGAACTTGAATGCAATTATTTTAAATACATGTTTAGCTTCTCACAGAACATGGCTCTTTAAATAGAAGGACATTAAAGAGCTCACTCAAAGGCAATTCAAAGGCCTTGAGTGACACAGGCTTTGTTTTAGAGAGAACTCCATAGGTACCTTTGGCACTAGGTGTGAGGCAGGGAAGATGAACAGTTCCATGAAATTGCCTGATCTCTCCCACTGGTGGAGATTCCATGTGATCAAGGCTGGCTGTGCTCACCTTTCCTTTCACAGCACCTTCTCTGTGGTCTGGACATGATGTTGAGTCTAGGAGGACAGGATGCCTGCAGGCCTTACATGGATCTTTCTAGGTGGATCTGGGTCTTTCTGGGTTTCTGTGTGCCTATTCCTTCCCTGAGCACTGTAGGATACATGGTTCTCTTCCACAGGGAATTTGAGTTCTAGCTGGGAGAGAAATGAATCATTGTATAAGCAAGCTTTCTGTGTAATTTTCTGAGCATTAGGACTGTGTGGCCTGTTCAGGAGGGTGTTCGCATGAGAAGCTGTGATGGCCAAGTGGCATCATCTCCTTCAAAGCAAGGACAGGTGTGGAGGAAGGGATGCCATACTCTCCCAAGAGTCCTAGGGTATGTGGGAGCAGGCAGGTTAGATGAAGTGTGTGTGTACCAGGTGGTTTTCTCTACATGTATTTGTTTTTATTTTGTTACCATCTTTTCCTCTGTGAAGACTTTAGACCTAAGTCAAGGAACTGGGGGGCTTTTCACGAAGCTCTTCTTCACTGTAGTGACAGCCCCATTTCTTTCCTTCTGTTTTTCTTGGTCAATTAAAATTAAATCTCATTTATAGTAAATTCCAAGTCCACTTTCATTCTTTACTGCCTTGTCTTTTTGCCCTTTAATCAGTCTTTTATATTATTTTACTTTGTTTTTATTTATTTATTTATCTGACAGGGAGAGAGAGAGGAGGAGAGAATGGGCATGCCAGGGCATCCAGCCACTGTAAATGAACTCCAGACGCATGTGCCACCTTGTGCATCTGGCTTATGTGGGTCCTTGGGGAATCAAACCAAGGTCCTTTGGCTTTGCAGGCAAATGCCTTAATTGCTAAGCCATCTCTCCAGCCCTAATCAGTCTTTTGAAGTTGTTCCTAGGTGCTGGGAACAGTGCCTAGCCAGGCACAGCCAGTCCATCAGGTAGCACACTGTGTAGAAGACAGAGCCCTTGGTGAGTGTCATCTCACTGACCATTGTCTGGCTTTCTGTGGGCAGTTGTGGAGGTGCTGGACCATGTGGACCACACGGAAAATGTGTTAGTCAGCTTTCTTCTACTGTGACAGTAAATGCCTGAGTGAACAACTTATAAGGAGGAAAATTTTCTTTTGGCTTGCTGTTTCAATTCATGGTCAGTTCACTGCATTGCTTTTATGCCTGTGGTGGGGCAGACTGTCATGGCAGAAGCCTGATGATGGAGGAAGCTACTAACCTTAGAATGATAGAAGAGAGAGTCAGCAGACACGGAGAGAAACAGATCCACAGAGAAAGAGAAAAAAGATACATATTGAGAGAAAGATAGGCCAGAGGCCCAATATCCCCTTGAAGAGTACCCCAGTGACCTTTCTCCCACTAGGTCCCACCTCCTAAGGTCCCATTACCTCCCAATAATTCCATAGGCTGATGAGCAAGCTTTCAACATATGGCCCTTGGGGGACATTTAAGATCCAAACTATGTCAGGAGGCTAGAGCAGGCTGCCTGGAGGCTTGCTGGAGCAAGGCTGCATCTGAAAGGAGGAGGTCAGTTTAGCTAAATGAAAGTACACAGTTCTTTCAGGGAACCCACACACATGGGCTCACATGCACACCCAGGCACATACATTGCCAGCTCTGCTCAGACTGATAGGAATAAGTGGAGTAGTGTCCCATTTGGGTGCAGCCTTTAGTGGGAAATGAAGAATTTCTCAAGTTCATGTTTGTATAATTGTGGCATACTTTCCTCATTGAAAGCTCTAATTGTGGGAAAGAGTCAAGGCTTTTTTATGGCCTATTGAGGGAAGAAATACTGGATGGGACATTTTGCATCTTTTCACCATTCTCTTTTCCCAGTAATGCCTGTGTGATCTAGAGAAGAGTAAGTCTCACTGAGAATCCAACCTCATTCAGGATGTAAGTAGGAGACTTGGGCTTAAATCCAAAAGCTCAGAAGTTTCTTGTTATAAGTATGCTTCTTCCATGGAGAAAAGATATAGGCTTGTTCTGAAGTCAAATGAAATTATTCCTTGTCCCTTGAAGATTTAGTCATGACATTGGGCAAGAGGAGTGATAAAGATCTATTACCAGAAAGCAGAAGTGAAGTTAGCATGGGAGTGAGAGGAGCTAATCTGCTCTGTCTCGCTGCCTGGACAATGCACAGGTCTCTGGTGGAGGGTCATATTTGATCATGCTTTTCACAAGCAAGGAAATCTGGTCAGTGAGGACTGAGACTTTCATTTCCATCTCATCTCAAATATGGGCATTACTGTCCTGGAATAGCTGAGCAGCAGGATGTCTGGGGGCATGATCCTAGTCCTGCCAGTTCTTGGGTCGGATCCCAACATCATTGAAGCCATGGGGATCTGGGGCTGGCTGTGGAGATCAAGTTGCCGTGTGGTCATGCAGATTAGCGACACTGGCAGTTCTGTTTGCCCAGGAGTTTGGTTTAAATCCAGTTGCAGTTTAGTTCTCAAAACAGGGGGCATTCTGAAAGATTAACCTGCCAGCACTGCATGTGTGAGGATGTAAGTCCTGCAAGAGTTGGAACTTCACCTGTCCTATTTAGTATGTATCCTCATGGCTAGGCCACATGTGGATATTGAATGAGCCCAGTAGTGATGAAGAAATAAGCAGTTGACCATGCAGGGGTGACTGAGAAGGTCATTCATGTCAGGATCATAGCCATCGCTGGGCAGTTCCCACCTCTATGTGGTAGCCCAGAATTATGAATCCTGTTCCCAGTTCAGCAGAAATCAGAAGGAGGCTCACCAAAGTGGCTGTGTTGACATCATGGTGGCTCCCACACTTGGAAAGTGTGTGTGTGTCACACATGGACTTGCATGTAGGATCTCTCTTTCTTGGAATTTAGCCATAGTTATGCAAGATAGGTCATCTTTATTCCTTGTTTGCTAGTGAGAAAACAGGCTTCGGATGATTCATTACTCTTCCCCAAACAAGTAATGTTCTTGCCTCCTAATTTCATTGAGGAAAGAGAATTGGTCAGATAGGAGTGTTCTTAAACCTCAGTATGGGGCTGGAGAGATGGCTTAGAGGTTAAGGTACTTGCCTGCAAAGCCTAAGAACCCAGGTTCAACTCCCTAGGACCCATGTAAGCCAGATGCACAAGGTGGCGCATGCATCTGAAGTTCATTTGTAGTGGCTAGAGACCCTCGCATGCCCGTTCTCTCTCCCTCTCTCTTTTTCTCAAATAAATAAATACAAATAAAAATTTAAAAACCTCAGTATGAACAGCCTTCCTTTGCTCACACGCCACCCTGTATGATGCCTCTGGTTGGCAAAGAAATACAGAGAAGTCCTTCCTTTGTGCAGCTCCTCCCAGTCTCTGCTTCCCTCGCCAAGATTCTTCTCATGGGGCCACCTGGCTTTCATTCCTTTCCTGCACCTCTGCTTCCTGGAGCCTTTTCTCCCATTCCTTTGAGCATACCCTTCCTGCTTACTTTCTGCCACTCCATCCCATGTTGCTCAGTTTCCTTCAGGAGTTTTTCTTCTTTATTTCTACCTTGAAAAGCTAGGGATTGGAAGGCATGATTGGTTATCCTACTCTGTTTTCTGGCTTATCTAGCCCCTGATAAACTCAACATTCCATATTTGGGAGAATTGACTTTTTGCCTATATCTGTAACACCTGCATATTTCAAACTCTGGCTGAATATACCTTTGGCTCTAAGCTTCTCTGTAGCATCCTGTATCTCTGTCTTCCCCATGTGCACCAGCATCCTGTTGCTAAGAACAGAAATACAGGAGTGGCCTTGTAGCCACCTGTGCCCTAGGATCCTGTGAAACTTGCTGCTTTTGCTCCAGGAGCTGTGCCTCCTGCCCCACCTCCTCAGCCTCCCTGCCATGGCTGCTTCTTGTGTTTACCACTGTCCTTTATCTCAGCTCCTGAATGGGGGTCACCTGAGTTCCTATACTGTTCTTTCTTTTGCTTCTACATAATTGCTTTTTCTTCCAATACCTAGATCTCACAGTAGGTTTTAGGTACAATGACAATAAAGGCATTCAGTCTTCAGAGGTAGGTATCTTAGTAATAGATTACTACTGCTGTAAAAAGGTACTCATAGAAAACAGAAAGTTATTTCTCAGTTATAGAGGGGAGCTGTGAGATTGAGAAACTGGTGAAGGCTTGTGCTATGCTTCATAAATGGTGCCTGGTTGCTGCGTCCTATACAACAGAAGGGCACAAAGAGGACAAATAGACCCTTTAAATTCTTTCGTCAGGTCTAAGATACTGAGCTCTAGTAACCCAGTTGCCTTCTAATGCTGCTGCTGTGGGGATTAATTTTCAACATGAATTTGGAAGAATATAAATTCAGAGTCAGCAAGGGTAATACTGTACTTGTGCCTTTCACACAGGGGCACTTGGTCACAGAGGAATTGTTAATTCCCAAGGTGGAAGCCAGGATTAAAGCCCAACAGTAGAGTTCTGAGGCTTGGCAGTGGAATCCTGTCCTCCTCACCTTGAAATGCACCCAGTCTCTCCTTACACTGATACAAGTTCAGTTTCTTCCCAAGCCCAAAGGTGCTATGCACCTGGCTCCTAGCACCCCTCTTCTATACCTACCACTCTCCCTGTCCTCTCCTGCCACAGCACTTAAACACTTGCCATCTACTTCAGGAACTTTCCGCTAATGTGCCCTCTGCCTAGAAGAATTTTTCTTCAGTTTATATGGTCAGAACCTTGTAGCACTCAGCTCATGTCTTGTGTGTCAACTTGGGAAGGCTTTCTAGCCTTTTTGATCTAAGGTAGCTGCCCACTTTCTTAAAAAAGAAAAAGCATTATCTTTCTATTTTTATTTTTGAGACAGCATCTCATGTAGCCCAGATTGGCCTTGAACTCATTATGTAGTAGAAGATGGACTTGAACTTCTGATCCTCCTGTCTTTACCTCTTGAGTGCTAGGATTACAAGGGTGTACCACTACACCAGCTTATTGTATGCTTAGTCAAAGACTCTACAACCTGAACTACATCTTTTAGTCTTATAGCTCTTCATGTTATCTTGGAATCATCTTCATTTTTTTTGAGGACCCATATTGTTTATGATGATATCTCATTATGTGGAATGAAACTTGAACTTTGAATGCCATTTCTCCAGGATTGGTGTCAGTACCAAGGCTCAGTAGATGATTGGGATGACCAAGAGAATGAATGAAAGATTGAACAAATGAGTATCATATGTATTCAAATGCAAGTTCCTGTTAACCCCAAGAACTTCCCTGACAAAGTATAGGCTTCTGCTTATTCAGTGCTTGACCACCACGTGAGTATCTCTGCTTCTGGTAGACTCAGACCATGTCTCCATTCCCACAGGTGATCAAGGAGGCCTACAGTGGCTGTGGTGGTCCTGTGGATCCAGAATGTGCTCCCCTTCCCAGCACCCCAGTGCCCAAGGCAGAACTGGAGAAGGTAAGGGCTAATCATTGGGTCTAGAACCTCTCAATTGGTTTGGCTCTCACTCAGGGTTGTTTGGTGAGTGAATTTCATTTTTAGTTGATATACATTAATTGCATTTTATGGGGTGCAGTGTGACATTTGAACATATGAATACAATGGAATGGTCAGATCAGGTTAACTGGTATGTATGCCAGACTTTTATCATTTCATTATAATAGTACTTCCCTCTGAGAAGTTTACATTCTACTTGGAAAATATAATTTGTTGTCCTATTAAATGTCTGCAGGTAGTCATTTTTCATAATGAAGACTTGTGGTTTGTTTCATTCCCAGCAATGAATAAAAATGTGGACTTACAGGGGTGAGTGCTCTAGTTCGGTCATAGAACTACTAATGAGGTCTGAGCATAAGTGCATCTGCTCACAGGCACCTTACAAATGTGTCTTCCCCAAAAGATACTCAACCAACCAGGACACAGTTCCATGTCCCTCTGAGTTCTCATTTTCCTGTGGGGAGACTACATAAGATCACAGTGCTTATAGGGTTAGGGAGCCTGTTATCTACACACCCATACTTGCCACAAGTGCATGGGACCTCACTGCACTGCTTGTGTTTTGTCTATAAATAACCGATACTGCTTCCTTGGAACCCCACTTCCCAACATGTCTTCTGTTGGCAGCTCATCTCACAGGAACTCAAACTCTCACCCTCAGCTGCCAGCCAGTGAATAAGTGGATTCGTTTTTTTTGTTTGTTTGTTTTGTTTTTGTTTTTTGTTTTTGTCTGCCCTTATATTAGGGATCACTAGAGAAACAGAACCAGTAGGATATGTATGTGTGCAGGAAGAGATTTGTCATAGCAGTTGGCTCACATAGTGTTGGGGCACAAGTCCACATCTGCCATGTGGGTCATAGGCAACGAGCCAGAGAATGGGTGTGCAAATATGGGAAGTTCCCTCTTGCTCAGGATGGCTGAATTATCTGTTACATGCAGGCATTCAACTTATTGATCGAAGCCCACCACATCATGGAGGACAGTCTGTTTGCTCAGAGTTCAGATACAGGCTATCCAGAAGCATTCTCCAAATTGGCACATCTAGCCAACCATCTCATATTTTGACAGATTAGCCCTGTTTTTTTTCCTAAGTATAAAATGAATTCAGAGAAACACAAATAGGGAAAAAGTCACTCATAAATCTGTCTATAAAGGATGTAGCCCCTCTTAATTGCCCTTTGTGTTATTAATCAGGTTTTCCTGTTCACTCGTTTGTTTTACAATTTTGTTAATCGTATGCAATAAGATTTCTTACACTGCTAATATTATTAGGAATTTTCTAGGTTTTAAATTCATAATAAGGAATCACAATTGCATAGTTAGACAACTAAATAACAAATCTGTTTGGCTCTTGTCACTTAGCTAACTGTTCTGTCCTTCCCGTCTTGATGCTGGTTTTCTTTTCTCAGCTGTTTGTAATAGCAGAGTAGTTAATAACTTTTGCATCAATTTTTCCTGCTTCTCTCGGCCCATTGTCTAAGGATAGACTCCTGGGAGCTAAATACCTACACTGACCTTTTTTTCTTCCTCTAATATTTTATTTCATTCAAATTGCTTTCTTGAAAGGGCAGTCCAGCTGTGCTTCCTGTCATATGGGGTCTGAGTTGTTTTTCACATACTCCCATCTGAAGTGGGGTTTTCCTTTCCTTGTCTCCTGTTCTAAGGTTGTCCTGTGGCTGTGACCCCAATGGCTTCCTGGGTAGTAAATGGAAGGGATCCAGCTGCAAACATGGTAGCTCATTCAGACCTAGATGTGGAGAACTCTGATTAGGTCCACACATGGGACTGAAGTAGCGACAACTGTCCCTACATCTTTTTTAAAGGCATTGTTAGTCACTTGCTTCTCATTGTGTACATAGTAAGAAAACTTACTACAGGTTAGTACTTGACAGACCTCTAATACTGGTGTGTGTCAGGAGAAAATTAAGTAGATTATTATTTCTGTGAGAGGAATATGGCTTAATGAGGGAAGTTAATTTTTGTATTATAATTTTACAGCTGTTTGCTAGAAAAAGTAGATGAAATCAATCTGGTACTATGGGTGTGTTCATATGGTATAGCCAACAGAAAGTTGTTTTCTTTATTCTGATGTTTTCAAAGCTGTCATAGCAGTCTCACCAGCCACCTGAGTGGATGTGCTTTCTGAGCATTGTTGAGAATTCAGCCCCTATTATCTTTTACTTGTGGGATTACTTAGTTGATCCTTAGTTGATGTAAGCTGTTGTGCCCATTATGAGAATAATGTAACCCTTTAATTTTACAGAAACTATCTTCAGAGAGGCCCAGCTCAGATGGGGAGGGTGTCGTGGAAAATGGAGTCACCATGTGTAATGGAAAAGAACAAGGTGAGTTTCTTCACACATGCTAAGAACATATGAGCTTTAAAAGCAATTGCAGCTGGGAAGTGTGATTGTGTGAAAGGTCCTTGGTGCCTCAATTATGTGGATGTCACTCATGGTCCTTGTCATGCTGATAACACAGGGAAGGCACCTTGGCTGGCACCGGCCTAGCACCTTCCTCTTCCATCCTGCCAGACCCTTGTCAGTGTTGCTTGCTGCTATCTTCATTTTGCCATGCATGCATTTTAAACTGAGGTTGCCAACAGACTAGCTCCTAGCTTGATTAAACGCTGGGATAGATTTGTATCAGGAGCAACTAGTCTTGCTTAGATACCTGATTTTCAGTGAGCTAGAGGCCCACATTCCCATTCAACTCTGCCTGGAATTAGCCAGTGATTAGCTGATTTTCTGGGCTGTGAGCCTCAGGTTCTTGCCTTTATAACTAGGGGGCAGGCCTACAGATTTCTAAAGTCCCTTTTTAGTAAAGATTTTCTGTAAATACCTTTATTTTAATCTGTATCTATAATATTGGTAATTGTGAGCAAATACACATCCCACAAATTTGCCTCTTATCATTTTTAGTGTCCAGTTATCACTGAGCACATCTACAGTGTTGTGTAGCCATCATCTGCTGCCATCTCCAGAACTGTGAAACATGGGCGCCTTGCCCCTTTCCCAGCCATTATACTTTTGAAGTACCGAGAGGGGGAGAGAGAAAGAATAGGCACGCCAGGGACTCTTGCCACTGCAGCTAACTCAGATGCATGTGCCATCCTGTGCATCTGACTTCAACATGGGCACTGGGTAAATGAACCCAAGGCCATCAGACGTTATAGGCAATGCCTTTACTGAACTATCCCCTCTGCTTTTTGTTTTTATGGGTTTCAAAACTCTAGGGACTTGGTAAAAATGGAACACCATAGTATTTATCCTTTTATGATTCACTGATAACATCTTCAAAGTTCATCTGTACGGTAGCTTGTGTCAGCATTTCTAAATTCTTTTCTATGACTAAATAATAATCCATTGTATCCATAGACTGCATTTTGCCACCCATTCATGTCAGTGGACACTAGTATTGTTTCTGCCTCCTGGATACTGTGAGCAATGCTGCTGTAAACTAGGTGTGCAGATGTTGAAGCCTGTTTTTAAACTTAGCTTTATAGTGATATAAATTACATTTTGTAAAATCTACCTGTTTTGGCCTACTATTATGTGAGTTTTGATAAGTACAGGCAATTAACCACCACAATCAGGATAGAAGATGTTTCTGTCATCTCCAGTGTTCCTTTGTGCTCCTCTGAGTTTCTCCTGCCCCATCTAGGTAGCTGCTGATGTTCCCTGCCTGTGCCTGGGATCCTGGGTGGGTAGCCTCTTGGAGCTTCTTCCCCTCAGCTCCATACATTGCAGATTCACCATGTCAGAGCCACTATCTGGCATCCTCAGTGTACTCTTTGTTGTTGCTGGGCAGTGTAGTATTCCCTGAATGGGTTAAGCCCAGCAAGTTACCCAATCAACAGTCAGAAGACATGTTGGGGTTAGTGCAGTCATTCTGATACTCCTGACAGGCCTTTGCATGAACTCATGTCTCTGTGTCCCTGGGGGAGATACCCAGCAGTGGGATTGCAGAGACCATCTCACCATCTCAGGATTATAGTTTCTGTTTCATTTGGCAGCCTTTATCTGGCATTTCTTAAATGTGTGGTGCTGTACAGCTCTTTTACTTAAACTGGTATATAGTTGAATATACTGGCTACCCATGTTCTCTTTGTCTGCTCAGATCCCATGCCCATGTCTTTTGTTTGTGTGTGTAAGTATACTTATAGTTTGTCATTGTTGAGCTTTGTGGGTCCTATGCATATTCTGAATGCAAGTCCCTCTCAAATGTGTGTTTCCTACAGACATTCTTTCTTCTGTGACTAGACTTTCTATTTCCTGAGTGTTCACTGAGGGGTATGACGTGTCAATAGTAGAAGAAACTGACCTCTTATAAGGCCAAGTTGCTGAGGCCTCTGTGTCCTTGACGGCTTAGGTGCATAGTCAGTTGCCTGCATCTGGCCTATGTGGCTCAAGAAAAAGAGCATTTATGCCTGGTAGATGGAAGTCACTGTACCATACCAGCCCGGGCCCTGAGGGCTTGGAAGCCCAGGCAGTGACCATCATGCAAAGTTGCAAAGTTCACTGTGCAAGGTCACACAATCTGCCTCTTCATTATTGTTTTCCAACTCAATCCCGTCTGAGTGTACTTTTAGTGCTGCTTGTTGGAAGCTGTCTAGTGTAATGTATTAACTGTGCTGTCCACAGGCACATTCTATATAATGAAAACCCCAGAACCCAGTAGCTATCTTTATCCTTTGCCCTGAGGTAAAATACCCTACAATCTCCATGTTCCTGCTTTATTCTTTTGTTTACTTCTTCCTTTGTGACCTCTTTCTTTCTTTCTTCTTCATTCTTCTTTTTTAAAAAAAATCTTTTAATGGATGTTCTTGTGTTGCTTAGGCTAATCTAGACCTCCTGAGCTCAAGTGATCCTCTAGCCTCAGCGTCCTGAACTGGGACCTCACAGTTGCATACCACCATATGGGCTCTTCCTTATTGGTGAGGCACAGTAGAAACTGGTTTGGCAGCTTGTTGTCTCATTTAATATATCTTCCTCTGTGGGCCCATGTGTGATTAGGGGCTATGGAGTATGTGTTTGTCTGTATGTACATGTAGGTTATATGTCTGTCCCTATAATTCTCCTGTTCCCTTTTAGCAAGATGAGCTTTTTGTATTTTGGAATGAGCCACACATTTTCCTTTTGTCTGGCACTGTGCTTTGTATATGGTAGCTGCTCAGTCAGTGGTCACTAGAGGAATTTCATGGTTCAAGTGCACCCAACCTAAATGTTTTTAGTTTTCATTCTTGCTGCTCATTCTAGTCTGCTTTGCTATAAAGAGATGTGAACTGAGCTCCCTTTAGCTTGACCATGACTCATACAGGTTCCTGTGCTGGCCACAGAGAGGAAGCCTGAGCTTCACAGTGCTTTCTACACATTATCATCTCACTAGAGGTAGCATCAGTCCAGACTCAGGTCAAAGCTGGAGATCAGCTATGAGACACTCATTTCTTCTTTTAAGGTGGAACCTTGTATGTAGGCACCAGTGCAGTGCTACTTCTTGTGCATCAGTGAACATGTCTCATCCTGTAGCTGCTGAGAGGAGAGAGGATCTAGGTCCTGGGCCAGTCTGTATGGAAACTAATCATACTCCACTGGTGCTACATGCCTTTGAGATTTAGTATTTGCTGGTGGGTCTATGGGGAAACCTGTTGAACTAGTGGCTCAATGGTATTACCTCTAAGCCCCTCTCCCACCCTTGCCTAGATTAAAGAGCATCTAATTACCATTGCTGTAGGACATTTATAGCTCTTAAATATGCACAAGATGAGCTAAGTGGGCATGTCACTAATGTATCCTGCTCATCTGTCACTGCCCTCTGGACCCTCTGCCATGTACCTTCAGAGTTGAGGATGCTGAGTTTTGAGTTTGCCAATGCACTAAATTCTGACTTTTCTTCTGAAAGGGTTCTTGCTGGCTTCTTGCTCATGTCCTTACATACTTAGGCTTTTCTCCCAAGGATGGCCTCATTTTTGTAAAAAAAAAAAAATCAGTGCTTAGAGAATTAAAAGCATTCAGTATTCTGTCTTGGTAGTCAGAGTCCAGCAAGTACTGTCCAGCAAGCAGCTAGTCTCAGTGGAGCTGGGAGCAAATGCAAAGCCTAGCCTAGGAGATGAATGGCATTGCTTGCATGGCAGATTTGCTTCAGGCTCCCAAGCCTTGGGGACAGTACCTCTGGTCGCCCTGATGTAGAGCTTGGCTGGCATGCAAGGTAATGAAAGCTTATCTGCAGACTCCTGGCAAACACTGGGAGTAGCCATCCACTGTTGTTTCCCCTTCTGGCTTAGCCAAACTGAAGTCAAAATGACACAGCTGTCCTGATCTGGACTGACTTCTGCCTGGTGATGAGTGAGCAGCTGTGCCTGTCCTGAGACTTTGGATCGTCTCCTGGTGCTGACCTTGGAAAGCCATGTGTACACTGGGGCATGGAAAGGGGCTCACAGACATTCCCATGGGCTCTTCCCCTAAGCAGGAGTCCTAAATCTGATTTCTTTTAAATAATACAAAAACGCTAGGGTACCATAGCAAAATTCCACAGGCTAGAGAGTTAACCAGCAGACTCAAGATCAAGGTGACAGCAAGATTTGCCTTTGGGAATTATCATTGTTGTGGCTTATTGGTCCTTATGTGGTCCTGTGCATGTACAGTCTCTTCTTAAGTAAAGGGCACTAAATTTTGCATCAACCCCCTGCCTGGTGTGACCTCACTTAGCCTTCTTCCTTATGTCTCCATCTTTAGATCAGCCACTCTGAAGATCATGGCCTCAACCTGTGAAATTGCAGGGAGTGGGGCACCAACATTTAGTCTAGAATGTTATTTGCCCTAAAATTTAACATAGTTTCATTTTTAGCTATAGCATAGCATCTCTTGCCCCAGACACTTGCTATATCCTCTAAAGAGGAGGTCAGCATTTCAGCAATGGTTGATCTCACAGTCTGAGTCCCAGAGTCCCCCTTAGCAGGTACTGAGTGAAGGAGGGCATGGCATGAGACTCATCCTGAGGGTCCTCTGCCTTGGCTATTTGGCTTTGACCATTTGGGCTACTGGGAGCAGAATAGTAGAAGCAAGTAAAGGGCTACTCTTTACTTCCCATGATACAGGCAGATAGGGAGGAAAGGAGAAGGATGCTTGTGAATTAGTATGTATATGTTTAGAGGAAGGGTCATAACTAGGCTGTAGTTTACCTTGTATCCCTGGATGTCCTTTCTCTGAGATGATTCCATGGGATATGCTGTGTGTTCATTTCTTCCTAGGGAAATAGAAGGGATCCATGATGACATTTTAAATGGGTATGTGTTCTTATATAGGGCTGAGTGATTGTGCTTAGGATCAGGGGTGGTTCTTGGGGTCAGGGTAATGTTTTGGCCTTGACACAGTGAGGCTGCATCTCAATAGGGGTCCTTGGGAAGAGGCCTTGCACACTGGTTCCATGTGTGGCAACTCTTAGAGACTGAGATAGGCCCACTCACCTCTGTTAAGAGTTGATGTCAGGATCAGGGCTTAACAAGTCCATTCTGACTTCTTCCTTGATCCTATTCTTCTAATTTGGCTTGATTTGTGGATAAAGTCCAAGGGTAGGAGAAAGGGGGTACAGTTCACTGAGTGGGAACAGATAGAGAATGCCATCTGGCAGCTGACACAGGGTATGGAGAGATGAGGACTGCCCTGTGTTGGTGATTGTTACAGCCTGTCCTCATCTGCATGGACTCTATATTCAGATGCTTATTATGTGTGGGTCAAGGTTTGTCATGTCTTCTGTTTTGCAAGGGAAGCCAGAAATCCTTTCTGTGCAAAATGTCCATGGATTTATGTATCCTAATCCTGTTAGCTTCTAATTGAACACTGTCTTGGCCAAGTGGGAGAGTAGAGGAGAGTTAGTTCCTAATCATATGCAGTCTTGGCCAAATGGAGCTGAAAGCTATGCCGTTGGTCTGAGAGCGCTGGACAGGACAGAGGAGAAGCAATGCCCAATGTCCAATGATGGGTGAAGGGACCTCCAAGGAGGATGTAGTTCCTCTTTCCCTCCCTGTGGATCTGCTTCTGACTAGCCAGGCTGTCTGCACCAGCTCACCTTAGCTTCTTGAACCCTCTGAGCTGACAGCCTTGTATCAGCTGATCATCCCACCTGGACATTTCCCCTGAGCAATGCATAGTGCTTTTCCTTTAGTGCTCAGCTGAAAGTTAGCCCCAGGCAGGCCCTCGCTGAGCACCCAGCTCCTCTCCCATGTAACTGATCTCCATGTAGTCCTTGTCACCATTTTGACATCCTTGGTAGTTGGGTACACATGTGCCTACATGCATGTCTGTGTGCAAATGCATGTATTAGCATGAATGTTTTTATCTTCCTTTGAATAGAGGTTTTCTGAGTGCAACCCTGGGTCCTCTTGTAACCTCAGCATCTGGACCCCCAGCTAACACATAGACAGCAGGTGCTCATGTGCCTAAATAGTAATATTTGGGAGAAAAAGAAGTACAGGATGGTTTATGGACTCATTTTTCACTTAATGTTAATGGTTAAAACATGATTTTCTGTTGCTGTTGACAGTGAAGAGAAAGAAAAGTTCCAAGTCAGAGGCCAAGGGAACTGCGTCTAAAGTCACTGGGAAAAAGATCACCAAGATCATCGGTCTAGGAAAGAAGAAGCCATCCACGGATGAGCAGACTTCGTCTGCTGAGGAGGATGTGCCCACCTGTGGTAAGACCTGCCACATGGCCAGTGTCAGGGAATGTTCCACGAGTGTGCTTTGGAGCTCCTGCATTTTCTAGATTTTATTTACGAGTATTTCCTTATTGGGCTTGTGGGCATCTGACTTGTAGGAAATAGTTTTTCTTCTTATTAGTGAAAGAACTGGCTGGGGATTGAGGTGCTCTCTGGGGTTCTTTCAAGGTAAACAGCATTTTATCTATCACATACGAAGTTCTCTCCAGTTCCTTTCCAGTGTTCCAAACTAGGACACAGCCACCAGCCATTGCCGAGCAAAGGCAGGGGTGAGCCAGCACTTCCCGGGAATGGGCAGAGTGCAGCAGCTTTCGTGTGTTTTTCAGAGTCATGTTTCAATCCCATAGATATTACTGTCCATCCCTCAGCCTGTCTTCTATCCATTTGGGTTTTTTGTGCAGGGGCTGTCTGTCAGGGACTGGGTGGAACATGTGGTGTAAAGCAGCCACCAGAATAGCTGTGCCCTCTGTGGCTTCTGGTCTAGAGGTAAGAAGATGGAGCAAACAAGGACCTGTGGAACAACAGGGTGGTCAGCACTGAGTGGATGAGGGAAGATGTAGTGGAGTATGTAGCGCCCCAATTTGGGTTGAGTAGTGCCATTCAAAGCAGCCTCTGGGAAGTGTGGGGAGATCTTACCTGTTTGATGGGTCCCCAGCAACTTCGTTTAAGAGACTCACATAGCTAGCTCTTTTAGTGAGGAGATTGTATAAGTGTACAGAAGGATAGTTACTTGCTGTTTGTTTTAACTTTTGTGTTTTTTTTAAAGTTTTTTTGTTTATTTATTTATTTGAGAGCGACAGGGAGAAGGAGGCAGAGAGAGAGAATGGGCGCGCCAGAGCTTCCAGCCTCTGTAAACGAACCCCAGATGTGTGCGCCCCCTTGTGCATCTGGCTAACATGGGTCCTGGGGAATTGAGCCTCGAACCGGTGTCCTTAGGCTTCACAGGCAAGCACTTAACTGCTAAGCCATCTCTCCAGCCCAACTTTTGTGTTTTTTAAAAGATATTTTTTATTTATTTCTTTGAGAGAGAGAGAGAGAGGCCTACCGGGGATGCTGAAGGAGCAGAGGCTAGGCTAGGTCTAGAAGAGAGTCCCTGATGGCTTTCATGGTCATGGTTCTAGGGTACTGCATGACACTGAGTTTTCATGAATTCAGTGAAGTCACTTGGGAAAGGACTCATGGGTTGAAGATGTCTTGCAAAGTAAGTACCTTTGAGGCTGATTCGAGGAACACTGATGGCTTTGTTCAGGGACCTAGTATACTCCAGGCCCCTAGACTGCCCCTCGTCAGTTTGTCTTTGTGGGACAGAAAAAGATAGTGGTGTTCCTTCCGTTCCTCAGTCCTTTCCATGAGGAGGGAATTTGATTGCAAGTCAGCCAGCTAGACAGAACTGTGCTACAGTAAGGAGGGTCTGGAGGTAGGCTGTTCTCTATTAGCCTCACCTTCCTGGAGCTTTTGGTTATATTGCCTTGTCTTCTCACTTACATCATCAGCCCTTGTGACAAGAGAGAAGTTAATGATTTTAAAGTGAATTCAGGGCTAGAGAGAGGGCTTAGTGGTTTAGGCACTTGCCTGCAAAGCCAAAGGACCTAGGCTCATTTCTCCAGGACCCTTGTAAGCCAAATGCACAAGGTTGTACGTGCATCTGAAGTTCATTTGCAGTGGCTGGAGGACCTGTTGCGCCCATTCTCTTTCTCTCCCCTCCTTTATCTTTATCTCTCAAATAAATAAATAAAAATAAAATATTTAAAGTGAGTTCATCTTTTGTTGTTTAAACTGCTCTCTGTCTATTGGACCCGTGGAGGAAATAGAAATTCTTCTGTGAACAACAGTTACAAACTAATGTGGAAGGCAATTCTGAGGCTGGTGTCTAGGTCCTCATCTTGGTGCTTAGAGAGGTTGCATGCCTTGTTGTGAGTCATACAGTTCCCTAAGGCAGAGCTGGCCCCAGCCTAACTTGCTGATTCCTGTAGCTCACACCCTCTCTCCAGACTTTGTCAGAAAGTGCTTACACTTTTAGGCCTCTATTGCTCTGTTATTGTTGGTGCTGAGACCTGGCAGTATATGTCACTACCCAGAACTCTCTTGGAAGCATGGGTGATTCTGAGAATGGGAGGAACATACCTTGCACACACACAGAACTCAGTTCTGGACTCCGGGAGACAACATTCTCTGTCTGCGTGACTTTAAAACTGTCATCCAGTTCTTTGCCAGGTGATGGGCAAGGGAAAGGGTTTCAATGGGAATGGGGAACAATGACTGTTTTCAGCTATTTCAGTGCAGCTGTGGGGCTTCAGGCAGAAAAAAAGAGCTGGACTCAGGCCCAAGGGGCTGACCCTGCCAGAGTCTCTGCAGCTGCTGTTGTCTGCTTCAGGAAGATGTGGTATGGAGCTGATGGGCCAGAAAGACAGAGTAGCTAAGCAGGCAGAAAAGCCTCCATGAAGCCACCGAGTTGAGCCAAGACCCCCAGCATGTGGTCTAGAGCTGCAGGATTAGGTGCTGTAGCCTCATAGATGCTCTCTGCAGGGTTCTTATGGGGGTGAGGAGTGAGGACCTGTGGCACCAGCTTGGCTGCACTGACACATCTCTGTCCCATAAAACCTATTGAAGGATGCCTTGAGCAGTGGTCTGTCTGGCGACCTCTTCACACAGCTGCCTAGATAATGTGATCCAAGAGATACACCAAGACTCCTAACTAAGAACTGTCTTCCATTCACTCTTTCATGTGCACTTAAACCCTGGGATTATTGTCACTTAATAAATGAAGCTCTTATACCAGGAAATGCACTTCACTTTGCACTCTTCCTCTTTTCCAGATGAAATTTCTAAAACCTTAACTGGCCACATCATCCTGGGCTGAACAAAACAAAAAATGTTTCTTTTGCTGCCCACATCAGAGCCTGTAACAGTCTTGCCCAAACCCCACTTTTCTAAATTCATGCATTGCTAGATTAAGACTCAGTCTTGCTATGCACCTGCTGTATCCTCACCACCTGGCACCCAGCTGCAAGATGGCAGCAGTAGCCAATACTTTGTGGATTCAGATTCCTCACCTACAAAGTGGTCTCTGCAGTAGGTTCCTTGGTTTCTATGAGAGTGTAAGATGAGATGTGTGAACATCAGGCTCAGTGTCTGCCTCCTGAGTCACCATCACTGTTAACTATCCATCGGGTCACCTGACATGCTTCAATGTAAACAAACCCCTGAGCACAACAGCTCTATCCAGGGTCATATGAGCTATGTAGACAGTGAGAAATGTAGAGTTGAGAGAAAGGAAACCCTGAGATGTACGGAGGGACTCGGATGGGATCTGTAGCCCAGGCTGAGTCTGGAGGACCTGTGGGATTCTACAGTAGCAGCATACCATGATTTCATGACTCTTGTAGCAGTAGGCTTTTAGTGGGCATTTGGAAATTTTACAGGCTTCCCATTTTGTGCCAGGGTCACTTTCATAGAAAATCAAGTGTCACTTGGCTATATGGGAGGCTTCTCAGTACAAAGAGCCTATATGGGTGTCTGTGTACAAGCTCCTTGGCCCTGGCCTAGTAGGGGACATGCTAGAGGGTTAAAAAGGAAGTGACTGCTGACATTGGCTGCACTGGATTAGCTGTTGCAGTCCCTGGACATGTGTTGTCACCACATGCTGCCCAGCTCCTCTTGATACTTGTGAGTGCTTGCTGACACAACTAGCAAGTGCATGACTAGAGTGCCTCTCAAATGTGCCCACCATGTGGCCACAAATGACCATGACATAGCAGCCTCTGACGCAGGCACTGCTGCTTATTTTCCGTAAAGAGAAGAGAGTAAAATATGGCTCCACTTTTGAAAGGCTGCCCTGCCTACCTCACTTGCTCCCTCTGCCACCTGGTCCAGGGACCAGCGGCCCAGACATCTGGACAGTTGACAGTGGTGGAGTGGGGGAGGAAAGGGTGGTGAGTAACATCTCCCTCCTGACTTTTAGATTGTTTATTTAACCTCAGGCCTGTAAAGTTAATTTTATAGTCCTAATGAAATCTCATGTACTCTTAATAGATTCTTTAGAATTTGGAGCAGAGATTATCTCAAGACATTAAACTGAAGTTCCCCAGTTTTTAAGATACAATAGCACCATACTACAGTGTTAAGTAGGATCAAAATAACCAGCCAACCAAACAACACCCCCCATGCATACACCACCACCACCTAATTATATATAGGAAGCTTAGGATGCAGCTCACTAAAGTCCCCCAGCCTCTCTGTCTAGCCCTGGCTCCTGGTTTCACTCTGGCACCTCTTGGTTGTAGGTTTCTGCACTTGCTTGAAGATTTGACCATTTTATCAGTGAGGCTGGGAGTGTTGGGCTGGGAGCATAGTGGACGTACAGGGATGCACCCTTTAACTCCAGATCCCTTCCCTGCAATACGTTGCCATTTCTCTGCCTGTCTGTGTTCTTCTCTATGTTCCCTTACCAGAAAATGATAACTTGGGGCTACTCCTTTTTGAGAAAGTGGGGTACCGTGACTCTGCAGGGTGGCCAGTTGACAGATGTGGACACATGAATGTATTACCTTAGAGCATCGTATTAATGTAAGCAGTCTGTTATCCAGGGAAATTTTCTTTTTTCTTGTTTTGAAACTTAAATCCCAGGAATGTGTTAAATATGGTAATGTCTGTGAAGTCATGCTCTAAATTAAGTGTGGATCTGTCTCATATAATCGTTCCTTTTGTGGCTAAAATGTCAGGGAACTCATAGCATTTGGTGACTATAGGCCAGATTCTGTCTAGAAATAAAACTGTGTCAGGGCTTATGCGCCTCTTCCTTTGGTCAGTGGGCAGTGCATGGAGAAGTAGCTCCCATGCTATTGACAGAGCCATAAATCTGAGTCCTGTTCCTCAATTCCTAGGTGGATATTTAGCCTCCCACTTCCCTGATCACAATGACAATACCATCTGAATCTATCTGCCATATGAGTTACTGGAGCTCCCATGGCTGTTTCTTTTGCTCCTTGCTCAGGTCCAGCCAAGCCCTATGGAATACATGTCCTTTCTTCCTGGCAGATCTAAACATAAAGCCAGTGGTGTTCTATAGTTTAGTGTTTTTTTCGTGGGGGTAGGGAGATGGGAAGGGCACAAGGTCTCCTATGAAGCCCAGGATGACCTCAAACTCATTCTCCTCCTGCTTCTACCTCCTGGGTGCTAAGATATTGCAGGCATATAATTCTACAAATTCTACCACACCTGGTTATTACTTACTTGTTTCTTTTTTTTTTTTTTTCTTCTTGAGACAAGGTCTTGTTAGGTAGCCCAGGCTAGTGGAATTCATGATCCTCCCACCTCTGCCTGCTGCCTGCCATGGTCACAGGGTTGTGCCGCTGCTCCTGGCCTAGGGCTTCTCTTTAACAATGCTTTCTGTGTGAGCCTTATATGTAGTTATTTCAAGTTATTTGAAGGGTTCTTGCCTTGTATTTATTTTGAGAACCACCATCCTGTTTGTGGAGTCATGCTCAGAAAATCCTTAAAATCCATTGATGTGATGATATTCACTTGGTAAAAGCCCAGCACCCAGCAATTGGCTTGCAGCATGATTAATTGCTATAGATTATATGAAAGACAAGATTGCAAATAGTTCTAGTGGGTATGACAAGATGTACTATTGATTACATTTTTTAACAACTTTGCATGTTTTTATTATACGTTACTGTTATTGAAAGTAAACATCTTTGGTTAAGAAAAGCCATTTATGTGTGTATATATACACAGATACAAACGTACATAGATTTTGCATCATTATAATTTATAAGTATACTATTTAAATTATTTTACATTTTTCAAAGAGGGAATTATAAAAATAAAATGAATGAAAAATCAAACTAAATAGTTG
The DNA here is from genome assembly GCA_036346955.1 of Dipus sagitta. Taxonomy (NCBI): domain Eukaryota; kingdom Metazoa; phylum Chordata; class Mammalia; order Rodentia; family Dipodidae; genus Dipus; species Dipus sagitta. The sequence goes on along the minus strand of CM070781.1, from coordinate 1,395,537 downwards.
TTATACTTAAAACACTACAAAACATTTTTAAAAGTTATTTCATTGACTACATTTTTAAGCAGGGCTTTCTCTTTTCAGTAATAATGTGTTAGAAGTGTATCATTCACCAACAGTATTTGGCAGGATGAAAAACTCGCAAGGCCCACAGTTGTATTTAAAATAATTCTTTTTTATCTGCCACCTTCAATCCCATGTGAGCATTAGGCCTTGTTGTGCCTACAGGCGCTTCCTACTTCATGAGTGGCCCTTTGAGACTCCATCCCCTTCCATACTCTCCTGTAGGTATAAACTTTGTGCAGGGAACTTGGTAGAGCTTATCTTGTCTCAACACAAGAGGGCAGCAAGGCCCCTATACTTGAGCCCACAGGCTCAAGTTACTTCACAGACCCGGTGACTCAACACTCCAATTACAGTTACTATTCCAACAGAAAGAGGAGCACTGTTCTTCCGTGTGTGTTGAAAGAAATGACCTTTAGCCAAATTAGGACTTAAACTTTGCAAATGTGCCTATTCAGTGAGCGTACATTTTGAAAATATTCAAAGTAAGATGTAAAACCTCATTCTGGGTATCACGTGTGTGTGTGTGTGAGAGAGAGAGAGTGTGAATTGTTCATTTGTTACTAATAAAGTGTGTAAGACTTAGCCTCCCAAGCCTTGAAACCCAGGGTTGGAAAAAGGGTATATTTTTGAGTCAGAAGTCCGTGACATGAGTCAGAATCTTTGTCTTATTTCTTTCCGTCCTGTGAACCTTTGCTACACTGTTTAGTCATGTTCTAATCTTTGAGGGGTGGTGTCTGCCACAGGGAGCAGTTGGAGGTCATAGTTGCTATAGCCAATGTGGAGCCTACATCCCATGCCATGGTGTTGCTAGGAAAAATGTACTTTGTGTTTGTGACAATTGAACATTACTGTTTTCTTGTATTTGAGGACTTTCCCATTTTAATAAACTGGAGCTAATTCTGCCTGTAATTCCATCACACGTAGCAGTATACCTCTCTGTGATATGCCAGAGGTATCAGTGTCAAACCATGCCAACCCAGACTCAGAAGTTCAGGTTTCATTTGGGCCAGCCTCCCAGTCAGACAGAAATCCTCATCTCAGCATGCTGAAATGGAACAGAGAGGCCACAAAGACGTCTTTGGCCTGTGGGTGGGACTCTCATTCCAACAGCATTTTATCATTTGCTGGAATGCATCCCATGCTGAGGAACTTATCACTCTTAAGGCCTCCTACTTTCCATTTTCAGAAAGTTTTCTTTTCTCCTGTAAACCCAAAATCTGTCTTCCTGTGGCTCTTGCCCTACCTACAGCTTATTTGCACCTGAATCCTATTGCATGTAATTTCCCCTCAGTTATGTGAAGCCAGCTGTTGCGTTCTCTTTCTTTCTAGCCGTCCCACACTTGCTGGCTTAGTTTCTGTCACATTCTCAAGATGCTTTCCAGGTTTCCTTGTAAATACCAAACATCTGAACTAGGTGAAGTGAGATGTGTCTTCTGGACTAGCAAAGTCTCTACACCTTGTTACAGGTGAATTCTACTGTACCCATTCTTCTTATTTTGTGTGTTTGGGTTTAAAACTAGTGTGCTGGAACTTGTTTATACATGCCATTCCTAGTCTTTGAGGAGACCACAGACCTGGCCCCAGAACAGGTCAACCAGCCTTAGCTTTCCTCGGGGTTGAAGTGTAGCTTTTTCTCCTTGCAGGCTACCTAAACGTGCTCTCTAACAGCCGCTGGCGGGAGCGCTGGTGCAGAGTGAAGGACAGCAAGCTCATCTTGCACAAAGACAGGACCGACCTGAAGACACACATCGTCTCCATCCCCCTCCGTGGTTGTGAGGTGATCCCAGGCTTGGATTCCAAGCACCCGCTCACTTTCCGGCTGCTTCGCAATGGTCAGGAGGTGGCTGTGCTAGAGGTATGGGCTCCCAGGGGCCAGTCTCCACAGAGGTGCCTGCAGAGTCTCCTTCAAAAGCCCTGTTCTGATTCCCCTCCCAGACTCCTAGATCTCACTGGCAGCACCTGCCTTCAGTTCATCCTCTTTTTCCTCATTTGCCCATTCTGTTCATCTTTCCCTTCTTTGGGGCGGGACTGCCTTCTTGTAGGGGCTCACTAGCCCAGTAATCTCAGGGAGTGGAGGACAGACTGCGCCTCCTGGTGACTGCTCTGCAGCAACTCTTGCTCTAGAAAGGCTCACCTGGCCCAGGTCAGAGTAGTTGCATCAAGCTGTGGCTTTTGCAGGTTCTTGACAACACTGTAGTGTGGATGGCAAGGCAAAACAAACTGAAAACTCTAATAAGCTGTCCTTTGGGCATTAAAATGCAGGTCTCCAAGCAACCTTTGGCAGTAGAGCAGAGAGAGGTCCCAGAAGAAGTGCAGCGTGAGTTGGCATGTACTTGGGCTGAAGGTTGCCTATCAAGCATAAGGCCCTGGGATCAATCCCCCAATATTGAAAAAAACAAAGAAAGAAAGAAAGAAAGAAAGAAAAAAAAGAAAAGAAGAGAAAAATAAATATATCACACATGCACATGTATCCAAACCATTCCAAACTAAGTGAGCCAATAGGACTGTAGTCTTTGCTTCCTTCCATACCATTTTAACTTTTATTTTGAGATAATTTTGAATCTACAGAAAAGTTGCAAAAATAGTACAAAAATTGTATGGTTTTTTTTGTATCTCTTAACATCCCCACTCTATCTGTATGTAGAAAGTTTTCCACATGATTTGCAGATTTTTTTTAAGAATTTGGTGTGATTGAGAAAAAGAAGGGTGTTGCCTTGTTATAACCACAGTATATTGATCATAAATGGAATTTAGTACTCTCATGGGATACCTAGGCCTTAATCCAGCTTATCCACTTATCCTAGCCTCTCCTTTCACACAAGAGTATGCCTGAGAGCCTTCAGCTGCTAGGTCTTCCAGCATCTTCTAATAGTTCATGACTGGTACTTCCCAAGGATCCAGGCCAGGTATTTTAAAGATAGTCCTTCCTCACTGGACTCTCCTTAACCTCGTAGCAGGAGCCCCGTGGAAGCAGTGACACTTTATTGCGTGTCCAATCAGGAGGTGGGTACCTGGCATCACTGTCTCACTAGTGACTAGGTTAATTTTGATTCCTGCTGAAATTTGGTGCATTTTCTCTTTGTCATGTGGATGGAAACTTTGAGACCATGTTATTCTCCTGTTAACAGCGAGAATTTCATCTGCTGATCTGAGACTTTAGACAAGTCTCTAAGGGAGGTGATGGCAGTGGGAACTCTGCTCAGATTCCTTCTCCATTGCATTCATTTGATCTACTGAGAGGAAGACTTTCTCCATAATTACTCATTCATTGTATATGCAGGTATATCAGGGGCTCAGCCAGCAACTCACATGTGAGCCTGTGTTATCCTGCTTTGCTCTCTTGTCCTCTGTTGGGCCCTGAGATAGAAACTGATTCACCATCAGTCTTTCAATCCCTTCCTTCAGCATGGCACAGTCCAGGGCTCCAAGACCCCCTGGCTCTTCTCCTTGCCTTGGCCCTAGAGCACATCAGGATCAGGAAACCAGGGGCTGAGGCTGAGGCTGTTACTGTTTCCATCCTTTTGCAGTAGGCAAACTCAGGAAGCACACCAATCCCTGCATGTCTTAGTGTTATACATGTGCACACACATGTACTCCCCACACACCTCTGTCTACTTCTAATGTCTGTGTGTAACTAAAAGCCAAATTACAGTCTAATGCCACAGGATTGTTTTAAAAAAGCTTAGGAGAAAATTTCATAAAAATGAGCTATGAAGAACAGTTAGTAGGACTTTGGACATGGCTTAGCAGTTAAAGGCACTTGCTTACAAAGCTTGCTGGCTCAAGTTCAATTCCATAGTACCCATGAAAACCAGATGCACAATGTGGCACATGCATCTGGAGTTTTTTGTAGTGGCAAGAGGACCTGGAGTGCCTATGTTCTGTGTATGTTTATACTACATAAATAAAAAACTTAAAGACAATTAGTAAACTCTAGTGTGACATATCAATCATAGCTTAGATACTTTAAAAATGTTCCCCTGAAGTGATTGTAGACACTTAGGTGTAGAATTAGTGGTGCGTGCCTTTTTATATGTTTGTTTGGTACTAGGCATGGAACTTGGCCTCTAGCGTGTGCTCAACACCCACAATGAAAGACCTGTAAAGAGAATATATTTGTGGGTTCTTAAAATCCAGATGTTCATATGAATTCACTTTAGTTTGGCAAACACTGACTTCATTCTTTCTATAAGACAGGAGGTTAGAATGCCTTCATTTTGCCTAATGGCCTCTCAGCTGGCACTGGTTAGAAGGAACTTGCCATAAGGAAGCATCAGTTAGTGCCATTAGTCAGCACCACTGTACAGAAAGCAACCAATTCTTTCTAACAGTTTTCCCCCTTTCTCCAGAGGCTTTTGTTTGTGCTGTAGAATTGAGTAATAAAGCCCAGTTTTTTTAAAGATCAATTTATAGGTCATTATTTTTTAAAGTAGTGATTTTTATTCAAAAGTGTGTTGTTTGTTCAACATTCATTCCAGCTAACTCAAATTTGATGGACTGATTTCAACCTGTAAATGTTGACATATTTGATAAGTCTGAATAATTTAAACCTTTCAAATACCACTTTAAGAAGGTGACTGATTTTCTAAATGACTTAATAAGGGTGTCTTAAAATCTTAGGATAATTTAAAGATATGTTTCAGGTACACAACTTAAATAGATCAAATGGGGGCACTTGCAGACATCTTACAAATGGTTTATTCAAAGCAGGTTATAAAAGAGAATCACGCTCTAGAGATGCTGTGGCATAAAGGTAATTGATTTTAAATATTTTTATTTATTTATTTATTTGTAAGCAGGAGGAGGCAGGGAGAAGAGAGATAGACAGAGAGAAAGATTTGAGAATGGGTGCACCAGGGCTCTAGTCACTGCAAATGAACTCCAAATGCATGAGCCACATTGTGCATCTGGCTTTACATGGGTACTGTGGCATTGAACCAGGGTTGTTAGGCTTTGCAAGCAAGTGCCTTAACCACTGAACCTTATGCCATATGGTAAGAGGAACAAAAAAAAATCATAGACCACCAAGTGGTACCTCATGAAGGGCCTCAGGGCCAGGCCCTCAGCAGGCTTTCTGAACAACTTCCTTTGGCAGAGATTTTATCACTCTTGTAATTCCCATGTCCATCATGTAGTGCTTTTCCTCAGCAAAAGGAAGGCATTTTGGTGGTTAATATTGTTACTACAAAACAATTGTGTAATTGTTCTGTAACCACCAGCACTAGGACAGTGTAAACTCCAGGCTAATCCCCTCACTCAGGTCATGAGTGCATCTGTTTGCTCTCATACTTGGGGCTTCTTGTTTCATTGCCCTCCCTAACAGGCAGTGTCTTTAAAATTCAACAACTATTCATCTTCAGTTAAATAAACTGCACTTTCTTCCCCACGGCAGGCATCATCTTCTGAAGACATGGGCAGGTGGATTGGCATCTTACTTGCTGAGACAGGGTCCTCCACAGACCCAGGGGCCCTGCACTATGACTACATAGATGTGGAGATGTCTGCAAATGTCATTCAGACTGCCAAACAGACCTTCTGGTAAGACCTATCACCATGTGGAATGGTCTTATAACTTAATACAGATAAAGATCTGTAGTAAGATCTGTGTGTTAATAAAGATAAAGATCTTTTCTCCTCTAATGTGTTATTTTAGGTTTTGAGTAACTATATAGACCAAAAATGCACCAAAAGATTTTCCCCTTGTGATATGACAACCCTAATTTTGCTCACCTATTTTTATCATTTCAGCCCTCTTAGGATTTCTGTTACAGTAGGCTAGGCAAACTTGTATAAAAATAGTAAATACCACTGTGTCCCTGATAGTCACTCTGCCCTGCTGAACACGGTGCAGTAAGTGAATGAGTGTGGCTTGGCCCCAGTCAAACGCCATTTGCACCAACAGGCAACGAGCCAGATCTGGCTTTGGGATGTAGTTTGCCAACCCTGTACGAGACAAACAGTTCTGTGAAGTGAAAATGACTCTACCTATTGCTGTGATAAGGATCAAAATTTTACAGATGTCAGCCCCAGTACTTTATGTTAAATTTAAATGGTGAAACAAAATGCTGTTCTGTGCAAAAGCGATCTTTTGAGCCAGGAATACCTGTTCCTTCACATGATGGCAACAAGGGCAGTGTAGCAGCAGCAACCATGTGGGATAGTCAAGATCCTGTCCTGCACTCTGCAGGATCTTGACTATTTTCATAATCACCTGATTTGTTACTGTTTTGGCAACAGCAGTGGTGGGTAAGCACCTCAGCACTACACTTCTGGTGTGTGAGCACCTCATAGCAGTGATAAAAGGAAGCACTTCCCTTGGGAAGGCCTGGATGCATCAGGAAAGCCAGCCAGTAGAACTTCTGCGTGCCACGATGAGCGCCCCCCACTCCACACACACACACAAGACCCATGGCTGCAGAGCTACATGGCGAACACAAGGAGGAGCTCTTGGGCAGAGAATTGCTAGTGGTTTAGCTGCCCTGTCTAACTTTCTTGTTTTTATCTCAAAAGACAACCCACACATAAACTGTGATGTCTGGACTTCAGGGCCCTGCATACTTTGTCTTAAAGTGGACCCACTGCTCCTGTCACCACAGAAAAGCATTCAGAAAGGCTTGGGCCTGTGCAGGGAACCTTATTCAGTAATGGCCTTGCATATTTGCATTTTCACTGTAAGCACATCGGCTTTCTAGCACACGGGGTCCCTTCTAATGAGAAAGTGGCAGGATCAAGAAGTGGCGTTTCTGTAAGCTGCACAGTGCAGGGTGTAGGTGGATGGTCCCCAGGGGCAGGACCTCTTGTGGCCTTGACATCAGGCCACAAGAAAGTGTGCTAACAGCAAACCACCAAGAGACTGGCACTTGTCAAGCTTGTGTAGTATCAAAGAATGTGCACAACTACTTAAGAACCTGCAGGAGTGTGTTCCTGCCTTCTACTTCACACCTGTGTGAGGCTGCACTATTTTCATATATGTCATCCAAGCAGCGGACTAGCCAGCAAGGTGTAGGAACTAGCACGGGAATCCAGCCACTTTCCTCTGAGACAGGTTTCTGAATGTGGAAGTTGGTGTTCTTTCTTCATTAATAGTTATTTCAGAAAACAGTTTCACAGAGAAATATGCATATGTGTGTGTGTGTGTGTGTGTGTGTGTACACACACATATATATTATACAGTGTTACCTATGATAAATTATGATAGACTATTATTTTTATGAAGCAAATTTGAATTTATTAAAAATAGAATATTGCTGTGACAAAAGCACACCTGAGAGGATAAGTGTGGGCTTCTGTCACAAGTGAAGGTTGTTGAAAGTAAAACATACTCAGGTGGGAGATACTGGCTTCTCAAGGCAGAGCCACACTCCATTGTTTTTACAATTGCCTTGTAAAGAATTTTGGAGGATTACAACTATTATTTTTATTCATTTATTTATTTATTTAAGAGAGAAAGGAAAAGAGAAAGATGCAGATATATAGAGAGAATGAGCACGCCAGGGTCTTTGACTGCTGCAAATGAACTCCAGACACATGTGCTACCTTGTGCATCATGCTTACATGGGTCCTGGGAAATCGAACCTGGGTTCTTTGGCTTTGAAGGCAAGCGTCTTAATCACTAGGCTATCTCTCCAGCCCACAACTATATTTTTATTACTTATTTTTGAGAGAGAGAGAGAGAGAGAGAGAGAGGCAGAGAGAGAAAATGGGCACACCAGGGCCTTTAGCCACTGCAAAAGAACTCCAGACACGTGCACTCCCTTGTGCACATATGCAACATTGCACACTTGTGTTACTGTGCATCTGGCTATGTGGGACCTGGAGATTCGAACATAAGTTCTTAGGCTTCGCAGGCAAGCACCTTAACCACTAAGCCATCTCTTTAGCCCCGCAACTATTATTTTTAAATGAATATATTTCTCAGGTTTTCTTCCGATATAGTAGGCAGTAGGCGGGAACTCTTGGTTCTGACCTGCTGTGATCTAATCATGAATAACTTTATACTAAGCCGTCTGAGGTGGTTGCCACATGCCAGCACATAGATCAGTCCCTGGATGTGGACTCTGCTTTCAGGAGATGTGTGGACCTGAGTAGTATGGCTGATATTGATGTTACCAAGTATGCTGCAAGTTTCATGGCCATCTTTAATAAACAAGCAGGAATCTACTCTAAAATAATGTTACAAGTATAATAGGGTGGATACATAACCCAGTAACATAGGCATTGGTTCTCATTATCAAGTTTTATTTACTATATAACTTGGCTTTCTACCGCCTTTTAAAATTCTCCCTTCTCCACGGTGCTGGGGATTGACTAGTCTCTGTTCTGCCACACAGCAGGTAGGCATTATGCCATTACAGAGCTGTAGCCTGGCCGCTGTGTGCTCTCCTTGCATTGGGCTGGCAGTGAAGTAGGTTCCTTTGTACCCACAGCATCACAGACACATGAAAAATCAGCACTACAGTGTTCCTTCTTGGCTCAGTGATAGGAACCCTTCAGCCCCATTATCAGCTTATGGATCACCATGCACAAGATTTTGTCATTGAGCAAAATAATGTTCTTTGATGCATGATGCGTTTACCACTTAGAGAAGTCTGGATAAGCCCATTCATAAAGGCTATGCTCTTCCTCCTCATGTAGAAGATAGAGAATAGGCAAGACAGTGCCTTTGATGTCATTGCTACCTTGGCTCCTGCCTATATTTCTCTCATCTTCAAACAATCTGGAGATTGGGCTGAAAGGAAACCCATGATGAGAAGTAACAGTGATTACCTAAGCTGCCATAAACTTGAGAGCCCTGGGGCACAGATGCTTTCCAGCAGAGATGAATTCTGAAGCCCTGACTGTTACCTTCCTGTGCATATCAACCCCTCTTGGGGAAGGGCATGGTGGTCTCTGTGATCCCAGTTTGTTCGTGACACTCAGGAGGCAGAGACAGGTAGATTGCTATGGAGCAAGCCTTGTCCAAAAAGCAAAATCAACAGAACACTGTGGTCTAGGCTCCCACACCAGTGGTGTTTATGAGAATTCATGTATTCTTGTTTGTCAATTTCATGGTGTTGAAAAATGAACTCAACATTTGTGTAGGATATTCTGGGCTAGGAAATCATTTTCTCAAAGTAAAGATATGTGTTAGAAATGCAGGTGAATTACTTGTTTGTAGGTTTGCTTGCTACAAAATCCCCAGCCATTCTAGAGGTTATCTACAGCACTAGCCATCCCCTCCTGTATTGTGAAAATCAGGAAGGTGTACTCATTTTGCTGTTCTTGCCCATTATTGATTAAAGGCACTCCTTCTAGTCGCAAAATACAGTAAATTGCAAAGCATCCCCTAAGCATTGAGTATGGTTCAATGCAGTGATTAAGGCACATTTAAGAAGCTTTTAAAGAAATGGAATATCAGTAAATCTTGTTCCACACTTTATTGACTGTACCTATGTAGAAGTTACTAAAATTACAAAATAAATCTCTCCTAGTCCACATGCCACTTTGACTATAACTTGCAAACAGATGACTACATTTAGGAGAAACTCTGCATAAAAATATTTCCCTCAGAATACAATTCAGCTTTTACTTTGTAAAAGAGTAGAATTTTCATGTAAATCAAACATTACAATTTAGAGAAATGAATTCAGATTGTAGTATCAAAATACTCTTAATTAAAGATGCATGTCATAAACTTAGTATAAACTCTTTACTACCTCATTAAAATCTTTTTAGATGTCAGCTAATGATAAAGCTAATTTTAATTTTTTAGTTTTCTAGCCAAACATTATCATAAAACTTAACAGAGATGGGATTTAATAAGGAAACAGCATTCAGAATATGGTAGCTTGCCAGTGTGCTAAATAGTCTAAGATTAAGCTAACTTTTTCACTTTTTTTTAACTTGGCAGCTAGCTGATGAATGTCTTCCAAGTTATTTTTTTAATTAATTTTTTTTGATGCAAGCCTAATAGACTGGCCTTTTTTAATGTGAGAGAGCAAGAGGGAGAAGGTGAGAACTGGCATACCAGGGTCTCCAGCCACACAGTTGAACTCCAGACACATGCTTCACCTTGTGCGCATATGCGACTTTCTGTGCTTGCAACATCTTGTGTGTCTGGCTTACATAGGACCTGGAGAATCGAACATGGGTCCTTAGGCTTTACAGGAAAGTGCCTTAACCACTATGCAATCTCTCCAGCCCTCTTCCAAGTTATTAAGAGAATTATCAGTGATGGTATCTGCCTGAAGGAAAGAAGACAGTAATGGAATTTGAAAATAGAACAGTAAAAGAAAAAGTGGATTCTCCCAGGCATTTAGGAATGTGGATAAAGGTGGATTCTTGAAGAATGTCCTAGAGCTGACAGAAGTAAAATGCCCTGAAGTTTTCTCATGGACCTTTCTAAAGAGTCACCTGTTGCGAACTGACCAGTCTAGCTGAAGAGAGAGGAGCAATGGAAGGAGAGCTATTCTCCAGTTGCTATTTCACCTGGGTCCCTCTGTGTTATTTTACAGTATGTCCTATGACGTTCTTATGCTTTGGGTCTGTGAAAGAGCCCATACTTACTCTTGGCTCCACATGTTCTTCGGGGCCCCAGAGTTGTGCTCCTCTCTGGCCTGGTGCTTTTCTATAAATGTAATGTCTGTTGGCCAGTGGAGAAGGTTTCTGCCAGTGTCTGTGACCTGTAGGTATCACCCTTCGGGCATCTCCATTGGAGGAAGCAGAATTCTGGCAGTAGGGACCTCTGTTCTTTCAACTGCCCCTGCTCCTTCCTCACATGCATGCCTCAGTGTCAGTACTGGGCACTATGCCAGAAGCTGACACTGCCAACCAGATGTGAGATGGCTTCTGCTGGAAAGAGAAAGCTGTGCTTATGTTTGTGTTACAGACTCAGTGTGCAGTAGCGAACACATGCTCGGGGCCAGCAGGTGTACACACAGCGTGTCTTCTCGCCTTTCCTGTTTACTGTCTCACTCATAGTATATGGATCGCCATTCCCAACAAGTAACAAAGCCTTAAGTAGATATATAAAAAATGTGAATCTATCATTGCAGAACTCCTAAGTAAATAGTCCATGTTTCCTTCTTGTATTTATCTCATCCTATGCATTTCATGTTTCTACACATTTATGTAATTTAAGTATAGAATAATTATAGCAAGTTTTACAGTCAAAGGAACACCTTGGAAGATTCATTGTCTTCCCCAGCAAGGGGCAGCAGTGCACTCTGGAAGGAGAGTTCTGATACCTGTGAGCAAAGCCACAGGTGGATTGAAGCTGTCCCCAAAACTACTTTTTAAAAATTAAGTATTTTTTAATTTAATTCTGTTTAGAACTCAAGCTTAAGAAGAATACAGTGAATTGTGGAATCAGAAGCAATTACTGATAATCTAAGGGGGAAAACGTGAGACACTATAGAAGAGAAATAAAATACTACATTCCACCAAAAAAACTTTTAAAAATTTATTTATTTATTCTATGGGGGGATAGGGTGAGTAAGTGAGTGTATGGGCCCAGAAGGACCTCTTGCTACTGCAAATGACCTCCAGATGCGTAGAAGATGCCTAGATTTACGTGAGTACTGGGGAATCAAGGCCAGGTTGGCAGGCTTTGTAAGCAAGTGCCTTTAACTGCTGCACCATCTCTCCAGCCCTCTCCAAAGCTACTTTTCTTTGCTTGATCCTCCCCTAGACCTGGTAGAAACTTTAATTTCATGTAGTTCCACTTGTTATTTCTTGTGGCTATTTCCTGTGGCATTATAATCCTGCTCAGAAAGTTCTTGCCCATGACTCTGTCTTGAAGCGTGATCCCTACTTTTTCCTCTAGTAGTTTCAGTGTTTCAGAAATTAACAAATGGGACTACATGAAATAAAAAAGTTTATGAACAGTAAAAGTAGCCATCAGCAAAGCAAATACACAGTCAACAGAATGGAAGAATAGTCTTGGCGAGCTATACTTCAGACAGGGGTCAGATAACCAGAATTTGTAAAGAACTGAAAAAAATTAAACACCAAAAAAACCCTTGCCAACTACCAAATGACCAAAAAAGGAAGAAGAAGGAGAAGAAGATTGGAGTTGGAGTTAACAAAGGAAGAAACACAAGTGGCCAATAAGTATTTTCAAAAGTGTTCAACATTCTTAGCCATCATGGAAATGCAAATTAAAAAAATTAAAAATTACTCAGTACTCCAGTCACTTCTTTTTTTAATTTTTTAAAAAAATTTTTTTTTAGTTTATTTATTTGAGAGCGACAGACAGAGTGAGAAAAAGGCAGAGAGAGAGACACAGAGAGAATGGGCACGCCAGGGCCTCCAGCCACTGCAAACGAACTCCAGACACGTGTGCCCCCTTGTGCATCTGGCTAACGTGGGTCCTGGGGAGTTGAGCCTTGAACCGGGGTCCTTAGGCTTCACAGGCAAGCGCTTAACCACTAAGCCATCTCTCCAGCCCCTCCAGTCACTTCTTTACAGCACTGTGATACCTTCTGAGTTGTCCCAAGGTCACTGCCATCTGAAAAGAGAAGATTCTCTACCCAAAGTGAGAGTAGCATTAATATAAGGGTATGAATGTTAAGAAAAGTGCTTACTGGGCAGTTTGATAAGCATAGCATATACATTTATCCAGACATCAGCAGATGTTACATCCCTAGGGCTCATGACTACCCCTGTTTTAAGCTTTCAGTATCAGGGGTGTATTCCCTTCCATGGAGCGGGCCTCCAGTGAAGAGGTGGCAGAAAGAATGTAAGAGCCAAAGGAAGAGTAGGACTCCTTACAATGTGCTCCCTCCAGACATAAAATGGCCTGGATATCCATGACCTCATAGTGCCTGACACTACCTACACAAGACCATCATAAGAGGAGGAAAAGATCATGACATCAAAATAAAAGAGAGACTGACTGAGATGGGGAGGAGATATGATGGAGAATGGAATTTCAAAGGGGAAAGTGGGGGGAAGGAGGGTATTACCATGGGATATTTTTTTATAATCATGGAAAATGTTAATAAAAATTGAGAAAAAAGGCTAAAAAATTAAAAATTAAAATCACTTTGAGGTACCATCTCACCCCAGTCAGAACGGCTATGGTCAAGAAAATTGACAACAAATGCTGGTATGGGTGTGGTAGAGACATCTTACATACTAGTTATGGGATTACAAACTGGCACAGCCATTATGGAAATCAGTATGGAGATATCTCAAAAAGTTAGAATTCCTAACAACTCAGCTACACCACTCCTAAAGACTTGTACATCCATGTTTGTGGCTACTCTCTCTATAATAGCTAAGAAATGCAATTAACCTTGATGCCTGCCCATTGACAGATGGGTGGATAATGAAAGTATGGCACATATACACAATGGAATTCTATTGAGTAGTATGAAAACATGAAATTTTGAGACTTTCAGGAAAATGGGTGGACCTAGAAGAAATTATATTTAGCAAAGTGACCCAAGCTCATGGTTAGAGAAGGACTTCCCCATTACAGACTGGTAGCAGTAAAAATGGTAGTGACTACCCAGCACCCTTCACTTGCAGATGCTGCTGAGTATTCCCACACATGGCATCACCAATCTGCTGCAGCTCTGGTGTAGGCCTGTCGTTGCTATGGGTATGGAGTTGGCCACAGTCCCTCTAAGTTTGCCTTGGCCCTGAGCCTGATGACACACCTTGTGTTAGGGTTTACAAGAGACTGCTGATTGATGGAGGTGTCAACTGTTCTCTCTCTCAGCTTCATGAACAGGCGTACAGTGTCCACCAGCCCATACCTGGGGAGCATCTCCAATGGCTATGCCCACCCTAGTGGGACTGCACTGCATTATGACGATGTCCCCTGCATCAATGGCTCGGTAAGCCAATGTTTCATTTTGGTCAAAGGTAAATGTCTATAAAATTCTGTCCTCGAGTACCATGGTTTCTTTCCATCCCCTAATGAGGCAATACCGATAGGTGGCTTGTTCTTGTCAGTGTCATTAATCATATGTTTTAGTACATTATGAGATACAGACTAAAAGAATAATAGATTCTATAATTTGGACAAGTCAGACACAATACAGTGTAAGTTATCCATGAATAGTTATTTCTCAAAACAATGGAACTGCTGACCAGCCAGCGTGTGGGCAGAAATAGTACCTTAGTGCGGCTTCCATGTTGCCAGCTCGGGACCATTTCCTCCTTGTGGCTGACAAGGAGTAACTGGGGTCCACCCTGGCCAGTGCTCTGTGGGCTTATCCACATGTGAATGTTAGGGCCAGTTCATGTCAGCTTCATACCAAGCTCACTATCTGGCCTTACAAGGTTTTTATTTGTTTTGGTATTGTCAGTGTCATTGGCTCCGCAGAGATTATTGGTCCTGTCAGGTCTCCAATATTATTTGTCTAATGGCTATGTACTGAACATCCTTTCTGATCGGGCCCTATGCCTGACTGCACAGTAACCAGAGAAGAGCTGGGGCATGTAGGAAACCCTTATACCTATTGGTTCTGGGTAGGTTTGTAGTTGGTATCTATGCTATAGTATTTTTCAAAGGTAGGCATCAAATGGCTTCATAATTAGTTTCTCAACCTTAAGGGTTATCTTAGCATTTTTTCTTACTGCTTTGCATCTTCATTCTTTTTCCCAATATCTTGATAAAAATAGTCAACTCCTATTACCTGTCATCAGGAAAGCCGCAGGTTCGCAGGATGGGAGTGAGAGGCCTTGCCTTATTGGATGCTGGAGCTCAGGTGTCACACTTGAAATGAGCCTGTGGCATCTGGTTTGGAGCTACCAGAGTTAGTGTGGAGTTTGATGCAGCATGTCCCTAGGCCTGACTGAACTCCACAGGCTCTCTTCCCTCCCAACACTGGGTATGTCCATGGGTCCTGCTTTGGATCCAGTGGGGGTAGAGACTGCCCAAGGGTCTCAGTAAACACTAAACAGGCTTTCTGCTCACCAGGCACATCACCTCTTCTCTTGCCCTCCCTCCTCTGAACTCCCTTCCTTTCTCCTCTCTGGCTTCTTTGCCAGGTGTCTCCTTGATGTGCGGGATCTGTCCTGGAAATTGAAATGAAAGAGTATCAGACATCATCCTTTCCCTCAAAGGGCCTCTGTTTTAGTGGGTGACATGCAAACCTGGGATTAGAATAGCAGATGGTGGTCAACGGGCTGGGGGCTGGGCCTGCCTAGGGCAAGGTATTTGGGGTGAGCAGAGCCTTCTTAGTACAACCTCATTCTAGGGACCAGTTGGGTCTGGCCAGCACCCTCCTGGAATTTGGAGGAGCTTCTGGCCTTCTCTATCCTTTTCCTTTCCCAGCCCTGTTAGCCAGATCTATGCCAGCCTTAGGGACCACACATGGTAACCAGCACAAGCTGGGCTCTCAGCCCAGCCTCTGTCCTCCCTTCTGGCCACTGCATCATTTTTGAGGTGGAGCCTGGTGCTGAAACCTTCTTTTTTCTGTGCAGCCACCAACTTCTCATAGCTTCGTCCCTGGCTCTTCTTCAGCATCCACACTCATCTTGAGGATGAGCTGCTCCTCTGAGCTTCAGTCACAGTAGCCTACTTCTTTTAAAGGATAACACACTCATTTGCAGACCTTTCCAGCAAGTCCCTCAGCAGGCCTTTTGCTCAGAGGTGTACCCTGTGTGCACCACATTCATGAAAGTACCAGGTCAGCCAGGTGTTATGGGACTCCATGGAAATGGACTGTGCTCACCTGTTAGCCCCGATGTTACCATGCTGGTTCATGTTGGGTGATTCTCTCAGGTCACCTGCAGCTTTGGGGGTAGCAATGTGTCATCCTGTAGGGCTCTGTGCTCAGAAACAGTCCCTCTGCACATGTGCTGCACTACAGTAGGAGCTGTAGCATAATGTCCTATGAGCACATGTCCAGACCTTTTGTTTTCTTGGGTCTTCTCTGCTTGGCCCTTCAACTTGGTTCCTACATGGAAGTCTCTGTTATCAGACAGATTCCTTCCTTGAAGGCTTTGTTTGTAGGTTTCATAAAGCCTGCACGTTATGACCCAGTACCTAACATTTTAGCAGTGCTTCTGTCATGATTCACCACCACCACCCCCCTTTGATTCTTTTGACAAGGAAAGAGTCTGTGCACACTCACTTTTAATCTAGAAACTTCTGTGGGATTTCTGGTCCTGTTTGCTAAGTTTTGAATGTGACTTGATCCTTGGTAATTTTAGGAAAATGAGAGTCTAGTATAGACCATGGTACCATCTCTGGGTGGATACACACTAGATGTTTAGACTGAATGTAGGTCTCCTGCATCACTAAGATAAACACAGTGGAGTGATTGCAGAGGAATAAAGATACCCTCACCCTGAAATTTTAGACCTTTCCTATTTTTGCAACAAAAGGCTGTAATTATAGTCTGGCAGAAAGGAGAGCTGCCAGAAGAATTTAAAAGCAGGGTGAAATGAGCAGAACATATGAATTAATATTTCCTTTTTAAATACAAGGCCATTTATAATGACCTTTAAAATTTTAAAGGCTCTGGCAGTAGCTTAGAGTTTGGAGGTTTTATTTATACTTTAGTCCCCATACTTTGAAATTCCTGTGTCCCATGAAGTAGCTTTTAGCTATTTTAGTTCTTTGTTCAAGGTTTTCTGCTAAAATAGTGCCATTTTCCACACTGGTATTTGAAGTA
Organism: Dipus sagitta; assembly: GCA_036346955.1. NCBI lineage: Eukaryota > Metazoa > Chordata > Mammalia > Rodentia > Dipodidae > Dipus > Dipus sagitta. The sequence goes on along the minus strand of CM070781.1, from coordinate 1,378,864 downwards.
CTCTGTTTTCTACCATAGTTTGTTTTTGTCAATTGAGTTTTTTGGCTGTGGCACTTTCTTGAGTGTGGGCACTGTTCATGTTGACCTTGACAGTGCCCTGGAGTTTCTGTCAGAGGGTAGTGTGGACAAGTCTGAGCAGCCTCTGTTCTAGCCCTTGTTTCTTCTTCAGAGCCTGGGGTTTTGTGGCAGTGTGGTATGCAGTCATGAGTTTGCCTAAGAAGCTCTGCTTCTAACAAGCTGTGTGACCTGCCTCTGCCTCAGTTTCAACTGCCTGCTTCCTAAGCTGACTCTGAGATAAGTAAGCCAGTATGTCCAGAGTGCAGCAGATGCTGTGGAGTAAAAGACATTTGGTTAGCATCTCATGTCCTTTCATAACTCCTCCTAGGTTCCATTTCTTTATTTATTTTTATTTTAGAGATAGAGACAGACAGAATTGGTGTGCCAGGGCCTCCACCACTGAAATTAAACTCCATATGCTTGTGCCACCTAGTGGGCATGTGTAACCTTGTGCTTGCCTCTCCTTTGTGCATCTGGCTAGCATGGGATCTGGAGAGTAGAACGTGGGTCCTTAGGCTTTGCAAGCAAGTGTCTTAACTGATAAGTCATCTCCCCAGTCCTAGGTCCCCTTTCTTAATGCCTCCAGGTTCTGCCCAGCTCCCTAACTTCCTGTCACTTCTACCTCCTACAACATAGAGCTTCTGAACTCTGGTTGTCTAAAACAAGCAGTGTTTTTCTGTTTAGAGAAACAACAAAATGACAGCATCATAATCCAGTGACCCTGGGAGCAATTATAAGAAAAAGAAATCTTCCTTAAGACCCCAAAAGTGAAGGGGTTCTTCTGAATCAGTCCATCCACTTGTATGTAAGGGAAGTGTGGGTGTGTGTGAGATAATTGGGGCCCCTGTGTGCTATGTGTTGGGGTGCTGCTAACATCTCACTGTGCTAAATCAATTGAATCTGCTGTCTCCTGTTAGATCATTAACAATCAGGCTATGTGTGTTGCAGTGGGACATGGATGATGGCTTTCCTGGCTGCGGGAGCAGAGGCCTGGCAGAAGAGGTGCTTTATGATAATGCAGGCCTCTACGATAACTTGCCGTCTCCAACAATCTTTGCTCGCTCCTCTCCTGCTGACCGAAGGGCTTCTCGGCTATCCTCTAACCACTACAAATCCCCTGCCTCCTGCAGTCCACCCTGCTCCCCATCTGTCACTAACCCCTCTTCTGTGGGGAGGGCGTCTCTTGGGCTGCAATCCCAGGTAACAGATTATGTTCCCAAACTCCTTGACATGACCAGCAAAGCACTATGGTGACAGCATTCACAACTTCACACATGCCAAGGACAAAACGTAACATTATCCTTAGCCACAGTCTAACTCATTTACACTTGTGACCAGCTTCCACCTTATCTACATACCATGTTGTGTACATCTGGCTTTCTACCTGCTCCTGGAAAATTCTCCAGTGAATTTTGTGAATTTGTCAACTATAGACAAAGATTTTGAAAACAATAAGACTTTTCAAAAGTTTCTGGAATGATAGAATGTACTCCCCTTGTATATGAATGAGCAAGGGCTAACCTCAGGGAGTGATTGTTTTCCAACCTTAAACATGGTTAACACTGTGCAAAGAGCTGGGGTGTTTCCCAGAGGAGTATACAGTGTGCCTTGTAGGAGGGTCCTAGTGAGCATTGAATGGCACATAACCTTCAGGTTGACCTGTTATTCAGCCCACACTCTGTATTTGTGGCCAACACAACATTTCAGAGCAAACACTGAGTATGTTTTCATGAATTTTTAACCTAAGCATTTGTGTGTTCTGCTCGTACCCTTAAGTGTCTCATTTAAGAATACTCTGCCAGCCGGGCATGGTGGCGCAGGCCTTTAATCCCAGCACTCGGGAGGCAGGGGTAGGAGGATCGCCGTGAGTTCGAGGCCACACTGAGAATACAGAGTGAATTCCAGGTCAGCCTGGGCTAGAGTGAGACCCTACCTTGAAAAACCAAAAAAAAAAAAAAAAAAAAAAGAATACTCTGCCAACATGAAGCAAGGGGTAAGGCTTTCCACATTCCTCTCCATTCTGTGGGCAGTCATGAACATAATGGACACTGGGCAGGGTTCTAGGATTTCAGGTAGTGATGGCTCACTGCAGAACCTCCTGAGACATCAGCTTCATCGGAACTGCCATGAAGGGTTAGAGATGTTAAGCACAGTCATGCAGAGGCCATCCCTGGAGATTCTTAACTCTGTAAGCCTGAAGATGCAGCCTGCTATGTGGCTGGCATGAGTACCATTGGTCCCTATTGTTTTTATAAAGTACCAAAAATCCAGGACCTGGTATTCTATTTACTGAGAAAACATGCATCTTTTTATGTATTTATCTGGCCTTTTGTGGGCACATGTAAATGTTGCATGTTGAATTATCCCCAGCCAGTCAGGAATCATTTGCTCATGGTTCTGTATGGAGCTTTAGTTCCCCATCCTCATGTGGTCATTTTATTGCGAACACCAGTGCATGCCATCTCTGTTGCATGGCTGTGCTATGGCACTTAGGAGCCCCATGGAAAGATACTGGTATCTACATTTTTTAAATGAGAACGCAGAAGGTTAGAACATTTTATGGCTTGCACAGCATCTCCTAAACAACAGGCAAGACTTTGCAGGTAGATCTGCGCAGTACCAGGTACCTGGACCGAAAGGAGGGCTCCCTCTGTCACCAGCTGACTATGTGGCACGTAGAGGCAGTGTTGCCTGCTCCTGCAAGCTGTTGGCTTGCAGCAGTCAGAGAAGTAGGGTACTGTTGAATTCTTTTTAAACCTGTACTTGGTCAAGACTTGCTTTTACTTTTTATACTGTTTCTATATTAGTGTTTCTCACATCCCTCCTCAGACCCATCAGTGACCTGAAAGGTGATTTGTGTGTCCAGCAGTAAGTAAGTCATTCATTTCACACAGGAACTTTGTTGCCACCAAGAGAAAGGCTATTAGCTCTAGAAGCTTAGGCCCAGCTCTCCGTGATTGCTGCTGCACACTAGTAGGTGGTCACTTACGGCCATTTTCTTTTCTTTTTTTTCCTTTTTTTTTTTCCCCTGAGGTAGAATTTGACCTGGAACTTGCTCTGAAGTTCCAAGCTGTCCTCAAACTCATAGAGATCCTCCTACTTCTGTTCTGCCTCCCAACTGCTGGGATTAAATGTGTGTGCCACCACATAGAGACACTTTCTTGTCAGCATGTCTGACCCTCAGTAGAAACATTGCAACCTTCCCATTGCAGACTTCTGGATGCCACGGGTGCCTTGCTGTTGTGGTAGAACCTTTGCAGCCATCACGCAAACATCACAGCATTGGCTAGGAACCATGTTGGTTTCCTTCACTTCCTTTCCACCGCTGAGCACACTAGGTTTTACTTAAAGAGTCAGAAACTAAAGAAATTTCTGCAGAATAAAGGGAATTTGTTTGATTTGTTTTTAAATATATATGTGTATTTTCAACAGTTCAAGGGCAAAAAGCCCCCAGTGACATCTAATGGGATTCCTGGAAAAGGGAAGGCTCCAAGCAGTCAACAGAAAAAGGTGGATTCTACAAGTGGCGTGAAGCGGACAGCATCAAGTGAGTGTCCCTGTGATCCCTCGCATTCTAACTGGTGCACTCTGCAGAGATGAGGCTGAATGAGCCACTCTGCAGCAGGTGCCAGGTACAGGTGTGCATCCTTGCCCTCTGTCCTCCATTGGCCAGTGTGTGTGTGTGTGTGTGTGTGTGTGTGTGTGTGTGTGTGTTACATGATTTATGGAGGGTTGGTGCCATATATATATATATACACACACATATACATATACATATACATATACATATACATGCCCCGTGTGTATGTGTGTGTGTGTGTGTGTAGTACATGATTTATGGAGGCTTGGTGGTATATATACACACACATACACACACACACACACACATACATGCAGATGTACACACCCCATGTGCATGTGTGGCAGTCAGAGAAAGACATCAGGTCTCTACCCATGCCAAGGGGGAACGTGTGAGCAGCCATGCCTGGTTTTTTACATGGGTGCTAGTACTTGTGCAACAAGTGTTCCTACCCCGGAACTATTTCTGCAGGCACTGGCCAGGATTTCTTTCTCTCTTTTTTACTTTTTGTCCTTCCTTCCTTCCTTCCTTCCTTCCTTCCTTCTTTCTTTCTTTCTTTGTTTTTTGAGGTAGGGTCTCGCTGTAGCCCAGGCTGACCTGAAATTCACTATGTAGTCTCAGGGTGGGCTCAAACTCACGGCGATCCTCCTATCTCTGCCTTCCAGGTGCTGGGATTAAAGGCATGCGCCACCACACCCGGCTACTGGCTAGGATTTCTGACTGAGTTTAGGTGACTGTTGTCTAGAAAAACAGGAATTGTTGCCTTCCTGAGTTGTGGCATTAATGAAACATAACCAACTCTGAAGAACTTGGAAGAGAAGCTGCATATGTCCTGGGACTTTGTGCCAGGAGACCTCACTTTGTGCCTCCAGTGTGCTGTTGACAAATCATGAAAGTCCAATGCACAGACAGACAGCCATTGTGGATGCTGCAATAGAAAGGGTTGAGGTAGGACATGGATAAGGCACCAGGGAAAGTTAAGAGTGTGCTAGGACTCCCTTCTCCTATGCAGGTCACGGCCTGTAGCCAGCATCCTTCCTCCCGTCCTGCTGACCTCCCATAGCCACACTGTCAGCGTGGGTGCCATCCACTGATTATATAAGCAGGAAAAGAAGGCCAAGTGGTGTATGATGAACAGAGGTCTCATGGCATACAAATTGCAGAGCTAGAACATAGGCCAGAATCTCAGACCACACAGCTACCACAGGCAGAGCACAGAGGTTGCAGGCAAAAGGATATGTGGGCTGCACAGGAGCACAGCACATTGCCTTCTTCTGCAATGAGGTTGACCTGGGCATGCCAGGTTTGTGTCTGCTTCCACCCTCATTTAGCCAACCAGGCCATGGTACAGACCTAAGATGATGATGACATAGCTAAATGTGTAAGGGATGTGCCGGCTCTTCAGGTCTTGGAGCTCCTCACTAAGCCTGGCTGAGAAGCTTTCATGCAAATTACATGCCACTGTCACTTGGGATTCCTACCTGAGCATCTCACATCTGCAGCCATGGAATTGGTAGAGCAGTCTGTTTTAGTGGAGATAAGTTAGCCACCTCTATCTGGTGACCTGTATACAGGCTGGGTGCCAGAGAGACCTCCATGGTGACGTGCACTTTCAAGTCAGAGCTCACAGGGGAGGAAGAGACCTCCATGGTTGACATCCACTTTAAAGTCAAAGTGCACAAAGGGAGGAACAGGCCACAAGCATAATGAGCCTTAAACTGCACAGCAGGACTTAGCCTTCGGCCCTAAGACCCTGTGCATTCTCGACATAACTTGTTTACACCTCTCATCATCACAGTGTGTTCAGTGCTTTTCCTTTATAATTGGAGATGCATTGTATGTGTTGATACTGCTATTCTTGGTAGTCTTCTTCAAGAAGGCTGAGGAGTGGGAGGAAGGAGTCAGTCTGAAAACGCTTGTTAGGCATGTTTTGAGTCCCATGAGATCTTCAGTTGAGTGTGCTCACAGTCCATTGCTCACTTTATTTTCTGGATGATTTATCCTTTTTTCTTGTGAGACCTTCCATAGGGAATGCTTTATTAACTTTGGTGGCAGCTAATGGTAACAAAAATGAATAATAATTGTATTGTGTATGTCTGCTAAATTTGGTCGATTTTATTGTAGGTTGTATGGGGCCTATTGCACAGGGACCAAATGGAGGGAAATTTATATGCCATTGTCTGTAGGTTTGTTGAGGACTGTTTTGGTAAAGACATAGGGCAGTTTGTCCTAGCCAGAAGAACAGTGTCCTGGTTCTTGTTTTCATGTGGTTGTGTGGTCATCCTTGGGATCCTGACCTGCTGAAGTCATTCTGTGATCTTTCTGATGAGGGAGGGAATGCTGATTGGAAGTGAGAAATGTACATGTCTTCAAGAACACAATGTGTCATGAAGCCCTGATGGTGGTTCATGTTATAAGCACCGATGGAACCAGCATTCAGGGCAGGTGCTATATGTGGCTTCCATGGACCAGGTGACCAGGACTCTGGGGACTCAGTCATCATTGATCATGAGGAGGGCTGCTTGTGAGTGTCCATTCTGCCCTGGACATCTTATCATTTAGATAAATGTTGTATTTGGACATGTATCTCATTTTAAAAACTCACACAGAAATCCTTGTGCTTTCTCCTTTGTGGAGGGAGAAGCTAGACCAGAATCACAGAGAAAGAAGGACCATATATGAACACATGCCCCTTCTGAGTCCACATCTTTATTACTGTCATGAGCCCTCCATAGCTTCTGCTCAGAAGCAAAGCAACATGCAAGTGTCTGATGAAAAAGTGCAGGTAGGGGCTAGAGAGATGGCTTGGTGGTAAGGTGCTTGCATGCAGAGCCTAACGACCCAAAGTAGATTCCCCTAGTTCCCACATAAAGCCAGATGCACAATGTAGCACATGCATCTGAAGTCCATTTGCGATGACTGGAGTCCCTGGAACACCACTTCTCTCTCTCTCTCTCTCTCCCTCTCTCTTTCTCTCCTTGAAAATAAGCAAATAAATAAATAATTTTTTAAGCCACCCCTGGAGCTATTAGGTGATAAAACAAGCAGAGGTGATGAAACCTTGTCTGCAGCCTGGCCAGCTTCATTGGCATCTCTGTCTCTTTATTACCTTTTCTGAAGAGGCTTTTTCTGAATTGCTGTTATTGAAAGGCACACATAATACTGTGAGAACTACTGTGTGATGTTGACCAGGCCTCTAGCTTTCTCCCAAAGCTAGTTTCCTCATCCATTCATTCTATTTAACAAGCATTTACATAGGGATAATTTTTTAGATTATTCTAAATACATTGTGAATATTAATTTAATCCATGTAGCAACCTTATAAATTATTTACCCTTATCCTTATTTCATAAAAGAAAAAACTGAGGCACAGGGACATGTTCTAGTTCACATAGCTCCAAACTCCTCAAGCAATGGGGCTTCAAGTACCACTTGTGTTGCCTCTCTGTTTGATCTGTCTTTCCTCACTGGAGAAGTCTTTGCCACCTGCTGCCACTCAGGAGTAAACAGCTTCCAGCAAGCTGCCCTTCTAAGAACAAGTGGCAATGAGGAAAGGGTCTACAGACATAGAGCAAGTGAATCAGAGCATTGGAGAACTTGAACTAGGCACCTTCTCCCTGTCCAAGGCCTCCTGGCTCCTGAGTCAGCAGTGACTAGCTGTATGGTACCTGAGGGCTATTGATCACACAACCCCTGCAGCTCAGGCTCTGCTGGCTGAGCTAAGGCCTTATGCTCCTTGTTCAGATGCTGACCAGTACAAATACGGAAAGAACCGGGTGGAAGCAGATGCGAAGAGGTTACAGACCAAAGAGGAGGAGCTGCTGAAGAAGAAGGAGGCCCTGAGGAACAGGCTAGCACAGCTCCGGAAGGAAAGGAAGGACCTAAGGGCTGCCATTGAAGTGAATGCAGGTAGGGGTCTTATAATCTGTGGGGTTGTCATTCTCCTAGAGTGCTGGTACTCCTGGTACCAGTGAGGTAGGATAGTGCTACTGCAAAGAGCCCAGCTGCTCAGTGAAGCTCCAGAAGTTCTGCCTCAGGTGCTGACAACTGAGACAGTCTGGAGGGCAAGCCCTTGTAACAGGACTCGATGTCCAAGGAAGTCCTTGAGCCCCAAACCCTAGGTTCATTTCAGTTTTAATCAAAGAATTGAATTAAAAAGACTGAGAAGGATAATTATTAAATTATTATATTTATTGAGGCAAGTACAGAGCCAAGGAAAGACACACACGTGATTGGAGATCCCACATGGAGGGCGTGGGAAACCATGTAAAAAAGATAGAGAAAAGATGGGCTGGAGAGATGGCTTAGCGGTTAAGCACTTGCCTAAAAGCCTAAGGACCCCAGTTCAAGGCTCGATTCCCAAGGACCCACGTTAGCCAGATGCACAAGGGGGCACACGCGTCTGCAGTTTGTTTGCAGTGGCTGGAAGCCCTGGCATGCCCATTCTCTCTCTCTCTCTCTCTCTCTCTCTCTTGCTCTCAAATAAATAAATAAAAATTAAAAATTAAAAAAAAAAGATAGAGAAAAGAAAGTTCAAAGAGCTCCTGCCATGTGGGAAGCTAGAAGAAGTAAAGGAACCCATGTGGAGTTAGAGCTAGGGGGCTCTCCCCTTGGCTCAACCCAGCTGGGCACCCAGCCAGGGGAAAACTCACCCACAGCTGGAAGTTCCCAGGTGGTCAGAGAGTGTGCCCTCCCCTTGCAAAGGTATTTATAACCTTATAGTGGTGGGCTGTCTTCTGGCTCAGGTGAACCAGAGGGATAGCTGGTTAGTTAGGGCTAGGGGCTGTCTCAGGAAGAGGCTAGCCCTGACACCAAGTTCCAGGGGCTGAACTTGACCAACTACAATGTTTAAATCCTGTGAAAGACCTTCCTCCTGGGGGGGGGGGGTCCTGGTTGTGAAATGGGTCTAGGGAACTCAGAAAGAGGTAAGTTAGATTATCTTTGATTTCTGGCAAGTACAGACTTTTCTGCCTTTTACTTTTAGGGGCCCAGTTATCCTAACTGCCTACTGTCTCCCAGCCTGAGTCTGTGAGCTTAGGCAGGTCGTGTAACCAGGCCTGGTTCCTGGCCCTGATCTCACACAGTAGCAGGTACTAGACAAGGACCTGGGCTTCTTGGAGGACAGCTGAGCTAGAGCACCGGGAGCAGTGCCTGGCAGAGCTCCGCTAGAAGCCTGGCCAAAGGCACCCCTTTGTGGCCAATGATGCTGTGACTATGTGTGTCTGGCTTTCAGGCAGAAAGACCCAAGTGGTCCTGGAGGACAAGCTGAAGAAGCTGGAGGAAGAGTGTAAGCAGAGGGAAGCAGAGCGGGTCAGTCTGGAGCTGGAGCTGACTGAGGTCAAGGAGAGCCTGAAGAAGGCACTGGCTGGTGGTGTTACCCTGGGGTTAGCCATTGAGCCAAGGTCGGGGACATCAAGCCCACAGGTAACAATCTACCAGTGCCTCTCCACGTGAACACCAGGGTGGGTTGTGGGGGAGATGTATGGATTTGTGGCACCTCTGAAATCTGGTCACCTGCCTTACCTCTGCCTGTATGTATATAGTCCCACCTGCTTCCCCAATCTCCAGTATCCTATTATACCACAGGGACACTTGCCCTCACCTCAGAATACTGCCCCTTAGCAGAGTTAATTCAGGCAGCCAGGGAAGCTGCCCCATCACCAAACCTACAGCATCAGTGGTGCCAAGCTTCCACTGAGCAGCAGCAGCCCTGAGAGTCACCCTCAGGTCTAACCAGTGTTTGCATCTGTGAGCGGCAATAATGTCTGCTGTGTGAGGTCATGTGGCATAGCTTCTGGGACATAGTTTCCTGGGCACACTCATTTGTTCTTGCACATCTGTGAATACTCACCCATCTGTCCTTTCCTTAGCAGTTATATATGGACTCCTATAAGCACAGATTAATGTGTTATATGTGGCTTTGTGTTTACATAACTTACTAACTCAACAGTCATATGATTATAAGATCACTTATTGCTATGATATATAGTTATATGATATATAATCTATAAGACTCAAGTGATGTTATGCACATAAAATCCTATGCACACATGTCTAATTTCCTCTGCCAGGAACAGTTTTCTTCCAATGAACACACTGGGTAAATGTTCCAGTCTGGTAGAAGTTGTACTCACAAGGGAGATAGGTTAGGATCTGAGAGCTGAAGATGTCTTGGAACCTTGGGTGAGCCTCAGTGTCCACCGTGAATGGGGACCAAGTGTATGTGAGGCCAGGTGTGCATGTTGGACTGGCTGCTGTTCTGTTCAGAAAGAACTCCTCCTCAGTTCTGCAGAGTTCTGGGCCTCAGAAACTCTCATCTGTGTGATCTGTGGTGCCTGGGCTTCTGTACTGCAGACCAGGGTGGTGGGAGGAGGGTCTGAGGGACAAGCCTGTGCTACCTGTGGTCCCACAATAACAGGGGCAGGCTTCAAGATGCTTCAAGTGAGACTCTGAGAACCACACTCTCCTGACTTCTATGCCTGTGAGGGTCATATAGCATCCTCAGCCTTCCACAATCAGCTTCCCTACCAAGCACTAGAAGACTGTCTAGTTTGCTGTGTCTTAAATGATTGCGTCCTAGTTCCTCAGTCCTATCCATTGTCTGTCCTGTCCTGCACTGATCACCTACCCTTCCAGGTAAGAAGGGCCACAGGCAGAACAAGACCCCTGCACTCACGGGGTTCAGCTAACACCCCCTCCCCGGGCTCAGCCATGGCATGACTTTTCTCTGGCCTGCCTCCTCCAAGGTAGTCTCCAGGACTCTAGAGCCAGCGAACTTCTCAGTGTTCACCTCCTTCTGGCTCTAGAAGCCTTTTGGCATAGTTTCTTACTTCCTCTAGCTGCAGAGTGCCAAGACTCCAGGTCCCTGTCTTTAGAGTCTCCCTGGTGCCCTTCATAGATCCTTCTGCTCACTGCAAGCCCCCTGGCCAGGAGGTACCTCAGCCTGTGGAGGCTCTGGTGTAGGTTGTCATGCTGCTTCCCTTCCTGTCATGTACTGCTACTTTTGTGAACTAGGTGAGTGCTGTCACCTGTCACCCTCCTAGCATGGATGGCAGGATTCTGTATAAGTTTGGCAAGACCACATCCTCTGAAGAGTGGCTTGTTAGGCAGGTGCTGCTACTGTAGGTAGCTGCTGTGTGGCCACTCCCAGAGACCCATGTCATCATTCTGCCACCATTTGTCCCAGCCACCAGATCTCAGCCCGCAAACAGCACTTCCATTTCTAAGGACAGCTGTACCGTAGCTAAGAAATAGTGTTTGGGGATCAGTGGTCAGTGAGCCCTCACAAGGTTGTCAGCTATCAGAATGGCAATCAAAACGCTATTTTAATACATCATTGAGTGTGCTGGTTAACACTCTGTATTGTGGAACCCTATTATTGGGAAGGGTTGCAGACATCCACCATGTTTTCCCAAAGAGAGGTTTGTTAATCCCATACAGAAGAGCCGAAGTTAGGCCCATGGTGCTGAGGACATGCATTTTTCCATTTTTAAGCCTTACAGAGACACCTCTCTTGGCACACACAAAGGGGACTGCAAGTGGTCAGAGACCCTTGCTGTCACTGGGACTGCTACTTGTCCCTAGACCCTAAGCCAAGCTGGTCAGGTAGTGGCATCTTTTGCCACCAGGCCTCAGACTCTCAAAGGCAGGCAGCCATGGCAAGCTTTTGCAAATTTGGGCAGCATGGACAGATGAAAACATGGAAAGATGAACAGGCAAGCATGGTGCCCCATGAGTGGATGTGCTGGTTGTGAAAACCCTGTGTTGGGATCCAACCAAGGCAGCAAGAGGGGCATCCCTGGACCCTTGTCTGTTTGTAAGCAACTCATCCAAAGGGGCTCTGAGAAGCAGGCACGGGTTGTGCTGGTTCTCATTGGTAGTTTTGCTTAGTTCCAAAACCTATTTCCAATTTGTCATTTTCCCCAGAAAACCACTCCCCACACAGGGCTCTCCTTTTGTTCACAGTCTCCTGGGTTCCGGCATCGGACTCTAGAAAACTCGCCTATCTCCAGCTGTGACACAAGTGACACTGAGGGCCCCCTGCCTGTGAACAGTGCAGCTGTTCTGAAAAAGAGCCAGCCAGCCTCGGGCAGCTCCCCCTGCCGTGGGCACGTGCTGCGGAAGGCCAAGGTGAGTCTACCGGCAGCCCTGCTGCTCTTGGGCTTGGGGCAAATGAGGCGGTTGATCTGAATCACTGTGCTGGGTGCTCACCTCTAGCCAGAAAGTGCCAGTTGAGTGTTTCCTGAGACAACTTTTAGGAACTAGGATTCAAAACCTGAACCCTCAAAGCTCTGGATTCACCTCAGAAGTGAGAAAACCCTGCCTCCCATAGACTTGTCCTTCTACTAAGGGATAGAGATAGGGTTAAGTGACCTAATGCTTTAAAAAGATAACTTTCATTGTGACAGAATTAACTTTAACTTTTTCACTGTTTCTAAGTGTATATTCATGGTCTTTAATACCCTTACATGTAACCATCAGCTCTGTCCATCTCTATAACTCATCCATCTTCCCAGACCTATCCTATGAAATGCCCAATTTCGCTTTCCTTACCCACTTGGCACCCACCATGCCTCCTTCTGTCACCATAAACTTGACTGTTTTGGGCTTCCATATTCACTTGCAGTGTCCTCAAGGCCTCTCACACCACAGTAGGGGTCAGAATTGCCTTCCTGGGGGCAGGCCGGCTAGTGTCCCATATCTAAAGGAACATATCTTGCTCACTCATTCACCCCACAGTTCACATGGGTTGTTTCTGTCTTTGGTTAGATATGTACCTAGAAGAGTTGTGGGTTTAGTTTTGGAGAGCATCCATGCGTTGTCTGTGGTTGAACACCAGGGACGTGTAGGTCCCAGAGCCAGGCCACTTGTGTTGATGTAGCTCTTCTTTTCTCTAGGAATGGGAACTGAAGAATGGGTCATAGAGGGAGGCCATGCTGTGCCCAGAGACTGCACACTGCCACCAGCCTCCTCACAGGCAACCTCGGATACTGCCCTAAAGTGGTCTGACCACGACTTCAGATGTTTGAAGCCGAGCTCTGATGCTGACATCTTCGCCCGGCTTACGTGTCCTCTTTCTACTGTATAATGGTGCCCTGTAGAAAAGTTTACTTTCAGACTTTGGTGTCCACATTTATGTGTTTTTTAAAAAAAAAAACAGAAGCAAAGGGGCGACAAACTGTTGTAAAGAACCCTCTGGCAGGTGGGGCAGTCACATCTCAGCCCATACACAGCCTGCAGACAGATGCACCATGGCTCCCATGAGCTCAGTAGGACCTAGAGCAGATTGCACCCCCTGCTGCCGCCCTCCCTGCATGTGACCAGCACCTAGTGTCTGCCTTTCCCTGTCGGCCAGAGGTCGGGCTGCATAGCCTCAGTGTGTGAACATCAGGAATGACCTCTGTGTGTCTCTGCAACCCTCCCATGCCTGTCCCCTGTCACTGGAGGTGAAACCATGGGGACTTTGTGCTGTGAGGTGTCTGCCTTTAAGTTGTGGTGGGGGGGGGGGGTTGACAGATGCTTTTGTCACCAGGACAAGAAAAGCTGCCATTCTTTATAGCCTTTTTTTTTTAAGATAATGTCCCTGTTTATGACTGATTTGTTTTGCTCAGGAGAGGTGGCAGAGTGCTAGCCCTTGGCTAGCATGCCCCTTTCTGCCTTGACCCAGTGCCCCAGTCTTTCCCTACTCTCCAGGAAAGGTGAACTTGGGTTCATCATCCATTTATGGACCCTCTCTGACAAGTGTGGCCAGTGCTGCTTTTGCAAAGGAAGGAGATTCTGGAACACATAGGTTCAGATCAGGACGATCTTAGAGCACAGATGGCCTTCAGAGCTTTTCCTCTCCCCTTCAGTATGTAAGTAGAAGCCATGAATCGTGGATGCACTTGGCCTTGCCGGTACTCCCCCAAGTGTTGTGGGCCAGGTGGCCTTTTCCCCTCTTCTCCTGCTTGGACTTGGTGCCATGTTCCTTGGGTAGTTCAGATGTTCAGTGTGCAAAGAGGAAAACAGCTCAGGAGTCAGGCTAGCCTCCATCCTGTGGGTCTGAGAGTCAGGGAGACCGGCATTTTGTTCTCCCCAGGCACTGTGGAGAAGAGATAATTGGTCACCTATGCAGAGTGATTCCGGTCCAGTCATATGGGTTATAGGCTTTTCCCCCAAAGTACAGAACTTGGTAAAGCTGTGTTGGAGGAGAGCCTTTTAGCCACAGTCCTGACTCCTCTTATTGTACAGGAAGAGGTGATTGGATAGTCTCTCTCCTCTCTCTTTTTCTCTCTCTCTCTGTCTTTCTCCTTCTCTCTCTTTCTCTCTCTCTTGGTGCCCCAGGGCCTATTCTAGGCAGCCAGAGCATCTGCAGCCTTCATGGTGAGGGCAGTGTTCAGTGTGGTGCCTTCCAGCCTATAGCACTACCTTGGAGTTCTAAGGAGCAGCAAGGTTGTCCCCAGTGCATGGGGATATTCTTACTACAAATCGAAAGCTGCTCCACTGGAATCCCCCTGAAAACTTACTTCAGTGTAGAGCCACCTGCCAGGAGACTGATTCATAAGCTGTCACATAGGCACCTCACTCTGCAGCACCCTACCCCACAGGGCAGTAGATGGACACGCTACATGCCAGCATCTGTGGCCATTCCTTGCTGCCAGAAAACCACGCAGGGAGAACCTGGAAGTAGGCAATGGGGGAGGCAGTCTCCACATAAACCAGCCTGTTCCCATAGCAGCAAGTTAAGAGCCCTACATGATCATGGGAGCTGTGGCCACTTCATATCATGTGAGATGAATGTTCGTTCTATAAAGGGAAGAGTATTTGCTTGCCATAGATTTTTGCTGCCTTCAACGTTCTTGGCCTTTCATTACCAAACGAAAGAGAAAATACCCAGCCTGAAGTTTAAGTCCTGGCTTCAGTCCTGGGAGATGCTGGAGTAGAGCGGGAATATGAGTGGAATGCCATGCCTGGCAGAGGGGCCATCGCTACTGCAGCTGCATATTGCATGTGATGACCCGAGACTTGGGATGTTAGTGCTGCAGAAGACACGGTTCTTTTGGTTTGGACCCTGGTCTCAGGCTCCTGGCATATGTAGTTAGTGTTTAAAAACCCCAAGATTGTAACACCCCGTAACTGGGTCTAGGAGGAGCAGCTGAAGGAGATGCTGTAAGCGGAAGCAGGGGCCCTTTAAAGCGGGCTCTGAAGTGGGCTCTGCTGGCTTGCGCTCCCCTCGACATTCTTAGATTTGATCAGAAAGTTAGTTTAAAGCATGTGCTTCAGAGGAAATTATTTATTTGTATATGTTCAATGAATATGGTTTTAATTTATATCTGTACATACTGAACACCCAGAAGATATCTTGTCAGAATCCTGACAACAATCTCATTTTATGACTTGCCCAAAATGTGCCCAGCCATAACTGCCAGCCTCTGGGACAGTTGTCAGTACTACAGTCTTGCTTTGTCTGGAGTCAGAAGCCCCCCCCCCCTTGCTGCCATAAGCTTCTTTTGAAGCATAGCCCACCATTGTAACCCCATCAGTGGTTGTTGGCCACATGGTGATGGGGGCCGACCAGACCTTGGGGATGGGTGGCTCTGGACATGTAAGGCAAGGTGGCCTACCTCTTCAGGTCTCTGTTACTCTGAGGACACTGTGCTTTCACTTTCAGCCATAATTTGGAGAGATACCATCAACCTTCAGAATTCCTCCATTTTTATTTCATAATGTGTTCCCTAACTAACTCTTTGCATAGAAATAGCTGCACTGGTTGCAGGGCTCACCTGGTCCCTGAGAGGCTCATTTGTAGACACTCGTCACACAGCCTATGCCAGTGCCCGGAAAGGGTAATCAGCATGGCCAGGTCAGCAGATACCAGGAAGGCCCGTCCAGCTAGATGTGAGCCTGCCACATAGGGACTCTTCTAGGACCATTCCTTGAAACTCAGTGACTGCTTCCCAGTGTCATGTGTCAGTCTCTCTTGTCCCCTCCCTGCCTGGTCATCTGCTTCATCTTTTCCACTTTTCCTGAGTTGCTTTGGCCATTTCCAAAACACTAAAAGACATGCTTGTGGGCTAGAGATTGGCCACTTTTGGAAAGTATGCTTCAAAAAGCATGTCCAAGCCCTGAAGTGAAGAACTGCAGCCTCCATTGGGAACTTAAGCAGGTTCCACCATGGCTTGGGGTGAGGGCTGTGCTTAGAGCTGTGGGCCAAGCTCGTGTGGTCATGGGCACATCTGCAAAAGTCCTTTACCTGCTGCCCTATGGCAGCATTGTCTGTGTGTCCCAGCCTCTCCTCCAAAACGGGGCAGGACACCTCTGCAGTTGTCGCCTGCCTGTGCTCTGTTGGGACAGGCATTTAAGCCTGGCAGCCCCTCTAGCCACAGCCATGGATAGGAGCTCCACCCATACCCACCAGCAGATAAGACACTCCATATCGTATGGTTGTGGCAACTTGAAATGATTACTACCTTCACTTTTCTAAAATAATGTTTTTAAACCAGAACAGTTTTCAAACTCATAGTTTCAAATATGTGTTTGAGTATTTGAGTCTGTTACAACTGTCTTATTACTGACCCCAATAGTGGGCTGGGTTCACACTGTGAAATAAACTGCAAGTAAAAATAAAATGTGAGTGTCATGTACACACAGCCCCACCCCAAGGGAGAAGCCACAGCAGCTGTGTATGGACTGTCATTGGCAGAGGGAAGCCTACCTTCATCCCTTTGGGATGCCCCAGCTGGTGCTCCCTTGGTGCGTGGCTAAACAACGCCACTACCATCTTCAGTGACCTCAGCTTCCCCACACACTGTGAGAGCCCCAGAGTGGGGTCTGCAGTTCTTGAGTCTTAGGGACCAAAGGTATTTTTAAGAAGATGACTTTGGGATTGATTTTCTAATAAAAAAGGATTCACTTTACATTTTAACACCAATGTTAGGTGATAGTTATTCAGAATTAATTGACCATGACTATAAGTTGTAAAATGTTTTCATATTAAGAATGTAATTATTTCCTTATTGTATTTTTAAAAGACTAAAGTCCTATTTAAAATTCTCTTTGAAAGAACCAGGCAAAGAAAAGTTGTTGTTTTTTTTTTTTAACTAAGTTTGTTGGCAGTGCCCATTTGAGCTGATGTAAATATATTTTGGCTATGTTTATCACTGTATTTAATTCATAAAGTAAAAATTTTATGTAAAAAAAATCACAATGAAAATACAAGTTTCAGCCCATTTGCCCCTTTTGTAGTAGCCTCATCTGAATTTTCTGCTTTATGGATTGATTTTTCTACTGTTGTAATGGTGTAGCCCATCGACTGGCGCCTATGGCGTAAACTTGTGTATTGTTAATAAAACTATGGGGTGAGGGGGCCAGGCCTCAAACCCTCCCAACCATGCCTTGTAGTGCAGACTGAGGCATTACTCGGTTACCCGAGCCCTCATTTCCTGGAAGCAGAGGTCACTGGACAGCTGAAGGGCTGGGCAGTCACGGGGAAGGCAGCATGTGAACGCGGGTCCTCTAACGCAGAGGAAGCACAGTGGCTGTTTGCTGACATGAGTGATCAGCTCATGGAACGTGTTTACGCGCATACCGGTGTCCCAACTTTTTGCTGGAAGCAAATGAATGGGCAAGGATGCCTGTCGTCGGGGAGGCCAGAAAGGCAGGACAGATGTGACTAGAACACTGACAGGCTTCCCCAGTGAAGGACTGCATGGAGACTTCTGGAATCTTAGGAAGGGTGGCTAGCTTGGAGGCCATTTGGCAGGGTTTGCAGAGGGGTGGGGGTTATTTGAGCTGGTTGGTGGTGGCATTTAAATGGGAGTGCAACCAAGAGAGGCAGGGAAGATGTTCCAGTCCAAGGTGACAGCAGTAGCAATGTCGAGGGTGGGGCATCTGTGAGCAGCTAAACAGGGTACAGGGAAATGGGAGTGAAGAGCAGGCTGAAGAGGGCCCTTTGGCATGAGAGAGGTGGAATGCATCTAAGGCTCCTCATACTCAGGGCATCAGGGCTTTCACGGGCGCACACCCCAGCCCGCTGGCAGAGTAGCAGGGAGCCCATACAGGGATGTGTGGGAAGCCCACCTGTGGGGCTAGCTGGCTTCCCCAGGGCTGACCCTTCCAGCTTTACAGGCTTTCCATAGTTGGGGCCTGAACTGATGCGGTGGGATGAGACGTGCAGAGGGGCGCAGCATGGAAGTGTGGCAAGCATGACAGGTGAGGAGCTGTTGCTGGGGCCTGCTGAGTGTGGAGGATCAGCATGAGCACATGGGAAAGTGTGGCTGGAGGCTGCCATGTGGATGTATCCGTGGGGCCTAGGGACATGCGGGGGGAGTCTGGCAGGGCTCACTGTAGCCTTCTTCCCACTGTGCTGAGTGGAGCCAGCTGGTCACCACGAGTGATGACAGGTCACCCTTGAAACAACTAAACTGAAGTTGAGGAGTACCTGGGCTCCAGAACAGTTGGGAGGACTCAGAGCTGTTCCTTGACACTTGGCCTGTGGGGCAACTGGTCACCCCAAAAAGACCTGAGAAGATGGATCCCATCCTGCCTACCTTGCCTGCCTTGATCTTCTTGGACAGAGCTGGCCACTGAGCCCTCAATGCCCAGCAGGCTTTCACTGAGCCCAGTATTTGGGGCTCAGCCAGGGATTAAGGCAGTGTTTCATATTTTGGCTAAAAATAAGCCACAGATTTGGTGGCATGTGGCCTCCTCCTCTTCAAGGCAGGTGCCCACACCTGCCCCTGGGTGCTAGATAAGATAGATTTCATCTTGTGCAGGGGCAAACAGACCCAGTGGTCAGGACTGCTACCTTGTCATGTGAGATGACTTAATTAGCTCACAGGGACATCCCAGGTTCATTGTTTATGTGAGGCTTCTGCCACCAGCCACAGTTTGTCATGGAAAAAGGCTCCATAGGGGATGACTGTGTGGCAGTAAAGTACCTTGTCACACCATTAACTCTTTCCTAGGAAGATATGCTCCAGGGCCTATCATCACAACATCATGACACATCACAGTGGCAGACGCACAGCATGCCCATGGCATATCTGCAAGCAAACCATGGTGGTCCAACCTCATCACACACCCACTGGGAACCATATTGTCAGAATGACTAGTCCCGGTGCCATCATTGCATTAGAACAAGCAGAGAACATGGTACAATCCCATCTTCTCCAAAGCACACTCTCTTTTCCTCTGGAGCATTCTCTCTCTCTCTCTCTCTCTCTCTCTCTCTCTCTCTCTCACACACACACACACACACACAGACACACACACAATAAGTCCCTCTCCAGCCACTCTTGCCCTTGTCCTCACCTGCTATCCAACAGAGACCCTGCAGTTGTCCCTGGGCTAGGTGGGGCCTCTGGCTCTTTGGTTAACTACGGCCGCCACCAGGCTGAGATCACCTGCAAGGCCAAGGCTTCTGCCTCTTCATGCTCTGCTCCAGCCCAGTATTCACCCACAGTGGCTCAAGTTCAAAGGAGCCTGAAGCCTGGAGGAATTTTACACTAACCATCCTGTGACACACGGAAGGGTGCATGTGTGCACTCTTATGCAATTAGCTATGCCTCTGTACACCTCCCTTGTTCCAATTAACCACTCCAAGCATCAGCCTTGCTGACAATTGGAGCTCAGCCTGGAGGGATTTTTCTGCATAGTAGCACTCTTCAGACATGACTGAGGGCCAGACAGGAAGCTAGCCCCTGCTCCTTGGAAAAACAGCTTGGTTGCTTTGGAAAGTCTTAAAGTACTTGCACAGAAGTCCACTATGTTTGAGGCCTCTGTGGAACTTCTGGCTGGTGCTGGCTCACTGTCTCCTTGGCCAGCTCTGCCTAGGAGCGCCCATGGCAACTCCAACCCCATTTACCTCAGAAATGCCAAAGTAACACTCTCTTCTATCTCTCCTACCTCTTACTGTCTCTTACCGTGGACAGTGAGCCTGAGAGAACATTGGAAAGATGTTCTTTACAAGTGTTACACTTGAACTTACCAAGTCCCAGCCCCTTTGGCCATAGGAATGGTAAACTTGGCAGAGCAGTGCTATGGTAGATGAGGCTTCCACCTGTCTACACAGAAACCACAGAGGCAGGTCTAGGTGTGGGGCGTGCCATACAGAGTCGCCCGGTTCTCAGCTCCACAGCCTCACTCATTAGCTGTGCCAGTGAGGCTTCTGGCTTCCTGCATGCTGACTGCAAGGGAGGAGATGGGCTCATGGGGACAGACTGACTGGGACAGTGTCACCTTGCAGTCTGATGTCCCTGCACCCTTTTGCAGGCCACAGAAGCAACTGCCATTCCTCTCAGGGTCCTTCGGCCATACTGCTTCTGGAACTGCAAGTTTAGAGGTGTGTACATTGTGTGTGTTGTATGTGTGTGGTGTGTAGTGTGTGGTGTTTGTGCATGCACACGCGAATTAAAATATCTTTAAGGCAAAAAGCTGACTATGTTCATTTTATCTTTGTTAAAAGCATCACCAATGATTTATTGGTTTTTAAAAAGGAAAAAATAAGAAAGAATGCATTGCCTGTTAGGTGTGTATGCCGGGTATGTATGAGATTCAGTGGAGTGATGAGACCCCAAGCTGGTGGCACCTGGCCCCTGTGCCAGCATTGCACCTTGACATATGTGGCACCTCAGCTGACAACCAGGGAGCCTTTGCACCTGTGTGATGATCTGCAGTTATGGAGATGGGCACATGGGAGGTGCATCAGGTGCCGCCTTATTTCCTAGGCTGCTGGGTCTACACACCCAAAATGTCCTTAATAGAAATAATAACATAAAACACAAGGAAAGACAAATAACTAAGAAAAATCTAACCAAACAGCTGCAACAATTAAAACTAGTGGTCACAGAAGGTCCGAGACCTACAGTTGGCTACCCCCAGGCACTAGTGAGCTAAAGTGGGGGGCTGTATCCAGGGGTTCTGTGCTGACTTTGGGCCTTTTGGGGACTGTGCAATGTGTGAAATCACCCCACATGTATGTAACACTGGTGGGAATGGGGATGGGTAAGGGGATGAGTCCCCACATAGGTGTCTTTCAAGCCTGTAAGCAGGCAGATGGGACAGGACAAAAGTCTTGGGCAGTCACAGTCTTCAGTGG
Source organism: Dipus sagitta (assembly GCA_036346955.1). NCBI lineage: Eukaryota > Metazoa > Chordata > Mammalia > Rodentia > Dipodidae > Dipus > Dipus sagitta. The sequence goes on along the minus strand of CM070781.1, from coordinate 1,358,150 downwards.
CACTGAGTTCATGTCCCTAGCCTCTCACAAGAAGGACAGCTTTGAGGGCCACCTCTGGAGGGATCAGAAAGGGTGCAAGCATGGGCATACCTGGGACGTCCACCACCAGCAGCCCTGTGCCCTTGCAGTGGCTGCTCTGGTGCCTGCGGTCCCTGTCCCATCTGTGCCCTGAGTGCCTGGTGCCAGGGCCATCCACTGACAAAGCCTGAGTGTCCACCATCCTGGTATGAGGCTTCTTCCCTGGCTCTTCCCCTTCCCCTGGTGGGGAGATGTTTCTTCCCCAGAAAGAACTGGTGGGTGCCCCTATGATGTGCAGACACCCCAGTCTCATTCTAGGCCAGTGACTGCCATCCTAAGCTCGGGAAAGCCACCAGAGAGCTGGGCATGGAGGAGGAGGTGAGATGGGGGTCAGGGAGGGGTACAGTAGAAAGGGAGTGGCAACGGAGGGGAGGGGACTGACTTCAGCTTGAAGGCAAAAGGTGAACTGTGCCGTGCAGCTGTCTGCTTACAGCACCAACCTGCGCTAGGTCCCTGACTCTGGGTAGCTAGAGTGGGCAGAAGCTGCTCTGCATGGGGACAGCAGAGGGCTTCCCTTGCTGCTGTCTTGCCATGACCTTGAAGAGGCCACCCATCTGCCTCAGTTCACCAGGAGGGGCCATACTTCTCAATAGTCCTACTGCTCTGCCTTCCCACACCTCTCCAGGTTGGCTCTATGTGGGTCTCTCAAGTCCTAAGGAAGCACAGAGAACCTGCTTGGGGGGGCTATTGTGCCTTTTGGGGGACTTAAGCCTCTTCCAGAGCCCAGGCCTTGTTGAGGGCCAGAGCCATTAGCCAAGAGACAGTGGAAGGGTGCTTCCTGCTGGTGGGAACAGGAACTGTAGGCAGAGATCCCTCCCCTCTGGCCACGCTCCCCATACCCCCAGGGAAAACTAGGTAGGACTTTGCCCCTTTGGGCCCATGTGAGGATCCCTGGGCATCCTGAAAAAGCTCTGAGTGAGGCTCTGAGAAAATGTACATGTCTACCACCTGGCCTAGGAAATAGTTAAAGGAAAGTGCCCAAAACTCAGCTACCTGGACAGGTATTTACATTGTTTGCAATGTGAAGAGAAGGGCAGGCTTCCTGAAAGGTGGCACAGGGCAGGCTTGGCCTACAAATTTCCCGAGACCTTATGGGCAGAGGGCTCTGCATGGACTGGAGCTGTGCCCCAGGGCTGAGCAGGTCCGGAGCAGCCCTCCCCTTCCCCAGGCAGGCCCACCCTAAGCTTCCACTGGCCAGCCTCAGCCAGGAAAAGCCAGGCTTGGGCTGCAGTGGCACATTGGAGCAGCCAAGGCAGCATGTACAGGTCTAGGGGCAATGATGCCCCAGAGTCAGGGATGGGGACTTTGGGCGGCATTGCAGGCCTTTGTCCAGATGGGTCAGGAGCGTCCCATGGGCTGGTTGGGGCTGACAGAGGGAGGCGTGCCTGTCCCACGGGTGGAGACAGTTAGAGGAAGTGGCCTTTCCAGAGGTCTCAGAAGGGACGTTATTCCAGCCACGTTTGTAGTCCTGTGCCCTCCACGGATGAAACAGGAGGAGCATGTCCTGGCCAGGTGCCATCAACTCACCAGGTAGCTATGCATCTCCCGAGAGTTGATACTCAGGACCACGCCTGAGTGGTTGCCTAGGGAACAGAAAAGCATAGCCATTGATTAAGGACACCAAGAAACAGGCCACACGGGGACATGGGTGACGGCCTTAGCAGCACATGGGGCAAACATGCAGTGGTCACCCTAAGGTTCCCTCAACCCGTGCTGGGTGCAGGGTGAGGATGGGGTCTCCAGTGTCCTAGGTGGTGACTGAAGAGGGGCATGCCCAGTGCCGCCACAAGCAGTGGCCCCAAAGGCTGTGCGGTGAGGCACCCACTGACCTGTGTGGGGGCCACCCCTGGTATTGGCAGCAATGGGGTGCAGGAAGGGCTGAGACTCCGCCCCCTCCTGGCAGCGAGTACTGTAGGGCATGGTGTGGTGAAGCCAGGAGACGAGAGGGGAAAGAGGGCATGGTGATGGTCAGAGGGTAGTCAGGTGGCCCGAGGAGCTGCATTTGGAGACTAGGGGACAGGCTGAGGACCCAGGTCTAGTGCTTCTCCCTGCCCTATGTGTGCACAAAGTGGACAGCAGCATCCAGGAATGCCTTGGCTAACTGGCCATCCATGCCAGGCTTCCTCAGAGCTGCTACCTTTGGTTTACTGTCTGTGACATCACAGTCACCTGGGCACTCCTGGGAAGGACCATCACAGGCAGTGCCTAGCACATGCTAAGGCTCACAGTCTTTATTCTGCCACTGTTACCAACTAGGGGCCTTATAACAAATAGCTATTGGGGATCAGCTCCTTCCCTCCTGACCTCTGGAATCCTCCTGGTAGGGACTATGATCTGCCTGCAGAAGAGTGGTACCAGGCTATATGGAACCTGTGGGGAGCCCTAAGACCAAGCCTCTGCGTGGGCAGCAGAGAGACCTGTGGCACTAGGGGTTGCCCAAGCTCCTGTACTATGCCCAGAGATCGCGTCAGCAGCTCAGAAGCTGCGGGTTGGTGCCCATTACCAAACCAAGCACAGCATAAGCTGTCACTCAGAGCCAGATAGCAACTGCAGTGTTGAGCCCGTGGCCACGTGCATGCTCAATATGTTATGTGGCGTTATGGTCCAGGAGACAATAGCTGTGCCATGTAATAAAAACACACCTGGGCTGGCAGATATGATAGGTGACAGCAATTTCCCAATTGGCTGGAGGGGGAGGAGAAGCGGCCCCACCACTCAGGAGGTTTGCAAGACGCAGGCTTTGGGGTCATGCTGGTCTGGTGGGGGATCCAAGGTCAGCCACTGAGAGTTTGTGGCCCTGGGTGACTACCGACCTCACTGAGGCTCTACTATTAATAAGTTCAAAATCAAGGGCCATCACTTCTGTCCCACACAGCTCTGAGGACCAGTAGACCAAGGTGTGCGTAATTGTTAAGGCAGATGCCAATCACACGACAGCTGGGCTTGATGACACCTCATGGTGTGCCATGCTCTGCTTGCATACCCCAGCAGAATGTTCATGGCCACTGTGAGTGGGCAGGCAGTGACACTCTCACCATAAAAGGAACATGGTTGGCAGTTGTGCATGGGCAGGGCAGGGCAGGGCAGACTGGTAGGCCTGGATACCATTCCAGTTAAACTGCCATTGTTCAGCTGTTCAGAGAAAATAGGATAGAGGGTGTTGCTCCTTGGGGGTAAGGAAGAGGTGCTACAGTCACTGGTGACCTGCCCTGGCTGTCCCTCTGTGGGCAGGTAGGAGTGAAAAGTCACCTTTGTTAACATGTTGTGCAAACTGCGAAGAGCTATGCTAAGGATCTGTCCGCACAACGCTCAGAGGATTTGCAGTGAACAGCATGGTGGGAGTGTGAGGCATAATTAGTCATGATCGGGCTCCCCTTGGGGCTGCTCCCTGCCTCTGCAGAGCTGTGTGGACTTGGCAAGCCACTGCCTAGCTTGGTGTCCTAGGTCTCTGACTTTATCCTGTGCAGCCTTGGAGCCCCCAACCCAGTACTAGGAGGACACATGGTCCAGAGGGACCTGCCAGCAGCCTGGTCCCGTGTCCCCTGTACCTTGCCAGGCCCCTTGGGAAGGGGTGGGGACAGGCAGAGCCATTGTGTACCAGTCCCTACCCTGTATGGTGCTCTGTGCGTCCTCGCTGTGGCTCACGGGGCTCGTCATTTCCTGTTCCTTTTCATTGTGCATCTGGGCGTACACTGTCCTGCCCGGGCGTTTCCTGCTGGGTAGAGATGGCCGCTTAGCTTTGCCTGAGCCCTACCCAGGCCCAAGTCCTTTGTGGGAGCTGGGGGACATGTGCAGACAACACTGCACAAAGCTGTCCCCACAAGGAGCCTTTTCTAGTGCTCCCTCCACCCTGCATTCAGCTGCCTGCTGTGGTTGCTCATGGCCATTGGCACATTCTGGAGCCAGCACACATGCTGCACCTGGCATCTGGGACAGTGGCATAATACACTCACCTACCTGGTCCTGAGGGTTACCTGCTGAACCCACTGTCCACTTTCCTTCCATCCAGGCACCAGGGAAAGTAGAGAGGGTGGCACAGCTCCCTCTGTCTCTACGCTAACTGGGCCTCAGACTGCAGGCCAGGTCCCTTTTGTGTGAGACTAATCCATCACTCCAATCCAGACCCTGAAAGGTCACAGTCCTATACCAGAGACAAGTGGGCCAGGAAGAGAACAGCATGCCCAGAGGTGATAGCAAGCACCCCCTAGAGTCAAGTTAGAGACAGGGTGTGCACTCAGACCCATTGGGTAGGTACCAGCTATGCCCAGAGAGTGGCTGAAGTAGACTATGTCCCCTCAGGCAGGAATATTCCAGTGTTGGACATGGGCTCTTCACTGACAGGGGCAGCTCCTGCCGGCCTGCAGGGGACACAGCACTATGGAAATACAAATTCTTGGAGGCAAGGGGGTTGCAGAAAGGGAGCAAGCTTGGGCATACCTGGGACGTCCACCACCACCAGCCCTGTGCCCTTGCAGTGGCTGCTCTGGTGCCTGCGGTCCCTGTCCCATCTGTGCCCTGAGTGCCTGGTGCCAGGGCCATCCACTGACAAAGCCTGAGTGTCCACCATCCTGGTATGAGGCTTCCTCCCTGGCCCTTCCCCTTCCCCTGGTGGGGAGACGTTTTTTCCCCAGAAAGAACTGGTGGACGCCCCTATGGTGTGCAGGCACCTCAGTCTCATTCTAGGCCAGTGACTGCCATCCTAAGCTCTGGAAAGCCACCAGAGAGCTGGGCATGGAGGAGGAGATGAGGCGGGGGTCAGGGAGGGGTACAGAAGAGAAGGAGAGGTGAGGGAGGTTTGTTGTGTTGAAGATAATAGGGGGAACTGAACCAACTTCCAGCTGCCTTGGCCTATTGCAGAGCTTAAAGCCTTGGATGGATGGATGGATGGATGGATGGATGGATGGATGGATGGATGGTGGGCAGGTGGGTACTGATGGAATCTCCTTCTGCCCGACTGCTTGGAACTCACTGGCGCTGCTCTGCCCTCTTCCCCTGGGGTAGCCTTCAGCCAGTAGGGAGGAGCGCTTATTTCCATGGAGTACTTCCCTACTCTCCACCCTCCCAGTAAAAAAGCCGCAGCCCAGGTCTGGCCTCTCTCTGGGCACTCCTGGGCCTTCCCTGTTTCTGTGTGGCGGGCAGCATCCTGTTCTTCTGGACCCTTGTATTGTACCCATATCACTGTAGTTTGTGGAAAGACTGGCCCTCAGAAGGTCTGGAAGGTGGGGCTGACACATCACCCAGGGACCAAGTTCTGTCACTGATACCAACGTCTTCCTTCCTGGGGCAACATGTAGCTCCCGAGAACATCCCCCAGCCCTGCATGGTTGTGTGACACTGACCCCGCCCAGAGGAGTGTCAGCACCCACACTATCATCCAAAAGTTCCCCTCTGCCCTTCACAAGCTTGGACATAGGTGTTGCACCAAGGGCTCCTGCGCCATCATCCAGGACTCTGCTCCCCTGGCCTTTCAGCCATCGTGGGGTCCTGCAAGTAGGCAGCTGCAGAACGAAGCAGGGCCTGCTCCTTTCCTTCCCCCTCCTCCTCTTCCTTCTTTTCCCTTCTTCAGAGCCCCTTTTGTAGACAAGAATATCAAGGCTCCAAGAACAGGGTTGTGTCCTGACAGTAGAATTGTGGCAGGGCCACACGTGGTCAGGTCTCTGAAGTGGACCCAGCATTTGGCCTGCCGGAACGATGGGGCTGCTTTTTGGATTTGTGGGCTTCGGCCCTATGGTGTTGGAGGATGCTGGGTGTGGATGTGGGGAGAAAAGTCTGGACACTGGGCCCTTGGAATCCAGGTAGGTTTCACAAGGAGCCCTGATGGTCAACATTGCCATGGCACCCACCAACCTCCTTGAGGATATCCATGGAGTGGATTGTACCTTCCTGTGGTCACCACCCTGGGCTGCCTGCTCATTTAGCCCAGCCCTGCACACTGACGTGACAGAGGAGGGACTCCATTGTCCCAGAAGCCATCCCCCCCACACACCTAGGAGACTTGGCATTCCTGCTCCAGCATAAGCCCTACCAGCTGCCAACCTTACACTTGGAGCTTCTGCCTTTCTGGACCCAGAGTTGTGCAGATTCACACCGCCTCTCTCCATGGCCCTCTGGGAAGCCACGGCCTGTTGTCTACAGCTGCTCATGTATGTCAAGACCGCCTTGTAGCCTTGCCTTTTGAACTTGTAGAGGATGAATGCTCCCATGGCAAAGAGTCCGATGACGAAGAGAACCACCACTGCCCAGTGCCCGCTGCTGCCACTTGGCCTTTGAGAATCTACAAGCAGAGCAGAGAGAGGGACAGCTGTGGCTCGCCATCCCCAGCCCCAGCCCTGGACAAGGCTGAAGGGACATGGGTTAGGAAGGACAGAGTGCATGCTGCATGGCCTTGGAGGAGTTGGCTTCTGTCTGTGCTCAGCAGGCCGGACTGCTCTTGCTGGCCCTTGAGGGGACAGATACCTCCACCTTTATACTGACATGGGGTAAGTAGGTTCCTGACGGGTATCATGCCTGCAGCACAGATGCAAACTTCCAGAGACTTTGCACTGTGGGGAGACACAGGAGTGACCCAGAGGCTTGCCCCCTGAGGGAGCAAGGGCAGAAGTCTCTCAAGTCCCTGTGAGCGTGAGTGAAGGGTGGCTTCCTTGACAGAGGTGTTGAAACCCAGAAGGGCTACCTGAGGGTTAGTGGATCTAACCAGGACCCCTCAGCCAGCAGGAGTGTGTGGTGGGCAGAGGAAGGTCGTGGCCTGACAACCACAGCTTCTCTCATCATCCAGGGCCCTGAATTCACTCCCACCCCACACCCTAGGGGCCCCAAGCTAGGCCTCTCACCTGTATCTGTGTTCCTCAGGGCCACCAGGATACGGAGCCCGCCTCGAAGGAGGAAGCTGATCTTGTGGGCACTCAGCACTTGCTGGATGGCTATCAGTCTCTGAAAGCAGAGGGAGTGTGAGGCCTCAGGGCAAAAGTGTAGAGACACTAGTGCTGCTGGTGGGGAGGGATGCCACCTGTCCTTCAGTGTCTTCCACAGGGAATGGAATGAGAGTTTGCCAGCTGGCTTTACCAGGAGTCACAGAAGGCACAGGGAAGGGACCTCAGAAAGCTCCTGCTTTTGTAGGGACAGATAGAGACACAGGTGTGTGGTGTGTGTGGGTCCATACACTCAGCGTGCTCTGGGAGGTCTCATTCTGTCCATGGTTTGTGGGGCTCCTGGAGTGGAAGACCACGAAGAGGACAAGGCAGGGCAGGATACCCGACCTGAGGGAGCAGGAGGGGTGTTATCTGGGCTGGACAGCCAGGTGACAGTGAGCCTGGTGAGCCATGGCACCATGCGACATGGCAGATAGCTGCAGCACTGAGAGTCTTGCAGGGCTCTTCTGTGCCTCACCATCTCCTCTGCGTGCTCATGCAGAGGCTCTGTGCAGGCCGCAAAGTGGAGGCCTGGCTGTTTCTGCTGACACTCATCCGCACATTTCCATGTCCCTGATCCCAGAGCTCTTGGGAGTGGTGACGGGCCCAGGCCCAGAATTAGCCATCCTCCAGCTTCCAGACTCTGGGGTGAGAGGGCCGTGCCTCCACCTGCGCTCTGGGTCCCACCCTCCTTGATGGTCAATCCTGGTTTTCAACTTCACAAGATTTACGATCACCATGGAAACAAATCTCTGGACATATCTGTGAGGGATTTTTCCTAGGTTAGGTTAATTTAGGTAGGAAGGCCCATAGTAATGGTAGGTGGCATCATTCCCTGGACTGAATCGGGGAAAGTGAGCTGATCACCAGCATTCACCTCTCTGCTTCCTCACTGTGGACTGAGCGTGGTCAGCTGCCTCACACCATGATGGACCATCACCTCAACCTGAAAACTGACGTAAAGCCTTCCTTTCTTAAGTTGCTTTTGGTCAGGTATTTTGTTTCAGCACAGAGGAGGTCACTGAGGTAATACAGGGCTCATTGAACCCCTGAAACACTGCCATCCCAGGGAGCAGTAAGCCCAGGGCCTCCTGGGTGCCTAACTGACCCACACTGTCCCAGGATAGAGCCAGTTGATCAGAGGGGTTATTTAGGGCTTGTCTTTCTGCACCAGGTATAGGAAAAGGGCCCCTTGGGATGGTAGACCACAGGGCTCCTCTAACAGGTGAAGCACATTCTGGGACTCTATCCCAGTTGGTAAAAAACATGGATGAGCATGCGACACCTTCCAGGCGGGACCACTGGCCTGTCAAATGAGGGTCCTGGGTCTGGGCACGGAGTGGCCCTATGGTAAGGGCAGTGTCTTCTGTGGTTGGATTTGATAAGCAGCAATATGGAGTACTTCTTGAGCCTGCTGGCTCTGCTCTGGCCCTCGGTCCTATTTGAATTGGGTTGTTTTCCTGTGATGTGGTTGGTTGAGTCCTTTCCATGCTTTGCATATGAATTCCATGTCCAAGGCACTTCCCTCCAGCCCTATGGATGATCTCCTCACACACGCCTTAGCTTGATGAAGCCATTTGTCTTCTTTACCTTTGCTGCCTGTTTGTGGGGGGGGGGGGTCACTCCACCGGTCACTCCACCGAGCTGGGCCCATGTAGGGCCAACTAACAACTGTGCGCTCTGTGGACATGTGTCTGCGTGGATATGTGCTTTTGTTTCTCTGGAGGATAAACAAGGAGCAGAGACCCTGGCCACTCACATGGTCACTGTCTCTTGCCTAAACCAATATGTCATTCCCCACCCCCATTTTCCTGTAGTACTTTTACAGTTTTAAAGTTGGGTCTTTAGTCCATTTTTTATTTTTATTTTTTTGAGGTAGGGTCTTACTCTAGCTCAGGCTGATCTGGAATTCATTATGTCATCTCAGGCTGGCCTCAAACTCATGGCAATCCTACCTCTGCCTCTCAAGTGTTGGGATTAAAGGCATGCACCACTATGCCCAGCTCAGTTGATTTTTCTTTCTTTTTTTTATTTAATGTGGCCTGAGGCAAAGGTCCAATTCCATTCTTCCACATGTGGCTGGAGGTCTGGTTTCCCAAGCACCGTTATACTGGAGAGACTGCCCTTTCCTTGCAGTGTGTTCTTGGCTCCTTGCTGAAGGTCGAATGGGCATACGTGCATGGATTTACTTCCAGCCTCCTTTCTGCACCCTGGGCTGCTGCATCTGTTTTCAGGGCCATGCTGTGTGGGCTGGGTAACCAAGATTTTGGATTCTTTGAAGTATGTGTGGTGTGTCTAGCTTTGTGTTTGGTTCAAGACCACTTGACATTTTCATTGCCTTTTGTGGCTCCATAAAAATGTCAGAGTTGTTTTCTAGCCTGTTAAAATCCCAGTAGACACATGACTCAGTAGATAGATTGGGTAGGTAAACATTTTGGCCACTGATCCTTTTACACTATGAGCGCAGATGGTTTCTTCGTTTCAGATCACCTTGGGTTTCTTATCCATGTTTGTAGCTCATGTCTTTGCTTCTTTTCTTTTTTGCTTTTTTGCTTTTTTGCTTTTTTTTCCCCTGAGGTAGGGTCTCATTCTAGCTCAGGCTGACCTGAAATTCACTATGTAGTCTCAGGCTGGCCTCGAACTCATGGCAATCCTCCTACTTCTGCCTCCTGAGTGCTGGGATTAAAGGCATGCACCACCATGCCCAGCTGTAGCTCATTTCTAAGTGCTTTATCTGTTCTTGCGAAATTGGAAGTGGGATATTTCCTGATGATGTAGCCTGGAGAAGCACTGTTGATTGCTGTGGGCCTCGGAGCTCTGGCTCGCTGGCCTCCCTCCCTCACTGGCACTGTGAGACCTACATGAAACACTGGGTCTGACCTTGGCTCTGAACACTACATTCAGGTCACTGGCCACCCTGTCCATGTCATGTCTCTGGCCAATTCAGATGCTATGCTCACTTCTTCCCTCCTTATGTGTTCTGGGCTACTATATGTGCTCCTGAACAGCCGTGTGGGGTCATACAGCTCCCCTGTCACCTGCAGAGGAACCCCTGTGCTTCATCTGTCCCTTCCAAGCCTCCATCCCAGCAACCACTGCCCATTTTTCTGTGTCTAGGGGTCTGCATACTCTAATGCACCATGGAAATAGCCTGTGGTTTCTGGCTACTGTCGCCGAGCCTGCTGTGTTGCAGGCTTGTCACACTAGCATGGCTCATGGCTCAGGGAAGATGCTGCCTCACTCACGTGGACACTCTGGTTTGCTCATTCATTCTTCAGCCCAGGGTCACTTGAATGTCCCCATTCTGGGCTGCTACGCATAACGTGTGTGTGCAGATGCTGTATCATGCACATTCCATTTCTCTTGGGTATTCACTAGGAGGGCACATGCCAGACCATGAGGTCACTCTGTGTCACTTACCAAAGAGCCACAAGCCCTCTGTCCACAACAGCCATCCAATACCACTAGAACATGTAAGGTTCTGGTTTCTCCTTGTCTGCACTTATGGTGGTGTCTGCTTTTGGATTTTGTTACCCAAGTGGGCACAAAGGGTTTCACATTGATCTTTGAGTCCCCTTCCCAGACATGTCACTCAGCAGCTCTTCTAGCAGGGCTGTACATGGCAGCTATCCTGTGGAATGTTTGGTAACTATGTGTAGCTGATTTCTAACCTGCCTTGGATCCTACAACCCAGGGTTTCACCTATGCATCCCAGCACTCCTTGCAATAGGGCTTGACCGTGTGATCTGCTCAAGCCAATGGAGTGAGATAACTGAAACCATCCCACCAGTGGCAGTGGCCCAGCCTGCTGCCATCAGGCTGCCTGTCTCAGTGACTCTGGAGGAGATGTGACCTCCAGAGGGAACAGCCAGATACACTGCAACATGACCACAAATAAACCTTTAGATGATGCCCCACAAAGATATCCGTGCTTATTTGCAATGGCCTCACCTGACACTTGGCCACACAGTCCTGCTGTGCAGGGAGAACCTGGGAGCAGGTGGCTATACCCATACCTTGTCACCTGTGAGGCTCCTCTTCCTTGTGGGCCTGGGAGGGGGCAGGAGCACATATAGGTCAGCCAAGGTGGGCAGCCCTGGCTTCACCACAGTCACTAGCAGCTCCTCGGGGATGCTGGTCTCCTGTGGGGACAAGCAGGCCACCTTGATTGACTTTTCTTCATCCTCAGACACATGCCTGACCTCCAGAAACATCGGCTCTCCCTTCCTGGCCTAGGTAAATCCACTTCACTTCTCTTACACATTGCTTCTGTCCCCTACATACCTATACCTGGTTGGAAATCCCAAGGCATCCTATGCTACCTCCTGTCCCATGCTGCTGTCCCTCAACCCTGTGGGGTATGGGCCATGGCCTTCAGACTGCCTAGGCCTGCCCTTAGGCTCATTTCTCATCCTGAGGTTGGGGTGGCTACTGTCCTCCAACTATGGCCCTCTCTACTAATTCCTGCTCCAGCTCAGCCCCAGCCCCACACCCATAGATTCCAAGCCACCAGGCTTAGCTCCTATGTGTCACTATGCCTCCTGTGAGCCCCACTCCACATACTATCATGTGATGAACTCTTGTTCATCTTTCAATGCCCAGCACAATTTAACCAGCACTTTTCAGATGATAAGGCCAGGATAGACCTCTGTCTGTGATGGCTTTGGATGTTTCTAGGGGGCTGGCCTCTCTCTCCCTGGTGCCCAAAGACCTTGGGCATCTCACTGCACACTTGAGGGCACTGCCTTTATTTTCAGCTGCCTGAAAGTAGCGGTTGCCCAGGTTTCTTCCTCTCTCTCCAGAGTTTATCTCAGAAGATGAATCCAGCTTTAAGAGTGCTGGAGGATGTGGACCTACACAGCTGGCATGTGGGGTGAGAGTCACGTCTCTCCCTTTGCATTCCCAAGCCAAGGCAGTGACCTGCTCAGTCCTAAGCCTCCCTCCACTGGCCCTGTCTTGCCCATGGTGCCCTGGCCCACAGCCTGTGCTACAGCTGTGGGGAGCCTGATGCCCAATCCACTCGGTACCTTGGCAAGCAGCCGTGTGACGACCAGGCCCACATCATCCCTCCATTCAGGGGTGTTGGGGTTGTAAGTGTCTAGGTCGCTGGAGAACTGTAGAGGCACCACCTGGAATTGATCTGGAAAGAGGACAGAGCAGGAGCCAGTCAGGCCTGCATGGCTCTTTGACCCTCCAGGAAGGTGGCACATGTCATGTGTCCCCATGGTCTTCTGAAGAGGTCAGGGTGGTTCTGGCTCTGTATTTGGAAGACACCAGCTGCGTCACTGTTCCAGGCAGGGCTCACTCACCCGGTGACAATGATGATGGCTCCTGACCTTGGAAGACAGCTTGGCACAGTGAAAGCGTGTTCTACAAGATCTGCCCTTCACAAGGATATACACCCCTTTGAGGTTCGCCTCTCCTTCCTCAGGAATCCCTGGACTTCAACTCACTGGTCCTCTAAGAGGCCTCATCTTCTCTTTCTCCCACATTTCCCAAGCCTCACAGCTCACAGATGTTTTTCTTTCTTTTTGTGTATGTGTGCACATGTATGTGTGCATGCTCATGTGCAAATGCACATGTATGTGCATATGGAGGCCAGAGGACAACCTCAGGTGTCCTTCTCGGGTATGCCATCCACTTCTATTGAAACAGGGTCTCTCAGTGACCAAGAAATCACCAATTAGGCTAGACTGGTTGGCCAGTGAGCCCCACAGATCCATCTGTCATACCCAGCTTTTATGTGGATACTGAGGATCGAACTCAGGTCCTCATGCTTGACAGGTAAGCACTTTACCCACTAAGACATCTCCCAGCCTCCAGGGCTCTGTTCTTGAGTCACAGGAATTACAGGGCTAAACTGTCACATCTCCCCTGACTTTCAGTCCTCCTTTTGCTCAAATGATAATGCTTTGTGGATTATGACCCAGTGTCCTACAGTGAAGACAGCCACAGCTCTACAGTAAAGGGAAGACTGGCTTGGGTAGCAAAATGAACTTCATTGGTATGGTGATGGGGTAACAGAGTGTGGGGTTTCCTCTTCCTCAAGATGGGTTCTTCTATGGTAAATGTTTTCCTGAGGGGCCAAGCACCCCAGGGAGCATAGATAAATGAGCACCTGGACTGGAGAGATGGCTCAGCCGTTAAGCACTTGCCAGTGAAGTGTAAAGACCCCTGTTCGAGGCTTGATTCCCTAGGACCCACACAAGCCAGATGCACATGGTGGCACATGCATCTGGAGTTTGTTTGTAGTGGCTGGAGGCCCTGGTGTGCCCATTTTTTCTCTTTCTCTTTCTCTCTCTGTTGTTCTCAAATAAAGATAAATAGATAGATAGATAGATAGATAGATAGATAGATAGATAGATAGATAAGTGAGCACCTATCTTTAGGAGTTCTCTTATAGACTGTCTTCAGAGTAGTGGGTGCAAGTGGGCTTTCTGTGGAGGTGGCTGGCCTAGTGTTCTTTCTGTGGATGATCTTGTCAAGTCACTTCAACAAAAGACTGTGCTGTTGCTCATGAGTGTCATGAGGCATAGTGCTTGTTTTACAGAGGCGGAAACTGAGGTCAGAGGGGCTAGGACACTTTGTCAAGGCTACACAGCCAGTTCAGATATCAAAACCACCTAGGCCCACTCTCTCCAATCCTGGGCCACTCAGGGGTGACCAGGTTCTCTAGGGCTGTGCACTTATGGGGCTCAACCCTGGGATCAAAGCTGAGGGCACGATGCCCTGGAAATGGGGCTCACCCAGCACACGGACGACCCTGGAGTCCTGTAGCACCGAGTTCCCACAGGCCGCCTGCACCGTCACACGCACCTCTCCCGTGTCAGAAAAACGTGTTGTCACCGAGTTGTCCAGAGAGAGCAGGGGCTGTGGGCATAAGCAGGCTCAGGTCCAGACTGGCAGGACATGGGGATGCTGGCTCTCAGTCTGTGGCCAGGGACACTCTGGTACTGTGCCTGATCTGGCTCTCATCAGCAAGTAGGCTGGTGAGGCTTCCATGATGACAGTGCCTAAGAGGTGTGGGGGCAAGGTTCCCTGCTCTTAGTGGTACGGGAAGCATGCTCTGTTTCCATAGCATGGACACACCATTCCAGGGTCTGCCCATACCCTTAGGTAGAGACTGTTAGTAGACTAGTGGGCATCAAGTGGGGTCCACATCCCACCCTGGTTCACTTTCCCATCCATGACCCAGTGTCGGCTGTGGCAGAAAGCAGCCTTGTGGGCTGGCAGATGGGTGGTGATGTCACCTTGGCAATAAGGGCACACCCTTGTAGGTACAGAGGCAGAGGCTGTGGGAGGTGAATGAGGTACCAGGGTCAAGAGACTCAGAGCCTGAGTGGCTACTCCTTTCTGGAGCCATCCCCCAGGCAGAGAACCCTGTGTCTGCAGCCCCACTCTTCGTCTCCCCATCCTCTTTGTCACTAGCAGGACTGCTACCTGCTAGATGAGGAAACGGTCTCCCCTATGGGTCTAGAGGTTCCCTCCCTGTGGACAATAGCCTTGTCCTGTTAACGACACCTTGCTGAATCATACTGTCTCGAGCAAGAGCTTGAGAACTCTTCCTGGCTCTCCACTGCTCACAGGTATACCCAGCCCTCCACAGAACCCTCCCCAACCACTCCAGTACACATGACCTCCCCTTCCTTCACCTTTGTCCCTCTGTGACACATGTCATGCCCTAGCCTGGGTCCCAAGTCCCATCTCTTTGGTAGGACTATCCAGGGCCTTATCTGATCCATGCTGGGTCCCTGAGCAGACAAAGCCCAAGCCGATGCTCAGGGTGGCGCTGCCTAGAGGAGGATCAGGACTGGTCCCTCACAATGGCCTCAGGAGGGGCTTTAGGGTGGGGGGCTACACTGTGCCCTGCTGCAAGGTCCCTAAGACAGCATCCTGCCCATTTCATGCCCCGGATGGGAGCCTATAGGAGGAGGGCCAAGAGCTGTGGGACTCACCTGTAGGCTGTGGCCAATCCACCAGTAGAAGACGGTGAGGTTGGGGTTCAGGGGCAGCAGCACAGCAGTGAGGTTCACCTCCTGGTTGATGCCAATGACAGGGACCACCTCCAAGTAAAGGGCCTGCAGAGGAGCTGTAGGGTCCCCAAAATGTCCACAGTTAGAGGACAGTGAGGGAGAGGGCCTTTCAGAGGGGCCTGCAAGTCACTGTCTAGGTCAGCTTGATCGCTACATTACTACCATCACCACCACTATCACCATTTCCACAACCACCACCATAACCATCATCACCAACATCACCATAAGTATCACCATTTCTGCCATCATCACAACCATCACCATCATCACTACTGTTACTATCATCACCATAATTGCCACCACAACCATCTCACCATCATCATTCCCATACTCACCGACGCCACCACAACCATCAGTGTCACCACATCACCATCACCATCACCACCACCACAACCATCAGTGTCACCACATCACCACCACCATCACCACCACCACAACCATCAGTGTCACCATATCACCATCACCACCACAACCACCACAACCATCAGTATCACCACATCACCATCACCACCACCACCACCACCACCACCACCACAACCATCAGTGTCACCACATCACCATCACCACCACCACAACCATCAGTGTCACCACATCACCATCACCACCACAACCATCAGTGTCACCACATTACCATCACCATCACCACCACCACAACCATCAGTGTCACCACATCACCATCACCACCACCACAACCATCATTGTCACCACATCACCACCATCACCACCACAACCATCAGTGTCACCACATTACCATCACCATCACCACCACCACAACCATCAGTGTCACCACATCACCACCATCACCACCACCACAACCATCAGTGTCACCACATTACCATCACCATCAACACCACCACAACCATCAGTGTCACCACATCACCACCACCATCACCACCACAACCATCAGTGCCACCACATTACCATCACCATCACCACCACCACAACCATCAGTGTCACCACATCACCACCACCATCACCACCACAACCATCAGTGTCACCACATCACCATCACCATCACCACAACCATCAGTGTCACCACATCACCACCACCATCACCACCATAACCATCAGTGTCACCACATTACCATCACCATCACCACCACCACAACCATCAGTGTCACCACCACAACCATCAGTGACACCACATCACCATCGCCACCACCACAACCATCAGTGTCACCACATCACCATCACCACCACCACAACCATCAGTGTCACCACATCACCATCACCACCACCACAACCATCAGTGTCACCAAATCACCACCACCGTCACCACCACAACCATCAGTGACACCACATCACCATCGCCACCACCACAACCATCAGTGTCACCACATCACCATCACCACCACCACAACCATCAGTGTCACCACATCACCATCACCACAACCACAACCATCAGTGTCACCACATCACCATCACCATCACCATTACCACCACCACAACCATTAGTGCCACCACATTACCATCACCATCACCACCACTACAACCATCAGTGTCATCACATCACCATCACCATCACCACCACCACAACCATCAGTGTCACCACATCACCATCACCATCACCACCTACCACAACCACAACCATTAGTGCCACCACATTACCATCACCATCACCACCACAACCATCATTGTCACCACATCACCACCACCATCACCACCACAACCATCAGTGCCACCACATTACCATCACCATCACCACCACCACAACCATCAGTGCCACCACATTACCATCACCATCATCACCACAACCATCAGTGTCACCACATCACCACCACCATCACCACCACCACAACCATCAGTGTCACCACATCACCATCAACACCACCACAACCATCAGTGTCACCACATCACCACCACCACCACAACCATCAGTGTCACATTACCATCACCATCAACACCACCACAACCATCAGTGTCACCACATCACCATCACCATCACCGTCACCGTCATTATAGTTATCCCTGTTAGCATAGTCACCATCACCTTCATTTGTTATGGTGTAAAGTTAAAATGTCCCCTCGTGCTTATGCTTTGAGCGTTTCTTCCACAGCTTGTGACACTATTTTGGACGGCTGGGGAACCTTTAGGAGGTGGGCCCTAGCTGGTAGACGTAGGTCATTGCAGGCAGGCCTTGAAAGGCTGCAGCTTGGCCCCTAGTACCAGTATCACTCCCTGCTTCCTGGCACACTATACTGTAAGGAACCTCGAGCTGCTGCATGCTCCTGCCACCAGGAACTCCACTGTGCCTTCCACGCTGCAATGGACTGAAAACATAAAGGCCCAAACAAATCCCCCTTACACTGTTTCTATAAGATTGTGGTTATAGTAACATGCAAGTACCTAATCCAGAAAATTGGTAGCAGAGAAGTAAGGTTGTTGCTTTGACTAAACCTGACCACGTGGTTCTAAAACCTTTGCAGCTATTTATGTATAGAATTTGGATCACCACCACCACCATCACCTCCAGCACCATCATTGCCATCACCACTATCACCAGAATCATCAATCACCAAGGTCTCCACCACCATCATCACTATTGTCACCACCACTACAATCATGATTGTCGCCACCATCCCACTCCTCTGCCCACCCCCCATATCAGTACTGTGAAGGTCATCAGGGGTCGGGTCTGAACCCAGCGCAACTACCCCAGGATGTCAAGCACCACGCTCTTCACCACCACTTCTTCCTCATCACCATCAGTGTGGTCACCTGCACCATCATTTGTTATGGTTTAAATCTTGGCCTTGGCATCCCAAGGACTGGGACCTACAGCAGCCCCCCAGGACTCCCCATGCTTCCTCAAGGCCCAGGCTTTCTGTGTCACAGGAGAGGCTTGCAGCCTCAAAGGAGCCATGGACTTACAATTGACCTGGACAAAGAGCACAGCCTCGTCGTGGCCCGCCATGTTCTCTGCCCTCACGGACACTCGGTAGACACCAGGGCTTTCATAGCGGTGCCGAATGGGCTCGTCTGTCAGCGTGAGATTCACGTACATGGCCTTGAAGCCATCCCCAAGGTCCACCTGGTACTTGGTGGTCAGGACGTCACCCTGTGGGGAAATACCACAAGGCCTCTCAGGAGTGGCCACTGAGGCTGGGGACCTGCACCAGATTTCACTCCTTCCCTCCTTCCCACAGGGAGCTGGGCTTGGAGCTCCAGCCTGCAATGGGTGGGGCTGGAAGGCAGCTCAGGGGATCATGATGGGCTGTCCTTCAGAACAGTCACCCAACTGCTAGATGAAGACACCCGTAGGTGACTTAAGGGAGTTATCTGGATCAGAGTGGGATCCAGGAAGAGCCCTAAGGCCTAAGCCAGGCCACAGGGCTGGGAAGGCAATCTGGAGTCTCTCCCAGGAGATAGCTTTGGTGATTCTGCCAGGAGGTCTCTTCAATAGCAAATAAAATATGACTGCTGGAAATGCAAGTATAGGGTTCTTGAAGAGATCTGGACACCAGGAAGGGCACATGTGGACACAGAGGCAAACCCAGAAGAAGTACAGCCACAAGCCAAGAGGCTGTGGAAGCTGGTTGAGGCTGAATGGGCCCTTCTCTGGAGTCTCGTGTTGTTTGAAGTCAGTTTACCATTTGATGTCATCCCCAGTACCTAGCATGTATGGTGCTCTGTCACACCCATTTTATAGGTTACAAGATGGAGGCAGGCTTGGGAGGCAGACTCCCTGCCCACTGTTCTCCTTGCAGAGCAGGGTGAGGAGTGAGGGGACCATCCTACCCCCTACTCACTCTGGTGAGGGAGGTTTTCTGCACAGTATCCCGGAAGTGAGTGCCACATGCAGTATCAATGCACCTGACTGTGTGTGCCAGGCATCTCTTCATGTTACTGCTTTTCACCTGCAGAGCCTGCTGGTCCACTGTGCCATCATACCTCTTGCCTGTTTTTGTTGTTGATTTTGATTTTTTGAGGTAGGGTCTCACTGTAGCCCAGGCTGACCTGGAATTCACTATGCAGTCTCAGGCTGACCTCAAACTCACAGTGATCCACCCACCTCTACCTCCTGAGTGTTGGGATTAAAGGTGTGTGCCTCTTGCCCATTTTTGAATTGGTTGGTTTATCCTCTGACTGTGAACCCTAAGAATTCTCTACACCTCCCAACATGGGAACCTGCTAGACTGTGGCTAGCAAATGTGCCTTCTGCCTCTGCAGCAGCCTTTTACTTTCTTGACAGCATCTGTGGCTGTTTGAATGTATAGACCCATAGACTCTAGCATTTTTTAAACTAAAATTGAGCTTGCAGCTTGAGTCTCTAGTGGGCAGAACCCTGCTGGGTAAGAGGTGTTACTCGGTGGATCTTGTACTCCAGCCCTAAGGTGTGTGCAGAGCCAGTTGAGCAGTTTGCGCACTGGCTGGTGTTTGCTGGTGCTGGCATTTCTCTGCTGTGGATGTTGGAGTGAGCCAGCTTCTTGTACCATGATGGAACATCCCCTGGTCTCTATGCCTTGAAATAAACCCTTTCCTCCCATAAGCCGCTTCTGGTCAGTGTTTTCCCCCATGAAGGTAACTGTAACAACATCTTTGCCAGAGCTGAAGTTTCAACCCTGAAGCCCAATGTTCCAAGGTTTCCCTGTGTGGGCCTGACTCCTCATCTACTCTAAGGACTCCCGTCCTGCCTCTGAGGTTGGCTGAAGTAGTGCATCTTTGAAAAGCTGCACTCTTTCTCATGGTCTGCTTAGGTGTGTGATCCATTCAGAGTTCATGTCTGCATCCTTGTGAGGTCTGAGTGGAGGTGTTGTCTCTGTTTGGAGAGACTGTCCCCCTGCCTCGATATGTTCTGTACCAGTCAAGTGCAGGGAAAATGTTCACAAGTCTGCTCCTAGGCAACTATGACATTAATTCTGTAAACTTACAAAACTTGGGCTTCCCCAAACCCAGCACTGTTCCTAAGCCCAACTTATGTGTACTCGAGCGTGTGTGTGTGTGTGTGTGTGTGACACGCCATGCCTGTGCCTGCAAGTTTGTGAATGTGTGGATATGTATGTGTGCATGTGTCATGGTATGAGTGTGCATGCATGTATTTTCACTCACCTTCAGTCCCAGTTTCCTGCATACTTTCCTTGGGAAGCCAGGCCTGAGTTACCTTGGAGCCCCTCTTCCTAGGCATCTTTGGGTCATTACTTTAGCCCCTTCCCATCCAAGCCTGTGCCTTCTGAGCAACCCTAGGAAAGGTCCTGGTGCACCATACAGGGTTCCAATCCCCTGAGCTATCCGGGACAGCTAGCCTTTGGGACTGACAATTTGGGCTTCCTCTCAGTTTGCAGATGTGATGCAGATGCTACAGTGGGGCTCTAGGGGGCAGCAGATGGTCGTGTTTCCAGGAATCTGACCAGGAATATGGGTGCCTCAAGTGTGTCACATCTAAGGGTCTTGGGAAACCCCAGGTTGGGCAGGGTGTTGTCCTCTTGTCACCCTAACGCATTGCTGTGAAGAGAGACACCCAGCCCTATTCCAGGGCTACCTGCTGGCTCCTGTGGCCAGTTTCGATCAGCAGGAGTACCTGGGGGCAGAGGGAATCAGAGCCAATGGACCACTCAGGTCTGGGGCTACAGACTTAGGCTCTATCTACTGGGAGTCCTGAGGCCTGGAACCCAGTGTCATCTCTGCCACATGTCACGTGTGGCTTTGTCCAAGCCTCAGTTTCTCCACCTGCAAGATAGACTGCCAGGGCAGTGTGGCATAGTGCTGTGAGTAAAGGAAGTGGCTGTGAAAGTGCTGGTGCACAGGTGGTGTGTGGCCAGTCTGTCTTCAGCCTCAGTCTCCCTATTTGCAGACCAGGATCCTGCTTCCAACACCAAAGACCTTCATCATCATCACCCACCCCACCATGGTACTGTATTCTGAAGGACATTTGAGTGGTACATAAAAAATCTTAAAGCCACACATGATACCACATGTTTGTTAACCAGCCAGAGACCTGGAGTCCCACTGACTCGTGAGGAGGGCCTGCCTTGAGGGCCGGAGGGACAGGTGACTGAGTGGGGCCTGCCCTGGGCCTAAAGGGAGACTCTCCATTGTCATTTGCTTCTGCACTTTTCACATGCTTGTGTTCTGAATTTCCTGAACTGGGCATCAGTTATTTATAACTAGAAATATAAGCAGGCTAACTATTAATTTGAAAAGATCAGGAGGAAATACAAAAATTAACAGTTCTTCCAGGGAGCAGGATTTTGGGTGATATTTATACCCTTGATATATTTTTAATATATTTTCCAAATATTCTATAATGATCATACATTATTTTTAAAAATCAGAAGAAAATGTAACATTTGTTCTAAAGTAAAAATAGAAAGAGTGGGAGACTGGGCAGAGATTTGTATATATATCTGTGTGTATATATAATCCTGTATTTATATCTTTATATGCATTTATTATATATTTACATCCATATATGCACACTCACAGGATTTATCTTTGGTTGTATAAGTACTAATTTTTTTAGCTTTATGCCTTTGTTGGGATTCCAACCCAACTAAATCAATGCAATTAGAAGTTTAATTGTTTCAGTGCCAGTCTGGGAATGTGGCTCAATGCTGGAGCGCTGGCCTAGCTTTGCACAAGGCCCTGGATTCCATCCCCAGCACTAGAAGAAATAAATAACATGAATAAAAATGTTTTACTTCCCCCTATAGGGAAGAATAAATCTTTTGTCAGTTTTATAAACACACATACACACATGCACACATATGCACACACATACATGTAAACTGTATATTACTTCTACACATGATGTGGGGCCCATGCTTCCCGCTGACAACCTGCCACACTCACTCTGTATGTCGGCTTCATCTCAAACACACTAAAGCTCACCTCCCACTTCCCTTCTGCCCTTGGGGACAGGAAGGCCTCTGTGGGTGTTCCACACTATACAGTGCCTGCCCCTGGTGTCTGGATAGAGCCACCCTAGAGATGACAGGCCGGAGGTCAGCTACTCACCTGCTCCTGCCGCACGACAAACAACACGTCCTCTCCAGGTTGCACAGCCACTGCCTCACCTTGGATGCTCACCTGCAGGCCCCGGGGCGGTGTGAGGGGGCACTGCAGCTGCACTGGGCTCTGTTGAAGGTCCACACCACCCTCACACATGTTGGACACCACCTTCCGGTACCTGGGTGGACAAGTAAGGGTCAGAGCAGTAGCAGACAGCTACATGAGCTAGCGGGATGTGCTCCTGGTCCAGAGGCAGCTCCTGGCTCTGATCTGATCTCTACAGCTCTAATTGTTCACCATTCCTTGCTCTGGCTCATGGCCACTTCTGCCCATTTTAGAGCTAAGAACACTGAGGTTGAGAAGGGAGAGACAGGCAGAGCCAGTCTGCTGTAGGGAGCTGGTGTGTCCTTAGGCTGACCACATTACCACACAATAACAGTCACTGTTCTTGAGAGACAATGAGAGGACCCAAACTGAATCTACGGTCTTACTGAGAACATGGATGACAGAGTTCAAGAGGGGCTGGGCTCTAGCCTAGGCCATTCCCTGGCTCCCCGGGTGGCCATGAACAAATGTGCTTTCCTCTTTTTTCCACTCTTCCACCACTCATCTACCCACCCACTCTTCTCAGCACCTAACTGGGGCATGGCAAGCAGGGTCTGTTACCAGAAGTGTCCACCAGTGCCTGTGTCAAGGGCAGATGGATGAAGGGATGGGTGAGTGAGTTAATGGATGGATGGATGGATGGATGGATGGATCAGTAGGTAGATGGGTGGAAGAATGGGTGGGTGGATGGATGGTTGGGTATATGGAAGAGTGGACTGGCTGATGGATGGGTGAGTGGGCTGATAGTTGGATGGATATGGGATGGATAGATAGATGAGTAGGTGGATGGATAGATGGTTAAGTGGCTGGGTAGGTAGATGACGGATGGATGGGTGGGTGGATTGGTTGATGGTGGATCATAGGATGCTGCTGCTAAGGTCACATTCTACAGTCTCTAGTCCTGCTCCATTTCTTCTGTTCACTAGGGAAGCAGTGGGAGTTCCTCACAGAGGATGAGGAAATGGGGCCCTCAGATAGAACATGTTGGGACCTTCCCTAGTCCTACTTGTTGAAGTTGAAGGCTCACAGCTGTTATGCACCTCGGTTTTACATGAAGCTCATACTTTAGAAGCAGTGGGCTCAGCCCCTGGGCAGGACAAGGCCCCATGTGCCACACTTTCTCTTACTCCACAGCTGTACTTGGCACTACACTGACTGTAGGAATAAAAAGTATGTGTCCTAGGCTTGGGAACAAGCAGGGAGGATAATCAAGTGAGCGGGACAGTGACTGAGACGGGTTATGACAGAAGCAAATGTCGGGACAGGGCAGATGGTCCAGGAAGACTTCCTGCAGGAAGTGGCATTTAAGCAGAGACCCCCCGCCCCTGGCAGCAGGAGTGTTTCAGACACCACTGAGGGCCTGGCTGCTGAACATGGGTATGTGGGAGGCTTGGGAGGACCCCTCTCTGGGGATCTCAGCCACAGTAGGCGTAAGCCTGTCCCCCTCTCTCCATGCAGTGCCGACTCAAGGCCGCTCTCCTGACACTGGCCACAGGGGCTCATGGAACCTGTGGGTTCCTATGCCAGGTGCTGATGACTCGAGCTCTGCAAACCCATGGGCACAGCACCCTGACCTTGGCTTCTCCTCTATACTCCACGGGAACCACAGCACAGTATGGAATGCCCTTGGTTCTGCCCTTGGAGTTGGTCACAGAGTCACTGCCACCCACACTCACCCAAAGCTGCTGGTGTAGGTCTGGCCCAGGGCACAGTCATCCGGAGGAGACAAGGGGTTAAACCAGAAGTTGGCAGAGCACTTGTTGGCAGCAGACTCTGAGGATGGCAAGCGTTCAAACCCGTAGTCACTAGGGGAGAGAAGACATAGCAAACAACTGATATTGGAGGTGACAGTCAGGGTGAGGCTGATAAGGGAACCTTACACCTAGGGCCTAGGACCCATCTGTGGGGACACAGGTCTGAGCCCACAGTCTGTCCCAGAGGGAGAGACAGGCAGAACATGCCAGCTCCACCCCAGGGTGAGGAGGATGACAGGGTGCTAAAACTCAGAGGAGGCTACAAGCTACCAGGAGAGGTGAGTGACGCTCAAAGGATGTGAGGGAGAAAGAGGGGTGACAAGGAAGGGCCATGTAGTCAGAGCTCAGCACCCCAGAGACAGGCACAGGAGGCCAGAATGCAGGAGAGCAAGGTAAGGAGGGCCAGGTGAAGAGGCAAGTGGTGGGCAGAGGCCTTGGGAAGTACAGTATCATGTGGGCAGCGGGTTCTAAGTGGAGCACTGGGTGTCCAGAAAATTTATCAGTGTCCCTGATGGAGGAGAGGGGCTGGGTGGATGTGGCTTGCCTCCAGTATGCTGTAAAGCAAAGATTACAGTGTGTGACTGGAGACCAAGCCTTCGAGGACACTGTGGTCTGTGCCTGGTCCTGGGGACATGGCCAGCAGGTTATAAAGACACTGGGAGCAGCCAGGTAGGGAGGAGTGGATGGGTAGAGTCACACAGTGCCCACCAGAGGAAGTCAGAGTCCCGGCATTTGCACACACGTGATGTGAGTGCAGACGTGAAGCTCTTCCCCTTGACACACCAGGATGTGGACTTTCTCTTCCGGAAGCTTCTCTGCTGACCCATGATGCAGTGGTCACCCTGTAGCAGTAACACCAGGATGAGGAGCTGGCCATTGGCTTGTCCTGTCACTCCTGCCCTGTTGGCAGCCAGGACAGGGTCTTGCCCCCTTTGACAGACAGACGGAGACTGAGGTCCAGAAGGAAACCTGGCATGTCTGTGGTCAATGGCACAGCTTCCCTCTACCCCAAGCCACCAACACTCATTGTATATCTACTGATACAAATGTTGGCTAGGCCATGGGAGGTCACAGAACTGCTAGATGTGTGGCCCCTGGGCTCAAGGGTACCAGGCCTGGGAGGAGCCTGAAGTGCTCATGAGTCTCTGGCAGCACTCAGCAGCAAGCACCCTGGCAGCGACAGGGAGGGTCTGTCAGGGACACTGCTTGGCCACAGGGGAGTCAGCATCAGCCCCTTTCCTAGTCTTACCTGCGTACTTTCTGTAAGGCAGTGTGGCCAAGAGTCCTGCCAAGTCACATTAGCCAGATCTCTACCTCCATATTTGACCTCTTGATGTCTGATCCTGGCCCTGGTTTCCTGACTGCCTTTAAGTAGTATCCTGCCAGATGGCTCAATCACTGTCCCCAAGCCTAGATGTTTCCTCCTAGAGTTTGCAGCCTCAGACTGCCCCCTCCCACAGGTAAAAATCCCTACTTGCTGTGGCACATTCTCTGTGGCAGCAAACTCCATGATGAGTCCTGAGGCAGCCCTACACCTTTGCCCTAACACAGAATAAAGCCCTCCAGGCGGCCTGTGGCTTTAACCGTTGCCTATAGTTTCAGATCCTACACTGAAGTGCCCGGTTCTGCAGCACAGCCCACTGGGAGCTGATGTGGGTCTGATATCCTGTTTACCAGTGTGTTGCACTGGTGATGGAGACACATGGTTATGTGTAGGGACAGTGGTGCAAGCCCACCCAAGACCCCACTGTCAGATACAGTCTGTGCCTATGGTGCCTCCCTAAACAGTAAAATCCCTGAATTCTAGCACACAGACTCCCCAGATGAGGGCAGTTTGGGACCTATATCCTTGAGTATCACAGACACAGTTCAGAGCAGCTGTGAAGACTGGGGAGGGTGGATTCTCAGGGTGGGCATCTGGGAGGCTCCTTGGAAGAAGAGAACATGTGTAAGCTGTGGATGTGTGCTGGCTCACCTGGAGGTCAGTGAGGTCCCAGGAGCTGTAGTCATCCTCGCCACACTGTTTGGGAAAGGAGGGCCGGAAGTCCACCTTGACCAGCTCCCAGTCAGAACGGAAGCTAATGTGGCCAAAGACCCTGTGGAGGGAGGCGGAAAGAGGGGAAGGAAACCACCTTAGATTGGACCCTTTCCTTCCATGCAGGCTCTCCCCCCACAATCCATGGTGCCACTCTTGCCCTTGCTGGAGTCAATGACATGGTGTATCCGCTACTGGTACTTATTAGTCTAATGGCATCCCCAAAATGACCACTCTTGTGTCTGTGGCTTCTTGACTGCAATGGTATGGGTGCTTGTCTGACCTCTCATGCTCCCCCTGCTGCAAAGGAGCAGACCCTCATGGGGCAGCCTTGTCCTCCTGCTCCAGGTCGTGGGCCATATCATGGCCTCACCCAGGCTGGTGCTTTGCAGAGTGATGAATGGAGGGGAGCCATGTGTGGTGCTGTCTGGAACCTCCCTGCCTTTCTCTCAGTCTGCCTGTGCATGGCCATGTGGGTGCATTCTGCAGAGCCAGCTTCCCAGAAGGGTTCTGGGCTATTCACTCCCAGGTAAGGCTGGCACTGCAGAGACATAATGAGTCGCTATGGCACTGTGATGGCTCCAACAACAGGATGAGAAGGGTTTGGTAGGACAGCGCAGCCAGGCCTGCTGGCTAGGGGGTGGGTGCAGCCCTGCAGGAAGCATTGCGGTGTGCTGCAACTGTACACACCCAGCCCGCTGAGAAGAGACCGCAGTGGGCTTCTACTCCTCCTACCTGCCTTCTCCTGCAGACCATAGCGGCTTGGCTCCAGGGCCCCTGATATTCAGATGGGCATCCCTCTTGTCATGGCCCCATCTTCCCCCTGAAAATCCCCTGGCAAAAGGACAGACTTTTTTTTCCCAACATCACCAGTGTTCACTCGAAGGGGACATGCCTGGGCCCCGAGTGCACCTGCACACAGCATGAGTGAGCTCCCACTCTCCTGTGGGCTACGGGTTTCTGCCTAGATGCCTGAGTGCCTACTATGTGTCTGGCATGTGCCTAAGGCCTGTCTTCTTCTTTAAGACTCACAGCTCTCTGTGAAGAATGTGTGTCAAGCATTCCAGCTTTCAAGGATGAAACAGGCCAATCCAAGAACTTGCCTAGTGGCCCTCCCTGAGGAGCCAGGTTGGATCCCAGGGCTGGCAGCTGTGGAACTATGAGGCTCAGACTGGGACACAGAGCCAGTGTCACTGTGAGTGTGACAGCCCAGCCAGCTGCCTGCCACGGATCTGCCCCTGGGAACCTCTGTTTCTTCCATACTCCCTGCTTCTAGCTTAGGCAGAAGAGGGAGTGGTCTTGCTGGTATAGTCCTGCCCTTCTATGTAGTCCTCAGCAACTGCTGCAGAATCTTCTTAAGACCCTAAAGAAGCCCACTGACTGCTATAGACCTATGGTGGGCTTCACCACAGAAGATGGCCTGGGCTGCTGCCCTTGCCCACTCCCTCCACTTTGAGTGAGCCCTGCAGCCCCACTTGACTGGGAGCCCCACCCCATAGCCCAGGGCTGGGGGATCCTCACAGCCCTGATATCGTGCTTGGGGAAGCAACTATAGACAGGCTGTGAACAATTCCCTGAACAGGTGGCAGTGGGGAGCTCAGATGTGACCTGTGGTTGGATCGGGACAAAGACGGCATGTGAAAACCACGTGGGAAGGAGGAGGGACAGGGAAGGGAAAAGCAGAAAGCGGCCCCTGGCCTCCACTGGGCAGGGCTGTAAGGACTCCGACACGGGCCTGTGCAGAAAGCCTTTTCATTCTTGCAGCTAGCATCCCTTCTGCAATCGGCTGCCTGGAATCTGTAGGCCTTTGAAGCCATCTCTATGAAAGGCTCTGTAGCAACCATTCTGATGTTTTTTAAAAACTTAAAGTACTAAAGCACCTGCCTGTGAATTCTTCCATTATCTTTCCAGATGAAATGACATCTGTGGGGGATGAAAGCAGCTGTTTCGGGGCCCAGACCTGGCTCTGACTCGATGGTGATTAGTACAAAGGGCTAATGTCCCAAAGCATCTAAGAAACTCAGCCATGTGGTGCTCTGGGCAGATAGTGCCCCCATGTGGGCTGGAGAAACTGAGGTCTGGAAGCTGCTGGCTTGCTAGAGTTCTGTCCCTGGCTTTGTGGGCTCTGGTCCTGCAAACCGCTAGAGCTCCTCACAAAGGGACTAGGATACAGTCAGACCCAGGATGAGTCATTCTTCCTCACTTTCCTCTCCTGACAAGCCTCCCATGATCGCAGGAAAGGCACGTGCCTCCTCCTGTCTCAGACCATAGTTTTCAAAGGGGGAAGGTACAGGTCTCCCTAGAGCCTTGGCATATTACAGAGCATCACAGGGAGCCCTGAGGATACAGTACCACATGGTGAGTGGGCACCACCTGTTAACAATACCCCAGAGCCATCAAGAAGAGGAGAAGAATATGCCCTTGGACCAGGCATCTGGGCAGAAGCAGAGCTGGACTCGCACAGTCTTCCAGAAGACCCAGGCCAGGAGGACGGTTTGTCTGGCTGGGTCAAGGGTGGACAGCTGCCTCTGTTCTGGAAGTTAGTTTGATTTGGCTTCCTGCTGGCCACCCAGGAAGGAAGCTGCAAGGTTAGTGTCACCGTGGGCTCCTCCACTATAGCCTGACCATGGGCTCTATGGGGGCTGTGGACACTCCACAGTCTCTGTGGGGATGTGGATGCTCTGTGGGGCTCTTTGGGGCTGTGGATAGTACATGGGTCCCATGGGGGTCATAGATGCTCTGTGGGTCTCTACAGTGTCTGTGCTCTGTGGAATGCAGATGTTACTTGGGGTTCTAAAGATTTCAGGGCCTCCAGGGGAGTTCTAAGGGCCATGGTCCCTGTGAAACTCTGTGGGGCTCTGTAGGCTTCAAGGCTCCTGTATGCTGCCATAGGCTCAGTGCCTATGCTATAGAGGGAAACCTGAGGCTCTGGCAGTTGGAATGGCTTTCCTGAGCACTGAGTACATCCTTTCCTGAGATCCTCCAATGACTCTTCAGCCTGTTCCTTTGTGCTGAACAGACAGAAAGGGAGCTGAGGTGCAGAATGAAAAAAGCCTCCCAGGGTTCTGGGAGAGACACAGGCCCTCTTTAGGAGGTCACTGGCTGGTGGAAGCAGTAGATGCATGTGGTCAACATGCCCTGGTTCCTGGTGGTCACCCAGCCTGCCCCTCCTTTGGTTGCTGGCACATGGGAGATCGTCACCAGTGTGTCCACCATACCTTTCTTGAAACTGTCTACTGAGTCCAACTGCACATCAGGCTCTGCTCAGCAGGGCACATTAGTGAAGTAAGGGCGAGACCCCACCTTGGAATGTCAAGGTCAAAGTAAGGCCTCACAGCAGGCAGAGCCCCATACAAGGATGGGGCCCTTGAAGGCGTGGGTGAGGGAAGGCCACAGGAATCCTGACTTCCCTGAACCTCTAGCCTCACAGACCTGCGAGGGTATCAGTCTCATGGCTCTAAGTCCTTCCATCCTGCTCCATCTTTGGTTCCTAGCAGCCAGCTCCTGGCACTGTCCCGGCTAGAGCTGATCTCCTGGGATCCTGACTACATCTTGCTGCTAGGTATAATGGAACACCCCATCTCTCCTGGCCAGGAGGAAGAAGACACACTGGCTGTCTCCAATTGGGCGGGGGTGGGCAAGGTTCCTTTCTTCATCCTAAGATGTTCCTAAGGCCAGTTCATAGTATGCTCTGTAGCCAGTATGTAGGGACCTCAGACAGTGTCTGCACACAGCAGGCACTCAATAAATGAACATTAAACAAGCAGGTAGAGGAGTCCTGGCAGGGGCATAGCCCCACTGCTACCTGCTGCCTCTGGAACTCTTATCTGAGCTGGCCTCAGCTGCACAACTGTGACCCCACTGGGCCTTGG
The DNA here is from genome assembly GCA_036346955.1 of Dipus sagitta. NCBI lineage: Eukaryota > Metazoa > Chordata > Mammalia > Rodentia > Dipodidae > Dipus > Dipus sagitta. The sequence goes on along the minus strand of CM070781.1, from coordinate 1,328,416 downwards.
GAAACCTGTGGGCATCTGAGGAGAGTGGATACACAAATGGAGCAGGGCATAGTAAGGAGATCTAGGGGCTTCACTGTGTGGGCCTCTCTGGGCCCTTCTAAGCCAGTGGGCAAGCTGAGAGGAGTTGTGGGAGGACAAAGGAGCCACTGAGAGCCCAGCCCCTCACACTGAGCGCTGCTTCCTGTCAGCAAGTCATGCTTGCTGGGACTCAGGAAGCCACTGTGGGTCAAAGACAAGGAAGGGTAAGGGGTCACTAGTCAGCCAGTTGTGGGTGCAGGGAGACCCAGGTGACATAGCAGCCAATAAGCCACCCACAGTCACAAAAGTCCAGTTCCACCAGTGGTCACCCTGGCCTGGGAGAAGCAGCAGGATGGGAAGAGTCCTGGGTTTTGTGACAGTATACTGGGCCACTGTGACATAGCTCTGCCATGACAGAAATACATCCTGTTAGACCTAGAGGCCACAGGTCCTGGGTGAGGCCAGATCATACTCCCTCTTCTGTCTCAGAGCAGATAGTGCTCTGAGAGTGCGGCCCTGGCAGGGCTGGTGGTCTGCAGGTCAGAGGTCACTTGTCAGGAGAACTAGAGTAGTCAACATGGGCTGGGGTCCTCACAGTGGCCAAGTCCCCTAGGGCAGGCTGGTCTGAGAGTCCCACACTGCAGGCTACCTAAAGCGTTCCCTCACATGACTCGCTGTGTGCCAGATGCATGGAGGCAGATGCATGTTCTAGACCCTGACTGAGGAGGAAGTTGGATGAGTGCTGTGGTGGACCCTCCCTGCCTCCTGCTTCCCTAGCTCGAGCCTGTGGCCTCAGTCTGGCCCTCATCCCCACAGGGCCATCTTCTGCACCTGCCTCTTCTCAGGACACAATCCGTGGGTTGCCTGCCCAGTGTGGCCCCTTCTGTACTTGAGCACCTGTGACCACAGAGGTGGATCTGGGGACACTCTCAAACCATTATCAGTGTCATGGGACAGGGCCTGCTTCAGCCCACAGGTCCTGTAACAGGTCCCAACACTGTAGAACATGCCCCAAGGAATGAGGGGTGTCCCGGTCCATCTTCATTTCATGGGTCTCTAGAGAATGCCTTCTCCTCAGTGTGGCCACAGGGGTACGGGTGAAGCCCTGCATGTCGTCACTGTCCTCTGTATCTGCTGTTCTAGGCCAGGACACTCTGAGCACAAGGGACTCCTGGGCACCCCATTCCCCCTCCCGGGGCCTTAAGCAGCCTTTGGCCCAGGGTGGGCTCAGTGCATGTGCTGGCGGGTGGGAGAAGGACTGGCCGCTGCAGCCTCAGTCACCTGTGGCAGGTAATTAATGCTGGTTCTCAGCCAGGCCCCTCCTCCCTTTGGGTGTCTGGGCCTCAGCTCTGCCATGTGGCCAATAAAAGTACTGTCTAATACCATCAGCTGGAAAGGCGCCAGACTGCAGGCCTCAATTCCATTCCTGACAGGGCCACCTCATGTGGCTGGGTGAGAGGAAATAGGACGGAAGATGCTGGGGACAGGGATGAAGGAGGCAGCTGAGCACACCAAGGCTGGGCTCCAGCCTGCACCTGCTCCCAAGCTCAGAGGCTGAGAAGACCCAATGCAACTCACCCTGGAGTGGCTCTAACCTCTGCCTACCTCCCATCTGCCTGCCTCCTGACCCTTGCACTCACGTCATGACCAGTGTCTCCTCCCCTGGCTCACTCAGCAGCCCATCCACAAACACTGAGGTGCTGGTGAAGTTGTGTGTGCTCCAGGTGTGGCCTTCGTCCACGCTGAACCTGCAAGAGGCCATCAGTGTCCATGGGGCAATGTGAACACATCTATGTCTGCGATTCTTTGTCCCTCAGGCTTGGTCCCCAGAGCCTAGACAACAGCTGCACTCCAGCTTCCTTTCCTAGAGTGAAGGCATGCTAGCTACCTGTCAGTAGCAGGTGGTGTTCCCCAGCTGATTAATAATATCATGCTTAGTGCCCTGGACATACTGTCTAGGTACCACATAGACATTGCTCCCCCTGAAAACTAGGGACATCCAAGCCTTGGAAACATCCAGTACATTTGAGCCCCAAGCCTGGCCTAGGGCTCCCAGGCCAGTGACAGAACCAGTATTACAGTGCTGCCATTTCCAGGGCTACACAACTCTTTCTCAGAATAAAGCAATACTGCTGGCCTGACAGAGTGCCAGCTCTACCTTGTGGATCCAAAGGTCACAATCCCTCAGATCCCATGGGTCCTTTGGCTCTCTGAAGCTGCTGTTAAGGTCGCACTCACTTGGGTAACCATTGCTGGCCTCCTTGTATGGCCCCACCTTCCTTCAGAACTTATTCCTGTTAATGCTTAAGTCCCCTCTTTTAGGAAGTCCTCTCTGACTCCCAGGTTGTACCAGGGGCCCCTCAGGCCTTCTCTGGGGTTCCCCTGGCTGAGCTGTGGAGCTATTTGCTCCTGGAGGTCAGGCAGTCTGTCTCAGAGACACCTCAGGAAGGCTAGGCGGTGTTCTAAGGAGCTTGGTGCCCACTGCCCACCCCAGCAGCTCATAACCTTACCTGAGGACCTTCAGGGGGATGGAGGTGTCCTTGATAGCTGCGATGACGCCACCGTGGTCCAGGTAGAGGACATGGTGCTCCTCCTCAAACACCTGTAGATGGCGAGCATGCTCAGTGAACACATGGGCCCCTACCTCCCCCTGCACTTCAACAGCCCCTGGGTAGGGGCCTTGCATGCACAGCAACAGATGTTCGCCCATTGGTTCTGACGCCTTCAAGTTGAAACCTAAGCTAACTGCTCTGTGAAAGGGGCCACTGTGAATACCTGTAAAATGAGGAAGCCCTTCCCCAGTGGCCTGACCTAATGAAGGGAAGAAGGTGACCTTTAAGAACCTCACACCCACTGGCTTTGGCAAAATAGAAAATGCCTTGCTTCTTGCATCAACCCTTAACACCCTCTGCTGCCACAGACCTCAGTGGCAGGTGAACTGTGGGTGTGAGGTGAGTATGTTTGTCCATCTTGGAGGATGTATATGACAGTGCAAGTGAGCGAGGGAGATGACCTGGGAGTAGGCCTGTCCCCAGACAGGGAGGGTGCACATTGAATGTTTAGAGCCAAAATCTCCTTTCCATGAAATTGGCAGACTGGATTGACCAGGACCCCATCCACCCCAGAAAGGTACTGAGTGTCTGTCATGCAAAGTGGAGCCCTCCTGGGGGAAATGTGAGGTGGGTCCTGCAGTGCTTCTACAGCCCTCCCCTGCCTCACTGTCCCTGTGCTGGAGGCTGGAGGCCATCAGTGCTCCTCTAGCTGGTGGCTCTGACCTCCACCTGGGGCACACAGGGGCTGCTCTGGGTCCTGCTGCTGGAAGGATGCCTTCCGCAGGCAGGCTTTTCTTCCTTCCTTTCATCTTTCTCATCTGAGGCACTCTGCTCCATTATATCAGCGCCATGGCCAACCCAGAGGACCCAGCCTAGGTCCCATGACCCCCAAACTACCTTTCCCCACGCCCTCTTCCTGCAGCCATGTGTCCAGCATCCACTCATTGCTACCCTGAAGAAATGTGGGGTCATTGTGACCACACCTCCTGGCCTCTGGGGGCTGAAGGAGCTCAAAGCCAGGTGGGAAGCAGCCAAGCGGCCTCCTGTGGGGCCTTCCTTTGCATCTCTGGCCTGGCCTTATTCATCTTCTTCAGTTGTTCTCGGGGATACATGTGACTGACTGTGAAGTACTTCTTGGATCTTTAATACGCAGGTGGCCACAAAGCATGCTAACCATTGGTCATACCCCCTGACAGCTCCTTGGATGTTGCCAGAGGCGCCAGCTATCCTAGGAGCCATGGCTACAGCCACCGAGGCTGGTGGACAGGTGGAGGATTCTGGTTCAGACCTCTGGAAAGGGAGAGGTGGCTGAAGAGATGCAGAGTCCTGGAGGGCTGGGTGTGGGTCAGAGGATCCTAGGCGCCCCTGCCTTCTTACCTGCCTCCAGGTGTGCCCGCAGTCTGATGTGATATACATTTCCTCTTTATATTCTATCAGTTGTGAGCCCAGGTTACCTGATCCAAAAGAAAAGGGTGACATCCCTCTTAGGATCAATCAAATCCCATCTTGACCAAAGTCTAAGCCCAGAAAATCCCCAAATCCCCAATCCCTTGGGGAGTGTGCCAGGCCTGGGCCTATATCTTTATGACCAATGGGGCCCTTTGCGTCTTCTTCCTCTTGTGACACTGGCCCTGCTGTGGCTGCTGGGCTGGGACCAGGTCTCCCTTGCACAGGCAGCTCCAGCTCAGTCCAGGGGTAGGTGGTCTCAAGTTCCAAAGAGCTCCCAGGGGGGTAGCTTCAAGGTACACTGTGATGTAGTGGTCAGGGTCAGGCTGGGGGATATGTGCTGGGTAGGTCAGTATAGGCTTGTGGCCCCATGGAGATTTAAAGTGGGCAGTATAGGCCTGTGGTTGGGGAAGCATACTGGAGGCAAGTGAGGGGAGGCCAGAATGGGCCTGGGAAGCATGCGACCTATAGGCAAAAAGGCAGGCACATAGCAGGTGCTCAGTACATGCCTGCCAAGGGGATGGGTGGGAGGATGAGGGGGACCAACCAGGCAGCAGGTTCTGCTTGAGCCCACACTGGCCTGGCCTGGCTGCACTGGTCACCTATCTTGGTGGCCACTCTAAGGACTCAAGATGGGGATTGCTCACACTCAGGCCCCAGGCTAATCCAGCTCACAGAGGAGCAACCAACCTCAATGGGATGCCTCAGAAGGAACAGGGCTGCCTGTGACAGACAGGACAGGCACAGTAGTCTCCTGAACTGGGCCTAGCTGCCCTCCTCAGTGAGTGTCCCACCATGGCTTGGAGAACATGGATTTCCTGATGAGCTCAATGAGCTGCCTCAGGATTGACTGTCATCCACCCACCCATCCATCTATCCATCTATCCATCCATCCATCCATCCATCCAACCATCATCTATCCATCCAACCATCTATACATATATCCATTCACCCCTGTGTTGGTTTGAATTAGGTGTCCTCCATAAACTTATGTGTTATAAATGCTTGTTCCCAGCTGATGGCAATTTGGGAGGTGGAGCCTTGCTGGAGGGGTGTGTCATTGGGGTGGGTTTAGGAGTATAGCCACCTCCCCTTTGCTAGAGTTCAGCTAGCTCTCCTGCTGCTATTTTCCACCTGTATAGCAGAGGTGGTGTCCAGCCTCTGCTCATGCTATGCTTTCCCCTGCTGTCATGGAGCTTCCCCTCCAGACTGTAAATCCAAATAAAAATCTTTCCTTTCATCAGCTGCTTTTGGTTGGGTGCTTTGTCCCAGCAATGAGATAGTAACTACAACAACCCTTCTACCCATCCACCTACTCATTTACCTACTCATCCAACCCATCCATTACCCACTCACCATTCACCCATTTACCCATCCATTATATCTACCACCTATCCCTCCCACCAGTCACCATCCACCTAGCCAACCACTGCCCATCCTTCCACTTCTTTGTCCATCTTCCACCCTTCATTCACATGTAGAGTTTTCCAGAAGAGCTAGTTTTCCTTAGAGGCAGCGACACTGCCCTTAAGTGACATACCATGGCCCTAGGCCCATGGACCACCAGTCTTCCTCTTGAGAAGGAGCATCCTGCAGGCTGCACAGCCCCCTACACCCCCTGTACCAAGCCACCCACCTGCACCCATGATGAGGCCAGGGGCAGTGTCCTTGGTGTGCACGGTGCCCGACACGTAGGGGTTGTCTGCCCAGCGCAGGTGCAGGTGCAGGTGGCAGTCCGGCTGGGGGAGGAGAGAAGGACATATGATCAACAGAGGCAGGCAGGAGTATCCTAGGAAAACCATCTGACCAGATCTTCCCCTGTGGCTTTTGTGGCAAAGAGGGCTATAGCAGGACCCACTGGGGGCCTGCGGAGCAGAGAGTGGAGTACGGGCCAATAAGATGCCCAAGGTTGGCAACTCTGCTGGAGGACTTGCACGTGGCTCCAGCTGCTCCAAGGGAAGGGCCTTGTGGCCTGGGTGACTACAGGATGAATTTCTCCTTGGACCCTACTATCAGAGCTGGGCCAGGGAATGGGTTCTGGGGTCCACATAGCCTGAGATCTTATTTATATACTCATTTATTCCTTCTTCCTTTCCTCTCTTCTTCTTCCATCTAGAGCCTTCACTTGGGCCAAGACTGGAGTATAGCTAGTGGCAGGCCCTGGCCTATCATGGAGGAAGCTCTGTTTCCATCCCTAGTGCCAGGATTTTTTTTTTTTTTTTGCAATAACACCTTTATGTGACCACAGGTACCTGAAGATCATAGAGTGGCTTGGGGGTCACCCTTCATGTAAGGGGTGCCATGCTAGAGTCCCATGTCTTCTACCCTTCCTGCTGCGGCCTGGCTGACTGAGCCCAATTTGATGGCAGAGAATCTGCACAGAGATCTCTGGGTGATGGGCAGTGGAGGGCATTGATCCAGGCAGCATTTCTGCTTCACTGATTTGGGCACTTCACAGAGTAGGGAGGCAGGATGGGCCACAGGGAATGCTGGGCTGGAACTCCTCCAACTCACTGGAATGGTTGTGGGGCCCTGGAGAACGTGCTGAGCATCTCCGTGGCTTGCTTTCTTGGTGAGATTGGACAGTAACTTCTGCTCCATGGGCAGTTGGACTTATAACACAAACTCTGGCATCCAGCACCTTCTGAACTGTTTAACTATTACTTAGAAGATAGGCAAGCATTTTCCTTTCCCTTTTTAATTTTTTTCTAGTTAAAAAGTTCTCCAGTTTAGACTTTTTTTTTTAAAACTGGGCACTCGGGGGTCCATTGTCTATAAAATGGAGTCAGTGGGGCCAGTTCCCCATTCCTGCAAGAACTGACTCCACAGACACATTTTCATGACCGTTGGTACCTTGGAGAGTGGTCACCCCTCTGTTTCATGGTTTTATAACACTTCCCTCTGCCCTCTAATAATTCATGCTGACTACCCTGAGTTAAATACTAAACCGCTGGGTAAGTTGGCTGTTGATCTGAACTTGCTGTTTCTAGGTGACAACTCGAGGTAGCAAATGGACCACCAGGTTTTAAAAGTCATGCCAGGTGTAGTCCATGCTGTGTTACCTTCCATCCACAGACACGTGAAGCAGGGACTCTACACAGACAGAGAGTGGGTAGAAGGCGGGAAATGCTCTGAGGTGGACTGGGGAGTTGTGACACAGCTGAGATGACATCAGAAGCCACTGAGCAGTGCCCTTTGTGGGTGAACTGTAGTCTGATGACCTACTGATGGAGATGTGACATCCCAATGGGAAGAGAAAAATGATGAGGTGGGCCTTCTGTAGAGGCAGCCTTCTCAAGAATGCTGGAGGGACTGGAGACCATCCTGAGGTAACCTGGAAACCCAGGCTAAAGATGGCAGGGCCTCAATCTGGCAGTAGCCATGTCACTTGAGAGGAGCCAGAGCAGCCATACTGAGAACCCAGAGATACACTCCATATGCCATCATGGCATGGTCCTGGCTTGCTGTCCTCAGCCTCTTGAAGATCCACGTGGGCTCATGGCTCATCTCCTTGGTTGTCATCTACCCTTTCCCTGGCCTGTCATGCTGGGACAGGTTCTCCTCTAAGGCTGGGACCTGAGGGCAGCCTGGGACCCTGGGGAGCTGGAGGTGCAGAGAGATCCTATTGCAGGTGAGCCCAGGGACTTGCTGGAGAGGCTGGCTGGGAGGCTCCCTGCTCTTCCTCGGCCTCTTCTGTATGTTGGAGCTGGCTGGCATTCTATAAAAGCGTCCAGCCAGGCATGGGGGCACATGCCTCTAATCCTAGCACTCGGGAAACTAAAGTAGGAGGACTGCCATGAATTCGAGGCCACCCTGAGGCTATATAGTGAATTCCAGGACAGCCTGGGCTAGAGTGAGACCCTACCTTGAAAAACAAAAACAAAAAAAGTATCCAGCAAATCTTCGACTGTCAGATGGACAGAGGGGTAGGGACCGAGCCCCAGCATCCATCCTCAGACCTCCTAGAAGGCTTTCTAAGACTTCCAGTGCACAGGTTTCTGCTTAGACACCAACAGATTCAAGCCCATTTCCTAAGCAAGAATCATCACATGAAAAGACTTGATCAACCACTCCAATCTTAAAATGCCCCTTATTTTCTTATAGATGGAAGGAGACATCCTCAGATGAGCTAGCTGGAGGGCTGGGGAAAGATGCGTGGTCAAGGTGAGTCACGGCAAAAAAGAGGCCAAGAAGTTCTGTTCAGTGACAACTGCAAACACCTGTGCTAAGACTGTCCAGAAAACCCAGCTACTGTTGTTTCTGGGTGCTGTGGCTCCAGGCCACCTCACTTCCTTTTTTGGGGGGGGGGTTGGAGGTAGGGTTTCACTCTAGTCCAGGCTGACCTGGAATTCACTATGGAGTCTCAAGGTGGCCTTGAACTCACGGTGATGGTGATCCTCCTACCTCTGCCTCCTAAGGGCTGAGATTAAAGGCATGCGCCACCACCACGCCTGGCCTCTCACTTCCCTTTCCACAAATTCTTGTATTTTCCAGGAATTCTGGGAAATCAGGGACCAGTCTCACTATGGGAAATGTTGCTAGAATGCTGATCTGCTATGGCTGAAAGAATTGCACTGCCAGGTACAAGGGTACCATGGGTGTGGGTGGCTGTCTGACCCTCACTGTCTTGCTCTGGAAGGATGGTGCAGCCCCTGAGGTGGGAGGGGGAACCGAGGCTCCTGAAAGGCTGTTGTTTGATGCCTTTGTGGCCTGCTGGCTCCTGGACACTTTGCTCTTTGGTTCCCTGTGTGCTGGCCACTCAGCTGCTCCCTCAACTCTCATTTGTCTCTAGGCCTAGACATAAACCTCGCAAAGGCTGCCTCCTCACTGAGCTGTGTAATTGCAGACACGAATCTTCTCTTAGCAGAAACTGGCTTTGGCAGATTCATGTGGCTTGACTTTCTCAGGGATGACATAAAAATTAGCCTATCACAGCAATTCTGGGCCAGGGAGGGTGGCCTGACTGACTCTATCTGATAGCTCCTATGGGGCCAGCCCATGGTAGACAGGAGCAGGGGTCACCACTTCCTGAGCTCTGCTGTGTACCAGGCAGTGATCAGTTCAGATCTATTGACATATCTGAACACCCAGACTGGGGTGCCAGCACATGCAAGAACTTGGTACTTCTGTTGGAAGGAAGTCCTGTAAAGCAGGGGAAGTTTTTCTTTATTGTTTCACTGAAGGATATGGAAGCAGAGTGATGTGGATTCAGGTGACCCTAGTGTGTGGTCCCTGCCTCATGGAGCTTACAGCGTACAGAGAAACCAAAATGTCTGGAAGGTTTTCAGTGAGTGTTGGGGTGCATGTGGACAACGTTTTGGGTACTGATAGGAGTCTTCTCGGTATGGAAAAGGAGCAGGTCTTTTTAGGCTTCAGGAAATAGCATCAGAATGGAAGGCTTACTTTTCCTGCCTGTCTGCTCTGTAGCGGGGACTGTGAAAGGCGTGCTGTAGCATTTCATGCCACAGGGATTTTCCCACTTCCTTTTCCCACAGAGGCTTGAAGGCCATGGTTCATTTGGCCAAGGTCAGTCAGTCAGTGACTGAGCCTGAGGAGACTCCAGCTCTGTGCTCTTCCCTGATCCAGAGCCACTGATGCTGGGCCATGGTGGGAGACGCTGGTGGAAAAGAGCTCGCCATGGCACACAAGGAGAGGCGCTGGGAGGGGGCCTCCATGGAGGTGAGGGACACTGATATGCATGCTAGATTCCTGTGGTCCACTCAACCTCTTCCTTCCTCACAGCTGCTTGCCTCTGAGAATGCACCTTTAGCCAGGGCCAGGAACAGGTTGGCCTCTTAGCAATGTCTTCCCCAGTCTATGTAACACCTGGACTTCAGGAAGCCACATGGACCCAGGTTGTCTCCACTCCTTTGCAACCCTGACTGCCCCTCTGGCAGTCAAAGGACCCAGCAGTTCACAGAAGTTTTCATGTGGAAGGGCAGCCTGGGAGAGTGGGACCAACCTTGGGGCTTGGAACACTTGGCAGCTACCTGGTGACTGGATGGGTGCTGCCCTTGGTGGCAGCTGTCATGCTCCACCCCTCCATCCTTACTGAGCTCTGATGTCAGCCAGTGAGATGTACTGATGCCACAGACGCAGGCTTGGAGGACGCTCATCTGCTCCTCATATCCTTTGGACCTCTGCTAGCACCACAGGAATCCACCTGCACTGGCCAACAGGAGGACAGCAGATGCCAGCTTACATCAGTGGCTTCCAGACACAGGGCTACCTGGCCAAGGCCCCTAAGCTAAGCACGAGTGGCTGTTGTGTTGGGTGGTTTCTCCCATAGAAATTTTGTGGACAAATCTCACCAACATATTTCTAACTGTGTGCCTCTCTACGCCTGACAAAATGGTGGCTGGTATGTTCTGGGTGCAGCCTGGCAGTAGTGTTCTCATCACCCCAAGGGGGCATGTGACAAGACAGAGCACCTACCGGCTGGCAGTTGGTGGGCTTCCCATTCATGTCAGTGCTGGGCGGCCTCAGGAAATCCCAGTCACGGCCTTTGTTGTATGTTATGAGTGTTGTCACCTTGCTGTCCACTTTCTGGTTTGCCAAGAAGACACCCTTCACCCCTCTGACCTGATGAGACACAAGAGGGACTATAAGGCCCACCCAGCTCATGGTGGCTCTGGCCACACACCCTACCCCTATAGAACACCCTGCACACACTCCACCCTCTACAGAATACCCTGCATGCAGCTCTGCCCCTTTGCACTTGGCCAGAACTGGAGGCCAGCAGGCTTGTGTAAATGGGTAGAAATAGGCCTAGTCTGGTGTGTCTGCTCCAAGGCCTGCATGACCTGGGGCACACTGAGTTGTCCACTCTGGACCTCTGATAGTCACATGAGAGAGCCTTGGTCTGCAACCCACCCATGTATCCAAGCCTCCCATCCCCACCCTGAGCTCAGGATCTCCTTGCCTTCTGTTTCTAAGTGCTTCTGGGCTTTTCTCTGAGGACTCAGCTGTTTAGTCTTCTAGAATATGCCAAGTGATGGTGACAGGAAGGTCCTTACTTATCCCAGCATGCCTTGACAAGGCTCCATTATGCCCTCATTGGTTCCTTTCTCAAAGGGTCCTACAAGGCCCATGGACAAGGTCCCTATACATCTAAGAGTGGCCATGGAGTTGCTCCTAAGAAATGCACAAGAAGAAGCCCCAGTAACCTAATGGATAAGGTTCTGATTTCCTAGAACTAACAAGGGCTGGAAACTTCATCAAGTTAAACCCAGTGGCTCCCTCACAGAGATGGCCTTTGCTTCAAGCTCGTTCCTGATGAAGGACTAACAGCCACCCTCTATGAGAGCTACTAGGATGGAATGACAGCCATAGACATGCCCCTTTCATCCAAGCCCCATGGCAGAGGTAGCTCACTTCTTTCTGCTCACAAAGCACCTCAGGAAACTGATGCCCAGACAACTCTGAAATTTACTCAAAGCTCCATAGCCAAAGATTATAATTATGCAGATGGAAATAACACAAATAATAGTACTTTCTGTGTACAGACCTTAGCTCAGCCCTATCATTTAAGTCTTAAAACTTTGGTCTGCGAGGGCAGTGCACATGGACAGTACACCAGAGACCAGGGTCAGATGGACAAGATTGGTGGATGGGTAGGGGATGGGAGAATGGATGAATAGATGGGTGAATAGATAGATGGATGGTGGATGGATGAATGGACGGTTGGATGGACGGGTCGGTGGATAGACGGATGAGTGGATAGGTAGATGGACAGATGGATGGGTGGGTGGGTGGATAGGTAGGAGGAGGAACACATTGGTAGGCAGCATATCAGTTTCCTTCAGTGCTTTAGCATTCAGCATTCATCACTCTGTGCGTCCTTACTGATGGACTAAATGTGACCAGTACCTGCCTCCATGCATTTCCTGCTGTGGTGGACTGTAACCTGGGACCGTAAGCTGAAATAAACCCCTACACTTTTCTTAAACTGGATTCTGTCACATACTTTGCCTCAACAACAAGAAAGTAACTGATATGTTGCCCTTTCCCTCACTCTGAGCAGCAAATGGGTCCCAGGCCTTGCTTCCAATGCTTGGTCTACACACCTCCTCTGAGAAATGCACATTCATTGTTCATGAAGTCTGAATTGATCATTTTCTAGTCTGTAACAAGAACGCCTTCCTATGTTTGGGAGAGCATGTCTCTGGCTTCCTCTAAGGCTCACCAGCAGCCATCATGGTCATTTTCCTACCAGCAAGCTGTGCATGGCAATCCAGAACTTTTCTATTAAGCTCCTTACTATTCTCCTGGCTTTGGCCAATTTCAGTGGCTACTCCACAGTTCCAAACAGCACCTCCCTTCCTGTCCTGATACTCATATGAATTAGTGTCTTAGCACTGCTATGAGCCAATACACCACTTGGTCTTGGTGGCTTATGCAACACAAATGCCCTCTGCAGGAGCGGACCTTGTGTCACTGGTCACTGTAGTGGATCTGCAGGAGTGGACCTCGTGTCACTGGTCACTGTTGTGTATCTGCAGGAGTGGACCTCGTGTCGCTGGTCACTGTTGGGGATTTGCAGGAGTGGACCTCATGTCACTGGTCACTGCTGTGGATCTGCAGTAATGGACCTTGTGTCACTGGTCACTGTTGTGGATCCACAGGAGTGTACCTCGTGTCACTGGTCACTGCTGTGGATCTGCAGAAGCAGACAACATGTCACTGGTCACTGTTGTGGATCTGTAGGAGCAGACCTCGTGTCACTGGTCATTGCTGTGGATCTGTAGGAGCAGACCTCGTGTCACTGGTCACTGTTGTGGATCTGCAGGCGCAGACCTCGTGTCACGGTCACTGTTGTGGATCTGCAGGCGCAGACCTCGTGTCACTGGTCACTGCTGTGGATCTGCAGGAGCGGACCTCGTGTCACTGGTCGCTGCTGTGGATCTGCAGGCGCGGACCTCGTGTCACGGTCACTGTTGTGGATCTGCAGGCGCAGACCTCGTGTCACTGGTCACTGCTGTGGATCTGCAGGAGCGGACCTCGTGTCACTGGTCGCTGCTGTGGATCTGCAGGCGCAGACCTCGTGTCACGGTCACTGTTGTGGATCTGCAGGCGCAGACCTCGTGTCACTGGTCACTGCTGTGGATCTGCAGGAGCGGACCTCGTGTCACTGGTCACTGTTGTGGATCTGCAGGAGCGGACCTCGTGTCACTGGTCACTGCTGTAGATCTGCAGGAGCAGACCTCGTGTCACTGGTCACTGCTGAGGATCTGCAGGAGTGGACCTCATGTCACTGGTCACTGCTGTAGATCTGCAGGAGCAGACCTCGTGTCACTGGTCACTGCTGTAGATCTGCAGGAGCAGACCTCGTGTCACTGGTCACTGTTGTGGATCTGCAGGAGCGGACCTCGTGTCACTGGTCACTGCTGTAGATCTGTAGGAGTGGACCTCATGTCACTGGTCACTGTTGTAGATCTGCAGGAGCAGACCTCGTGTCACTGGTCTACAGTCAAGGTGTGGCAGGGCTGGTCTTCAGCAGATTCAGAGGTATGGCCATCTGTCCCTCACCTTTTTGGCTTCTCGAGGCCCTTCATCTTCCTGACTCCTTTTCAGCCTCCTTCTACTTTTAGAAGCTTTTGTCATTCTGTTTTGCTCAGATTCCCCAGCTGAAGATTCTTGATTATATCCAATTTAAGGGGACATGCTCCCAGGTCCTGAGGATTAGGGTGTGGCCATCTTTGAGGAGGCTTTGTATTGTCTCCTACAGAGAGATTGGGGTACTTAAGTCCTCATTTAGAGTTAGACCTTGAGAGCTGTGGGCTCTTCCATGGGTGAGTTTGGGGCATGGAGTAATGTTCTCTCTCTTGGGAAGTCTGGGTCATTTTGGTATGGCAGGTGGAGTTAGAAGGCAGCAGTCACATTGTGACCTCCTGTCTTCTCAGGCTGGGGGTGCCCCTGGCCGGGGGTGCTTGCTTCTATTGTCCATCACTCAGCAGTGAGCCCTGGGGAATCCTTTGAGCCTCAAGCTCTGCTACAGCCATGGGCCCACACAGAAAACACATATCAGAACCTGAATAGAAACCGAGGTGCAGCGCTGTGCCTGTAACCCTTGTGTGACAGAGGTCGAGCAGGCGAAATCACCTTCAGGCATCAATGGATTGGCAGTAGACCACACCTGCGCACCTAGCTGCCACGAACCTCCTTTAGTTCCTCATTGTTTCCCTGGTATTCTCTGTGCCAGATCTGGGCTGCCAGTCCTTCGTACAGCTCCCCAGTTCCTCACCTGACTGTCTCTTGCTCAGCACTGCACCCTCTCCTCAGGAAGCCTGCCCTGACTCACCTGGGCTGGCCAGTGTGTGTTGTACTGTGAACCAGTGCTGTCTACCTGTTGGTGGGGAGCAAGTGGGGAACCCTGTCTGTGACAGGGTGGAGTCCAGGGATGGCAGGCAGTATGTGTATGGCAGATGCACATACTGGACAGAGCAGACAGCATATCCCCCATCAGACTTCCCTGTGGCATCCTCCCAGCTGGTCACTGCTCACTTCCCTGTTAAGTAGCAGTTGCTGCCTGTGAGGGGCCGGTGGCCAGGAGCTTCTGGGGCCATCCTGCTTACTGAGCTCTAGGTGGGGGAGGGGCAGCTGTAGGAGGGGACTATCCTCTCTACCCCAACCGAGAGGCAGCTCTGACAAATGGGCTCTTCTCACAAACAAATGATTACATTCATCACTTGCTGGGGACAATGGCTTCAGGCTGCTGCTGACAGCTGGAGATGTATGGAGGCTCCTTCTACCTGGGAGGTTACCTCCCACTCACAAGGATAAACTCCATTGCCTGCTAAGGGCCAATTCACCACCTAGCACTAGCCCAGTGTGTCCTAATGGCAGGTGTGAGGGAGGAACTTGTGGGAGAGTGACTGACAGAGGGATCCCAGAAGAACAGATAGCCTTGGCTGACTCTGTTTTTCCATTCAGCCCAGCCATTTGAGCAGGTGGGGGAGGGGTTCCCCTGAGCCAGTTTCTTGAACTGTACATGAGCTCATCTCTGGCAGTGTCCACCAGACAAAAGAGAGGCCCATGAATGCCTTGTGTTTGTCCGACCCACCGCAGGCACCTGGCAGACATTTATGAAGTCTAAGAGAATTGACTGGACCTGGGCCTGGGCCACCCTTGCTGGTTGAGAACCTTGGTGTAGATGCTGGGAGCTTAGATTAGAGCCATATGCCAGAGCACATGGGGACTTTTGCGGGGACATGTAAGGAAGAAGCAGAAGAGAGGGCCCTGCCATAGGAAGCCAGGGTGGACAATACTGCAGAGGCCTAGCTCCATATGTGAGGAGAAGAGATAGGAGGGGGGTGATGAGGGAGGAGTGGGGAGATAAACAGCAGGGAAGAGACAGGTAGACTCAGCCATGTGGACAGAAGGAATGAAAAGAGGAGACACTTCAAGAGAGGGCAACAGAGTAGAAAGCTGCTCCCAGAATGAGGGACGCTCAGGCTAGCCCTGGTTTTAGCTGCTTTTGGCACAACAAAAACCTTGCAGGCTAACATCAAGCTCAATTCTGCAAAATATAACATGCCAGAGTTCCATTTTCATTACTCATAAAAAGAGGGGATTTATTGTCTCCAAGAAAATCCCTTCCCAATAGCCTGTGGCCCCAAAGTCTAGATCACCAGGCCCTTTGCAATTCGTTGTCTGTGGCCCTAGACTGGACAGGGATGGGGAGAGAGTGTATGGGCAACCTTCTCTCCTTGGCTGGGTTGCCTACCTCAAGAATGTCAATGACCACACTCTCTTCAGCCTGCCGTGAGCTGCGCACGTTCTCCAGCACCAGCGAGTAGTGCACCCCACGCGGGTCTGACTGGTATAGGTTGTAGGTATCCACTTGGTTCCACTCCTGCACGGCCACGAACACCTGCTGCTCATCTGTGCTGATAATCTGCAGGTCCTGAGATAGGGGAACTGGTCAGAGATGGTAGCCTGGGTGCAGGCCACCATCCCTGTGCTCCCTTTGAGCCATGCTGGTCTAAGTTGGTCAACCAAGCTTGGTTCTGAGATCTTGGACAAGTGGGTTCACGTCTATGTCACATCTCTTAAAATAGGGGTCATATTGGGCTCCTCCATACCAGGTTGTGGGTGGCCTAGGGATGGCTCTTCATCTCCACACCTACCAGACCATCTGTCATGTTCCTGCATTAGAGAGAAGCTTTCCCAAGCACCTCACATGGTCATAACAATGGACAAGTGTGGGGTTGGGCTCCCCACCCCCATCCTGGGGGTCAGGTGACTCTTTTGATCCTTCATTCATCTGATACCTATTTATGAAATACCTGCCATGTGCCAAGCACTGCCCTTGGCATTGACGAGCATGACCTGGTGTCAGCCCTACTTATTCATGGACTCTAGAAAGGGGAACCTTGTTTTAACCTTTGAGAGCTCTGTGCCTCTGGATACCACACTAGCCCTGACAGATGATCTGCCACATATCCACCTTTCTCTGTGTCAGTCCCGCACCTAGCTCCATGGATGCTCAGACAGTGCTGGAAGAGCAGCAACCCAGACAATGACTCCCACCCTCAGTTTCTCCCCATGGGTCAGGTAGCTCTGCAGTGCTCAGAACAATGGCTTATGGTATCTCTTTCAGATGTACAATTCAGAAAAGAAGGGCTCAAAAACAGATGGAAAAGTAAGCCAGGGAGCTGAGAAGATAGTTTGGTCAGCTACACAAACATTAGGACCTGAGTTGGATCCCCAGCACCCATTTAAAAGCTAGCTGTCACTGTGGTGCATGCTTGAAATGCCAGTGGTGGGGAGACAGAGATAGGAGGATCCCTGGTTTAGCCAAATTGGTGAGTTCCAGGTTTAGTGGAGACCCTGTCTCAAAGAATAAGGAGGAGAGGTCTGGAGAGATGGCTTACTGGTTAAGCACTTGCCTGTGAAGCCTAAGGACCTTGGTTCCAGGCTCTATTCCCCAGGACCCACGTTAGCCAGATGCACAAGGGGTCGCATGCATCTGGAGTTCATTTTCAGTGGCTGGAGGCCCTGGCATGCCCATTCTCTCTCTCTTTCTATCTGCCTCTTTCTCTCTTTGTCTGTCACTCTCAAATAAATAAAAATGAACAAAAATTTTTTTAAAAAAAGAGTAAGGAGGAGAGAATTGAGGAAGATGTCTGAAATTGACCTATGGCCTCTACATGAATGTGCACACACACCCCCACACACATGTGTACCCACATACATGTGAACATGCATGAGCATACCACAAATGCACAAAGAAGAAAAAGGAAGGAAGGAAGGAAGGAGGGAAAGCAATCCAGACTGACTTTGACTCTATGCTTTTCTTGTCTGTCCCGGCCAGTGCCAAATGCTGTGGAAGTTACCTGCACAGGTGTTGGAGTGCTTACGCTCTTAGAGCCCCTGACATTAGATTTCCAGGATACAAGAGCAGGAGCTGTGGTACCTTTTCCCAAAGACTCAGTCCCTCCTCTGCAACTGTGTGTCTGGGGCTCTTTTGGGGTATGCTCACTTTAAAGGGAGTGGCTTTTATTTCTGTGTCCCTCTGCCCACAGGTCTTCAGCTGAGGGTGAAAATGGCCACTCAGGGTCCACTGGGCTCCAGAATGCTGAAACTAGCCCTTCCCCTCACTGCTCAGCCTGTGCCCTGTGCTATGAGTCCAAAAGGGCCTTTTTAAAAAGCCAGATATCATGGTACAGGCCTGTACCCTAGCAGCTGGGTGGTAGAGGCAGGATTATGAGTTCAAGACCAGACTGGGAAACATAGTGAGACCCTCATAGAGGCGGGTGGCTTTGCAGACAAAGGGTGCTGTATACGAAGCATGCACCATGTTAGCAGGGAGGCCACACAGACACACAGCTTGGTCCTATGTCTACAGCTATAAACCTGACAGAAATAATGAACCAAGAGGTACAGATCTCTAAAAGGATTACAGGGGCCCAAGGCCTGGGGAGTTCCCATCTGTGACATGGGATAGCAGGGTGATAGGAGACTGGAGTATCCATGAAGTACCCATTCCAGGATCCAGTAGATGACCACGTCTGACTGCTCGCCTCTTCTCTCCTGTGTTCCCCACTCAGATACAGAAGGCCATAGTAGACAGCAGAGTGATCAGAATGAGGGTCCAGAGGGAGGCCCACTCACTTAGCACCTAATAGGGTGGTGGGGAACCGTGAGCTTGTTACAGCCAGTGAACATGGGAGCCTGGCACAGCAGGGTGTGATATTTAACATGACCACTCTCATCCAGACTGTGTACATAGCTGGTTAAACACATTGGGTGAATGTTTCCTGTAATCTGGGAACAGAGAAGTGTGAAAGTGACTCACTGCGATTATAGAAAGACCTGGCACTAACACTTAAGCATGTTTGCGTTTGGCCTTTTTACTAAGTGTGATTCACACACTTTCAACGTATGGCATGGGGAGCCCTCATGAATGTTACTTTAAATCATCCTTTTGTTTGCTTGCTTGTTTTGTTTTGTTTTTTTCAAGATAGGGATTCACTCTAGCCCAGACTGACCTGGAATTCACTATGTAGTCTCAGGCTGGCCTTGAACTCACAGTTATCCTCCTACCTCACCCTCCCGAGTGCTGGGATTGGTATGTACCACTATGCCCAGCCTATAAACACTACTTTTCATGACTGCATATGGACCAGCCATACTTCACTGAACTGGGTTCCTGCTGGCAAGCCTTAGGCATATCTAGTACTATCACAAGATGGCGGTGAATATTTCCAGACCCTCCCTGCCTTTCTGATTCCTTCCCATAAATTCCGAGAAGGACAACCACCATGTCAGAGGCTGGAAGCATCTCTTAATGGGCTTGCACTGTTGTTAGCTGCTGTCTGAAAGTTCAGGTTCATTCTTTCCCCAGCAGGGTTACAGGCTTTGTTTCTCTTCATGTAGGTTAGTTCTACAAGCTAGGAGGAATTTCCACACAGACAGTCTATGGGTGGACCAGGATTTATTTTGTTTTTACTCCCACAGATCCAATGGGAGGTTCCACAATGGCAGAAGAAGCTGGCTCCCATTCGTAAATCTAAGCAGAGACAGAAACCACCACAGCCAGCAAACACCAAAAAGCAACAAGCACAAGCTGGCAACAAGCAGGACTCCCAGAGCTCAAATTACTCAGATCCACCCCCAAACACACCTTTGGGATGGACTCCAGGATCTGCCACCAGTGACACCTCCTTCCAGCCCAGCAACTGGAGATCCAAGTTATACTCGAGTTTAATTTTAACACCTGAGTCAATGGGGGACATACATTCAAACTACCACAGCCAGTATGGAAAATGGTTGCTTAAAATCCTTGCCAATTAGAGAGTGGAAAATGCCCTACAGCTTCTTCATAAGATCATATTTACTTCCTTTCTCTTTTTAAGAAGGAAGCAGGGGCTGGAGAGATGGCTTAGCAGTTAAGGTGCTTGCTTGGAAAGCCAAAGGACTCTGGTTTGATTCCCTAGGACCTATGTAAGCCAGATGCACAAGGTGGCGAATGCATCTAGAGTTTGTTTGCAGTGGCTGGACACTATGGTGTGCCTGTACTCTCTCCCTTTCTCTCTTTCTCAATAAACAAAATAAATATTTTTGTGAAAAAAGAAGGAAGCAGAGAACAAAGGTTGCAGAGAATGTTCATATCTAACTGTATTGGTGCATGTGGCTTAGAGAAATATGTAGAAGGAAGCTTTGAGCATTTGTAGCAAATGAGATAAGGTAACTTAAGAAGACAGTTGTCCATTTCTTTTGCATGTAAGAGGAACCAAAAGGTAAACAGGCTAGCATAGAAGCCTACAAAGTCAGCAGGGGCAGAAACTCCTTCTGGGTCACCATGGCACTGTCCCATGACATGGCTCTTGTATTCATGGCCCAAGATGAATGCTAGAGTTCTGTCTGGGAATCTTACTAACTCTGAAAGCTTCAGGAAGGAGGAAGAGAACAGCCGACCTTTATATAGCATTTTTAGTAGTCTTACATGACAGCTTTAGTAATATCTCATTGGCTGAGTTTAGAAGTAGGACCATGAGAAATTGCAGAGAATGATGGGAAAGGAAGCTTTCCTCTGGGAAACAATGCAGCAGCTAAAATTTGGGTTTTGCTAAATGGGATGAAAGGTAGAATGGATACTGACAACTCTCCAAGAATTTCAGAAATGTTAACCTTAAAAATGAAGAAATAGGGCTGTCAGAAAAAAAAACAGGAATGAAGAAGAGTCAAGCAACTAGAAACTATATATGTATAAATTATATAATTTATATTGTTGTATATATAATTATATATAAACTATAATTTATATAATACATATGGCAAAGAATTAAAACATTTTAATTTTTAGTGGGAACTTTAATATATTAACATACTGAAAATTGGTCATATTGACATCAGGTTATTCTCTTTTGTTCCCTCTCCCCATGTCCATTCCACTGAGGGTCCTCATCAGGGGCTCAATAATAACTGTGGGGTCATGAATGTGCCAGTTGGTTCATGTCAGGAGAACAGTGTCCATAGAACATCTTTCCAGCCTATGGCTCTTACATTCTTTCTGGCCCTTTTTCTGCAATGTTTCTTGAGCCTTACAGGACATGTAACAAATCTCCTTTACTGTTGAGCTCTCAGTAGCCTCCAATTTTCTGCTTTGATGAGTTTTGAGTCTCTTCAGTGTTTACCACTATCTCCATAAAGAAGGTTCTCAGGCTAGCAGTGAAAGCAGCACTCGTATTTAGTCCTCCACACCCTCTGCAGTGCTTCCTGGTCCCTCGTGGGTGGGATAGAGATGACTCATCCAGTGCTAGGCACTTGGCTTTCCTTTGTCATTCTGACTCTTGAGTCTCTCTGGTATTTACCAAAATCTGTAAAGAGCAGATTCTCTAACCAATAGTGAGATCAGCATTGATATAAATTTAGAAGGCTTTTGATGGGTATAACTTCTCTATTTAGCCAAAGTGGAAACTTCCCTTTGTGGTCTATGACATTTCAATCCATAGGCTTCTGACTTGGTTCTCAGTTCCAGGCATGAATTCCCTCCCACTGAATGGGCTTCATGTCCAATCAGAGAGCAGCTGGTTACCCCCATAAGTTATGTGCCACTATTGCACCCATGGGTTCATTTTGCCTAGATGGTTGATTGTGTAGCTTGCAGGATCCACTGTTTCTTCACACTGTTGATGACTTTTATCCAGTAGCTTGCATAGCACCTTCTAGCACTAAGACAGCTAGCTGGCAGGATGATGGCTTCCATTCAGTTTCAGCTTAATTTCTCAATGTCTTGTGACTACAGCCTGTGGTGTCTTCAGCACAGGTCTTACAATCTAGTTCTGGTGGGTAAACAAGCACTTTGGTAATGGCCTGCATTGTTTTGTGGACCTCACTGGGGTCTCCCTATCAACAACTCACTGTGGGGGTGGGAGACCTATCTATAGCACTGGGATTCACAAGCAACACTTATGGTAAAGATTTTTCTACCTCAGGAAGGTAATTCCATCCAACTGTCTTTATCTCTTTCTCTTTTTAAGAAAATTATATCTTCTAATTAGCTAATGATGAAGTAGGTTTCTACAGTACTTATACTGTCCTTTTTGTTGTTTTTGTTTTGCTTTTTTGTTTTTTTGAGGTAGGGTCTCAGTCTAGCCCAGGCTGACCTAGAATTCACTATGTATTCTCATGGTGGCCTTGAGCTCACAGCAATCTTCTATCTCTGACTTCCTAGTGCTGGGATGAAAGGAGTGCACCTTAGTTTTGTATATCTCTCCTTCCACCTTTTCCCTGTCCCCCAGCTTATACCTTTGCCCCCCCCATAGTCTGTCCTTCCACTTGACTGCCTATTATCCCCTCCAGATCCTTCCCCATTTCTCCTCTCCCCAAGCCCCACTCTAACTTCCTTACCAGCACTACTGATACTTCCTACATCCTGTAAACAAATCAATCTATTCCATGTTAGGATCTGCATATGAGAGAGAACATGCAGAATTTGTCTTTTTGAGCCTGGGTTTTCTCACTTAGTATAATTCCTTCCAGATCTATTCATTTTCCTGCAAATTTCATAATTTTATTTTTCTTTACAGCTGAGCAGAACTCTATTATGTATATGTAACACATCTTCATTAACCATTCATCAGTTGATGGCATCTGGTCCAACTCCATTTCCTAGCTATTATCAATAGAGCAGCTATAAACATGGCTGAGCAAGTGTCTCTAAAATAAACTAGAAAGTCTTTAGGGTACATGCCAAGGCAAGTGTTCCTGTGTCTTTACACTCTAGCCAGCATTAATTGTCAGTTGACTTTTTGATGATAGCCATTCTGACCAGAGTGAGATGGAGCCTCAAAGTAGTTTTAATTTGCATTTTCCTGATGGCTAAAGCTGTTGAACATTTTTGGATGTTTATTGGCCATTTGTATTTCTTCTTTTGAAAGTTCTCTGTTCAATTTCTTGCCCCAGTTTTCAACTGGGTTGATCAACTTTTACTGTTTAACTTTTGAGTTCCTTCTATCCTCTAGATATTAAACCTCTGTTGGGTGTGAAGATTTTCTCCCATTCTGTAGGTTGCCTATTGACTGTTTATGGTTTTCTGAGCTGTAGAGTAGTTTCATAGTTTCATGAGATCCCATTGGTTGAAGGTCCCTGGGATATTGTAATCTTACTCAGAAAGTTTTCCCCTATGCCTACATCTTGCTACATTTTCCTCTAGTCATTTCACAGTTTCAGGTCTTATATATTGAGGTCCTTAATCCATCTGGAGATGATTTTTGTGAGGGTAAGAAAACACAACCTAGATTCATTTTTCACATATAGTTTCTCCAGCACCATTTTTTGAAAATGTTGTCTTTTCTCCAGTGTGAGTTTTTGGTCTCTTTGTCAAAGATTGTTTGTGGGGGGGGGGAGCATAGTTATTTAAACTTATATCTGAATTTTCTATTCTATTCCATTGATCTATGTATCTGTTTTTGTGCCAGTACTATGCTGTTTTTATTACTATGGCTTTGTAGCATACCTAGAAATCAGATATAGTGATACCACCAGCAGTATTCTTTCAGGTGAGGACATTTTTGATTATCTGAGGTATTTTGTGATCCCTTATGAATTTTAAGATTATTTTTTCTATTCTTTGAAGGATGATACTGGAATTTTGATTGTGTAATTGCATTGAATCTGTATAGTGCTTTTGGTAAGATGGCCATTTTCATGATATTAATCCTTTTAATCCATGACAATGGGAGATCTTTTCAACTTTTTCTGACTTCCTCAATTTCCTTCTTAGATGTTTTAACATTTTCATTGTAGAGGTCTTCTACTTCCTTGGTTAGGGATACTCTGGGATATTTATTTTTATGGCTATTATGAATGGGACTGTTGCCCTGATCTTTTTTTTCTCAGTATGTTTGTGTCCTAATATGTGATCTATTTTAGAAAAGACTTCATAAGCTGCCAAGAAGAATGTATAATCTAAAGAATTTGGATAGAATATTCTGCACAGTTTGGATAAAATATTCTGTAGATATTTGTTGAGTCCATTCAATCTATGGTGCCATTTAGTTCTGCTGTTTATATTCTTCTTAGATGATCTGTCTATAGACAATGGTGGCATATTAAAGTCACCCACTATTGTGTTGGGATTTATGTTTGACTTTATGTCTAGTAGATTTTACTTTATTAAAATTTGGGGGTTGGAGATATGGCTTAACAGTTAAGGTAATTGTCTATGAAGCCTAAGAACTCAGGTTCTAGTCCCCAGTTCCCACATAAGCCAGATATACAAGGTGGCACATCCATCTGGAGTTTGTTTGCAGTAGCTAGAAGCCCTGGTGTGTCCATTCTCTCTCTCTCTCTGTGTGTGACTCGCTCTCTTTCTCCTTCTCTATCAAATAAATAAAATATTTTTAAAAATTGATGTACTTGTATGTGTTGTATATATGTTTAGCACTGTAATAGCATCTGATTGAATTATACCCTTGATGAGTATAAAGTTGCCTTCTTTATCTCTTTTGATTACTTTTTGTTTCAAGTCTATTATGTCAGATATAGCACATCTGCTTGTTTTCTATTTCCATTTGCTTGGTCCTTTCATCCTAAGATGCTGTTTGTCTTTGACATTAAGGTTGGTTTCTTGAAGACAGCAAATGGATGAATCCTATTTTCTGATCCAGCCTGTGTCTTTTGAGTGGGAAGTTGAGCCCGTGGATATTCAGAGTTATTACTGAAAGGTCTGAGTTAATCTCTGTCATGTGGATGATTTTGTGGAGTTTGGTCTTTTTTTAAATCTTCATTTGCTTTATTAGATGTTCTAGTTTTGATTATTGCTTTATCCTTCTTGTACTCTAGTATATTTATTTTTGTCTTCAATGTGAAGCATTCCATCCAGTATTCTCTGTAGGGCTAGTTTAGTTCCCATATAGTCATATAGTCAACTTTTACTTTGAAAAACTTTTTTTCCTCCTATTATGAGGGATAATTTTATTTGGGTATAGTTTGGCAGCTATAGTCTTTCACATAACATTTGAAATGTATTTCCTTCCAAGCTTTTCTGGATTTTAGAGTTTTCGCTGAAAAACCAAATGTTATTCTGATTGGCTTACCTTTAAAAGTGACAGGCTATTTCTCTCTTGCAGATTTCAGCACTTGTTTTCTGTTTTTTTGTTTGTTTGTTTGTTTTGTTTTGTTTTTGAGGTAGGGTCTCACTCTAGCCAAGGCTGACCTAGAATTCACTATGTAGTCTCAGGGTGGCCTTGAACTCATGGTGATCCTCTTACCTCTGCCTCCCAAGTGTTGGGATTAAAGGTGTATGCCATCACATCAGGCTTTATTTAGTGTTTTAGCCATAATGTAATGTGGGTAATTTATGTTCTGGTCCTGCCTGTTTGGTGTTCTGTATTCCTCTTGTACTTGGATAGACCTCTTTTTGTAAGGCATGAAATATTTATTCTATAATTTTCTTGAAGATATTCTCTATGCCCCTGACCTGAAGTTCTTCTCCTTCTTCACTGCTCATGATTTGAGCATTTGGTCTTTTTTAAAGTGTTCCACATTTCTCTCAAGTTCTTCTTGTACTTTTTTTTAAAAACTAACTTGTCATTGATTTTGGCCTTCTGATCTATCTCCTTTGTCTTGTCCTCAGTTCTGATATTCTGTCCTCCACATGATCTATTCTATTGATATGGCTTTCCTGGGAGCTTTTGATTTGTTTATTTTTATTTTAAAAAAATATTATATTTAGGGCCAGAGAGATTGCTTAGTGGTTAAGGTGCTTGCCTGCAAAGCCTAAGGACCCATGTTTGACTCTCCAGATCCCACATAAGCCAGACACACAAAGGTGAGGCAAGCACAAGTTCACACATGCCCATTAGGTGACACAAGTGTCTGTAGTTGAATTGCAGTGGCTGAGGCCCTGGCACACCAATTCTCTTTCTCTGTCTGTCTGTCTATCTCTCTCTCCCTCTGAAAATAAATTAGACCTCTCAATCTGTTGCCTTCAAGAAACCCACCTCACCACTAAAGACAGACACCTTCTCAGGGTGAAAGGGTAGAAAACAATATTCCAAGCAAATGGGAATAAGAAACAAGCAGGCGTAGCTATATTATTATCAGATAAAATAGACTTCAAACCAAAAATAATCAAAAAAAGACAAAGAAGGCCACTTCCTACTTATCAAGGGAACGAACCATCAAGAGGATATTACAATCATAAATCTGTATGCACCAAACACAGGGGAACCACAGTTCATAAACCAAAACCTACTTGACAATGAAACAGAAATAACCACCAACACCATCATAGCTGGGGACTTCAATATACCATTATCAGTAATAGGCAGATCATCCAAACAGAAATTCAACAGGGAAGTAAGAGAGCTCAACAAAACCATAGATCACTTAGACCTAATGGACATCTACAGAACTTTCCATCCCAAATCCACAGACTACACATTCTTCTCAGCAGCCCATGGAACATTCTCTAAAATAGACCATATACTGGGTCACAAAGCCTGCCTCTACATATTTAGGAAGATTGACATAATTCCCTGCATGATATCAGATCACAATGCTATATTGCTAGAAATTAACAACAAAAGACCCACCAAGAATCCCAACAGCACCTGGAACAGTACACTTTTAAACAATAAATGGATAGTGGATGAAATAAAAAATGAAATTGCAAAGTTTCTCGAATTGAATGACAATGAGAACACATCATACCAAAACTTATGGGACACAATGAAGGCGGTCCTCAGGGGAAAATTCATAGCACTCAATGCCTTCATAAAAAAGACAGAGAGATCCCAAATCAATAACCTAACCATCCACCTAAAGGCACTGGAAAAGCAAGAAAAATCCAACCCAAAGAGCTCCAGAAGGAAAGAAATAATTAAAATCAGAGCAGAAATTTATGAATTGGAAACCAAGGAAACAATTAAGACAATTGACAAAACAAAGAGCTGGTTCTTTGAAAAAATAAACAAGATTGACAAACCCCTGGCCAATTTGATCAAGCAAATTTTGCGGAAGAGGGGGTGCAAAGAATGTCAGAGCCACATGTTGGGTCATGATATGCAGAGACATTTAGCTTACCCATAACTGTGGGCTAACTCCACAATGCATGACCTGTATACCTCAACAACGAGGGGCCAAGGGGAGGGGGTAGGTCACGGATGAGCCTAATAATGGTACCAAACTGACTGTAAAAAAAAAATAATTAAAAAAATTTAAAAAAGAGTTATGCTAAAATAAAAAGAGATGCTTCAAATTAACAAAATTCAAAATGAAAAAGGAGAGATCACAACAGACATAAGTGAAATTGGGAGAATCATCAGGACTTAGTTCAAAAACCTCTACTCCACAAAACTGGATAATGTGGAGGAGATGGATAAATTCCTGGACGCATACCATCTATCAAAGCTAAACTCAGAGCAGATTAATCACCTCAATGAACCCATTACACTCATGGAGATTGAAAAAGTAATAAAAAACCTCCCCAAAAAGAAGAGTCCAGGACCAGATGGCTTCTCAGCTGAATTCTATCAAACCTTCATGGAAGAACTCAAACCAATCTTCCTCAAACTGTGCCACACAATTGGAGAACAGGGAAAGCTACCCAACTCCTTTTACGAAGCTAGTATCACCCTAATTCCAAAACCAGGCAGAGATGCCGCAAGAAAAGAAAACTACCGGCCTATTTCCCTGATGAACTTAGATGCAAAGATCCTGAACAAAATCCTTGCAAATCGAATCCAACAACACATCAAAAGCATTATCCACCTTGACCAAGTGGGATTCATCCCAGGATCATAGGGGTGGTTCGACATACGGAAATCTGTCAATGTCATACACCACATAAACAAGGTTAACCACAAAAACCACATGATCATTTCAATAGATGCAGAAAAGGACTCTGACAAGATACAACATCACTTCATGATCAAAACATTGGAGAGAAATGGCATGGTTGGTACATATCTTAACATAATAAAGGCAATAGACAAAGCTCCGAAGGCCCAAATAATACTTAATGGAGAGAGACTGGAGGAATTCCCATTAAGATCAGGAACACGAAAGGGTTGTCCACTCTCACCTCTGCTTTTCAATATAGTACTGGAAGTCCTAGCTCAAGCAATAAGATAGGAGAAGGAAATAAAAGGGATACAATTTGGAAAGGAAGAAGTTAAGTTAGCTCTATTCGCTGATGACATGATTGTATATGTAAGAGACCCGAGAGACTCCATCCCAAAACTCCTGAAGGTGATTAACTCCTATAGCAAAGTAGCAGGATACAAAATCAATGCACAAAAATCAGTAGCCTTTCTATATGCAAATGACAAAGATACAGAGAAAGAAAGAAGGGACATAATCCAATTTTTTAAATACTGTATTTATTTATTTGCAAGGGAAGAGAGGGAAAGAAAGAAAGAAAGAAAGAAAGAAAGAAAGAAAGAAAGAAAGAAAGAAGGAAGGAAGGAAAGAAAGAAAGAGGGGATGAGGGAGAATGAGAATATGGATACACCAGGGTCTCCTGCCTCTGCAAATGAACCCAGATGCCTGTGTCACTTTGTGCATGTGGCTTTATGTGGGTACTTGGGAACTGAACCCAGGGCATCAGGCCTTGTTTTAAAGTGCTTTTAACTACTGAGCCATCTCCCCAGCCTTGGGAGCTTTTTAACTGGGTTGTTCCATTTTTGATCGCTAATATGTCTTTCTTCCACATCTTTTGCATTCCTTTTCTCTTTCTGGGTTTGACTTTCTCATTGCATTTTAGTTGATTGTCTGAATTCTCTTGGAATTCATTCAGATGTCTGTGTCCTCTTTGAACTAATTATCGTGTCTATTGAGTTCTTTTAGTTATTTTTCTGGCGTTTCATTCAGATGTTTGTTCATGATCTCTTTGATCATGTATGATGTGTATGTTTATCATAATTATGCTTAGAATTCTTCATCTGACATTTCCTCTGAGTAGCTCTCAATTGGAGGCTTCAATCATGGGAATAGACATTCTTGGTGAGGATATCTCGCCTTGACTTCCTGTTTTATCTGCTTTGTACTGGGATTTGCCCAGCTGGAGATAATTCCTTTGCATTGCTGAGAATGTAGCAATATCAACTCCACTGGGGGACACAGGGTGGGATAGTGTCAGGACTATTCCAGTAACAGACATATATCTGGGTCACAAAGTCACTGGACATGGGCCTGGACAATTCCAGGTAGCCTACTTGAATCAGAGGTAGAGGCCTGTGCCAACTAGCCTGGTTCTCCTTGCTTAGGGATGAGAAGCCTACATGGGAGTCTTGGTTGGGTGCAGAAGGGAGCCTATTGTGTACTCACTAGGGCATAGTGCTGCATGGCTCTGAGTGGGCTGCTAACAAGTGTGTCTCAAGTTTTAAAACATTTTAAGAAGCATAATAGCATAAATTTCTCCAGGGACCTTTATATGAAATTAATAGGACAATAGTGAACCAGTAACTTACACCTATTTTGAGAAATATTTTATTTATTCATTTTAAGAGAAAGAAATAGAAAGCAAGCATGTGTGTACCAGAGCCTCTTGTCACTGCAAATGAACTCCAGACACACGTGCCATTTTGTACATCTGACTTTATATAGGTATTGGGAAGTTGAACCTAGCTTTGCAAACAAATGCTTTTAACTAGTGAGCAATCTCCCCAGCCCTTCTTTTTGTTTTTAAGTATTTTAAGTATTAGACTCACTAGCTTTTGGCCTCCAGGGTGTCTTGTAAGAAATCTTCAGGTCATCTTATTGAGGGCCCCTTGAGTGTGACAAGGCAGTCCTCTCTTGCTGCTTCCCAGATTCCCCCCTTCTCATTGACTTTTGATATTGACTATAGTGTGACTTTATGTTTGGATGTCACCAACGTTTCAGGTATTTATTTTCAAGTGTTTCAGGAATCTGGGGAGAGTTTTGGCCATTGTTTCTTTTAACTAATCTCTTCTCCCCTTCCTCTCCCTTCCTCTTCTAGTACTTGCACAATGCATATGCTGGTCTGCACAGGGGTGTTCAGAAGGTCCCTGAGACACAGTCATTTGCATGGTCTTGTCTTCAAGTTCCCTGGTTCTTTCTTTTGTGTCCAAATCTGTTTTGTATACCTTTAGTGAATGTTTCTTTCCCATTACCATTCTTACTTGTTTTTAATTATTGCTTCAAGATTCCCTTGGTTTCTTTCTGGCTCTTCATTAGCATTCCATTTTGTCCATATATAATTTTCTTGGCTTATCTTCCTTTAGTTGTTTGAACAACTTAAGATGCTTCCATAAAGTTTCTATCTAGAGATAGTTTTTTTTTTCTTTGAATGGATTATACTTACCTGTTTTTCTGTGTACGTTGCGAGTTTTCTTTTTGTTGTTGTTGTTGATTCGTTGTTTTTTGTTTGTTTGTTTTGGTTGGTTGTCTGGTTGGTTTTTTGAAAGTGTCCTTCTGTAGCCCAGGCTAGCTTCAAACTCATGATCTTCCTACCTCAGTCTCTGGGGTACTGGGATTATAGGTGTGGTCCCATCATGCCCAGCTAAATTTGGACATTTGAATCTATAATATGGGAACTCTTGAAATAGATTGCCCCCTTTCTCCAGAGATTGCCTTTTTAAAAGTTTACTTTTACTTTTATTTTTTTCACTTCTGATTGTCACAGGCTGTCTCTGCACCAAAGCTCATCCTGACATGGATACCTGCCCTTTTTACCACATGCACATGATTGCTTTTAAGTGTTTTGGTCCTTTGATGCCTGGTTTCCAAAGGGGGGAAAAAGGCCCCATCCAGGCTTCAGCTGGTACGGCCACATATTCTTCATCATAACAGATATCAACATCAGAGTACAGGCCCAGTGTATAGAGGACAAGTCCCTGTGACCTGCCCTGGCTATGAAGGAAGTGTGCCAGCTTCTCTGGAGCACACACATTTGTCTGTTATGAAGTGAGGGTGGACATGGGTAATGTTCCCAGGCCAAGAGCTCAAACTGTCAAAATTCACCTTGTACCACTCAGTGCCTGGACACTGGAAGCCTTAGAATAGACTCCAGAGTTCCAAAAGAGCTCCATGGATACAGGCTGTAGCACAGATGTGGCAGGGGAAGGTGGAACCTTGGGGCTGTACCTAGCACCTTCCCTGACATTATTCTTTCTCCTAGTCTATGTCATGAATTTTATTTTACTTTAAATAAGTCTGTTGCAAATGCAAGAATATTTTTCTTTAAGTAAATTCACGTTTACCTTGTTCTTATGAATGTTTTTACATAATCCTTAGTTATTTGCATTTACTTTGTCCTTATAAATGTTTTTACATAATTCCTGTTATTTACATTTTTTCCTCCTTTGTTTATAGCCATGAATAATTCTTCTGTTGGGGAACTTCAGTATTTTTTAAATTTTTTTATATATATTTGAGAGAGAAAGAGAGAGAGAGAGAATGGGTGCCCCATGACCTCCAGCCACTGCAAATGAACTCCAGACACATGTGCCACCTTGTGCATCTGGATTTATGTGGGTGCTGAGGAATCAAACCCGGATCCTTGTGCTTTGAGGCAAGCGCCTTAACCACTGCATCATCTCTCCAGTGTTTTAGTACTTTTTTTTTCCCTTTAATACTCTTTAATCATTGCTAGTCAACAATATAGACCAAGGAGACTGACATGTAAGAGCTGTCTACCGTCAGAGCTTTCACTGACAGATAAGTAAAACAGCAGAATGGTGTCACTTGTCCCTTTGACAGGGAGGGATCATGAAAACATGGTAAAATGGAACTTAACACAGTATACTGAGACTTGGTGGGTGGCAGCCCATGGGTAATCATGAAAAGTGATTCAACCCTAATATCTGGACAAGAATCTGGCTTGGGGGCTGGAAAGATGGCCCAGTGTATAAAGTACTAGACACATAAGCATGAGGCCTGGAGTTCAGATCCCCAGCACCCACAAAAATGCCAAGAGGGTGTGGCAGGCCACCTGTAATCCCAGCACTTGGGAGATAGAGACACAGGATCCCTGAGTAAGCTGGCTAACTAAACTAGCTGAGTTAGTGAGATCTGGCTTCGGGTGAGAGACCTTGCCTCTGTAAATAAGGTAGACAATTCAGGAAGACACCCAATTTCACCCTCTGGCCCCCACATGCATGCACACACAGGTGCAGCAACATGCATACAGGTACTATACCTACATACACATGCAAAAATGAGAAAAGAATCTGGCTTGCTAATGAGGGCCCACCTTCCCCAACTGGAAGTCACTCTCTTGTTACCTTGCCATGCAGAAGTGGGATTCAGGGGACCTACTTGTGATTCAGCAGAATGGCAGTGACTTTGGCATGTGCCCCACCTCCACACCAGGTCAAGGGAGGAAGGGGACATGGGGCTCTGTGGGTGAGCCTCCTACCCTGTGCCAACCATTCTAGTTTTCATGGCATTATTCAGACAATTTAAAATAAGAGAAAGAAAAAAGCTCAGCTACAGTGAGACCCTACCTTGAAAAACCAAAGGGAAAAAAAGGGGGGGGTTATGCTGAGGAAGCAGGCAAGAGTTACAAATTCACCATAAAACAACTAAATCTGATTAGAAAATTCAATTAGCTGGATCTGGGAGTTGTACATGGGAACTCTGGTTCTGCTCTCTGCTGAGCTGGGTGAAGAGGAAGTAGGCGGGCAGACTGCTGGGCAGAGGGCTCAGGGTGCTGGGATGCCTCAGGAGACAGCCTCACTCAAGATCACAGAGGTCACTTGGTGATGGCCACAGGCTCCTTGGAATACCCTGGGGGCTAGCAGGGAGTCACTGGATGACCAGCTCCCTGCTATTATCTCCCTCCTCAGTCTGGGACCAGGACTCAAGCCCTGGAACCTCTTGCCATAGTTTAGGATGGGTACCCCAGCCAGGGAAGCTCCTCACCCCACGGACACCAACTACCATTGCTGAAATGAGAGCATTAGCATTTAATTTACTTACTCAGCCAAGCCTGGAGTTAATCTATTGAACTTGTTCCTTTTTTCCTCTTTTCTATTTTTAAAGAGAGGCTTAACAAAGGCATCACAGACTTTCCCACTTTGGGCTCACGAGAGGTCTGATGGTGCCTAGCCTGGCAACTCAGTATAGGGTATATAAAGACATTAAGCTGAATAGCCCCCGGGCTTGGAAGCCCCTGAGCAGCTGTCTCCCTGGCCCATTCACTCTGCTCCTGGCCAGGCTTTCGGCCTCAGAGCCTTTGCTCACGCCCCACCTTGAACATCTGAGTTACATGTGTTATTCCATTTTGTGCTTCAGAGGCACTATGGCCAAACCCACCTTCCCTGGGGCTGGTCCTGACTCAGCCACATACAAGTGCATGCATGCAGAAACATGCAAGTGCATGTGTACGCACATTCCATCACTCTCCATCTCTGCCTCTTGCTCCCTTCACAGCATGAATCATGACTAATAGTTACTTCTATTATTATATTTATGCATATCTATTATCATATTTATACATCTGTCCACCTGGGCTGGCTGTTCCCTATGTGAACACAGCACAGGTACTAGCATCTGATTCGTGGCTACAGCAGCCCCTCCTTGCCCAGTTCCTGGCTTCTGTTGACACTCAATGAATATGTGTGGAGGAAGGAGAGGCATGACCTTTTTTTGCATCATCCTGGGGAAACAGGGCTGCAAAGGGAACCATGTGAGTGGCCTTTAGAGGAAAGTATGGCATGAGGCTGAGCTCAGACTCATCTAGACCTGGGTTCAAGGCCTATTCTTGTTTCTAACTAGCTGCACGAATTCCAACAGACTACCCAGCTTCCATGAGCTCAAATTCCCTCTTCTGTGACATGGGAGTAGCATTCTAGCAGGGTGAGGAACAGAGAGTTGGGTCCTAAGGCTCAGGACAGCATTGTGTAGTCCTGTGATTTCTTTCTCTGCTTCTTACACAAGGGATGGAAAAAGCATTAAGTCAGCACTGACTATGTGCCTGGTGTCTTTCTGGGATGTAGAGGAAAATACAACAGATTGCCACCATGCCCTACTCATACCAGACAGGAGCAAGGGGAATTGATGAGGTCCCCAAACCCTGGGTATCAGGAAGGTGGTCCATAGGATGGCAGAGTGCTGAGTCTCAGGCCAACCATGGCTCACTAGGAAGTGACTTGGACCCTGAGATACAGCAGAAGTGAGCTGCTGGGCCCAGATGAAGCAGGCACAGGGGGTGCCTGCAGAGGCCCAGGATGGGACCTAGTGGTCATTTTCCAGCCCCATTGGCTGAAACTATGCATGAGTGGGGGGCTAAGGAAGCATGGCCACACTGTTCTTGTCCCTACTGACCTGGGAACCCCAGTGTGGGAGCCTGCAGAGCCTTGGGATTTGGCATGGGGCTGGGCCAGGGACACCTTACCTTTGGCAAGGCATACTTAGGCAGCTTCATCAGGACAAAGTCACCTCGGCGATATGAGACATAGTATTTGGTTCGGTTTGCTGATGTTGCCTGAAGGAGAAAACACAGACTTAAGGGACTTTGCTTCCTGGCCACCATGAAGTGAGCCACTCTGTTCCTCCACACCAAGATGGATGGAGGCCTCCAAACCACGAACAAAAAGACCTTTTCTTCCTTTCTGTTGTTTCTGTCAAGTATTCTGCCACAGTGACAAAAAGTTTAGTATACATCTGGTTCTGCCTAAAGTGGGCAGATTCCTGTTCCTCAGAGCCCACTATGCAATGCCCCTCTTCTCCAAGTTAGAACCAACCTCTAACCCCATCTCTCATCACCTTGTCTCCCTGCATCCCAGCTTTGGGACAAGGTAGAGAAAGTTCCATTCCCCAGAACTGCTCTCAAAGACACCACTTTGGTGAGTTTCTAGGTAGAGATAGAGATAGGCCAAAGTCTTCCCTGCCAGGCTGACAAGGCTCTGGGTGTGCCTAGGGTATGACTTATTGTGAAAGATCTGAATTCCTGCTGACTCTCAAGCCAGCACACTTTCTGCCAGCACAGACTGAAGATGTGGCCATAGGCAAGGGATAAGCCAGATGCTAGCTGTCCTCATTAGAAGGTGACAGTCACCACATTCTTTGATGATGGGGCCAGGCAGAGAGAGGAGGCTGAGCCCTACTTGACCCTCCTAGTATCACTTTAGCCTCAACAGGAGAACAAATGTCCTGAGAAATGTCTTTAGTGTGACACTGGCTATTTGGGTTTTCTGAGGTTTGGTTTTCTCTCCAGTATGAGGATCATTGCAGAGACATGACAATCTCTGATCAGGAGCTTATAGACACTTGCTATATTAGAGCTGCTTCTCTGTCCTGTGGGCTGGCAGGATAGATGGAAGTGGTAGCCTCAGGCCACCTGCCCCTCAGTCATGGGATACAGTGGTGCTAACCCCTATGGCTGGGCATCTGTCCCAGATTGCAGGTCTCACTGAGCCAGTGGGCATTAGAGAACCAGCAGCAATCCTCACCAAAGTTCTGGTGTTTGGGGGCTTCTGGGGATGCCTGCAGCTGCAGCACAGATGCAGAAACATTATGACCTGCTAAGTGGCACTTTGAAGTAAAGCAGCCATTTTATTGTCTCTCTTCTGATGGTTCTGTTTCCCAGAGATGTTCATGCGCTGGCACCACTGCCAACTTCAGCATCAAAATCACTCACCTTCAGGAACACGTATTCATCCTGCACGGTGAGAGAGCCCTGGTCAATGGGGTGGGCAAATGGGGCCTTGCGTGACTGGGCAGAGCAGTCCTGGATCTTGCAGGTGACGTACCTGAAACCTGAAGAGACAAGCTGTGAGCTGCCAGGGTGTGGACTCGCTGGAGGCCGTGGAGACATGGAGCATAAACCTCCAGGCTCCAGCCCCTCCCTCACTGGATGTGGACTCACTGGAGGCCGTGGAGACATGGAGCATAAGCCTCCAGGCTCCCGCCCCTCACTGTCACCTGTACCCACTGCAGTATGTGTTTCCAAGCATCTTACCTACCAGAATGCCTACTGCAGGCCCGGTGAGGCCACTAGGGGCCAGGCACCCTTGAGGAACCTTTGACCCCTGAGGGGAGGGCTGGCAGTATACTGGTGAGCCATCTACAGGGATTTCCATGCACATAGGCGTTTAACTAGGCCACCCCTTCGCCTGGGCCCAATCCTCCCATAGATCCTGGCACCTAACTGAGCAGAAGGGGTTGGCTCTGGGCATTCTTTCCCCATAACTCAAAGCTCCTGCTCTTTATCTTTCTTCTAGTTGAGCAAATAAAAAACTTGTTTTGCCAGACAACTGCTGTTTCCATCGTTGGAGGGCATGTCCATGCTAGGTGGACAATCTTCTCACCTGACCCCTCACCCAATCCTTTATTCATGTATTCACTCACTCACTGTGATGGTTAATATAGTCAACAGAATCTAGAATCACCTAGGACATAAATGTGGAAGTTTGTAGATTAGGCTAACAGAAGTGGAAAGAACCACCCTAAGGGTGGGCAGTATCATGCCATGGGCTGGGATAAAAGGAGAAAGTGAGCTGAACAGTAGCATTCATCTTTCTGTTTCCTGACTGGATTGAATATGACCAGCTGCTTCCTGTTCCTGTTGGCATGCATTCCTCACTGTGATGGATTGTATTTCCTAGAACTGGAAGCTGAAATATATCCTTCCCTCAATAAGGTGAATCTTTTAGGTATTTGAGCACAGCAATGAGAAACTAACTAATGAAATTTGTCTGGGGAATTAGGACTGCTGCTGTAATAAACCTGAATTGTGGTTCACAGACTCTTGAAACTGGTTTGCAAAAGGAATGTGGAAGAGCTTGGAAATTAGGGCTAGAAAAGCCCTAGAATTCTGTAATCAGAGCTTAATGAGCCATTCGGCTGGACGACCAGAATGATGAGAGGAATGCTGAAAGCAGAGCCCTGGCTTGTGGGGAGCAGCAGCCCATGCTATGTGCAGAGAACCCGGCTGCATTCTGCCTCCCCCACCCTGGGACTTTAAATGAGGCTCAATTCCAAAGCAATGACTAATTTGTTTAGCAGAGGAGACATCACAAGAAGAGTATGTGAAGGATATGTGACGCAGGCCATGTGGAGGCCATTGTCCACTGCTGTGATCCAGATAGACAGTGGGAAAGAGAGCTACAAGAGGAGCAGAAAGATAGGACAACTGCGCAGTTTGGCAGGGAAAGGGGATGAGTGAGTTTAAAGTTCTAGATGAGGTAGGTTGCAAAGTAGGGGTACTTGTTAAAAACCAGTAGCACCATTAAGGAGAACCTGGCAGTACACATGGAAAGGTACCCAGAGGACAAGACCCTACCAACTGAAGGCCCCATTTAATGAAATGCAGATCCATTTGAAAGGAGAAAGTCTAAACTGAGAATGTACCTGAAGGGCCCCTCCTTGAAAACAGCTGCCTTGGGGAGTGTTCTCCCAGGATCACCCTGAAGGCACTCAGAAGTTGGTGCGATTGTGGACCAGGAAGGCCAGGTTCCATCCCAAGCTGGCAGAACTTAGCTGTATTGTCCACATGGTACTCATTTTGCAGACATGAAAGAGGCACACTTGAAGTTTGCACCATGATTCCCGAGAGCCTCTGGGAGGCAATGTGTGGCAAGGTCAGACTGCTTCCAAGGAAGCCCAGGAGGGCCACTGGGGGAGGCTGTGAAGGTGAAGCCTGTGTTGCAGTGGAGACCCCTGGAGGTAGAGATGCACTGACCCACGGGATGTCTGCCAAGGAAAGCCGCAAGCATGGAGTAGAACTGGCCCGAGAGAGAGGGCATGTGTGCTGCAGCAGCAGAGCTGGAGGAGTGGGGGGGGCAAACCTTTTTGAGCCTGGGTGGTTCCACACTGAGCCCTGGATTCCAGACATGGAGCTGCAGGATTTGGCATTTGCCCTGCTGCATTTTGGTCTTGCTTTGATCCCACCTTTCTTTGCTATGTTCCCATTCATCCCTTTTGGAAGGGGAATGTTTACTCTGTGCCATCATATACTGGAGAATGCAACTTGTTTGTTAATTTTATAGACACTATCAGTTAAGTAGTTGCTTTGAGTCCCAGAAGAGACTTTGTACTTTTGAACGGTTTGTGGCCTGATAAAGACTTGAAGTTGAACTAAATGCATTTTGCATCATGAGATGGCCATGAGTCTATGGGAACAAGGGGTGGAATATTATGGCTTAAAGGTGATATGTTTGTCAAATTGACAAGGGGTAGACATGATGGTTAACCTCTGGTTGCCAACCTGACAGGATTTAATCACCTAGGAGTCACATCTAGGTGTTTCCAGAGAGGTTTAACTAAGGAAGGAAGACCCACCTTGAATGTGGGCAGCACCATCACATCACATGTGCTGGGGTCTCAGAATGAGTAAAAAAGAGAAAGCAAGTTTAGCAGCAGCATTCACCTCTCTCTGCTTCCTGACTGCAGTGTAACCAAGCACCTCCTGTTGCCAGGCGTCCCCACTAGGATAGGTTGCCCAAATCAACCCTTCTTCTCATGTATCTAATCACAGCAAAGATAAAAGTAGCCACCCATCACAGAGCTGGAGGGTTGAATGCACTTGCCAATTTCTGGGTTACATACTGTCTCATGGCCATGAAGAGTTTTCCTGAAGGAAGTTCCTAGACAGGGAGAGCTCAAGGTGTGGGCAATTAGCTCTTATGAGCAGTACAAGATGCTCCTCTGAAGAGAAGACAGACAGACAAGGCGGTCATGGTGTGGTGAGGGAAAAGAGCATCATTCTGTCCATCTCATGGTCATCAGATGCTTTCACACATGGTCTACTCAGGGTCAGTGGTTTCTGGCTAGGGTATATTCATTCAGCAGTTCTACTGGAGACCCTGAGGAGACTCAATCAGCCCTGATCCTCAAGGAGCTCTGGGAACAGGGAAGTGTGCAGAACTGTGTCAGGGGAACTGGACACTGGGGACGGCAGAGAAGCATCTGACAGGGTGGATGGGAAGGTGACCAGTGGTGGTGAAAAAGAACTCCATGATGGAGAAACAGAGAGGGGCAGTATCACTGGGGTAACAAGAATGCAAGTGAGCTCAGAGAATGGTCCTTTGGCATGTCATGCTAGTTGGAGGGTGCTGGGGTCAACAGGTAAGAAAAATGAACCTCAAGACCCTGAATGGCTTGCCACTAGGCTCTGCACACTGTATACCAGTGGGCTCTAAGCAGAAGTGGCTGCAGAGGTCCCGCTCACAAGCCAGGTCAGTCCTGAGGCTTGATGCTGCTGGACACAGACTCTACCTTCCCCAGTCTGCAGGCTGCATGAAGGTCTACGCAGCCCTTACTCAGGAACGAGCCTGTCTTACCTCATGGTTGGCATGGGATGGCCTACCCCTCAGCCAGCCCTACTGCTACATAAGCCTGCAGGGAGTTATCTCCATGCCACCCTGCATAAGGCCTGGTACTTAATGGCTCCAAGAGATGTGTGGCTAAAGAACCTGTGACCCAGATGGGGCCCTATAACCCAGATGGTACCTGCTCTGAGCAATGCTCCCTGCTTATCAAAAATAGAAGCCACACTGTCATCTGCCCTGCCTCACAAGGTGTGGCCTGTACATAGCACTGGTCAGTGTGACTACTATGCTGAGTGCTATGTCAACCCACTCCCTCTTCCTTCTTTATAGGTGACGGGACTTTCTAGGTGAGGGGTTCCGATTCCTTAGGTCTCTAGCTGGCTGATATTAGCAGATCCCATAGAGCCTGGTCAACATGGGGCCCTCTACCAGTCATCCTTACAACCCAAAGGATTATCATTCCTTCTGAGGCTGCACTCATCATGGCCCAAGCCAAAGGAGCAGCCAGGCATGTGAAAGCAGGTGTAGTCTGAGTGCTTCTCCCAGACCTCAGCATGCACTTGCCTGCTCACTGCCAGGCTGGGGGTCCTGCCCCTTCTACTGGGATTAAATCTCTACCATCAACCCAGAGTCTCCACAGTGTCTGAGATAGCAGGGACTTCATACATGTTTGTTGGATGAAGGTATAATGTATGGTCCTCATACCTCTGAAAACACCCAAAGGCTCTAGAATGCCCCATGTTTGTAGGCACGCCATGGTCCCTGCACCAGGACACAGAGGACTTCCTCACAGACTGAAGGTCCTGTGCTCTGGTGGCTTAAAGCCCGAGAGCTAGGGTGCTTGAACTCTGCCCACAGGAGAGAAATGCAGAAGCCCTGAGTTGCCTTGCCACTCAGCCATGCCAGGTTGGGTCATGTGGGCAGAAAATGCTCAGTGCTCAGGAGCCAGAACAAATTGCCCTTTTAATAGACTTTCCACTGAGTGCAGCTCCTTGGCTTCAATTTATCCCCAGCAGGAAACAAGCACGTTTAGAATTATGCCACATCAGAGCACAGTGAGGTCGCTATGCAAAGCCAGCCACCGAGGACGAGCCAGTGAGCAAGGGCAAGGCTGAGCGGAGGTACCGGAGGACATTCAGGGCCACCTAAGCCCACCCACCTCCTGCTTACCTCCATTGAGGTCCTGGGACTCCATGTGGACCACACTGGGGTCGGTGTCCACCCCAGACACAGCCCTGGAAAAGAATTTGACATGTGCAAAGAGGTCACCAAGCCATTCCACAGCAGGTCCTCTGTGTCCCACTGGCCATGTGGCCTCTCTGGGTCCACAGGCCACACCCCTTCCCTGCCAAGAATCCACATGTACCCAAAGAAGCCAGAAGGAAATGGCACCCTCTTTATCTAGGACTTTTCCTAAAAGACACACTTCTTCACCAAGAGCTTCCCATTCCACCAGGAAGCATGAGCTGAGGCCACCAGCCTAAGTGTGCAAATAAGGAAATGAGTTGTGCATCGTTGCACAGTACTGAGAGGGTCAAGAGGATTCCAACCCAGAACCAAATCTGAGTGGCTGCCCTCCCCTCCACCGGGATGCTGACTGGTCAAGCTGCCCATCATAGTGCATGCTGGGAGGATCTGCTCTCTACTCTCAAGCCTCTCAGAGCTCCCCAGAGTGGCCCCAACTCATTCATGGGGTGGAGACTCTGGTGAGAGCTATGTGTCTCCATCATTGTCCCTGGGGCTTGAACCAGACTCTCTCATGGCCTGGTTGAACTTTGTATGGCTGGGCAGGTGTTCTCATTTGTACCTGAGAGGCCATGGGTTCGTTCTGTGACCCACCAAAACCCAACTTCCCACCAGTTCTGCCTGACCCTGAACTCATACTTTTCTCAGAGCCCACATGCTCCCTGTTCAAGGCCAACTCCTTGTCCTGGTTTCTATTCAGAAGCCTGTGTCATGCATTAGGGAAGTAGAGATGAGAACAAGGCTGAGAGGCACTTTGCCACCTGGAGCCTCCTGTGCCAGGCTCACCCCAGGCGTTCAGTGCCAAAATAAATGAAACAGGGGTGGTGACTTCTGGGTCAGAGGTCTTAGAGTTGGAACCTCATATCAGTGCCCCTCCTCAGCCAGGCTCTTCTCATATTCCAGCCTCCCAGATCCACTTCCCATTAATAAGAGAGACAGAGACACTCACTTATGTACTCATTTACTCATTCACTCATCTACTCAAGTCACTCATTCATTCACTCACTCATTTACTCATGCACTCACTCACTCATTCATCCACTCAGTAATGTACCCATCTCACTCACCCACTAATGTACTCATGCACTTATTCATTCATTCATTCATTCACTCTCTCCAGGGCTACTGACAGGTGGGGAAGGGCAGGAACAGGCACCTTGCTGTCACCTGCACCTGCAAGGCAGCCTGAGCCCTAATAAGCAGTGTGCAGTTTCACAAATGCTAATGAGGCAGGCCTGAGTCAGAGGAAGGGCTCCGGTGATTCCTGCCCAAGGACGAAGTTGTCAGAATAGCATTATCCATTGCTTACAACAGCAATCCCTGGCCTGTCACCACATTCCAGAAGGGATCCCACGACCAGGCTGCAGCTTCTGTGAGTCTCCCACATACAGTATAACAGCTCTAAGCCTTTGGAAAAACATGTGGGAAGAGCTAATCTGATTGCTGAGATAATAGCATGTTTGTGCCAATTTCCTCTTTATGCCCTTGGGCTGGGTTTTCCTTCTCTAGCCAGAGAATCTCCATGAGCCTGCTGGGCTAAGATGCCCCTTGGCCTGGCCTGGGATAGGCTGCAGAGCTCTGCTAGGTCCCCAGGCCCATCCAGCTAAGAAATATCACTTCCTAACCCTGGTCTCCACCTCCTAGGAGCTCTTGTACTCCAGGGGTCCCTTAAACCAGTAGCTTCTACTCCCAACCGGTACCAGACCTGTGGCTGGTGACAACTCTCAGGTTTTGAGGAAGAAACAGGGCCTATTTTGGGCCAGCAAGTGGGACAGCTGTCACTTCTTCCCAGAAGCAGAGGCAGAGATATAAGGGGCCAGCACTCAGAGGAGGGCAGAACCTCCTTCAGTATCCAGGGAAATGAGCCCTTGCTGGGACAACATGCAGTTACAAGTAAGTGGGGCTGGGAGGCTGTTCCTACCATGTGTCCCTGATGGAGATAGGACTGCAGCCTGGCTGGAAGACCAGCACAAAGTCTGGTACCCATGTGCATTAAGACAGAGAAAGGGTATGAAAGCACATGTGTGTGCATG
Source organism: Dipus sagitta (assembly GCA_036346955.1). Classification (NCBI taxonomy): domain Eukaryota; kingdom Metazoa; phylum Chordata; class Mammalia; order Rodentia; family Dipodidae; genus Dipus; species Dipus sagitta. The sequence continues at coordinate 1,286,434 of CM070781.1, read as the reverse complement.
CAGGAGAAAGAGTGATGTGCTGGGGAGACAGTGTAGGTACTTGCGTGTCTGGAAAGAAGTCATGTTCACACCTTGGGGAGACACAGGCTACAAGCCACTGCCTTGGCTGCCCACTCCATGCTACCTTGGGCACATGCCTATCCTTCACGGCTTCTCCCAAGAATTTAGTGAATGCTTCAGTGGGCCTGGAATACTGCCCAATCCCTGGGGGGGGGGGGGCTCCCACAAATCCATGCAAAGGGGGACACAGCACTCCCTGGTCTGAATTCAGCTTCCTTCCCCGAGCTCGCCCTCTGCCCCACCTCACCTGCACTCGCCCTTTCCTCCTGTCTAGGACCTCTGCAGGCCAGGTGGGCATGTTGCTCCTGCTTCACCCTAACCATACTCCCTTCCTTGGCACTGAGCAGGGCTGAGCAGAGTGACATGCTAGGCCAAGAGAATGGAACCCAGATGGTGATCAAACAGGAGAGGGGCCCAGGTGGGCAGAGCACAAGTCTGGGGGCCAGGGGAGGTTGTGCCTCAGGACACCTTGCAGGGGGCAAGTGGGGCCAAATCAGGGCGGGCGGGGTTGAGAAGAGGGCTTTGAGGAACAGTGGGCCACCATGTGCCAGCGTTATGCCAGGGTTTCTGTCCATCACACTTCTTTCCACTAGGAGGAGACAGAGGTCCAGAGAGGGAGTCTGAGGTTTGCAAAGCCACACAGCTGGGTCACTGGGAAAACCAGGGCCTCAATTCCTGCTGGTTTCCAGTGCCACCTTTCAGAGGCAGACAGAGAACTCTGAGGAATCCCTGAGAATGAGGGAGAGCAGAGCTGGGGAGAGAGGTCCCAGTGGAGAGGGCTCTCACCAAAACACATGGTCCTTGGTCACTCGCTCGTGCAGCAGTGCCCACTTCTTCCCCAGGTCAGTTGACACGTAGAGCTGCAGGGCAGACAAGACAGAGAAACAAAAGTTTGGTTGTGATGTCAGAACAGGCCACTTCTGAGAGAGGATGACTCACTATGTGGTTCCCCCAGGGGCCATCTCAGGCCCTGCATTAGCTCTGCTTGCACCGGAGTTGCAAACCAACCTCCAAGGACTGAAGGCAGAGGGGACACTCCATGTAGAGTTCTTCTTGTTCAGGCTGCCTCAAAGGACCCAGGGGATATGGCCCTCTAGGTGAGATGCCTGGTGGCCTCCCAGAGAAGATGTGCATGAGCGAGCAGAGCAGCAGAGGACACTTAGGTTACCTGTGAGAGGGCACAGCTCAGGGCAGGGCCGAGGCAGCAGCGCATGCAGAGGGATGGAGCAGCTCAGGAAGCCAGAGAGTTCTACACAGGCTGGCTGAGGCCTGCCACCCATCGCATGGGAATGTAACCCAGAAGGGCCTCTGGCTTGGAAAGTGATGCTTGGCAGTATAGACTTGAACTTCTCAGTATGTGCTAGCCTCAGAGTCCAAAGGTCTTGCCACTGCCATACCCTGGGGCAGGTTCTCAACCGCCCTTGCTCCCAGTGTGCACTTTGATCTCTCCTCGGACAGGGCCTGGGCACAGAAAGGGTCAGGGTTGGGTGCTCTGAGTTCTGAGCCAAGCCCGGGTCTGCATGTGAGCTGCCAGTGGTGTTAGAACAAGTGAGGGGCATGGCAGGCTGGGAGACTGCAGCCCAGGAAGAGAAGGGGCCAGGCTAGGCCTGACTCTGAGGCCTTTGACACAGTGCAGAAGCCTGCCAAGGCTGGGTGAGGCAAGGAGCTCAGGGGTTGTGGTCTGATGGTGTTGCAGGGAGATCTCCCGCCAGGGATGAGGCAGGACCCCAAAGAAGCAGCTCAGGCCACTGGGGAAGCAGTGGCGTGGGTAGGAGGAAAAGGCCAGGCCTGGTGGCACAGGCTTGTAATCCCAGTGCTTAGGAAGAGGCTGAGGCAGAAGAATGACAGGCTTGAGGCTAGCCTGGTCAACTTAGTGAGATGGCTGAGGATGTGTCTCAGTGGTGGCAAGCTTATCTAGTTTCACACAAAGAAGAAAGGGCAGAGCAGCCTGTTTGGGGTGGGGGGAGGCAAAGTCAGTGAGTTGTTCTCTGAGCCTTGGGTAGGGCTGGTGACAAATGTGCTCTGGGCTTGTACCCAGGGCTCTGGAAAAGGGGTCTGGGTAGAGGTTGATAGGTGCTAAGCAGAAGTTTCTAGGACCACACAGAAACCCAAAACTGTTCCCTGAAGGACAGGGTATGTCCTGCTTTGCTGGTGAGACAGTCCTGAGGGACCAGGGAGTTGTGGGCAGGTGGAGCAGAAGAGCACCTATGTCCCCACTCCCACAGCTCAGGGGACTCAACTGCCTTAGGAATTACACAGAGATGGCATCAAGGTACAGAAGGCAAAATTTTGGGGACAGCAGAAGCAGAAAGGTCTGTCTCTCACCTCTCTGTGCTCCTGGAGGCAAGTAATAAAACATAGGAGGGGCACACTCTGGCCCTGTTATGGGGTTCTGGCTAATTTCTGGAGGGCAGGAACCCATCAAAAAGAGTCTGAAGCTGGGCGTGGTGGTGCACGCCTTTAATCCCAGCACTCAGGAGGCAGAGGTAGGAGGATTGCCATGAGTTCAAGGCCACCCTGAGACTACATAGTGAATTCCAGGTCAGCCTGGGCTAGAGTGAGACCCTACCTTGAAAAAAAAAAAAAGAGTCTGAGCCAACCTCCCTCCAGCACCTGACCCATAGGTCCACCATGTTCCCATCACAGTCCCTCATCTTCATGGCTGATGAGGAGCCTGTGATCCCTGCCTCAGTGGGTCTCCAACACTCAGATCCCTGTTATGAGAGCCTCCTGCAAAATGTACCTGCCAGTGCCAGGTGTAGTGGCATACACTATAGTCCCAGCACTCAGGCAGCAGAGGCAGGATAGGAAGGCCATCCTCGGCTACATAGCAAGTTGGAAGTCAGCCGGGGCTATAGAAGACCCTGTGTCAAACAAAAGACAAAACAAACCATGCCTTACAGGCTATCTCTTGCTCATGTGTACTTTGTTGTGGATTCTCATCTTTTAACCTGGGAGGTCGGCTGCCACCTAAGCCACAGCCTGCTGCCTGCAGGACTTGTCCCCACCAGCAGCTGTCAGCCTAGGAGGCCCAGAAAAGGCTAGATTGTATGAGTTAACACAGGAGAACAGTGCCTGGCTCCATAGGAAAAATGGAGGCCTGAGGATCCTAAGCAGTGGATGGGTTGAGCCCTAGCCATATAAGGCCACTTAGCCCCATGGTTCTCTTTCAAGGCCTTTTCAGCCTTGGGGTGGCAGATATGGTCTAACAGAGTCACAATTTCAACCCACCTTCCTGCACCCTTCCAAGGCCCCACAAACACCTTTGTCAGATTCCCTCTGTAGGCTGCATCTGCATAGGCCCCCATGTCCTCATGGATGCCAGTCAGATTGCCCTCTGCAGCCAGCAAAGGCAAGGCCATAGCTGGAGGGTGACTGAGCCAGTGAGGGCTGTGACTTTTCTCTCAGGGTGGTCAGGCAGGAGTTTTAAGCAGGGCGGCCCTGACTTCATAGTTGGGCAGGTCATCTGTCTGCTGTAACAGAGGAGGCTGGAGAGAAGACCCTGCTTAGAGGCAGACTGGCCTCCTTTCTCTCCAGATGGACTGGGACAGACCCTGACAGCAGTGCCCATAAGTTCATAATCATGGCTGTGGTAGTTTAATGTATGGCCCCATTGACTCAGGCTTGAATTTTGAGTCTCCAGTGGGCAGAGCTCTATTGTGGAAGAGGTGTCACTGGGGTAGATCTTGGAGTCCAAGGTGTGTTGGGGATGGATCTTCGGTCCAGCCTTACTAAGTGTAGCAGTTTAAGCTCTGTGGTTCATGCTTGCTGATATTGATGTTGCTGGCTGTTTGGTGATACCTCTCTGCTTGGATTTATAAAAGGAACCCAACTTCTGCCACCATTTATGGTGTTCCCCTGGAATTTGTAAGCCTGAAATCAACCCCTTCCTCCAATAAGCTGTGTCTGGCTGGATATTTGTTTCAGCAACATAGAGCTGATTGTAACAATGACTAAAGCCTCACTTGGAGCCAGACAGCCTTAGGACCCCAGCTTATAATGGGCGATGGCCAAGGTGCATGTGTGTCACCAACAGATAGTGGATCCACCACATATGCCTCCTGTCCCCTTCTGCCTCATGTCCTATATTCTCCTGTCATCCTAGAATGTGCTTCATGCCAAAACTACATGTTCACAATGTAGAGCAAATGGGGTGTAGGTGAATCTGTCACCAATATCTCTGGTGCTTTTTCATTTGCGTTATTTTCTGAGTTTTGCCAGAATCCCCTCTAACCCTGGTTTACTGAGACAATGAAGACTTCCCTCTGGTCTTGGGGCCATGTGAGCCCAGTGGCTGCTTTGGCCCCACACTGAAGTACTTCCTTATATGTACTAGCCTTGGAGATGTCAGGTGTGCAGTGGGTGTGGCTGACCAGGGAGAGTGGAGAGAAGGGCTGGACATGGAGGGAAGACCCATCTGCCTCTGCTACCTGTACCTGCCCAGCACTCTCTTGCCTCAGTTTCCCCATCTGTAAAACATTATCCTCAGCAGTAGCATTTTGAAGGAGAGCCTGTGTTTCTAGAGATGTTGAGGCCCAGAAGACCTGGCTCCTTCTAGAGACTTCCACCCACAACTACAGAGCCGTGAATACATTCCAAGGCTGTTCTAAGCCTCAGTTGGTTTTCCACTTTTTAAAACAGAACTCTGTATTCCTGCCTTAAAGGGGTGAGATTTTTCCAGGTACCTTGCAAAGTGACTGCATTTGTACACAGCCTATCATTTGATGCCAGTATCATTCCCATGACAATATCCATAAGATCAGGTCTGTCCTGTAAGCAAAGGAGTCCAGGGCATGGCTGCTCTCAGCTCAAGCACATGATATCTAATGTCTTGCTAGTTGCTTCACTATGGACCTACTGGCTAGTGGTAATTGAGATGTCCACCCAGAGTTGTCCACAGTCCGAGCCTGGGTTGAGATTGTCACCTTCTCCCCTCCTTTTTCATCCTTCTTCTCTTCTGTCTTCCTTTTTCATCCTTTTCCTCTTTCCACTTCCTCCTTCTTTTCCATCCTTTTTCTCTTCTCTACTCCTCCCTGACAATCAAGGTACCTAGTGACAGTCCTGGACCAATTTCCCACTGAGCCTCCCTCTGGCATAGCTGAAATCACACATCCCACCAGAATAAAGCGCCTCTATGGCCAATGTGCACCACCTTCCCACATCTGCTTTCTCTGTGTGGGCTGCTGGACCAATGTGCCCGAGTTGCCAGGACACATGTCATAGATAGAGGACTCAAACAGTTATTCTCTGTTCTCCTGGAGTGGGACTCATGAGATCCAGGTGACTTCTGTCTCCGTGGCTGAGGGGTCTGAATATTCTCTCTGTGTCCTCTCAGGGGTGCCCCTCTGTGAGCAGGTATGTCCAGACCTCCTCTTCCTCTAAGGACACACAGAGAGATGGGACTGGGACAACTCTCATACCTGTCTTGGATAACAGATATCCACTCTCCTCCACAGCCACCTCTGACATCCCCTCAGCCCAGGTGTGCCTGCATCTTTGGGGTGCGTTCCCTGGCTGCCTGCCATGATACGCCATAAGATAGATGTGCCCGCTGGAGCTCCTGGCCACAGGCTCACTTCCTTCCACATGAGGACACTTTATTTAATGCTTCCCCTGTTTTCCTGGAGGCACTTATTGGTCTAGTTCACCTCTGCACTATTGCTGAGCCAGATCCTTTCCTGTCAGGTGCACATAGTGAGTTTTCTGAATGAATGAGCACACTTGGCCCTAGGGCAAGCACTGGCAAATGCTTGCTGGGAAGGACAAAAGAGTAAGTATTTTCATCTAGGTGGTTTCTGTGGCAGCCCTTACCTTTGGCCTTTGTAGCAGAAGCTGTAGATTGGCCTTGAACTCACAGCAACCCTCCTACTTTGACCCAGTTTTTGTGGTGATGGAAATGGAACCCAGGGCTTCCATCCTCCTTGGCAAACACTCTGCAAACCAAGATTCATCCCTAAAAGGACTATTAAACAAGGTTTTGCTCCCAGGATGCCCATCTGCTAGGTTAAGAAGCTCATGTGCCCTGTCAAGCATGTGGAAAGGGCCCAGGCATTACCTAGCAAAGGAAGAGGTGAGGTCATGACACACAGCTTGCACCTTGCCTGGCAGCCACAGTGGATTTTTATGGAGCCAGGAGCTGAGATATGCATGTAAAATGCACTCCGACTTAATGTGCACACAGGCACACATTCATACACAAATTTTTCTTCTCTACAGATGAGAGAATTTATGCTCAGAGAGATAAATCATTTGGTTGAAATGCACACACAGCAACCATCCCCACCTCATGGATCTGAGTTCTTACTACCATATCAGTGGCTAGGAAGTCCCTGAGGAAGGAGGACTGGTCACCTCTAGCTCTTCCTCTGGGTCATTGGAGTGACCAAGGCCAGGCTCTGTCTATCTCAAGTCAAAGTTTACTCATCTGCAAATTGAGTGGGCATTACTCATACCCAGACATGTTTTGGGGCCAGGTTAAGCCCCACATTTGTGACTGGTATTTTCACTGTCATCACTGCTGATGCATCTGTACTTATGACACCTGCCACCTGTCCTGGACCTATTTTATGGAGTCTTTCTTTCTTTCTTTTGGTTTTTCGAGGTAGGGTCTCGCTCTAGCCCAGGCTGACCTGGAATTCATTATGTAGTCTCAAACTGGCCTCAAACTCACAGCGATCCTCCTACTTCGACCTCCCATGCTGGGATTAGAAGCGTGAGCCACCACACCTGCTGAGCCCTTCTGATGCAGTCTCACAGGAGGTGATCAACAGCTGTGAGGATAGAACACTTCTGTTTAATAAGACATAAACACGAGCAAATACACAAGAACAAACACTATAGGGACATCCCAGTCACCAACAGCTAAAACCCACACAGAGGTGACCCACGGCAGGATCATGGAGCCTCTCTTCAGAGGAGATCACGAGCGTATCTCAGGGGAGTGGATGGAAGGTGCTTCAGGATATTTTTTCTCAAGACAGCAGTGAGAACCTGGCCAGGGCAGGAACTCAGCCAAAGGAGCAGGGGAGGTCAAAAGGAGGGTGTACCACAGGATCCTGAGCGGGTGACCCTCACATGGGGACATAAGGAGCTACAGCCATATCCCGGGCTCTCAGTGGCCATGCTTATGGTTGGAGGTACTTAGCATCTGTCCTCCCTTGCACAGGGTACCTCATTCTTGCAGGTTAGGAAGCTACTACACAGCCTTACACAAACTCCCTTGCAGCTAGAGTGCTGGTCAGAGGAATGCACTCACGAGGTTTGGAAGGCCTCCAGTGAGATGAGGTGGTACTTTCCTGCCCACCTTGGGACATTTTTGACAGCAAGTAGGTCACAGGGGCATGCTCAGTTCTACAGTGCAGAGAGGAGACCCAGCAGACACTGCACCCTAGGCCTAGAAGGATGGCTGCAGCAGTGGTAGCTTCTTCCTGAGTCTGCCCCAGCCACATGCTTTTGATCTTGGCGAGCACAGAGGGCTTCTGGTCCCCCACCTGTTAGCAAGCAGAGGTTTCCAACTGGGAGGGTGCTGCACTTATGGAGGCGTCTGAAGGCACCCATTCACCTGAAATCCCCATTCAGCTAAGAATTTACAGAGACCCATCATGCCTGTGAAATCCCCTTCATATTTAAATGTCCAACATGGGCCCTGTCCATGCCTCAGTCCCAGAGACACAAATATCACAGTGAAAACAAGCAGTGCCAAAGTGGGCGGTTCTCACTGCTCACAAGATGGTTCCATCACTCGAAAGTCTCAGGTCTTTCTGATTCTGAAGGCTGAGGTCAGAGACAGCTATGAAGCTCAGAGCCCCGTTAGCCACTCATGTACACGTCTGCTGATAGTTGCAGCACCCAGCAGGGATAGGGCCACTCACCTCAAGTTACATAAAGTCCTTCCCACTTTGCATGCCAGGGTTGACCATGGCAGCATGTTGGTCTTTACTATGGATAAATGCAAACTCCATTTCCTGGGGCTGGGGACTCAGGGGCTTACCTTTCATTTCCTTCCCTGTGTGATCACCTTGATTGCCCTAAGGTTGTGTTAGAAAGTAACACCCATTCTGAGCATTCTTTTGATCATACCTACCTCCTGGCCATGCAGACTTCCTCCAGGAAGACTACTTTGATTACCTACCCAAGAGTGTCTTTGCTCCCCTAAGTGCCTGGAAGGTAGCCCTGGGCTCTGATCAATATCTCACACTACTAGGCGGTAGAAGAGGCTCTTTATGGGAGTAAAATAAAAGAAAGTTATATAAACAAGCCTGTCTATGTGTTAGAAATAAGCTTTGCTGGGCGTGGTGGCACACGCCTTTAATCCCAGCACTCAGGAGGCAGAGGTAGGAGGACCACCGTGAATTCAAGGCCACCCTGAGAATACATAGTGAATTCCAGGTCAGCCTGGGCTAGAGTGAGACCCTACCAAAAAAAAAAAAAAAAAAAAGGAAAGAAAGAAAGAAAGAAAGAAAGAAGGAAAGAAACTTTGCAAAAAGCAGGTTTACTTCTGTCTGGAGTCCTAGGACTCAGTCTGGTGGGTGCTAAGCCAGAGCTCCCACAGAGCCGGATCCCAGGATCCTCATGTGTTTACTAAGTCTTGGAAGGAATACATATGGGGTGTTATCCAGGAAGCCTGTGTGTGCTGTAGGAAGGTACCTTGAAGTGCCCCAAATCATAGGGACACAGCAAGGGAGGAGCAGAGGCAAGCACAGAGCAGCCCAAAGGTGGTGTTCTGCCAGAGCAGCAAGGGCCTGCACCTGAGAAGAGAGGGAAAGGAGTGCGGAGCACAGAGGGCAGAGGGCTTTGGTCTGTGTGAACCTGCACATACAAGCATTCACGCCCATTATGGGCGTCCTATGTGATTCTGTCAGGTCAATAGTGTGTCAGTGGGGGGTCAAAGAGAACCTGGTAATGCTGCTGCGTGTTTTCTCTGCCTGTGTTACATGACAAGAACCATGTGGAGGCCTAAACCCCAGTAGCCAGGAGCCAGATCTTGGGGATCCTAACAAAGCCCACAGTGCCCCAGTCACCCAAGGACCCAGGACCAGTTCCCAGTGCCCATCTCTGAACTGTAGGGCCTTGGGGCCACATGTCACTCAGCTGCTAGCCCAGATGCCTGCCTAGAGAGCAGATTTGTGAAGCCCAGAGCTGCTTTTGCTCTGCCATACCTCCCAGCTCCGTGAGCATCAGAGAACGCTGGGAAACCATCAAGTCCCCCTCCCCAAACCCAAACCAAGCCCCAATGCCATTCTTATTAATCTCTCCAAATCCCTCATTCAGTTTAGAGCTGCAACTAAGCCTTTTTTTTTTCTTTTTCTTTCCTTGAGTCACAGAAAAGAAGCAAGGAAAATAACTAAGATTTCAGCTCCATTAATTTTTCAGGGCACCATAAATTAAAGAGCAATTGCAACGCAGTCAGTTTCTGTGGGAAAATAACTTGTCGTGATTGTGCTTTGGTCTAATTACATAGAAGGCTAAGTAGCGCTATTAATACCCAGAAATGCACCAGGCTCTGAGGGAAGGGGCTGGGAGCAGACAGCCAGCCACAGGGCAGACAGTAGCCAGAAGGCCAGGCCCTGGAGACGGCTGGGTTCACCACCACAGATCTCCACCTGCAGCTCTGACCTGGCTGACATCGGCAGAAATCTGTCATCCATCCATTTAATCAACCACCAGCCATTAATTTATTCACCCACCTACTTCTTACCTCCTAGCGCCCCACCCATGCATCTATCCATCACCCCACCCATTCATGCATCCATCCATCCATCATATATTTACCCACCTCGCATATATTTTCAGCCAAGTCCCTGAGGTTAAAATGGTGAAAGAAATCAAACACAGGCTTTGTGGGGGCTGCACATGATGGTCAGAGAGTAGCACAGACACACAGTTGCACATCAATGCTAAGGAAGACACACAGGACCCCAGCAGAGAGTGGGATGTGAGCTCACGCTAGCTGGGCTTTGCGGGGGTCAGATTGCTAATTAGAAAGCAACTATTGCCATCCAGCCCCACAGTGGCCCTCTCACCCCTCCCTCCCTTATAGCTGGCATCGCCTCTCCCAGGCACTGGGGACTGACTAGAGTACTGGCCTCCCTGGCTCTGACCTCTGGCTGGGCATACCCTATAGAAGTAGGAGAGGAGACTGGAGGGCAAGAGTGAGAGGGAGTAGATAGTTAGGGTGACTGGGCTCAATAAATATAATAACTTAATAATTATTCTTCTTGATCTTTTTAAATTCAATTTTTGATTAAAATTAGAAACAAACATAGGGTTTGGGGTTCAAGGACCCTCCTGGATATTGAGCACCCCCTTACAGGAGGAGCAGCACTGAAGATCTTCCTCTGCTCTCTTCCCTGACTGTCAGCCACAGTGTAGCAGGGGCTGCATTACTGTTGTCAGGGCTGGCCCTCTTCCTGAGACCTCTCTCATGTCCATGATACAGCATGGTTCAAATGTATGTCCCTACAAGATGGCCATATCTGGATGCTTAGACTCTGTGACTAGTCCCTTATATGGCCAAAGAGGGCTTTCTAGAGGTGCTTGATAGGGTGTGCAGATGCTCTTAGATTGTCTCATGTGCATGAAGTGCAGTCACCTGTGTGTTCATGAAAAAGATGGGCTGTGGGGTGGTTTCACACCCATGTACCCAGGCACACATGCAATGCATATTGTGAAGATGGGTGTAGAATTATGACCAGGCTTCACTGGAGTGATTGTAGCCACAAGCCAAAGCACACAGCAGCCACCAGAACCAGAAAGGCAGGGACACTGACTTGTTACTCTGGTTTCCAGGGATGTGAGAGAACATTTTAAGCCTCCAAGTCTGGGGTCATGAGCCACTGTGGCTGCAGAAGACCAACCATGATTCAGTCTTCCAGCTATAGCTCAGCCCCTGCACTCCTAGCATGAGGCAGAGGAGGAGGGAGACAGAAGGCAAGGAACCCAGAGTTATGTAGGATCTTACCAAGGACCCCATGCCCTTCATTGTCACTCACCCCTGCTAGGCGGTGACACTCTCAATGCTAACACATGGCTGGCTACATGTTGGCTTCAAGAACAATGTTGACTCCCCTTGCACCAGCCTGAAGTTCTGAGTCCCTCTTGTGGGAAAGGCTGCTTCCATCTTAACATATAACCTGATTGGACAATGTGATCCCCGTTCTTTTACCTTGCTATCCTTGGTATAGGCGAGGACCTTGTCCGCCTCCTTGGGGTGGAAGAGGAGGGTCTCCACGAGGAAGGGGACAGGATGCTTCTGGAAGGTGGCGCCCTCATCCGTGCTCAGGAAGAGGCTCTGCTCTCGGTCACCAAGCAAAGAGCTCACTAGGATGATCTGAAACACAAAGTGGGTGTGAGGTCCAAGCCAGCCATTGCTGGGGTTGGGGGTGCCCACTCAACACAGTGATGCTCCCTTGTCACTCAGCTCTGACCACAGCCATTCCACTCGTTCATGGAAGGTCCCTGGCTAGCTGAGGTGCTCTATTCTTCACCATTGAGGAGGATTTTCTGGGCGGGGGGAGCTGAGGCAGGTGAATATAGTAGCTCTCAGTTCTGAACCAGGGCTTCAGGGACAACCAACGCCCTTGAGGGGGCAAAGCAGTATGGGGAGTGGTGGGAAGGGTGTGACAACCTGCCTGAAAAAATGGCACTGACCCAAGAGGGCAGTGGCCAGAAGTGCTGAAGGGAGAGGACAAGATCAAGTTCTAGAAAGTGAGGGGGACTGCAGCTGGTTGACTGTGTCCCCTAAAATAATGTGCCCCATGTTAATCCCCATGCCTAGGAATGACTATTGAGATCAGGCTGTGCCTTGTCCTAAGTGACTCCATATTGTGGAAGACAGTGGTCTTTCTAACGGTGCCTTGGCCTGAGGAACTCCATTTTATAAGCAGTATTTGACTCCATTTTGAGGATGGAGGATGACTGTATCTTGGCAGACATGTCTGGCACCATCCACAAGCCACTATCTGATAACTTATTCCTAGAAGTAGAAAGTGTGTCACCCTATACATTGATCAGACTTGGAACATTTGAGCACATGGGTGTATTAGAATCATATAAGGAAAATCAAACGTAACAGACGGAGGAAAGGGTGCAACTCCCCCATCTGGGCCCATAAAAAGGAGGGTACCTCATTGACTTGTCACCAGACCTGGTGTGTGCATCAAGGGACCAAGAGGCAGAGAACTCCTGAGTGTCTCACAGATTTCAGCTGGGCTTAGTCCACGCTGCTGACATGGTTTACTTAAATCACTATCTCACACATGCCTGTTTGTGCATCCGGACCTGTCATCCATTAGTCACCCATTCATCCATCTGGACCCAGTCCAGCCCTTGGCCTCTATATCCTCCATGATCTGCTCAGCTCAACTCTGACCCCGCCCTGACTCTGCAGCAGGTCTTTTATTACCACAGAAGACAATCTTTGCCTCCTTGTCAGCTTCTCTTCTGCCTCTCTGGTCTCTCTGAAACTCCTTGAACACTACTGTGGCCTCTTTAACAAGTTGTAGTCATTCTGTAACACACCCACATATACACACATAAATATTTGCTCTGTGATGTGTAACATGTTATCTGCAAGTTAATATTAGTAGTCAAGACTGGAATAAAAGAGCCTGTGTTTGCCTCAGCCAGCTATCAAGGGACTCAAGACTACTTACTTGGCAAATTGCTACCAACAAAACCAATCATACCTTGTGATTTTATTGCTATTCAAAACATTCTGACATTGTAGAAAAATGCAAACACATCTGTCTATGTTTCTAACATGGGACACTCAGGACAGTGACTGTACTTGGAAATGGGATTCCTTGATATTGCAGCGGAGGGCCTCCAGATAAGGACCTTCTGACTCAAGGTGGCCTTAAGTCTAATGATAATGTACTTACTAGAAATGGGGGCCAGGGATGCAGAGAAATGGTGAATCTGAGAAAAATGAGTGAGGGATTCACCTACATGTCACTTGTCCCCGTGGGCGTGGCCATGTAGCACTGGAAGATGACTGTACCCTGAGCATCTAAAAAGAGTAGACCCTGCCACACCCTGGCATGGATGTCCAGTCTCCACCTTGTGAGAACAAGCTCATGCTATCCCAGCCCCCATGTAAAACTTGGTTAAGTGGCCACAGGACACATGCTTTGCTCTGGGGGAGCTCTGCCAGGGTGTGGGGAGAAAACCACCTGGTTTATACTTCCACAGCATCCACTTGGCTCCACTGGAGATGGATCTCCAAGAGGCTCACAGGAAAGGGTCATTTGGGAGGCTCTAGCAACTTGGTCAGGTGGGGACGGCCACATCTCTCCTTGACGTGTGCATACCATACATCACAGTGGAGCATCTGAGGTGACAGGAGGCCCACAGGCTGAAGGAGTGCCCTGGAGAACTATGACTGTGACACCAGCCAGGAAGACTCTGAATAGGGTGGTGGATAGCTCACCACTGCACCCCACCTTATCAAAGGCCTCCTGAGTGGAAATCACAATAGTGTCTGGCTTTGTGGTGCCAGGGATCCATCAGGGCACCCTCATGCCTTCCAGGTTCCTTCTTGCCTGTCAGCTGCATGTAGTCTCCAGTCAGTGTGTTCCTCACTTATTTATAGCCACTCTCCCACCCAGCCTGGCTCCTTCTCAGTTCTCATTTGGACATTTCAAAGCCTCATATCCTCAGGCAGGCCTCCCTCACCCAGGCCAGGCTGGGTGACCTGCTGCAGGGGACCCACCCACTCCATCCTCTTTGTAACTACCAGCCTATTAGGACAAGACCACATGTAGAGTTCAACCCCTCCTGGTCTCCTGTCCCCATCCTTGCAGGGCCCAGTGCCTGATGCAGGCTGGGAATCCATGTGTTTGTTGAATGAGAAAATGAATAAATAAATAAATAAAGGAAGGAAGGAAGGAAGGAAGGAGGGAGGGAAGGAAGGAGTGATTAAATAAACACTGTGTACTTGCAGATACACACCCAGCCTCAATATCCCAGTCCAATTCTATATGTGCCTTATTAAATAAGTTACCTTATTTGTCAAATGGGGTAAACAATGTTCCTAGCCTCTTTTCATGGTACCAGACACCTATGAACATTTAATGAATGGTTATTTTGGGTGTGGTCTTCATAGAACTCTGAAAGGGAATTCTCCTGATACTATTACTATCTCTGCTTCCTTGATGCAGAAACTGAGACATGAAGAGAGGCAGAAGACTGCCAAGTCACACGAGCCCTTCAAAGAAGGCTAAGATCAGGGCCTGAGCAGGTGACTTCAGAGCCAGCTCTTGGTATGTTCTGTAGGGAACCAAGGCAGGAGGGTCACTACGGTGCACCTGGAGTTGGGCAGACACTGGGTGCAACTGGCTCAGCTGAGGTGCACATGGCCTTCGGAAGGGTGTGCACTGAGAAAGCTATGCATGGATGGGGGCGGGGTGGGTGTTTATCTCTAGAAGACCATTAAGCATCTGCACCGGGGATCACTGTACTGCGCAGAGTGCCTGCCTCTAAGTGAGCAGATGGTAATCTGATCTGCTTTCTTTCCAGGGAAATTTAATGAGCTTCCGGGAGCATTAATTAGCCTCCTCCAGCATGAAGTCCTCTGTACCTGTTCCACAGAGGCCTGCAGAAGGTCCCCTGCAATGGGGACAGAGATAGATCCTCTGAGATGTGCCTCCTGGTGCAGAGCCAGGGAAACATGGGGGAGGGCTGCAGAGAGGTGAGTGCTGAGCCACAGAATAGTTTTGAGAAAGGAAGGCCAGGGCACAGAGTGTATACGAGTCTGCCAAAATCAGGGTATGAAATCCCAGGGAGGGACACTTCCTACACATTGTACAGCGACCAAGTTAAATGAAGCACATGACACTCTGCCAGTGATGTGCGAGTGTACAATGATCACATAGTGAAGAATGGTGCCTGATTTTAAGCACTCTTTATTTGGGATGGCGTCTGATTCATAGACAGATGTGAAGATGGTACAGAGGAAGCCTCTATACTTGGTAGCAGCTTTTGCTCCTGTCCTGCTGTTGTGGTGCACCTACCACAATCAGGGCACCAACGCTGGCCTATTAGTGTTGTCCGAATGCCTCACCGTGTTCAGATGTGGCCAGCTTCAGCGTCTCTGTCTCAGGACCCCATCCTGGACACCCTGTGACTAACCATCACATCTCTTTGGCTCCTCTTGTCAGGGACAGTTCTTGAGCACCCTTCACTTTAATGGCAGTAGTATAGTGTGCTCAGTTGTCAGGAATCCTGCAAGGGGGTACCTCCATGGGGATTTGTCCTCGGGATGTGATACTGGAGCCAGTACCCTGGCTGGCAGGTGGCACTTGCCTGGACCCTTTATTGTGACTTGCTCCTTTCTTCTGTCCCCACTGTTGTCTTTATGCTTCACCTCCCTGAGGGTGCAGCAGTGACAATTTCCTGGAATTCTGCACCAGGAGTTTGCTTCTCCTCCCCTGCCATCACTTAATCATTCATTTATATCACTCAGGTTCATGAATATTTATTTCATACTTGGAGTCATAATTCACTGTTTTGCTCAAAGCATTTGGCTGGTGTGCTTGGGAACTTTCAGCTTGCTCCTACCATGTCCCAATGACACATCCCATTGTCTTGTTCTAAACAGTCCACAATACACATGGGTCCCCTGGACAAGGAGAAAAATAACACAAACTACCCAGCAATCCCTCTATCCCTGGCTCATCCAACACCTGGCTCCACAGGGCCTGTGCCTACGGGGGGGGGGGGCCTCCAAAAAGGCCTCCTTAAAGAACTGTGCCCATGACTTGGTTTCATGATGTCCTCATGCAGACTCTTCTGCTGCTTGCTTCGTACCTCCCAGCTGACCTGGATAACTCCTTTCTTTCTTTCTTTTAATTTTTTTTTAAGGTAGGGTGTCACTCTAGCTCAGGCTGACCTGAAATTCACTATGTAGTCTCAGGGTAGCCTTGAACTCACAGTGCTCCTCCTACCTCTGCCTCCTGAGTGCTGGGCTTAAAGGCGTGCGTCACCACACCCGGCCTGGTACAGGCCTGTGTGCAAGTGATTCAGTGCTGGATGGATAAGGGAAACAATGTATATATGAATAAGAGATTGGACAGCCCCACCTCCTAGCTGACTCCCTCTGGGGTCCTGTGTTTGCTTTTTCTCTTTGGTAGGAGAACATCTTCATGAATATGCAAGAGGGCAACAGCCAGAGAGTCTCATTCATTCACTTATTCCTCTTCACTGCTCAAGTTTCACAGATCAGTGAAGTCTCACTCATTCGTTCATTCTTCCATGGCTGAACCTCATGCTCTATGCAAGTCCTGGGCTCTGCTGGGGCTTTGCAAGAGCCGAGAAGAAGAACAACTTCTTCTAGGGGCAGGACAGAGAGAAGAGCAAGAAGAAGGCTTCCTAGAGGAGGGCCACCCAGTTGGGCCTTGAGTGAATGGATGGAGATTTGACTGCCAGTCTTAGGGGAGGGTGCTTCAGGTTGGTGGCAAAGGGCACTCAAGGGCAGGCAGGGTTAGGAGCCTGTCCTGCCTCACCTGCTCATCCCAGGCTACCATGTCAGCCACATTGGACTCTTGTGTTTCTGCTCAGTGCTGAGAGTGTTCACACTCTGTCGGGTCGGGAGTGTGCTATTCCCTGTGTGCACACACAGCTCAGCTAAGATCATCCCCAACTCTGTCCCGCCACCAGCTCTCCTGCTGAGGGTTTAGAATCCCACCTTGAATTTCCACTATGCCATGGGGCCAGATGTGATTAAACTAAAATAGCTCCCTCCAAAAATGTCCTTAGCACAAACTTCCAGGCTACACCAACAAACCTGGAAGACTGTCCTTGCTCATCCCACCCTACAAAAGCCTTGCCTGTAGAGGGCGCAGCACCAGTCAGCCTGGGCCGTAGGGCAGTGATTCACTTGCATCTGCTTGCTGAGCAGGTTCCTGTACACAGAGACTCCCTTCAGAGGCCACCTCCTCCAGGAGGTTTTCCACAGCAGTGTCACAACTGCTTCCCAGCCCATCACCTAACATGTCACGTGCCTCAGCATCCTTCCTGTTCTTTCCAGGGCTGCCTTCTTCTCAGCCTGGCAGTGCTGGGTCCCCTCTATGGCCATATCCAGATCAGGGCTGGGCACTGAGTAGATAGTAATGCCATTCACGTACTAAGTAAGGGCTCTGGATGTGGGCCACCACACTCTCAGATAAACCAAAAGTTCTGCTGGGCGACGCCAAGGTGAGAGGAGGGGACACCTGGCCAAGGGCCCAGCAATCTCAGAGAGCTCTCCTCAGGCTCAGGGTTGGAAGAGTAAGCCAGGAAAGATGGGAAGAGAAAGTGCTGACAAGAGGAAGATTATTGGAGCAAAAAACAAATCAATTAGCATCGCTCCAGGCGGAGGTGGGCAGATTGCTCTTCCAAAATTGGAGGCAGAGTCTATTTCCAATGGTGTATTTTTACCGCTTACTATTTTGGGGGAAACATATGGTACCTCCACTAGGTTCTGGGGGCCCATGAGGCTGGGCTTTCTGAGATCAGCAGCAATGTGCTCAAACACGCTACAGAAAGACCTGACACATACATTTTGGCCAATGGCCAGTCTAGAAAAGGCTGAATATGCTGCAGAAGCCCACATGGGTCAGGAGCAGGTATGGGGATGGAGAAGTCCCTCTATCACAGACTCACAGCATATCTGCTACGAAGCTGCAGTTATCCCCCATTTCTCAAATGGAAGCCAAGGCCAGGGAAGCTCAGTGACATCTGGCTGCCACCCAGGCCTTTTTCTTCCTGTTCCCTTGCACTACTGACAAATGCTAAAGCCAAGGGATCTGTCTGGAAGGCAGTTGCAAGCAACCTGGGGTCCTGATGCTATAGAGTTGGAAAATTCTAGAAAGGTCCCTCCCACCCTCAAAGACCAGGAATGGCTTCCAGAAGTCTACAAGTCAATAGGAACTTTTGGGATGAATTTCTGAACTTCATGAGGTGGTGGGGTGGTAGGAGAGGGAGGCTTCATGATTCTCCTTTCCTCTTGGCCAGTGGGTTCCTTTACGAACATTCACAGGTAGCCAATACACACTTCCTGACCACTACTACAGCCAGCCCTCCCCTTGGGACCCTGCCCTCGGTCTCCCAGAGACAGGGAAAAGGCCTCAGTGGTGTGGGGTCCAGAGTGCTCTGTGGAGAAGCAAAGGTGGACTAGGGGTTCTAGGAAAGGCCAGGCCAACCACACAAGGAGGGGTCCCTGGGGAGGTAGGACCTGCTAGGTGGGACCTGAGCTCAACCCCTGTGTCCTTAGTGGGGCCAGGAGTTCTTCCTTCCTGGGACCTACATGCCTGCCTCTGGCCATCCAGCTTGAGCTATCTCACTTACCTGCCTGTTGTGTCCCATGGGACTCCTGCTTACACCTGCTGATCTAGCACATTTCCATGATTAGCTCTTGCAGGACCACTTGTGGGTGCCCCTGTGTACAGATGCTGACAAAGTCACTCCTCTGGTCCATACTCCCTTCCCGCCATGAGGCTTCCAGCTCATTTCCTCCAAAAGGTGGTGCCAATGTCTCAGCCTGCCATAGTGGTGCTCATCAAATGGAATCACAACACTTGGAGTTTAGAAAAAAATACAAAAGAAAACAAACAGCACCCAGAAAGGTTCCTTGCCTGCCCAGACATTCATAGATCTTTCTTTCCTCTCCACTGGGTGTACATGGGGAGAGAGGACTTGTCTGCCCTTTACCAACTTTAGATCCAAAAGATCCTCCAGCTGAGGCCCCAGGAGGGGTATCTCCTGGAATCACCTGTCTATTGCCTTCCTCCCTTTGGTCTATTTCTAGCCAGCCAGTTGGGCCCAGCTGGGGATTCAGGAAACTTGGATTTGATGCCAGGAGAGGCAGACAGTGGAAGCAAACACGCAGTGGCAACCACCCCCAGAGCTGAAATTAGAACCTGCCAGAGTCCCCTGTGGGCCTGAGTCACAGGCAAGATGCTCCTGCCTGGTACTTGCTCTTGTCCCCCAAGCCATGCTGCTCAGGGCTGGAACCCTTGAGCAGGCTCTCTGTAGTGGCAGGGGTGGTCCTGTTTGGGTCACTTTCAGGACATAGTCTACCTGAGATGTGGTTTTGGGTACCCTAGATACTAGGGCTGGTAGGGATGGAGGCTGGGGTTTAACCCCATGAGCCAGGGGTAACCTGGCCTTGGACAGAGGTGGTCAGAAAGGGCAAGTTCTCAGGAGGCCTCAGAGTTGGGGTTCAAAGCTCGGGTGGAGTACATAGACCAGGAGCTGCTGGTGTGGGCAGACTGGGATGGTGGTGTCCTTCACAGAGATGGGAATGTAGGTTGGGGCATATGGTTTAGGAAGGGGAGCAGAGGTCAGTCTGAGGCCTGACCAGACTCTGGTGGGTGGGAGGGCTGGGGATTTGGCCTCAACGCAAGGCTGGTAGGAATCTGGGCTGGGGAAGGCTTTTGGGTGCTCCACTCCTGCATATGTGGCTGAGGGCCTGACAGTGGCCCAAGGAGGTCATTTGAAATTGGTCTGGAGGCTGCATCTCCCAACCCTCTGACATACTAGACTAAACGTCCTTCACATGAGAGCCAACAAGTTCAAAAACAAAGTCCCCTATCCTCGGATAGATTTTCAGGACAGAGTGGGACCCTGCCAGAGGTGTGGAGGCAGCTGAGAGAGCAGGCAGCACTTTCTAAGGTTTCAGTCTATAGTCTTCATCCTAGCCTGTGACCATCTACCACTAGGAAAACCCTCTGGTCCCTGCATTAAACCCCTTCTTGGTGCCAAGTATGGTTTCTGAGAAAGGTGTGACAATGGGTGGATCTAGAACTATGCTGCCAGCAAAATGCAAGATGATCTGCTCCTTCGCCCTTGCTGAACAACACAACACTCAATGGAAACCACTTCCTATGCAGTGCCCTGCCTCTGGCTCCACTGGCCCATGTTTGCAATTTCTCCTTTCTGACTTGTAGGACCCACTTCCTGGCCTGTGGGACCACCAGCAGTGTGGGCGCACTGTGTGTCAGACACCCAGTTCCCCACATCAAAGCAAGGAAATAGAAATCTCTGTGGGGCAGGGTCCAGATGATATTGTTCACTACATGATTCTCCAATCACTCCAAATAGACTAAAACAGGAGAGACCCATCTTCCCCACTACTAATTCTTAGTGGGTGATGCTGTCCATCCATCCCAGAGCAGAGACACTTCCAGTGTTCAGCAGTGACTCCCCCTGTACTCCCCAGTGAGGGACTACTTTAGAGCTAACAAGGAGGAAAGGTGGAGAGAATCAGCCTGTGATCATAGGCAGCACTCACTGGAACGTGGGGTGGTGGGGATGGGACATCACACACACAGGATTGCTGCTCTTTATCTATTGCTCAGCACAAAGCCATGGGGTATCAAGGCTATATGGAGTGTTGGGGATATCATGGTGAATAGGATAGGGCACATAACCCCACCATGGGCTCACATCTGAGCCATGATAGGTGGGGAAATCAATGTGGGAGTAAGACAAGGTCAAATGGAGAACCTGTGTATAGAGGAAGGCCGGGCAGATGGCCCACGTGTGTGCGTGTGTGTGTGTGTGTGTGTGTGTGTGTGTTGTGTATACATTGTTATGCATCTACAAACACACATTATATGCATATGAATGTGTAGCAAGAATGCATGCACAAGCCAGAAGGTTCTTAACACTGTCCATTTCTGGTCCAGGCTTGGGTTCCAGGCTTTTCTTCCTTTAGCAATATCCTTGAGCTGTTTGTTTGTGATGGGCTGCCTGGTCTGAGACATGTACCCCATCCATGAGTATGGAATGAATAAACTTTTAAAAATTAAAAAATTATTTTATTTTATTTTTTGAGATAGAGAAAGCCAGAGAGAAAGAGGGAGAGACAGAGAGGAGAGAATGGGCATGCCAGGCTCCCTAGCCACTGCAAAGGAGTTCCAGACATGTACAGACATCACCTTGTACATCTGACTTTATGCGGGTGTCGGGGATCTGAACCTGGGTCCTTTAGCTTTGCAGGCAAGCACCTTAACCACTAAACCACCTATCCAGTCCATGAATAAACACATTTTAATAGTGGGTATTTTTTAAATGATGTGCTAAATTTGTAATCAGATAAAAACTAATAAATAATGATACTTTCTGAAAGAGAAAACCAAGGTCCAAGAATGTTTGTGAGCAAGAGCAGCACTTAAAAAGTTAAGGTTACCTGGACTTGGTGGTGACCGCCTTTAATCTCAGCACTCGGGTGGAAGAGGTAGGAGGATTGCCATGAGTCTGAGGCCTCCCTGAGACTATATAGTGAATTCCAGGTCAGTCTGAGCTAGAGTGAGACCCTAACTTTGAAAAACAAAACAAAAGTTAAGGTTAACTCCCAGACAATCTTTGGACATCAGTTATTAATACTTTAACTCATTGTCCTTCATGTCTTCCCTTTTGCCTTTCTCATTTCCTCTTTTTTCTTCCCTTCCCTGAAATTGTTCCAGGAGAAAATGAGAGTCCAAGGACTTTTGTCCTCATGCACAGCTTAAGTGCCTTCCCTGTAACCTAATGTCTCCCAAGATTAGCTCTGTAGAAACCCAATTCTCTGGAATGGGGCATGTGAGGTATGGTGTGCTTAAACACAAGCCTTGGCCTTACTTTCACAATAACTGGGGTGGGAGATGTCCTTGTTGCTCTTCCACACCAAGAGGCAGGAGCCTGGAGGGAGACTGGCCAGCCCTGACCACCCAGCCATCTTGTCCATTGGTGGTATCAGCACGAGGTGGCTCTGTCTGCTTCCTAGCTATCCTGTCTCTGAGTGGAGATGTGAACCGACAAGTATCCACTGTGATTCAATGAAACAGCCACTCAAATGCAATTACCGAATTGATTGTCAGAAACGGCTGGTTCGGTTTTAATTACTGGCCTGACAATTGCTGAAATGCCAAGAAACATCTCTGAGCGCACCTGTAAATTAAATAGAGAAGCAAGCCTTTTCCCTTGGCAGAGATGACTCAAAACCTAGCACTGGATCGATACTCATAGAGGAAAACAGATGTATTTTGGGAGATATAAACATAGCTCTTCACCCATATTTTATGGCCTTGATTTGTAGGCAATCTTGTCAATAGAATTTGAAGCACAAGGCCCAGCCATCATGTTGATGACCTCGGTTCTTGGAGAGGGCTGCACATGGAGGCTCTGGAGAGAATATGGTTTAATTGTGTTTTGTTTGGCTGTCTGAAGACATTTTGCAGGCAATGCTAAAAAGCTTGTTTGCCTGGGCGGAGTGTGGGGGGGGGGCAGCAAATTCTCTGGAGTGTCTGTGTTTTGGATGATTGTCTTTTATCAGGACAGTTGTGTTAACTGTGTGCGATTAGATCAGTGAACACTGTGTTCATTTATCTGCCCCTAATTGAACAGCGGAAGGTGAGGGAACACTTTGCCACTCCTTTGTGGTAGGCATTAGCAGCAACATGTGGGCCCCTGGGTAATGATGACAGCTTTGGGAATGACAGGGTACCCCTAAGGCTTTCCCTTCAAATATTCGTGACGAGAGACTAAGACATTATTGTCACTGCCCATCTGGGTGACTAAAATGCTGTCTGAGTATAAGCTGGAAGCCATTCTCATCACTGTCTCTAGAGGCAGATGACCTTGGCCTCTGAGTAAGTCAAGGTTCCCTCAGAGGTCACAGCCACGAAGACCTACGTAAGGAGTGTCAGTCTGGCCAGAGAACCCAGCAGGGACGGAGCTGAGTGGCTACTATTACAGTTCCCTGTTTGGCAGAACAAACTGAACCTCGTGTAGGAAAAGCTGTAGCTGGCAGCAGCTTGAGTGATGGTAGCCAGTTGACATACTGATTATTTAGTGCAGATAGCACTGGTGACATGTGATCCTTCCTGACACTTATTGAGCACTTACTATGAACCAGGACTGGGCGGAACACTTTGTATGTCTTCTAAATGACATTCTGCTGAAGGAAGCCAGACCTTGCCATCATTAAGATGAGTACCCCCCCCCCCGAAAGGTTCATGAGATGAAAGTTTGGTCCCCAGCCTGTGGCATTACTGGGAGGTGACGGAGCTAAGGAGTGGGAAGAAGGTCACTGTGGGTGTGCCCTTAACGGGGACATGATCAAGACCCCTTCTGCTTTCTCTCCTTTTTGCTTCCTGGCAACCGTGAGGTCAACAGGCCTCCTTCGTTATGTGCCCTCGCCATGGCGACTGTTCATTCACAGATATAGGGCATTAGAGACAAGACCATGTCCTGAAACCTCTGAGACAGTAAGATTCACAGATGTAGGGCATTAGAGACAAGACCATGTCCTGAAACCTCTGGGACAGTGAGTCTAGGCAAGCCTTTCCTACTTAGAAGTTGAACATCTCAGGTCACAGCAGTGCAAAGCCAGTGGGTCCCAAGAAGTGCTGCTCCCACCCCAGCTACATGCGACTGGGTAAAGAGGAGCCAGGATGCAAGAAGAGCAGCCAGCTGTGACAGGGAGCAAGATGGGGAGAGAGTCCCACTGAGTCAAACTAACCTGGGCTGGACACAAGGAGGAACAGGCCTGGTACTTAGCTGCTCAGGACACAGAATAGCAGAGACACAGGCAGTCGTTACACAGTCACCTAAATGGATGACTGTGGACTTGAATAAGGACTGAGTCCTTTAACAGGGAGACAGGGAAAAGCCTCCTTGTTGGGGAAGAGACAAGGAGACCTTTTCTTGTCAGAGAGGGTCTTGGCAAGATTCATAGAAAGTGGACAACCTAGATGGCCCACCTCGTAGGAAGGGAACAAGGCCATGGGATGGGAGGAGGAGAGGACCACAGAAGCTGTGAGGAAGATAGAAGAGGAAGGACCCAGGTCCACAGGGATGGGAGGGCCCAGGTGGCTCCTGTGGGACAGTGCAGCTATCTCTTCTCTAGCAGAGGCAGAGAAAGAGTAGACAGAGGTAGGATAAGGACCAAACAAGACAGAGCCACAGGACAGAGCCAGACCTGGCAGCACCACAGAGCTCAATCAAACACAATGGATGGAAGTTCCACTGATGTTCAACACAAGTGCTTATGAGACTCATTGACTGTGATGCTGGGGTGCTGGAGTCTCTGACGTCATTGAATGTCGATGCTAAGTGACTATTGATATCTCAACATATTAGTGACCAACAGTAGTGGTACATTGGTGACTGTGGGCACCATTAATTGCCAGTGGTGGGTTTTTTTTTTTTTTTGTGTGTTTCTGGACATCAGCTGTTAATCATGGGAAGGCTGTGCTGACAGGTGTTGCCATCTTTTTGCCCTTCATTCTACCCTCTAATCATGTGCCAGCAGCCAGTCCTGTGGCTTCTGCTCCTTGGTGGCAGGAAGGGGAATGTGTTCAGCCCCAGGAGGAATCCCAGACAGATGCTCCAGAAGGGATGGGTGAGTTGAATGAGTGCATGGAGACAGTGGGGATGATGAAAGGTCTGTTTTGTCAGTTTTTCTCATCTTCCTATTGCTCATGAAGGGTGATTTCATTCAAGTCCCTGGGACAAAGGTTCTGGAGATTTCCCCTGGGCCCTCAGCTACTACATGGAGACCAGTGTGGGAGAGCTGGCAGTAAGCCTGCATCTGAATAAGAAGGGTGGGTGTACCTGTACCTAGAGCCCTCCCTGTGGAGGCCTGGCTATGCCCTTCTACAGGTGCAGACTGAAGGTTAAGGCAGGGGCTGGGTGACCTTTCTCCTGTCACACCTAGGGCATAGCCTGAGCTGCAAAGGTTTCAGCCAAGCGCCAGCCAGACCCAGACACTTTCTGATGCTGAAATTATTGCAATTATCCCAGAGCTTTGCTTGGGTACTCCCAGAGCTCCCCACCTCTAACTGCTTTTCTTCATAACAGTTTCACCACAGCAAAGCCTTTCTAGGTCTTTGCAGCCAGCAGACCTGTGGTGAATTCTAGCCTTGCATGTACAGCTTTGAGTCAGTTTCATAGCTCATAGGAGTCAGTCCCCACTCTCCTTTGAGATCAAGAGGGACACCCTTGACCCTGCTTGCTCTCCTCTCTTTTGTCTCTTTATCTCCCTGGGATTTAGGTATAGTTGGGAGGGGAGAGAATAAGGGGGTTACCGCCTGGTAAGACAGTGGTCCCTACTGGACTTGAAGCTGTTCAGGGGCACCCCTTCCTCCAGAGTAGGGGTTAGAGTGCAGGAGAGGGAGCAGGGATTCCTGGGCCATTCTAGACCTGGATGCCATTTCAACCACACCCCATCCTTGATCATACTGGTTATAACTCACCGCATTGTGTGGAACTACAGCCAAATAGCTACAGTGACAAAGTGACACTGAATGATAAGGTGACACAGTAACACTGTCGCCTGATGCTCTATGCTTTGCCATGTTCACTCTTGGCCCCTCCTGACAGGTGGCACCTTATCATGAGCCTCCTTTTCCAGAGATGTTAGTGCACTCCCCTGAGGGTCCTCAGCTGTGTGTGACAGGGATGCCCAGAAGGTGGCATTCCTAGCCCCTAGCCCAGCCACAGCCACATTATCTGACTTTAATCTGATTTATTGGTTGGGTGCTGGTGTAAGATCTTGTTCAGCAAAAGGGGTTTGCGGTTTAGGAAAACATGTTCACCCAACTTTGATTTCATCATCACTGCCCCTTGCCCCAACACACACCATAAATATGCAAATCTTGCCAGCATGACATGTAGGAGTCAAGAGGACCCCATTCCACACAGTGCTCTCCTAGCCAGGCTCTGGCCAACCTCTGTCTGGGAAGCTGTCCACCCCATGAGGGCCTGGACACACTGCTGGGCGGCACAGCCCCCACCAGCCCATCAAAAGTCCCCTCTCCGTAGACAGTAGCAGATGGTCTCAGAACTGTCTACACACCTGTCACACTGCCCAACAGATTCTGGGGTAGCGGGCAGGAGAGGGGGGCTTAGGGAACACTCAGGGAGACTAGAGTCTCGAAGGCCAAGAAGACTGACCTGACCACCTGCCCAGGCGGGAGGCAGGAATCCACATGCTGAGAAGAGATCCTGCGTGAGCCTGGCCCTTCACCTGGAGCACCAAGTTCCAGAGTCAGCATTAGCTCCAAAGAAAGCAAAGAACCCATGACACCCACATCCTGGGCCCACTGGGAGTCACTGTGCCAGTGTGTAACAACCCACAGGCCCTGGTGGCAACAGGCACTTGTCACCTGTTGGAAACAGCAGGATAGAGCCTGATGCACTGATGTGGGGTACAGGGACACAGGGTAGCCCTGCCTTCACTTGAGAGCACATGCAGTTATTTCCTGAGCTGCCTGTGGAGGTGGCCACTCCTAGGCATGGAGCTACCTGGTGGAGGTATCAAGAGGCAGCTGCCTCAGCTGGAGTCTGAGAGGGTGCAAGGGACTGGGGGTCCCTGGGGTGCTATTTGAAGCCATAGAATCACAAAGGAGAGAGAAAACAGAAACTAGGGAGTTGGAGAGAAACTGCCCCTCCCTGGGCATTCCCATGGGAAACAGGAGCCAGAAGTGAGGCACAGATGGTATGTGTTGGGGGAGGAGGACAAAACTGAGAAAGCTTAATCTCTTTGCCTCCACATATGAGGAAACTGAGTGCCTGAGATACTGAAATTTGTCCCTAAAAATATCCACTGAGGGGCCTGCTAGAACCCAAGCTCAAAGGTTTTGAACTTTAGAACAGGAAGTGCTGCCCAAAATATTCTCCACATATTCACAGTGAGCTCCAAACGCCGTTCAAGGCCAACTCAAACATCCCTCCCTCTACAGAACACTCCTTGCTCCCTGCTTGTGTTCAACCCCCTACCATGGACACATAGCAGTTCACACACTCTTCCACTTTAAAAGTTATTCTTCCTCAGGACAGCGGTTTGTGAGCCTCCATAGGCTGGGTTCTGGAGGCTAGAGTAGAGATTGACTATTCACCCAGAAACTAGACATATGAAAAGTGATTCTAGATAGAGGGATAGAGGCATAGGTAGACATGTGTGGATGCATGTATGGGTGGGCTGGGAGTTGCATGCACTGATGGGCGAATGAATGGGTGTATATAAATGTATGTATGAGTGGAGATGTGGAGGCATGAGTAGGTAAAGACATATGACAGTGGGTTCATGAATATGCAGATCAGTGGAAGATGGTGGATGGATAGATGGATAGATGAATGGATGGATGAGTGGGTAGATAAGAAGATAGATAAATAAATAGATGAGGGGATGAGTAGATGGGTGGATGAATGGCTAGGTGGATGTGAGTGTGGATGGATGAATGGATGAATGGATACGCAGATGGCTGTCTGCGTGGATAGGTTGGTGAATGGGTGGATGAATGGATGAATGGATGAGTGAAAGGCTGGCTGGCTGGGGTGACAGATGGATGAATGGACGGATGGGTGGGTGGGTAGATGAGCAGATGTGTAGATGGGTGAGTGGGTGAGTAGATGTAAGAATACAAGGTCTGCCATCAGGCTTTCAGAATTTTGCCATGCTTCCCTGCTCACTAGCTGCCAGTCAGGCATCACCAGTCCCAGCCCCTGGGCCCAGGCTCCTCACCTTTGCTGTGGAGACAGGGGGACAAGTGACCTGCTTGTGGGTCTCAGAGACCATGAGAGTAGCTTAGGAATAGCATGGGGAGGCTGCCTTGGGAAGCCTGGAAAGCTCTGAACCTCTATGGAGTTCTCTTGCCAGAAATCACCTCCAGAATGCACAGAGGGAACATAATTTCCACATGGCTGGTTTTAAAACTCAGTAATTAAATGGTTTTATAGTCAGTTTTTACAACAAGCTCTCTGAGTTATGAGTATAAGACACGTCTCTGTCATGGCCAAGTTGCTCTGTTGGTGATTTCTAGAGCAGAGGGTTTTATAATTAGGCTGTGCACACTGCCACTGGGGCCAAGGCTACTTGGCTGAAGTTTTGGCTTGGTGTGATCCAGTTATCTCCAAGGGTTCCTGGGGGAGGAGCTCACCTGGAGGGTGTCTGACAGGGTCATAAAATAGATCAGAGAGGCTGGAGGGGAGCTGGGTGCTAGGACTGTGAAGGCAGGCGCCAGGGAAGAGAGGTCTCAGCTTGTAGTGGGGAGGGGTGGGCTCAGGAATCTGCCAGGTGAAGGCAACTCTTTACTGGGTGTGTAATCATGGTGATGGGTCATGACTTAAGCCATGTGGCTTGGGGGCTGTCAGCAAGCTTGATCACATCCCATAAGACTGTTCTCAGAGGCTGGAGCTGAGGGGAAGCAGGTGGCCAGCAAATAGGACATCCAGTTAAACTTGAGTTTCCAATACATGAATAAATTTTGAGTATAAATAAATCTCAAGTACCATGTAATTTGGTATATGAATACAATATTTGAGACACAGTAAAAGTAGTTCATTGGCTAAATGAAATTCAAATCTAACTTTGTTATTTCTAAACATTTTTTGTTATATCTGACCCAGCTTTTCCATACATGAATTAGTCATTAAAGTAGGTTTGGTCTTTTTAGTCAGCATGAGGCCAGTCATGGCTCCTGTTGGCCAAGGTAAGTAGCAGGTCCCATGACAGAGGAGAATTTAGGCCTGTTGGGTGCTGAGGAGCCAGCTAGTTCCCTGGGCAGGGGAGGGAGCTCTATGCAGGTCCCACTGAAGAATAGAGAGTTAGGGCTGGAGAGATGGCTTAGCTGTTAAGGCACTTGCCCACAATGCCTAAGAACCCAGGTTCAATTCCCCAGTACCCATGTAAGCCAGATGTACAAGGTAATGCATGCATCTGGAGTTAATTTGCACTAGAGGCCCTGGTGTGCCCATTCTCTATCTGCCTCTTTCTCTCTCATACTCTAATTTTAAAAAAGAACACTGAGTTACAGGAAAGTTGCTTGGGGAGAAAGTGATTCTGGTCAGCAGAAGAGAGGTATGGGCACAGAGACAGTGGACATGGGAGGAATGGAAGTAGCATGGCTGCATGCCACTTGTCACTCCCTCCTTCTAAAGTCCCATGATACAACAAAGCTGCTTACCTGATCAGAAACCATGCACATATGGAAAGGTGCTATCCAGTAGACATAGTCTTCTGGATGCATGCCTGGAGGTGGTTGACCCTTCGTGCCGGGACAAAGCTTTCCGCCACTTGAGGACAAGGTAGCCCACTCCAGAGCACACAGCACTCTGGAAGTGGCTTAGGCCTGTGTGTCCACCACCAAGTACTCTTGTACAGTGTGCTACCTGCCCATCCTGGTGTCCTGGTCCCGTATATGAGCTGCACTAGTGACAGACAAATTGCTGCTAATTGGTGTGGTGTGGAGGAGAGTGGGTGAATGAATGGATGGATGAGGGCTGGGTAGAAGGATGGCAGACAGGTAGATGGATAATGGATCAGTGGTAGATAGATGGCTGGGTGAGTGGGTAGAAGGATGGGTGGATGGGTATGTGTAGATGCATGGTGGCTGACAAACAGCTGGATGTATGAATGTGTGGGTGAGTGGATGGATGTGTGAGGGAGTGTATGGGTAGATACATGTTAGGTAGGATGGTGACTGGTGTGTAGGTAGATGCACTGCAGGTCTCAGGACAGTGGGGTCTAGGCTAACAGCCAAGGCCTCCCCAGCCAGGGACTCTCTGCTTACAGCTGGGTCACCCTGATGCTTGTGCAGTCTGCCAAATGTCCGAGAGTCTACATCCCTGGGCCCTGCATTCCTACAGGCTGAGTGGCCTCCTTGGGGGAGCAGCCTGCACTCAGGTGAGTGGTGCTGGCCTGGCATGGGTCAGGCGGCAGGCCAGGTCCTCACCCAGCTTAAAAAATGGCCTCTCCCTATAGCCCTCTGCCCCTCCTGCTCCTCCCAAGTCACAGCTTGTGATCATAGGGGCCTGTGGGGCAGGCTGTTCCAGTCTTTGACTTATATTGTCCCCCTCATCCCAGGGCCCCATGGCTGGAGCTGACTGGTATGACAGACACACATGGCAGAACCTGGCAGTGTGAAACATGTTGTAGCCACGAGCAGATTGCACTGCTTGCGCACCTCCACCCCCCACATGCCAGGTTGGACTCTGGGGGGGTTCGATTCAGGTGTCCCCCACAAATTCAGATGTTCTGAATGCTAGGTTCCTAGCTGATGGAAATTTGGGGAATTAATGCCTCTTGGAGGGAGTGTATTGTTGGGGGTGGGCTTATGGGTATTATAGCCAGTTTCCCCTTGCCTGTTTTTTGGCACACTCTCCTGTTCCGGTTGTCCACCTGATGTTGGTGAGGAGATGATGTCCACCCTCTGCTCATGCCATCGTTTTCCCCTGCCATCACGGAGCTTCCTCTCAAGCCTGTAAGCCAAAATAAACCTTTTTTTCCCACAAGCTGCTCTTGGTCAGGTGATTTCTGCCAGTAATGCGAACCTGACTGCAATAGCCTCCTGGAAGCCCTGAATGGGCTGGGGACAGGAACCTTCTAGCTCTGACCTGTCAATACTATATGCACTGGGGACACTGGTGTCTCAAGCAAAGGCTTGTCTTTGAGAAGGCAGTGGGGTGCTCTAGGGTATCTAGCAGTGGAGATGTCCTCCTCTGCAATCTGTATGTCTCTCTGCCCTCCCAGATCCAAGCCTCCTTCTTTCCACTCCTACAGTGCCATAAAACCACCTCAGACTCCTGTCATGTTCTATTGGGCTGATGTCATTGTCTTATGACAGAGTTCCAGTGTCCCAGCCCAGGGTGCTCAGCTTGACCTCTAACCTTGCCTCCTCCTGTTCTCTGGACAGGTCACTCAGAGGCACTTGGCCCTCTATCCTAGGTCCCAAGAATCACGTTCCTCATGTCCTCTTCTGTTCTACCCCATGTTCATGTTCCTTAGTATGTCAAATAACGGACCCAAAATCAGAGACCAGAACCAAGCACAGGGCAAGCCCCTCCTTCTGGCTGCAGAGCCTCCCTGTGCTCAGATCTACTGCACGCACAGCAGGTCCAGCAAGTGCCTTCTGGAAGGGGCAGTGAGCCTGAGGGCCGAGGCTGAGACTTACAGGTGGATTGGCTGGCCCAGTCCTCTCAGTCCAGAGACTGGCCCCTCTGGCTACCCTCTACCTGGGTCCTCGGATTTTGCTGCCAGCTTCACCAGCACCCAGTGGGCTCTGGAAGCACTAGCTCCCACCATGTAGGCTCTAGACTGCAGAGGCAGCAATCCTCTGGAGGGATGTTCCCTCCTTGGCTGGCTTTCCATAGCCCCAGTAGCTGCCAGCGATCCACCATGTCCTGTATGTGGGCACCAGTGCATCACTGTCTTACTCAGTTCTACGTGTTCTCCTCCTCCTCTCTCCTCCCTGCGTCAGTGTTGGGTCGATGGTTAGATATCCTTACAGACCAGTAGCTGCTCTGAATGAAGGAAGCCACAGCACCAGTCCTGCACTTCATGGGGTCACTGCTTGCTCAGTTTGCTTTTCCTGCCTCTCCGACATGGTCAAGGGTTTGTCCTCCTGCTGCCCCAGTGCCCAGAGCTTCACCCACTGCAGTACCAAGTGCAGGCTGTCACCCATTTTGCCTGTAACTCCTTTGTTAGCTGGTCATTCCATGCTTTGGGGTTCTAAACCCTTTGAGCTGAAGGAAGAAATGGATTCTTCTGCAGTGGACGTAGTCTTTAAGATACCCAAGGAACCCACTCCAGATAAAAAGACCTGAGACAGACCAGGTATGCTCAAGCCAGCACCAGAGCAGGGTCAGCTTCCGTCCTCCACATGACAGTGAACCACGTGACCCTCACTCCCAATCTCAGCTCTGTCAGGGCATGTGCAGACTCAGAAATGGACTGAGGGCCAGGACAGAGGACTATGTCCCCACGAGATGAGAAGCCCTGACCTCTGTGGGATGTGGCCCCTGCCTCCTATTGACTTCTTTATTTCATTGATGATGTGGTGTCAATGTACTTTGGGAGGGCATATGCCAGGCTGGTGGCAGGGTGGATGTAACTTCTAAGACCCTTTCTCCCACAATAACCAGTCCAATCTCAGTTTGTTGCATCTCCTATAAGAACCTTACAGTCAGTCATCCCCACACTGTAGGATTTCCAGGAAGGCCTCTAGGTTGTGAGTTCTACCTAGCATGTCTTTGTAATTCCTCTGGACCCTGAGGGGAACCTGGACCTGGCATTGGTGAGTTTAATACCAGCTAGCCATTACTGAGTGGCTTTCAGATGATGGTAACCAGGGCCTCACTGGCCTGCCCACCACAGCACAACTGCCAAGGAAGAAAAGGAGTTAGATGCCAGCTGTAGTTGGTGAAAGTCAAACACATATATGGCACTTGCCCACAGGACCAGAGAAACTCTGAACAGGCACCAACGAGAGATGCATAAGAAAAATGGCTGCCAGGAGAGAGGTGAGCAGCTCCTTGTTCCACTCTCAGGGTCCCTCATTCATCTCTGTGCTGCTATTCTGGCTTGACACAACCGCAGCCCATGTGTGAGTCAAGAACACAAAGTAAGACATGGCCCTTGTCCTCCCAGAAGCTCAGTCTGGAGAGAGAGAAGACTTTTTATGAGTTATGGGGAGGACTGAGAAGGTAGAAGGCCCAGGGGCTGGGCAGGGGAGAATTTCTAAACTGTTAGATTATCTGGAGGGCTGCCTGGAGGAGGTGATG
Source organism: Dipus sagitta (assembly GCA_036346955.1). NCBI lineage: Eukaryota > Metazoa > Chordata > Mammalia > Rodentia > Dipodidae > Dipus > Dipus sagitta. The sequence goes on along the minus strand of CM070781.1, from coordinate 1,253,851 downwards.
CAGAGCTACAGTTCTATTAAGTCTAAGACTGTCACATGCATTAGAGAGGATGCTGCAGGTCAGGGCCAAAAACTGAGGCCTAACAATATGATGATCAGATCTCTGTGGCTTCAGACAGATCTACTTTTCCCTGTCTCTTTTGTTATTCTTAGTAAGAGCCACAGAATGTGATGGAATATATAATCTTAAGGAAAGAGGAGCCAGACACAGCAGCCTGCTTTACTCCAGCCCACTCTAGAATTGGTGGTCTTCAAGGCTTCAGCCCAGTGAGTCCTATGGCCCTAGGGCATGAAACTCAGGCTTCCTAGGGCACTTGGGTACATTGAGACTCACTAGCTGAGACTCTGTTCTAGGTAGCTTTTCCAGCCTCAGCTGTGATGGGTTCCAGCTTCTATTGTTCTGAGCTTCCTATCTGCCAGTCATAAACCTGCTCATGCATGGAGCATGGCACCAGTATGCTCTGTCTCACTGGATTCACATGGGCGGTAACCTGTTCCATGCCGGAGCAGAGACTCTGATCCAGACTCAGAGCCTGCACAGGCCAAGAATCATAATGTACAAGAATGTAACTGTGGGGTCCACATTAGTGCTCTGCCTTTCACTTTTTTTTTTTTTTTTTTACATCTTGCTTATCTGTTTGCAAAAAGAGAGAGAGAGAGAGAGACAGACAGAGAAAGACAGACAGAGAGAGACAGAGAGAGAGAAAACGAACAAGCCAGGGCCTCTAGCCATTGCAAATGAACTCCAGATGCATGCACCTTTTTGTCCATCTGGCTTTACGTGGGTACTGGGGAATTGAACTCAAGTCCTTAGGCTTTACAGGCAAGTGCCCTAACCACCGGGAGATCTCTCAAGCCCATCTTTCACTTTTCTAAGGATGGAAGGAAGGAAGGAAGGAAGGACCCAGTGTCTTCAGCCAGTGATTCCTAAGAGAAAGAACACATCAATGTTCCCCAAGCAGGAGGCCCCACCTCAGAATAAGGCCTCAGTGTTCCTCAACCTAGCCAAGTCCTACCCAGAGACCTCACTTGGAACACACAGCCTAGGGAGGACATGAAAGAAGCAGAGCTGGGGTTCTGCCCAGGCAGGGCAGGGTCACTCTTAGATCTGGCCTTGGAGCAGGGCTGGTACATGGTGACTATGGTATAGGTTGGATTTTGGCCCAAGGGCCTAGGAGCTCCTACCTCTGAGTCCAGTTCCTCCCCTGTCTTTGTTCAGGTTACAACCCTTCTGTGGTTTAACAGTCTTACCCCAAAGCTCTGTGAAGCCCAGGCCTGAGATGCCTGTTGTTCCCAGGCCTGGGACCATAGCCTTCCAGGCCTAGAGTCACCTACATTTCTCTGCAGCTAGGGCCTTTTCTCCTCCTCTCCCTGCTCAGAAGGAAGCATGTAGCCGGGGTCTCCTCAGAACCCATTTCACCTCATGCCCCAGTTTCCCCACTGGAATGGATGCTGAAGCTTCCTTGCACAGAGTTGTGGAATACCGCACAGCATGGTGAATGGCAGAGGCTTAGAGACCACTCAGGGCCATCAGATCTCTGCCTCTTCATGCCCAGAATTCCTGCAAGCTCTGTCCCTCACTCCACATCAGCTGTTAACCACTCAAACAGGGTCTGTGATTTGAGAAAACAATATGCCACCACCCACTTAATCCCTTGCTGGTTTTGGCCCTGGCAGCTGAACACTTGGCTCCGAGAAGGGACCCAGGACACTTGTGTCAGAGAAACTTACTGGAGTGAGAGTGGCCTGGGGCAGAAAGCTGAGGACAGAGTCGTGGAGCAAGAGAGAGGGGAGGAAGGCCCAATTGGCAGGCAGTGGCAGAAGGGCAAGGACAGGTGGGCAGGATCAGGAAGGTGGAGCAGGAGGAGTAGGATAGTAGCTAGGATTCCTAGGGTTTCACAAGGGTTTAAGCACTTGACCTCAGGTCCTATGGAGATCTCCTTCCCTTCTTGATCACATCCCTCTCCTGCCATCCCTCGAGTCACCCACACAGCTACTTATCCTCAGATCTTGTGACAGGGTCTGCTTCTGTGGAAACAGTGCAGAGCACAGGGAGCCAATAAGGGCCAAGCTCATGTAGTGTGACTGAGGGAGTCACTAAGAACCTCTGGGGGTGGGGGTAGGCTAGCATGTGAGCACAGCTCTGGGCTGGGGATTGAGGACTCAGTTCTGATTGGCCATTTCTTAGCTATGGGAACCCTGCCTCGAATCAATAAATGATCAAGGCTCTATGCTGGTGAGATACCAGCTGCCCCCAGCCCAGGGGCCCAGAGAGAACCAGAGTCATAGCTAGACCGCAGACCCACCCACAGCGGGGTGTGGCTGCCAAGGGGAAGGTCTGTCCTCCTTGAGCCCCAACTTTTCCTTGAGCTGGAGACACTGATTCTGGGCACACAGCTTCTGTGAGGACAGGATGACTTTGCCTGTATAACCTTAGTCATCAGGACATACAGGCAAAGTTGCACAGAAGAATATCTGAATAAATAGAAGGGACAGAGAGAAAAGATACCACTGAACATGTGAGCTATCTAGACCAAAGTTTAACTGTGGGTCATGACCCCATTCTGAACTGCTGTGATTTTACAGTACATACAAAGTTTTCTGATCTTACAGAAACATAAAGGGTTAATTATAGAAGATGAAGATTTTAAATATTTTCTTCCCATTATTCCCCAGCATGTAGGTATCAACTTAGCATATCTCTGTATTTCATAACAAGAATCCTAGACAAAGCAGTATGTGAACCCAGAGAGACTGTAAAATTGACACATGCTAGTCCCCGCATGTCAGGGAAGATGAAGATCTGAGTGACTCCAGACTGTTAAACAGGGTGTTCAAACTTCTAGAATACAGTGAATAGAACAGGAGGTAAGGATACAAATTATAAGGGTGTGTGTTTGTGTGTGTGTGTATGTACACACGTATGTGAAAGCTGGGGAACAACCTTGGGTGCTCTTCCTCAGGCATGCTGTCCACCTCCTGGGAGCCACGGTCTCTCACTGTCCTGGAGCTAACCAATTAGGCTACACTGATTGACCACAGAGCCACGGGATCTACCTGTCTCTGCCTCCCCAGTGCTGGGATTATAAGAATGTGCCACCACACCTGGCTTTTTGACTTGCAAGGCAAGCACTTTAACAACTCAGCTATCTCCCCAGCCCCAGATTCCAAAGCAATTATGAGGAAAAGGAGAATAAAAAAATAACACTAAAGATGGTATTATAGTTTGGACTCTGGACTGTCCCCTAAAGGCCATGGCTAAAGGCAGGATTTAGCTTGGTGCTATGGGAATGTGGTGGAACTAGGAGGTAGAGCCTAGTGGGAGGAAGTTAGGTCACTGGGAGCATGCTCTTGAAGGGGACACTGGGACCCTGACCCCTTCCTCCATCTTTGCTTCTCAGCTGCCAGGAGGTGAGTGGCTTCACTCTACCACCCCTGTCCCTATGAAAATGTATTGTTTCACAACAGGCCCCAAGCAACAGAACCATACATAAGATCCTCCAGACTGTGAGCCTAAATCAACCTTTCCTCCATAGTAGTTGTTTCTGGAAGGTATTTTGTTATAGTAATAGAGAACTGACCAATAACAAGGCAAGAAAAATGTAGACAGGAAAACTTGTGAAAACAGAAATCAAAATCAAGATAGTAAAAATAATCCCACATTATCAATAAATACAATAATTCTAGGTGGTTCAAATATCCTGTGTGAATTACAAAGTCTGCTAGACTACATTAAAAAAAACTCAACTATATACGTTTAATAAGGAAGGAAAACCTAAACTAAAGGACAAAGGAATATTGTTTAGAAATGCAGAACGTTCAAACAGATAAAAACTAAAGAAAACAAGCTTATGTGCTTATGTAAGTAACATGAGAGACGTTTTTAAGGTTAAAAAATCATTGCTAGGGAGATTACAGAGGAACAACATAGTGACAATTTTCAACTTACAAGAAAGTATAACATATATAATACTGTGCTCATGTCTCTACATCTAAAATATAAACAAATTTTAAAGTTGACAGGACTGCCAGGGAAAATTTGACAAAATCTGCTGTTTGTTGAAAGTTAGGGTCAAGTAGACAAAAGTCACCACGAAGGTGGATGATTTATATAAGTTTTCACGAGGTCCACTCAACAATGGGTGTGTGAGTTGCTTAGCACACCAAGGAAAATGGACTCTGTTAGATATGCACAGAATACTCAGTACAGTCAGTACTCCATACCTGATGTCACAAGTGACTTTCTCCTGACATCAAAGCATGGCTATAAGCTTCCTGCCTGTCCACCCGTGTGGACTTGGGGCCACTAAAGATGTTCCCACCTAGGATCACCCAAGAACAAAAGGGTCTCAGCAGATGGGACTGAATCGGCAATGTTGTGGTATGAGGCCACTTTGGATCACCTACAGGAGTAAGTATAATGTCACCAAGGGTCTTTTGGAGAGGGAGGCTGGTGGCTGTCAGAGGAGGGAGGATGGGAAGGCCAAAGCTGGCTGAGGAGTCTACACTGTGGCTTTGGAGATGGGGAAGAGACACAAGCTGGGAATCCAAAATCAGAAGCTGGAAGAGACAGGAAATGGATTCTTCCCTCAGTCCTGAAGCGAGGAGTTAGTCGTATAGACATGTTTGATTTTGGCCAGTGAAACCATTTTGGTCAAACAACTTCCCAGACTGTGTTGTCCCAAAACTCTAAGGCTACTGTCATTTGTTAATACAGACATAAGAAATCAATACAGCCTTTGAACAAAGACTGTGCTAGAAGCAACCCTAAGAACATGGGCATTTAGAAAAATATCCCATGTGGCCTCAGAATGGCCCCACACACCTGTCACTTTTTTCACACAACTCAGGCCACAACCTCCTGGCCCAGGTATACCAGTCACAAAGCAAGAAGTCAACAAGGATTTGCACATGCAGGAGAAGCATGTACATGCACATGCGGCTTAGGCAGAGGCCGGGGCGTTCCATGAGCTGGAACCACTGGGAGAGATGATTCAAGAGTCCTGTATCCCAGCAGCCTCTCCCCATCACAACAGTCCCTTCCCATCTTAACAACCCATTCCCATCACAGCAGCCTCTCCTGATCACAACAGGCGCTCCCCCTACTATGGGAGCCCTCCCATTACTGAGACAGCCCCTCCTCATACTTCACTAATCTTCAGATGATCAAGTCTGGATTTTGTTGGCTGCCAAAGGAAGCCTGTAGTCCCGAAGTAGGAACAAGCCTGTTTAGTCATTTCACTGAGGAGTGTGTCATGGCTGTACTTGGCTCCTTCCAGGTTTAAAGAGCTGAGCCTTAACTCTTCAAAGCACCCAGGACTCCCAGGAGACCCCTTATCTGACATGGTGGCTTCCTGGCTCTCTGACTAAGGTCCTTGTGGTGGTTTGAATAGAATAGATGGCCCCCAATATATTCAGTTGTTTATTTGTTTGTAGTTTGCATCTCTAGCCATCTGGCTGGAGGCAATGCCATTGTGTGGATCTTAAGGTGTGGTGGTGGGTTTGAGATTTCAATCTAAAGATATGCAAAGTGTGCCTAGCTGGAGTTCCTGAAGTGTGCTGTGCTGTGCTGTGTGGCTTTTTGGCCTTTAGGCTTGTATTTCTCTCTCTCTGCTTGGTCCTGTGAAGGCAGGCCAGCTTTTTCTGCCATTATGGAACTTCCCCTGGATCTGTAAACTTCAATAAATCCCTTCCTCCATAACTGTGCCTGGTCTGGAAGCTCATCTCAGCAAACCTGAAGCTGTCTGCTACAGTCCTCCTCAGTGGGGCTTATCTCAAGTCAAGGACCTGTCCCCACACCTCCCTCCTGCCATGCTGGATGGTATGAGCAGAATCAGGGGACACCTTTGTGCATCTTGGCATGTAGTAGGTACTCTGCAAATTTTAGAGGAGCCCTGATATCCCATCATGGAAAGACATTTGTCCTTGCCCAGTTGTGAGGTGCTGAAGCAGGTATATCTCACCCACTTTCCCAAAGAATGCAGATCCTTCCTGAAATGCCCTGTTGAAAGGACATTGAAAGAAATTAATAAGCTTGTGCTAGGAGATGGAAATAGGTTTTAGCACAAAAGGAGAGGAAATTTGAAAGAACAGTTTCTTCCAGCCTAATTTAACTCATAATTGGGTATCTTTTGGAGCCTGCTAATTAAAAAGCACTTTCTCCGAGTCAGAGAACTGTTTTGGCACCCAAAGGGCACTTTGCAGACAGAATCTGACACGCAGGTCTAGCAAGTCCCTATAAAAAGCAGAATGAGTCAGAAGAAGCTGTCTGAGCTCTAACTAGACATGAACTGTCTTTGCAGAGAGGAGAAGCTGGCTCCCTTTATAGACCACCAGCCTCCCACACCAGTCAGCGGCCACTGTGATGTCTCCAGAATACGTGACCCTATTTCCAAGCCTCCTTTAGTATAGACTCCCATACAAGCCCCACAATGTCCTCTTTCAGAGCCTTACTTCTGCTCAACCCAATGTGGAGCTGTGCTGTGTCCTTTGATAGCAGCAGACACAGGATCAAACGATGTGATATGCTGGGGAGACAGATTTGACAGGAGGAATGTTTCCTTGTGCCAATTAAAACCCTCATTTGCAGAGATGCAGCCTCAACAAGACACCACTTTCTTGTCATAGGGATGCAGAAAGAAAAGAGGTGGAAGCAGCTATGGACACTATTGCTTTCCTAGGGGAAGGCGTGAAGTTTACCAGGGATGGACTGCACTGGGCCTGTCCACAATCACAGTGGAATAGGCTATCACCCAGTGTCTGACTCTTAGTGCTCAATGAAGGTTGTGGGGTACACCGATGGTGGGTCAAATGCAATCTATGCCCCACCCATGTGGGATGATAAGATACACTAGAATGGCAGTGCAGCTGTGTCAGGTGCATGGTAGCTGCCATGCCTAATGCATTGCTGTACTATAGTTTCCAGAGATACATGCTTGATCTTGGCCCTGTCCCCAGCCCAGAGCTTCTAGACTTCTTGGGGTCTTCAAAGTAAAATGGAGGCTTTGGTGGGCCAATGAGATGACTGATGGCTGGGCCCCCAGATGGTCTCAGGTTGGAAGCTGGTCCAGAAAGACAAGGGAGGGAGGAGTATGAGGAATTTCAGCCTCATGCAACCTCAGAGCAGGAAAGACAGGCTGTCTTCATCAGAACAGCCAGCGACCACAAAACCCTCAGGCTCAGCCATGGAGCTCTAGGGGAACCTGGAGTGAGCCAGGAGGTTCCACTCCACCCATACCTGCCTTCTGCATTGAATGCTGCTGAGCACATGGCTGGCTATGAGTGTAGCATTCCCTGAGCTCTATGTGCTGTCCCATAAAATTCTCCAGACTAAGTGGAAGCATGGGGACCCCTGAACTTACACACCACTAGCCACAGCACAGGAGACATCCTGGACCTGCTCTGGTCTCCCAGGATTGGGCACTTGGCTATGAGACTGGACACTAACTCCAGGCAGAGTATTAAAACAGAACTGAGTTGCAAGACACTCTATGGGAGTCACAACCAGACAGGTGCTATTGGGAGATATTTTGCTGTCAGTGTTGTGGGTAAAACCAGCTAGTGTGCTATAAATCCTGCTTTAATCCTCAAAACTCTCAATAATGTTGCCACAACTGTTGTGTCAAGTGTGTGGATGAGGAAACTGAGGCACACAGATACTATGGCCCCAATGCACTGGTGTGAATCTATGTTGGCTTGGGCACACACCACTCTCAGATGCTGAGCACTCTGCCTATGGGGCTCACTGAAAAGGAAAGCCTCTTTGATGCCCCAAACTAGGGCTTCATGCATGTCTGAGGAAATAGCCCCTGGCTTCTCCACCCCTAGCTACAGTGTTCATTTAGAGGTGGCTCATTATGAGGGACATTCTCAGGTATACGTCATCCACGTTGCAGGATGCTGGGTCTCTGGAGGTCCTTGGACTGCACACAGTCACTAGCTAAGAAGGCCAAGGGCTATCTCAATTAGGTGTACCTAAGACCACAGTCAGTATAGCCCCATGGCTCCACCTTTGCCTCCTAGGACCAGAGGCTCTCTCCATTCTCTTTGGAATCTTAGCTATGCTGGGCAACAGAAATTGTTTTATAAATGGATGTTAAAGAAAAGGAGTGTTGCAATCAGGTTCACATTGCTGGTAGAAATCACTAAACTAAGAGCAGCTTATGGGAAAAAGAGGTTTATTTTGGCTTACAGGCTTGAGGGTAAGCTCCATGATGGCGGGGGAAAATGATGGCATGAGCAGAGGGTGGACATCATCCCCTGGCCAACATAAGGGGGACAATAGCAACAGCAGAGTGTACCAAACACTAGCAAGGGGGGGGGACTGGCTATAATACCCATAAGCCCACCCCCAACAATAAACTTCCTCCAGGAGGTGTTAATTCCTGAATCCCCATCAGCTGGGAACCTAGCATTCAGAACACTTAAGTTTATGGGGGACACCTGAATCAAACCCCCACGGGGAGGGAAGGGTGTGGAAGGTGGCTCAGTTGGTAAAGTGCTTACTGTAGATGCATGTGGATCTGAGTTTGATCCCTAGAACCACATAAAATGCTGGGATGTGGTGGAAAACGTCTGTAAGTCCAGAGCTAGGGAGATGACAACAGGAGGATCCTTGGGGTGTGCTGATCAGCCAGTCAAACTACATTGGTAAACTGTAGTGATGGTTTAGAGAGTAAGGTGGAGCTACTGAGGAAGACACATGATGTTGGCCTCTGGCTCCATATACCAGCACACACATACATATGCCTACATGCATATAAACTTGCATATACATGTGCATGCACACCACACACACATATAAAAGAGAGGGAAGGAGGGAAGGACAGAGAGAGAATGAAAGAGAGTCTATGTCCAAAGTTATAGACTATTACAGGTAGTTCTGCTTCTTGTGGACCTCAGCTTTTTAAATTAATTAATTAATGTATTTACTTGCAAGTAGAGAGATAGAAGAGAGACAGAAAGAATGGGTATGGCACGGTCTCCATCCACTGCAAATGAACTCCAGATGTGTGCACCACTTTGTGCATCTGCCTTAATGTGGGTACTGGGGAACTGAACCTAGGTTGTTAGGCTTTATAGTCCCCATCTTAATGACCTTTAATTATAGTTCTACCCACAAAGCTGAGCAACAGGGTCAAATGAAGGAGGAAATCTACCTAGCTTTTCACAATCCGTGGTCTCTTCACTCTTGCTTCATAGCCCTGGATAATGGGGACGTTCGAGTGCAGGACTTAAATGTTTTCATTTTGGAATCTGTGACCCTAGACAGGTCCTGGCAGACAGGCAACAGAGGGACACTGAATGAAGGAGCTGGCCCAAATGGTCCAAAGTGGAGAGCCCCGGATGGCTTCCTGAGTGTACACTTGGCCTCTGTTCAGTGTAGCAGGAGCATTTTGATTTATGAGCAGTGATTCTCCAACAGGCGCCTTCTAGACAGAAGCTCCCAGGAGGGGCACAGGGATCGCTAGAGTTGACAAGTTGAACCATAATGACAATATTATTCATTTAAAATTAGGCAATTCATGTAAAATGCATTACAACTGCTCAGCAGCAGTGCTCCTGAAATAATTGGCAAAAGGCACCTCTGCCTATAACTGCCAACATCTGCTGTGGCTTCTCAGTGCCTGTCTGGGGCTGGCCTGCCACACATAGGCAGACAACACGTGGCCCAGCTGTGGCCAGGCTCCAGGCAGTAGCCATGTCACATGGGGATGAGCTGCCCTGAGGGGAATCAGAGAAAGGCTCAGCCAGGTGTGAAGATGGCAGAGTCCCTACATGAAGTGAGGAAGGCTGGACAGAGAGGACCCAAGCACCCGAGTCCCTTTATGGCTCCACCTAGACAGTGCACTTGCTGTGACTTCACAGGTATGCTGTGCTTTGCTTCTAGGCTCTGCAGCATACTATATTTTCCAATGACAGCACAATGTCTGCCATCCCACCTGCTCTTGTGCAGTGTAACCCCAAACCCTGGCTTCCAGGCTGGTCTTCGCCACTTCTTAGCAGCAAAGGAGAAGTCTGGGGGCTCAGTTATTGGAGGCTTGTCTTCTCACTTGAGCCCATGAGTATTGAGGGACCTTCCTCTATTAACCCAGCCACCATGTTGGGAGGTGCCCAAGTCTCATGTAGGGACCCTGGTAGAGTTCCAGCTGAGCCTTAGCCAGTGGACAGCATCACTTTCAGACACAAGAGCCTTCAGGCAACAGTAGCTCAGGCTAACATCTAACAGTGACCATGTATGACACAGCAAGGTATAGCCCCCCAGCCCACACTAGCTAAAGAGATGATCCACTGGTGTTCAGGCAACTATCTTGGGGCACTGTTACACAGGGTATAAGCAGCCCCTTGTTGGCCTCCACCTTCTGGTGGGGCAGTTATTAGAATTATACCCTCCATGAAGCAGGTTTGGCTCTGTGTTTTGTACCATTCTTTCACACTGTTGACAAAGCCTTGCCACACCACGATACAGCTTCCATGTGCAAGGAATGGGGTGCTTTTGCTGCAGATCCACCCCGGGCCCTGCTCCATCCCTTCTAGAACTTCACTGGGTAGACAAAGGCTGTTCCCTACAGCCACTTGGGAGCCATACTGGCCAGGACTCTATTCTCTGAACTCTTGGTCCACTCTGTCACTGAGCTGGATTCACACGAGCATCCATGGTTCTAGCCAGAAAGTGATCATTATCTCTTCCTTCCATATCAGGGGCCAGAGCTGGCTGTATGGCTTCACCTTGCTGCAAAGGAGCTGAGGACCTGTCACCCAGATGGCCAAAGGGAAGTAAGGCTGGTGCTGGAGGTGTCCCACAGCCCCTCACTGCCGTATCCCTTCACAGCACAGGACACCAGTGTGGGATGTCTAAGGTCCAGGCTGTTACCAGTCTAGTACACACTTTACTGGCCAGGGGCTTCATTCAGGCCAGGGCTCCTGGTTCCAGTGATACTTTGTTTTAAAATGAAAATTAGAGTAGCAGTTATGGGTGGCTTTGGCCACTTAGTGAAATCCCTAGAAAAAAGGATCCAGAAAAGGAGTTGCAAACACCAGGCTGAAGCAAAGGGAAAGGGGAGGTGGGGGGGGGCATGTAGAATTCTGAGAAACTGTCCTTCTCAGCATGAAGGGGCAGGTCAAGGCTGCACACAGTGCTTCAAACTCAGCTCAGAAGCTGCTTTGCTTCCTGGCTTCTTTGACAATTGAAAGGGGATTTTTTTTTTTCTCATCTGCCACCTGGTGGGATGTTCAGTTAGTTTCTGAAATGGCTCCATATAGTATAATGCTTTGAGGAGGCCCTGAATATCCCTGGAGCCTGCTGCAAGAGCCCAGGGATGCTAATCCCAGATAAACACAGACAGGGCACGGCCAGGCAGCGGGTGTCTGTGGGAAACCCAGCCAGCAGAGCTCAGGCACCCAAGGAAGGGAGAGGGCTCTGGGTCAGAGGTGTCAGCACTATTCACTGGTGTCTTCTGCAGCTTTAGAAAGCTCTACAGACCCCATGGAGGTGGGAGGGGGATGGGGAAGGCCTGTGATTTCCTTCAAAGCCACCCTTAGTCATCTTTAATCCTCCTGAGCCTGAATTCCAAAAGGCAGCTGGCAAATCTGTAAAGGGCTGGAGAGGCCTCCAGGGCTGGGTAGGTGGCAGCACCATAGCAGGCTCCTAGGTTAGGTGCCTGCCCACTCAGGCCTGGGAGCTCAAGCCGCCCAGTCAGAGAGAGTGTCAAGCTAGGCTGGGGACCCACCCGTCCACTGGAGCCCCTTCCTCATAAAGTCTTCAAAGCTTCCTGTCTGTGTACACCCAGAAGGGTCTAACAGAGACCTGAAGGATTGCAGCCCATCCCAACTCCAGATTCTCTGTGTTCCACAGGCTGAAAATGGGGGAAATGGTGAGAGGAGAGGGTTGGGGAACCATCCCAGTGAGAAGAAACTGGAGGAGGAGGTAGGGGTGGAAGCTGGAGGCGACATTGCTTTAAAAACAGAAGAGGAAGATGGAGGACAGTTGAAGGAGCAGGAGTAGGACATGGATCCAGACCCAGTTGCCCACTGTGATCCACCCCTCAGCTAGGCTTGTATATGAGGGCCCCACTATATGATGAGCTTGCTGTGAGGGTGACAGGGCCATGCAGAACCATAGCCATGTTTTGATTTGAACCTGCTAGCATTCTGTCAGGAAAAGTTTGCCCTCATAGAAGCATGGGAGGTGTTGGTTTTCTATGGCTTGCAAACTAGACATAGCAAACTTGGAACTCTGGAGGTCAGAAACCTGACCTTAGTCTTACTGGACCCAAATCACGGTGGTAGTGACTGCATTTTCTCTAGGGACCCTGGGGGAACCCTGAACCTGACCCCTCATCTTCCAGGGGCATTTGCATTTTGCACGTGCATGCCTTGGCTCCAGCTCCTTCCCATCGGCAAAGTGAGCAGTGGCCCACAGCTACCAGGGCTGTGATCCCAGAGCTCAGGAGGCCAAGCAGGAGGACCACAGTGGAGGCCGATCTGTGCTTGGTCAAAACAGTAATGCACACAAACACAAAGCACCTCCTGTTTGCAGGCCAAGGGGTGTGGAGCCCATTCCCTATCTCTGTTAACAGAGTACCTGTGCAGCTTTGCACATGGCTGGATTTCCACCTCCTCCCTTGTACACTGTCTCATAATCAGTGTGACACTCAGCATATACCAGTGTCCAGCCCTGCTCTGGGATGTCCACACTTGGAACCCCAAATCACAGAGTGCTCTAGTCCGGCAGCCTTAAGAGAGGACCCCAACTCTCCTTAGAGGCTGCTCCTTAGTACAACACAGAGGTCAAGCAGGGGATGAAAATCGTCCATGAATATGCATGACCCAGTCAGCAATCAAACACCCAGTTCTGCCTGAGAAGGGAGCCTGGTGCAATTTTCCACCACATATTTGAATTCAAAGTAGTAATTATTTAATGTTGGGACAAACAGAAGGAAAAGGTCATGTCTTCAGTTTAATGTTTCTTTTTACCAACGGAGGCTGGCGCCCAAGCAAGGAAGATGCACGACAGTAACATGCTTGCATGCATTCTCTCTCCACCCTTGTTTTCACAGGTGGACGTGGAAATGGCTGGTCAGTGCTCCACTTTCTCTAGTGACGCCTGCTCCTGACTCTTCTCAGCCTCCTTATCTCTCCATGCTGTGCTAGTTTGAACGCATGTCCCCTGGAGACGCAGGTGTGCTTTATTAAAGCTTGTAATTTTGGTCTCCAGCTGCCTGGCTGGAGGAGGTCACTGGAGCTGCATCCTGGGGTCCAGCCCTAAGGTGCGTTAGGGGCAGATCCAATTTCTAATCCAAAGGCATGCAGAGAGGCGCGAGCTCTGCCCAGGCTCCTGCTTGCATGTTTGGGCTGCTGCCTCTGGTGCTGGTGCCAGTGTCGCTTCCTCTCTGCTTGGACGTATGGAAGCGATGGAACCACCATTGATGGAACTCCCCCTGAATCTATGAGCTTGAAATAAATCCCTCCCTCCCATAATCTGTGTCTGGTCTGGATGTTCATCACAGCAACGGGAAGCGGTCTACAACACCTGCCATAGCCCTTCCATATGTGGGTGGTCAAATGTAAAGTCTCTGCCTTATAAACCTCCAGCATCCCCTGGGGCTCTCGTGGTGGTATGGATAGCAGCTAGATCCAGACACCTGAGTTCCCAGGTCCACCGCCACTTCCCACCCGTGTGACCTTCTATATGTTATTTAACTTCTCTGGCCCCAGTTTTCTCCTTGTAAAGTCAGAATAATGATGGCTCCTACAGCTTCTGGCATCATGAGTAGTACTGCGTGCAACGTGCTTAGAGTGGTACCTAGCTCCAGATCACCACAGTCATGTCACCAGCACTGACACAGCCGGCCCTGCATATACTCTGTCTCTCCTGAGCCAACCTCTGAACCCTACCTTCATCCCTTCAGCACCATGTTTCTCCCCTGGGCAATGGCAATGGCCTCCTAGCTAGCCTCATGGAAGAGGTGTGCTGACTCCTGCCAGGAATACCAGGATGCTGGGCACAGCTAACCCTACTGGACCTTCAGCCCACACACTCCTTTTCCCTGGGCCCACACTGTTCATGGTCCTCTGAATTACCAATGACCCTTCAGGAGCAACTAGAGGTCCATGCCCTCTGTGAGGGCCCAGCACATCTCTGAGCAGCACCTGCTCTGTGTCAGGGAAAGAGGGATTTAGCACAGCTGAAACAGACAGACCTAAGGCAAGCCCCAAGTGGAAAGCCAAAAATGGTCACTGCACCACACTGAGTGAGCGAATGAGTGGTTCAGGACTGTCTTCTCTTGTCTCTTCTAGCAACTTCCTCTTGCTGGACTACTTCCCCCTCCCCCACCAAGGCAGCCAGCCCTAACTTTCCAGGGAGGGTGTGACATGACTCCAGTGACCCTGTCTGCACCCCTGTGTGCATGTCCTAACTGCAGAGCTGTGCTGGGGCAGGGCCACACCTTACCATAGGCCTTACACTGCAGTTCCTAGGGGGCCAGCACCCAACACTAGTCTAGGGGACACACCTGGCATCCCAGTCCCCAGGAAGCAATGTCCCATACCCCTGAGCAGCCTCAGACCCTCCGCCATCATTCTGTAAGTTCCATGTGGGGTTTCCAGCACAGCTCCCTCAGCTTGGACTCCACCCCGAATGTGGTGGAAGCCAGTCCTTCTCAAGTGCATGAGTAGTGCAGAGGGGCGCCTTGGCCTACGCCAGGGTGCAGGGGCCACTTGCACAGAGTCCACACTGATAACTGGCCTCGCCGACAGTAACAAACAGCAGCTGCTCAGCACCCTCCACCCTGAGAAGCTCAGGCCAGCCTCACCGGGACACATGGGTGCGGCAGTGGGGACGTGGGACTTCCTGTGGTTTGACCTTCCAGGCAGCATGTTCTCAGCCAGCAGAGCCGCAGCTGGGACATTCTCACTGTAATCCTGCTAACCCCTCCCCAGGGAAGCAGGGACGGGACAAAAGAAGGTGATGGTCAGAAAGGCAGGAAAACTGCCCCCAGGGGCTCTGATAAATCCCATAGGATCACCTTTTACAGTTAAAGAAATGGGTTTTAAGGCTCAATAAAGTGCACTCAGTTGTTCCAGAAAGCAATCATTCTTTTACTGTTGTTGCTACTAAGATGATAAATGGACTCTAAAAAATGTCCCCATGGGGGTGGCTCATAGGAGCGGAGTATGGATACCACGTCAGAGGCCCCCTCCCAGGTGCAGTGGCCCTCAGGCCATCTACCCTCAGCCATCTGCTGTAGCAGGGCTGGAGCTGGCAAAGCCACTGTGACCTGACAGACTTACATCAAGAAAGAAAAGATGACAGCTGGATAGTGCTCACACTTTCAAAGTGACACTCATGGAAGCTGTGGGAGCCAAGCCCACAACACAGCCACCCACGCAGAAGGGAGGCTGACTTATCATTGGCCACAGGGGCTGGGAGCTGGTCAGGTGACTCTAGGCAGTATAGATCTCCATGGAAAACATGGGTCATGCTGCCACTGTACCTGGAACCACTTGGACCCATTCAATGCCCGACACCAGGACTAAGTGCTTTCCTGCGTGGCTATCACTCTGTCCTGTCCCAAGCCCAACAGTCATGCCCTTGAAGCCACAAGAGTGGGGCTCTGGCCTCAACTGTCTCACTGTGTTCCTAGCAGGAAGCCAGCAGGTGGATGCAGGGAGGGTCAATGAATGGCCATATGTGTAGGTGCCACGGACTTCAATTGTCGAAGAGAACACTGAGGCTCAGCAGAAGTGTCTGCACTGCTGAGCATGTCAGCAGTGAGGCCGTGGCCTAGCGCAGTGTCTGCGACACTAAATCTTCCTTAAAGACAGGTACTGGGTCTTGAAAGTCAGCACCCAGGGGCTGCAGGATTCCAAAGGCAGGCTACACTACCACCATTCTCTTTCTAGTGGCTGTCCGGCCTGGCTCTGCTTACATACTTCCCTCAATGGGAGCTCACCACTTTCCAGAGCAGCCCTCCCATTTGAATATCTTTAGCTGGTAAAAGTTTGCTCTTATTTCCTGCTAGTGTCTGCCTTGATTCTACATCAGAACCAGCATGTCCTGTTGGGTACCCTGAGCCAGTGTGCCAGTTTTCAAGTCCCACCTCTGCTATGTATTGGTCAAATGGGGTAAAGTGAATGACTGACATCCCTGAACCTCAGTCTCTCCTCTTAGAGTAGGGACAATGGTGGCCCCTGCTTTTGATCTGAGTCCAGGCAAATACCACATTGTCTTGGAGTCTGGTCATCTCAGGGTGCCCTTTCCTCTCCTCCAGGAAGGCCTGTGGGGCCTGTGGACATAATGTATACCAAGGTACCCTATCTGTTGGCTCAAGGTGTGTCACATGGTACCACACACTAGTGGCTTCACGACAGTGCTGGGGAACAATGGGCTTGAAGGAGCCAGCGGGGAGGGCACCCTGCCTGACTGTAGGTGGCCAATTCTCATCATGCTCTCCTGGGAGAGAGAGAGAAGGAGAGGGAGAGAGAGAGGGAGAGAGAGAGAGAGAAAGAAAGAAAAGAAAAAAAGAAGAAAGAAAAAAGAAAGAGAGGATGAGAACACACGCATGCTCCAGTGTCTTCTCTTGCTGGGACACTAAGTGTACCCAAGAAGCACCACACTCACAGCCTCATTCATAGTCGTTGGCTTCTTAAAGTCTTCATCCGCAAATGCATCATACGGAGACCTCATAATGAGATCTCACAGGGGACACATTTCAGCCCACAGCAACCCTCCAAGGGTTTCACAAGGACTTATAACAACAAAACACAAATAATATGTGACATGTACTTGTCTAATAACTGGTTACAGATAAAAGAACTATTAAACTAACATCTATTAATGATATGCCAACTCCTTCATGTCAAAGTTGCTAAAGGTTTAAGATACAGAGAACTGAACTGATTATACTTAGGGAAAAAAGTACAACTGAAGAAATGATGGTGCTATTTGTGTAAAACTAAAAATCTAATTTTAAAAAAAGGTGGACTTTCAACTATAAAATAAAACCATGTTGGACACTTGCCAGATTTCCAGATTAATTTTATTGAAGATGACTTCTTATGGATAGAAATATTTCTATATTGATACCTTGTAAACTCCTACATGTAATACTTATTAAGCTATTACAACAAAAGTGTCTTGGCTCAAAAAACAGAGAAAAAACAAAAAAATAAAGAAAGGAAAGAACAAAGGAAGGAAGGAAGGAGGAAGAGGAGGGAGGGAGGAAAGAAGAGGAGGAATGGAAGGAAGGAAGACAGGAAGAAAAGCAGAGGTCACTTAGCATCAAGAATGCCTCAGATGTCATGGAACTGCATTTTACAGTGGTTGACACCATTGCCTGCATGTTTTGCTTGTGGGAGATTAGGAGACTGTGGTGTATGATTTGGTAACTAGTCATAACTCAAGAACAGATTTTTTGTTTGTTTTGCCTTTTGCATGTGTGTGATGTTCATATGCATGTGTATATGGCACATGTGCATGTGCATATGCGAGTGATCTCTTATTGAACCTTGAGCCACAAATTCAGCTAGTCTAGCCAGCCAACAAGCCCCCAGAGATTGCCGTCTCCACCTCCCCAGTGCCAGGTTACAGGCATGTGTCACTATAACTGGTACTTTATATGGGTCTTGGGGTCCTCATGTTTGTACACTGTACCATCCCTTCAGGTTGACACTATGTTGTGTGAATTTGACTCAGCAAGTACTGAACGTGGTGTGTGGAGTATCAGTGTTTGCCAGTCCTTTCTTTCCAGTCAAAACAAATACAGGAAAAAAGTACCAGGAAGAAATTCAATGAGAGTTGGCCCCATCCCAAGGCACTTTCTGTGTTTTTTTTCTTTGCATGCATGTTTTCCTTGTGGGAGATTAGAAGACTGTGGTGTATGATTTGGTAACTAGTTGTGGCTCAAGAACAGATCTGCCATCTGTTCTAAAATGCTCTTCAGCCGGGCATGCTGGTGCATGCCTTTAATCCCAGCACTAGAGAGACACAGGTAGGAGGATCGCCGTGAGTTCAAGGCCACCCTGGGACTACATAGTTAATTCTAGGTCAGCCTGAACCAGAGTAAGATCATACCTGGAAAAATCAAAATCAATCAATCAATAAATAAAATGGTCTTCAAACGTTTCTCAGCATTTGCCTGAACTCCATGGGGTTGGCTGGGCAAACACACTCTGAATGACTTAATTCCACTCCTGATCAGCCCTCATCCACGTTTGAGCTTCCATGGGCAGGGATGACATCTTTCCCCCAGACACCTCTCCTGGCCACTCTCACTTGCTGACCTGTGAGGAGGGAGGGAGTTGCATGCTGGGAAGGGACAGTAGGAACAACAGGTTGGAGGCTGGGAATGTGGCTTTCAGTGGGGGACATAGTGGGGATGGAGCAAGGCAGGATGGAGATGAATGCAGGGTTAGGAGGCTGGACAGAGTCTGGAGGAGAATCATCAGCCCTGGGAGCCAGTCACCCTGAGGGAGACAGCTCAGGCCTAGGGTGCTAAGCAAGTAGCTGAGTTCTCAAGATCAAGGAGCTTTGCAAGAGGTGCCCCAGCCTTTGGCATCTGTGAGGCTGCATGCAAGCCAAGCTCCCAACACTGGAGACGAGACCAGCCTGGCATGACTCTGCCATGCTTACCCTTCGACATGACTGTGGCCTGTGGCTCTCTGGCTGGCCCTGGGGGCTTTGTAGCATCAGCAAAGCAGCCAAGAGGGAGTGGGATGGGATGAGCCTTCCCGTGGGGCATGTGCGGAGGAGGTCCTAACATGAGTCCAGACTGTTTGCACAGGGCTCCCTGCCTGACTGAGGGTTGCATGGGGGTTTCTGTCTTCCTCCTAACAGTGCCACCCTGGCTGATACACGTGGCACTGAACTGCAGGGACTTCTTTCTCAGATGTCAACCCTGGAGGCAGAGGTTGACAGTATCCTCATTTTATAGACAGGGAACAGAGGCCCAGAGAGGTGACACAGCTATCTCAAGGTCACACAACAGGTAAGTGGCATGCCACAGTTACCTCAGTCATCTGCTGTAATGTGTATTTGAGACTTCGCCCTCCACTCATAGCATAACTCCATGGGACCAGGACCTTCTTATTATCCACCTTCCCCAGCCCAAGACTGGCTGTGCAGTAAATAATGATGGAAATCAAGACAAAACAAGCACATGGCTATGTTTCACAACATTTGGGCCCCAACAAGACACACAGATTTCTCCTGTTGATGAACAGAGCTTCCCCATCCCTTAACACACATCTTCCTATGGTTATTTTTAAATTTTTATTTATGAGAGAGCAGGGAGAGAGAGAGAGAAAGGGTATGCCAAGGCTTTTAGCCACTGTAAACAAACTCTAGACACATGTGCCAGCTTGTGCATCTGGCATCGAACCTGGATCCTTGGGCTTTGTAGGCAAGCGCCTTAACCACTATCCAGCCCCTTTCTATCGGTATTTTGGCACTGAAGCAAATACTACATGCAGAGGGAAGGCTTGGCACAGTGAGTGCCTGCACTTCTCTCTCTTTTTTTTTTTTTTTCTATATCATTAACATTTATTCCTCTCAACTTCTAAACTTGTCTTCAGGAGTATTATGGGATAATATGTCTCGTTTCTTTTTCTTTCTTCTTTATATGGATAATAAAGGTGTTTTCTTTTTTAGCATGAAGTGGCTATCTGTCTCCATTGTGTATTTATTCTTTTTTTTTCTTTTATTAGTCATTATGTATTTATTCTTTTTTTTTTTTCTTTTTTGTGCCTGCACTTCTCTATGCAGCATCATACCTCAGCTGGAGTCGGGCCACAGGAGAGAGACTGGTCTTACTGTACTCCTGCATGCCTTTGCCAGCAAATGAGTAATGGACTAAGACTGAGACCTACTTGGACTTCAGCCCCTGGTTGGATGTTTACTGAAGCACCAGTATATCTGAGTCTTAAGCTATTTATGAAGGGATGGAAGCAAGAAGATGGCATGCCTCACCTACTCACTGCATTCTAGGGCTTCGACACTGGGTTCATTGGGCCGTTTGTACAGTCCATGGATAAACAGAGTTGCAGGCTCTCAGATGCTAAGATATTGCCAAAGGCTCAGGATTCTGGTGTCTTTGAGGACAAGAAACTCTAACTGGTTTATTAGCTTTGAGATGGGTATGGGGGTGCTGACTTTTCTGCACCCTTCCCTCCCAGCATGGGGACAGACTTAGTCTAGGGCCAGTGTGGGTTACTTCTATTCAGAGTGCACTTCATTAATGCTCCAAGAAGCCAATGAGCACCCCACACACACCATCCTCAGCCTCTGCTAGAACTCTGCTTTGACAAGGCCCCTCCTCCACCATGTCATGAGAACTGCATGCCCTTTTATGACCCTCAGTACGGAGGCTGCTGCACTCCAAAGCTTTGGTCTGGTGGCAGGAAATGTACCCTAAGTCTCAACCTAACTCTTTCTTTTTAAAACCAAACTTGGCCTGTGAGTTCTGAAGTACTTTCCAGACATTTCTGTCATGCCCACACAAGCCCAGGACATCATGACCTCCACCAGGATGATAAAAGCAGGGAAAAGGGATGGAGAGATGGCTTAGTGGTTAAGTGCTTGCCTGTGAAGCCTAAGGACCCCGGTTCAAGGCTCGATTCCCCAGGACCCATGTTAGCCAGATGCACAAGGGGGCACATGCATCTGGAGCTCGTTTGCAGTGACTAGAAGCCCTGGCGCACCCACTCTTCTCTCTCTCTCTCTCTCTCTCTCTCTCTCTCTCTCTGCCTCTTTCTCTCTCTGTCTGTCGCTCTCAAATAAATAAATAAAAATAAACAAAAAATAAAAAAAAACAGGGAAAAAAAAGACAGAAACTAGCTCATTACTGAAGTGTGGGTATATCTATGGCATGCAGTACTGCAGAGCTAGGGGAGAGCCCATATTGGCTGACCATGTGTGCCTGGAGGGCTACACTACTGTAGTACTGCCCCTCTGTCAGGGGAAGTCACCTCCTGTCATCTGCCACCAGACCTAGCAGTCAGACCTGGGCCATCAATAGCTGGCTGCCATTGGTATCCCATGGGGACCTGGCTGAGCTCTGCTCTAAGCCCATCAGACTCTCTCCCAACACAAGTCAGGAATTAGCGGTCCCAGAGAATGGCTGTCATGTTTTGAGAGGAGGGGGATTATGGCACCTTGGGACTTTTCTGAGTCTTTAAAGAGAAGAGCTATAAATAGCCTCTGAGATGGTCCTGCCTTAGAGGTGAGGGGATGGGTTCATCAGAGTCCAAGAGGACAGGGTGGCAGCTGAGAAAACTTCCCTTACCAGTAACTCCTCCCCTTCCAAGATGGGTATGTCATAAAATAAAAAGGTCCAACACTTGTGGAAGGGCTAGAGGGAGAAAACCAAAGGCATACAGAAAAGAGTGTTGTACCAGAGACTGTGGGAAAGATGCCATATCTGAAAAGGACTGATGGCCAAAACCAGAGAATGAGAGAAGAGTGCTGGCCAGAAGGCACCAAGAGATATCAAAATGGGGATCCCAGGGGAGAGGAGGGCTGAAACTAGAGAAAGGCAGAATGACACCACAGGAAAAGTATGGAATGGACAGGCTTGCTGTGAAACTCTCAAGGAGAGAGCAAAAAAAGGCAGAGCACAGAAGTGACCTGGGAGAAAAAAAAACTTGGGGACCAGAACATAGTTCCAGCCTCAAAATCACAGTGAGTAGATGGAAGGGAATATGGGACACAGTGACCCTCCAGAGAGTGAGGCTTCCAGGCCAGGAATAAGCAGCTTAGTCCTCCTGGGGAGGAGCCAGGTGACAGAGTGACCCTGAGAACAAAAGGCTCAAGCAGGACATGCAGCTGGCCACCTGTGCCCCATGCTGTTTCAGTGCCCTGTGAAGCTGGACAGGGAAGGAAAGCAGATCCAAAGTTCTGGCTCCTCCATAAGATCTAGTCAAACTGTCCGGTGGTGATGAAGTCAAGAGATGGAACAGGAAGGGAGGACAGGGAAGGACTTAAGGGATGGTACTGTATATATGTAAGTAGAAGAACACAATACGGGGGAGGGTGGAATGGCCTAAGTGAGGTCAAGGGAAGAGACTGAGTAAAGGAAGGGTGGGGGAGAGTTAACCAAAATCTAAGAGGGTATGAATAAGTCATATGGAAACCTACTTTTTTGGACAATGGCACACCCAGAAGCCATAGATTGTTACTAGAAAATTTTCAGTGCCAGGGATGTGATACTTTCCAGTGGGTCTTTGGCCAGGAAGGTCCCTGATGCCCCCAAAACATTACAGGCCATTGCAGAGGCTCTTGGTTTCCCACCAAGAATAGATAGTAATACCCTATTGCTGAAGACTCCACATGCTTGGGCTGAAAGGTCATTGAGAAATCTTGCTAGAGCTGAGCTAAAAACCTCCTCCCTGTAGACCAGCTGACAGAAAACTGGAAAAAGCTGTGCTGCATGCAGCTCCATGGGCAAGAGAGAAGTCACCAGTAGAGAGAAACAACAGTGGACACTGCAAGCCTTGAGTTTGGCCAGCCAGGTCAAGTGAGCCAATGGGGATGATAGTGGCACATTTGTTATGGAGAAAACAACCACTCTACTTGGCTGGAGGCCTGCTCCATGGGAGGGATTACATGCCTGATACTGAAAAACCTATGACAGGGAAAGTCATGAGCCTTAGGGGTTGTAACGTCTGCTGCTGTCTGGCTAAATGTATTACTATGCTCACCAAATTGCCCAGTAAGCACTTCTCTTAATGTTCATACCCATATGTTAATGCTACTCTCACTTTTGGTCAGAGAACTTCTCTTTTCAAATGACAGTGGCCTCTGGGATGACTCAAAAGGCATCATAATGCTGAGAAGTGACAGAGGAGTTCTCAGCACTGAAACATCTCTATTATACCCTCCAAGGCTCTGGGTCTATTGTGGAAGACGTGATGGAAAGAATGTAAGAGCCAAAGGAAGGGTAGGACTCCTTACAACATGCTCCCTCCAGACACAAAATGGCCTGGATATCCATGACCACACACTACCTGCACATGACCACTACCTACACAAGACCATTACAATAGGAGGAAAAGAAGATAATGACATAAAAATAAAAGAGAGAATGATTGGGGGGGCGATATGATGGAGAATGGAGCTGTGAAGGGGAAAGTGGGGGGGGGAGGGAATTATCATGGTTTATTGTCTATAATCATGGAAGCTGTCAATAATAATAAAAGAAAGAAAATGGACCAGACTGGGAAAAAAAGAGATGGAACATTCTAAAATGAGGGACACTGTCCCAGCACAGTGCCTGCAGATGTGCTTAAGCCGTAGGAGAGGAATCAAAGGAATAACTCAAGAATGGAACTGGCAGGCACAAACCAATCGTTGTCTTCACAACTGTAGTAAATACAATGATTAAACAATGATTATGGCACAGTTAACTCAGAAGCACAATAGATATGTGGCAGAGAAGTGAACACTGAACAACTGTGGTCTAAAGAGTCCTCACGATGCCAGGGGCAGACGGGAAGAAATCCCTGTCCTGCTATTGCTGGCATGTGTCTGGATGTCGCAGCAGTGCAGGTACACATGGGAACAGTGACCGGTCTCATTTAGGGGGAGGTTGGGAGGCAGCTGCTGACTGCAGTTTCCTTAACTAGAAGTTCAATTGCTGTTGCCCTTCATGTGGCAACCCTATTTTCTGTTGAAGCTGGATAGTTTTGAGGGGCAAGAACATGGGCCACCCTACTGACTTCAAATCTCAGTGCCACTGCTTCCGAAGGCACCTTAGCCAGGCACTTCCACAGCCCAGTGTGGGAAATGCCCTTCCTAACTGTCATGACCCTTGTCTCGGGTCTTTCCTCCCTGACTGCGCAGCAGTGAAATCTCCCAGGCTCTCTCACCCATCTTTCCAGCACCAAGTCACGCATCTCCCTCCAAGTAAGAGAAGGCCAGGAACGCACCCCAGCGGAGTCACAGACCATGTTCCAGGCCAGCTGCATCTCCCTATGCTCTGTATCGTGCTAGCTTTGTTTCTGGCCCCAGCCTCCCAACACAGTCCATAAACCCACAGGGCTTGGCTGGGCATTTATTTCACCTTCCAACTGAGGTGGGGGAGGGGGCACAGAAAGACAATTAATGATGCTCTTGGAGCTCTGTCTGCAAATGACTTGGTCTGGGACAAGACCTATTCTACTTGAGCTCTGGGGTGGAGAGGAGCAGACGCCAGCTCCCACTGGTGTCTTCTCAAGCCCCATGAAGCGGCCTGGCCTTAGGGCACAAGGGTGGTAGAAGGACAGCTTAGACACTCAGGAACACCTGGCCTGGCTGCTTTTGTCATTGTGGAGGGCTGTCTCTCTACTCTGCAGACATTGGCCTTCACTCGGTAAGAAGGTCCTCTCTGGAGACTGTCCGAGATCATGCAGACTTAAATGCCCACAAAGAGGCTCTGCTTGCAGCCACCACAGAACTGAAGCACCCACTTCCTCAGTTTACAAGTTTAGTTCCCAAAGCATGACTGAGCCCTGGACTAGGACGTGCAGTGATTCCCATCTTCTGATTGATCCAGTTCCTCTTTGCCCCATGAACACTGGATCCCCATGCTTCTATCCTCTTCTTCCCGCCCACAACAACCATTTGTGACTTTTTGTTTGTTTGTCTTTCGAGGTAGGGTCTCACTGTAGTCCAGGCTAACCTAGAACTCACTCTGTAGTCCCAGGCGGGCCTCTGGGATTAAAGGCGTGTGCCACCATGCACAGGCATTTATTACTTTTATAGTAATAGTTTATTCTCCCAGCACTTAGAAAACACATGCAAAATGATGGGCACTGTGGTAGGAGCCAGCTCGGTTTAATAGCACAGGCAAAATGTCCCACAAACATCCTCATCCCCTATTGTGCTGGCCCTAGAGACAGACTGAGGCCATCCACTTCTCCAGTGAAGCATACAGACAAGTCTGTGAGTTGAGTCACATGCGGTCCAGAACACGGGTCTTCCTACCCCAGACTCATGCTGTGCCCAAGTTTGGGAGGAAATAAGCATGCAGGAGCTTTGTGAATGATGGGGCTGGGGTTGAAGGTATAGGGGCTCCAAGGCTGCCCCACTGTCTACAAGTGGGTGGCTGGGGCAGAGGAGGGGCTACAGTACATCCTGAATGGGTGTCCACAGCAAACTCTCTGCAAGGTGGGCATGCTTCCCATGGCGCTTCTTGGACTCTAAGAAAAGAGGACCAGGTGCCCGTGAGGTACCTGAAGCACCTGGAGGCAGCTAATGTTGGGCCAGAAGGATGAGAGAGATATGACAGAACATTTCTGAATGCCCATTTTGCCCACAGAGAGAGTGGCTGTCCTAAGCTGACCTGGGAAGTCTTTTCTAGTGCTTTCTGGGTTATTTCAGGCACTTTGCCATGGTTTTCAGGAGCATGGAGCCAGCTGGCTTTATTTCTGCCAGTGCATCAAGCAGCTACAATGTGCAGGTTGGGAAACCATAGCTACAAGTGAAGGACGAGCCCAGGGTAGGCAGGGCCTGACCCAGGGAAGCCAACAGGTGAGGATGACAAGGTGCTTGAAGTCCATTTCATCAATCCAATAGCTTCTAGGCTAGAGATGCCAGCTGTTGCTAAGGGAGTCAGTGAACCAGCTGGCCCAGGTGGGAATGCAGAGGTTCCATAGCCTTACTGGATAGGGCATGCCCTGGGATGTTCTCCAGCCAGCTTTTCATCAGGAGACTCCTGATGAGCCCCAGAAGCACAGGTCTCCAGCTCTCTGCTCAATGCTGCAGGATTACTGCTTTTGCCATGCCCAGTGCCCAGTCCACATGTAGGCCCAGCCCTTTCCTCTCTCCAGGGACATCCTCTGTGCATGGGGTGTCTACTGCAGCCCACAATCACTCCCAACAGGCAGGCAACAAAGCGTGCCAACACCTGGGCACTTCCTCAGGAAAGAATCAGGAAAAACTCATGAGATGAGTTTTAAGAAGTGGCTAACTATACAAAGCCATTTCTTCTGGTTGTGCTTTTGAAATTCTGAATCTCAAGATGGTCTAGAAGACACTATTATAGCCCAAGCTGGCCTTGAACTTGCTGCAATCCCCTGCCTCCAACTCCCAAGTGCTGGGATTATGGTTGTGATCCACCCTACTTCTGCAATTTCTTTCCTTTTAAAAAATTTATTTATTTATTAGAGGGGGGAGGCAGATAGAGAATGCGTGCACCAGGGCTTCTAGCCACTACAAATGAACTCCAGACACATGTGCCACTTTGTGCATTTGGCTTACGTGGGTACTAGGGAATCAAACCTGGGTCCTTAGGCTTTGTGGGAAGTACCTTAACTGTTAAGCCATCTCTCCAGGCCAACTTCTGCAATTTCTATCAGCTAATACAAGCATTGTTTTGTCTATGTGTGGATGACATACCTAACAGTGTGGATGGAAAGGTTCTGCATGCATCCTGTAAGCTCAAATCAATCAGTCCTTCTAAGCACACACTGTAACTGCTAACTCTGGGCCCTGGCTCCCAGTCTCTACCCACACCTCCCTTCTGCAGGCAGCCCTCCTGAACTCCAAAGATCTACTATCTCCTTCTTGCTGTGTCCCAAAGTCTTTGGAGGCCCAGGTATGTATTGGGTTGTCTCCCCTATAATAAGCAAGCTCCCCAGCACAGCTGTCTCACATCTGCCATTCAGTGCTTCCTTCTGGGTCAGGCCAGATGGAAACTCAGGGCAGAGCCAACATGCCTCGGGTGGAGAGGCAGAGAACACACCACACATTCCACCAGCCCTGAAGCAGCCCCAGGGGTTGTAGGGGTGAGGAGGATCAGGAGGGCAGCTGGAGGCCAGAAGACCCAGGACCTCAGTAGAGTCCAAGTGGAGGGCCTGACAGTGTAGGACTGAAGGGTGGCTCTCCAGAGGATGATGTCAGCTCTGGGTGATGAGAATGTGAAGTTATATGCAAGCACACAGCATGCACACACATATATGTACATATACACCCATATAATAGTCAAACATGAGTGAGAGATAGCCAAGTGTATGTAATTCTGTAGGCACTCAGTACATGTCATTATCATAAAATGGAATAATACAAGAAAAGATATCAATTCCCCATTTCATTATTCACAGAGAAAACCAGTGTCCTCCCCAAGGGAACACAGAGGGTGGAGATGTTGTCTTGGATCAGGGAGCCCATGTGACAAGTGGTGTGTGGGTCTGAGTTGGTGGCAGGAAGGGGATACTTGGACACTGGCTATTAGCTGTGCATATGTCTGTCCTCTGTCACAGCTGGGGCCATGCACACGTAAGTGGAAGGCATCACAGAAACTAGTCCTGAAGCTCCCTGACACTCCCAGAAATAAGCCTTGAGTTGAGGGGCTCATGGCCAGTACCTAGAGATGTAAGAGTCAAGTGGCAGCATATAATAGAGTTCATGAAATTAAGACCTTCAAGAAACCCTGGGTTTGTATCCTCCACAGTTTCTATCTTATAAATGGGGAAGCTGAGTCTAGAGAGGCTTCATGTTTGGCCAAGGCCAGGAGGCCAAGTGGGCTAAGCCCCTCCCAAACCTGGATAGAGCCCAGGAACCCACCTTGGCTCCCAGCATCCTTAGTTTTTTTTCTTCCAAATTTTTATTAACAACTTCCATGATTATAAAAAATACCCCATGGTAATACCCTCCCTCCCCACACTTTCCCCTTTGAAACTCCATTCTCCATCATATCCCATCATCTCAATCAGTCTCTCTTTTAATTTTTTTTTTTTTTGAGGTAGGGTCTCGCTCTAGCCTAAGCTGACCTGGAATTCACTATGTAGTCTCAGGGTGGCCTTGAACTCATGGTGATCCTCCTACCTCTGCCCCCCGAGTGCTGGGATTAAAGGCATGTGCCACCATGCCCGGCTCTCTTTTAATTTTTATGTCATGATCTTTTCCTCCTCTTATGATGGTCTTGTGCAGGTAGTGTCAGGCCCTGTGAAGCCATGGATACCCAGGCCATTTTGTGTCTGGAGGGAGCATGTTGTATGGAGTCCTATCCTTCCTTTGGCTCTTACATTCTTTCCGCCACCTCTTCTGCATTAGACCCTGAGCCTTGGAAGGTGTGATCAAGATATTGCAGTGCTGAGCACTGCGGTCATTTCTTTCCATCACCATGATACCTGAGTCGTCCCAAGGTCACTGCCATCTAAAAAGAGAAGATTCTCTACCAAAAGTGAGAGTAGCGTTAATATAAAGGTATGAACATTAACAGAAGTGCTTACTGGGCAGTTTGGTAAGCATAGTATATACATTTAGCCAGACAACAGCAGATGTTACACCCCTAGGGCTCATGACTACCCCTGTTTTAAGTTTTCAATATCAGAGATATATTCCCTCCCATGGAGCGGGCCTCCAGTCCAATTGGAGGGCAGTTGGTTTCCCCCATAACAGATGTGCCACCATTGCACCCATTGGCTCATTTGGCCTGGCTGGCCAAATATAAGGTTTGCATTGTCCACTGTTGAGTATCTTCACTGGTGATTTCTCTTTCTCCCATTGAACTGCATGCAGAATGGCTTCTTCCAGCTTTCTGTCAGCACCTTAGTTTTTTTAATATTTTTTATTTATTTATTTATTTATTTAAGAGAGAGAGAGAGGACATGCCAGGGCCTCTAGCCACTGCAAATGAACTCCAGACACATGTGCAACCTTGTGTATCTGGGTTACGTGGGACCTGGAAAACTGAACCAACAAGGTCCTCTGGCTTTGCAGATAAGCACCTTAACCACTCTCCATCCCCCTTCATTTTCATCCCCTTTAGACACTCTGAATGCATGGAGGAGCTGGATATGCCCCAAGCATTGCAGTCATATGGTGGAAGCAGAGCAAATGAATGAGAGTGACAGTGGTGGGGACTTGATAGCAACTTGGCACAGCCAGGAGCTATTGGCAGCTCACCAGGAGTCTTCCCAAAATGCTCTAAGTCATGAATCCTTTGCTCCCCTGCCCACCTGGCCTCCCTTTATCCCTACCTACTTGCTCTCTCTTTGCCCATTTGCCCACTCAAGCGTTGATGCTGGGAACAGTATGATTTGAGGCATTCTGTCCTTAATTCTGCCTACTGCCCCTCCCTTCCCTTGCTGCTCTGGTCACTTCCATAGTCCTCCCCCACCCCGTGCTCTCCACTGTGCCCTCTATTACCCTTCTTGGAGACCTCTGAGAACAGAACCCCAACCCCAACAGCAGTGTCATAAGCATACTCCTGCCTGCCCTCATAGGGCTAAACTGCTATGAAATCACATAGTCTTATACTGGTGGTGCTGTTTGAACCTTGAAGAAGTGGAGGTATGCTGGAGGAAGTGTGCCCCTGTGGGTGGGCTTTGGGGTCTGTTCCACATGTTACTGCCTCTCTTCTTCCTCCCTGTTGCTGTGATGATGCGACACTGGCTTCCTTCTCCTGCCATGCTCTCTGTGCCATGCCCTCTGGAACAGTAAGTGGAAGTAAACCCTTCCTTCCCTAAGCTGCTTCTGGTGCAGTATTTGTTCACAACAACAAGAAAGAGCTGATTGAGCCTATCAGCCATTCTCTATTCCCTTGAACACCAGAGCACTGTGACGCTGGGCTCATTCCCATGGTGGTAAAATCAACTAGAGCTGATGGCGGGGGTCTTTTGTGTGTAGCACACATGTGCTCATGTTCTGCAACCATGTATCTATCATGTACTTTACCAACCATGTCCCTTAGGTACTTGTTTGAGTAGCCTTGCTCTCTGTGGCAGCCTCTCAGCCCCTCCTACTGACATTCCATAACCTTAGTCTCTGAAAGTAGCTCTGGGATCCACCTTCTCTTCTTCCTTACCACGTGTCATGTGCAAACCTCACATATGTGTCTCTCTGTCACCACTTCTCATATAAACAGGCTCATGAACACAAGATATTCAGGTTTTCTCCATATAACTCTTGCTCATCCCTCAACACCCAGCACAAATATTCTTTTTGGTAGTAACACACCTCCCGGCATGAACTGACCCTTTCATGGTCCCACAGGGCTTGGCACCTGGCAGATCTGTGGTAGCTGCTGTCATCTGACTGACCCTCCCATCACTTCCTTGTGCTATGCCTGCACTGCCACGGTACTAGTACCACTTTAGAGAGTCAACTCTACTTTTACAAGGTTGTCTAACATCATTGCTAGATGTATGCTCATGTTTTTGAATGATGTTCACTATTAGTTGTCCCTACTACTTGGACTTTTTGATGGCAACTCTTAATAACCAGGGGCCAGGATATACAGCTTTTCTCTGGTGTGACTGCATTTGAATTGAGTGGGTAACATAGGTTGAAAAGGTAAAAGTTGCCAAGTGTGTTCTGACATGTCCAGCCCAGCCTTCAACAGAGGACACTCCAGCACGGAGACTGCCTTGTCCTTCCCAGCACCCACACCTCATGCACACAGCTGTGCTGGTCACTGAATTTTGTTTGCTTACTGAGATGTGACTGTCTCCAGTCATGTGACAATCTCAGCTTCATCAATCCACAATCCAATAGTGCTCTGCAAAAAAAAAAAAATGAATTTCTTAATTCTGAATTCTCAACACTTGTTTATCAGAGCACTGGAGGGAGATAAAAACTTCCTCACCCACTGCAAATGGTAGGTCAGCCAAGCCGGGCCAGAGTACCCTCTGGCCTTTTAAAAATATTTTATTTAAAGCCAGGTGTGGTGGCACATGCCTTTATTTCCAGCATTCGGGAGCAGAGGTAGGAGGATCACCGTGAGTTCGAGGCCACCCTGAGACTACATAGTGAATTCCAGGTCAGCCTGGGCTAGAGGGAGACACTACGTCAAAAAAATTTTTTATTTATATGTTTATTTATTTATTTGAGAGAGAGAAAGAGAGAGGGGCAGGTGTGTAGGGGGAACAGAGAGAACGGGCACACCGGGGCCTCTAGTCACTGCAAACAAACTCCAGACACAGGTGCCACCTTGTGCATCTGGCTTACACAGGTACTGGGGAATTGAACCTGGGTCCTTAGGCTTCACAGGCAAGCACTTTAACTGCCAGGACATCTCTCTAGCCCCCTCTAGCCTTTTTGATCCCAGTGTGCCTTCTGAAGCCAGAGCACAAGATGGAGAAGTGAGTGACTACCCAGTCACAGGAGTGTGGCTGAGGAACTAAAATGCTAATTTAACCCAATTTAAGTTTAATTTAGAAAAACTGAAATTTGTCTGTGGCATTGAAAAGATCTTTAAAATAACTTAGGCTCATGAATCTATATTTTCAAATTTAACTGGTTAAATCTAAACATAGGTCAAGCAATTTCCAGTGAAAACAGCGTATGTGTAAGAAACACATTAGACTTCAAAGATGGGGACATGGGGGAAAGAATGAGGATGAACGTTATGTGCCAGGATCAGACAGGCTGGAGACTGTCTCCTAGAGACCCACTGAGGGAGAAGAGTGGATTGGAGCCAGGGTCCAGGGGAGTTCACAAGCCCTCTCAGGTAGCACCTCCAGCCCCAGGACTTCACCATGTAATGTTGTAGCAGAAAGTACTTCCACACTGTCCCTTTACGGGAGGTCAGACCTTGGGGCTCCTCAGGACCTGGAGCTCTCCTCAGAACCCGGCTGGAGCCAAGAAAAGGGCTCCTCAGGAATTGGGAGGTTAGTGTCTCTACTAGAGAAGGGTGGACATTCTCAGTCTTCCTAGCCTGGCTTGGAAGGGCAAAGAATTTCTTTTTTCTTGGGTGCTTTCCTGCTTTGCTTTCTCAACTTTCTCCAAAATTCATTATTTACCTTCCTCTGAGTCTGCATTCTCAATTTGTTAACATAGATGAGAACTCTAGACTCGACAGCTGCTGGTCTGGGTGTTCTAATCCCATAGAACTCTCTCTGTCATCACTGTGACCTATCAACATGTGGATGGATAGGAAGGGACATCCCTGGAGTGGCTGACTTGCTAAGGACAGCAGCTTCCTGGGGTAGACTCCTGCAGCAAAAGGGAACAGTATGGAGGGCTCCTGTACTTGTGAGGGTTGATGGCGGCTCAGAAACCAGGACTCGCAAGAGCTATTGAACTCCAAGGTGAAATGTTTTTCTTTCACTAAAATGGGAGCTCCAAATGGGGACTGAAAACAGCTGTTGGCACTCACACATGACTTGTGTACTTTCAGAAAGAATCAACATGCAGCTTGAGCCACTTTGGTAATAAGTGAGAAAAACCTTTCCAAGAGATCCAGGCTGTGGAGGGAGGGCTTTGAAAACCACTGTTTGGGGTCCCTGGTGCTCTAAAGAGATGAGTGCTGCTTATAAAATCTCTCCAATGTGCAGATATAGAATCCAAACATCCTTAGCCTCTAAAAATCTTCCAACAAAGGGACTCTGTGTATTTATAGTTTATTTGTTGAAAACACTTAAAAATGCAACCAGTTCCAATGAGTTTAAGAAAACAGATTGGTGATGGATGAGGGTTTCCTAATTGAACATCAACATGGCTCTGCATAGCTGCTACAGGGGACTGATAAAGGAGGGCCAGGATTCAGTGGATGATGCTAACAGCACCCCTTCCACATGAATCACATTGTGTGCACGACACATCTCATCTTCAAGGCCATTAACATCAAACATTGTAAAAACTACCATAGACCCAGTCTTGTTGCATCCCAAGGGTGAAAAGATAAAACAGTGAGGTATTTCTATCTTTGCTCACACCCAAATGCTATTTACATTAACATTTCATTGCAAATGCAAAATTCCATGGAAGAAATTTGAATTAATGTTTCATTTCATGTTCACTTCATTCTTTTAAATGAGTAAACTGCCTGTTTGCAATGAGCATTACATGAGTAAACTCGAATGTGAACATTATACATACACAAACAGTGGCATGGCTAACACTCCACAACTTCTAGTAATAGGTACGTGATTGGAAAGGTTTGGTTCCTCAGCAGTAGATGGCCTTGGTAGCACACTGACTCATAGAGGACCCAGGCTCTTCTAGAGCAGGATGCAACTTGAACTTTTAAAAGCCCAGAATGGCAAGTAGGAAGATGAGGAGGCTTCAGATACTAGCTATTGTCCTGACATGTCTGGTGGGCAGTCATGGGCAGGCCCTCTCTGGACACAGGCCTCTGGCATCTGTGTCATCCACCTAGAGCCATCCCCAGGCCAGGTCTCCCTGTCTGTTCGTTTACTCATGCATGCTGCAGCCTGGCTGGCTGTTAGCACACACCCACCACCCATTGCCGTGGGAGGAAAACTTCACACTGGAAATCCTTTGCCTCCGAACATGGCACAGTCCCAGGAGCTGCCTCACAGGTTTGTCTGGATATTAACAGAGACATGACATCTCAAGGGACAGAAGCCCTGACACACAGCAGCCCTGGGAAGAGGTGACTGTCTGAGTAGGACAGTGGGATCATCGCTTTTGCTCCATGAAGACCTGTTCTCCAGGTATAAACTGAACATTTGTGAAAATTGCCAGCTAAGAGGATGAGACAAGGCAGGGTGGGCGAGCATGAAAAGGAGACAGGCCCTGCCAGGAGCCACTCCCTGAGTCTGGCTGCCACTCTTCACGGCTGCTTACCCATGCCAACCGCCAAGATCACCCTGTCTTCTCTCAGGAACAACATGGAATGAGATGGGCTATGCAGGGGCACCTGAAGTGCAGGATGGCATGCTTGCACAGGAGGGTACTGGCTGGGACCTTTGTGGCCACCCCATGATAATATAGCCCATGGCAATAGAAATTGGTGGCCCTCCTGAAGTCCCAGCAGTCCGTCTGTCCCAAAACTCCTCCAGTCAGCATTTTATAAGCCCAAAAATGGAGACTCCACAGATAGCAGACCATACTGACAGCACTCAGTGCCACCCTCCCTGAAAATCGAATGAATGGTGTTCTCCCACTCTATCAGTAACAGCTCAGACCTAATAGTAATTAGCCCAAGAGGTGGTATTGCTCTGAGGGAGGCATCCCTGGTCTCATCTCCCACAGCAGCTGGTTGAACTTCCTCCATTTGGAAGTGGGCTGGGCTCTAGGCAGAGCTGGAGAATGAAAAGTCTTCCTGCAGGCTGGTGGCTAACAGATGGTCAGGGCTCTCTCTAAAAGCCACATCCATCAAGGTGGGAGAAGGACACTCCTGAGAGGTACATCCATCCAGGGGCTGAAAGGACTATCCATTTAGGCCAAGGACAGTTGACAGTGTCTCCCAGGGACACACTCTTTCTTATGGGTCACCTGACTCCCCATCTCCAGCCCTAGACTAATAGCTTGATAATAGAGTGGGATCTTCCTTCCTCATGGGGTCTGGGAAGGGTCTCAAGAGGCAAAATGACTCTTGAAAAGTCTTGAAAGCTCTCCACAGAGGAGTGTAGAGTTCTGTGTACAGTACGTATACAGTTCATAATTAGTGTTATGTACATGGAGAACACGCGCATATTTGAATGTATAGTACATGATGCACCTATGAGTATGTACACACACACACACACACACACACACACACACACTGAACGAGTGTGTGCATAAGCCCCTGCAAAGCTGAGCGTTGAGGCCCTTGTTCCAATGTGAGGCTCCCTCATGATGTCCTGGTGGAGGTCCTGTGTCATCCCACCATACAGCCTGCCATCTGCTGCAGTGGTAATGGCATCCTTGCTCCTAGAGCCCACCTTACCCACTAGCATCCTGCCTCTTCTCATGGGCACCCCCTGAGTTCCTGAGATTTAGGTACATTAAGGCCACTTCCCTGGACAGCACATTCCTATCTACTTCACAATGAGTTACAATAAGGCAGAAGGACTGCGCTCACACTGTCCTGGATGACACTGGCAGAAAGCACCTTGTGCTCCTCCCTCAGCTTGCATATCCTTTGAATGCCCCCATCCCCCGGGGCCCAACCAGAAGCACTAAAGGAAGGAAACAGGGCCCCACATTATAGCTATCTACACAATGACAGCGCTCAGCATATCAGACATCAGAAACACCTAAGGATGCTGAGGAGAAACCCAACTGACGTTTACGGCCCAGCACGTGCCGCAGGTTGGCATTCTGCCTCAGTGGCCCACCTCTCAGCTTCTTTCTGGAGTTAAAGAGACCCTGCATGCTCAGGGACATGGGAACAAGTTCCTCATGGCTGCAGTTGGGAGAGTAGAGGTGATTGGTGGTCATGAGCTGGGGCTTGGTTGAGGGCTTGTTATAAGAGCCCATGAAGGAGGAAAGGACAGGCCTAGGCCACAGCTATGTTTGGGACAACCGCCCCCCACCCCCGCCAAAAAAAAAAAAAATCACACTACCAACTTTACATGGTAATCTGACCAGAGCAGGGAAATGGAAGGTGGGAGGGCACTTCTGCAGCTTAGAATACAGTATCATGAGAAAAGTCTGATGGCAAAAGTGTGCTTTGGTCCATTCCCAAGTCCACTGGTGGCAGGAAGTTGGGGTCAGGAGACAAGAGGGAGGAGAAAGACAACAGCAAGATCTCTTCGGAGTTCAGTGTCCACATGGCTGAGATGGTAGAGGGGACAGGGTGCCCGGAGAATGGGAGGTGCCTGGAAACAAGGAAGAGCAGGCAAAGGGAGGATGGAGGGCTCAGGATGCAGTGCTGTACTGCCCAGGGGTCAGGTGACTGAGCCCTGAGGAAGACCCTGGCTCCAGCCCCATTCCTCAGTTCTCTTTTCTGGGAAGGATCTCAGGGGCATATCCCCCAAAGTCAAGCTGTTGCAGGCCACTCTCCTAAGGAACAGGACCCCAAGGCTTTCAGCAGGAAGTAATATTTTATTAGTACATGTCAACACAGGCTCAGCAGATTCACATCCAAAGGCTAGGCCCTGAACACAGTGGGGCATTGTTCTGGGAAGGCCCTTACCACAAGGCTGGCAGGAGAAATCTCTGGTCCCTGCAGTGAGCAGAAGAGCTCTAAGGAGGAAATGTTGCTATAAGGAGAGGCAGCCTCAGTCCCCTCTGATGTGATGAGGATGTGACATAGGTAACAGGGTCACTTCTTTTCTGTGATGCTTTGGTCCACTGCTATCTTTTCTAGATAACAGATTGGTAACACTAAGAACATCTGTTGCAGGTGGCTGGAGTCCTGGATCTCTATCCCACCAGTACAACAGGCAAGAACCCCAATCCCCACTCACCCCACCCCACACATTAGCCTGGGTCCTGCCCAGCTAGGAGCTAAGGTGGCTTTGTGAAAAAGAAGCCAAGGTCATCCCTCCCCAACCTTCCTCCAGGATCACATATAAGACCTTGACTTCTGACCTGTGATTTACTCCATAATCATTTCCCCCAAAGCATGGACAACAAGGACAGTATACCTTTGAACAGGCCCTAGAAACGTGAGCAGCATCCTGAGTCCCTTTGGCTTATCACAGCCATGGATGCCATGGATGAGAACTCTGACAGGAAACACAAGATCCCTTGGGAATGTGGAATCTGCACAGATACATTACACACGGGCAAGTTCTGGGCCACAGCAGCCTCCAGCCTCAGTGAGAAGTCCTGCACAGCCCTTGAGATCATTCTGAACATGATGGGAATATCACCATCTAGGGCAGGCTTGACCCAGGACCAGGCAATGAGCTGGGTTTGTCAGGTGAATTAAATCCAGACAGTGTCACAGGACCCTGTAAGAGTAGCAGGCCTGCACATTCTACCAGGCTTCTCATGCTGCACTACAGGCCCCACCACCCTGCAAACCATGAGCCGATCACAGGACTGCATGGGAAATGTTAATTTCCATGTATACAGTGATGTTTGACCCCTCTTGGCTCTCATACCAACCATCAGCTTGGGATTATTCACAGATGCAACTCAAATGGCATCACATGCCTCTGCATGACACCAGAGTCACAAGGTCAGGGTGATGGTACTTATATGTGATACAAGGGAATCAAGTGGGGCAGAAGGGAGGGCGGTGGCCCTTGGAGGAGAGGGTAAGCCAGGCACAGCAAGCTCATATCTTGTCCCTAAAC
The DNA here is from genome assembly GCA_036346955.1 of Dipus sagitta. NCBI lineage: Eukaryota > Metazoa > Chordata > Mammalia > Rodentia > Dipodidae > Dipus > Dipus sagitta. The sequence goes on along the minus strand of CM070781.1, from coordinate 1,216,955 downwards.
AATGGGGAGGAAGAAAACACACAGAACCTTCCCTTTCAGTTTGCATGTGTCTTTTAAAATGACTACCATGTTTTTAGGATATCTACATTTATTACATTGTTTGGACTAAGAAGTGGGAATTTTGAGACCTTAGTAGCTTAGAGGTGCTGAGGGCACTGTGAGTGGGCAAGGTGGGAATCCCTGGCAGAGGGAGTTGGGGAGCATGGTCTTGGTTTGTAACTCCATTCTCCAGTAACAGGAGCCAGAGCTGTTTAGAGAAGTGTTGACTGCTGGGCTTGGCACGAGGTAGAGGTAGATGCAGCAAGCCTAGAGCAACCTGCAGAGCCAGGGAGCAGGAAAGAGCTCAGAGCCAAAGTTTGCTTCACCACGATAGGCGGCTGCCAAAGGGACACAGGAGAAAGAGCTCTCCACAACAAGAGCTGAAAAAATTTGAACAATAAAATAAATACAGCATTATTGGATTATGGCTGAGGATGCAATGAATATGCATGGTCCCACCCTCATGTAAGCAGATGATTGAACGAGTAAATAAACGGAGAGGAGAGATGCGCTCCCACACAGACTCAGCCCTGATGGAGGGTTGTGCTCCGTACCTATGGCTACGCGTGGTGACTTTCTTCCAAAGGGTGTGGGCCACACAGGGGTCACACATGGAGAAACCTGCAATTACCAGACATCAGACAAGTCCTAAGTGAGGGGCAGTATTAAAACATCCCTGGCCAGCACTCCACATCAAAACAAGGGAAATCAAAGAGACTGTCACCACCTAGAGAAGCCTAAGAGGACAAGGTGACTAAAAGCAATGCAATGTCTTGGAATGAAAAGGGAGTTTTGGCAAACCAAAACTTCTGAATAAATATGGTCTCTAGTTATCCATATACATAAACACTGCTTCTTCAGTTGTGGCCAGCATCACATACTATAAGACACTGTGTACAAAGGGTTGGGTGAAGCTCTGTACCATCCTCATCATTCCTGTGAATCATTTCTAAAACTGATGAAAGATTTAAAACTCTAACAAACATACGTTAGAGCAGTTGGGGAGATAGCTCAGGCCATAAAGTGCTTGCCTTGTAAGCACGAAGACCTGTGTTTGATTCTCCAGAGCCGACATAAAAAGCCAAGTGTGATAGTGCACACTTGTAATCTCAGCGCCAGGGAGGTGGAGACAGAAGGATCCCTGGAGCTCACCAGACAAGCTACCCTAGCTTAGTTGGTGAACTCCAGGTCAGTGAGAGACCCTATCTCAGAAAGGGGGATGGTGCCCGAGGAGGAACACCTGAGAATCCCCTCTGTCTTCTATACCTACATGCACATACATGCACACATACATACATCTGCACCTCCCCATGTACATACAGATGCACATGAGAAATAATATGGGTGCTAGAGTTAGCAGACCTACATCTGACTCTCAGCTCAGGCATTTCTCAGCTGGGTGGTGAGGAAGTCCATGCTCATCAAATATCCATGCATCCCTAGCCAGCCTCTCTTGAGGTGAGGCAGGGCACGTGACCATTGTTGGCCAATGGCCAGTGAGCAAGAGAATACTGGCCAAGTGGGGTCTTGCTTTCCTCTGGAGGCAATCCTGCGCTGTGCTGATGGACTAAGTCACAGCTGATGTGAGTCACTCCGTCTCTGACCTGCTGGGGTACATACCACTACCATCTAGTCCCCTCATCAGCAAGGCAGTGGAATGAAGAATGTGCATGGCTCATCAAAGAGGCCAGTAAAAAACTGTGAAAAGGACTATCACTGTCCTTATCATCACATCATCTCTACTTTCAGCAGCAGCAAGACCACCACCATCATCATCACCACTTCACCATCACCTTCATCTCTCCATCCTCTTCATCATCCACCATGCCATTCCAAGCCCTGTTACAACAGCATCATTTCTTCTTCATCATTGTCATCATCCTCACTTTCTTCATTATAATCATATCATTTTCTTTTTTATACTGTGTGTAAGATGTGTGTGTATGTCTACATGGGCAACAGTGTGCATATAGAGGTCAGAGGACAACCTCGGGGGCTGGTCCTCTTTTTCTGCTATCTTTTGCTTTTGTTGAGGCAAACCCAACAGACTGCCCCCCTTTTATGAGAGGGAGTAAGACGGGGGATTGGCATGCCAGGACCTCTAGCCACCGTAGTCAAACTCCAGACGTGTGTGCCACCTCATGCATATGTGCGACCTTGTGCACTTTCATCACTTTGTGCATCTGGCTTATGTGAGATCTGGAGAGTCAAACATGGGTCCTCAGGCTTGGCAGACAAGCACCTTAACTACTAAGCCATCTCTTCAGCACTTTCTGCTTTTTATTTTTATTTTATTTTATTTTATTTATTTATTTATTTATTTATTTATTTATTTATTTTAGTTTTTCGATGTAGGGTCTCACTCCAGCCCAGGCTGACCTGGAATTCACTATGCAGTCTCGGTGGCCTTGAACTCATGGCGATCCTCTTACCTCTGCCTCCTGAATGCTGGGATTGAAGGCTTGTGCCACCATGCCCAGCTTTTTCTGCTATTTTTTTTAAGACAGTGTCTCCTTTGTTGTTTTTACTATTGTGTGTGTGCCAGTCTAGCTGGCCGGCAAGCTTTGGATAGTCCTGGCTCTGCCTCCCATCACCATAGGTGTGTTGGAATCACAGACACCTGGGCCACTTTGTGTTTGGTTTTACATGGGTGCTTTGGAATTCAACTCTAGTCAGCAGGCTTGCAAGTTAAGTGCCTTTATCCATTGGGCCCTCTTTTTATGAGTCAGAGTTTGCAACGTAGCCCAGGCTGGTTTGAACTTGTGACCCTCTTGCCTCTGCCTTCTGAGGATTATCTCCTCTCCCTCTGACAAGAATAACAGTGACAATATGGATAAGGAGCCCATGGCCTTTATTCCTTCTTGGTGTGCCCAGGAGCAGTCAGGCATTCCTGTCATAAGAGTGAAAGCTGTTTTAAAATTGAATTTCTTCAGGGACCAGTTGTTTATTTTTAAAATCCTGTTGTATTGATCCTCAGTCAGGAGAAACAAATGCTTCCTGAGCCAGTTCAATCTCCATAGTATCCAGAAATCCAAAACACCAGGCAGCTGCTTGCCCTCTTCTGAGCATGTAGGCTCCAACAGCTGACAACTGAGGCCTGAAATGAACACAATGAGGAAAATTGGAGGAGGAGAGGTCATTCTGAAAGCTTGCTACCTCATCTGGACGGATCCAAGGAGAAGGGAGCTTGCTGATACAGGTAATCCGGCATACTTGAACCCAAGGCAGGCCAAAAGATAGGGTCACTCTCCTAGTGACGGGGACCATGTTTCCTTTCTGGAAGAGAATGTTTGTAAAACTGACTAGATTGGAGCCTGTGGGGCAGGGCTTCCTTCTACACACAGGGCTTGTGAAAGCTCTTGTTGCCATGGAGGTGCAAACAGGACTCCGGTGAGTGAGTTGCATTTCAATCTAGCCAACAGCCCCTTCCCAGGCTGTGAGCCCAGACAAGTCGTGCCTTCTCCAAGCCTGGCTTCCTGACAGGTGAGCAGTATGCTGTTGCCCATGACCATCAGTGCTGTCAGCAGTGTGCCCTGTCCTAGGCCCTCACCACTCCACTGAGGAAAGTGAGTGACCTTATGTGTAAATGGACCTCTGTAGAGGTGATCATGTAAAACTGAGGCCATGAGGGTGGATCTCAATCCTACACACACAGAGGGAGAGAGAGAGAGAGAGAGAGAGAGTGTGTGTGTGTGTCCTGTTTCCATGAAGGCAGAGAACCACAGTGAATGCCAAGGACATCCACACCTGACAGGAGCAGGAGGCAAGGAGGGCTCTTCCTATACCCCCAGAGGGGATATGGCCCGAGAAGGAGCAGGCAGGATGATCCCAGTTCATGGCTGAATGGATTTCAGTGTATAACAGTGGATGGCAGAGTCAAAGACAGGTCTGTAGGCACACGGCCCTGCTCATGGTGGAGTCATCAAGTTCTCACCAAACTGCAGGGGAACGTGGTCCTTGGCTGAGTTCTCAAGCAGGCTTCATGGTTGGCTGCATGATGACCCAACTCAAGAAGCAGCAGAGAGGCCTGTCATCAAATAAATTAATCTGACATTTTGTGATACAAAGTAATTTCTAACAAGTACTATTTCCCTAGAATTAGGTTGTTTACATTTTAGCCAAATTGTTCCCACTTAGGTTGCTTAGCGATAGTCCAAAGCAGAAGGGCCCTCCACATTCATAACAGTTAAACAAATGACTAGACCCATTTGGATTGTCGTAAGGGCACATTAGATAAACAAGCAGAGTTCTCAGCTTGTGTGTGGGAGAGGGAATAATCACACTCTGTGCAGAGAGAGCATGCAGTGAGCTCCCAGATGCTCTGTGGGACGAGGCAGTGACTGCCCTATGTAGGTAGAGTATGTAAGCAGAAGTGGATGGTGTCTGGTCGAGGCAAGTCAACTCCCCTCCCTACCCCTGTCCTGGGATCCTGTCATTCAGATAGGAGGTCCACCTAAGGAAAGGAGGAACCCATACTCTAGAGGATCCTCAGCTGACTCTTATCTAGAAGAGATGGTAGTAAACTGGCAGATGAGGAAAGGGCAGCTGTCCCAAGGCTGCCAAGGACAGCCAGTGCTCCCCTGAGCCTCAGTCTTGTCTCAATAGAAATAAATGGTGCCCACGACAGGGACTGCTGTCCATGGTGGAGCTGAGTTCCCAGGACCATGGTGACAGTCAGTGATAACTTTGTAGCATCCACTAACGGGGGAAGAGAGGAGGTCTATCCCTCCACACAAGCCCTGTGTGGGCCCCTCACCTGACCCCAGTATTTTTAAAGCATTGTAGATGGGACTCAGTACTGTCCCCCTACTGTCTGTTTCAGAACATGACCTTATTTGGGGACAGGGTCTTTGCAGATGTGGTCAAGGAAGATGACATTATGCTGACATAAACTGGAACATAGCCCCAGGGACTACATCCTCCTAAGGACAAGAGATGTATACATACACATGTGCACGCATATGTGTGCACATACACTTATGTGTGTGATAACAGAGGCAGAGCTCTGGGAAGCTGGTGAGACAGGAATAACCCCCCGAACCAGAGGGAGAAGTCTCACATCTACCCAGTTCTCAGCCTGCAGGCCTCTAGAAGGTGACAGTCAATGACTGGCATTTAAAGTCCCCATTTCTCTGGCTTTATTCTAGCAACCATGGTTAATAATGCAAATCACATATACAAATAAGACAAAATGAAATGAAATAATGCAAAATAAAGTAGTCTACACAACAGACACAGCATGTAAAACACCAGCCTAGAACATTTACTCTCAGACCCTCACAGTCCTTGCTCCCAGGCAAACTCCGTACTTTCTGTCAGTGTCACAAGCTTGAAATCCACTGCGCAGGCTCATTCAAGGCCATCCCTTTCTTCGTCGGCCCAGCTGCCATCATGACCATATCAGACCACATACTGACATGTCATCTCTTCCCACCTCAGGGCCTTTGCACAATACATGCCTCGCTCTTGGAGCAGCTCCCTCTCCAGCTTTCAGCCTCCCTATGCCCTAGTCAAGAGCTTTATCACTCTGTTTCAAAGGAACCCTGACCTTTTTGTTAAATGATACCATGCAAAGAATAACTAAGTACAATTAATAGGTAGTGATGATTAATTCAATGCAATAGTTAAGTGTAACCAATTCAGCAGTTCTTAATTCTAGTTCACATGAAGTCATCAATTCCGTGAGATAGGCTCTGCCAACACCCACCATGATGCCTTGGTTAGATCTCCAAGCCCTATAGAAATAATGCTTGACAAATGGACGGATAGACAGATAAGGTCCCAAGCTGGCCTGTATTTCACTGTCTCTGCTCTGTCTGCACTTGTTCCTGTGAGATTCCCCTGGACCTCAGCTCAAATAGCTGCATGATACACTGTAGGCCTTAGTGGACCTGTGTGATGGTGGATTGAACAAAGAGTCATTAGGTCTGCTATGGCTCAGAAGGCACTGGGCTGGACATGGGAGATCCAAGATGGATGAGACCCAGCTGCTAGCTTCAATGTCCTAGAGCTCTGGTCAGGAGGTGACATCCTCATATCTAGCATTGCAGGGCCTGGATTCAAGACATCAGTTCCTCCTCCTCCTCTTTCTCCTTCTCCTCTTTTTCTTACTCCTCTTCATCTTCTTCCTCCTCCTCCAAGAAAGAAACCAGAAGGTCCCACTTCTGCCCAACTTGGTATGTCTTAGCTGCCCAACACCAGGGTTTTTCCCTATGGGGAGATGGGCTAAACTCCGTGAACTATTCCCCTGCTAATGAGCTACATTATGCCACCTTACCAAATAGGAGCAAAACATGATACTGTTTTCTCTCTGGGGGCTGAGGGGATGTCTCAACAGGTAAGAGCATTTGCTATATGAGCACGAGGGCCTAAGAGAACCTGATTTGCTCAAGAGTTTGATTCCCCAGCACCCACCTAAACAGCTGGACATGGCCACGCACGTCTGTAACCCCAGTCCTGTGGGGAATGGAGCACAGAGAATTGCTGGGTCAACCAGCCTGGCCAAAGAATGGCAGCTCAATGTTCAATGAGAGACTATGTTAAGGAAATAATGTGGAAAAGCCACAGTGAAAGATACTGGACACTCTCCTCTGGCCTCCACACACATGCGTATGAGATGTGCACCTCTGCACACACACATACATACATCCCTCACATGACACTGCACACATACCACACACAAATATCATTCAAGTAACAGGAAAAAATTAAAATAAAGATTGCTCTCCTTCCATGCAGCCAGAAGAAGAGTGCAGGATGATAACGTGAGGGTCTTGGTGCTGAGGTTCCGGTAGCATGAACAAGAGCCTGCATGGTTTCCTTACCATATTTTGCCTTAGCAGAGCCAAGGTGGGACTGGGAAGCTGTAATTCTCTGATGAACACTGGCATGGCCTCGGGTGCAGAGGGCACCCTACCCCGCTCTTCTCATGGTTCCCTGGAGGTGCACTGCCACCTCCCCAGTAGACGTGGTGACAAGCTGCAGCCCCACCCCCACCTGTCATCCTTTCACCCAGTCCAGCCTCCTCATAAATTCCTTTTCATGTGGAAATGTATCTCACATTCTCTTCTCCCCCCACACAGGGGATACTCTGTCACTCTTCAGAGGAGCTGAATAAAGACTGCTGAGCCCTAGGCAGCCTGGCCATAGCTTCCTCAGCGTGCCACCTCGATGAGGACGAGTGAAACAGAGCAAACAGATCGATGGAGGTCATTACCAATTGCTTCTGTGGACTCAACAGCTCAGGTGATCCCATCGACGACAACTTCCCGGTATCATTCCTGCCGCCTTTGTCACCTGTGTGTTGGGGAGGGGGTGAGGTCACACTGTGAGCCATGCTGTTCAGGGCCAACTGGACACACTGTGTGGTATAGTGCTGGCCAGGGAGCACTGAGGGGATCACCTGAGCTGTCCTTTGTGTGGTGTGTAGCTGAATCAAAGGCCTAGAGGCAGCCTGAATTCCAGGAACAGGGAATGGGCCAGACACTTGCATCCTGGGGCTTAGGAGCACGGGAAAAGTGCGGTGGCTGAGTCATCATGGCCCTTTCTTATCTCTATGTGATTTGGGTCTGACAATAGTCAGGGTCACCACACTAACCCCAATTTGCAGATTCCTATCCAGGCTCAGATATGAGAAGTCATTCACCACCCCACCAGCCAATGATGAATCCAAGATTATAAGAGAAAGGAAGAGGCAAAGAGCCAGGTCACTTTCTAGAACTGATTGATTAAGCACAGATTCAACTGCCCTGTCTGGTGTCCCCATGGAAATCTCCTGTACCATTACCACTATAATTGTCCTTCCTTATGATTTCTGCATACTTGTCTGCCTGCTGAGCAGATAGCAAGTCAATCATAGCCTGGGGCAGAAGTGAGTGAGTAAGTGGGTGGCTAGATGGATGGATAAGAAGGCTGGATGGATGAGTGGGCAGGTAAATAGGGGGGATGAAAAGAAAGGTGGATAGAGTGATGGATGGGATATACTCTGCATGTATAGATTAATGAACATATGGATGAACATATGGATGAGAGGATGGGTGAATAGAGGTACAGGTGAACAAATGGATGGATAGATAGGTGAATGGACAGGCAATTGGATGGGCAGATGAACAGAAGTGGGACAGAGTGATGGACTGATGGATAAATAGATGTATAGATAACTGAACAGATGGATGGATGGTTAGATGAAAAGATAACAAGTAGATGGAGAGAAGGAAGATGGACAGATGGATGGACAGCTGGACAGACAGGAAAGTGGATAGATAGGTACACTGAAGAACAGGTGGGCTGAAGAACAGGTGGGCAGAAGAACAGACAGCTGGGGGCCTGATGGTTTGGGAGTGTGTAAGCATGTCTATGTCATTCTTCTGAACATTGGGCTTGAAGAAGATTCCCAGAACTCCAAGACTAGGTCTCAGTTTTCTCTCTCTTTCTGTAGCACCTAGCTTTTACATTGTCCACAGAATAAGGGTATTGGCTCGGTCCACATCTCACTCCCTGTCCTCTTCTCTGTTCCTAAACCTGTACACATCCATAATGAGGGGCTGCTTCTACGGAGGTCGGCTCAAGTATTGCTGAGCACCTGTCTGGTTATCTCCTTGCCTACGCAGGCAGGTGTGGGGTGCCCAGGCATCCTACTCTGTGCCCTATAGGCTCCCATCAAGCTGTGGCTTGGCTACCTTTGGAAAAGGCCCTGTTAGAAAGTTCCATCTGAATTTTGACTGCTCTAAGTCATCTTCAGGCAATTTCAGAGGCATTGCTTCTAAATGCTCCTCAGGAAAGTGACCATTAAAATAAGACAGTTTAATAGGACCTCATGCCCAGAGCAGGAGGCTCTGGAATGGTGCCGTCTCATGCAATCACCATCACTTTCACATGGGGAATGTTCAGTATGAGGGTCTTGGGAGGTTGTTCACAGACTTTTAGATCTGAGCTCCAGTTTCCAGGGTCTGGCTGGAACAGTGACCTCTCACAGAATTTTGCCATGTGAATGGCAGGCCTAAGCCACTGACTCTAGACTCAGAGGACTGTTGCTCACTTCTATCTGTCACCTACAGGGCCCTAAGCACAAAGGCACCTTTTATTTCTGTCTTCACACACTCTGAACTGAAAAGGTGATTTCTGGGGCTAGAGAGATGACTCTGTGGGCAAAGTCCTTGCTATACAAGTATGGAGACCTAAATCCAGGTCCCCAGCACCCACATAAGAGGCAAGTGTGGCATGCATGCCTATAATCCCAGTACTGTGGAGGTAGAGACAGGAGGCCTCCTAGGGCTTGCTGGCTAGCCAGCCTAGCAGAATCTATGAGCTCTAGATTCAGTGAGAGATCCTGTCTCAAAGAATAAAGTAGTGAGAGATTAAAGAAGACACTCAGTGTCAGCCTCCAGTCTCTACACACATGAGCATGCAATCTGCATGCACACCCTCATACACATGTGCACCCACATACAAACATGCATACACACACTCATTAAAGTGATATTAAGGGGCTGGACAGATGGCTTGGTGGTTAAGGTAATTGCTTACAAAGCCTAACAAGCTGGATTTGATTTCCCAGTACCCACATAAAACCAGATGCACATAGTGACACATGCCTCTGGAGTTCATTTGTAGTGGCTGGAGGCCCTGGCACACCCATTCTCTCTATCCCTCTTCTACCTCTGCTTGCAAATAAATAAATAAATAAAAATCTGTTTTAAAGCTGGGCATGGTGGCATATCATTTAATCCCAGCACTTGGGAGACAGAGGTAGGAGGATCGCTGTGAGTTTGAGGCTACCCCAAGACTACATAGTGAATTCCAGGTCAGCCTGGGCTAGAGTGAGACCCTACTTTGAAGAAAAAAAAATCTGCTTTTAAAAAAATGACACCAGGGCTGGAGAGATGGCTTAGCGGTTAAGTGCTTGCCTGTGAAGCCTAAGGACCCTGGTTCGAGGCTCGGTTCCCCAGGACCCACATTAGCCAGATGCACAAGGGGGCGCACGCGTCTGGAGTTCGTTTGCAGTGGCCGGAGGCCCTGGCGCGCCCATTCTGTCTCTCTCTATCTGCCTCTTTCTCTCTATGTCTGTCACTCTCAAATATAAATAAATAAACAAAAAAGTTTAAAAAAAATGACACCAGGGCTGGAAAGATGGCTTAGTGGTTAAGGCACTTGCCTCTGAAGCCTAAGGACCCATGTTCAACTCCCCAGGTCCCACGTAAGCTAGACACACAAGGTAACACATGTGCAAGATTGCACATGTTCACAAGGTGATGCACATGTCTGGAGTTTGATTACAGTAGCTGGAGGCCATGGTGCACCAATTCTCTTCTCTTCTCTTCTCTTCTCTTCTCTTCTCTTCTCTTCTCTTCTCTTCTCTTCTCTCCTCTCCTCTCCTCTCCTCTCCTCTCCTCTCCTCTCCTCTCCTCTCCTCTCCTCTTCTCTTCTCACTGTCTCTCCCTCCGTTTCTCCCATAAAAAAGGCCAGTCTTCCTGGGCACAGTGGTGCATGTCTTTAACTCCAGCACTCGGGAAGTAGAGGTAGGAGGATCACCATGAGTTTGAGGCCACCCTGAGACTCCACAGTGAATTCTAGGTCAGCCTTGACTGGGCTAGAGTGAGACCCTACCTTGTAAAACCAAAATAAAGAGATAAATAAATGAATGAATGAATAAACCAGTCTGTCGGGCTTGTCTCAAAAAAAGACATCAAAAGAAAAGAGAGACTAGTTGGAATGGGGAGGGGATTTGATGGAGGGTGGATTTGAGGGCGGGAATGGGAGTGGAGGGAGGGAATCATCACGGTCTATACTTACAGAAACTGTCAGTATAAAGTTAAAAATAATTAAGATGTGGTTGCTGAGAGATGGGGACTGAGTATTGTGTAATAGTGGAGTATCTGGCTCCAGAGCCACCTCATGGGAAAAGTATCCTTGGATAGGGTGGGGCTGGGATAGAGCCAAGGGAGGTAAGTGCTGAAAGAACATGGGTGAGAGTTCTACTCATAATCCTTGTGATGATATCACAAGGTCATTTACCATCGATCAACAACTTTTCAGGGTCACAGTTGTCAACCCTCAGGAGCACGTCCAGTAGGACCCTAGGAAGTAATTCACAGAAGGCCTGGTCTTCTCCCTTTCCCCTCCCTCCTGCTCCTTCGCCTCCCCTGCCCTGTGATCATCAGTGATTCTGGCTCACGTCCATTCCTGTTTGACAAACATTCTGATTATAATACTTCCTGGCCATTCTATGTGCTTTGTGCCCTTGCTACGTGCCTTCTTACTGGTGTAGATGGAAAACATCCTGCCTGGATAAAGCAAACATTGTCTGAAATTTTACTAAGCTATTTCTCAGGTCTGGGGAGCTGTCTCGGGGTAAAAGCCCTTGCTGCACAAGTATGAGGGTCTAAAAGGCTTGAATTCCAGCTCTCTATTCCATGTAAGAAGCTGGGCATTGCCATGCATGCCTGTAACCCCATTCTGAGGTGGAGCAGAAACTGGAGAATCACTGGGGCTTGGTATTCAGCCTGTCTGACTGCAAAGCATCAACTGCAAGTTGAGAGACTCCATCCCAAGGAAACAAGCAGAAGAGTGATGAAGGAGAACGTCCAGTGTTCTACTCTGGCCTCTGCATGTGTGCTCATGGGGCATGCGCATCTGCACACACACATGCCGAAAAAATTTCTTGGTGTATATTTTTCCAGTGACTAATACATGGAATTTCCTCTGTGCTGCAGCACCCCTCTCTCACCTGCCTATCACCCTATCTCCCCAATATTATACCCTTATCACAATATCAATATCACACATTCTAGGCTTTTCCTTTCCAAATATGTAGTATGGCATAGGTGCTGGCTTCCTACCCTCTCTTAAAGCTATTTCAGCTGAGTGTGGTGTCCACATGGCCCTTGTCCCCATCATGTGCCTCCACCTCCCCCATATGGGTGCCACTGCAGCAGATGCTTTCAAAACATTGTTCTTAGCCTGGAGAGATGGCTTAGTGGTTAAGGCATTTGCCTACAAAGCCAAAGGACCTTGGTTCAATTCCCTAGGACCTGAGTAAGACAGATGCACAAGGTGGCACATGCATCTGGAGTCCGTTTGCAGTGGCTAGAGGACCTGGTGCATCCATTCTCTCTCTCTCTCTCTCTCTCTCTCTCTCTCTCTCTCTCTGCCTCTTTCCCTCTCTTACTCTCTCAAATAAATAAATGAATAAAAATTTTAAAATATTTTAAAAAGCATTGCCCTTTCAAGAGCTGCCCCTTTCAGAACCTATCTGTAGGCTTTGAAATCCATTTTATTACTTTGAGTTTCGATATTGAAAGTATATTTTTAGTCTTTCATAAATAACTATGTCCTTTTAATTTTTTTAAAGTACAAGTTTTTTGCCCCTCAAAAGTAAAGAAAAAAGCCAGAATGTGCAAGCAACCTCAGCAAGGGTGCTGTGTCAACTCCACCTCCCAGTCCACCGCCAATGGCTGCTTTTGGTGGCCACCAGGCCTCTCAGGGTGGCAGTTGCTCACTTTCCTTATCCAGTACCGGTTGTCTCACTGTCCTCAAGAGTCCCATCAGAAAGCTCCCTCAGCATATCCTCCACACCACTGAACTTCTCCCACAGCGTCCTGCACCCCATGTGTTCACAGCAGCTCAATGCTATCCTTCAACTTTTCCTTGCCATAAGAATACGATTTGTTCCTGAGCCCCTGACTCCCACCTCTGCCTCCTCTCTTCACTACCTTTCATCCCTGCCCCTGTTTCCTCCTCACCTTCTCACCCATGCAGCCTATTCACACAGAACATGCACCATAGGACACAATCTGCCCCTGTTCTCTCCACACCCGAACTCCCCTTACAGCCAGTATGAACACTGAGGTTTGGAGAAAGTGGAGGGGTAGCATACAGGTGCAAAGTTGCCCAGCTGCCTGGGAGCAGATGCACTATAGAAAAAGGCCACCGCTGGGTGGTGCTGTAGAGCCTCTGCAGGTGGGCAGGCAGCTCTGGCTTGCTCCTATGAAGGGAGGAGGAGGGCTCCATTCTCAGCAAGTCTGTCTTTGTTTCCTGCATTTATCTGGTGCTCTGTCTTCATAGTCATAGTAGGGTGAACTCTGGGAGCTGGAGGGGAGATGGGAACAGCAGCTGACATGGATTTTTTTCCAGGAAATAAGGAAATCAATGTTCCCTTGGGAAGGGGCCCCACACAAGATTGCAGTGCAACCAACCCTTTTTGTTCCACATGAAGTGTCACTGTCCTGAGGGAAGAAATTGTCCTGTGAGTATTTACCTTCTAGACCCAAGCCCAAAAAACTTAGGTCAGAAACCTTAGAGACACTTGGCCAGGAGCCCCAGGGGTTCACTTGCTCCCTGTCAGCAGGGTGTTATCTTCCTGTCACTGAGGGAGATGCCACACCTTATTAAAAGCACAGAGGTCTTGGAGGACAGCTAATGGCTAATTTATATGGGACAAATAGCTGTTTAATTGTTCTCTAATTATGTGACAATTGAAATTCCTGCCATAGCCATGTCCTTGGGTTCCCATTTATGACCCATGTGGAATAGAGTTACAGTGCCTACAGTCGTTAAGTACACCTCGAGGTGAGGTGCAGAGCAGGCAGCACAGTTAGTCATGTAACTGTTCCTTTACACCCCAGTAATTACAAAGTGGTATTATCTATATATGACAATTTCTTCATATACCTAGTAATGGTCTTCTTTCATGAACAGACCAGCCTAGTAGGCGTTAATTATTTAGAGTGATGTATGGACATCTGTGGGCAGCTGGGGCCAGTGTTCACGCCCAACACAGAGGGGCAAAGACCCTGGAGTAAGGCAGCTGTGAGCACACATCTGACACCAGGTTTCTCAAGGTTGTTTAGACCCAGGTCTGCTGTAAGGCAGGGAGCAAGCATAGCACACAGAACCGAATCCATGGCAGTCAACTCTGCTGCTCAGGGTTGGGCCAAGGCCTCTCTGCATGTCCTGGCCCTGGGCTGCCCTCTGTCCAGTAGTCAGGTGAGATCCTATATAAATACCACCCACTTCCTTCTCTATGCTCCCCTGACTTATATGTTTCTCACTGGCAGGAATCTTGGTTGGTCCCAACATGTTCAGAAACACGAAGAATCACCCACAGTGCCAGACCAAACCAGAAGGTTGGCCAAGAACCACAACTATAAAAACAAGGCTTCTCAGGGTATATTGTGGAGGAGGACACCCGGAAGTCCAGACCAGCATCAGCAATGTTGCTTTTTCTTAGGCATTTCAATCACATTCCATTTAACAGCTCCAGAATACCTTGCCATGGAGGGCACCAAGCAATCAAGGCACCAAGTGAAGCTTCCAGAAACACAGTGCACACCCCCAGACCCCCCTGACAAATTCCAACCAGGAAGGATCAGAAAGCCACTGGTGCTCACATTAACCAGATCTCACCCTGGAAACAAGGCAGTTGAAACAAGGCCCATGAGAAAACAGAGCTCTACTGGCTCACTGTGGAGTGGGGTACTAGCCACCCCTGTCTGCAGCAGTGATGCCCTTATCTCATGAACCTGGACTCAGTCACACCTGGAAAGTCTGAGCTACCATTTAAGCTGCACTATTAGTGTCTGGGGATTAAAATCTGGAATCTTCAAGGATGGGACATCATCCAGCCTCCATATTGTACAAAAACAGCCCAGTGTCTAAGCTTCCCAGTGGCCTGATATCAGCCATCTACAGTGATCAGAGAACTGAGGGTTCAGGATCATCACAGAGCCAGTTCAAGGATCTAGCTAACAGGCAGAAGAGCTGGTGCCACTGGTCTATTTGACCTCCAGCCTTATCTCTTCACCTTACCATACAGCCCCTCTCAGACTGATGGACAAAGGGTTGTGGAGAAGTGAACACTCTTTCTCCATGTGGTAATGGACATGAAGGCACCTCTATGTAGAAATACCATCCCAATCTCCCATCATGGAGATTATCTGGAGAGAAGGTCTACTCCTTTCTAGAACGGAAGTGATGATGATGATGATGGCTATTGAAGAACAGAGTGCAATTTCTTTGCTTTGAATAAAGAAGGTGGAACACAGCTGACTATTCAGCACAGAACCTTTAGACATTGACTTGAAATAAATGGGGTGAATATGGGAATTACATTTTTAGATTGTTTCATCAATTGCTTTTAAAAATATTTTATTTATTCATTTGCAAGGAGAGAGAGACGAGGAGGAGGAAGAGGAAAAGGAGGAGGAATGACACACCGGGGCCTCTTGCCACTACATGCCACTTTGTACATCTGGCTTTATGCGGGGACTGAGGTATCAAACCTAGACCATCAGGCGTTGGCAAGCAAGCAAGTACCTTTAACCACTGAACCATCTCTCCAGCCCGTTGATTGCTTTTAGAAACTAGTTTGTTCATGCACACATTAATTTGTTCAAGGTATCCTTCTTGGCACAGGGCCAGGTGCTGGGTGAACAAGAAGAGCAAGGAGATATAGCCCTGCCATGGGGTGCTTTCTCTGGACCACAGAGGGCAGTCCAAGGACATCCCACAGCCACACCTTTGATGCTGCAGTCTGGCCTGTGAGCAGGGAAAGGCAAAAGAGTACATTCTGGGTCCTGAACTGGGGTAAGGGTAGGTAAGGAGCCAGGGAAGGTTTGCAGGAAAGCCAAACTCAGAACTGAGGGAAGGGGCATGAGCAAAGGCTCTGGGCAGGGAGGCATATCTGTTGACAGTGGGTACCTGTTGCAGTCAGGTTCGCATTGCTGGCAGAAATCACTGACCAAGAGCAGCTTTGGAGGAAAAAAGGGTTATTTTGCTTACAGACTCAAGGGGAAGCCCCATTGTGGCAGGGGAAAATGATGGCATGAGCAGAGGTTGGACATCACCCCCTGACCAACAATGGGTGGACAATAGCAACGGCACTGGAAAGGGGAAACTGGCTATAATACCCATAAGCCCACCTCCAACAATATACTGCCTCCAGGAAGCATTAATTCCCAAATCTCTATCTGCTGGGAACTTAGCAGTCAGACACCTAAGTTTATGAGGGACACCTGAATCAAACCACCAAAGTACCATAGGTTTTTGCACAGAGCTGAGTTGGGGAGGGGGACAAGACCAGGTCCCACAGACTTGAACTCAAGGCCAAGCCAATGAGGGCTCCAAGCATGTGACAGGGGATGTAAGGGTCCCAGGAAGAGTTCAGTCTACAAGCAGAAGGAGTGCCAAGGTGAGTGGGTGAGTGGAAGAAGGCACTAGAGTTATCCAAGTAAGTAGAGAAGGCAGTGTGGATTGAGGCAGCAGAGCAGAAAAGGCCCTGGAGTTGGGGGAGGCCAGGGTAGCAGGATGGGAGGACCATAATGCAAATCACAATCCCTGTGAACCCATGTAGATATGATGCCATCCATGTGACAAAGGCCTGGAGAAGACCAGCTTTGACAGACAGATATGGAGTGATTTAGTAGCCTTGGGATGGAGGAGGCATGTAAAAGAAAACAGGTGCTGTTGTTTAAAAAAAAAAAAAAAAAAGGAAATACAGTAGAAGTTAGAGTCTGTCCTTTCCCCTGCCCTGGCCATCCTGTGGATCTCAGAAGCTTGGGAATCCCAATGTGGAAATCACTTACAAGTCTAAGCTGTTTTTTTTTGTTTTTTGTTTTTTTAACCAGGCAGTGATCCTTCAAGCTTTAGAAGTGGCCCCACTGAAGAAGGGATAAAAGGAATAAACATTGTTCACCACTATTTTCTATACACACGGTTTAGAAGGACAGAGGGTTATCAGGACTGTAGCAAACACAGCTTATAAGATAAAGTATCCTCAAATCACATTTCTTGTTTAACAAGGAAGTTGAGCAGGTGAATTGTGGAGAAACAGGGGTTAGCCATGAGAATGGGTTTCAGTCATGGAAGTGGGGATCAGCTGTGGGAATGGGGATAAGCCATGGGAAAAAGGAGCAACTTCAGATTGAGAATTAGCAGAGGGAGTGGGCATCAGCCATGGCAGCAGGGGTCAGCAGCAGCAACAAGGATCAGCAGAGGGATCAGCTGTGGGAACAGCGATCAGCCATGGGAACAGGGATCAGTCATGGGAACAGAGATCCGTCATGGAAACAGGGATCAGTCATGGGAACAGAGATCCGTCATGCAAACAGGGATCAGTCATGGGAACAGAGATCAGTCATGAGAACAGGGATCAGTCATGGGAACAGAGATCAGTCATGAGAACAGGGATCCATCATGGGAACAGGGAACCATCATGGGGGCAGGGATCAGTCATGAGAACAGGGATCCGTCATGGGAGCAGGGATCAGTCATGGGAACAGGGATCAGTCATGGAAGCAGGGATCAGCCATGGGAACAGATCAGTCATGGGAGCAGGGATCAGTCATGGGAACAGGGACCAGTCATGGGAGCAGGAATCAGCCATGGGAAAAAGGCTCAGACATTTGAACATGGATCAGTCATGGGAACAGGGATCCATCATGGGAGCAGGGATCAGCCGTGGCAGCAGAGATCAGTCATGGGAACAGGAATCAGCCGTGAGAGCAGGAATCAGCTGTGAGAATGAGAATCACCCATGTATTCTTTCAGAAATCCTCATGCTCCCAAAGCCAGGAGTGAGACAAGGTCCTGCCTACAGCTGCACAGGACAAAGCTGCTGGTCTTCCAGGCTGTATGACATGGTTACCTTGCATGCCTGGGACTTCACAGTTGCTTTTGCCATGAAGGAAATAAACAATAAACCTGTCACTTCCTCTCCTGTCCTAAGGACATTGCTGTTGGCCATTTACCTGGTGCTAATCCCACAGGGGCTCCCTATCACAGAGACATGCGGCATCCAAAAGCCAGGGAGGTTCGAGGACCAGGGAGTCATCCCCACTCAGGATTCCTACACCCAGCAGAAGAAGCAAGGCTGGTACCATGCTCCTGCAATGGCTCTGCCATCAGACAGCTTGGTGACCAAAGCCAAGTTCTTCAGTGTATCTGAGGCACCATTGAAATAGTGACCTCTCACCTTCTAGCCATGAAGGAGGAGAGATGGTTCTAGACTAAGCAGGCTGTAATACATGAAAAGTTCACTCCTCCCCTCACCTGTCAGAGCCCTTATTTACAAAAAGAGACCCAAAGCCAGGTAGTCCCTTTCCATCATGAAGACACAGGGAGAGGTGGCATTTGAAAGCCTAGAAGGGCTGTCCTAGACCCTAGCCACACTGGCACTGGATTTTAGATTTGCAGAACAGCAAGAGATCAATGGTGTTGAAGTCACCCAGTCCTTGGCACTCTGTGCTAGCAGTTGGAGCTGATGTACACAGGGGTCATTCTGCCTCTCCCTGATGCCAGTGCCCCATAGCCTTGAGTATACACAGGTAGGTATGTGGGTGGATGGGGCCCACTCATGTGTCCTAAGACCATGGTAAGTGTCAGCTGACACTATAAGGAAAGAAAGGTTTGGGCCCCAGAAATATGCAAGACAAAATCCCACATACTCCCCAGCTCTCACTAGCCCGGGACCTCAGCTAGTCACTATTCTTTATGAGCCTGGCAATGTCTCAGCAATGCTGTTGTGGCCTTGGGTGGCTGTCACTCCTAGGTTCTCCCCTTTCACCCTGAAGTCCTGTTATGCAGACACATAGGCAGAGTCACCTAGCTGAGCCCCTTAGCTTGCAGTAGACCCCCAAGGGGCATCCCAAGGGCATTGCAAAAAGTACTGGGGTTCCCTGTGACATGAGTGCACCTGAAGACCCAAGGTTCTTTAACATTTCAGCTTCATCTTGACCATAGCCACTTTGAGCTATTAGGTTGTGCACATCTTCAGAGGTGAGAGAAATGAGTCTTATTGCCACCTTTGATCAGTTCCAGAGGTCTGGGAGAGCTGTGTCCCGAGGAACCAGGGTTCTCTCCATCCCTCCCTCTTTGTCTAACAGTAATCCATTGCCTTTTAGAAGGAAAGAATCTTCCATATATCAGGCTGGTGTTCCAAGGTGTTTGGTCTATTTTTGAGACAAAAGCCTTGGACACTAACAGGCTCTGTTGAGCCATTTTCCTCCAGGATTAGAGAGGTGTGTAGTTATGAAGGAGACACAGAGCCTTGATGACCAGCAGGGAAGACCACTGAGCCCACTCCAGGGTCAAGCACTCTACGGAGTCCCAATCTCTAGCTTCTCTCCCCACGAGGCAGTCCCCAGACCCCTGCAAGGAAAAGAGACTTAGAAGCCCTGTGCCTTCCTAAGAGGTGAGGTGCTCAGGGTCCATGACAGCCCTGAGCCCCCTCCCCTGTTGCAGGGGATCAGCACCCAGGCCCCTCTGCTTCCTCTTTTTTTTTTTAATTAAGTTAAAACTTTCTATGGAAACATCATGTGTTGGTACCATCATTCCCTTCCTGCCCCCACTCCACTGAGGGCCCTCTTAGTAGAATTACTGGTATTCACCATGGGCTGTGGGTTATGAGTTGTGAGAACAGCAGTCAGTCATTGTGGGGTAGAAATACCTCTGGACATTCCTTCCCACCCTGTGGCTCCATAGTCTTGGTCGCCATACGGTTCTGACTTGGTTCACAAGTTCCAGATATGGTTTCCATTCCACTAAGTAGATCTCTTAGCCAATAAGAAAGCCATTGGTTACCTACCTATGGTGGGTGCCACTATTGCACAGGTGTGTATGCCTTATCAGGATGGTAGCTTACATATAGCAGGGCCCTGCTTGCTCACAGCATTGTTGGCTGTTTTTGCCCAGCATTTTTATGTTGTGGTTTTCATCACTATATGAGCTAACCATATGGGAGCTGACTTCCTTCCAGATTCAGCCAGATCTCTCAATATTCTGCATTGGCAGCATGTATTGTCTTCAGCTATAGGGTTTTACCTTTCCCTTCAGGTGGGTAATCAAGTTCTGCTTCCTCTTTAGTCCTAAGGCAGCCTAGAAAACTCAATACCAAATGGGGAAAGAGGCAGAAGAGGCCCATCCCAGGCTGAAGTCTCCAGACAGCCCACCAAGAAATCATGACCAGAGGCAAACAGATGCCCTAGGCATCTCATGTCCCAGCCCAGGGACTTTGTGCTCCCCAAGGGCTCCTCATCCTTTCATCCCAGGGAGTAGCACCCCACTTAGAAGAACACATCACCTCATGAAGAAGTCCTGTCTTTGCCCACCCAGGGTCAGATATAGCACCTCTCAGTTGGCTGCCACTTCAGGGGGTCAGGGGCACTGCATATGGTTATGGGACAGATTCTGATGGATGGATTGACTGACTGATTGAATGAATGAGTGAATGATGGCGGAAGGGAGATATGGATAGACAGACAGATGGATGGACAAGTGGGTGGACAGATGGATGAAGGATGCCTCTCCCTGCCTCTCACTGGACTATCTATGGTGAGGCACTGGGAACCCCCTCCTCCCTGTCTTTTCCTGACCATGTTGTCATAAAGAGAGTTATCTAGTCTCTTCACAAATGTGACAGTCATAGGCCCATGGGATGAGGAGTGACACTAGGCCATGCTCAGGCCTGAGGCGCAGCGTTCTATTGCTAAGCCAGATGAGGCATGTGGGAGAGGAAGGGGCAGTGCCCCACATGCAGGAACACCATTCTAGCTGGCTACCTTCGGCCACCACCCAGCCCTGTGAGCCCTGGTCTTTCTGCTACAGAACTGGGCACAGCAGAGCTCATTGTTCTAGGACTACTCAAGAGGCCCAGCTGTGCCTGCATCTGGAGCTGCCATGACCAAGCATCACAACCACAGAAATATCTTCTCTCACAGTCTGAGACTGGACCTCTGGAGTCAGGCTGTCGACAGTACCAAGTTCTTTCTAGAACTTGGGGAGAACCTGTACTTTGCTTTGCTTGGTGCTCCTGGACTTGATGATCCTTGATGCTTCTGAGCTTGGTGACCTTTATTAATCCTGGGCTTGGTGATCCTTGGTACTCATAGGCTTGGTGATCCTTGCTGCTCCTGGGCTTGTAGCTTGATCCCTCTGGTCTCTGTCTTGGTCATTGAAGGTCTCCTCCCCCTGCATGTCCCACATCCCATTCTCTTTGAACCTGTGGGTCTCCTTATTTAGTCCCACTTTTTAAAATTTTTATTTTTTTATTTACTTGAGAGAAAGAGAAAGAGAGAGAGAGAGAGAGAGAGAGTAGGGGGAGAGGAAGAGAGAGAGCGAGAGAGAGGAAGAGAATAGGCATGCCAGGGCACCCAGCCACTGCAAACAAACTCCAGACACATGGGCCACCTTGTGCATCTGGCCTACGTAGATTCTGGGAATTGAATCTGAGTCCTTTGGCTTTGCAGGCAAACACCTTAACTGCTAAGCCATTTCTCTAGCCCCTTTCTTTCTTTTTTAAAATTTTATTTTATTATTCATTTTATTCCCGCTTTTTATAAGAACACCAGCCATGCTAGGCATGGCCTCATCTCACCTAGACAAGAGCCACAAAGATCCCATTTCAAAGACTACCACATTCACAGTTACCAGGCAACAGAACTGTTGCAGTCAGGTTCTCATTGCTGACAGAAAACACCTAATCAAGAGCAGCTTGTTAGAAAAAGAGTTTATTTTGGCTTACAGACTCGAGGGGAAACTCCATGATGGCATGAGAAAACAATAGCATGAGCAGACAGAGGACATCACCTCCTGGACAACATCAGATGGACAATAGCAACAGGAGAGTGTGCCAAACACTGGAAAGGGGAAACTGGCTATAATACCCATAAGCCCACCCCCAACAATACACTGCGTCCAGGAGGCATTCTCAAATACCCATCATATGGAAACCTAGCATTCAGAACATCTAAGTTTAGGGGGGACACCTGAATCAAATCACCACATTCTGCCCCTGGCCCCCATAAACTGATAACCATCCATGATATAAAACACAATGCATTCAGTCCAATTTTAGAAGTCCCCATAGTTTTTTATCAATCCCAATGATGTTCAAACATCCCCATAATCCAAGGTCTTTTAAGTAAACCGCAATACCAAACAAACAAACAAGCAAGCAAACAAAAAACCATAATGGCACAGAATAAACATTCACACTGCAAAAGATAGCCTTGGGCATTGCAAAGAAATACTCAACCAATACAAGATTTAAAACAACCAGGGAAAACATCAAACTCTGTAGCTCCAAGTCTAACAACTCTAGTCAGTGACAAATCTCCAAGTCCGATAATTCTAACCAGCAACAAGTCTCTGGAGTTCTAATTCCATCCCTCCAGCTAGGCTACTCACAGTCCTGAAAAACTTTACCTGGGGCCAGCAGCTCTCCTTAGCAGCCGTCTCATGGTCCCAGCATTTCTACTGTAATCCACAGTTCATCCTCATGGCCCCATGGAGTCTCCATGCAGGCATCCAGCAAACTTGCTACACACTGCCCATGGCAATTTTCAAAACACAACACCATGTTGCAAATTCAATGACCCTCTCTTTCCTGCATTTCTTATACTCCATAATACCAGGTAGGATGCCAATTTGTTAATCCAGCGGGGGGGGGGGTGGGGAATAAAGCAGACTTTAAAGAAGAGGACACTCCTTGAGCATTCAGGCCCCTTCAAAAGAGTCTACATTCTTCTTGTTGGCCCAGTGCAGGTCAGCTGGCCCAATTCAAAAATTGTAATCTCTCATAATTGCAGCTGAATAGGCAGAAGCTTCATCCCAAAGATTTTAATTTTTTCTGTGCTATATCCTTCTGCTCACACCAGTCCATTTCTATGCAAAGCAACACTGCACAACTTCTCAGGACACAGGCATAACAGCAAGCCTGTCACACAAACTGCTTCTAGCCCAGTCCAGGCAAAGCTCTTTCTCACCCTCAGAAGCCAAATATCATAGTCCTTAGTTCTTACTGCATTAAGGTCTTTCAACTCTGACTAGAATAGTCCATCCAGCTGCACTTACAGCACTGCAAGGCATCTCTTAAGCCAAGATTTCAAATTTATCCACATTACTCTTGAAAATCAGCTCCAAAAATCCAAAAGCCACACAATCAGGTTTTAAGTAGCAGTGACCCCACTTTCAGTACCAACTTTACTGTTGCAGTCAGGTTCACATTGCTAGCAGAAAACAACACCTGACCAAGAGCAGCTTGTGGGAAAAGTGTTTATTTTGGCTTATAGACTCGAGGGAAAGTTCCATGATGGCAGGGAAAAACAATGACATGACCAGAAGCCATCACCTCCTGGGCAACATCAGATGGACAACAGCCCCCAACAATGCACTGCCTCCAGGAGGCATTAATGCCCAAATCTCCATCGGCTGGAAACTTAGCATTCAGAACACCTAAGTTTATAGGGGGACACCTGAACCAAACCACCACAAGAACACAGAATCTGAACTCTGAGCTGTCCCTGTAGTAGGTTCTGACTTCATTGCTCAGGCACAAGGGCACAGCAGACATCAGAGAGGTCCAGCTGCCTTGCAACAAGCACAGGGCTCACCATGTGGCCCTGGATGTTCTCCACACCTACCCATGAGAACTCACTGCGTTCCTTAGTGATGCCTCTATGCAGGAGCCTGGGGACCCCTTCTCAACAGCTTGCTGAGGAGCATCATTGAGAATAACCTGATTTGCAAATGTGTGGTAAGACAATGGCTGCAGGTGATCCCAGGCACTCATACAGCCAGCAGGACCGGCCTGCCTCTGACCTCAGAGAATGGAAATCTCACCCTTCATGCCCACCCTCCTCAGTCAGTGGAGCACACACCATGAGGGTGTGTCACAGCCCTCCAAGTGGTCATGCCAATGACAGTCCAGTGTCCTTGCATACAACAATGCATGGTGAGTATGACATGCATGAAAGGCTCATGCAAGCATACTGTAGGAGGATCTACTCCCTACACCAAGGCCCCTGAAATGTCAGGTGCCTATTCTGCCACAGCCCAGATCAGGCATGGCATCCTTTATTGCTACCTGAAGTTAACTGTGGATCTCAGATCATTTCCCCTCCATGGAGAGCTAGTGTTCCTTCTGGAGGTGGTAGAACATCCAGATGGCTGGTTTTAGGGGTTTAATTCAGGGTCACTTGAATAAGACTAGGAAAACTACTACATAGTAGGCAGCCAGTTCCTTCAGAGTGGCACACTGACTGGGGCTCTCAGAGCAGCGTGTATGTATGTGTGTGTGTGTGTTAGGGGAGGGGGTCCATTAACTCCCATCACTGTTCAGAGAGTTGACAATTTCAGCCAACAGCAGCCAGACACTGTAGTATAAAGTCGTGCATCATTTTATTTAATCCTCAATAGACCCAAGAAGGCAGATAATGTTATGATCTATATCTGATATCCAAAAAGGGTATTGGAATGGAGGTTAAAGGCCAGGAAAGGGAGAACCTGGGATTCAAGTCCCCCACAAAGCCTGTTCTCTTCCATGCCTCAGCCCTTTCAGAAGCACACCTCTCCTCAGATGCTAGGAGATGCTGACCCAGGACAGCAAGGTGCTAATCAGAACCTTGGGAGGATATACCCACAAATCAGTACACAACAAGGCAACACGTGCATTTAAATAAGGAAGGGCAGGCCCAGCTGCTTGGAACATTAACCCACAGAGTCATGGAGTCAGATGTAATCTGGCTTCCCAAATTCTCCACACAGCTGAGGATGGCCACACACCAGGCTGCTGTACTCCAGCTAAACTGGAGGAGCCCTGTCCTATTTGTCTTCCCAGCACAGAACCTGAACTGATCCTGGCACCGTGCACTACTCTAGCCCCACAAGGAGAGAAGAGACCTTGGGTAGAAACAAGGGACCCGTGAGCCTGGCAGGGAAAGAGGTCCATGCTGGGGTAAGGCAGGTAGCCCAAGGCCAGGGCTCAGCATTGGGAATCAGCTTTAAGGCTAGGAGACAGCATGTAGTAGAGAAGAAATAAAGAGGCTGAGGAGAGAAGAGCTAGCCCAAAGGCAGCAGGCTCACCCACACATGTGCTCTATAAACACTGTTCAGTGTCACAGAGGGCAGCAGTGTGGTGAGGCTCATGGGGCTGAGGCAACCTTGACTCCACCACTTACTTGCTGTGTGGCTTCTAGGGAGCTACTTGACCCATCTGGGCCACTGCCTTTTCCCTCTAAGAGTTCAGGAGTCCCCACCCTGAGGTTTGTGGGGATAGGAGATGTGCACAAGAGGCTCTTCACAGCAGTTTGATTGTTTATGGGGGCCTATGGGACACGCACCTTTCCACCCATCGTAGGCACCACTGTGGACTGCAGGGGTTGGCTCTTGGGGACACTAGCAGCTTCTCAGAGGAGATAAACTGTGGTTTGATCCACTTGTTGCCCAGAGTTCATGGCTGGCAGGAGGGCAGTAGGGGAATGAGTGGGGTGAGTGAGGAATGACTGATGGTGCTCTGACCCTGCGTCATCCCAGAGGGTCTCAGTGAGGAGGCCAGGCTCCTGGGACTCAGCATTCTCCCAGACCATCAGTTTTGAGTGGAAGGAGGCAACTAGGGTTACTGGACCCCTGAAAGTAAGAAACAGGACTATCTTTGGGCCTATCCTTGCAGTCTGCACTTGCTAGAGATCAAAGGATGATCTGACTTCTTATCTCTCACCTACATCTGTTTTTCCACAGACAACCTGGGCCCCTCCTGGGAGCAAGGTCTCTCATAGGATTTAAATCTAATCCCAACATTGTCATTGGTCAAGCTTAGACCTCAGAACTTGGCATCATGGTTGGCCTCTTCCTGAGACAGCCCCTAACCCAGACCAATCACCTGTCCTTCACCTGAGCCGGAAGGTAGGACCCACCACCATAAGGTTATAAATGTTTGCAAGGAAAGAACAAGGTCTCCAAGCTGCCTGACCACTTGGGAACCTCCAGGTGCTGGTAAGTTTCCCATGAGCCGAGGGGAGAGCCCCTAGCCCTTACTTTCCACATGGGCTCTTTCTCCACAAGGCAGGAGCTCTTTGAACTCTCTTTTCTGTCTTTCCCATGGTTTTTCCAGTCCCACCACGTGGGCTCTCAAGCTATGTGGGTGTATTCATTCTCCTTTCCTTGATTCTGTACTTCCCTCAATAAATATAATAATTTAATTATTACCCTTCTCAGTCTTATTTTATTTAATTCCTTGCTTGTAAGTAGACACAAACTTTCCTGAACTCCTAGCATTCTGTTACAGTTCAACAGAGATTTTTTTTTTTGGTGATAATATCTGTGTGTGTATGAGATTTTAGTATTCAATTCAACATCAATACAATGGTGTCAGATGAATACTCACATGAATTTTTAATAGAAAACACGGTACTTGAAAGAAGTTTCCTGCTAAGAGTCCTTCCAGGCTAGGACTTCATACTTCTCCATGCCCTAGCACTCTTGGGGCCTGTGTAGAGGTGCTTGTGCCACCCAAGCTAGTGTAGGAACTATAGCATCTGGGCAGGGAATGTCAGGGGGCTGAGGCCCTGAGTCATGCCCTGATAGTGGCAATTGTGGAACACCTTGCCCCAAAGAACCAAGGCAGAAGGTTTTAATAATACTACAGGCAAAGCAAAAATAAAAGGGAGTTTATTCAGGAAGTCAGCTTGTGCAATGGTCCCCTAAGAAACTATAAAGAGCTGCTCAGCCTATAATTGTTGCTAAATATGTCTCTAATAGGATTCCCCTATCCCATCAAAGTTATCTATTACCCAATACAAAGAGGACCCAGTACCACAGGCTCTACAGATGCTTCTGCAGGAAAAGGCCCCTCCACCCCAGCTCACAAGTCACGGGGGTGAGGGATATTCACTTTGGTGGCTTTTCTTAGTCCTCTCCCAAACATGCAACATGCGCTCCAGGTTCTTAGGCCCCCTCTGACCCTCAAAGGTTCTAGAAGGTTCTAACTGTTCATCTAGCTCCCTAGTCCCAGCAAAGAACTGTGCCAGAATAGGTCTTTAGCCTGTGTCTGGCCTAGACAAAAGGCTCTGTATCCAGCACCAGGCTTCATCCTGGCACATTGAAACACCTCTGCCCAGATCTGTTAGTGGACGGTGTGGGTGGCGAGAGGCAGCTTGGAGAGACAGCTTCCTCCTGCAGAAGAGCTGGCCGAGGCGTAGATGGAGCCAAGTTGGGATTCTACCCAACTGGTCATTCCCCAGTGGTGTCCCTGTCCACAAGGGTCTCCTGGATGCTAGAACTAGAAGAAGCTTTGCACAGCCTTCAGCTCACCACCTTACTTACACATGGGGAAACTAAGGCCAATTGGAACCCGGATCACACAGGCCAGCAGCCATAAGACTGAGCCTGGAGTATGGGAAAGAGCTGTGGTCTTCCAGTCTCCAGCAGCATGGGCTGGGCTGGGCTGGACATGCATGGACATTGGAAGCCAGTGACACTGGATTGTGTCAAGGAATGCCCAAGGTTGCCCAGTGAGGCTGAAGGGATTCAAATCACTTCTCACTGGTCTTGCCAGTCATATCTGTTTTTGAAACGGCAGATGCCTCATTCCCTGTCCCAATGTGGTCTGTGAAGGATGCTTTGCAGAGCTCCCCTAGTGGGAATCCCACCCTCCAGCCTGTAGAGAAGCCCTCCTCAATCTAGAACTCTTTCTGCTGGGCCCCCACACTGTATGCACATCACCCCATTATCCCCTGCCCCCCCCCCCGGTACCCAGTCTGCAGGCTGAGGCTAAGAGGAGCAAGGGCCCACCCCCAATCTACAGCCACTTCTGTCTAGCCTTTCAGGGAAACCTTCCCAGCCTCTGAGACTCTCTGGATCCTGTTAGTGCCTTAGTTGCCTCACCCTCCTCTTTCCACACATGTAAGAGGACTGCAGCCCCTGGAGCCACCTCACCATCCTGAGGACCCAGCAGCTGGTGAGCAAAGGGCTGGGTGTCCTCATGCAGGCCTGCCTGCATGGCCAGGAGAGCAGCCCTGGGTAGGCCACCAGGACTGTGTCGGCTGTACGGGTGTGATCTGAGGTATACTCCAAGTGAGGGCAGGATGGCCTTGGCCCTGTGTGATGGAGTCAAGAGCTCAGCACAAGTCCCCAGAGGTTGCTTCTGCCTCATACACAATCATAGAGGCAGCAGGAAGGATGGTTGCTACAGGCCAGGTGCTCCTAGCAGGTATTCAGGGCTCCTGCTGAGTGGAGGCCTACTCTGAGCACACATGAAGTCTTCCACCCTCCGCTTCAGACTCAGGTGAAGCTGGGTTCCGAGCCAGGCCTCCCTCATCTGCTGTGTGACTGGGTGCTCTCACCTCCCCCTCTTGATTTTCTGCCCTGGAAGGTAGAGTAACAAATGATGCTTCTTCCTTGGGCCACTGTGGCTAGTGAAATCACCTGTGTGAAGCACCAAGGTGGAGTGTGGGAAGCAGCAGCCTCTTCGTCCCCTGCCTTCCAGAGACCCAAGGCAAGGGTTCCCTTGTCCCCTGCTGCAGAGCCCCTCCCACCCATGCTTTCCCACTCTGTCCACCCAGAAGCTTTCACAGCAATGAAGTCCAGGAAGGCAAAACAAGGTGATCTGCTTTAGTAAGCAAGAGGATGGCCCTTTAAAAATGTAGCTGAGGGTTAGGTAGATAGCTTAGTAAGTCAAGTGCTGCCTCATAAACACAAAAACCTGAGTTCAATCCCCAGAACCCACATTAAAAAGAGCCATGTATGGGCCTGGAGAGAGAGGGCTCAGAAGTTGAGACGCTTGCCTGCAAAGCCTAAGAATCTGGGTTCTATTCCCCAGTACCCACATAAAGCTAGATATACAAGGTGGCACATGTATCTGGAGTTTGTTTTCAGTGGATAGAGGCCCTGGTACACCCATTCTTTTTCTACTCCCCCCCTTCCAATAGCTAAATGCTGAGTATGGTGGAGTACAGCTGTAATCCCAGCACGAGTGAGGCAGAGACAGGCAGATCCCTGTGGCTTGTTGGCCAGCCAGTCCAGCCTACTTGGTAAGTTCCAGGTCAGTCTTGAAAAAGTTGGACAGGAATAACACCTGGGGTTGACCTCTGGTCCCCACATGCAAATACATATACCTGCATACCCCCCATACACACAATGCAACTGAAGTTTCCAAACAGCCCAGTGAGTGACTTTGCAGGCCCCACCTCCCATTCTACTGATCTGCTGTGGGACCCCCAGTCTCTGCAGAACCTATTCAGTTCAGGCCGCACTGGCCCTTCAGAGCCCCTATAAACCTGCCACCTCTGTGGCCACCAGAACACAGTGCCCATGGCAGTACCACCATCCAGTGTCTACACATCCTTTCTGGGATGCTCAAACATAGGCCCATCAGCTCTAACACTGTCTGCGCCTTTTGGGGTCAGCCTTGGCAGAGGCACTTGTTTCCTCTCCCTTTGCCTGGCATTTGAAAACCCTAAAGAAGAGCCACACCTGAGTGATTAAGAGGTTAGATTCTGATTCTTTAGACCCTTCTTCAGACTTACAGAGCCCAGAATGTCCAGGGGCCTCAGTGAGTACCAGAAACTTCACACTGCTCTAACAGCATGTAAATTACTAGGCTTGACTTGCCAAAAAGTTATATGTTGTTAATAACTAGCTCCAGGGGGCCAAGGTTGATGGCAGTGTCTGGCCACAGTGGTGAGTGCAGGTGGGGGTCCATGGCCTGGATGGAGCAGACATCACTCAACATGGACATCTCACACACTCAGGGACACTGTACCAAAACAGGAATCAGGTAGCCCTGGGGAGCCAGGCCCCAAGGGTCAGCTTCTCTGGGCCAACACGTACCTTTCTCTTGTTGGTCGGGCAGATGTAGAAATTGTCGATGACAGTAGTGACGCCAGGCTGGAGGGTGAGTTTGGTGTAGGATGTTCCAAAATCCGAAGACCTAGGAGAACAGGAGGACAGCTGTGAGCATGGCCTACCCAGTGTAGCCTGTCTGGAGCCCATGCTCTGTCCGGCACTGGATACATGCCTGCACTGGCAGAGTGGACAAGATTTCTAAATGTCATCCTCTCCATCTTCCCAGGAGCAGCAGTCTAAAGCCCAGGTCTAGAGCAAGGCTTAGAAATCAAGTCTTCTGGGGCTGGGGAAATGGCTCAGTGGGTAAACTACTTGTCACATAAGCACGGGGACCTGGGTTCAAATTCCCGGAACTCACATAAAATACCAAGCACAGTAGTGCAGGCCTGTAATCCCAGCACTGGGGAAGTGGAGGCAGGAGGATCCATAGGGTTTACCAGCTAGCTAGTGTAACTGAACTGGTGAGCTCCAGATTCAGTGAAAGACCTTGTCTCATCTCCTCCAGGATACTGAGACTTCTAGATCCTTCCATCTCTCTGATGCTTACCAAACCCTAACAGACTATGCCACTATATTTAACAGATGAGTGAAAGGAAGCCTAAAGGGGACAGTATCCTGACTGAATCCACCCAGCTGATAAAACAGCCAGTAAAGGATTCAAACACCACCCCATCTGATGCTAAGCCACATTTTGCTTGGTCCTCAACACAGCCACCAACTATGCTGACACCGCACAGCACTCATCCATTCACCCCTTCCCTCTCCAGATCCTCAGGTCCTCCAGGAGCACATAAATCCAGGGGACCTCCCACCTTAAGCACAGGGCCACAGCAGGCAGGGGCATGCTTAGCACCTGTCTGGAAATTAGTCCCAATTTCTAGGCTGTCAAAGCAGAAGCCTGGCAAACTCATGGTGGGACAGCAGGCCCGTAACTTCATACCACCTGAGCAAGTCCTTTCCAAACCCTCTCCTCATCCATAACATGGGGAGATGTAGGTAAGAAGTGTTTATTGCTCTGAGCACCGAACCCCCCAAGCCAATAAGG
The DNA here is from genome assembly GCA_036346955.1 of Dipus sagitta. Lineage (NCBI taxonomy): Eukaryota > Metazoa > Chordata > Mammalia > Rodentia > Dipodidae > Dipus > Dipus sagitta. The sequence goes on along the minus strand of CM070781.1, from coordinate 1,186,258 downwards.
AGAGAAGCCAGCCAGGGACATGCCAGGCTTAGGTTGGGAGCCAGTGATACATCAGGTTATGGAATTGATTAATTCTACATTGACGCTTAAGCTTCCATTCACCTCAAACCATGGCCTCTGACGATAACCCACTATAATGTGTGGGACTGCAAACTCCGCCGGCGCACTGGGGAGTGAGGCTGGACAAGGCTGGACGCAGTTGGTGCTTCTGCCTCAGGCCTTAGTCTTCCATGGCCTGGGCTTGAACCCCACCTGTGATGCCGTATGCCTCCTGTACTTGCTGCGTGGCAGCAGCAGCCCCTTCCCCTCTCTGGGCCCACAGTGGCACCAGAAGAGGCAAGTTTCTTGCCCTTGCCCCTGCTACCCGGGGGACCAAGGGAGTAAACACCCCAACTCCCAGGAACATTCAACCCCCTTCCACAGTGTGGCCTCACTGTTCTCCATCACTAGAATGCCCCCAAGTCCTCAAGTGAAAACAGGCTCCAAGAAGACTTGCCAGGCTATGCTATTGCCAGGCTTGTCAGCCACTTGGTCACACACACTCCTAAGCTTATGTCCTCCATAGGACTCAGGGTCACAGGGTCTCTTCAGGACCAGAACAAGGATCAGCCCACTCCCTTGCCCTCTGACCCCTCAGGACCGCCCCGCAGGAACAGCCCTTCTCAGGGTCGCCAGGGGCTGGGGGCCCATCTGGATCTGGCTGCTTCAGGCTTCCCCTGGTGGACGGGCAGGAGAGAACAAAGACACACCCTGTAGTATAATCAGGGCACATTTGCTCTACAAACCATGAAGAATTGATTTTCTTTGGGAAGGTGGGAGTAAGAGGCACATTAGCAGAGGATCGATTTGGAGACCTGGGACAGTCCAGAGCCTGGAAAACTAATGGCTGTTTATGAGCTGATGCGCACAGCCTGAGCAGCTGAACTTGCTCTGAGCCAGGCATTGTCTCCCCCAACTCTCTCCAAGACCCCCTATGGATCCTACCCTTTATAGTCCATCCTACCCTTCCCCACAGCCCACCACCTCACCCCAGAATCCAGCTGGCCTCCTCCCTACCCAAGAGGAGCTTCCTGAAGCCACACATTCAGGTGTGGATCAGTCACAGTGAGCAAAAACACAAAGGTCCTATGGTCCAGGACACATGTCAGTGGGTGAAGGGAGGTGAGTGGACGCTAATTAAGCATCAGAAATGTCGGCTGCACACAGGCTGGAATGAGAACAAGGGACAGAGGGGCAGTGAGATAATTGTCTCACAGAGACAGTGACCCTCAGACAAAGTGATGGGTGAGCAGAGCCTTGAGGGAGGAAGGGAGGGGCTACACTTGCTGGGGAAGGCACCCATCCTGGGTTGAGCAGTGTACCCAGAACATATCACCCAGAATATGACTGTAGCCTTATATGAAAACAAGACTCACACATGTCAACAGGCTGAGATGAGGCCACACTGGGCCACAGTGTCCCAGAATAGGGATATTGAGACAACAGGTGACACACCGAGGAGAACCATGTGAAAAGGCAGGCAGACACTGGAAGGCTGCAAGCCCCAGGGGCTAGAACAGGAAGAAACAGGTTCTCCATCTTCCCCAACAGGAGCTTACACCATGATGCTGTGATCTCAGGTTTTGGCTTCCAGAGCTGTGGAGCGTCAGCTTCAGTTAATTAAACCCCCATGCAGGATTCCAGAGAGAGAGCGAGGAACAGAGACAGAAACACACAGAACAGAGAGGAAGGGGAAAACAGAGACAAAGAGGGTCTAAGAAAGACACAGATAGAGGAAAAGAGAAAAAGGGTGAGCTAAAGCTAGGCAGACAAGGAGAAAGCGTAAGGAGGCATTGGAGTGGGGCAGCGACAGCAGCTGTATATCCAGTGGGTCTCAAGAGATGCCAAGGAAGATGTCAAGCAGGGGTCATCCTCAACCCCCAGCTGCTCCTCACCCCATCTAACCCAACCCCATCTTCTGACTCCTCCTAACCCTACACATTCTGCCCAGCATCTCTCCTCCTCAGGCTAGACCCTTCCTGTACACATGAGTCCTCCTGGGCAGGCTGGCACTCCTCTCAGTGGGGGAGCAATGCTGTCCTGGCAGCTTGCTTCCAGAAGGAGGGTGTGCAAGTGTCCTGTGGCTGCTAGAACAAGATCCCAGAGCACAACACTTAAAACATGATGCGTTTATCATCATACAGTGTGGGCAAGTTTGAAGTGGGGCTTCTTGGGCTAGAGCCAAGGTGTTGGCATTTTAGGGATGCTGGGGCACAGTTTATTCTGCCTGCCCTACTTTCTAGAGACCCCTTGCTACTTTTAGTCCTGCTTCCTATCTTTGTGATGGTGACTATTGTCAACTTGACAGGATGGAGACAGGGTCACTTGGAAGACATGCCTCCAAGCATGCCTGTGAGGAAGTCCTGAGATTAGGTGAACTGAGGTGGGAAAATCTACCGAATGTAGGTAGTGCCATCCCATGGGCTAGGTTCTGGATGGAATAAAAAGGAGAAAGCAAGCTGAGCACTAGCATTCATCACTCTGCTTTCTTGCCTGGGGACCCAAGGTGACCAACTGCCTCCTGCTGCCATGTCTTCCCTATCATGAAGGACTATAAACTCAAATTGTGATCTAAAATAGAGCCAGCCACACTTCCTCCCTCCCTTTCTCCTTTCCTTCCTTCCTTAAGTAGCTTTCGTTAAGTGTTTTGTCACAACAATGAGAAAAGCCACCAATACAGTCTTCAAAGCCTGCACTCAGCATCTATTCTAACCTCACCCTGCCCTCATGAAGCCACTCTGGCTCCTGATGGTTGCCCAGGGTATATGCAGACAGTTCAGGGGAGTCTCCCCAGCAATTCTCAATCCCATATGCCTCCCTACCAGGTAAGAAACCTTTGCACAGGCTCCTGGTTTGGGATGTGAATGTCACTGACTGGTATTATCCTGCCGCCCAAAAATGAGTGTTTGATCCAGGTCTTGAAGGGGTTAGCAAGGCCAACAAATCTCTTTATTGAGGTTCTCAGAAATTCAGCAGGTAACTCCTGGACCCAAGGAGTCTGTCTGGAGATCATAAAACTGCCCCGTTATCTCAAAAGAGAGCAGCCTGTTGACTTGTGACCCTGGGAGAGCTGGATACCTGGGTGGTCATCTTGATAGAAAAAAGTTTGCTTCCACCACCCCTCACCACCCCCCTTCCTCTTTCTGCTAGCACGTCCCAACCTTTAGATAAAAGCCCTCTGAAAAAAGCCACGGGGGCTCCTTTCATTCCCAGAGTCCTAGGACTGCTGAAAGGTGAGGTGTCCCTCTGTGACCTTGGAAGAAAATGCTGCTTCCTGCTGGAGATGTCTTCCTGCTTCTTCCTTTCAAACTCGCCTCTAATTTCCTTACAGGTCTGACATATGTGTAGGGGAGCAGTGTAAAGAGGCTAATGGGTGGGTGTGGGTTCTGAAGGACAGCATGGCAGGAAGTTAAAGGGGGGAGGGCAGGGACTGACTCCAGCATCACAGAGAGAGCTGGATAAGCTCCTCAATACAGCAACCACTGGAGGCCAACCAGTACTTTAGCTAGACTGGACAGATGGCTTAGCAGCTAAGACCCTTGTCTGCAAAGCCATGTTCAACTCTCCAGATCCCACATAAGCCAGACACACAAGGTGATGCAGGCACACAAAGTTACACCTGCGCACAAGATAGCACACACACGTCTGGAGTTTGATTGCAGTAGCTGGAGGCCCTGGCATGCCAATTCTCTCTCTCTCAGTTCTCTCTCTCTCTCACAAACACACACACACATAAAAAACACAATAATTCCAAAGGTTCAGTGTGAAAAACAGAATGCAAGATATTTCATTATGATGTTTATTATATAGATCACATATTGGTATATTAATACTCTGTATATATTTAAAAAAATTTTTTTTGTTCATTTTTATTTATTTATTTGAGAGTAACAGAGAGAGGAAGAAGCAGATAGAGAGAGAGAGAGAGAGAGAGGATGGGCACGCCAGGGCTTCCAGCCACTGCAAACAAACTCCAGATGCATGCGCCCCCTTGTGCATCTGGCTAACATGGGTCCTGGAGAATTGAGCCTCGAACCGGGGTCCTTAGGCTTCACAGGTAAGCGCTTAACCGCTAAGCCATCTCTCCAGCCCCAATACTCTGTATATATTGAGTTAATTAAAGTCATTACTAAAATTAATTACACCTGCTCCTCTTTTTAATTAATAGACTTTATTTTATTGAAGTTTTGGGATCACAGCAGAACTGAACAGTAAGTGTAGGGCTCTCACTCAACCTACTCTCTGCCAACCTTTCCTCAAAAGGGGCATGTTGGTTACAAGGCTGAACTGGTACACCACATGTCATTGCCAACAGAGCCCATGGTTACATGAGGGCCCTCTCACCAGATGGATCTATCATGACAGGCACCTATCACTGGGGTATAGTACAAAATCATGTCCCTTCACTGCCCTAAACATCCTCTCATCTCTATCTGCTCCTCCTCCTCTCCCCAAGCCCCAGGAAGCATGATCTTCTTATCACCATTTATAGTTTTGCCTCTTCTAGAATGCCCCATCCATGGCTGGAGTCCCATAGTAAAGGTCTTTTCCCTCTATATCTGCCGTTTTTCTTTCTTTGTCATGTGAGCACTAGATCATTTCTGATGGCACATGAGGCTGACATCCTACTCCTGGAAGACACTTGGGTCAGAAGGTCAGGTTTGGGACACACGCAAAGCTGGGAGCACATCTGTAGGTGTGTGTGGATCTGCAATTAGACACCTGTGGTGCCTGACTCTCATGTGCAGCTCCCAGTTTTCACTGTAGAAAAAGAGATTGGGTATAAAGTGGATGGCCCAGCAGGTCGGAGCCCCGCTCCCCCCCCCCCACCGGCCAGGAAGCACTGGATGCTGGTGGAAAGATGTGGGCCACAAGAAATCCCAGGACCTGTGAAGGGGTGGGGAGCTTGCTCAGGTACAATGTAGGCATAAAATTAGGGCAAAGTTCCTTCAGAGAGAAGAACAGCAGCCAAGGAGAACCCTTGGAAATGGTGAGGGGCCAGGGTGCCCTGTGCACTTCCAACTGTTTCCCCATGCTGGCTGAGGGGCCGCTACATGCAGCAAGGTCTGTGCTCCAGTGATGTTTCAGAGGTTGGCCAGGCAGGGACATGAGTGGATGTAGTTCCTAAGGAAGGAGAAAAGGAGACATGGGGGAGGGGAAACAGGGAAGGGGGCGTCAGCACTCAGGAAGCTTGTCCCTTCCCAGGGGCCTTCCCAGGCGGGCTCTCAGTATGCATATCATCTAAAGTTCTTTCACTGCATTCAGCAATGTGATCATTCTGATCTATGTTCATTCAAATTAGGAACTAAAACCCAGAACCTAAAAACGGTGAGTAGAGGCAGGGAGGAAGGCAAGCGCAGTGGGAAAATTGCTGTCTGCAAATCAGCTGCTTAATTGCCAAGTGTTTGCACACATTCACTTTTTAAAAAATGATCTCATTAAGCCATTTTCCTATTCGGTAATTATTTTACTAACAGGGCACATGCACAAACCCCAGCCCTCCTCCTGTGATGAGCCCCTGCCCTCCCACTTGGCTTCCATGGCTAACTTGGAAAGCATACACAAGCATGGCAAGTGCACCCTGGCCAGGATGGCATCCCTGTGCCTCCCAATTGAGGCTACCTGCCAACACCGGCTTCGTTTGAAGAGAACCTATGACTCCTGGGTTCTGTGTGTGGAAAGGGCACTGATGGCACATGTTCTGCACGTAACAGCCTACAGGATAGCTTGGGTAATCCCCTCACCACTCAAGACAAGTACTAACTACTGCACTTTGCATAATGGAAACTGAAGCCCAGTAGGGGAGGGATGAGGACCCATCCCTTGAACTGATGTGAGCCCGGTCTCTGGTTGCTTCATACATTTGGCAATGGAGGATGCCAACGGGAGAAGTTGTGGTCAGGAGGCAATGAGCCCAGAGTGGCAAGACAACAGCACAGCAGGCAGAGCTTCAACAGGCCTCCATGTGCTAAGCCCCTGCCAGTTTTCAGCAGCAGCACTGTCCTGCATCTCTGGGAGTCAGTGAGGCACACAAGTGTCCTTCCAGCATGCTCCTTTCAGCTTACAGACAGAAGGCTCCTTCCCTGCCCACCTGGCCCTGCTTGATCCTCTGTGCAGGGTGCTAGAGCTCTAGCTGGGGCTGAGGTGGCTCTGAGAATGCCAGTGGCTGACTGAGGCTACCTGGCAGTACTTTCTACACCTCACCCAGTGCCTTTCCGGGCAGGGCAGGTGGCAAGCCCTGTCTTCCCCAAGACAGTCTTCTGGACACCTCCAGAGGTAATGGAATCATCATTGCAGGGAATGATCTTCAGCTGTGGTCGATATCACACTCCCACAGAGGCTGTGTGATACACTGTGTGGCCTTGAACAGGACTCCTGGTGTCTCTTCTGTACAGTGAGGAGACCAATGTCCTCCTCAGGGTCATCCCACAGCTGAATGAAGAGCCACTTGAATGAAGCCCACTGCTTCTTTTCCTGCCCACCCTTCCCAGCAGCAGAAGCATGTGATGTGACAGCTGCGCAGGGAGCCTAACACAGCAGGTCTGGGTTGTCCCAACCCTGCACACCACAAGGCATGATCAGTCCTGGTACCTACCAGGACCTAACCCTAAGAAGGAGTCAGGTATCTTTGTTAGACAGTTTAGGATGACTGGCTCCAAAAGTAAAAAGCAGGAATGTCTTAAGTCTGCCCTTGCAATTTCCACTTTACTAGACCTCAAGAGAAGGATCTCGCCTCTATCTCTTGACTAAAGGAGTTCCCTAGACCTGTTTTCCCATAAACAACCTGAGCCCCTCCTGGGACAGTATATCCCTTTCCTGGGATTTAAATCTGATCCTGGCATTGTGGTTGGTTAAGCTCAGCCCCAAAACTTGAGCTTCATGGCTCTTCATCTTCATCTTCCTGAGCCAGCCCGTAGCCCAGACCACTCAGCCCTCATGCTGGCTCCCTGAGCCTGAAGGTGAAGTTCTCCACAGTGAGGTGATAAGCAGATGCTTACCCGGTTGGCAAGGCTCTATCCTTGCTGGCTGTTCAACTCTGCTGAACTTGAGACAAGGGGAGATCCCTAGGGCCCCATGAGCTTTCGAACCACCCCAGCTGCCTGGCACATGGCAGGAGCTCTAGTTTCTCCTCCTCTCTCTCTAATCCCTTTCATGTTCCAAGGCTCAGGTCTGCTCTCTCACACGGGCTCATGGACCATGTGGGGGTGCCCATTTTCCTTATTTGGTTCGCCAACCCTGCCTCTCCCTCACATATTCCTAAATAAAATGTAACGTTTTATAAATTATCCTTCTCAATCTGGTTTATCCAAAAACAGGCATGAGGGCTGGAGAGATGGCTCAGCAGTTAAGGCACTTGCCTGCAAAGCCTAAGGACCCCAGTTCAATTCCTCAGTATTCACATAATGCCAGATGTACAAGGTGGTACATGTCTGGAGTTTGTTTTCAGCAGCTAGAGGCCCTGGTATGCCCATTCTCTCTCTGTCTACCTCTCTCTCTCAAATAAGTAAAATATATAAACAAATAAAATATTTAAAGAAAACAGACACAAACCTAAGATTTGGGATTCAAAGATTATTCCTGAACCCCAACACCCCGTAACAACCCTTAAGCCTTGGGATACTCTGCCTGAGAGGAGCCTTGCTTACTGAGGCCCTGGGACAAGGCAGAGTTCACACTAGTAGTGATTGATGGTAGGGCCTTAGGCTATCTGCAGCACAACCCTCTTACATTAATGCCTGCACATGGAGTCTTGGGGAGCGTCCCTAGGGCAGCACTTCATAGGTGCTGCTGCACATGGATGCTGGGGATATAAACAATGTGCCATGGTGTCCAGAAATGTGAACTGCACTTGGGGCACCACCCCAAGGCCTTTGTACTGCTGCTCTCCTTACAGGTTCTTCCTACAAAGAGAGTCCCACCACATTCCCATCCTGCTCAAGGGAACACCCCAGCATCTGTCTGAACCATCCGTGGCTTCTCCATGCCTCTGATTACTCTGCTTGGCTTTGGGACAAACACACAAGGCTCCCTCACATCCAAATATCTGATAGCATACTCTCCTTTCATTCCATCTGTCTCCTCCTCCCTTTCAACAATGCTCCAGACTGAGGCAGGTAGGCCCCAACTCCAGCTTCAAACCCAATAGAGAAGGGCCCATAATTGGCAGGGCAGGGCTCCCAAAGGACAGGCACATTGAGGTGAGTGAGGGCTGAGCAGAAGTCAAGCCATGAGCAGGTGGGGCCTTCTTATCCCCAGGGAGAAGAAGAATGAGTTGGGCAGGGGGAGGAGGGAGAGGCAGGCTTCCTTTCATTCACTGTCCTTGGGAGAACAGAGGAGGTGGAGGATGAGCTCTGAGGGTGAGCTATGGGCAAGCCCTAGCTATGGAGCCACATAAGACCAATGAATGTTATTTCTAGCTGGCCCCAGCCTCTAGGGACACTTCCCACCTGCCTAGCCCTCCTTTCCTCCCTCTCTCCCTCCAACCCAAACACCACAGTACCTGAGTACCTGCTGTGTGTGACCCTGAGCTGGGTATTAGGATGGGTAGTGCCTTGGAGAGGCTCCACTTTCCAGGAACCAGGGAGATATTTGATGAGTGACTGACAAACAGGCCTGTAGCATGCTCAGTCACCACTGTGCCTTCCTCTTCCTATCTCTGCCTCCTCTGGGTCTCCTCAAGAATCACAGTCCTGTTTGAAGTACACACACATGCTGACTTCAGCACTCTTTGAAGAAGCCTAGGCACAGACCCTGAGTCTACACACTTCCTGCTTTCCAGGGTGCAGCTCTCCAGGCCCTTAGAAAAGATGCCACCCAAGCCCAGAGACTCAGTTCTTGACCTACATGTCCAATATGGAGGCTGCTCTTAAGGACAGTCTTCCTGGGAAAGGTCAAGGGTCTCTGGTGCTGGGAGCAGACACTGGACAGAAGGCTGTACTTCTCTGCTTGGGAGGAGATGGTTGCACCACCTGCCCAACCCAGTTCTGTTCTTACCTGCCCCCAGGAACATGGAACAAGCTCTGCAGACACCCCACCCCACCCTGGTGCCATCTCTGTCGTTTCTTTTATCCTTTTTGTTTTTCTTACTCTACCTCAAGCTGACCTGGAATTCACTCTGTAATCTCAGGGTGGCCTCGAACTCACAGTGATCCTCCTACCTCTGCCTCCCGAGTGCTGGGATTAAAGGCGTGCACCACACCCGGCTCCATTTCTGTTTTTTCATCTCTCTGCCTCTCCTACTGTCTCTGTAGCCATGTCAGTGTCTCTGTCACTTCCCTTCTACCTGTGGCTCTGTGTTCTCCATAAACATGCTCTGTCCCTTGTCACTCTGGGTCTGTGTCTCCCACTCACCCTGCATGGCTCCTATGTTCCACTTGAGCTGTTGTTGCCATCCCTTTCCATGCTAAGACCATCTGCAGAGCAATGCCCCACAGCAGAGACACCTGAGAACAATGTGTGGTCTTCAGCACAGGGAGTAGAAGGCTGTGGCCAGAACTCCCCTTGTAGGTAGAGCCTGGTATTGCTGCCCACAGAGCTGCTTCTCTGGGTTCTGGGCATCTAGACTGGGCACGCTCTAGGTTTTAACCTCAGTTGCTTTGAACAACTTGATAGGCAGGTGATAGGGCACATGCCCTTCTAGAAGAGGCCCTGAAGAGAAATACTTCCTAGCAGCGCCAGAGGCAGTGTGAAGGGCGAGGCAGTCCTTGGGCAGGGCCTTCCACAGAAAGGTTCTCAGTGCAGGGAGTGCCGGCTCTTCTGCTTGTTTCTGGAGCCCTGAGAAAGGAGGCACTTGAGTTGACATCAATTTCAGTCTGGCACTGGAACTCAGTGATGATGCGAACAAGCAAGGCACCTTGAGAAACCCACTTCACAGCAGCACACTGCTGGCCAATCTGGAAGCCATGCTAATATCGCATGTAAACAGCCTTTAATGATCAGGGGCGGCACAGTTACAGTCTATGAAGTTAAATTCACCCTCAAGGGCAGAAGGAGATAAACAGGATTATTCTAGTCAGGCAATTAAAAAGAAGAAAGGCTTGGAGAAGGATATAATTTCATGGTCCTTGAGCCACATGATGCTGCTGCCCGCTTGGGCTTGTGGCTTGGAAGGACAGTGCTGTGGTGAGGGGCCACCCTCTGATCCTCATGTTACCTGCTCCTCTGCCAGGTTCCCCCTGAGACCACAGTCAGAGTCTGACTATGATCCTGGAATGTCCGAGAGGTTGGAGGCTGCTGTGCCAGCCTTCTCTAACAGCCATGTGGACCACGGCTAGGAGCATCATGACTTCCTAGCCCCCCAAAATGCCTGCTTCCTTCTCTTACTTTCCCACTTTCCTCACCCCTCAAAGCCTCTTCTTCCTAGGGGGTTGTCCAACTCTAGGAGCTTCACGTGTCTCATCTAGAAGCTAAGAGGTGTTTCCTCAAGTGGCTACACTAAAGCCCTAAGGGTGTGGATAAGAATGGGTTTGGCTGGGGTGAGGCTGGGCTGGGCTCTTTTTGGCATCTGTCCCCAGCAAGGCAACAACAGCAACAAAAGAATGGACTTGGGGGGCTGGGAGATGGCCCAGTCAACAAAGTGCTAACTCTGCAAGCTGCAGAAACTGCGTTTGTATCTCCAACATCCACATAAATATCAGGCAGGCAGGGCAACCAGCCAGCCAACCCAGCACTTGGGAGGCAGAGAGAGGAGCCTCAGGCGCAAGCTGGGGCCAGCCTAACTGGCAAGCTCTAGGTTCAAATGAAAGACCTTGTCTCAGTCAATAAGGCGGGGAGTGATGGAGGGAGACATCTGACACCAACCTCTGGTTTCCACATGTACATGTGCATCCACACACATGTGCAACCACACATATGTAAAACATGCATAGCATATTCATGAACACAACACATGCACACACAAAAACTGAGAAGAAAACAGATTTCAAAGCCTGTGAACAACTTATACATCCATCTATGTAGCCATTCTGCCCCCACTGCTCCCTGTGCCCCACTCTGTTCTGAGTCTATCCACCACCACCTTTCCCTGGTGTCTGCTGACAACTTCCTGATGGGCTCAACCAAGGCACTGCCAGAGACTGACATGAGGGTCCCCCCCCCCCCCCCCCCCGTGCATGTGCTTCTAGCAGAAGCCATACTCCTGTAGCTCCCGCTTCCACTGCACAGCCCCATGTCGATCCTGGTACCTGAAAGTGGCCTGGCCTCCAAAGCCGCAGAACCATCCCACCTCCCCTCATCTGTCGGCTCCAGCTGTGGCAGGGAACTCCCAGGCTTACTCTCAGGGTTACCCTCTTACCCCAGCGGCTCTCAGCCTTGTCCCCACAAGCATACTGCCTCATCCCCTCTGGTCAGAGCTGCAAGCAGGGGCAGACTTCCTGTCCTGGCCTTGATATTTGTTATAGTCAACAACGCTCACAGTTACCAGGGCTATTGTGTGCTCATTGCATCCTTCGTGTCCCTGTCTCATGTCCCTCACAGGGTGACAGTATGACCACACTTCCCATACCATGCTCTTTCTCTTGAGAAAGATGTCCACCACTGGGTGGCATTCTGAACTTCTGGTTAGTCCTACTACTTCTCACTCTAGACTGGCCTCAAACCATGGCCATCCTCCTGTCCCAGCTTTCCAAATGCTAGAATCACAGACATGAGCCACCACACCCAGCATCTCCATTATTCTTTGTCTGAACTTATTTTTGGTGCTAAAGCCCCTCCTCAAATAATATCACACACACACACACACACACAGAGACACACACACACACAGACACACACACACTCTTTTGGGTACTGAAGAAGAACCCCAGGCCTTTTGTGTGCTAAGCAAGTGTTCCATGAATAAGCCATGGCCCTGCCTAGAACAGCCATTTGAAAAAAAAAAAAAAAACTGCTGTGAAAACAGCTTTGTTGTTTGATTCCAGATTCTATAACTCATGATAAGTAAATGTGCAAGAAAAGTGGTGGCAGCATACACTCACCATTGCTACAGGTGGGATGAGAGGCAATGGCGTCCTGGCATCCTCCCCACCCATCCCGCCTCATCCATGCTCTGTAAAAATTCAGTCTCATTTCCCCGTAAAGCTTTCTCCCTGGCTCCTAATCCAACCACACACCCCACACACTGGCTCCTCCTGGGTACTTGTATATACAGAGCTCTGCCTGCCACTGCTGCAAAGTTCCAAGTAGAGTGACACACACCTACTTCCACAGCCAATACTGAGCCAATTTCCCTTGTGGAGCAGGCAGAGCCATGCCAAACCCAGCAGGATGCCACATCCTGCCCACAAGCAGTGCCAGCCAGTTCGCACTGAGGCCATATCAAGCCCTGGCCAGTCCATAGCTGCTCCTTGGTGCTGGAGGTTCATTTATTTTAGAGATAATCCCTGCACACATGCTGATTCCTGAGACACAAACAAATAAATACTGCAGATGTTAGCCAACATGTTCATATGTTCATATGTGTGTGGGCCCACATGAGTGGGAAGTGTACATGTACATATGTAAGCATGCATGTGAAGGCCACAGGTCCACATCAGATGTGTCCCTCAGTCACTCTCAACCTAATTTTATTTTGCATATGCGTGGTGCATGTGTTGTGGTACACACACACGTATATGCTGATGTAGCACCTGTGCAGGTCTGCAAAGGCCAGAGGAGAACATCAGATGTCTCCTCCCATCTCTCATCTGCCTGATTCCAGAGCTTTCTGTTTTTCACAAGCCCCAGAGATTCTAACATCTCTACTCTCCACAGGACTAGGGTTATAGGCCTATGTAGCCACACCCAGATGTTTATGTAACTGTTGGGGGACTTGAATTTGGACAGTCTCAGGTTCTCATGCTTGAGCAGGAAGCGTACCTAACCACTGAGCCATTTTCCCAACAGGCTAGACTAGGTAGCCAGTGAGTCCTAGGGATTATCTTGTGCTGGATTACAGGTGCACACCACTATGCCTGCCTTTTATGTGGGTGCTGGGAATCCAAACTCAGGTCCTCATGCTGGCACAAGCAAGTACTTTACCCACTGAACATCTCCCCAGCCCCTTGCATCACTATCTTTAAAGGGGCCAGGAACTCTGAAACCATGAATATGGGCAATGTAAGAATGAGCAGTTTGGGGGCTGGAGAGACATTTGCAAAGCTTAAGGACCTGGGTTCAATTCCCCAGTATCCACATAAAGCCAGATGTACAGGGTGGCACATATATCTGGAGTTCGTTTGCAGTGACTGGAGGCCCTGGTGCATCCATTCTCTCTCTCTCTCTTCCTCTCTCTTAAATAAATAAATAAATTCTTTTTTAAAAAAAAAAAAAAAAGAATGAGCAGTTTTCCCCTTTTGAGTTTACACTCAGATCTTAGTACCAAGAAATAGTAATTGCTCTACTTGGGGCTTTGGAAAAGATGACAACTGTAGATAAATATATATATATATATATATATATATATATATATATATATATATATATATGCATATATACATACATATATACATACACACACACATACATGCATTTTGTTGTTGTTGCTGTTTTTGAGGTAGGGTCTCACTCTAGCCTGGCTGACCTGGAATTCACTATGTAGTCTCAGGGTGGCCTTGAACCATAGCGATCCTCCTACCTCTGCCTCCCAAGTGTTGGGATTAAAGGTGTGCACCACCATGCCCAGCTCAGATATACTTTTAACTGTTCTAGTCCCTCTGATGCATGTGAGCCTGTCCATCTATGATCGGGTGCCAGAACTCTACAGCTGTCTGTTAGATTTTAAAACGTGAGGTCAGGTAGAACTTGTCCAATCAATTCAGCAGGAGATAAAGGAGATTCTTAAAAGAAAGGAAATCACATTTGAATCAGTTCTGCTTCCCTGGGTCACTGACCCCCTAATATCTTCCTAATATTCTTCTCCGCCTGGACTGCTGCTGTGAAAGAAACGAATCTCATGCTGTCATGAATAGTGGCCACGCTGCCGAGCTCCAGAAAGCCCTTCTCCTCACACAGTAGCTTCTGAGTGCAAAGGTTGAGTCTATGGGTTGAAGGATAGGATACCTGACTTTGAAACCCAGATTTGCTACTCTGGCCGTGTGACCTTGGGCAATGGCAACACTGCCTCTCACCTGTGCTCCTATCCTCAGACAGACTTGGTATGGAAGTCACAGGGTGAGCCACAGCGATGGTGGAACTGGGACAAGAGGAGGAATGACAAGAACTGTCCACCATCTGGCAGGTTTAACCCACCAAGGTTCCTGTTACAGAAGGGCATGGTCACTGCCATTCTTCGCCTGGGTGTCCTGTCTCCATCAACCACCCCACATAGTCCACTCTGCCCACAGGATCTTCTACACTGGGCACATTCAGTCAGGTGGAGCCCTGTGAGGTCCCTGCTGGCTTCAATGGTCAGGCTTTCTAGCTTTCAACATATACTTTCCTTGTTTTGATGGGTAGGCAGAACTTGAGCCCCAGACATGGCCTCGGGTCCATCTCCTCATGTCAGACAGTCTCACCTTGGAAACAGGATGACTCTTCAGCTACTTGATGCTGCTTTGTAACTAGACCTACCCTTTTTCACTGCCTGGGCTCACGTGACATTGGGGAGACAGAAGCAAGGGACAGCACGATCCGGGATGAGTCAAGGACTCACTTGGCATCAGTGCAAAGGATTCACCTGTCAATGCACAGCCTGGGAATTAGGTTCCGAGGCTGTGCTGGCTGTGCAGCCTGTGCCTGCCCCACGGAGACCAGGATAACATCTCCTGCAGTATAATTACAGTGGAAATTAAGAAAATCGCCCACCTTGCCTCCAGGTGACTAATTAATTTGGGAAATGTAATTGTGCCTTAGCTTGGGAGGATCTCCCTGCTGGAAACATACTTGGAAAAGAGCACAGAGAAGGAAAAGCACCTCTGCATGCCATGCCTTCAGCTGAGATGCTCAGTGGCCATGGATGCTGCACAAGGGCAGCCAGGGAAGGTGCTGGGATATAGTCTGTATCCACAAAGAGACAGTGCAGCAGGGTCTAGTCTGGACACACTAGGTGTAATGGTTAATATTGTTGTCAACTTGACAGGATTTAGAATTACCATGGAAACAAATCTCTGGGTGTGTCTGAAGAATTTTAGATTATATTAATAGAGATGTAAGGATTCTAGACAGGCACTGCCCTCACTCCCTCTCCCAGTCTCCCTCACCCCCTTTACCAGTGCAGGCTCCCAGACACTCACCTGCCTGGGCCAGCTCAGGCCCTGCTTGCTCTTGGTTTTTCTGCACCTACCTCCCCCATTGTCTATCCCAGTGGGGTGAGAGAGGGCAGACTCAAAACATTCATGGTGCCCATCTTGGAGAAAACACTTCAGGGCCTGTGTTGCTGCCACGCTGTCCCCACCTGCTACATTCCTTCTGGAAAGTAACCTTCCCATCCAGACTAGTGGTCAGGTCCCTCCCACTCTGGACACCTCTTAGCTGAGGTCTCTTTCACTCCCTGACCCCTCTTGTCAGCAAGGTCCACAGGCCTTGAGAAGGAACCAGCGTGACCATATCTGCTGCTCAGACTCTGCCACAGCTGCCCATGCGCTCTAGGGTTAAACCTACAGCTGAGCCCTCCAGAGCCCAGCTCCTTCACTCTCCCTGCCCCACAAAGCCTCACAGTCATATGACACATGCTGCAGGCTATCATGGGTAACACACACACACACTCTCCAGTGCATGCATACACATATCTACACAGAACATGCAAACATACAATACACTCACACAAAACACTGCAACATATTTGCACACATACCTGTGCATGCACAGGACTATGCACATACACATCTTGTGCCTCTTTCTCCTTCCTCTCTCTGTGGCCCCTCCTAAGTGCCCTTCCCTGGCCTCAGCCTAGCACCCTGCTGTGGATTCAGGGCCCTGGCACAGCCACATGCAGTCCTTGCTGGGTCCCATCAGCACATGTCCTTTTAGAGCATCATTCTGTACAGGTGGGGACAGTGCCTGAGGGTGGGGGAGGGGATTTCCTGGGTCTGTGTCCCCAGTTGCCAACAGGTTCCATACCAGCAGGTATCTTACAGGCACACACTGCTGTGTCACTGTTTCCTCCTCACAGGACCCTGAGGCTGAGGGGCTTAGAGCAATGAGCAGGCAGCTCCATGTAGGAACCAACCACCAACTGGCCCAGGTCCCAGTCCCCAGGAGACATGGCCTCATCTGGATGAGGTGTGTCCTGTGCATAATTTTGCAACCTCCTGGTGTTCCTGCACATTGGTCTTCAGCCTCCTGACAAAGTGCTCCCTTAAGCATGGGCCTCTAGCACAGGTTTGCAGCTGGAAGACACATTCTCCAAGCAGTTCTACTTGCCATCTAAATTATTCAAGGATCACATGCCTAGACAGGCCTCTGGCAGGTTCTAGTTCTCCCAGTCACGTGTGGGGAAGCACTGGGTCATGATTCCTGACCTAGACACACAAGACACACCCTCCATGCCAGACAACACCATGGATTCTAAGTACAGAGGGGCACACACTTCTGAATGCACAGAGTGTGACCCTGTCTGGAGAGGCCGTCTTACTCTGCTGATGCAGCTGAGGTCTAGGTTACAGGTATCCACAGATCACCGAATTCTGGATGTCAGAATCTGGCCATGGCCACACAGAGGTGGAACATGATGTAGAGCAGGAAGACTGGGAAGGATCCCAGCCTTTGACTTCCAGTATCCCAGACTCATCCTTCCCCACGTGAAATGGGAGTAAATGGACATTACTCAGGCAGAGGGGCTGGTTCAAATGCTGTAATGAGTCATACAGAAGCTAATTTCTTCGAGCGCTCCTCTCCTCTATGCAAGCCAGGTTTGCCCTAAAGTCCTGCTTTGTGGCTTTACAGGTTAAGCAATGGGTATTCTGTAGACAGGACTGGACAGAGCTTAGGTCTGGCTTTCCCACTAGACTGGGTACACAGGCAAGTCATTCACCTGGTACACAACCAGGGCCTACTCTCTTCAGTGGAGACTTGGTAGCATCTCCCTCCTGGGGTCATGGGAGAAGAATGTGAGGTTTGCTGGTTGCTCAAGGGAGGGCTAGAAACAGGACTGGAACTCAGCATGTGGCAGAGACAAGAGTTTCAAGCTAATGGAGAAACCTAGCTCAATGATACCTGTCAGCCCCTACCAGGTACTGCATCTCCATGGGACCAGGGCTGGGCTGCTCATGGCAGGAGACTGATCTACTTCACTCCATGGCAGCCTGGTGCAAACCAGGGGAGGAGCCACTTCTCTGATATCTAGTCCTCATCCCAGCTGCAGAGAGAACAGGACTTTCTTTCAGGGCTTCTGAGGATGAAGGTTACCTAGATCAACAGCTATATTGGTACCACGAGCCTAGTGGTTTCAGGTTTCTCCTGCCCTTCCCAAGATGCAGTTCCCACAGCCAGAAGTTGCACTGTTCTGGGCAAGTCCTCAGCTTTTCTTTCCCCATGTGACAATGGTACCAACACCCATAGGGCTGTGGGAAGGTGGGATGAGACTTTCCTTGGGAGAGGCCAAGCCTTGTAAGAGACACACAGTAGGTCTGTGCTATGTCGAGTCCTTAAATTCTCTAACAGATTGATTCAAAGAAACGGGCAAGTGAGAAGCAAGGCAGAGGAAAGACAGATGCTGCCCGAGCCTGGGCCCTCAGCTGTGGAAATCAATCATTCAGCACTGTCTACCTCCCCTGCCTCTCGGAACCTCACTTCTTCTCCTGTCATGTTATTTAGTGTGCATTAGGTCACTTTATCATTACAGTCTCCACCCGTTTCACTTTGACCTACTCCCCTGTGGTAGTTTGAATGTTTGTCTCCCAACAGACTCAGATGTTTTATTAAAGCTTGTAACTTGGATTTCCAGTCACCTGGTTGGAGGAGGTGTCAATATGGGCCAATCCAAGTGTCCAGCCCACATGTGTTTGGGGGCGGATATGATTTCCAGCCTACAGGTATGCAGAGTGCTTGAGCTCTGGGTTCCCTGCTGTTTGCTGCCAGTTTTATGCTTGCTTGCTTGCTTGTGGTTCTGATGGTGTTTTTTCTCTCTGCATGAATCTGTGAATGGGGGTTAGCCTCTTTCGTCATTATGGAACTTCCTCTGGATCTGTAAGTTCCAAATAAATCCCATTCCTCCCATAAACTGTCTGGTTTGGAGATTCATGCCAGCAGCATGGAGCCATGATGTCCTCCATGACAGACAACTCCATGGATTCTAAGTGCAGAGGGGACACACACTTCTGAATGCACAGAGTGTGACCCTGTCTGGAGAGGCTGTCTTTCTCTGCTGATGTAGCTGAGCTATACTGGAAGTCAAGTACCATCCACAGCCTTGTCCCTTCTCCCATCCACAAGTCCTCTGTCCTGGTTACAGTTACGTCTCCTGCCTTCCTGCTCAGGAGAGAAGGTCTCTAGGATCCAGCACAGGCACTCCCCACTCATGCCGAGCTGCTTTCCAAAGCTCTGGCCTTTTCAAATACAGCCCATGAATAATGAATCCCAGTCATAAATTTAGAAAGTGTCCATTCTCCCTGTGACTTGGCCTTTCTTTTTATTTTTATCCTGCTGATTTGTAAGAACCCCCTGAAAACACATATTTCCCTCCACTGATTTCCTGACAACCAGAATTTAGCTGCTAATTTTCTAGCCTCCATGCTGAGCACCACTGCACTGGCCCACTGCCCTGAGTGGGGGGACAGGAAAGGGGTGACAGACTCTAGCAGCTTTCTGGAAAATTCTAATTCCTGGGAATGGGTGGTGTGAGGGGAAGGGCTTGGTCTTGCTTGGCATAAAACCTATGTACCAATCCCTGTCCCTGACTCTACAGCCAGACACATGTGCACTGTGAGGTTTACATAATATCACCTTCCAGATAAACTATAAACAAAAAAAGTGTGCCAACCCTGGTACACACCCTTATAGCAAGCATCTAGTGGTTGGTTGTGATCTCACATATGCTGTCAAGAATACACACACACACACACACACACACAGAGCCAGTCTCTGTCCAATTTCTTCTGGGAGACGTAGGAGCTGATTTCTAGCCTATGACCTCTGGGTCACTCTGAGCCTGGCTTCTCTCAGTGTCCAGCCTCACCCCTCCCTCGGTCTGGGAGTCTCATTCTGGTCAAGTCCTTGCTCTTACACTGTCCCCCACATGCCAGCTCTTCCAGGTCCTGGAAGGTGCTGCCCAATCACAGGATGCAGCAGTTACTTTGTTGTTGCTGCAACAAACTATCCAACAGAAATAGCTTATGGAAGGAAAGGGCTTATTTCAGCTTACAGTTTTTGAGGGACAGTCTATCATGGGTGGGGAAAGCATGGCAGGAGCAGACAGCCAGGATCACATCGTAGGGTCAGCAGGGAGGAACTAGAAAAGCTCTAGAGTGCAAAGCAGGGCTGGACTAGAACACCTAATGGTCCACTCTCAGTGATATGCTTTCTTTAGCGAGGCTTTACTTCCTAAAGGTTCCACAAAATTGTCACACAGTTCCACCATAGGGGGACTAAGAATTCAAACACTATGGGGGACATTCCACATTGAGACACATTTCTCCTCTGGTCCCTAAACACTACTGGCCATCCCACAATGCAAAATGCATTTGGCCCAACCTCAAGGTCCCCACAGTCTCCACTGTTCAAAAGTCCAAAGTCTCATTCTAAACTCAAGGCAGCCTCCTAACTGTGAGCCCTGCAAACTCAAAATACAAGCTACACACCTCTAACATATAATGCATAAATATTCTCACTCCTAAAGGGAAAAATGGAGGCATGGTAAGGAAAGAGTAGATGAATGTAGGATCAAAAACCCAGCAGGGCAAACATTAAATCCTGCAGCTCGGTGTCTGGCACCTGGGATTTGTGATGAAATTGTTTGAGCCCCAAAAGGCTTGGGCAGTTCTGTTTCCCCAGCTGTGCTGCTTTCAGCCTTTCTATTGGGTAGAATCTGTTCCCAGCCCACAGCTTTTCCAAGCAGATGTCCCACAGTCCTAGCAGCTCCCACTTCCTAGGGTCTCTACTGCAACCTCTAGTTCATGTTCACAGCTTCACACAGTGACCTCACAGGGCCACCTGGTAGGGCCTCCAACCGTGCATCACATTTCCTAGCCTCAGTGGCTCTTTGGAACTAGGGTGCAATCGATGACCCTCTATTTCCTGACTTTTTAATGTCTCTAAAACCAGTACTACATGGGCAATGCTCCAAAGGTTTTTTTTTATTTTAATTTTTATTTATTTATTTTTGAGAGAGAAAGGCAGACAGAGGGAGAGAGAATAGGCACACCAGGGCCTCCAGCTGCTGCAAACAAACTCCAGACACATGTACCACCTTGTGCATTTGGCTTATGTAAGTCCTGCAGAATTGAACCTGGGTCCTTTGGTTTTGCAGGCAAGTGCCTAAACTGCTAAGCCATCTCTCCAGCCAGCTCCAAAGTTTTTATGCTAGGTGGAGATGAAGCCCAACTTTGAGGAGCAGAAAACTCTTCTTCCCTTAGGCCCCTTCCTTTCAAAATAATTAGCATTCTCATTAGCTTGAGCCTTCAGTCAGATGGGTCTTATGCTCAGGGCATCTTTCCCATTGTCCTAATGCAGAGCAGCTGGCCCATCTTGGCACTCTCTTTAACAATTGCAGCTGAAGCCAGTTCAGTCCGTAGGCCTGGGATCTGAAACTTGTTCACATTTCTTTCTGTGCCAGAATTTATATTTTTCATATCATTCTGCTCTATATTTTGCTCTCTTTCAAAAGAGCAGCAAAAAGAAGCCAAACCACATACAATGCTTTTTTATCTTGAAATTCCCTCTAACAAACACAGCAGTATATAACACTTTTAAATTCAACTTTGCTCAAGATCTCAGGATACTGGCAGAATGAAGCCAGTTTTCTGCCACATGTACTGCAAATAACCCTGCTCCTGACAAAGTCTCTTTTCCCTTCTGGAACCTCCTAATTCGAGCCTCCATTGTCCACATTCCAGCCCTCCAAACTCTCATTAGAATGGTCCATCTGGTTCTGCCTACAGCATTGTAAGGCTTATCTAGTCTAAAGTTCCAGATCTTTCCATGTTCCGCCACAAACCAGTTTTAAAAGACCAAGAACCACATAGTCAGATTTATCATAGCCCCACTTCTCAGTACTAATTTTCTATAGGAGTTACTTTCTTGCTGCCGGGACAAAATACCCAACCAGACATGACTTATGGAAGGAGAGGGTTTATTTAGGCTTACATTTTTAAAGGGAAGTTTCTATCATGGAGGAGAAAGCATGGCAGAAACAGGTAGCCAGGATCACATCAACAGGGAGGCAGTAGAAAAACTCTGAATGTTCCAAGTAGAACTGGACTATAATACTTCAATGCCTTCTCCTACAGACGCACCTCCTCCAGCCAGGCTGTACCTCAAAAAGGCTCCACAAACTTCCCAAACACTGCCTCCAACTATGGATTAAATATTCAAACACATAGATATATGGGAGAAATTCTACACTCAAACTACCACCCATGGTAACCTCAGTAAAGTACCCAGGTTCTCTGGGAATCAGTGGCTGCCCTGGGTCAAGGGAATGGCCACTAGCCATGAGCCCCAAGCCCTGCTGCAGATGAAGATCCAGGGATAAATCCATTCTAAGGACACTAGGAACCAGGCGAGGTTGTGGCCCCCAGTTTCAAAGCTGTTGCCATGGACTAAATATCTTGTCTTCTCGGTGTGATTATGTAGGAGACAGTCTTTGGGGTGTCACTGGGTTCAGAAGAGGAAGTGTGAGGGCCTATCCCACAGGATTAGTGGCCATACAAGAAGAGACATCAAGGTTGGAAAGATGGCTCAGCACTTAGATGTACTTCCTGCAGAAGCATGAGGGTCTGAAGGGGCCTGAGATTGCCCAAGTTCAAATCTCCAGATCCCAGGTAAAACAGCTAGGCAAAGCCACATGCATTTGTAACCACAGTACCACAGGGGAGCAGACCCAAGACTCCACATAACACCAAAGCTCTGGAAATAGTAAAAGGAGAGGCTCCAGCCCAAAAGCAAGACCAAGTAAAAGAGCAACAAAGCAGGCAGTCTGATATTCTACTCTGGCATTGCAGGCAAGCATATGGGGTACCACAGGGGCACATACACGTGCATACACCCCCCCACACACACCACATTACACACACATAAGCAAAAATTAAAAAAAATAAGGAAGAGACCCTCGAGGTTTTGCTTTCTCTTTCACCCAGCAAGGAACCATGGAAAGCACCATCTGTGGGAGAGAGAGAGACAAAGAGAGAGAGAGAGCCCTTACCACTGTAGGCACATGAGGTTCTACCTCCAGAGTGGCAAGGGTTCAATGGCTATAGTAACATACTTTAGTGTATAAAATTTTGTCATGGCTACCTAAATCGCTGAGGACATTCAAGGCAGGGTTGCTGCAAGGGATAATACCTGGAAACAGCCAGGTCCCCATGCTGGGAAAAGCTGACCCACTTGTATGGGTGCTTAGGACAGGACATGCCTGGGGCAGGCTTTGGGAAGTGTCTTCCCATGGGAAGGGCACAAAGCTGAGTTGAACAGATCTCAGAGTAGAAGTCCGCATGCAGGCACTGTGTCATTGAGTATTGTGCATGCTCACACAGGCACGCACATGTGTGAAGGTCCAGGTATCTGTGGCTTTGTGTGTTGAATGTTATAATCAGCTGTCAGATCTAGGGCTCCCTTTCCACTAATGTCCCAGTGCTAACACACTTTTCTTACTGCTTTGTTGGGAGGTATTTAAATTTTACACTATGGGTTTGTCAGTATTAAAATACCAACAGGAATTTTTTGAAGACAACTCTTGCTTGCCCCCTTTAGGCTGACATTGAGGGCCTTCTACAGTGTTCTCATATGTACGTCCTCTACACCACCCCACATGGTCCTGACCTATCACCTGGGGGCTGGATTTCCCAAGACATAATGCCTAATCCTTGGCATACCAGGAGGAACACAGTGCAGGGAGGGGGAAGGGCATAATTTTATCTTCCTGCTGGGAGACCCAAGGCCTGAAGGTGAACTGGGTGGCTGACCATGACTATGATCCAGATGTTCTCCCAAAGACACCCAGTCTTGAGTAGCTGCTAAGACACAAGAGTGCTCAGAGCCAGTGGGATCAGGTCACAGTGACCTGCTCCGTCCTGCAACCCCTCATTCAGTTAGTTCCCCCTGGCCCTGAGGCACAGGCCGGGTTGCATTTTCCAGGCATCACGGAATTCTGTTCCTGGGACTCCGTGGGTCCTGGACTCGGTGAGTCCCTTCCAGGTGCTCAAGGGCAAAAGTGGCATGCACATATTGCTCCTGGGCCAGGCTCCAAGTGCTTCCAGCTGAGACTGCCCACCACTGTCCTCTGCACCAGCCTAATGCTGGTGGCTGTGGAAGGCCACACTCCAAATAGAAGAAGCCTGAGCCCCTGGGTGATAGGCAAACTCTTGGGGGAGCCTCAAATAGACTGTGGGAGTAAGAAGGGAATGCCTACAGTCTGGGCCACTGTAACCCAGGCTTAATGGCTATAGTGACAGGCATTCCTTCTCTGACTGAGCAGAGGAGACAGTGGATATGCCTCCTGGGCTCCAGTGCTCAGCATGCACATGCCTTCTCTTTGGCACCCCAGCTCCTGGAATCCTGGCTATATTATGAAGAAAGCTTCTTAAGCTCTCATATTAAATAAAACATCCACGTCCATTTTCAAACCCATTTCTTTCAGGTCAACCTGTCAGGGCCCAGTCTTCACAGTTGGGAAGGGACTCACTATTTAATAATTCACAGAACCACCTCCATTATGGAAAACAATGTGGAGATTTCTCAAAGCATTACAAGCAGGACTACCATGTGAGCCAGCCACCTCACTGTAGCATAGGTAGCTGAAGAAATTGAAATTGATATGTCAATAAGCCACCCACATGACAATACTCACTGAAGCAGCTGTTTTTACAATGGCCAGGCATGAGCTGACCTAGGTGTCCTTTACTGAGGAGTGGATAAAACAGGGGTGCTATATACATGGAGTATCATTCTGTCATAAAAAGTCAGGAAACCTTGTCATTTGTTGTAATGCGAACACACCCAGGGAACTTTATGCTGAGTGAAGTAGGCCAGGTATAGAAAACCAAACACCACTTCTCCCTCTCCTGTGTGGGATTGAGCAGAGAGAAATAGCAGAATGGTGGTGACACGGCTGAGTGAGAGATACTGCAAACAACTTTCTTCCAGACTATGGAAAGTGTCACTTCAGTTGCTTGGGGCAGACAGCTTCCCTGTCAGAGGTGGGTGGAATAGCATTACTACGTGGATGAATTCAGTGTCCGTCACGGTAAAAGCCAGCAGGACTGTCAGTGTGGTGAAAGGTGGGTTGAAACACCCAGCTCTGGGACCCCTCACAGAACAGCTTGATAAGGAATGAAACTTCAACAAGCTCATCTGGATAACTCAGACCACAGGAAAAGTAAGCTCTGAATCATCAGATGTCTGTACTGCATCTCCACTGACCCAGTGGCCCGCATGTGTTCTTGTCTTGTCTTTGTCCCTTGCTGGTCTCTCCCCCATGTGCAGCCTCCATTTCTATAGCTATATATGAAGCAGCCTTAGCTGTTCCAGCAAGTCCCAAAGTGGGGAGCTATGTCCTGCTGAAGGTCAGAGGCAGGGAAGCCACTAAAGGACAGAGTGCTGCAGAAGAAGCTGGCACAGGATCTACTGCTGGCAAAGTCCACATAAGCAAGAGAGTCTGTGTCGACTACGTAGGTGGGGGATCTACACCACATGAGGGCAATTGTTCCTTCTTTTGACTCAATGCCTCAAGCTCCAAGACTCAAACTGCTACATAGGATTTCACCCAGGCCCCATAACCCAGTTTTGAACCCCTTCTTTGCCACTTATGGGACTCTCCCAATAGGTTGCACAGCTGTGGCTACCACTGTGAGTCTCACTGAGCTGAGCTGGGCTGGAAATGATCCCTTGGTGATAGCAGAACAAGAAAGTCAGACCTCACTGGAGGCAGTAAACAGAAGCACAAGGACCCAGGTTGTCCTGGGGACAGGGCAGACATCACTAATTGATCACCACACACACTCTTTTTTTTGCGGGGGGGATTTCCAAGGTAGGGTCTCACTCTAGCTCAGACTGACCTGGAATTCACTATGGAGTCTCAGGGTGGCCTCGAACTCATGGTGATCCTCCTACCTCTGCCTCCCGAGTGCTGGGATTAAAGGCATGCGCCACCACGCCCGGCTCACACACACTCTTTGCTGCTGAAACTATTTTACTTTCACTACCCCCCATATCACAGAGTCCAGGTAGCAGAAAGTCCTAATTTCCCTGAATGCCAAAACCTAGGCTTGGTTCTGGAGGCAGCCAGCACCAATGAAGAAAGCTAAGAAAGAGTGTGACTCACTAATGAGTGAGCAGCTCTGCCTGGATTCCAGTTTTCTTTGTCCATGAGTAGAATGAGCCAAGGCCTGATGTCTACAAAGAAATATTTTAATAGAATCATGACAAGGAAAGCCTGGGAAATAATACCATTCACAGTGACCCCTAATTAAAGCGCAAAGAATACATAGCCAGAACCCCTCGGCTCCTAGCTGCTGGGGCTTAATTGAGAGAGAGATGCAAAGAAGTGCACAGCCTGATAGCAGGGGACTGGCAGTGGGAAGCTAGGTCCCACTGAAGGGCCCCGAGCTGCTGCGCAGAGCAGGGCTGGGGCTAGCTCCACCACACTCTGGGGTCTGGTGAAGCTTATCTCAGCAGGTTTTCTCCCTGCAGGCTGGCAGTCCCCAGGCAGGACCAGCAGAGGCCAGGGGCACTCAGCTCGTTCTCTCTGACAGAGGAAAATGAGAGGGGAGTCACACCTCAGCCCCAACTATTTTCCCACATGATCTGCCCTGTAGCTGACAAGCAAGAGGACAGCAGGCCCAGGGTCCCAGATGAGTCTGTCTCTGCTTCTCTGTGTCAGGGGGGCTTCTCTGGGAATGTATGACAGCTTCTAGGTTAGAAATGGAGTGACCTGTCAGGCACACACAGAGGGTGTCACATGGCCACTACCCTAGGAGGAGGACAGCACATCAGGCTTTGAGGCCACTGAGCTGGTGCTTAAGGAGGCAGAAGTTAGACGTGCCCAGGGCTGGGAACACCCAGCAGAGAAAGCCTGCAACCTCAGCCCTCTCCAGGGTTGAACACTAGCCCCTACCCCAAATATGTCCACATCCCAACTCACACGTTTAGATTGGGGTCTGCTGATACTCAGTGTGGTAGTTAGCTTTACGTTGCTGGGATGAACTTTCAAACCAGGCACAGTTATGAAGGAAGGGATTTATTGAAGCTTACAGACCCAGGGGAAATTCCGTAATGGCAGAAGCAGCTGGTCCCCTTTCACAGATCCACGCAGACAGAAATACCACCACCAGCACCATAAGCAAGCACACTCCAGGAACCTCAGGCAGAGCCCAAGCAATCTGCATACCTTAGACTGGAGTTCCAGATCTGCCCCCACACCTTAGGGCTGGACCCTAGGGTCCACCCACAGTGACCCCTCCTCCAGCCAGGTGGCTGGAGAGCTAAAGCTCCAATAAACTCCTGAATCTATTGGGGGGCATTCATTCAGGTCTCTGAGAAAAGTAACTTAAGGAGAGAAGGATTTATTTGGGCTCAAGGCTTCAAAGTCCATAGTTGGAGGGCTCCATGCTGTGGTCCTGCGGTGAGGCAGAACATTGATGTGGTGGGAGAGCATGGTGGAAGAGAGTGGCTCACCTCATGGCAGCCAGGAGCAAGACAGCACCCTTCAAAATCATGCCCCTTGTGACTTGCTTCTACCACCCAGGCCCATTCTCTAACAGTTCATTCAACTATGAGCTGAGCAATCAGCTCACTGATGCTAGTACCTTCTCATGATATAATCACCTCTCAATAGTGCCACTAGCTGAGGACCAAGCTTTCAGCACTTAAAAAACCTTACATCAAACTTTACACACAAACTTTAACACACTTCATTTAGAAAAACATCTTTGCAGATGTAATCAGATCAAAGACCTTAAAGGGAGACTATCCTGAGTGGCCTTAAATCCAGTGACCAGTGTCCTTATGACAGAGAGAGAGAGAGAGAGAGAGAGAGAAGGAGAAGCCACAGGGGGGAGACAGTGGCAGGGTTCGAAAGGGAGTGATAGGCCACAGTCTTTCAGGTCTGGAGCCACCCCCAGCAGAGAGGCCAGAAGATCCTCCATTGAGGCTGTCTGTCTAGCAGAGTTCAGCCCAGCCTTCACCTTGATTTCCAATTGACTTTTGGTCTCTCGAATGAGAAAGAACAGACTGTAGTTTAAGTTTCTGGACCTTTGATTTGGAGGCCATGGGAAAGGCCCAGGGAGAGGCCAGCCTGGCATGGATCCAGCTGCCTGGCTTTGCACAGCAGCTCAAGGGTCTATGTGAGCTTAGAGAGCAGCCACTGGGGACAGCTGACTAAGAGCTGAAACAAAGCCTGTAGAAAACCTGGGGACCCTGAGATGGATGAGGCTTAACTTCAGCAAGCTTCCAGAGCAGATACTGGGGTTCCTGCTGTTGGTGCTGGGGCTCCAGACACTAAACAACTCCATGGAAGATCAGAGTTTCTCCATAGATGCAATCCCAAGGCTGGGCTGAGGGTAAAGTCTACAGGCATCCCCAGTGGCCCTGATGGGGAGGGAGCAGTGAAGCAGAGTGGACACTTCCCAGCCTGGAACCTTCGTTTTAGGGATGTGGATCCTGGCACCTTTCTCCCTGTCTATAGCTACCTTCCAACCCAATGCCACCCCATGTAGCTCCTCTCTTTGCCTCTGTGGTCTAACTTGACTGGCTTCCCTGAGCTGGCCACAGGGAGGCTCTCTCTGAATGCCTGTTCTCTCTTAGCCTGGACAACTGTAACCCCAGAAGGAAGCTACTCCTCTGAAAGCCAGCCCTGTCCTCAGCACCCCAGTGTCCCCCTACCCAGGATGGATGGATCTACCTAAGGTCAGCAACTTCAGCCCTCTGTGTCTGTATGGTATGTCCACAGTTGGGGAGAATAGCAGAAGATCAGGCTGGATTCATGGGTGATTCTTTCCAAAGGAAGGTTCCTTGTGGGATTAACACGCAGAGCATAGTTACCTGGGGAGCCCTGGCTTCTGGTAGGGGAGACTGATTGGCTCAGGGATGTGATGAGAGCTGTACCACCAGAAGGTGCTGTCATAATGTTAGCTGGAGTTTGCTTAACACGAAGATGGGCTGTCCACAGTGATGGAAGGAGTAGGCTGGGTTAGACCAGGGCAGTGTCTCACCTAGGGACCACAGGCTGCTGGGCCCCTCAGGAGGGCAACAAAGCCCTCTAAATGGGTGAGAACAATGTAATCATTATACTCAAGAGTCTGTGAGCCCAGGATGGGCCAGATTGCTGTGTTGTGTGCTCAGCCAGTCAACATATGCCTTGTGTAAGTAGTGCTATCCTTGGCTATGCAAGGGTCTGATCTAAGCAACAGCCCACTACAAATGAATGAAGACTATAGAGGGCTGGTGTGACAGTGGCCTGGGGCAGTGACATTAATCATTCAATGTGTAAAGGCCTTCCAGCTCAGAAGATGGGACCATTTCAGGTTTTCCTTTGAAAGCTGGACCCATGACAGAGGTAGAAAGAAGAGAAAAGTGGGCAGAGCTTTACCACTGCAGAGGGATACAGTGTCCTTAACGCCTCTGGCCATATCCTTTTGTGTCCCTATGAGATTGCACTTGGTGACTTTGCTCCCCAAGTCCAGTTAAAGCCAGCTTATCTGCGACAGTGTCCCTCCCAAACGGCCCAGTGCATCCCCATCTGGTGCTTCACTGGCTGCATTAGAGACAGAGTCCATAAAATACAAAAAAGAGGAACCAGATACCATGCAAGCCACTCTGGTCCCTGACCAGAGAACTGAGGAGACGGGTGAGTATATGAGCCCCTTTGTGGGAACAGCAGGATATGAGGCTCCATATACCTAAATCTATCACCTTATAAATACGATCAGATTCTGTGGTGAGGGAGGTGATGACAGAGGCTGTGGAGTTCTTGAGAGTGGATTATAGGGGGCCTTTGGGATGGATTACTTTGAGATGTGTTGTTATATTGTGATTTTTATTGAAGTATGTTTTCCTAAGGAACTGAGGAAGAAAAGAAAGATATAAAAACACTCAAAAGCTGGAAAAAGATGGTAAACTAACATCCACAGACACAGAACTCTCTGAGTATTACAGACATATGGGCTTAACTTCTGGATGCAGTCCTTCCTGAGCAAATATGTCTCCAACTCTTTTGACTCAGGCTCTTGGGTCTGCACAGGAACAAGGTGACGCTCACTCACCTCAAGGAATGCTGTGCTGTTGCCGCAGAGATGCTGCTGCGCTGGGACTCAGCTCCTAGTAAGGGCTTTTGCTGGGGGTCAGACATGACAACACCTGTTCTCGCATACACAAGGGGAAGAAATTCAAGCCTAAGGTGAGGCTGTAGGGAGGCCCCTCCCTCCTTCCTCTGGCTCTGGGTAGTAGCGACATTCTGGGCATACTTGGCCATGACACAACCCCCCTCATCTCTGCCCCTATGGTCACACAGTCTACCATCCATGGCTTGGTTCCCTTTCTTCTAAAGACAAGAGTCACATGCCACCCTATTCAGTAAGAAATACATTTCAACTACAAAGATCTGAGGGTCTAGTGGCTATGGCCTTGGCCTTGGGGGAGTCCTCTAACCAGCACAGCAAGTAAAGTTTGCTCTTATAGAGAAGGAGGCCTGGCTGTGACCCTGTGGCATGGATTTCCTATCACTAACATTTCTACTGGCTGTGCAAATCCCTTTTTGAGGGAAAATTCCTGGGTCTCCTCAAGGATCTCCCTCTGACTTCCCACAAAGACTCAAGTTTCACCATGACAACCTCCCTGCTGACTAGGTTAGAGGCTTGTCCTCACCATAGCTGTCACTTAGGTATCCCTGACACATGTTCACTGACACCTGTTAGAGTGTGATTGGGACAGAGAGAATATGGCTTGGCTCACAGATTTCCATAGGGAGTGATCAGGGATGCTTTACGGGATAAATCTGAGTAGTGGGAGCCAGGTGGTTCGTCTTGGCCTCAGAAAGGGACCTGGGAACAGGTATGCAAGACACAGATACCTTGTCTTTCTCTGTGAGCCCTTCTTGTTTTACCAGTTAAGTATCAAAGCTGCATTGCTCATGGAAATCAACATCTCAGGGAACTAAATTGCAAATAACAGTCTTGGCATGACCCACAGAGGGGAGAACCACAGGCTCGTGGAGAAGCACAGAACAGTGGCCATGACAAGGCAGGAAGATGGAGCTTGTCTCATTAGACCAGTGGTAGGTAGCTCTGTTAAGACTTCCCTGGAGCTCTAGGAAGAATCTAGGCAGCCATAGCACCACACACACTTCTGAATGCCATCCATGCCACCCCCCGCCCCCATGCCCACGATCCCATTCTAGTGTGCAGAATGGAAATGCTTTGCTCACACCACTGACAAGAAGGCGAAGGCCTGGCAATGAGGCCTCAGCCCAGGACAACATAGGTAGAGCAAAGACTGGACCCCACCCCTCATCCTGGGTCAGCCACCCATTTCAGGCATAGACTGCATGACTGGTGTGTGGCCCTAGTTCCTGGCTCCATTACCTTAGCTAGGGTGGGTCCAGACTATACAGCCCCTAATCTGTGCTGTGCATGACTGCCCTGGCTCTATAGGCAGTAGGGAAAGAGCTGACTGGCAAGATCTGGAATACAACATCTTCTTATCTGTCCCCACTCCCAATACTGAGCCAACATCATCACTATTGCTCTTTCCTCACATAGGGCCACAAGCTGCACTAGCCCACATCTGATCCCAGACACTGAGTAGTATCTGTAACAGACCAGTCCCTGCTTCCAAGCAGAGTCAGGATGTCACCACATAAAGCCCTGTGACCAGCTCTTCCTGCCTAGAGGCCAGGGCTCCTGCTGCCAAAGACCCACCTCTCCCCATGAGCAGCTCATCCATGACCCAGTGTCCTCACTCCTTAACCTGACATCCTAGGCCCTTCCTGCTGGCCTGCCCTCTGCCACAATCCAGGGTCAATTTGGGATTTCTCAAAGGAATATTGTAGGTGGAACTGGGTCCCCTAAACACACCTTCAACCCTAAGCCTGGTGCCCGTGAACATGAGCCTGTTTGAAAGAGGGCCTTTGCATTGTCATCAAGCTGTCACACAATGGCTAATGGGATTCTGGTGAGAATGTCAACTGAATACAGGGGAAGGTGGCTATGTGGACATATGGGAATTCAGTTATAGGAGGGTAAGACTCACGGGATAGAGTTTCCACTGGTCCATGCCTTCCTTGTGGACAGGGGCCCTGCTGTGGACATCTGTCCCAGGGCAGGCCCAAAGTCTTCATCTAGCAATGAACTGGCCAATGGGACTGATTATGGCTTTGTCAATAAACTGCTGTAAAAGCCTAAGATTGAGTTTGATCTCTAGCACCTACATAAATGCCAAGCATGGTGACACATGCCTACAGACCCATGGGAAGTAGACAGGAGGACCCCTGGGGCTTGCTGGCCAGCCAGTCTTGCCTAAATAGTGAGCTTCAGGCCAATGAAGACCATGTCAAAATAAAAAAGGTGAACAGTGTACCTTCAGATGGTATCTGAGGTTAAACTCTGGCACCCACACATTGCACAGACATACACATGTACCCCCCAAAACACAGATACATATACTAACACAATACATGCACACATGCATATTACATACATATACACATGCAAAAATAAAGAAAATGAATAAGATATACCCAATAACTCAAGAGTGGGCTATGGAAGTCTACATAAGAGCTCAAGAGGTGGAATGTCTTCCAGCTTACTAAGCCATATTCAGAGCCGGAGGAACAGGGTACAGGAGCCGCATGGAACCTGGGCTGTTGCTGTCCCCACAGCCTCCTACTCATTAACAAGGCTGCACCCCCTGCTTTTACTCATCATTGAGTGCTGAGCACTCGGCAGGCTGAGTACTTACTGAGCATTGAGCAGGCCAGGCTCTACAAGGACCTGAAGATGCAGGTATGGGCAGAGACTTCACAGAGGTTCAGTCCCCAAGGGCAAACATCAATCAAAAGACATTACCACAAGGCAAGGTGGGGAGTTCCGACTAAGACTAGGCACCCCAAGACAGCTGGAGGGAGCTTTTAGTGTTTGTCTGCTTGCATGTGTTGGACAGGTCTCATGTGGTGGCCCAGACTGCCCTGGAATGAACTATATAGTCCAGGCCTAAACTTGCAGTGATCCTCTTACCTCAGGCTCTCAAGTTCTAGAATGACAAGTGTGTACCATTAACCTCAACATGGAGTTTTATTTTAAAGCAGGTATGGTACAGCTCTGTGCTGTTATGTAGGGGCATCTTCCAGTTTCTCCTGCCACCATGGCAGCCAGGCTTCCTCCACTGGCCTGGAGATGACTGTACCGGCCTCCAGACATGGTGTCCCAAACAGGATCTGCCCCTTCCCACCCCACCAAGACACAGCCTGCCATCCAGCAGCAGCACATCCAGCCTTGCTTCTGTCTGACCCATTGTCACAGCCTCCAGCGTGACACCTTCTGTTCCAGGTCTCTGTGGCCTGCTTCTACCTTGGGCGTCCAGCATCTCCAAGGGTCCTCCCATAATCTCCACATCTATGCTCTATAAAGTTCTAGAAGGTGCCATGGACATTCTGCCCCTGAACCTCTGTTCTAGCCTTACTGGACTCCTAGGGCTAAGTCCATTGTATAGAGCACCCCATAGCAAGGTAGGCTCTTCCTAACATAACCCTGAACACCCTGGAAATCAGCCTGCATGGCAGGAAGTGTATGTGTGTGTTGCTGTCTTCCCACCCCTGCAGTCATCCAAGCCTCGCGCTGGACTGTGGCTCCTCAGGACACACACTCTGCCTCACCACTTAAGGCCAGCTGGCAGCAGACCCTCTGCCATGGCACCTGAGACTGTCCCCACTTCTAATGCTCTCTTGGCACAGTGTCTGTGGTATTTATTGCCCTGGGAGCAGCTTCTCACAGCTGACCATTAGCATGCATGTCTGTGATATGCATGTCTAGTGCCCCTTCTATTTGATGTCTTAATACCATGAAAGGTAATAATCAAGTCCAGAATGAGGGTTAGCTGACCCTGGAGGATTAGCCTGGTAATCTGTCTGCCATGTCTAGCATGAAGGCCACACATGCCAGGGGCTCAATACAATTTTTGGCAAAGGAATCAATGAAGTAGGCTATAATTGACAGTGATGGGAGAATGTATTTGTGACCAGCATTGTAGCCCCATCACTGGGTGGGGTGGTGGGCCATGCTCCTCTGCATGTCCTGAGCTGAGGAAGCTTACTTTGATTTGGCTGAGCCCAGCCAGCTCTATACAGTGGGGTCCTCACTGTGGGAG
Source organism: Dipus sagitta (assembly GCA_036346955.1). Taxonomy (NCBI): domain Eukaryota; kingdom Metazoa; phylum Chordata; class Mammalia; order Rodentia; family Dipodidae; genus Dipus; species Dipus sagitta. The sequence goes on along the minus strand of CM070781.1, from coordinate 1,152,796 downwards.
GCTAATGATGAAAGTAATGAGGCCCCTCAGGCCAGAGCAGGCTCCACACAGCCCTACTTAATGGGATGCAGCCCAGGACTGCCATCTTGCCACCAAAGTGGGAAAGACTGAATAGAGGTAGTTCCTTTCCTATCTGCTCAGTGGGTGTTTCCTTGTCAGCCCTACCTGGCAGACTGCAGAATCATATGGTGTTGGATCTAGCATCAGCATCGAGGCCCACCACGCCTTCCTGACTAGTTGGAAGATCTCTGGATGCTCCAGAGTCCTCATCCTTCTGAGGAACTTTCTCCTGGAAGGCTGCTCTGAATCCTCCCCACATTGTGCAGGCAAGAAAGTGCCTCATTTAACCCTGGAACCATCCATGGACCTTGGAATAGCATCTGAGAGCCCTCTATGCCCACAGCAGCCAGCTCAGATAACGGGATCAACAGCCAGCAGTCCCTAGATCTCATGCCCAGACTACATGCTGGTCTTCACACACAGGGCTGCACAACCCCACCTTGCACATGGGACACCCAACCTCAGAGGCATCAGGGTCTAGGACCCCAGGTCTCCCTTTGGAGGCTGGAGCTTGCCAGAGTGGTGGTGGGATGGAGCTGGCAAGATCAGTGTGGTGAAGCTCATATCCCACAAACTGTCTCCATAGCAGCATGTGCCAGACCCGAGGAGGAGCACAGAAGGCAGCAGAGTCAACAGCAACGAGGATCACCTCTCCTACACCTGCCCCTCTGTGAATGAGTCTCCATCCATAGCCAGAGCCCCATGTGTGCAGTGTGGGCACAGACCCCTTCTACTTCATTGAGGATCCTTGACAGCTTGCTTTGCAATGCTCCAGGAACCTGAAGTCAGAGTTGGAGAGCCTCCCAACAGGCAGCACTAGGCTTCATTCTGCTTCCCTCCCCAGATACAGGGGACACGGCTCAGTCACAGACCTACCTGATTTCAGATGTGGTGTACTAAGTAAGGGTAACAGGGTACAATGTCCACATGGAAATCCCTGGCTGTCAGAGAACATCCTGGGGCTTTAACTATTCAATCCCTGCACCCAACACTAACTCTAAGATGCTGCTGGTGAGTAGGAGGCATGAGGAAGCCTGGAAGGAGCCAACAGGATACAGTGCATTGCCACTGGCCAAGTGGCTGGCTATGAAGAAATGTGGGCCCTGATGTTGTGTCAGCACACAGCATTCATTCTCTCCTTCATTCACTCCATAATTTGGTGTGCTTGCTTCATCTTTCCCCAGTGCCCCAAACTGTGGGGTGTCTTATATTAGCCCTCAATGTTTATATAAACATCTTTTGGGGTTTATGCTTCTAAAGTAAATGGATGTTTGAGCAGCACTTAGTCCAAGCCCTGAGGTGGTCTAAGGAATATAGACATGCCCCGAAGCTTAGGAGAGGGGCTATGGATACAGTTCAGCTTTGGTCATAAACAACGGGCTCTGGCTGACAAAGATGGTGAGGTCGGCAAGGCTCAGCCTCAGGATCCAGTCCCCATGTGCATGCCTGCATCTGAGGCCATATTAGTGAAAGCAGCTGTGCACCTGGACGAGGGTTCACATGGAGCCTGTGACAGTGCTCAGGAGGACGGAGAACCAGGTCCTGTTCAGAGAGGGGAGTGCAGAGTGGTAGGATACAGACCTGGGCCCTGCAAAGGACAGCTGAGATGGACATAGGTGTGAGGGTAGGAAGTACGGTGAGGACCACCACATGCTCACACTGTGATGGCTCTATAGGCCGAGGGACACAGGCCTGGCACCTAAAGCCAGGGAGGCTGAGCCAGCTCTATGGGCAGGAGCCATTCAAAGCCACTCATACCATCTGCAATGGTGGGGGTGTGAACCTCCCATGTCCGGCAGAACAGACCCCCAAGAGGTGGGAATGCACCCAGGAAACATCTGGGGGCCTGTGCTAGACCCTCTCTAAGCCATGGCAGCCAGGCTATGAGGTAATGTGGGGTGCAGCCCTCATTTTGTGAATGTGGCAGCTGAGCCAAGGGTAGGTGTCCTCTCTCCAGAGTGAGAGTCAGTGAGGAGACTCACATCCTGGTTGTGCAGGACTCTGGCCTCAGGCAGCCAACATGTTCCCATCCAGGTAGGCATGTCAGGACAAGTCAGTGGGGCTCTGGAGTCAAATCTCTCTGCTCCTCACTATTCCCACTGCAGGATGGAAGGAGAAGTCCTCACCAGAATCCCTTGCCATCCCCTGGCTTGTCAGTGCTGGCTACCAGGAGCCAGGCCTCCCAGGAAACTTGCCCTTGAGAAGTGTGCAGAGAGCATAAATGCTAGAAGAAGCAGGCCCATGACCCTTGTGAGTAGGATTATGGGTAAACTTTCCTTTCACTAATCACTACTGCATACATTTTCTGTTTTTAATTTGGAGGTGAGGTCTTGCTTTGGAATCCACTCTACAGTTCAGGCTGGCCTTGAACTCACAGCAATCCTCCTACCTCTGTCTCCCAAGGGCTGGGATTAAAGGTGTGCACCACCATGCCCAGCAGAGTTGCCTACATTTTCTGTAATGATTGTGTATGTTTATAAAGAAGTATATGCTTGTCTCTGGCACAAGGCCTTTGAGACGGCAGATGCATTCTGACAAACATTAAAATTAGAGGAAATGAGAAAATGCCAGTGCTCCAGGTCCCCAAAGATGCTTGGCACCCACCCCATCTTCGGAAGGCAGCCTGTCACTCACCCTGTAAAGGCCCTCCCTTCTCTCCCCTCAGCACTACCACCTCGGAGGAAGGGAGCCGAACGCTGCAAACACTACACTCAGAGGAGACCTCACTGCTGGGCTGCAAAGGGAACAAAGCATCAGCAGCACAAAGCTGCTGGCCTGGCTACTGATGCCAGGCGATAGCAGTGCCCCACTAGGAGCAGTTTCCACAGGAGAATGGCCAACATCAGCTGCCAGTCAGCTGGGTCACACAGGCCTGATGGTCAGGTGGGATACTAATAACCACACTTTCCTGTTACTTAAGTACTGGACCATGTGTGCTTTTTGCCCTGTTCTGGGCAGTCGTATGGTCAAGACCCCACCACATGCCTACAGTATCAAGCCATTGTGTACCTGGCATATAGCTAGAAATGATGCTGTGGATGAGGCTGGGCTGCATGCCTGGGCCACTGTCTATATGGAGCTGGGCAGCTTTCACATGAAGCTGCCTGCTGCCCCCCCTCCAACAGCTTACCTTCACAGAGTCTTCTCCAAGTTCCGCAACTAGCTGGCAGCTCTCCCACAGTGCCTGCCCATTGTCACAGCCCTATGGTATCACTTGAGAGTAAAACTGTTTGGGGCCATCTTATTCTTCTAGTCCAGAATGTTACACAACAGGTTCAGTTCAGACTCCTAGCTCACTAGTGGTCCAGTGTAGAAACTCAGGTGCTCCATCAATGAGCGAGTTAATCTTTGCTCAAAACGCTGAGCTAATAAATTAGACACTTGGACCTTCTCTCCATTTTGCTTCCCACGGCCCATGGTTGGGAGGGTGCAGGCTTTCTATTAGAAGTTTCCGACAACTGTTGTCACCAGGCTCCCAGCATGGTGACTGGAGAACCAATTTCCTTCCAGCCTGGTGAGCATCAGAATGCCATGGTCCAGGGCCCCACTGAAGGATTAATCAGGCTATCTGTATGCACAAGGCAGCACTCAGCACAGTGAAGGCATGCACAGGCACCATCTCCCTGGACCCACCAAACCTGCCTCCCTGCTGTCTCCAAATTCAATAAGCACAAGTCACTGGCTTCATCACCCAAGTTCGACAGCAAATTGCTTCACCAGCCTCCAATGCCTGCCTTTCAAGTGGGGATGTGGAGCCAGGAGAGGCCTTCTAGCCCATCATGTTTGCCATCACTGGAAGCCCTTGAGTCTGGGGCCTCTCCCACACTCCCCACCACTGGGGAGGGACCACTCAGGGAGCACCTACTGTGTGCAGGCATTTCTTCCTTTAGTCCCTCCTAACAATATGTGATTTGAGTTCCAAGTAACCAATGCATTCCCCAAGGTCAACATCAGGGTCTGTCCAGGGTTCAAATGAGATCTCTTGTACAAGCCTAGGTCCTTTCAATGAACAGGCTGCACAGCCCATTCTAGTGACATGGGACCCAGTGCTCCTGAGACCACTCATTCCTGCAGTCTTTCATGCACAGAGGCACCACCCAGGGTTCAGAACTGAGTCATGGTACCAGCCTCCCTGGCCTTGTTCTTGGCCTGTGCCTCTCAGTCCTGGGTCATGCACTGTCAGTGCCTCTGTTTCTTCACCTGTTAAGAGTCACTGTCCCACTGCTTCCACAAAGCATAGGTCAAAGGCCAGTGTTATGCTGGCCTTCTACCCATTCTACGGAGAAAGAAACCGAAGCTTGGGAACACAGGACATTTGTTCAAGACCTCCACGAGGGACTGACATAAAGACAGTGCGATGGGTAGTGAGATTCAGTGAGTGCTCACATGTTCCAATTAACCCATTAACTCAACAGCTAGACACTGGGCATTTTCCATTTACCGAACCAAGTGAATGCCAGGCACCAGCTGGCCTCCCTTTACTCACTGAACCCTCTCAGTTCCAAACCTGGCACTGGGCACAGAAGTCATCAAGACCCATGAGAAGAGACTCTTTTCCTAGAGAAGGTCTCTGAATAGCCAAGGCCTGCAGAGCAGATGATAATCACAGGTATGTGGGACATGGTGGTGGGGGGCTCTGTGATGTACAAGAAGAAAGGAATCCTGATTCAGTTAAACACCAGCCTTGTCAGAGTGTGCAGCATACATTCCTCTGATTTCCTAACATTAGGGGTCATTGTCATACTGTTATCCCACAAGAAACGTAAGACAAAGACCAATAGTTAGTCCCACACCCAGCTGCTGAAGCTTCATGATGATAATCTTCTGCCCATTCTGTGGAGGAAGAAACTGAGGCTTTGGAATTCAGGTCACTTGTCCCCACCACAGCTCATGGGTGAGATGCTGAGGCTCAAATGCAGGTTCCAGTAACTGCTCTGTGGGCTCCCTTCATTGCTAATTTGACTGAATTTTGAGTCACCATGAAAACACACTTCTGAGTGGCTGTGAGGGTATTTCCAGAGAAGCTTAACTGAGAAAGCAAGACCCACTGTGAGTGTGAGTGGCACCATCTCATGGGCTGGGGTCCTGACTATGAACACACATGATCAGCTACTCTGCTCTGACTACAACCTCAAACTAGGAGCCAAAGTAAAACCTCCATCCTCCAAGTTACATTTGTCAGGGATTTGGCCACAGCAATGAAGTAAGTAAGATACCACCCTCCATCTTTCACAGTTGCTTGGGGCTCAGAAGATGTGCAGCCTGGAATCAGGCTCAAATACTCTGTATTTGTATCTCTGGCATCCTTTCCCTGAGCTTGTGCTATGAATTTTCTAGAATGTCACTGACCACAGAGTTATGACACCTAGAAGGATGAATATGACCCAGAGCCAGCTGTGTCCTGCTGTTCAGGATAATCGAGAAACTGAGGCAAGTACTGCAGTGCTTCTCAGCCATGTCCTCACAATCCTGGGCGATGGGGGTGGGCATGATGCACATTCCCAGGGGCCAGGGGCAAGACATAGGGTCTGAGGTGCTGCTGCCCAGTATTCCCTGGTGAGGTTCTGTGCAACGTCCCCAGAGGATGGCTGTAGGCCATGGGGTCAGAGGAAAGACTCCTCATCATAGGTTTGCCCATGGTGTCCCCAGCACAATTATTAGTATACCCCTCAGGATGTGGAAAATGGTAGAATTCTATTTAACATTTATCTTATCCTATGAACATTCCTGCTTGGGGCAGGATTTTATCAAGCGTATAAATACTCTGCCACAGTGGTCTCTGAATTTGAGGCATGTACTGATTCGCATTCTGTTTTTCCTTCATTAATCAGAGTTTGTGGCCACCCTGAAGAAAAGGGTCTGGGTGAACAGGCTGGCCCAGAGGTCAGCCGGATGCTCATTCACAAGGAGAGGATGAAGCTGGACCTGGGGAGGGAGGCAGCTGGCTTAGAGAAGGGAAGATGGTGGCCTTCAGTTCCAGGCTCTGGGGACTCCCTAATGGCTTCTTTTACATTCTGAGACTGAAGCCAATCTCCTTCCAGGGGAGGGGAACATGCAAAGGCAGTAATTATTTTATTAAGGACCAGGAAATGATGAATAATTTAATTTGGAGAAAGAACGGCGTGGCTGATTGAATGTTGCTTCTTTGGGCCTGACATCACCTCTCACTAATTTCCTTTGACATTTCTGGCAGGGCATCATGAAGAAGGTTCGAGGACATTTGAGTTGTGCCTTCAGCCTGGGCCTTCCTGAGCCTTGCAGGCTGGAGGAGGGAAGGGAAAGATCAAAGTCTTGGATGGCAATGAGGTGCCTTTCACAAGCCTGCATCATAAAAAATTAAAATTTCCAGTTCAGCCCTGTGTGTTGAACAAGTTGTCACAGGCCTCAGAAGGCCACTGTGAGTTCACAGAAGGGCCATGGCCACAGATGTGAAAATACAACTCCAGGCTGTTAGATGGCCATGCAAAGTGGTCCCTTGTGACAACCAGGATCAGGGAGTATGTGAAGTTACTTCCCAGCTCTTGCTAAGTCACATCACCTTTCATGAGGATGACCTTGTTCAGAGTCACAATCCCCCAGCTCTGCACATCAGATGCTGACAAGCCCTCTGCTGCTCCCACTGCCCAGATAACACTGGAGGTCCAGGACTCTGTATAACCTAAGGCCTGGGACTATATACAACCCATCTGCCAGAAAGCCATGACAGGTCACACCAGAGCTGTGACGGCCAAAAGGGAAACACTGTGTGCCACTGGAAGTCAACTGCACTTGGTATCTGGGCCCCAGGTGGCATCTCTCCTGGCAATACCAGCTTGAAAGGACTAGCACCCAAATGCCTGGGCTTCAGACACACACAGGACCCTCGAGGTTGCACTGACTACTGGGTTCTGGCTGGCCAGTGCCTTCCTAGCTGGGTCCCCACAGAGCAGAGTTCCATGGGCTAGGCATCCTTGGAGCTCTGGCTGTGCCCTGCCCTGCACTGGGGCTAGGAACCAAGACAGGCACCGTGACAAGTACCACATGGCTTCCAGTTATTGGTGGTCCAGCATAGTGTCTGGTGGCTCCCATGGTACAAAAGGGATCCTATTGGGCAGAAATCATACCTTAAACTCTATCCTGCTCTTTTCCCAGGTACTTTTGCTAGTTTGGGGCCACTGTGACAAATGTCTAGGGCAATCAACTTACAAAGAGAACAGGGTTATTTGGGCTCAGGTTTGTAGGTTTCAGTCGAAGATTTAGGGACCATTACTTCTAACACTCTATAAGAGATGGTGCCAGGACAGGAAAGAGAGAAGGAGGAAGGAGCTGGGGTGCCACTGACCCAAGGCTTCCTACTAGGCCACAACTTTTAAAAGGCCCTACCATTTCCCATAGTGCCATGGCTAGGCCTGAGGGGACATTCAAGATCCAAGCTATAGCCCCAGTCTAGCAATGTTTGGTTATAATACTCTTGTGATGCTGGGCAGCAGCAGCAAGCCACAGGTCCCAGTTAGCCTGTGACCTCAAGTCCATGGTGTCCTACATGGCTCAGTGGCACATCTAGGAGCTAGGTAGAGTCAAGGCAGCCCCTACTCAATGGTATTCCAACCTGCACAGGGTTCACTGTGGTGCAGCCCTGTTGTATGTCAAATAACAGGTGTGATGTCATGTCACCACTGCTCCCTGGTTGGGACCCCTGAGGAAAGTGCCACCTGGAGGAAATGTTCATGCAGCACAGTGCAACAAGTAAACACCAGGCTGGTGGGTGTTTCCTTCAGCCTTTATCAACATGTGTCAATGGTTTTTGAGTCTCTGTTTCACCTTCTGTCAAGTAGGATAACAACATGTCCCTCTTGCTTCCAGAACCAAGCATGGTGCCTGGCCTGCAGTAGATGAAGGAGATATTTGTTGAGTGACTTACTGAGTGCGGGCTGGCTTGGAGAAGATGTTCAGACATGGTTAAGCCTGACTCTCAGCAGCCTGACAGGAGCAGCTTCCCCCACCTTCTACTCGAGTCTGATAAGTGAGAAGCATTAGGAAAAGCTTTTGGGCTTGAACAGCTGGCTCTCCAAGGATGTGCTCCTACCAACAACGGCACCAGGCCAAAACTGGAGACTGGACATGAGAGCACTTTCCAGAGTGCAAGCTGTGCCCAGTGGAACCCATCAGAGCCCAGTGGGCCACTGCTATTCACAACAGCATCTTCACTGACGCTCCTGACTCCACAAGTGTGCTTGACTCCGACAGAAGCCCTCATCTCAGAGCTGGCGGCTGTGTGGGCTTATACCCTGCAGGGTCTGCTCAGGGTCCCCTTGTTAGCTGTAGAGCTCTGGAAAGGTGGTAGTTTCATGATCAACATCCTTAGGTTAGGGACACTGCATGTCTCAGCATGAGCACCCCAAGAGGACACAGCTCCCTTTGTAAGGACCCAGGCCAGACTTCTATGTATTGATGGGAGGTGCTCACAACACAGGCCTGGCTCAGACCTCCTCCTTTGGGTGATTTCCCAGTCAGGGCCTCACAGGCTCCTGGGTTACACAAGGACATGTGGAATGATGCTGGGCACAGGGCCTAGCACCCTACAGTAGCAACCACTCACCCTCTTCACCCAGCAGCTCAGATGAACCAAACTTTGCAGGAGAGGCTTGAGTGACAGGGAGGACCTGGCCATCACCTCCAGTGGTGCCACACATGTCTTAGCTGTTGCCTGCTGCCCTTATCCATTGGGGACCAGGTCAACTACACCTCACCAAGGCTGGGCCAGGTCCCCATGCATGGCTTTGCACACCATGTCACTTGTGCCTTTCTTCATGGTCCCCAGTGCCCACCCCCACAACCTATTCAGGGCTTTGGTAAGTGTCACTTTTTCCAAGAAAACTTTCCCCATAGTGCCCTGTTTTCCCTCCACGCAATCAAGCCCTAGGCTACCCACAGGACAGCAGGCTCCATCAGGCTAGTACTTGTCTGGGGCATCTGAGTGCCCAGCACTGCCTGGCCCAGCCTAGAGGATGTCATGTGGGCTACATTTGATGAGTAAGTGATAAAATGAAAGTTAAATTGTATCACAAAGTCTAGTTATGCAAGGCTGGGGAACTGGTTCAGTGAGTAAGTGCATTTGCTACACAAGCACAAATACCAATAGGGCCCAATGTGCTATGGGCACCCCTGAAAACAGCTGGCTATAGCCACACATGCCTGTAACCTGAGTCACTGGGGTCAGTTTGGCCCCCCCCAAAAAAGCAAAAGCAACTTTGGGTTCAGGGAGAGACTTCATCTCAAGGGAACAACTGGATGAATGATAGAGGATACCCCATATTCTCCTCTGGCCTCCAAGCACACACATAGGACACATGCATCTGCACACACATGCCATACATACCGCACATGTGCGCACACACAGTCTTGCTATGCAAAGGTTTTTAACAAGTGTTAGAAAACTGTTCAAAATGAGGTATTACCCAGAAGTACAATGTACAGCTGGAGCCCATGGGGAAGCTCGGGGGAAGTCTCAGAGCGCTTCCCCACATCTCGGCATTGTGGGAGCCCCCCGAGGGCTCACGGAAGCTCCTTGGACAAGTACTAGTGCTAACATTTAAGGCTGGACCTGTCCCCACACCCTGCATATGAACCCCAGTCCTCTCCTGCCTCAACACCACTCAGTGTCTCCCCAGCCCTGCACAGAGACCACAACAACGCCCTCATGGGACCCTGTACTTCTTCCTCTTCCCTCATCATCTCTTCTCAGAGGAAAGCTCTTCTAGAATTGTTTCAAGGGTGCTGTGTAGCCTATGGTGCCCACTCACCCAGCTCCATGGGCAGGTTTGTTTTGGGGTTACCCTTCACCAAGACAGCTGCAGGCCAGAGACCCCTACCTGTAGCCTCTCAGATTGAGTGAGACGACATTCTGCTCCTGCAGGGCAGGGCACAGTGCACAGCAGCTATGTCAGTTCAGAGGTGCAAGCCCGTAGGCCTGTTTTCCTGGAACCAGGATAGCAGAGCATGAGGAGAGAGCAAGAACACAAAGAACACACCCCACTTGGTGTCACACTGGACAGCTGAGTCTTAGCTGATGATGCTCAATGCACTCATGGCTACTTGGTTGAAAACCTCCTGTGGTCAGGACAGCCCATGACCCATTATCCTCACCCTGCTCAGACCTCTGCCCCCAGGCCTAGTTAGAGTCCTTGCTGAATAAAGTCTCCCAGGCTAAAGAGCAAAGTACATAGAGAAGACAGTGGGGATTCAGGGAAAATGGAAGGTGGGTAGAAAAAGGGAGGGAGGGAGGGAAGACGACCCATGTTTTGGGGTTCCCGTTCATCTCCTGCCCTGTCACTGGTCACTACACATTCATCAGCACCACTGTGTGCTGGGGCTGAGGAGGTCTTTGTTGTCCCAGGACCACACAGGGTTTATCACCCCTAGAGGCTAGTGTCCATCCATACCTGTTACTGGACATAGCTATCACACTGATCTCCTGTTAGCATTCCTTGGCAGTCTGTGAGGGGTCTTCCAGAGGCTAAGGATGCCCAGAGGGGCAAGCCATACATACAAGGTCAACAAGGCCGAGGGGACAGGACCTCAAGCCTCTTGTCATCCCAAGTGTGGAGGAATGATGCCCCGGGGAGCTAGGACTCTGCCAAGCTACAGCCCAGCAAAACTCCTCCCATGTGCACTGCACCTCAAGCTAGTCTCACATGGCTTTTCTGTCCTCCATAGAGCCAGGGCTGCTGTCCATAGGAGCTGACCACACAGGGGGAAAGGTTCCTGCCCTTGACCTGGCTCTAACATGGTCCCTCCTTCCTCTCTTAGCAAAGGGTCTAGCCACCAAAGAAGATCTACTACCTACCTACCTACCTACCTACACACACACACACACACACACACACACACACACACACACCTGCCTGCTGGGTGGGAAGCAGGGTGAAAAACCACCTTCAGAGGAAGATCTGAAGCCAGCCCTGAATAGGAAACAGACCTCCTCAGAACCAAGGAAGCTTCCCCTTTGAGAATGTCACTCACTTTGCAAATTCATTCACTTCACAGGAATCAGTTGACACTTGTCATAGACTGTGCTATCTACCAGAGGTTCCAATATTGAGGCTCCACCCCTCAGCGTGAGGCTTCTAAAATAAAGCGAGGTGACTAGGGTTACCCTGATACATACGAACACACACACACACACACACGGAGAAATCAGCCTGCACAATGCCAGCTCCTGGGCAGTACTTTTGTGACACAGTTGAGGGATAGCTACATATCCAGGCACACACTGGCTGGGTGGCTCTGGTAGGTACACATGTCAATTCTCCCATTCTCCCAGCAACCCTGTCTTACTGTTTTATAGTCACGGAGTGGAAAAGTCCTTGGCTAGAGGCACTATGCTAGGACATTGTCCCTGCCCTCATAGATACCTGATTGCCCCATGAAGGTGTCAGGTGAACATGTGACCAGAAAGCTAGGCAGGAGTGGTCAGAAAACTGTTGGGAGTGAGGAGGTGGGTTCACTCTCCAGTCACTCTATACTTTGGCCAACAGAGAGGAGGGAGTGGACATAGAATGGGGGTGTAAGGTGACAGGTTGAGAAGACTCAGGGTAATAGGAAGGTTGGCATGGGCCCACCTAAAATAGCTGGGGGCTGAGCATGGACAGAGCCCAAGAAATGGACTCAAATTGTAAAGGGCCTTTAATGCTTCAGCCCAGGACAGTTCTGTGAGGGTTGGGGCTACCTAGGGCACCTGGGCCCCAATTTGGCCTCTGAGTCTGGACAGAGGCAGGATGTAGAGGGGCAGGTGCAAGGTTCCTGAGACAACCAGGATGCTGGGGTTTTATAGGCCTCTCTTCCTGGACTCCTCCAAGGTGGAGGAAGGGAGGCTCAGAGAGGATGTGGCACCTGCAGGGGGTCACACAGACATTCAGTGGTGCCTCCTGACCCCAAAGGAGGAGGCAGAGTCCCCAAGGGAAGAGGCAGAGCCCCCCAGGCACCCCTCCTTGCCACACCTCCTATACATCTTTAGGACCTGGAGCTGGCACCTCTGTACCAGTACCTATTCCACCTTCCCAGCTTGGGCTTCTGGGCCCTGTAGTGAGGGTAGGGCACCTGCCACAGCAGGTGACATGGCAGGGGCCGGGGCCCCCTGGGCCAGCTGTGTACTTGAGGTGCAGCTCTGATGTATACCAGCTATGACTTCTCCACTTGTCTCATTTAGGAGTTAGCAGACAAAGCTATGTGCTAAGAGAGGGTCCAGTCTGATTCTCAGAACAGAAGTGACCACTGGTTTGAGACATCTGGGAGTGTTTGCTGCAGCCTTGGAGGGTAAAGATACCTTGGGCCAGACCCAGAACAATGTATCCAAGTGGACTGCCCCATGGGAGGGCAGGGGGAGGCCTGGGAGCTCGGAGCTGCTGACACAGGTCTTTGGAAAGGTCCACCTTTCAGGAGCCAGCCAGAGTACTCAGCATCCTCCCCACAAGCTTTCTGGGAAAGTGGCATTTGGCTCCAGTTCCTAGGATCAGGAACATCTGAGACCAGAGGAGCAGTATAGCCTAACATAAAAGCAAAAGAAGCCAGTTCTATGTGGAAATTCCCACTCCATAAGTGCCTGTCACCTCAAGACAGGGTACACACACATCCCAGGCAAGCAGGAGGATGTGGGTTGATCTTGTTGGTAGCCTGCTAAACTCCAGGCTCAGGCTTCCCACATGTCAACGTTTCAGTGTCCTCATATCCTTCAGTGGGAGAGGCCACGTGTCTATAAGGACCTGGATTCCATCCTATCTGTTGCTCTAAGCACAATGAGGAGGTGGAAGAGGGACTTCCAGCAGCCACTGTCTGGAGGCCTCAGACTCCTGGTCTGAGGTCAGCTGCTACCTCCACTTGTAAGCGGTGGGCACTTATCCTCATTCACACCTAAAAGCTACATCACTTCTCTGGTGGCAGCTTCCTGGCCTGTGGAAGGGGTGGTATTCCTGCACCATCAGACTTATACAAGGAGGAAATGAACAGGCCAGCTGCACCAGGGCCAGGCAAACAACTAGGGAAGAATTCCTTCACTGTTGCCAGGTTCTGTGCTGAGCCTTTGCTCATCCCATCATATCATCTCGTTTCTCCCAACCACCAACTATTCAGTTCAGACAAGCTCAGGTGGGGTTGGGGCTCCTTCTGAGGCCTGGCATCCAGGGACAGGGTATGAAGAGAACAGGGGTGGACCAGCAGGTAGACACAGTCCAGGGTACAGGTCCATACTGGTGTCTCCTTCCTGCCCCCTGGTGGCAGGGCCTGGCCCTTGTCTCTTTTTTGATGGACATCATGACTAAGTAGCTAAGGGCAGGGAGAGGTCTAGCCACTGGGGATTCCCAGGGTCCAGCAGTGGACAAGAGGGTCTGATACCTGCCTAATGTGAAGTGGGTGGATCCCAATTGCCCAGCCATTCCTTTAAGGGGAATGAGGCCTGGAGGGCAGGGACTTGGCTTCAGGGCCCCCACAGCCCTGTGGAAAGGCCCCTAGACTCAGGCCACTGCATTCACTTACTCTCTTATGAACTCACTCATTCATTTCTTCACTTGCTCCTTCTGTGGAGGTGTGACTTCCTACATGTTGGCCATCTCCAGACTCTGGGGCTTAGGACAGGTGCTGTGGTCAGCTGAGCACTCGCATGGTGAAGTTGGAGCCACACCACCTCAGAAGCAGGCTGACACCTTATCTGACCTGGGAGACCCTGGTTTGCAGGTCACAGTGACACAGAATGCTCCTGATGAGTCCAGGGGCAAATCCAAGTGCCAGAGAGTGGCTGGAAGAGATGGGGCTGCTCAATCCCCCCTGCTTCCTCCAAGTCCTTCCACTGGGAGAGTGGTGCCCAGCAGTGCCACACAGGGAGCCCAGGACCACCAGGATCAGGGTGTTCTTAAGGTTCCTCCTGGCAGTTCCTACAGGCCTGAGGTCTCACCTATGTGCAGAAGGGAACCTGGAGACAGAGTTCCAGGGAAATGCAGGCCTGCCCTCATCCATCCCATACTCCATCATTGGAGAAGTTCTCAGCTTGGACAGAGCATGCAGTTCCTTCTGCCCTACACACACAGCTCTCAGGACCATTGTTAGTGTTGTTGGAGCAAAAAGGACAGCTGACATCATTAGAGGAGGAGAGCAGACATCATTTGACTGACTTCAAGGATTAAGGTGTGGTATCACATGCCTGCCATCCCAGCATTCAAGAGACTGAGGCAGGACTACTATGGGTTCAAAGCCAGAATGGGCTACATAGTAAACACCAGACCATAAAAACAGATAGATGATAGATAAATAGATAGATAGGTAAGTAGGTAGGTAGATAGAATTTCAGATGTCTGCTAGTTCCTGCCCATTTTTGCCAGCCTCAAGTACTTTTCTTGGGATACTGGTTGGGAGGCAGGTTCTCCCAGGGCCCCAAGTGGGGATGGATAACTCTGGTAGAGCCACCAATAAGGAAGCTGAGAGTCCTGAAAATCTGCATGTCACAGCCCCAGGGGACAACCGAAAATCTATATTCTGTGCCCTCTAGGGCCAGCTAAGGTGGGTGCTATGGTTGAGGAAGAGGTGGTGAGGACTGAGGACCTAGCACACAGCATGTCCAACCCATATAACTATGAAGGATCAGTGAAGATTCCCATTGACTTATGAACCCCCAGACATAGACTGCAATGCCACATGTATCAAACATGACTGCATACCTATCAGTGGCACATGCATAACTATGTGAGCACTAGCCACTGTTGCAACTTCACCTCAAAATAGGGGGTAGATGGCACCCTATCAGGCTGGAACTTTGAAGCTGGGCATCTGAGAAGGGCAGTGGAGAGAGAGAGGGAGGGGGAAAGAGGGAAGGAAAAAGGGAGAGAAGGAAGGAGAGAAGGAAAGAAGAGGGGAGAGTACAAAGATAGGGAGGGAGGAAGAGATGACAAAATTTTTTCTGATGCTTCACGAACAGCTCAGCTGGCCCAAGGCTTGGAGCACTTGGTTCCTGTATTAACTCTGATGCCCCAAGCTCCTGAGATGCCTTCACACACTGTGTTCCTCACCATGGGCTGAGCTGACTGCAACAGTAAAAAGGTGGGCTGGAGGGATGGCTTAGCAGTTAAGGCATTTTCCTGTAAAGCCAAAGGACCCTGGCTCGATTCCCCAGGACCCATGTTAGCCAGATGCACAAGGGGGCACACGTATCTGGAGTTTGTTTGTAGTGGCTGGATGCCCTGACACACCCATTCTCTCTCTCTCTCCCCCTCTTTCTCTGTCAAATAAATAAACATATAATATTAAAATAAAATAAAATATAAAAACAGTAGAAAGGTAAGGACAGGACCCTCAGAAAAGAAGAAGGGAAGCTGTGCTCCCCACATAGCCATCCTGCATGCTGAAGTCACAGGCCCCCACAGCACCCAGCTCCACACAGATCAAGGCCACCTGGGTTCAGTGATAGGTCACCAAACCAAGGCATGGAAGGGTGTCTGGGTCCTGTGACATTTCTGTTCTTCCAGAATATGCAGCACATTTGCAGCTTGATAGCCTCTTTCTAATGCTGGAGATGGGCAGGGCTCAGCTTTAGTTCCCCTACCTACTGTGTACCTTCAATCACTTCCTATTTGTAGGTTCTAATGCTCAACTCCATGTTTACTGGGACATTAGCAAACACGCACTAGCACTAGCAGCAGGGAGCAGGCAAGAGCCGTGTCCCTGTCCTGAGCTCACCTTGACAAGTCACTGAACCTGGAGGCCTTGAACACTGGGATGGCCACATTTTGAAGGCCATGTATCCAAAGTGGATGGCTGACCTGTGAATCATGTACCTGTCCCTCTGGAATATGACACTTTCCAGAGTGGGATTAAAAACCAAATGGAAATGGTGAGCTAAGAAACAGGACCCAGCACCACAGGTATAGAACTGGTGACAGCTGGGGAGGCAAGGCTGGGACCCCATGCTATGGCTCTTGTTCCCTAGGAGAGGGGCACTAGCCTCTTCATAGTCCTTCATACATCGAATTGCTTTGGATCTTAGTGGCAGCCCAAGGGGCAAGGACAACATCCCAATTCTGCCAAGGAGAAACTGGTGGTTGAACCCAAGGAGGTGAGCCCTGACCCTTTAGGTTCTGATCAAGGGTCATATCCTTCATCCACCAGAAGGACCTGGGAGAATGTGGGCTTTATCCTGGGTGCTGTGGATCCACAGAGCTGCTGGAGCCCAGAAGGGACCAGTGCTAGGTAGGTGGATTGGTACACGCTGCTCTGCTGGGAAGTAGATCCAGGCTGGGGAGACACATTCTCAGGCCCCGGGCCTCCTCTAATAGGAGGCAAGCAAGTTTTATCCTCTGGCAGAAGGTAGCCAGCCACTGTCTCTGTCCCTTCCTGAGAAGTTCTAAATTGATACATTTGTGTCACATAAATCTCTCATCAGCTAGGTCCCCTTGAGACCCCAGACATGGTGCTGAGGGCCAGGAGTGGACTTGGGAAGAAAAGATGACCTGAAGGGAGGCTGCCAGCACAGAGGGTGAGAGTCACAATTGTGGGGACAGCTCAGACTGCCTTGAGGACCCTGGTGAGTCTTCCATCTGAGGGTGGGGGAGGTACAGTATCTGTGCCTCAACTCCTGTCTACAGGGACAAGGCAGGTAATGGAGCTGACACCACACTGCTGCCCCTGGAGGCTCTGAAGCAGGTGGGAACCCCAGGTTGGAAGTGCTGGAGGGCATGGCTTGGAGAGGGCTGAGTGGATCTCCTCTGCGTATTCTTAACCCTCACCTGGTGCCATGAGGCTGCTACAGCTATAGCAGGGCACAGAGGCTGAGGAATAGTGCTGAGGTACAGATCACCTGTAGTGTGACCTGCTCACTGACTGTCCACCACCAGCAGTCCCTACCTCCATAGCGTGCTAACCTCTTCAATGAGGATGATACTGCCCTCCATGACAGATGCGGCCCACTCCCCATGACAGAGCAAGGGATCCCCCGAGGATGCTCTTCTGACTAGAGCAGAACAGTGCAGGACAGCCAAAGCAATACAGTGGTGTTAAGAAGGTCATGGAGAACCCCCCCACTGAGGGCAGGGAAATCTTTGCCCTACAGTTAGTGGCCAAAACCTGGGCCGTAATGGCCTTGGTGGCTTCTCCAAAACTCCATGCCCAAGTTTGCCCTCCAAACAATAGTCATGAGGTTGACCCCAGTGGCCCTCGGAGCGAGGCCCGGCACAGTCAACACAAATTATTGTGCTCATCCACAGGTACAAGAGATATGGTACAAAAGAAGTATGTCCCCAGTGTGTGCGGCCCCTTCTCTGGGGTAGATTTCCCTGGATGGAGGAGACAGACAATACCCCAGCAGGACACTTGGCGCAAAGCTGCGGCAAAGAAGAGGATTCCAGTCCTCCTGAAGGTTCTGGGAAGGTCAGTCACAGAAGTGACCCCTGGGCAGTATTCTGAGCTGGGTGGAGTATTTCTACAGTATTCCAAACACTGATAACTTCCTGTGGAGCTGTGTCCCCCAAGTTTATGTGGCCTCAGGTCCTTAACATGGCAGGGATAATGATTTAAAATGTAGGGCTGGAGAGATGGCTTAGTGGTTAAGCGCTTGCCTGTGAATCCTAAGGACCCTGGTTCGAGGCTCCATTCCCCAGGACCCACGTTAGCCAGATGCACAAGGGGGCGCACGCGTCTGGAGTTCATTTGCAGTGGCTGGAGGCCCTGGCGCACCCATTCTTTCTCTCTATCTACCTCTTTCTCTGTCTGTGTGTTGCTGTCAAATAAATAAATAAATAAAAATAAACAAAAAATTAAAAAAATAAAAATAAAATGTAGATTGTCTAGAGTGATGGTGTTTGGGGAGGGGGGTGGACGTAATCACTCAGAACTGGTATCCTAATCTAAAGGGGAGTTTGGCCACACAGGAACAGAAGGAATGCCCTGTGAGGGCTGCAGAGGAGCCCTGAGTGCTAGCCAAGGAATGCCAAGAGACAGGGAGAGGCCTGGGACACCCCTCTCCTGTGGCCCCCGAAGCCCCAGCCAAGAGGTCACCTTGACAGGAACAGTCATCTCAGAACTGGGAGACAGGCAACATTTGCTATGGAAGTAAATATGTGGACTTTGTCACAGCAGCCCAGGAGAGGGTGCAGGCTCTAAGGAAGGGAAGGGTTCCTCTTGCCATCCTGGTCCAGATACTGCCAGAACTCCTGGGGCTGGGGAGACAGACAGCTGAGGTCAGCAGCAACTAGACCAGATTGCTCAGCTGTGTCCTAACATTAGGCTCTCTTCCCACCGTCCTATCTCCGGCTTGGTCCTCTATACCTACCCGCTCCAATCTGTCCTCTCACTGGCTCTAAGAAAAAGAAAATTAAACAAAAACAGTAGTCTTGGGAGATGGTTCAGTGGTTACAGGAACTTGCTTGCTTGCAAAGCATGCTAGCTTGGGTTCAGTTCCCCAGCCACACATGCAAAGCATGTCAGACATTCATCTGCAGTGGCAAAAGACCCTGGCTTGTGGGCAGGTGTGTGTGTATGAGTGTACATACACAAATAATAAATATATGACAATGGGAAGGACGATGGCTGGAGAGATGGCTCAGTGGTTAAGGCACTTGCTTGCAAAGCCTAATGACCCAGGATTCAATTCTCTAGTACCCACATAAATCCAGATATACAAACTAGCACATGCATCTGGAGTTTGTGTGTAGTGGCTGGAGACCCCATCATGCCCATTCTCTCTCTCTCTGTCTCTGCTTGCAAACAAA
Organism: Dipus sagitta; assembly: GCA_036346955.1. Classification (NCBI taxonomy): domain Eukaryota; kingdom Metazoa; phylum Chordata; class Mammalia; order Rodentia; family Dipodidae; genus Dipus; species Dipus sagitta. The sequence goes on along the minus strand of CM070781.1, from coordinate 1,134,011 downwards.
TAAAATAATATATTTTTTTCAAATGGGAAGGAAGGTATAGAGGGTAAAAGAGGAAGACAGAACAAAGGAAAGTATGTGAGGTCGGCCTAGAAGTCCTTCCCAGCCAGACACAGCAAGCAGGCCTTGCCCCTATCTTGCCCTCAGGCAGGTGGAAGCTCAAACTGGGAATAGCCCAGGCAGGATCCTGTGATTCCCTGAGAATCAGTGTGACCCAGATTAAAGGGTAGGTGAGGGATTGGCTGTGGCCACAGCATCCTAAACGGCCCAATTTAGAGAAAGGCTCCAGTGCCTCTGCCCACCTCTATTTTCCCACCTTTGGCCTGCATCTGGCTTCTGGGGCAAAGCCAGGATGTTCAGCCAGGGCTACCCACAAGCCTCCACCTGCCAGGACCATCCCAACACCTTCTGAAAGTCAAACTATGCAGATCCCTTTGGCTCCTCCCTGCTGCAGCCTCATATTCCGGGAGCTCCTGACCCTCTCCAGCCCCCACATCCAGCTCTGTCTCACCATCGCCCCTGGACATCCCCAACCTTGGGCTTCAACTACCACTATAGGCTATGATTTCCACACCTTTTCTGGGGCCTGACACCCTGCTGAGACCCAGCTCCTGTGAGGAGGGTTAGGGCTCCCACAAGAAGGGTCCAGTCCCACAGGATATCATCCACACCACGACAGTCCTGAGGTCCCACTTCCTCCTCCGCCCAGTGTGCTCCTCCTGTGGGGAGGGCCACCTGTCCTCCAGTGCAAGCCTGGGTTTCCCCTTGTCTCCTCATTGCCACAGCAATGGCCCTATTGCCTCCTCCCTCGCCTCCTCCACACCATGCCTGGTCAGACACCTGCTCTCCCCTGGATGTCACAATGACAGCCCAACAGGTCTGCCTGCCTAGGTCCTTCTGTCAATCTTTATAGCTCGGGCCAAATGTGTGGTGTTTTCCTAAAGGCCTTCTCTTACCTACATCCAAATCTCTGCAAATCTATAATCTCTAGCTTACAGATTTGGACTCTGAGGCCACAACCCACCCTCATCCCTGGGGTTCCACTGCCTCTCACCTCGCTCACCACAGTCAACCCTGACTCTTGTCACCACTGCTTCCTGCTTCTGCCCTTGCCTCAGACTCATCTCCATAAAGGCACTCCCACTCATGTCACTCCTCTGCTCAAAATATGCAGTGTTTCTCCATTTCCCTCAGGACATTTCCCTCAGCATGTGATTGCTCTAACTCCAGGTTTTTCGGAGTCCTCCCCCACTCACTCTATTCCAGCTGCCTGCTTCCTTGCCGCTTCTGTATCACTTGCCACAGGACCTTTGCACATGCTGCACTAGTCCCTGCTTGGCGCACATCCAGACTCCCTCCCGGATTTCTCCCACACTTTCTCCAGAGTCCTCACTCAAATAATGTTGAGTCGCCAAGGCCTTTCCTTACCCCACACTCTTGACCCTCCCAACCCCCTTTCAGCCTATAGAACCTATCTTATCTCACGCATCACTTTCTACTATATAACCCCACTCAGCATGTTTGCTGCTTAATTTCAGCGCCCTCCTCTGGCATGAAGCACAGAAGCACTAGGTTACTATCTGTTTAACTCACATACCTATAGTGCTCAGAATAGCACTTGGCACAGAACTGGCTCCCAGTGAATAACTGCTGCATACATACATGAAAAATCAGTGAAATACATAGGTCCCAGCCACCAGCTCTAAGGATCTGCTTATTTTCCCTCTTCTGACATTAGAAGAGGGACTCTGGCCATTGTAGCCTCTCCCTCTGCTTGCAGTAAGGTGACCTACTTTACCCTGGGTGGTGACCTTCCAGCAGCTTGGAGTGGGCAGGCCAGTGGAGCTCGCTTAGAGCCCAGCTGCAGCCAGGTTACCTTGGGGAACACCATGGGAGGCTGCAGGTATTATGGGAGGACAGGGACTTGAGAGAAAGAAGTCACAGCCCAGCTGCTGGCACGAAAGCACTTAGCCAGTGTTGAGGACCTGGGCTTGTTCCCATCACATAGAGCCCCACACAGTAGGGTCCTTGTTCAGGTCCTGTGGCTGCAAAGTCCCCACGTTCCAAGTCTTCAGAGCTAACCCTCTTGGTTTCTGTGACCTCTGGCTGTTTCCCACCTTTGGCCTCCCTCACCTTCACAGTTGGGATGGGCTTCTGGGCCTAGAGAGTTTATGTCTCACAGGCACTCATGATAAGGGGCTCAAGCTTGGATCCTCTCCATCCAAACCCTGGCCTCTCAGATTTGTGTGGCCTGAGTTCCCATCATGCAGGACTTGCCATGGGTAAAGGACAGTATCACCAACATACAGGGGCTCTGCAAAGTATGCCTGGCCCTGACCAATCCTCCACCACAGGGCTCTCTCACTCCCGGATTTCCCAGGACCAGAGGCCATCTGAGCCGCAGCATAAGATTAAGGTCAAGGGCACCGGGGCCCAGAATGTATCTGTTGTGGGTTGATGTATACCTTCCAAGACCCCAAAAGTCATGATGAATTGCTAAACCCTGGCACCTGGGATTGTGCCCATATTTGGACCTAGGGCCTTCAAGGAAGAAACTAGTTAAGGTTATACAGCCCCCGCCACAGGCCCTAAGTCCATGACTGGATGTTTACAAGGAGGACAAAATAAAGACAGAGACAAAGAGAACAGCCATCAGGTAAAAGGTACAGGGATGGGGTGACCAGCTACAGACCCAGAAGCCAGGAGGAGGGAGAAGTTCCTTCCAAGCCCAGGGAACAGCCCTACTAATATCGGACTCTCTGACTCTGGCCTCAGAACTGAGAGAGTCTATTGTTCTTGTCTCAGCCAGCCCACAAATGGCTTCAGCCTGCAGCAACCTGCTCCAGCAGCTGAGTAACCGCATAGTTTCCATTCTCTGCTCACAGTCCAGTGCCCCTTGTCAGAGCCAGAGCTGCAGCTGCATCAGTAGGGCTTGGGCTGGCCTCTGGCCTCTGTTTTGTTGTTGGGAGACAGAAGGCTAGCAGGTAGAATCCAAGCCTTCAGACTTGACCTCTGAGACCAGTGGTCCCAGAGGAGATGGTCAGGAGAGGAAGGAGTAGAGGCACATCTTGCCCACAATACTCATCTGTGAAGTGGCCAGACACAATCTCTGCCACCTTCTGGGGGGGGGGGGGCTGAGGTTCCTGTGTCAGAGAACACCCAAGGAGCTAACTGTACCAAGGATGATAGTGGATGGTGGGCTGGACTTGGCCAATGTACAGGTCCAGCTCTGCCTGGGCTCAAGAGCAACAAGACCTGTCCTGACATGCTCACCTGGGGCTCTTGCTGCAATACTCTGCCCTCCCTGGAGGGGAACCCTGGGCCCCACCTCCCCTCATCACGCATCCCATCCAGGTTCCCTAGTTCCCTGCTGGCTCTGCATAGCCCCACCACCCTCTCCCATGTGAGCTTATGATGGCATACTCCTGAGGCTCCCAACTCTACCTCAACCTCTCCCTCTAGATGCCCATGCCCACTTGGTACGTCTCTTCCCAAACTCCTCTAAAAGGAGGCATGTTAAAGACAATCACCTCCACCCTGGACTCTGAGCCAAGTGAGCAGCTACAGCCCACCCAGCCTCTCCTCACTGCTGTGCAGTGCCCTTGCCACACTTTCTGTGATACTGTCTCTAGGGATCCTTATCCTGCCGCTGACCTCACCTGGCCTCACCTGGCAGGGGGTCCTTTTTCCACATGCTACATCCCAGATCCAGTTGTCTGCACCTGGTTATCTGCACTAAATCTACCTTACAGGCCCCAGATCACAGCAGGGGCCTGCTTGGAGAATACTTGAAAAATGAAAAATCAAGTGGATTCTACCTTTTGGTCTACACATGACCGAATGGTTATGATGAGCCCTGAGCAAGAGCCAACTGTGACACCCAGAACACCCAGGGATGGCAGGGGAGAGAAGAGAGGGAACCTGGGAGGGAACGAGAGAGTATAACAGGTGGAGGGCTGGGGAAGACAAGTGGGCTCTGGTCCCACATCAGAAGAAGTTTGGCTAGGGCTGGAGGCAGGTGGCTTCCTCACGTACCACAGAGCACAGTGGGAGGGGCATCAAATGAGTGAATGGCACTGTAACTCCATGCCCTCCTGACAGTGATGTTGCCATGGAGGGGAGAGGATGGGCACAACATGTGGAGAAGGGCCTGAGTGTCCCAGCATCTCAGGTCGGGGCCTCACCAATATCCACCACACTTTTCTTAAGATCCTCTACCTAAGCAATTGATAAACAAGCTCTCTCCCCTCCAGATCAATTCTCTAGGGGCTAGAGCCCCCACCCACTCCTCTCTGTGGCCAGGTTCCAGGTCAGGAATCACCGACAGAGCAATCCTCACCACCCCGCTGCATCCTGCTGTGACCAGGCTGGTCTTTCCTTGGGAATAAAAGGCAAATCACTTTCAGAAAGTTTCTGAAGCAAAAAGATTTCTAAAAATCCCAACAATAACTGCAGCCAGTTGTGGCATCTGTTAAAGCATGGGTGGTAGGTACACACCTGCTATGGCATCTCTCCAGGCTGACACCAGAGCCTCAGGAAATGGCAGGCCCCAGCTACTTCAGGCTGGGAGTGGGGTGGCATGCTCAGGACACACAAGGCCCGTGATCCACCACAGCTCTGCACACACCCCACAGAAGTCACACAGTCTACCTCATGCCACCAAGAAAGCTGAGAGCAGCAAGGGTCCAGCAACCCCACACTGGAAGTCAGCAATGCAATCCCAGGGTGGTCTCATAGTGGTCACACAGTAGACACAACCCAGCAAGGGAAACTGAGTCCATACTTCTATGGCAGGGGCCGCTGTGATGAGCAGGGCATTACTCAAGATCAGGTGGAATGAATCCATGTCAGAGAACAGTCAGAAGACACAATGTGCTCTTTTACATGAGCAACTGGAAGGACCCCAAATAAGCACAGTGTACCTTGATTGGAGCATGATTTACACAAGTGTACACATTGGCCTTGTTCACTGAATTGCCTATGTAGGATGTGTGCATTCTGCTTCTTAGAAATTTCACCTCAGAATAAAGCAGTGTCTACAAGTGCAGAATTCTACTATTCCAGTTTATGGGTTTTGCTTTTCACACTGGGATGGGCTAGTGCTTCTGAAATTAATTTTTAAAATATATTTTGGATTCAGCAAGTGAGTAGATACATCAAGGATGATAAGGGCCAGGCTTACTGCTGGGCAGGAGAGTGACAAACACTGAAAGAAAGACAGCTGGACTGTTCACTGCCATGCTGGAAGTACGTGTATAAGCTCATGAAGATGGGTGAATGAGTGGCTGGCTGGCTGGCTGGCTGGGTGTATGGAAGGTAGAAGGAAGGGGGGATAGATGTGTAGGTGGATGGGTTTGTGGTGAATATATCACACAGACCCACAAAGAATATAGGTACACACTTGTTTCTCGATGAACAAGCTTTCCCACAGTTTGACATACGTATCTTCCTACCTCCTTCCCTCTACCTTCACCAATAAGAGGAAGGTTGTATGTCACTATTTTGTTCCCCAAGGGTTTAGAAGTAACAGAGGGTCCATTTGGCATCCAGATCTGGTTTCTAATCCACTCTCCTTACAGGAGAGGATGAGCCTGTGTCGACAGAGGAAAGTACAAGCCGAGCCTGCAATGACACGAAAGATGCAAGGGCTCACAGAATGACGGCACAGGTGGAAGAGACACAGGGCAGCTCCAAGCAAATTGTTCTGAAACTAGAGCAATTTGTGCTTCAGGAGAAATGAGAGATAGAGTGGATTGCAACACAAAAACACAATTTAAAATTATAAGATTTAAAAATAATAAAATTAAAATCCATGAGCCTTTTATAAAAAATATTTTTACTTATTTATTTGCAAGGGGAGAGAGAGAAAGAATGAGAAGGAATGGGTGCACCAGGGCCTCTAGCCACTGCAAACAAACTCCAGATATATGTTCCAGTTTGTACATCTGGCTTTACATGGGAACTGGGGAATCAAACCTGGGCCATCAGGCTTTGCAAGAAAGTGCCTTTAACCACTTAGCTATCTCTCTAACCAAATGGGCCTTTCTTTTAAGAAAGAAATATGAGGGGGGAGGAAAAGAGGCATGAGGAGGGAAAGGAGAGCAGAGAGCTATTTTGTTTTTATAAAAAATGCTAAACAATATGATGTGCCTCTGGACCCACCACACTGAGAGGACCCAGGGTAGAAGTAAGGTCCCATTGTGAGCCCAGCTGGACCAGATGAGAGGTATCACCAGGCTGACCCAGACCTACAGGGTCACTAAGAAGGGGACTGAACTGTGCCCCAGCCTCATGGAAGACAAAGTGAGTTGTCCAGGACACCAGGCAGATGTGACTGAAGTGACTGGTACAGTGAGTCCATTGTGTGACTGGGCTGGAACCAGGCCTGGAGATAAGTTGCCCATACAGGGAAGCACTGGTACCCCAGGAAAAGCCTGGGCGCAGGTGTGGGGTGGATAGCAGTGTTGTGTCAACACTGCAATTCTTGATTTTGATAAATGCACCATGGTTATGGGTTATGGGAAAGAATGTCCTTGTCCTTATGAATGACACATGGAAGAAATGGGCAAAGGGACAATGTCTTTACCTATACCTATCGGGTTATGAACCATTATGTTTAATATGTGTGTGTGGAGAAATAGTTACAAAAATGATAGATAGGTGATAGATGACAGATGGAAGGGAGAGAGGGATGGACAGGTAGATGGAGAGATGGATTGATAGATGAGGGATGGATGGAGAGACAGATGAATGGATTGACAGATTAATGGATAAGAGGTAAGGAGGGAAGGATGGCATAGAAAGAATAAAGCAAATTTGACAAGTGTATCTGGGAAAGGGAACATGAAGCTCCCTATTCCATTTCTGTGAATGTCTTCTAAGTTAGAAATTGTGTGCAAGGACTGGAGAGGTGGCTCAGCAGTTAAGGCACTTGCCTGTAAAGCCTAATGACCTGGGTTCAATTCTCCAGTATCCATGTAAAACAGATGTACAAAGTGGCACATGTGTCTGGGGTTTGTTTGCAGTGGCTAGAGGCCCCAATGTGCCCATTCTCTCTCTTTCTCTCCCCCGCTGCCTCTTTCTGTGTCTCTCTCAAACAAATAAAAATATTTCAAATATAGGGCTGGAGAGATGAGTTAGCAGTTAAGGCGCTTGTCTGCAAAACCTAAGAAGGCACATTTGAATCTCCAGGTCCCACGTAGCCAGACGCAGTGACACAAGTGCTCAATGTCACACATGCACCACAAAGGGGTAAATGCGTCTAAGTGTTCGTTCACGGGGGCTAAAAGGCCCTGATGTACCCATTCTCACCGTCTTTCTCTCTCTCTGTATTTCTCTCTCAAAAATAAAATAATAAAACATAAAAAAGTAAAGAAACCTCTTAATGTCTGGAAATGTGAAAGACTATCTTCAGTACGTGTACCCACTAGGCCTTAAAAAAAAAAAGAAAGAAATTGTGGGGCTAGAGGGATGGCTTAGCAGTTAAGGTACTTGCTTACAAATCCACAGGACCCAAGTTTGATTCCCCAGGACCCACTTAAGCAAGATGCACAAGGTGGCACATGCATCTGGAGTTTGTTTGCAGTGGCTAGAAGCCCTGGAGTGCCCATTCTCTCTCTCACTCTCTGTCTCTCTCTCTCTCTCTCACTCTTTATGTGTCAAATAAATAAATAAATAAGTAAAATATTAAAAAATCATGTAAAAATCATACAACCTGCCCTTAGTGTGGAAAGAAATGGATGGTTTCATCTTCAGTTCCTGTACAGAGCTACTAAAGCTCAGTACTTCCTGTTTTACAGGCTGGTCATTCACATTCATAACAAGCCCCTTGGACCACTCCTTGCTAGTGCATGACTTGGGCTGGGGTCCCTGGTAGCCTCAGAACTGGGCTGGTCATCAGAGAGACTAGAGCGCTGGAACTTTCATCCATCCTCCCAAGACTTCAGGAAGAGGGTGGTGCGCTAAAGTTATTTTTAAAAAAAGTTTTAATCTTAAGATTAGGAAATTTAGGGCTGGAGAACATGTGAAGGGGTTGGAGGCTGGCACACCCAGAGCAGCCACAGAGCCTCACACCCTGGCCCATCTCTGTTGGCATTTCCCCTGGTAGTTCCCAAGGTAGTCCCGTTGCTTGTGTGGCCCAGGCCCTCCTGGAGCAGGACTGCACTGGTAAGCTTCAGAACAGACCCTCTCTGAGTTCCATAAACGTTTCTATCAGTGGCCAGGCCTGAAGACAGGTTAGGAAGGCCTCAGTGTACAGCTGCTGGTCAGAAGCATAGGTGAAGCCGCCCACCTGCAGGGTCTGTGTGAGCTCTGTGTCAAAATTGAGTTGAATGGCAGGACACCCATTTGGCAAACAGAGAGTTGATTGTGGGGTTGATAAAACATCTAACCCCCAAAACAAAGCAAGTGGGTGCTCCATAAACAGCAGCTACAGGGTAAGGAACTTGCATGTGAGTCAGCGGGCCTGCCCCTCCACCTCTAGATAAGAGTGCCCTCTCTACAGCCCCACCTCCGTAGAAACTTGCCTAGCCGGCCCCTGCATCCCTACAGCTAAGAGAACCCAGCCCCACTTCTTCCCCAAGCCTGGCCCCAAGGAAGCAGAGTCCTTGGAAGTCATTTAAAGGGCTCAGCAAACCTCATTCCATATTCTCTCTGTAAACCAGCCTCCTGAAAGGAGGGCTAGGGGAGACACCATCTGCATTCCTCACAAGATTCTTGCAGCTGGGATGTCTGCCCCACATAGCTGGAAAGAGGGTTCCTCTGGGTACCCAGAAGCCTAGCACCTGAGTCGCACACACCCCCACGTGTGGCTCATACCACTGAGGCACTCAGAGGCCGTATGGAACTCCTTCCCAGGCCCCCTGAACTGCCCACTCCTGGGAAGGTCATGTGAAGGTGAGAGATCTGCAATGTAATCAGACAAAGGCAAGGCTAGCTCTAGAATTCTCCATGGAATAATCAGGCTGAAGTTCAGGCCACCTGTGTGTTTGCCCAGTGCCAATGCTCTTGCCTAACACTATTTCCAAGACTAAGGAAGCAAAAATAAAGATAACAAGTGACATCAGGGTGAGACAAATCCCTTTTGTGTATGTGTGCTTTCTGCAAACATCTTACGCACGTCAGCAACCAAGAAGCAGCCCACGCTCACCCTTCTATAGGCATTTCCAGAATGAAGGACTCCATGTGTTCAGGCTTCACACAGGTGCTGTGAGGGCAAGGGTCCACTCATTCCACAGGTGAGGACTATGATCAGCAGGATGACCCCCTAAACAATAAGCTTAGGACCAGAGCCTGTGGCAGAGGCACCTCACCATGTGACCCAGTTAGAAGCCATTCACTTCAGTTCTTCCAACCTCTGGTCCTCCCAGGAGGGGACAAGGTTCCCCAGCAACCCCACTCCAGGAGGGCCCAGGCCATATAAACACATTAGGGTAGTATAAGGCACAGCAGCAGGGGATGCGTCCTGGGACAGCTGCAGTCCAGGAAAGAAGGGCCCAGCCAGGGACCTCGGTGTGAGACTGATAAGGGAAACGAGCTTCATTCAAATAAAAGCTGGGTTTTGAAACTAGTGAGTTTATCCAGGGGAGTAGGGAAGCTCTGTGTTCCCTGAAATATAAAGGCAAAGAGAGAGACAAAAGCCAGGGAGCTGGTTAAGGCACGCTAGGTGGGCGGGGCTCTGAGTCAGGCTGGGGAGGAGGCCGGAGGCATCCTGCTGCGCCTGCTCCAGGAGCTGGATTTATAGGAGGCAGGTGGCAGCAGGCAGTGGAACGGAGTCACTGGGCAACATGCTGTATGTACTGCTTCTCCTGCCCAGCTTCCTAGGGGCCTACAAGGCCAGTCCCATCTCGGGTCCCCAGGAATGTGCCAAGGGCTCAAAGGTGTGGTGCCAGGACCTGCAGGCAGCTGCAAAGTGTGGGGCTGTGGGGTACTGCGAAAGTGCTGTTTGGAGCAAGCCCACTACCAGGTCCCTGCCCTGTACTGTGTGCCAAGATGTGGCAGCCGCTGCTGGAAATGGATTAAACCCTGATGCCACTGAGTCTGACATCCTGGCGTCGGTGATGAAGACCTGTGAGTGGCTTCCCAGCCAGGAGTCTTCAGCCAGGTGCAAGTGGATGGTGGAAGCCCATAGCCCAGACATCCTGCGCATGCTCGGTGAAGCCTTGGACAGTGCTCCAACTCAGGTGTGCACTGCACTCACCCTTTGCGAGCCACTGCAGAGGCACTTGGCTGGCTCTGGGAGGCCACTGTCCCCAGAGGATGCATCAGAAGTGGTGGCTCCATTCTTGGCCAATGGAGCCCTCAGCTTCCACCCACAGCAGCTGTCTGGAGAGGCTGTATGCCAAGATTGCGTCCAGCTGATCTCCCGGCTCCAGGGTACTCTGGGATCCAACTTGACCTTGGCAGAGGTGACAGTTCAGGAGCAATGTGAGTCCCTGGGACCTGGTCTGACTGCCCTCTGCAAGAACTACATCCGCCAGCTCTTTGAACCTGCTGAACAAACGCTTCAGATTCTGCCCCCGCCCAAGGTCTGTGTGAAGGGGGGCTTCTGTGAGGCACAGAAGGAACCTGCCCACTGGCCAGCTCAAGTGGCTGCTGTGAATGGGGTCCCCTCCCTGGAGCTGGGACTGTCAAGGAAGAAGAGTGAGATCCAGATGCAGTCCGGCCTGACCTGTGAGGTGTGCCTGAGTGTGATCCAGGAGTTGGACCAGTGGCTGGAGACCAACAGCACGGAGACCATGATCAGCCACGCCCTGGAGCGTGTGTGCTCCGTCATGCCCACATCTCTAGTCCAGCAGTGCATCACCCTGGTGGACACCTACAGCCCCTCTTTGGTGCAGTTTGTGACCAGGGTCACCCCAGACCAAGTGTGCCAGACCATTCGACTGTGTAATAACCGAAGGCGGGCCCGGTCCCTTCCGAAGACCCAGGCAACTGGGCCATCCCTGCTTTTGGATGAGGAAAATCAAGGCAGCTTCTGCCAGGGCTGCAAGAGACTGTTGGGTGTGTCTTCCCAGAACCTGGAGCGCAAGAGCACCAAGCGGGACATCCTGAGGGCCTTCAAGAGTGGCTGCAGCATCCTGCCACTGCCCTACTTGGTCCAGTGCAACCGCTTTGTCATCGAGTATGAGCCAGTTCTCATTGAGAGCCTCAGGTTCATGATGGACCCCACGGCCGTGTGCAAGAAGGTAGGAGCCTGCCACGGCTCCAGGACCCCACTGCTAGGCACCGATCAGTGCGCCCTGGGCCCCAGCTTCTGGTGTAAAAGCCAGGAGGCTGCCGAGATGTGTGAAGCTGTGGAACACTGCCGGCGCCTGCTATGGAAAGAGAAGCCCTCCCATGCCAACGAGCAGCCGTGACCATAGCCACAGCTTCCACAGCCCCACCAGGCCAGCTCCGGTATCCACAGGGACTCCAAGAGGCCGGTGCTGTCCCATCCCCCATCACAGATGAGAAACTGAGGCTCTGAGATGGGAGGCTGGGACAGAGCAAAGAGGATACTCAAAGCCATGTCCTTCTGATCCTGATCAGCTTCGTGTTCACATCCTGCCATATGGCTTTGCCTTCATGAAGACATCCTATGAATGAGAAGAGCCCAGCATCCCAGTTAGCCGGCTCCTCCCCCAGTTTCATTCTGTGATGCTGTCGGCCTGGGGAACTGGACTTGAATGTCACTTCTACTCCTAACGGGGTGAACACTCAGCCGTGAGTCGAGGCAGGAGCAGAAGGAAAGGTGGAAGGGACTATCTCTAGTCAGGCTGATCCCTCTTTTCCAACAGCTTGGGGTGGGGGCTGCGTCTTCCTTGTTCAGGCCACATCTGAAGCTAGGGTCTCTGGGGGTGTCTCCCAAGGGGCAGGTGAGGTGCCAGTGGCTCTGGAATTCTCTAGGGAGGAGTCTTGGACCTTGGCCACCACCCAAGAGGGGAATTTTGAGCTTCAGAATAGTCTTTCCATGTCTGAGCCCACTTTGGGGGCCCTGTCCTCACACCCAGACTCAAGCAGAGCAGAAATCTTAGTAGGGTGTGCTCAAAATTGAGAGACAAACTATCTGGGGACATCCTAGGAACAGCCCTGAGAGGTGTGGAGTGGCTGCTGCATATACAAGGCAACAAGCACAGGCAGGAGCAAGTCTGGTGAGTAGGCCTGTCAGAGCCTCAGGTTTTGTTTTCTTTGTGTGTCTGTATAGAATGTGAGGATCATCACTGCTTCATAGGGATGTGGAGACAATTCAAGCAGACATCTTCAAATTCCTTCCCCCAGAGACCAGCACCCATTGAAACCAGCAAAACCCATCTTGGTGGGGGAAAGGGGTGGGGTCCCCAAGGAGTCTGACTGAGCAAGTGTTGTATAAACCACAAGCATTCTTCAAGTGGTGTTTGCTGTTTTTATTCTGATGGAAGTCTGTGCTCCCCAGGGCTACGAACTCTCCTATTGATGTGGCCCCAGTGGAAAGCCTCCCGTGGGCCATCAGCCTGTCTCAGGTACCCATTGGCTTCCTCTCACACTGGTGGACTCCTAGCCCCTCATGAGTCCCTCAAGGACAGCCCCTGGGTACGACATCTGCCTTAGCCTCAAGCCCAGAGCAGGGCCTGCATGCAGTAGGTGCTTAACTATTCGTGGGATGCATGTGCATAGGTCACCATTGCTGGGCTGGTAAGGTCCTCCCTCTCAAATGAGATGGGCTTGGCTGGCCTGGGCAGCTATGTGAGTGGGTGCTCTCTCCCAAGGGCTCTTAGGCAACTGCCCTGGGATGGGCCATCATCTTAGAGATATAGGTATGCCTTCCAAGCATTTCTGGACTCCTTCATTCTGGCATGGATACCTAAATAGACCTGAGTCTACTGGTCAGCCTTGCACAAGATGAGGGTATTGGAGGTGGGTGAATACACTGTCCACTGGGTGGACCCAGCCCAAATTTGGTTATGAGAAGGAAGCTCCAAGTCAGATTACAATACAGAGGCCTTGAGGTTGCTGGTCTCACTGTCCAAAGCCCACCCTGCTCCCAGAGGCTCTGTCTGCAGACGTGTGTCTCACCAGATATACCCCTCTAAGCTTACCTCCAACCCAGAACTACTATGAGGTCCTGTCAGGGTGAGGGCTCACCATGCCCCTTCCTTCTACCCATACCCCACCTTGAGGCCTGGAGGCAGCGTCTCCCTCAAACTAGCGTCCAAATGTATCTCACATATCCATTATCCATTGGAATGTGTTGTGGAGTACACCTGGCAAGATCCTATAGGCCCATTGCCCATGGGTGTTGGCTGGGAACCCAGCTCCTGAGCAGAGCAAAGTCTCCTGCTCTCAGGCACAGGGACCCCACCCAGCCAGAAATCCTCACTGACCCATACCAAAGCCAAGGCCAGGGTCTTTCTCACTTCCCTATGGTAGATGCACCAAACATCGATGCAGGACAGTGGTCTGTAGGGCTGATGGCAAAGTGACAGGAAGAGACAGGAAAGGGCCCCTTGGAGGTAACAGCAATAGCTGCCATTGGGTCCCCACCAGTCTGTCCAGTAGCCTCCATGGCTACTTTGTCCTACTGTGCTGCCAGTTGCATGAGCAGACAAACCCTGATGAAGAGGAGTGTGCTCCATCATACCCAGAAGTGTGGGAGACCCAGCCTGTGAGGGTGGAGAAGCAGGAACTGAGCAGCCGGGGTGCTGAGCATGGTGCCTTCTGCAAGTGCTGCCCATGTGGCCGGATGTCCAAAACTTCTGCCAGACAAGGTCATGGATGTCCATCGGGTGCCAACACTGGGAATGGGCCTGATCAATAAGTAGACTCGCTAGAGGTGGCTTCCGAGTCCTTCATGGGACCAGAGTATAAAAAGTTGGAGGAAAAGGAATTGGCTCTTGGCTGTGTTGTGGAAACTAAATCAGTAAGTCAGGAGCCACTTTGGGCCAGATGCAGGCATGCCTACCTTTCTTTTGCTTTCTTTGAAAAGAATATAAACCCAGAGCTGTTCTGGAACACCCAGAAGAGCAGCCCACATGGCAGATCCTCCCAATGCAGGAGCTCAGAAGAGAAGCAAGGAGACACACACCACTGTGGCCCCCTTCCTCCCACCCCACATCCTCCTTCACCTCCTTTGTTCTGACAGAAGTATCCCCACCAGAAAGTGCTACCTGCACACTTGAGAACACAGAGCCCAAGAACAACCCCTGAAGATCACCCTCAGGGGAGGGCAGGCTCCCTGGCCAGCAAGGCCACAGAGCAATGGTGGCTTCTGAGCTACCCATGTGGCTTGGGGTGCCAGTAAGCTGCCAGATCCCACAGTCTGCATTTTGAGTATGAAAAAGAACAGCGGACCCACCCCACCCTGGGACCCTCTCCAAGAACAACACAGCCTGCCTGCAGTGGTACCTCCCTCCACAGTTAGCACCAAGCCTTAGCCAAGAGCCACCATACTGGGAGAGTGGTAGGCAGGGAGCTTTCTAGGGGCTTTCTATCAGCACTAAGCCATGAGATAGAAGTCATAGCAAACTCCATTCCTCATAAGGCTCATGTGTCCTTCTGGAGGCCCGATCTCCAGGCTCAATACCCCAGGCCCAGACCATGATTCCATTGGGTCTATTTCCCTTCTATAACTATAAAGATAGCATGGCATGTTGGAACATAGGCTCTAAATGTCACCAGAAACCCCTGAGTGTGAACAGAAGCAAAACCTGGGTCCCTCTTTTGGCCCAACCCAGTCCCAATAGGGAGGTCTTGCGAGAATGACAGCCTGCTACTAACTTCTGCCCATGTCTCTGGCAAGGCCAAAACCCTAGGCTATCCATGCAAGAACTCCTGATTCCTCCATGCTGAAAGCTGTATAAAGGAAGATTAAAATTCTCTGCTGGTCAGAACAAAAGTCAGGTCTGGGCTGGAAGCCACCTGCTGTGGAAGAAAGGAGCCCAGGCCTGGACATCTCAACACCCTCCTGGCAGCTTGGGAGTTTTGTTGCTTCTCCTGAAGCCTCCAGCAAGCTGGGAGGGGCGAGAAGCACACTGAACTTAGGCTCCTGGCCCAGAAATGTGACACATTTATTTAGGACAATGGGAATAGTTGTTGAACACAGTGGAAAGTCTCATCACTCCCCAATTAGTTTCTCAGGGTAACAGTCCCAAGGCCACAAGAAAAGGAAATTGCAAAGACAGCAAAAGAGAGAGTGACTTCTTGCATAGGCAGGGCTCCTTGGGAATTGGACAAGAAACAGTCACTTAGGAAGTTGCCCAAAGTTACCCAGACAAGCCCTGTGGGACTCTGGAGCCAGTAGTTACTCCACAGTGATTCAGGGACTGGCGTTTGGGGCATGCAACAAGGCTGAAAGTTTGGGGCTTGCACACTGGGCACCAGATTCAGAGAAGCCTGCTGTTCTGGAATTTGAAGGAATGAAGCAAGCCTAGGGAGTATCCCACACAGCTGGAATCCAAGAGCCTCACCCTGACCTGACCAGCACATCTGGTTTCCCTGATCCCTGGCTGGCTGGGTACACAGGTGGTGCAAGGCCACAAAAGGGCAGGAATCTGTTCCACCTCCACATCAAGGCAGATCCCAAGTCATCTTCCTGGGAGACCCTACAGGCAAACTAGGGCCTTTAGCCACTGCAAATGAATACCAGACACATGTGATACCTTGTGCATCTGGCTTTATGTGGGTACTGGGGAACCAAACCTGGGTAGTTAGGCTTTGCAGGCAAGTGCTTTAACCACTGAGAAATCTCTCCAGCTCTGATTGTGCAGGCTTTTGTCTTTTCTCCTCAGGTTGGCCTCAAACTCCTGATCCTCCTGCCTCTGCCTCTTCAGCAATTTCCTACCAGTGTGCACCAATATAAGGGATGACTGTGCAGTCTTAATTACCTGAAATCGAGATTATAGTGCTGGCCCTAACACATACCACCTAGGGCACTCTACAGGGGCAACTGGGATCCAATACATGGTAACAAACTGGCAAAAGGACTTCAGAGCTCTTAAATGCACAGCACCCCTTCTGGGACCTGTGCATAACAAAGCCATGTCCTAACCCCTGCTGTCTCTTGCTGAGACCCTCCTGGGCAAAGCCACTGTGGACACCCTTTCTGAGGACTATATGCTAGTTGAGATGGCTGTTCCTGCCACCAAGAGGTGGTGGGAATCAGTGGTGAAGAGTCTGTCACCAAAACACAGGGTAAGTTCAGTCAAGCATCCATATTTTTCCTCATGGTCCTTCCTCCACCAATACAAAGGATGATGCATATAGCTCCAAGACCAGGCTCAGCATTCAGGCACGGAGACAAAGGTATGAAGTCAACAGAAGCAAAATGACACTTCTACGGTGGTATGGCTCACAAGCCCAGATGAATAAGGCAGAGGAAGTTCCCCCAAGTCTTCTTGCCCAGGAACATCCTGACCCTGAGCGCTTTCTGTGAGGATGGGGAGGAGGGAGGCAGAGGTTTAGGATGAGCAGAGAATGTCCCAGGACCACACATTAGCAATGGCCGAGTCCCCCATCCCACCTCCCTGGATGAAGCGCCATAGCTTTTGTTGCCTGCTCCTCACACACACTCAGGGATAATAGCAGGGGCTAGGTGACAAGCTACTGGGCTAGAGCATCCAGGAAAAGCAAGCAACATCCCATTTGCCAGCTACATCCTTCCAGGCCACTGTCTACAGACCCACAAGTTCTCAAGAAGCTGGAGCCTGGCTGACCAGCAGTGCATTGGAGCTATACTCAAGCTATTATGTTGTTGCTACACTCAGAGCTATGTACAGCCAATGACTTGCACACATTTTCCAGCTCTCTATTCTAGAATGTTGCTCAAGCAGCTTGAACTGGGACACTGGCCAACCCCACAAATTAGGGGTGTCCTGCTTTTCCAACTTCCTGGCTGTCACACACTCAGCAGTACCTCACTGCCTTCAAGGCCTTAGGACTCAAAAAAGTTCCACATCCGGAAAGAACATGGGCAGCTCAGGCTCTCTGACTGCTGGCCTGAACCAGGGCTGAATGGGGGTGTGGACTGTGCCTTCCTGGCAGAGGAGCCCAGGCCCAGTGCTATGCTCCAGCAGTGGAGGCTGGATGTGCTGGGCTGGGCTGCTCTACTTGCTCTGCTGGGTCAGCTGTCAACAAGGCAGTGGGAGTGAGAGCTCTTCACAGATGGGACTGTTGCTCCCTCAAGCTTCGGCCTAACAAGCAGGGCAGATGAGGCATGTACAAAGAAATAATTCTGGGCTGGGGAGATGGTTCAGTGGATAACAGCTCATCACTCAAGTTCAATGGCCAGACCACATGTAAAAAGCCAGAGGCAGGCTTCTGTAATCCCAGAAAGCTGACAATGAGATGGAAGGGTAGACGGAAATTTCCTGGAAGCTCCTGTTGAACACAGCAAGAACAGAGAGTGACAATGCAGAGTGAGAAACTCTACCTCAAAAAAGTGGAACAAGAGAGACCCAATCCAAAAGTTGTTCTCTAGCCTCCCCACATGTACCACAGCACACACACAGCTATACTCTCCCTCACACACAAACACACAGGAACATACACTCACAAGTATGTAATAAAGAAAGAAGAAGCCGGGCGTGGTGGCGCACGCCTTTAATCCCAGCACTCGGGAGGCAGAGGTAGGAGGATCGCTGTGAGTTCGAGGCCACCCTGAGACTCCATAGTGAATTCCAGGTCAGCCTGGACTAGAGTGAGACCCTACCTCGAAAAACCAAAAAAAAAAAAGAAAAAGAAAAACAAAACCAAAAAAAAAAAAAAAAAAAAAAAAGAAAGAAGAAAGAATGCTAACAACAATGCTGGAAAATGAAAGCTACATTAAAACAATATTATAAACACTGTTCAAATCCCAGAAGAATGCAAGCAACTCAATGGAGACAAAACAGCATTCGGTAATAGCATCTCCAAGGGGAAGGAGGCTTAAGACAGGGTCTGTCAATGGCTGTGGGGAGAGGCATTCAGCTGGAAGCTGGTGTCAGGGACTGAGGGCCTAGGACAGCGCTAATCTGGGGTGAAGGCTTGGAGGTGGAAGGTGGGAGTGGTGGGGTGGCTGGAGTGAATGAATATTTGGCTCTGACCCAAGAGTAGGGGCTGGGGATCGTGTGATGTGTGTCCAAGGACCACACGGACCTCTGAGTGCAATGGGAGGCCACGTGTCAGGAACAAGCTGTACAGCAATGGGGCCTCTCCTGCTCTTTGGAAATTTGCTTGTGTGGCCCTGGGGACAAGAAGGGAGCAGGGGACCATGTGGTGACTGGGGCAGTTGTTCAACTGGGAGTGCTGGGGGATGGAGAAGAGGACCCAGGCTAGGACTACTAGGGCCGGATGGTGGCTGAGATGTGGGAGAGAGAAGGATCTGAGCAAGGTATAAAGGGGTCCCAGCACAGCCCAACATGCAAGGGACCTGGGACTGGCACACAGGGTATGGGGAAGCGCTCACCCTCTTTCTCTCCCAGCACTGCTGCACTATGACAAGTCTTAAGCACCTCACTGTCATAGACCCCTTCCCCACAGGCAGCCATCCCTGGCCAAGAGGAGCCCTCACCCAGAGAAGGACCAGGGAGGAGGCTGCCAAGCTGTGGCAGCTGTAGGGGCTCCAAGAACTCGACAGGGCCCCACCATACAGTCCACAAGTCAGCAAGCCACTTGCACCACAGGGAGGGCAGTGGCTTTTGGAGGCCCAGACCTTCTGGGCCCATGGGAAGAATTCCAGGTGTCCAGGTCTGTCAAGGAATTCTGGGGGTGGGGGGCCCCCAAGATGAGGAGGGTGAGACAGGGGCAGGCCAGAATCTGTTTGATGGGGAGTCAGGTTCTACCAGGTTAAGTGAGTGGTTACTTTATGGCACATCCTTGCAGTGGAGACACTCTGTCTTCCAAAATGTGGGGTGTATGGAGGAAATGTAGCAAAAGGTGGCCTAGGCCAGGTGGGAGGCTACTTTCTATGATGAGAATGTGTCCTTCACAAGTGTGTATATAGAAGCCATGAGGGAAGGCCCCGAGGTGGCATTGCAACTTTATATGAAGAGGACAGACCAGGCCAGCAGTTGCTCTGCCTCACCATGAGAGACTGGTGTCAGAGGATACTGTGGCACAAGGCCCTCACCAGAGGCCGAGCATATGCCAACGTCATTCTCCGGGACCCCACCCCCACCTCCAGAACCATGCGCTAAATAAACTTTCATGCTTTGTGAGTTGCCTAGTTTCAGGTGTTTGTCACAACACCAGAAAATGAGCTAAGATACTGCTGGGTTTTCTAGTCTGTACCCCTATTTCACAAATGAGAAGTCAGGGATCAAGAGAGTAGCCAGAGGCCAAGGTCACAGGAGGAATGTGTGAACTTCTGCCCCAGTCCCCCTCCAGTGCCTTCCTCTTCAGCAAGTGATGCTCTGGATTCTATCTGCAAGGTGAAGAAGGCCATGAGGACACCAGCCAACCTTCATCTAGGTTCCCCCAGGCTGGAGGAGACGAAGGACACAGGGAAGCAGGACAGACATGACTGTCCTCACAGAGGTGAGGGGAACATGGACCAGTTTCAGAGGCTCTAGAGCCCTGGAAGGTCAGGGCAAGGCACGGTCACTGACTGCCACCAGTGCCCAGAGGGGAGAGACACAGGGCCTGTGGCCTTGAAGCCTATACCACTACATAGAGGAAGACACATGAGTTAGAAACCTAGACCTCTGTCCCAGCACTACCAGCAATAGATGCTGCTCAAAGAATGGCATGGAATGGTGCCAGGCAGCCCCTGAGGTCGGGCACCAGGATGTCTATTCTACATCCACTGATCTGACTCAAGAACCAAGGCCGTATCAGCCTCTTCATTTCACAGAAGACATGGGCTCAGAGAGGGAAAGCAACTGTCTCATGACCACACAGCTCATAAGAGGCAGGGCCAGGGGGCTGGAGGTGTGACTCAGTGGTTAAAGGCATTTGCTTACAAAGCCTGATAGCCTGGATTCGATTTTCCAGTACACATGTAAAGCCAGATACACAAGTGACTTGTGTTTGGGTTCATATTTGGTGGCAGGAGGCCCTAGAAGGCCCATTCTCATATTCTCTCTTTCTTTTCAAGTGAATAATCAATAAAAACATTTGAAAAAAGAGGAAGGGCCAGGTATAGTGGCACATGCCTTTAATCCCAGCACTCAGGAGGTTGAGGTAGGAGGATCACTGTCACCATGAGTTCAAGGTCAGCCTGAGACTACATAGTGATTTCCAGGTCAGCCTGGGCCAAAGTGAAACCCTACCTTGAGGGAAAAAAAAAAAGGTAGGACAGTCTCTAGTTCAGATTTCCTATTGGAAAGCCTGAGCTCTGGCTGCCTATCTCTCAGTCCATTTCTCAGGAAAAGAGAGGGAGAGAGAAGGTGACAGAAGTTGTAGGAGTGGGAAGTCCCTAGAAACACATGTGATATTCTAGGCATGTGGTAAGGAGCAAGACTATTCTTTCTGACCCCACATAACCCATGCCTTCAAATGACTCTGGCAAGCAGCAACTACTGGGGACCTGAGCAGAATTTTAAACCAAATGCTGTGTGGGCAAGAGAAGGCACAGCACAAAGGTGGGAGCCTAAATGTACCAGAGAAGACTGGGAACGGGGCCCAGAGGGGCTCCATCTCTACACAGGGAAACAAAACCAAACAGAAGTGATGGCTGGTGAGTGTGAAGAACAGGCGGTCCCCTGCTGTCCTCAGCATGGCATGCACGGAGGCCGTGGGTGGCTCTCTGCCAAGCCTACTAACTACTTAAGCTTCATGTGGCATTGTACATACCATGCAGGCCTGGATGACTACAAGTCCTGAATCCCAACACACTCCCTGGGGTGCTGCAGCTGTGTTTAGCTGGTGAGGGAGGCTCTGGAGGTACAAGGAGATGGGCTTGGTAGGATTAGGAGCCAGCAAGCAGGTAAGACTACAGATGACACTACAGCTATGCTCAACATCTGCCTCCTACAGCCCATGGCATCTGCCTCTAGCTGGACAAAAGAGAAATTTATAGAACATATCCAAGAATTTCAGATGCCCACTGGCTTGTTCTGCTAATAAGACCAGAGATCAGGGCACTTTTTCTGTGTTGGCCCTGGGCATTAGGGTCTGTGCTTAGCTAGGCCGCAGCTTGATGCATCAGAAGCCAAAGGACCCTACAGGGCCTATCATTATGCTTCTGTACAGATAGGAACACAGGTCCTTCAGGGAGACTTCCCAGGGTCCTGCAGCCAGTCTGTGGGACAGCCTGTTTTGTACTTGGGACTACTGACTCCAAGGTATAGGGTGCCACTACTGGATTCCAGCAGAGAGGCCAAGTTGTCATAGCCAGCCTGCTCCCAGGTATACGTTTAGTCCCACTTCCCAGCCATGGAAGTAGCTGGTGGAGTGAGGGCAGTCTCTCTCTGCCCAAGGCAGGTCTAGACTGGACCTCTAGCCTAGTGGGGGCAGGGAGTTTGTGGAGACATAGGATGGCAGGAACCTGGGCCTTGGTGATTGCTCAGAGAGCTGTCCAGAGAGTACCTCCTTGTAAGATACTAGGGACTAAGCTTCTAGACCACTGGGCAGCTAGCTCCCCTTTCCTCCTGTGCATACCTCAGCCAGACCCCTGGGCCAGAGCAGAAAGCTGTTGACCTGGGGTCAAAAAGTAAATGCATGTGTTAGACTCCTGTGCTAAACCAACTCTTTCAGGAGTGCCCTACAGGCCCATGATTAAAGTTCACAGAACTGCTAACGTCTGGAGCACTGGGAGCCTGGAGCTAGTGAGCAATCTCAGACTCTACCAGCCTGTCAAGGGAGCTGCATTACATACAGAAAACCATTTTGTGGTGCTTTGAATGCACTGTCCCCCACATAGACTCATGTGTTTGAACACTTGGTTGCCAACAAAATGACACTATTTGGGAAGCTTGTGGATCCTTTAGAAGGCAGAGCCTTGCTGGAGGAAGTGTGTCACTGGGGGTGGCCTTGAGGCGGGAGCCTGGCCCTGCCCGCAGTTCTCTTTCTCTCTACTTCCTCCCTGCCTATGTGATGATGAGAAGCTGCCTTCCTGCTCCTGCCATGCTTTCTCGGCCATGATGGACTCTACCTTCTTGACTTGTAGGCTGAAATAAATGCTCTTTCCTTCCCTAAGTTGTTTATGGTCGGGCATTTGTTTACAGCAATGAGAAAGTAACTGATAAATATTGTCTCATGAGTCCCACTCAGTGATTCCCATGCAGTGAGCCTGGAGGGCAGTGACTTCAATGCAGGTGGACCACAGGCAAAGGCATGTACATGGGGCATGAAAGGAGGGAAGACAGTCCCAGGACTCAAGGACAAGGCCTTTGCACTCAGCCCTGCAGGGCAAGGACGGACAGGGCTCTGTGAGGTAAGCTCTTTCCTAGGGGCTAACTGCTCCGTTCTGAATGATCTACCTGTTTCATTCCATGGCCTCTCCTTTTCTTCTTGCCACCTACTGGGAATGCTTCAGCCTAGCACTTGCCCAGGTCACAGGCCCACCTTGTTCAACCCCATGCACAGCACCCTTAACTTCCAATGCAGAGCTCAAGCTCTTATATGGCACACAAGGCGTTCTTAATCATCCCTGATGGGCACCAGCCTGTCTCCCCTGCCCACCTCATTTTCTAGCTATATTCAATTCCTTAGGATTCCTTCTACACAAAGCTACTGCAGGCCTCTGTGTCTTTGTACACTGCGTTTCTTTCTCCTGGTTTGTCTATCTGGCAAATTCTTAACCATCATTCAAAGCCTATTCAAATGTCATTTGAGGCCCCCACTCTTATATGAGCTCCTCATTGCTAGATGGCTAGCTTCCAGCAGTTCCATGCTCTTGCCTTACATTGGCGTCTCATTCATAATTGATGATATAGTTACAGAGTTGTGCAAAAATCTGTCTCATTCCTGTGTATTAAGCTTTGAGATGTTAGGTGGGATAACTACCCTGCATCAGTACAGGGTCCATGTCATTGCAGGTACTTAAGAGGCACCTTGTTGGTCTTAGAGAACAAGATGCACAGTATGACGGGTCAGAGGGAAGGCCTTCACTGTGTGTGTGTGGGTGGGTGGTGGTATACAGGGAAGCACATGAAGCTGAACTAAGCAGAAGACAGCCTGTCCCCCAAGCCTGGGGAAGGGAACATGACTCCATCTACCTAGTTTTATCCCAGTGAGAACCATTGGAATTTTGACCTCCAGCCTGTGAGATAACAAATGATGCTTCCTTGAACACTGAGTTTATGGGGATTTGTTACAGAAGCCCTAAAAACCTGGCACACACTCTCTGGAAGCCTGGCTAGATAGCATGGAGCCTCCCTCTGCCCCTCATCCTGGGCATGACCCAACCTCCATGCTGTTGCCCCATTATGCCCTTCCTCTGTTCCACCTGTCTGGTGAATTTCTTGTTCATACCTCATAACCCATTTCCAAGATTGCTAGAAATGGGACCCACACCCTCTGAGGTCCTACCATGCTGCCCCTACCCTACAGGTATGGATGCCACCTTGGACTATCTGTTCTGCTGCTGCTGTTCTGTGAAGTCTTGGGGGGGGCAGGCTCACCCTCATCACCCTTTCTTTAAGGTCTGTGCAGAACCTTAGAGAGTGACTGACCTATGACTGGACCATAGGTAATCATAGAGAGGCCTCCCTCCAGGAGTAGATAGAACCATAAATGGGACTGCAGAAGCAGTTAAGGTGCTTGCCTGCAAAGCTTAATGACCTGAGTTTGATTCCCCAGTACCCATGTAAAGCCAGATGCACATAGTGGTGTATGCATCTAGCATTTGTTTGCAGTGGCTAGAGGACATTGTGTGTCCATGTTCTCTCTCTCACTCTCTCTCCCCCCCCCCCTCCAGGCATGGTGGTACATGCTTTTAGTTCCAGCACTTGGGAGGCCCAGATAGGAGGATTGCTATGAGTTGAGGCCAGCCTGAGACTACATAGTAAATTCCAGGTCAGCCTAGGCTAGAGAAATGTATAAAGACTTACCCACCATCCATCCATCATTTTTCTATCCATCCATCATCCAGTCATCCATGCTTTGGGTTGGAGTAAACCATAACTGGCCCCCACAACTCCTAGTTCATGATGGTACAGATGAGGGACCAGTCCATGATAGTACAGTGTAGTCCACACCTCTCATGAAGCTAAGAGAGACACCCCACGGCTGGAGTAGGGAAGACGGCCATCAGGAAAGACTTCCTGGAGGAACACAGAAAGACAATTCCAGGGAGGCAGACCTGACATCACAAGGGACATGTAGGTAATGAAAAAAGAAAAAGAGCCACAAATGCATCTGTCTCGCCTTGCCAAGCCTTCCTTCAGTAAAACATACAGCCACAGGGGGAAGGAGGCTAAGACTTTTTTCTTCTTTTCATTTTGCCTAAAGGGCTCTTCCATTTCTTCATTCCCCAGTAGCAGCATAAGATGAACCCTATATGTGCTCAAATACACACCAGAAAACCAGTGACAAAAGAGAAAGTCCCACTCTTGAGAATTTAGCCCAAGAAAAGAATCTGAAATGCAAGATAGTAACTACAGCTATTTCTTTAAATATCTTTACAATAATGAAAATTGAAAATGACTGAGATGTCTAAAGCTGAGGACTTGGTTAAATAAATAATGTCTTCTTCAGGCCAGAGCATATTATACAGCCATTAACAATAGCATTTGTGAAAATATGTTGGAGCATAAGAAAATGTTTAATACATAATTCCTTTGGGATTCAAAATTTATAAAACATGTATATATTTGCATCTTAAAAAGCCTGGGAAGAATATTCATCTCTGATATTAATAGTTTTAATCTCATGGGGTGGGATTAACTGGAGGATTGTTTTTATACCTCATCTGTTTTATAATTTCCAAAATTCCTGTGATGACCATGAGTTTTATTAAAAGCAAGGAATTTTTTGAGGGAGAATTATCTCAAGAAGAATTTGCTAACACTGCACCAAGGACCTTTTAAAGATTCCCTGCCTTGCACAGAACTCTGTGTGGAAAGTGGAGAGGCCTTGATACTGGAAGGCAGGGGGTTATCTTGTGTGTGTCTTTCAACTCAGCAAGACCCCATGTTTACATCTGGTCCAAACCTCTGCTACAGCAGAGAGCACAGAAAAATAGTTCCAGGGAGGCAGACCTGATATCACAAGGGACATGCAGGAGGAAGGGGTACTGTTACCCAGGCCTGAAAGACCCAGAGGAGGTGCCTGGCTGGCCAGGGTGGGCTGTGAGGCTGAAGAAGGGCTCCTGAAGGAGGAACGGATGCTACTGGAAGGACTCAGCCCAGAGATGGGGGACTATGGTGGGACAACTCCAGAAGGAGAAGCCTTGAAGAAGAAGGATCTGGTCTCAATATAGCCACCAGCTCCCTCTAGCAGCATCTGATGGCTTCTCAGAAAAGCATCTGGGATGGTCTCATGGATCTGGAAGGAGGCGGGGTCACCTGCCTGGGCCTGCTGCCATCCCAGCAAGAGAGAAACCAGCCTCCTACCAGGAGCTGGTTTCTCTGCCTGCAGACAGCGGCTGGCTCACAGGACAGCTTTCTCCGAAGAGCACTTCTGGCGCCCTGGGTGGTCCATGGAATCTGGGCCAGTAAACAAGACACAGGAGGGTGAGGGAGGACAATGGACAGGTTACCCAAGGCAAGAGTGAACCCTCCAGATCTAAGTCTCAGGAAAGGCCCTATGGAGAAGCCAGACCACAAGTCTGGCCAGAACCAGGATACACAATGTCATCACCCTCCAGAGCCAGTGCTGCCCCCACTGATCCTCTGAGATGCAGTGTAGGGCAAGCAAAGGATTGGGGGCATCTGCTGTGCAGATTTCACAGAGCTTTGCAGGAGAGCTGGCAGGGACAGGAGGGAGGAGCTGCGCTGGAAACCACACAGACAGATCTGTCCTGGGGTAAAACAGAGGCTGTGGTATATGAGGCCAGGGGGCAGTCTTCTTCCAGAAAGTCTTTCCTGAGGGCTCTCTTCTCTACTCCAGATGTGGGGCATCTCTCTTAGCTTCATGAGAGATGTGGACTACACTGTACTATCA
Source organism: Dipus sagitta (assembly GCA_036346955.1). Lineage (NCBI taxonomy): Eukaryota > Metazoa > Chordata > Mammalia > Rodentia > Dipodidae > Dipus > Dipus sagitta. Next base: position 1,108,037 of record CM070781.1, on the reverse strand, counting down.
TGGACTGGTCCTTCATCTTTACCATCATGAACTAGGAGTCGTGGGGGCCAGTTATGGTTTACTCCATATCAGGATGGATGAATGATGGATGGATAGAAAAATGATGGATGGATGGTAGGTGAGTATATGGGTGGATGGATGAGTGTGTGGATGGGTAGATGGCGGACAGATGGATGGGTGTGTGAATAGATGGATGGAACAAAGGTAAAGCAAGAATGGGTAGGACATGGCTAGATAGATGGATGGATGACAAATAGCTGGAAGGATGGGTAGAGGAATGATGGATAGGTAAATGAAAATTGGAAAGATGAATGGATGAGTGGAATGATGGGAGGCAGGTAATGGATAGGTGGCAGTGGCAGATGAATGGATAGATAAAAGGGAAGAAAACAGGTCGAAGGAAGTAGAACTAAGGGAAGTTAAGAAGAAAGGAAACACTGATAATTGAGCAGATGATAGAGTGCATGAAAAAGGAGAGAAGAAGGGATGAAAGAAGGAGAAAGGTTCAGCAGGCAAAAATGATAGATCTAGGCATGGTGGCTCATGTCTTTAATCCCAGCACTCATCGAGGAGGCTGAAGTAGAAGAATCATAGTTCAGTACCAGCCCGAGCTAGAGTGAGCACTATGTCAGCTGCTGGCCTGGGCTAGTGTGACACCCTGCCACAAAACAAATAATCAAACAAAGCAAAAGACATGATAGGCCAGGTGTAGTGGCATATGCCTTTAGTCCCAGCACTCAGGAGGCTGAGGTAGAAGGATCACTGTGAGTTCGAGGCCAGTATGGAATGAAAGAGTGAGTCCCAGGTCAGCCTAGGTACAGTGAGACCATGCCTCAAAACCCCTTCCCCACCACCCCTGTCCCCACATAAAAAGACATGATAGTTAGGAGATTGCTGACAAACCAGGGACACTATAGGTATGTACAAAGTCCTATTACCTTTCAGTCACCCTGATCACTGGCTGGCGTGATACTTGTTGTATGGCCCAGGCTGAACTCCAACTTCTGGTGATCTTCCTGCCTCAGACTCTCAAGTGCTGGGATTATAGGTGTTCACTGCCACACCCAGTTCACAGTTTCAGAACAAAGCCCATATAGTTGATTCATACTGAATTATTATTTTTTCATACTGAATTATTATTAATTGATTAGGCTCAAACACCAAAAGCTTTCAAGTCAGGGCCCCTCTTGTGATTCCTATCTGCCCCAAGTCTTTTTTCAAGCAAACTTTGTGTTGGTAATGCTCAAGAAACATTACCTATTTAGGGATCACAGATCTGCTTCCTGCCTCCCCATCACCTCTCCACTGCTTCTCAGTAGTGCATGTAGGCTTGGAAAGCCATCTTTGTGACAGCCATAGGGTCTGTATCCAAGTCAGAGCCTTATATAGGAAGCTCATGAGGCCAACAGGCAGGGCAGTGTTGCATGGCAAATTCCTCTGTACTGAAAACAGTAAATAACTATTGCCAGCTTTATCAAAAGCAGCTGGGGCCACTCACAAGAGACTTTTGAAATTGAGCCTGTTGACATTGCCCTATAGAGGGAAGGACATGGGGAGGGTCATCAGACCCCACATGAGAGCTTAGGCATCCCCCATGCCAGCTGTGTGAAATAGCACACAAAGTTTTATGGCTTCAAGGGGAGGTAGAGTATATACAGGATAAAAGGCGAGGGACAAGGAGCCCCACTGAAGCACTGCTTTGGGGTCTCTGTGTTCTGTAAGCAAGCTTTCGCCCGAGGCTGAGGGAAGACAGTGACAGGGGTCCTCCAACAGTGAGCAACATCGAAGCCTTGATGGGGTGGTGGCCACTGTGCTGGGATGAGACTTCATGGTGGAGCAGCTGCTTTAGGGTCTCCCTGCTCTGTGAGCAACCCCTCACCCTGCTCTGTAAGTAACCCCCCTAAACTCACTGGTTCACCATGCTGCTGTTGGCATAATCATACTTTGGTCTGTCATATGAGCCCTACCTGGGGTGAAGACAAGTGTTTGTGTCTCCCCAGGGAAAAAGTTTACCATGATGGGCAGTGACAGAAACACGAAAAAAGCCAAGCTCTGTGTATGGGCACAGACCACACCAAAGCCTGGCCCCAAGGGAACAGACAATGACTGTCACCTGTCTGATAGCACAGAATAAATTCACCCTGACCCTTCCATGTTCCCTCCGAGAGCTGCGGCTCCCATGAACTCAGTTTCCACTACTTCCAAGGCCTTGCCAGCACGCTGGGCAGTGTTGGACAGTCTGGGACTCTCAGATGGCCAGTGGGCATACCCTGCCCTCAAATCTGTTTACCTCATCCTCAAGACTGATGAATCCTGGACTTCCCCTGGATAACATCTATCTCCACAGAGGACTCTGGTATTTGATAGCAGCCAGCTCTAGTAGTCTTGGCACGCTGTTGGGTTTTACCTCTATAACCCCTCCCATTTGGCATCCACATCACAGGATGCTGAGATGCACTCTATCAAAATAGGGGGCAGAGTGTGTGCTATGTGTGTGTCAGGCCCTGGGCTCAAACTATAACACAAGATCAGGGGAGACACTATAGAAAGATGATCAAATCTAATTTTAAACACAAAGATATAACAACATGTTAACCTTAAAAGGGGACTAAAAGTGGTCTGCAAACGTCAGATGTCAGCTTTTTTAGAAGATGGAATTACTCAAGAAGACAGCTTCCCAATGCATGTTCTGTGTAACTCTGACTCAGGAAATGATCAACAGAAGAAAAATAAAACTTGAGTATTAATGCTTATAAGTAAAATTACACAGAAACAAAAATTCAACAAGTAGCTGGACATGGTAGTCCCAGTACTTAGGAGACTAAGGTAGGAGGATCACTGAGCCTGAGGCCAGCCTGAAGCTACATAGTGAGTCCAGGTCAGCCTGGGATAGAATGAGACCTTACAAAGAAAAAAAAAAAATCAACAAATAATTAAAGCTAAGATTTTAAAATGGAATGGAATGAAAATTAAAGACTGTGAAATCAAGTGGGCTTGGGAGACCTTGCAAACTTCTCTGTGGAAACCAGTCACCTTTCTTCCATGTAAGCATGTTAATATGGCACAGAGCATGGACTTTTTTTTCTGGAAACAGTTCCATGCACCTATGATATTTTTTGATCAGAAAACTTTCCTCATCCTCGTTCTCTCCTTGCCCCGCTCCCATTTCTATGGGCCTGACCCTGAACCTGCTCTGGCCCAGGGAACTCCTGCAGATGGCATGTGAGCAGAAGCCATGAACCTGTGCTTCAGTGGCCACCTTGGCTTTGGAGCTCCAGGGTCACACGTGAGGACAAGTGTCTTGCCTCTGTCCCTTCCCTGTCAGTGAGGAACACCCATGGAGGAGGAGGCCAAAGCCAATGGCTTAAAGTGAAAGCCCCGCCACACCCTGCCTCGAGTGGGTAACCAAGGGCTGAGAAAATAAAGGCTGAGTTTGGGGTGTCTTGTTACATGGCCTAATTGGCAGAATACTGATAGATGTGCTGCCCCACACAATTACTATTTGAAGACTGGCACTTAGAGTCACAACTGTGGCATAATAAAACATTCTATGGAGGTGCTGGGCAAGAGTGAGGGACAGAGTGTGGTAGGTGAGGGGTCAGGTCACATTCAAAGGAGATATATCTTGATATTCAGGAGATTGGGAAGTCTTAGACCTCTCGCAAGGAGAAGTAGGGATAAAGAAAGAGCTAAGAAGCCCAACAGAAGGAGATGGGGACCAGCTGTGCATGTATGTTCACATCACACAAAGGAGACCCATTTGCCAGTGAACATGGGAAGGTGTGCATCATCTCAGGAGGAAATGTGACATCAGACCCTGAGCCACAGCCCAAAAGCACAAGTCCAAACATGCAAAGTTTGATGACTTCAAGGATGTAGAGGAGGAGTAGCTCACAGATAAGCTAGAAAAGGAAGGAGAGGAAGCTGAGCTGGCCCTCAACCCCATCCCAATACCTACCTGGAGACATGGCCTGAAGCTGGCTGCATTCCTGGTTAGAATAGCAACATCTCAGGGGAATCAAAATCACCCATCTGCTCCCATGCAGGAGAATGCATAAATCAGCAAGGTTACATGACTACATGGGTAAATCACCAGAACAAAGCTAGGAATATAAATCAAATGCCAGGAGCGAGATGATGTCATTCATATCAACTTTTAAAGCGAGCTGAACAGAGAATGACTAATGACAGACAGAATATAGGAACTTGTCCAGAATTAATATAAATCATGATTTACAACTTGTTTCATGTTTGTAAATTCTTGTTTTATAAGATACAAGACATAAATGGAATGTTCCACACCAAGTTCAATATTGAGATCGTTTTTAGGTAGACAGTGGGGTTGTAGGACACAGTGTGGATTTCATTACAATCATAGTATTTTTCTTTAAAAAAAGATGAAGGGCATGGGGAGGTGGCTCAGTCAGTGAGCCGCTTGCCTCTCAAGCATGAAGACCTGAATTTGATCTCTAAACAAAGGGTGTGATGGCAAGTGCCTGTAATCCCAGTACTGGGAAGTAGAGACAGAGGATTCCTGGGGACTCACTGGCCAGCTGGTCTAGCCTAACTGGTGAGCTAAAGCCAATTAGAAACCCTGTCTCATAAATAGGTGGATAGGGTACCTGAGGAGGACACTGAGGTTGTCCTCTGGCTTCCACATGCAAAAGCACACATGCACAGGCACACATATGTATACCCACACATATACAAACATGCACATACATACATATTCAAATGAGGGTGAGATCTCACAAAGATGAAAAAAATGAGCAGCTACATAACCAGCTGAGCTGGACTAAGCTCCACTATGGCAACTAATGATACTGTAAATTCCAGTGCTTGCCTTGTGTTCTTCCCACTTACCATCTACTGGCCACATCAATCATATGACCCCAAACAAGGGAGATGAGCGGGGGAATCACTGAACGTTCATGAGTACCAGTCTGCTCTACTAAATGGCCCTAAGCACGTGATCTACTGGAGTAAATTCTGTAAATACCAAAGAATCCATAATTAAAGCAGAGCTAGAAGAGAGAACCCTCCCCCACACCCAGCAAAAATGACAGGACACAACCAAGCCACATGATTCTGAGAGAAATTTGAGGCTATCCTACCCCAATGCTCCCTGGCTAAAGGCCCTGTCCAAGATCAAATGTGACTGTGGCATGATGGGTTGACAAAGTTGTTTTTTGTTTGTTTGTTTGTTTTTGTTTCTTGAGGTAAGGTTTCACTCTAGCTCAGGCTGACCTGGAATTTACTATGTAGTCTCAGGGTGGCCTCAAACTCACAGCAATGCTCCTACCTCTGCCTCCCAAGTGCTGGAATTACAGGCGTGCGACACCACGCCCAGCCTTGACAAAGTTTTAATGCTACCCTAGCCCAGGCATGGCACAGGTAGAGTCCTCTCAGCTGTAGGAACATGTCCTTATTTCAAATCCACCTTGCCCAACAGCCACCCTCAGTGTGAGACAGCCAGCATTCTGGAGCCTGTCTCCCAGGAGGGAGGGAGCACATGGGAAGGTGGGTCATAGTCACCTTTCTGCCTGGCTCAGAACATGCCCAGCCTCTCTGTGACAACATTAGAGCCAACTCTGTGCTTCTGGCTTCATGTGAACATGAAGGGTCTTCAGGATACCAGAAATGTTTCCCCAAATCATACCACTTATCCATCAGTCCACTCATTTATCCGTACATCAGTCCACCCACCTATCCATCCATCCACCCAGCACACCCATCCATCTATTCATATATCCATCTTCCTACAGCCCATTTATCCATACATCCATGTACATACTACCCACCCACCTACCAGCATATACATACTGTGGTAGTTTGAGTGTATGCCCCCCAATAGGCTCGGGAGTTTTATTAAAGCTTGCTTCCACTGCTGGCTGGAGGAGGTATCACTAAGAGTAGATCCTAGAGTCCAGCCCGAAGGTATCACCTGGAGTGGATCTGATTTCTAGCTCAAAGATATACAGAAAGGATTTTGAGCTCTTCCTGGGGCCCCTTTGTGCTTGCTTGTGGTGCTGGCTGCTGGTGGTGTCTCTCTGCTTGAATATATGAGTAGAAGCCAGCTTCTTCTGCCATTGATGGAACTCCCCTTGGATCTGTATGCTGAAATAAACCCTTCCTCCTACAAACTGTGCCTGGTTTGGATATTCATCTCAGCAATATGGAGCTGACCATAATAATACACACACACACACACACACACACACACACACACACATCTGTCTATCACCAACCACTTATCCATCATTTCATCCACCTCTCCATCTGTCCATGTATCCAAGCACAGCATGCATCAGTTGCACCAGTCAGTGCTTGGCTCCAACATCTTGTGTCCAGCAAGATGGTCTCCATCCTCAACTGGCTTATGTTCTAGTGGAGTGGGACACCATAAGCAAGAACATCAACACTTCAGTGACAGAGGGGACAAAGAATGCCTGGCAGATCTCTACACTGATTGATGGGGTGGCTTCTTAAAGGAGATAAACTGAATGAAGGTGAAGAGTCAGCACTAAATGCAATATGCATGCCAGACAGGTGGAGGCAGGATGCCCAGGCCCCTGTGTGGGTAGAGTCCAGTCTGATCCAAGTTACAACAGATGGCTGCTTAGCACTGTGGAGACTTCTAGGTGACCCAGAACCAACACAACCTACTACCCTGTGGACCAGCAGCACCTGTATCCCCTGAACTTGTTAAAAACACAGTCTCAGGCCATTGCCCAGACCCAGACAACGAATTCACATTTTATCCAGACCATTTTCTGGGCAGGGAAGACAGGAGCCTGCTTCTCTGAGATGCGCCCTTTACCTGTTGACAACAGCACCCCCAGGTGGCCAACACTGGTCCTTGGAGGGGTGAAAGATCTGGGGATTTGCAGACATAAAGGACACACACAGAGCGACACTTCAACAAAACCAAAGTTCAGTGGGAGGCAATTAGGAAAATGATGTCTAAAAAGCTTGGGGACAATAGAGGAGAATAAGGTTCAGAAACACAGATCTCAGGCATGGAGCACTTGTGCAGGGCCTGCCTGCCTGCAGGGCTATCTTCCCCTGTTTCACAGGACCAAGCTGTCCCTAAAGCTGGCCCCAGTTTTAATGGTCTCAGGTGTCTTCATTTCACCACAGTGAATGCCTCTGTGCCTTGCCTGAGTACCTGAGCCACGGGACCAACCTAACAGTACCTCCCTGTGGGGCAGGGTGGGTGGACAGTCATAGAACGTGGTGTTCTTACTTTCTGTAGTTCATGCTGCTTCTCCATCCTAGAACTGCTACAATTCTCCTATGGAGCCAATACAAATGTCACATAAACTCTCCGGAAATACCAAGAGTACCCCCATTCTTCCACACTCTGCCTGCCAACCCCTCACCTGGGGACAACAGGTTGGACAGAGAAAGGGTTGGAATCGTGTGGGCCATGAGAAGCTACTGAAGCAGAGTCAGCAGGACAAGATGACGTGTGCGTGTTGTTGAGGACAGGGTGGGTGGTGGTAAGGTGGGAAGCTGGGGGTGGGGCGGACAGATCTAGCTGTGGATGAAGAGGCAGAAAGCGTGTGGTCGAGGGGCAGAGGACATGGAATGAAATGGGCCATTTGGGAAATCCAATCCAGGTAGAATCCCCAGAGGCTAGTGATGGACTGTATCATGGGCGAAATGGTGACCCCCGAGAGAGGCATGTACATCCTGGACCCCACACCTGTGCCTGGGGTCTTTGCAGATGTGACTGAGTTGAGGGTCTTGAGATAAAAATGTCTTGAACTATCTGGCTAGGCCCTGAATCTGTGTCTTGAGAAGGAACACATGAGCAGGGAGGCAAGGATGTGTGATGTCGCACTGGGAGCTGCCAGGGACTGGAAAGGCCTCCCCGTTAGCCTCCAGAGGAAGTGCTACCCTGTGAAACTATGGTTTTGACCTCTGACCCTCAGGCCTTCAAGAATCCATGGTTGTTGTTTAAGTTCCTTAGGTGGTGGTCTGTCCAGCAGACCCAGACAGCTGTCAAGTTAGACAGTGTGGACCCTCATGCCAGTCCTGGTTTAAGTGAGGAGGGCTTAGCCAGGGAGGGAGGAATGGGAAGCTTTTGATTCACTGGTGGTACCCAGGACCTTCTAAGGTGAAGGGTCTTGCTCCATACTGCCAAACCCTTTGTACTGTTCTAGAAGCCCGAGGCTGACAAAGGACTTGCAGGAAGAGGAGTCTGGCACTGTCATGGAGGTCAGGAGGGAGATGTTGCTGACGTGAGGCCCATGAAACACAAGACAATTAAAAATACATTCAGCTTAGATTTCCAAGAGCCATTCCCAGTGTAAATACCAGACCTGTCATTAAAAATGTATTTATTGTGATTACACAGGAGAATACTTGGGAGGTTCTGTGTGCATTCAATAAGTGTGTTTTTAATAATCCCATTTAATACATGCTCACCAGACATAGGCACTTGCCCACTCCATCTCAAGGGCCTCAAAGGCAGATAGAGGTGTATGGAAACCAAGGAATGACCCACAGCTGACTTCCCACCTCCCATCCCAAGGTAGGTGGGGAGAAAGGACTCAAGAGCAGATGACACTCCAAAGTGATGAGTAACTGAGCAGGGAAATGGCTCCTCCTCACCAGGAGTCAAGCAAATGCAAACCAGAATAATAACACACTGGCAAGTTTCAGACAAGGTGTCCGGCCGATGTTGTGGGTGCAGGGTCCTGCCCTGGTGGCAGCCCCTGCTCTCCAAGAAGGAGCCGGTGCTCGGCAGCCCTGTCAAGCCACTCTGTCAGGCTTAGGAACCAAAGTTGCTAGATACATTACAGGGTACAAATGAGAAGGAAAGCTGTATGCTCCACCTTTTTAGAGGAGCTTCAAATTGAGCGTGGCTGAGTTTTTGAGTACCAGCTTGAGGGCCTATATGCAGCCATACAAAAAATGGTGATGCAAGAGGGGCAAAGTGGCAAAGCTAGAAGCATGGTTGGTCTGTAAGTGAAAAAGAAGGAATTTCAGTCTAAATCTACATCTATGTAAGTATGTCAGCATAAAAAAGATAATATAAACAGAGAAAGTAATTGCACCAGTGGAGAAGGATGTGGGAGAAGTTTCTTGAAATGACTAATGTTTTGCATGCATTTTTAATAAAGGCGAGGAAATGTCTGGATAGAGAGACAGTGATGAGAAAGGAACATTGAAAATTAAAATCTGTTGCTTCGCTTTGGAGAAAAATCCAAATTTAGATGATGTGCTCTTCTCGGATGTTTTGTTCACCTCTTGTTCAATCTTATAGCCTTCCTCTCTTGCCTTTCAGCCCCCTCCATAGATAAGGAGACTGAGGAGGCAGAGCTCAGCTCCAGCTCTGGGGTCCGGGGGTAGCCCCAGGGTTTCCTCACCTGATTCTAAAGGATTCTTCCTGGAGCCTGTCACTCAGGGGTGCTCACTGAAGCCTATTCCCACCATCCCCTACACCTTATGAAGTCCCATAGAGGCATGAATTACACCAAGTGCCAACTGCACCAACATGGCTGCTCACGTCACAAACATCATTCCAGACAGTCCCATTTCCTATTCCTCAGCCAGATGAGACGGATGCCATAGTGGAGGAAGCCAGTATGCTGGAAATCCCTAGGGAAGGCATCCAAGTGGATGGGTAAGGTAAAACAGCCAAATACTGGCACCCCTGAGGTGTTGACTGTAATGCCCAAGTCCTCCAATGAGGTAACTGAGGAATATTATTTAGGGGAGGGAAAGACTACACTACCTCTATCCACATAGCCAAGGGGAACATTTTTCCATGAACCATCCACCTATCAGTAAGGGGCACTTGTGCCCACCCCTGCCTGTGGTGATGACCCCTAAACCAGCCCTTAAGTGTAGCTCCTCAGAGAAGCTGAGACCACTGGAACTTAACTCCTGTGCTACTTCAGCTCTTATCCAGCAACAGTAGACTTGCCTCCCTGTGCAGGAGTAGCAAGACCCTTTTGAGAGTCAGTATCTGAACATGGAAAACAATAGGATCATGTCAAGAGAGCTTATCTTCTATGCCAGAATGTGACAATGGCATACCCCTTTTCCTGGAGTTGGCCATAAAATTGAAGGAGCAATCTGGTATGTCAGGAGGTGAGTGACAAAAACTCAGGGCTCTAAGTGGCCTGAGCCACACAGTGACTGGCCACCTGACCCCAGGTGATACTCTTCCCCCCTAACACAAGGTAACATCTCAACATCTTCCCAATATCTATCACAGAGAGGTCCCTCCAGCAGAACCCAACTGAATGGGTTTTGGAACTCCTTTGAAAAGAGGTTAAAAAAGAAAAGCTAAAACTAAACCCATCTCTGCTAGGTTTGGTGTTCTCTCAGTTCTGAGGAGTGGGGGCATGGGTACACAGTTCTGTAATCCCAGTACTTTGGAGGCAAAGGCAGAAAGATAATGAATTTGCAGCCATCCCAGGCTCTAGAGTAAGACTCTGTCTCAAACAAATAAATAAACAAACAATACTGATCAGTAGGTATTTTCTAAATTTGAATTAAAAACCATTTAATCACTACTAGAAAAAATACACATTGAAAGCCGGGCGTGGTGGCGCACGCCTTTAATCCCAGCACTCGGGAGGCAGAGGTAGGAGGATCGCCGAGAGTTCAAGGCCACCCTGAGACTACATAGTGAATTCCAGGTCAGCCTGAGCCAGAGTGAGACCCTACCTCGAAAAACCAAAAAAAAAAAAAAAAAAAAAAAAAAAAAATACACATTGAAAGCCAAAAGAGTTCCACCCTGAGAATGGCAAGAGAAGCAAAATCTTCAGGGGAAGACAACACCAATAGCACAGCCCACGAAGGCCCTCCCCTCTGCAATGACAATGACAGTGACCAAAATGGTCTCTCCAATCTTCCTCTCCTCCTCTCTTGAAGACATCAAAGAAGACCTAATGTCCTCAGGCTGAACTCACATTTCACATATAAAAAGATATCCTGCCTTGGTGGGCTATTTATTTACAGCTCTTTGGCTAATCCCAAAAGAAAGAAAGTCCATCCTAACAATGAGGCCAGCCAAAGCTTTGGGGGGCTCAGGAACTGCCTATGGAGACCAGAGTAGAGTAAGAAAATTGTGCACTGACCTGAATTCACAACATAAGCCTCCTCCTCCAGCGAGGAGACAAAGGAATGAGGAGAGGACAACAGAAAGAAAAGGAGAGCAAGCAAAGCACCCTTCAGAACAGTTGTCCATCCGCCAGCATCCTTTGTCCCACTGACAAAATTCCTAATCTGCTTTCAATGTCTGCTTTATGCCTTTCTAGCCACAGAAAATTGGTGGGGCTACCAGTGGTAGGGAGCTGCTTGAGCCAAGCTGGGACTCTGTCCTTAGCCACTAGCTCAGGAGATGATGACATACAGGTAGGTATAGGAGAGAAAGGCTCACAATTGGGCTGACTTACCGCCACAGAGAACTTTCTAGAACCTTTCCCATGTCTGCATGATAGTATTTCGTCAGGATCAAGATGACCTGTTATGTCAAGAGAAAAGAAAGTGGATATCAGCAGGTTTTGAGGTTCTCAGAAAGGGATACACACACACACACACACACACACACACACACACACACACATTCTTGGGGCCTCTCAAATACAGCACCCCAAAGGCCCTGCTTAGACACAGGCTTGTTTCTGCTCTGTAACTTCCTTCTTCTCTTCAGAATAACTTGGGGACATCCCAGCTGATGGGCTCCACGCAGTTATTTTTGCCAGGAATCATTAAACCTAGCCCTGGACAATCCTGAATTGTGGCTAAAGGTTTCACAAGGCTCTGATCCCAGTATGAGCACAAACTCACTTGGTGAGCATCTAAAGACAGGCTGTCCCCACTTATGCATCAGTACCCCTGTAACTCACAGAAACAACTGTCTACAGGAGGCTGCCACCCCAGAGAGAAATCAGCCCTGTGGACATGCTATCATTACTTGTCCTGGACTGCAGAGTGATGACAGGAGCTTGGAGGTGGGGGAGGCAACCAGAGAAGGTCCATACATCATCAGCAATACTTACTTATTTTGTTCTCAATTTACTCAACACTCATGGAGACACACACACCCCCGCCACAACAAAGCTAAGCAGAAAATACAACTGTTTAGGAAATGGCAATAAATGTGTTTAAAAGTATTCAATGTTTTTCAAAACCAGTGCAGAGGAAAAGAAAAGGGAAAAGAGGAGTCATCAGCCAGTGGGAAAGAAAGATTGATCCACAATTACTTCTCTAGCTGCAGAATCCTCATGTACATCAAATTGCATTTTACCCGCTACTAGTCCGTATTAGCAGCAGCTAACAATTCTGTTGTCATGGGAACCCTGAAAGATGAACTGGGACCTCCCTGGTTCCCACAGTGGCCATTGAACAACATGATGACCCCAAATTAATTAGGCTATGTCCACCTGGTGTTCTTCCCTCGTGAGTAGAACTTTCTGGGCACCGGGTTCTTGGGGCATCTTTGTGGCAGCCCAGCCAGCTAGCTGATCAAGTGTCTATATTTCCCAGATGATTAGAGCAGGAAGATAGGAGGAGAGGGTGTCACAGCAGGACAGTGCACAGCTGTGAGGCACTGATGACTAAGGAGAAAAGGAAGGTCCTGTCAACAGAGGCGAGATTGGCTGTGCCTTGTGCCAAACAAAGTGATTTCCTCTCATGGCCTGCGTAAGTCAGAGACAAGAGGAGGCAGGGGGAGTGACAGAGCACCAAGCGGCAGGAGACAAGTGTGTTTTTAACCTACTGGTTTGTATTTCATATGGTATGCCATCCCCAGGGGGTTTCTGAGGAGCCAGACTGTGACAGCTAGAAGGGATCTCAAAGTAAGTTTTACCTGCCTGTCCGGGATGAAATCATCGCCCTATCAGATGTCCATCAATTAAGACACATATTCCAGGACTAGAGAGATGGCCAAGCAGTCAAGGTGCTTGTCTGCAAAGCCTAACAACCCGGGTTTGATTCCCCAATACCCATGTAAAAGCCAGATGAACAAAGTGGCTCATGCATCTGGAGTTCATTCACAGTGACTGGAAGCCCTGGCAGACCCATTCTCTCCCTCTCCTTGGAAATAAATAAAATATTAAAAGAAGACACAAATTCTAGAGCTTACCTTCTGCTGTGGTCCCAGGCCTTGCTCAACTTAGAAGCCGACCTTGGGGAGGTGAGTGGTTTCCCCAGAGCTCCTGCCTATGTGTACCTATTTTGCTGCTGGGAATGGTTCCTGAGCAAGTTCACTTCCATGCTCCCACCCAGGGAGAGTCCTGACTAGGAACCACACTTCATGGTATACTCTGGCCAGTCAGGCCTATGCGCAGGCTGTGTCTCACACAGGACCCTCATCCCCAATGCCACCCCATCATCTCTTGGTCACTCCTCATGATCTTTACATCTCTGTCTATACTATGCTGCCTCCAGGATGGCTCCCAGACTCCACACTAGGTTCAGCACCCCCATCCTCTCTCACCTCATCAAGATCATAGCTCTTTCCTGCATATGAGGGTGGGGACCTTGTCTGATTTTATGTTCCCAGTGCTGGGTACAGTGTCTGCCACATAACAAACACATCACTTGTTCAAAGAAACATGGGCTGCTTTACTCTAAGAAACAAAAATCAATACTACAAACTCTGACCATGTAGTCATGAGTTGCTCTCCTGCCAGGAAGAGGACACACCATCTAATCCCTGTGCCAGGGTAAAGGGGTACTGTCCTTCTATTGCCTAACTCAGTAAGCCAAATGAGTGTGTGAGCTCCCAAGCCTGGAGACCTGGGTCACCCATGTGAAGGAACTACAACAAATAGGGCACCATACAATCTAGAGCTGGAGAAGATAAACATCAGGACGGTCCTGGCCCACGACCTGCCACCCTCATGTGCTCACTTCCCTGGTCTGTGGGGACAAAGCAGCACAGGGAGACCCATCACCAAAGGCATGACTGCCAAAAGTGACAGGCTTACCCCAATGTGCCAGGCCTACCCACAGGGCCTACCCACCTAACTCCTCACACCTGGGCCCGTGAGATGGCCTTATTGTCCCTTCCACAGATGAAGAAACTGAAACATAGAGAACCCAAGTGTTTTGCCAAAACCACAGGCCACCATAAGCCACCAAGCTGGATGCAATCCCGAGCCCCTGAACACAAACGAGGGCACCTCAGCACCGTGCCCAAAGCAGCTTCAGAGGAAATTGTATCAGAAGTGGTTCAAAGAAGTAAAACTTATGACATGCCCTCCTAAGGTCCTGGCTAACAGCTTTGGAAATAAGCCTCCAAGAAGCAGTCTCTAGGCCCCTGTGGGTCTCCACAGCTGTGGACGCTTTCATCTGGGTAGCAAGGAAGCAGGAATGTGAAAGTGGGCCCAGGGAGTGGCAAACATGGGGCTCCCCTTCCTGAGGCTGCATGCCTGCAGCCCACAGAAGCCCTGCCCACATGGCAGGAATGACCAAGGAGAAGACAGGGAAGTAAAAGTAACTCACTCCAGCAGAGGGACTTTTAGTTTTCTGGGCTCCAAAGGTGCAGAGCAACCATTTGTCCCCATTTTGCAATTGGTTCAGGGCTACTGGATACCTGCTGTGCGGGTCACACATCATGGACCTGAACCTTGACTGGCATGGCACCATCAGACCCCACAGGGAGCGGCTTCTACAACTGTTCTCCTATTGCTGAGGAAACTGAAGCATCAGGCTGCCAAAGGGTCTGCCTGACATCACACAGAGCACAGTGAGGACCTCTTGTGCCCAAACTGAGGACCTGAGGGCCTAGGGGGCTTTGGGCCCTGCCCTCTTTACCCAGGGGTGCTTCCCTGCTTGGAGAGTCCCCAGAGGCCAGAGAGAAACAACTGGCTTGTAAGCTGGGCAGCCATGCAGCACCCACACTTGATGTCAGTCTCTGCTGTCACCATCCCAAAATTCTGGCCAAGATCTAAACTGAGGTCTCTGGTTTTACTTTGTCCTTCACACTGTCAATCAGGCAGCTAGTCCTGAGGAACTCAGTCCCTGTAGGCTCCTCAAAGGACAGTGCCCCTTCCACCTCCCTGGACTGATCTGGTATGAGAGCACATGTCTGCCAGATGCTAGTCCTCACCCACCCTGCTGGGCACCCACCTGCTCCTGGGAGAAAGCATGGCCATGGAGGGCAGGGAGGGAAGGAAGTGTGGGTGCTTACCAGATCTGACCCACGGCCTCTGGGAAGGACCACAAATGGTAGAGTCACCCAAGATCCCATCTAGCATGTACCCTAGCACCCACTGAATCTGGCTGCATTCCAGGGAATGGTCTATTCCAGCCCTGAGAGGACACCAAGGGCTCTCTCCCCACAAAGGAAAAGAATCCCTAAGTCCACACTCAACTCATTCATGGAGACTGCCTCAGGGCCCTGGTCCCCACAGCCAGCTCTGTCTACAACACCAATTCAATGCCAGGCCCAGGGTGGATGGCTTCTCTGCTCCTTGCTCATAGGAAGCTGCCACAAGTCCAGGGTCCTTAAGCAACATTAATAGATCTCGGTCACACAGTGGAGAGGGTAGCAGGAACCAAGGGAGCCTCCACCCTGGACTGATGAAGGCCAAGACTGAATAGCCAAGGTCTGCCCTGGGCACAGCTTTGGTGGGGTGGGGGAATGCCATGTTTCCTTTGTCAGGTCATCTGAGCAGCTAGATCTCCTCAGACTGGTTAGAATAAAACAAGTGTGGTATAATTAAATTCTCTGAGTCTCAGTTTCCCCACTTGCTAGATGGAGTAACTTCCTCACTAACAATGTCCTGTTCAATATACCATCACCATGGACCAGTCCATCAAGTCCATCTTCATCTTCCTGCTTCACCACCATCCCCCACCAGGTCAGCTACTTCCAGAGCACTGAGCAGGGGGGTTTCCCAGGACATCACTGCTGAGGCCAAGTTCATGGTGGCCTGCAACACTGAGCCTGTGCCCGCTGTGCTCCAGGGGCCCCTCTCACAACAAGGAAACTAGAAACCCAGTAACCAGCAGCCCAGTCCCTGAGAGTAGGCAATAAGCCTGGACACCTCCTTAGCACCCAGTAAACTAAGGATAAGAAACCAGGGTAGTCCTTGCCTCTGAAAGCCTGAACTTTCCTACTGAACAGCCTTGGGGAAAGGGTTTGAAAGCAACCTTTTAAGTGTGTGCATTCCCAGGGTTAAGTGATTTAATTTCAGTCACTGTAACTTCTATCCTCCTGTTAAATAAAATATGTTGGAATAGCTTGCCTAAGCTTTATCAATTTTAACTCATGGGTAAGACATAAAATTGCTTTATGTTAATAAAAATTTCTAATGTACATCAGATTAAGTGCTGTCCAAGATTAAGCCAAAAACATTGATTATCAAATAAGCTTTTCTCTATCAAGACAGATTTGTCAAGGCTTATATTAGAGCTCGGTTATTTTGGCTCAACAATAACAGGGTTCTACTCTATGATGTGTAATCAAATAATTTAAATCAAGATTTTGTTTAAATAACTGTCCCCTTTTTTTGTTTGTTTGTTTTTGTTTTCTGGGGTAGGGTCTCACTCTAGCCCAGGCTGACCTGGAATTTACTATGGAGTCTCAGGGTGGCCTGGAACTCACGGCGATCCTCCTACCTCTGCCTCCAGAGTGCTGGGATTAAAGGTGTGTGCCACCATGCCCGACTCCAACTGTCTCATTTTTTGATATCCCAAATCCATTGCTTATTAGAAAATTAACTCAAGATATATTCCCTACTTTAGGGTACAGACTCATGCTCAAACAAGGTCCTCAGCTGAGAAAAATAATTTCAAGCTCTGTGGTTCTGCCTCCAGTGTTCCCTGGGTAATTGGTACCCACACAGATATCTAAACTAATCAAAGATGTCTTCAAACCCAGGTGCCAAGACTTTATACTGTCTTACTTGTCTTTTTGCTGACAATTTCTAGGTTAAATTAATTGGTTTAGATTTGTATTATTTTCAAGACTAGTAACAGATTCTGCCTGTATTTATAGCTATTAGATATTTAAAGGCTAAAACATGCCTACTTTCTATGCTTCAGGTATGGTCTATGATTCAGGTATGGTCTATGCCATCACAAGATAAATACACTTAGAGGTTAGACAAAATAACTTAAAACATTTGTGTCATTCTTTTTCTTCTTTTTTTTTATAAAATATTATATTTATTTATTTATTTGAGAGAAATAGAGCGAGTGAATAGGGAGGAGGGAAAGGGAGAGAATTGAGTGCACCAAGGCCTCCAGCCACTACAGACAAACTCCAGACATATGTGCCACCTTGTGCATCTGGCTTACATGGGTCTTGGGGAATTGAACCTGGGTCCTTTGGCATTGCAGGCAAGTGCCTTAGGGGCTAAGCCATCTCTCCAGCCTTTGTGTCATTCTTTAATTGGTTATGTTTTACTAATAAAATGTGCTACATGTGTCCACCCTTCAAGGTTGATGTAACTTCTTTTCTAAGTGTTCTAATAACTTTTGTAGATGCCAAAGTCAATTGGATTCACTGCAGCTAAAAAGGCCAATATTCTGGCCCCTGCTTCCAGGTCATGAGGCCACTGGAGATGACAGGACACTTCTACACTGGCCCTCTGGTAAGTCACCTGTCTACCTGATCAGGGAGGATACAGAGACCCAGAAACAACAACAAAAAAAAAATTGGTGTACAGTCTGAAACAGGAGAGTCACAGCTGAGGAAAAATCAATCCTCCTGGCTTCCCAAAGGAGGGAAGAACTTGGCCAGCACAGCCCTGACTCAGCCTGATAGACAACACCAGTACTGGAGAAGCCATAGGGCTCCTCCCGGGTCCCTAGAGTCTCCTTTTGAGAGCCATTGTGACCTCCAAAACTAATCCTTGATTAAATTTTGGCTACCTGCTTGATCTTAAACACTCAGAGAGAAACGTATAACCAAAGATAAAGGGAAACCTCAAATACTATGTAAATGACCTATTAAGTAATACAACAAGAGCTTTCCAAGAGGGGAAACAAACAAGTCCTTAAGGCATGTTGTCCCCTCTCTAATGGTTATAATTCTACAATAAGGAAAAACAACCATAGATGTCAAGACAGTTGTTTTCAAATCTAAAGTAAATATGGATGACTCTGACCAAGGGTTGCTTAGTTTAAAAAACTTCCTTATACTGGGAATAATGATGAGTCCTTTCTAACTTGTGCCAGGACATCATTAAATAAGTCCTGAGCCCAAAAATATATTGCACAGCCCCTACTGGCACTCAATGGCACTAGGGTACCAACCTTTGGCCCTGGCTATCTCCAGGGCAAATTAAAAAGATACAGTCTGGAAAGCTATTACATATAATAGGATATATTCACTATAATCAAGATTAAATGTTGTGTATATGTTCCTGATCACTCTGCTAAAATCTCATCCATTTTACAAGCCATACAGAAACAGATTCAGAACATGTCAGACACTACTGTGCCATTCGATGAACAGTTCTGGGAGGAAATCTCAGCCAGCTCACGCTCAGATGGTCCTGAGACCATCCAACTCCATCTGCCTGGGTTCCCTCGAATGTTCCCCAAGGCCTAGAAGTCCATAAGAAGGACAACCTTAAGGGACCAGTTTGTGTGCTCACTTCTCATTAACTCCTTACTTTTATTATTTCTCCCCAATATTTTCTTCCAAGATTAGCTTCCTATACTCCATTAATACACTTTCAGGGTCCTTTAGTCTCTGGGAGAGACTCTCTAACTGCCATAGTTCTATACCCCCATTCAGCTGGAAGCAGTAAAAGACTAACCAGTAGTCATCCTCTTTCCTCTAACAGCAGTTAGAGTGTCTTCTCAAGAGAGTGGGGAATGAGAGGAAGTAGGCAGTCAGGGAGACTGGGTCCATAAAACTAAAAATGCAGGAAAGTCTGCACTTGCTAGAAATCAAAGATGATCTGACTTCTTATCTCTTGCCTAGTTTCCTAGACCTGTTTTTTCCACAAATAACTAAGATCACTCCTGTGGGGAGGTCTTTCATAGGATTTAAACATCATGGTTGGTTAAGTTCAGCCCCTGGAACTTGGTGTCAGGGCTAGCCTCTTCCTGAGAAAACCCCTAGCCCTAACCAATAAGCTGTCCCTCTGGGTCACCTGAGCCAGAAGACAGCCCACTATTATAAGCTTATAAATACCTTTGCAAGGGGAGGGCAGGCTCTCTGAGCATTTGGAAACTTCCAGCTGTGGGTACATTTTCCCTCAGCTAAGCCTGGGCTCAACCCAGGCCCAGCCAGGCTGAGCCCCCTAGCCCTAACTCTCCACATGGGCTCCTTACCCCCTCCATCTCCCCACATGGCAAGAGCTCTTTGAACTTTCTTTTCTCTCTCTTTTTTTCCACAGTTTTCCCAGGTCCCCCATGTGGGATCTCTAGCCAAGTGGGTGCCTTTCCTTGGTTCTGTACTTCCCTCAATAAACATAATAATTTAACAATTATCTTTCCACTCTTTTTTATTCAATTTTTTTCATGAAAATCAGACAAAAACTAAGGTTTGGGGTTTAAGGACATTCCTGGACCCTGAGGACCCCATTACAAATCAGTAGGCATGGGACACCAGGAAGGGAGAGGGAAAAGGAAGAAAGAAAGGAAGGAAGGGAAGAAGGGAAGGGAATGGAGGGAGAAAAGAAAAAGAGAGAAAGAAGTAAAGGCAGCAAGAACGTACCATGCAATCAATATCCCTGGAAAAGAGAGGCCAGAGCCCCTACATTTGCC
The DNA here is from genome assembly GCA_036346955.1 of Dipus sagitta. Taxonomy (NCBI): domain Eukaryota; kingdom Metazoa; phylum Chordata; class Mammalia; order Rodentia; family Dipodidae; genus Dipus; species Dipus sagitta. The sequence goes on along the minus strand of CM070781.1, from coordinate 1,088,339 downwards.
CCACAGGCCCCTGCATCAGCAACCACCTGACCAAGTGACACCTCTGGTATAGTCTAGCCTCGGACTTCATTCCCCCAGTCTAGGACCTGTCACCAGGATTCCCAGAGCTTCTGGCTATGCACAACCTGGTCAGACCACCCAACTCAGGCTCAGAATCTGCGTGTGACCAGAAACTCAGAAAGAAGCTGAACTTGTGCTCATGTTCTGAGAGGGAATAAACAGTTAGGGTGACTGGGCCCCTGAAAGTAAAAAAGGGCAGGATGGTCTGCCCTTGCTAGAATTCTTACCTCTTACCTAGACCTGTTTTTCCACAAGCAACCTGGGCCCCTCCTGGGAAGGAGGTCTTTAATTTAAACATCACGGTTGGTCAAGCTCAGCCCCCAGAACTTGGTGTCAGGGCTAGCCTCTTCCTGAGACAGCCCCTAGCCCTACCTGAGCCGGAAGACAAAACCCATCACTGTAAGGTTATACATACCTTTGCAAGGGGAAGGCAGGCTCTCTGAACTACCTGACCACTTAGGAACTCTCAGCTGCTGGTGAATTTTCCCTTGACTGGGTTGATCCAAGGGAGAGCCCCGTAACCCTGACTCTCCACATGGGCTCTTCATCCTCTCCAGCTCCCCACATAGCAGGAGCTCTTTGAGTTTTCTCTCTTTTCTTTCCATGGTTTTCCCTCCACATGGGATCTCTAGCCATGTGGGCATCTTTCATTGGCTCTGTACCCCCCTCGATAAATATAATAATTTAATAATTATCCTTCTCAGTCTTTTTTATTCATTTCTTTGATTGAAATTAAAAACAAGCCAGGTGTGGTGGTGCTCATCTTTAATCCCAGCACTAGGAAGGCAGAGGTAGGAGAATCACCATGAGTTCAAGGCCACCCTGAGACTACATAGTGAATTCCAAGTCAGTCTGGGTACAGTGAGACTGTACCTTGAAATCCCCCCCAAAAATAGAAACAAACCTAGGACTTGGGATTCAAGGACTTTCCTGGACTCCAAGCACCCCGTTACAGTTCCATCACTCACATAGGGACTCAGGCTCCACTGTGACTGAGGTATAATCCTCTCTGTCCTCACTGTCACGGTCCTATCCCCATGGGCCAGCCTTTTGGAGACATGCTAGACCTTTGCATATGTGATCCCTTGGACACTCCTTGCTCTGCACTGCCCCCTCTTGCTCATTTATAAGGCTCCTTCCTCCAGGAAGATTTCCCTGACCATTGCCAGCTAAACATTCCAGGAAGGGAGGGAGCTACTCCAGCCTCTGGCCCCACGGTCTCCAGAGCCTGGCCAGGTGCCGCCATATTTGGAACTGCTGAGCTGGGGAATCAACTGAGAGCCAGCTCACAAGAGGCAAGAGAGGCTCCTGGCTAGGCCTTTCCCTACTCCTGTCTCACCTGTCACCTGCCCCAGTGCAGAAGTAGCTGTGAGGTAATGAAGAATCCACCTGCACGGCACCAAGGCTCACCTGACAAATGGATCTAGCAGGATCCCACTTCTGCCTCCCTATACTGTGTAATGGTGGCCCCTATCAGGAGAGCTACTGATCTGGGGAGACCTTGAGGGAGAAGGAGGCCACAGGCCTCTCACTAAAACCTTCTTTCACAACAGCAGCAATGACAGCAAGCCATCACCTCCTCCACACCTGCCCCCACCCACAGCCCCATGAGTAGGTCAGGTAACTGACACCATCAACACAAATGTACAAAGTAGGGAACACAGATTAAAGCAATGCCAAGTTCAAATGGCCAGAACAGGATGGGCTAGAATGAGGGACAAGTGAAATAGGTCGGTATGAAGCATTAGGAAGAAAGGGTACACTGACAAAGAAGGCAGGAAATAAGATTTATGGTGACTAGGTACTCATCGAGCAAACCACCTGCTCTCTGGGTATGTGAGGCACGAGGACCAACAGGGCTCTGGTAGCTATGGGCCCCTGCTTTCCTCAGCCTCAGGGATGACCCTCTCCTGCACTTCTTATCTAGGTGCTCAGCAGGGCACTGGTGAGGGTGCAGGGAGCGGTGTGGATACACATGTTCACAGAGAGAGGGAAGCAATACCCATACCTAAGGTCTTCACCACTTTGTCCTGGAGAAGCTGTGGAAACCCCATCCCTCCACGAGGGAGCTTTCTGTAGCAAGCTGTGAGCCACAAGCTCTGGGTGAGCAAGGGTCTCTTCAGGGACCTGCCCTAGCTCTGCACCTTCTACTTTGGAACAGCCCTCTCAGAGAAGCCTGGGTTCCTCTGGGGTCACAGCAGGAGAGGCCCCTGGGGCCCTGCATGGGGCCATGGCATATTTCCATAGCTGTAGCTGTTCACGCAATCAGCAAATTCTCTGCTCCTTCAGTCCCTATTTTTTCATGTAAAACTGAGCACAGGAGTCTGCTCCATGGTGACCTCATTGAAAGATTGCTGACCCTCAGAGAATGGCTTTGCAAGGATGTTACACACAGAAGTGCTGTCCCCAGGGAAGGGGCTGGCCGTCAGAATACTGAAGGAGACTGCTTTGATTGCACTGACCGGAAAGAGCACTCACCCAAACACTCAAAGCAAAACGGGGGCGCTGGGCTGCTGGGCTCCAAGAGACCCCTCCAGGCCCCGAGAGAATTAGACATGGCCTAGTTAAGTTTACTGAGGCACTACCTCCCCCTGCAAGGGAGCAAAGGCACATCTGACACACAAATAGCCACTGCCTGCCAGGGAGGTAGCTGTCACTGGGGAGAGAGAATGCCCCTCACAACTCTTTCCTTCCTACACAAAGCAGGCTGCTATCACTCCAGAGGCACCAGGGCTGGCAGCTTTGGCAGCAGGGCACATCTGTAAGGTACCAGTTTGCCACTGACCCAGGTGTATGTGGCGCCACACACTTGACCTCTCTGCACCTGTCTTCATCCATCCAGGAGCTGGTGCAGGACTTGACTGTATTTGAGAGCCCTAACTAGCAATGTCACATCCAACCAGTAAGACTATTCTTGAAGCTGCCCAATTAGGGTATTCTGCGGAACCCCCTCAGAATGAAAGAGCTGGGCCTGTTCCACCAATGAGGCTCTTTCCAAGACCCTTATACACGCAGTCAGTGCAAAAATTAGTAGTGCCCACACAGAACAGCTAAGGAAATCTCAAACTTGTTTGCCCTGTGTCCTGGCAACTCCATGTCTAACGCTATTCTGTGAATGTCCCTCCACATGAGATACAGATTCTCAGTGACTCCAGCCATGATGGTAGCAATAGCTTAAAAGTCAAAATAAGCCACATTTAGCCCGAGTTGGGAGAAAGCACCCTTGCCTGAAGCACCACAATGCTAGACAAGACAAAAAGGGACCCCCAGGTTAGGTGTAGATTTGGGGTAAGAGGAAGGCCTAAGAGGACCATGCTGTGCCACTTTCATGTCGGAGCACAGGGGAGGGAGAGCCTCTGTGTTGAGCGCAGCTTAAGATTGCAAGGGTGAGTGAGGATCCCTTTTTTCTTTTTCTGAAAGTAGCTGAAGAAATGCTGGGAAAGACCTTCCAACTCAGCACCATTGAGGGCAGTAGGGGGAAATTTTTACTAGAGAACATTTGACACTTGCCATATTTTAACCATGAACTGGCTCCATTTGCTAAAGAAAAATCTGCACATCAGAAGGCTGCCTCCTTCCAAGGTCTCCATCACTCCCTTCTCTAGCAAGGAAGCCCCAGAATGCAAGTTGCTTTCTTTCTCTGGCCCAAAACACCCAAGGTCAATCTTGCTGCTGGGTAAGATCCACCAAGATGAGCCACAGGCAATCTAGCCAAGGGGTTCCTGGGGCCTTGTTCCCTCTGGTCACTGTGGATGCTCAGGTAGGATCCAGGGCCCAAAGCAAGCTGGAACAGCCTTCAGCAGACCACCTTCTTGCTTCCAGAGGTAGGATGTGTGTCTGTGGTGACAGAGAGCCAGCATGAATGAAGCTAGCGTTCATCTGCCACCTGATCTCCGAAACATGGGAAGATGTTTATCTTCCACAGTAGCACTGGCAGCCATGACAGGGGAAGACTGAATCTGAATGAAGCATTCAGCTGGCACTCAATAAATGTCAGCTTCCTTTCTCCACCAGTGCTGGCCACTTGCAAACTTGGGTCTAGAGACATGGCTGTAAAGCACATCCACTCACAAAGTGGAATCACGGTTGGTTTAGATTAGAGCACACTTAGGCAGGAGCCCAGAAGCTGGCATCTGTCCCTCATTGCAGGCCTGAAGCAGCTCTGGCTATTCTCCTCTCAAGAGGTCAGCTAAACCCTAACTGGACTTCCACTTGCAATGCATGGACAGCTGGGGACCTAGGAAGAAGCCCAGGCTTCCTGCTGTGGCTTGTAGGTGAGTAGTTGAACAGAATGGGACACTTATAAGGTCATGAGAACATAGTCCCTACTTCCCAGATCAGAAGCCAGAGCACCAAGAGGGAATGACCCCACCCACCCATCAGGAGACCATGGGCCATCCCAGGCACATCAAGAAGCTTAGACACTGTTGGTCGATGTCACCCTTTGTGAATTAGGCCCTGGGGCTCTCCTGGCCTGACTCCAACATTGGTCCTTCCCATTGCCTGTGCTCCCAACAGCACAGATCCACGCCTAGGAAGGCAACTGGGCTCAGCTTGGGGCTTTACTACCTGTCTGGCCAAGATTCCTCACTTCTCCTCAAAAAAGAAATCAATTCCAGTTAAGATAAATTGATTGGGCATTCTTCACAGGCAAGAGGAATTATACTCCTCTCTGCTTAAGAGTGAGGTGGAGAAATAGGATCAGGCTCAGAAAACCAGGCAGAGATGCTCAGTCAGCACAGTGGCAAGCCTCATACCCTCCAGGGCTCTCTTTCTCTCCTGCTTTCTCACTCTCTCCTGCTCTAAAGCCCCACCCCCAGAAGCCCTATCACTCCCTGCAGCCTAAAGCCCCTTTGTGCCTCCAACTTGCCATCCACACACACCTCAGAATCCTCCCCAGGGTCAGAGTCCCTGGTGAACTATCTATAGAACAGAACACCTGGGTCCTCCACTACCAGACCCTCCTACAATATATCACCAAGGAACCCTGCTCAAAGCCCCTATGTCAGGGGCCTCATCAGTGCCCACTGTGTGCTCTACTTGGCATCCTGGAGCTGCAGTGAAGATAAAGAACACATTCTTGTAGCCTCTGTAAGGACAGCTTGGGGAAAGAGTGCCTTTTGGGCACATTCGTACAAGGTGGTGGACCAGGGAACAGCAAACTGAGCCCCTGCTATAACCACGCTTTGGCCTCTGCAATGCTACCTCCTCATAAAGGATTCCTGTCCTATGTACATACTAAACTGCCATGCCCCACACTGAACAGTGGTTATAAGCAGCTAGGGCAGTACCCAAGGCCCACACCTTTAGGGATCCCATGTGACCTTTGAAGGTCCATGAGAGTCATTCTGGGTGGTCCTAGGACTGATGGCACCTGCTCCCCTTCCATTGCTCTAGGAAAATTAACAGCCCCAGGAGAGGAACCAATGAGGCCTCCATCAGCTTGCAAAGATGAGTTTACAGTGCTAGTTTCAAATGGAGGTGGGGCCCTATTTTCCCATTCCTCTGACAGCCAAAAGTCTGCATTCAGCGTGACTGACAGGGGACGTGCCAGCATCCCCGGTGCAGTTCCAAAGAGCAGGTCAAGCAAAGGTCATGCCCTCCCACTCACATAAGTGGTATGCTGGCCAGCTTCCCAGATCCCTGAAGCCCCTGGTCAGGCTGGCCATGGGTCCCCATCTTGGCATTGTTAACAGTTACTTGCAAATGCCTGGGAACTAGAAAGATGAACAAATGCACACATTTGAAGCTCTAGTCAGACATGGGAATGGACAGACACACAGCTCACTTTGAGCATGTCCCATCCTTCCACAGCTGGGGTTTCTGTCTACTGGGCCTTCAGCTTGTTCCCTCTGCCCCACCCATCCCAGGACTCACTGTATTGCATACCCTACTTGGGAGGACTTTAAGACATGCTCCTCACCTCACCCAGGGTGGTGCTACCTCTGGGGTCCTGTGGTTCTTGGATGAGATGAACAGAACAGTGCCTCCAGAAGGTCTGCAGGCCCGGAGTCTATGTGGGTGATCTTGTTTGGAAGGGTCTTTGTGCATGTCACTTAAGATCTTAAGGTGAAGTGATCCTAAACTCCCTGACAGGTATCTTTATCAGAGACACACAGGGAACACAGGCAAAGGAGGGAGTGAGGGGTCTACAGCCAAGGAACGCCAGGAGTTACTAGAACTACCCAAAGCCACAAAGCCTGGAGCCTACTCTCTCCTCTGGCATCCAGAGGGAGCCAGCCTGGGGACACCAGCTCTCAGACTCCCCACCCCCAGCAGTGCTAGACAGTACTATATGTTCCTGCTGCTAGTCTGGGTACTTTGCCTGAATAGCTCTCACAAACTGATAAAAACGTTCCACCTGTTTTACAAATGGTGACACTGAGGCTCAGCCTGTCAGTGGTGGTACAGCCAGAAACTAACAGGGGTGCCAACCCACTGGCAAATGTCTGACTCCAAATATAGGTCCCCTTTCCCTGGGTGATGGCCAGTCACAGGAACTGACCCCAGATGAAAAGAGAAGTTGGGGCTGCTCACTCACTTTCCATGTCTTCCTGAGGAAGACACTGGGGTCCTGTGTAGCCCCAAGCACAGAGAACACAAAAGCCTGGCTCTCCATCAGTCATGTACCTTTCATGAAAGCAGCACTTTAAAAAAGTGCTGAGAATGAGCTGGGAAAGAACCCCATAAATCAAAATCAGTCAGCATAAAAAAATGTCTGAGCGTTACTGATCTGTGGAAAATTGCGTTTTTACACTGAACCTGTTTAAGGTGTAATGTGTATTTTAATAGGTGGGTTTCAGCAGACTTTTCCCACCCCAACTGCCCTTTGAAAATATTATTTACTCTCAATTTCCCATAACCTGATTGGATTTGATTTCACCCATCACTCCTTTTTAATAGTCACTGCAAGTGAAATTACACGGCCTTCTTTTTTCCTTTCGGTCATTGCTGCTTGAGTTGGCACTCATGGGCTCCTACCTGGAAGGCTGGAAGAGCTGGAGTTTTTTGGGGGGGGTCTATTAATGGTGATCTGAAGTAATTGGACAATCTGTAGTGCTGTTTCTGCTCACCTGCTAAGGCATAAGATGTCCCGGGGATCTCCTGCAGGTGGGTGGAGATTGCTAAATCCAGTTTCAAACCAGAAATCCTTCCCCACCCTAGCAGGTACCCACCAGACAACCATATGGTTTCCTGCTGCTATAGTCTTTCTGTGAGACAAGCTGTCATGTCAGAACTGAGGGCCCAGTACCAAGCAGATGCAGGCTGCAGCTTGCTGGAGGAGAATGTGGGGGTGGAAGTGGACGTCTTGTAGGTAGCTAGAAGGAGTGTGATTTTGGTCACAGCAGCCTCTGAACAATGGTCAGGAAGATGAAAGCTTCAGTACCAGCTGGGTAAGAGGCAGAGTAGATAGCCCAGGCCCCGACTGCAAGGGTGGGGGGAGGATGGGCTTCCTCACTGGGCCATCCCCTCACTGCTTGTGCTATATTGTCCCTTCTGATGGTTCTGAGTTGCTTCCCAGACTCACCTTGGCACTGCACTCTCTAGAGCCCTGGGACCCAGTTCTGCCACATAGCATCTCCCCAGGTTGTGCATGGCTGCTGGCCGGGGCCTGTGCACTGAATAGGGCTGGGTGGCAGAAACAGAGCCCTAAGGAATGACAGTGCTTCTCCCACAGATGGGGGAGGAGTGTGGGATCAGAAGTTCCAGCTTTCTGGGAAATTCTTTCAAAGAAAAGGCTTAAATGATATTTTGAAAGAACGGGGGGTCAGCTGGAGGAATGTCTCTTCCCCAGTCCTTGACCTCAGCTCTCTACAGACACCAACTTGTGGCTGTTGCCCTACCACAAGGAGGAGAGGAAGCCATAGGGATGTGGAGGCTTCCTGAAGGAATGGGTCCTTCAGGTGTAACTACGGAGGGCTCTGATATTACCTACCAAGAAAGGACTGGCCTCGGATGCTTATGGCCTTGGGCCCCATCCTTCTGTTCTGTGCCTGTGTTTTTAACTCCTGCATGGGAATGCCCACTCAGCTGGGCTACAGGTCAAAGTGGTCACTTTTTCCACATATAGCCAGGTGTCATTATCACAGTGAATAACCAACCAGCTCTAGAAACCTAGTATATGGAGCAGGGGACAAGCTCAGTGGGTAAAGTTCTTGCCTGAGGATCTGAGTTTGGATCCCCAGAGCCCACATGTAATGCCCAGTGGGGCAGCATGTGATTAATCCCAGCACAGGGGAGGTAGAGACAGGGAATCTCTGTGCTCACTGGCTAGCTTGACTAGCCAAAATGGTAAGTTCTAGTTTTAGCGAGATCCTACCTCAATAAATAAGGAGGAGAATGACTGAGAAAGACCCCTGATGGCCTCTGGCCTCCACACACACATGAACACATGTTCCTACACACATGTGCCCACATACATAAAAACATGCAGGTACACATGCATGCACACTACACACATACACATATGCAAAAAAAGAAAAAAAGAAAGCCACTTTATTCGAATACCTATACCAGAATCATGGCTAAGAGAGCATATTAGGAAGTTTTACTATAGTTGGACCCTTGAATGTTCCCTAAAGACTTATGTGTCAATGGCTTGGTCACCAGGGTGAGCCATTTGTACTTAGTGGAGCCTTTAAGAATTAGAAGTCCTTAGAGCATTGGGGCTTGAATTGTGGGAGTTCAACCTCTTCCTCTTTCTCCTTTGATTCTGTCCATGAGCTGAGCAGTTTCATTCCACCAGGTGCTCCCACCATGATGCCACCTCAGGCTCAAAGCAACAGGGCCAAATAACCATGGAGTGAAAACTCTAAACCATGAGACAAAGTAAAGATTTCTTCTGGTAAGGCTTTCTCAGGAATCCATTATAGTAACAGAGCTGACTGACAGCTTCCATTCCTAATTAGCTGGTTTCTTTTCCTTGAAGAGGAAATGTTATGTCAATATTAAAAACAAGAAAAAAAAGCATGACTTAACAAACCTAGACATTAGACACAGAAACAAAGGACAGCAGATTGCCTAGGACAAATGAGGGAAAGAGCCGCCCTATGTCACCAAGAAGGAACAGCAGGCATCCAGCACTCGCCAGCCCTGGCCTGGCTGCTCCTTACATGAGCGGAAGGTCAGGGATAAGATGGATGTCCTCTCCCTGGGCTCTAGGGTCATCAGATGGCTGGCCCCAGCACCTCATCCAGATCCTCACTCAGGGACCACACAAACTATACCAGCACCCATGAGTCCAACGATGGGTAGCTCACTATCTGCCTAGAGTCCCTCTAAGGAAAGACTGACAAAACTTGGCACCTGTAGCTTCTGCGGAAAGCCCATCATCCCCCCCGCCAAAGCCCATCATTAATATCCACAGGTATGATGATTAATATTGACCATCAACTGGAAGGGTCTGGAATCACCTAGGAGACATGTCTGTGAGGGAGTTTCTAGATTGAATTAATCGAGATGGGTGTGGTAGCATTCTATGGTCTGGGAACCCAGACTAAGTAAACAGGAAAAAATGAACCAATGTTTGTATTCTCTCTCTCTCTCTCTCGTTCTTTCTCTCTCCTTCCTAACTTTAAATGGAATGTGACAAGCTGCCTCACACTGTGAGCCAGGACAAACCCTTCCATCCTTAAGTTGCTCTTGTCAGGTATTTTGTCACAGCAATGAGAAAGTAACTGTACACTATGGAATGCTGCTGCTGTTTAAACCAAATGCCTCTGGCTCAGAGGCAGAACACACAAACTCAGGAGGCTCATCTCAGATCAAACCAGGCCTGCACAGAGGCTAGCACTGAACCCCCAGCCCCACGCTACTGCCGAGCATGCCTTTGTGAATAAGAGCCCATGATGCTTGTGTAGCCATAACCATGAGCTTCTTCGGAAGGTCACCACTGAGCCTCTTTGAGGGAGACATTCCTGGTGACCAATTCTCTGGGCTCTGCTGATGCTTACATTGCTTCTGGAGGTCACCATTACTGAGAGCCTCAGGGACCTGGGAATCTTTCTATGTCCCCAACCAAGCCTAAAGCAGCCAGGGCGACAGATGTAGCCAGAATACTGGGCAGGAGGAACAGGAGAAGAAAACTCATCACATTCACACTCTGAATGCCTGAGACTCAGCATTTTAAGAGCATTTTTTTTAAAACAATGTTTGGTGGTTTCTAAAAAGCAAGTTTCTGCAGCTGTCTGCAGCATGTTGTGGCCTAAAGGAATGTAGCACTTCAGAAGGGTTTGGGGACAAACCCAACATGCTTTTAGTGAGTCCCTTGCCTCTGCTTAGAAAAAGAATCCAAAAGCCTCAGGGCCTAGAAAGTTTTGTTTCCCCAACTACATGGCTATGGGCATGTGACCCATCTCTCCAAGCCTTTGGTAATACGTGGTAAAGCAGACAGCTGGGACATCCTCCTGCCTGTGGTGGAAAGACAGTTAAGTGGGTGGTGAGTACTACATGAGGCTCACCTGTGGACAGAGAAGCCTCTTTGATGTGTCCCAGGTCAGCAGCCTTTCCATTTGCACGCCTCAGACAGGCACTACCTACTTCCCGGACCCCCTCAGCATGTCTAACTGAACTGTCTCACTCAGCGGCCCCAGCTCTGCCTGGCGGACCACACAGACTGTGTCTGCGCCCCCACAGTCCTGTCCTATACGTATCCCACAGTACCTGCGACCTCCCTCCTGGCTGCCCTCAGCTCAAGGTGGCCCAGATCTTGACAGGCATGCTACAAACCAATAAATGAAGTAAACTATAGCGTGCATTCATTGTCTAATGTCTAAATGCATCTTTTTGTTTATTTTGATAAGATGAGAATCCTCATTATTAAAGCAGGTTCGCAAGAAGAGTTGGCCCACACCCAGATTGGGTTCCCAGGAAGCTGGCATCCTTACCCCCCATGTCTACCATAGGATTTAGGAGGGGACAGGACCTCACAACAACTGCACACTTCTGTTTCAATTGTTTCAGTGTACACAATATACAGACAGCAGACACAAAGTGGGGACATATGGTAATAGAGAATTAAAGGGGTCTGACATGAAGCTTTTTTGCTGCCTATTTCAGCCAAGGCCAGTCATAACTACTGCTGGATTGTCTGTGGTGGGCTGGGGAAGAGGGAATGTGAGCTTTCCTCTAACAGCCACAGAGCGGGTCCAACACAGACGAGATAAACCACAGCTGGCTCTTAGCCACCTGGGTGATGGAGTGAGTGGGGTGGTGAAGATGGATGGTGAGGCTCTAGGGACAGCAGGTGATATCTGCACCTACAGCACAGAGGCAGAAACACCCAGAAAGGTGATTACCCAGAAGGATCTACAGATATGAGAGCAGCAGGCGAGGACACATTTAATAACTTTCAACAGCCATATTGGCTTCATTCTTGGCCATGAAAACCACTCCCCCCTCGTATTTTTTTTTATTTTTGTACATGTGTGCATGCATGTGTATGTACGTTCATATGTGTATAGGTGTGCATATGTGGGAGGGGTGCGAGTACATGTATGTTTGTGTGTTTTTGAGGAGCCCAGAAGACAACCTCAAGCTAGCTAGCCAGCAAGCTCCAAGGATCCTCCTGTCTCTGCTTCCCCAGTACTGGTATTACAGGCACATGTCACCACGTCTGGCATTTACATGGATACTGAGGTCAGAACTTGGGTCCACATGTTTGAAGGCAAGAACTTTACTCACAGAGCCAACTCCTAGCCTTTAGTATTCCGTATAAACATACTTGTAATTAACAATAGTGCCCCCGACTTCTCCAAGTTGGTCAGGATAGTCTAGTAGTCTAAAGACCTTGCTAAAAGACCAGAAAAAAATACACAGAACACTGGGGTTCAAAAAACATGGTATGACTTGCCAAGAGGAAAGAATGTGGCAGAAGGGTAGTTTTAAGACACACACACAAAAATAATTTCTTAAATGTACTTTACAAGATTTTCCCAGGGCATACTCAATGCATCTTCTACCAAAGGATGGGCCTAGGAAAGGTTCTGCTGGGGCCCATAAGGTTCTGCTGGAAGGCTCTTTGGACAGTGTAACCTGATACAAAGCAGACCCATCTAATCAGGGTCCCAAATAAACTTCCTGGGCTGACTGAGCTAAATCATAAGCCTGTTTTGCCATTACCAGCTGGGGCAGAAAGCATTCTACCCCCAGGATGAAGGAGGGCCCCTCTGCCTTCCCATAGGGGCTAAAGACAGAGCCATTTCTATCAATGTGACATGGATAAAAAATGGAAATTAAGAGCCCTGTCTAAAATTAACAGTGATGGAAAGTTAATGATGGAGCAAATTTGGCAGAACTATTTCAACATGCATCATGATGGGAGCTGTGTGAAGGATGTCTCCTGGGATCCCGCGGCGCGCCCAGCCATGTGGCTTTGTGATATGCCCCTTCCTTTGCGTCAGACCCTTGGCAGAAGTCTGATCTATCACCACCATCACATCCCAGCTTGGGGGTCAGGCTGACACATCTGCTTGTCAACATCCCAGGCTGAATTCTGAGCTCATTCACACTGTTTGTTTATAATAATAAGCCAGAGACGATCTAGTTGGGGACTGTTCCAGAAACTACAAGAGCTACTTAACTCAATCAACAAACACAAATCATGGAGAAAATGGCAAGCAGTGATCTGAGAAAACATTCATGGTGCAGTATGATATGAAAAACCACTTGACGCTATATACACAGTGTGCCCACCCTGCTCTTCCACACAGAAATGGAAGTGTGTCTACTTATCTATTTCCTCCTTTTTAAGAGCACAGACCATGTTCATTCCCAGTCCTAGTGTGGAGTCAGGGTCCAGGAGACAGAATAGTAAATGAAAGTGGAATGTAGTGCATGATCTCTGCATGGGTTTTTAATTTTTATTTTTTAAATATTTTATTTATTTATTTATTTATTTATTTATTTATTTATTTGACAGAGGAAGAGGGAGAGAGAGAGAGAATGGGTGTGCCAGGGCCTCCATCCACTGCAAACAAACTCCAGATGCATGTGCCCCCTTGTGCATCTAGCTAATGTGGGTCCTGGGGAATCAAGCCTGGGTCCCTTGGCTTTGCAGGGCAAATGCCTTAACAGCTAAGACATACTTCCAGCCCCATTTTTGTTTTGTTTTTCAAGGTAGGGTCTCATTCTAGCTCAGGCTGACCTGAAATTCACTATGTGGTCTCAGGGTGGCCTCAAACTCACAGCGATCTTCCTACCTCTGCCTCCTGAGTGCTGGGATTAAAGGCGTGCACCACCACACCCAGCTCCATGGTAGCTTTAAAGAAATGTATATATGCACACCTTCATAGGAATTTACAGAGATATGTGTACATATATACCTTCATAGTAACATAGAGGCATGTGTGTGCACACCTCCATAGGAACAGAGATGTGTGTGCACACTTCCATAGGAACACAGATACATGTATGCTTGCACACCTCTTTAAGTACACAGACATGTCTATATACACCTCCACAGGAACACAGACATACGTGTGCATGAATACCTCCATAGGAGCCTACAGAAACATGAACATGCACATTCCATAAGAACGCAGCAATGCGTGCATACCTCCGCGGAGCACAGGCATGTGCACATGTGCATGCCTCCACAGAAACCACAAAGGCATGTGTGTGTGTGCACACTTCCACAGGAACCTCCAAAGGCATGCATGCATTCACACCTCCACAGGAATACCAAGATTTCTGTGTGCATAGGAACCAAGAGCTGTGTGTGTGTGCACCTCTATAAGAACACACAGAGACATGTATGTATGCACACAGACAGATACACCAAAAGCAAACAGGCAAAAATGGTATCTGAGTGAGAAATAGGGGCATCTGGCCATGGTGCGTTGGCCTCTTGCTCTTCTCTATCCCTTCCTGGTTTCTATGGTGAGCATGCTGGGGAAAAGCCATGCAGTAAGAGAGGTTGTGTTCATGACAGCTGCACAAAGATGTGCTCCTACTCTGCACCAAGCACTGCCTCCAGACCTTCCTGCATGTAACCATCACAGTCACCTGGCTTATATGTTTATGTCACAAGCACTGATTAGAACTTTCTAAGTTATAAACATCCACCTAACTAATCTACATGACAGTTCCCCATTTAGGGATATGATCCACAGTCCACAGTGGATGCTCAGAGAGAAGGGATGCCATACAGAGACCACAGGGAGAGCACTGGAAAGAGACAGATGGAGGAGCTATGGCCCCAGGGCAAGCATAGACACACATCCCTCTTCACTACTCTGCAGAGGCTTCTAATAGCCTCCACTTTTGCAGGCATAGCCATGGATTCTGTGTGGTGGATATTTGCAGATACACTGCACATGCATTTTGAGATTCTGGTTTTTGTTGGTGGTGGTGGTTTGTTTTTTGTTTGTTTGTTTGTTATTTTGCTTCCGCTTACCATTGCCACTTGCACAGGGCAAGCCCAGGTAGGTTTTGACAGCCTGGCCTGAACTCAGATGTGCTATCCTACCTTCCAGCTGCCCACACTGTGGTTCACATGAACTGAACACACACAAGAACAGCTTCACTGTTCAGCACTGGCAAGACTAGAACTAGCCTCATAACCCACATTGCAGTGGCCACCCCAGTCTGTGCAGTGAGGTCCAGGGTCCAGGGCCTTCAATCTCTCATCCCACACAGGAACCCAAAATATGAGCCTTTCCATGTTTGAGTTGGAGTCCCATGGAGTGGCATTGATAGTCCAGAACTTTCCATGCATCCTGTGAGTGAAATGCTGAGCACCCTAGTCCAACAGTCCTGCATCCTTACCCTTGGTCCATGGGTGGGAAAAGATCCAGTAGTTCAACTGAGTCTGTTTCCCCTTGATCAGAGAAGACACAGCCATATCATGGGGCATGGGGTGGGCAAGCAAACCTATGCTGACCTGGTGACCTGATCACGATGGCAAGGAACTTCACATGTGCTAGGACCTGGAGGGTCACCTCATAGGGCCTTCCTTCTCCACTCTCCAGTTTATCCTGGGCACCCCTCCTCATCACTATGCCTAGATTCCTATGTTTCTCTGATAGGAGCCAGATGAGGATGAGTTTGTAATTTACCAATGAGAAGGCAGGCTCTTTTTTTTTCATGCTCCTATCCAGCTGTGTACCTAGCTCTGGCCACTGTCTGTCTACCTGGACCAAGGCAGGCCAGATAAGGAGGCACTATGGAGCTCGGTGAACCTTTAGGACCCTGAGCCCAAGTCTTTGTCAGGGAGTAACAGATACTACAGGGCTACCTCTGATACCCCTTGTGAAGACGAGGATGCTCAAGGATCATGCCCAGTCCCAGGGTCACCAAGACGCCCACCTGGCCTCAGGAGCAAAAGGGACAGGGTCTGGCCATCCTGCCAATAAAGGTGGTATGTGGCAGGGGATGAAAGGCAGGCATATCACACCAGCATATCTGAGAAACCAGGGCCCAGAGTGAGAGGCCAGTGCTGTTCCCCATCACATGGTGACATATAGGCGGCTGTGCAGAGCTGGCCATATCCAGGAGGGACACAGCACTACATACCTCTCCTCCTCCCACTTGGGGTAAGGCTGGTCCATACCACCTGCCTTTCCTGAGCCAGCACTGTGCTACTGCCAAGGAACTGGCCCTATCCTTTCTCACCCTGTGGAGGTGATCATTAAAACCTGAACAAGGGCTGGAGAGATGGCTTAGCAGTTAAGCACTTGCCTGTGAAGCATAAGGACTCTGGTTCGAGGCTCAGTTCCCCAGGACCCACGTTAGCCAGATGCACAAGGGGGCGCACACATCTGGAGTCCGTTTGCAGTGACTGGAAGCCCTGGTGTGCCCATTCTCTCTCTCTCTCTCTCTCTCTCTCTGCCTCTTTCTCTCTCTGTCACTCTCAAATAAATAAATAAAAATGAATAAAAATTTTTAAAAACCTGGACAAATGTGAGATGCTCAACTCTGCACACAAGACTTTCAGTCCTCACCTGCACCTGGGACAAAAGGCAGCTCAGAAAGGATCATGATCAGAGTAAACTGTGGAACCGTAAAATCACAGTATAATGGGACAGAAAAGCCATGACTTTGGGTTAGGGGCTAGTGAAAGATTCTCAGATAAGACAAAACATGGGTCACATGAGAAAATATAAATTAGATACATCACTATTGAAAACCTGGGCTTGAGTGACACTTAAGAAATAGAGAGGCTGGGATAAGGGAACATATCCATAGTATGCAGGAGGCCTGGGTTCCATTCGCAGCACTGTGGGAGAAAGAGGGACAGGAAAGGAGAGGGAAAAGAAAGGGAAGGGCAGGGCAGGGGTGGGGAGAGGAGGGGAGGGGAGGGGAGAGAAGGGGAAAGGAGAAGGAGAGGAGGAGAGGATGAACAAGCCACAGACTAGAAGAGCATGCTTACCAGTGCACATCAACTGAAGGATTTGTCTGCAGACTAGAAAAGGCCTCTCACGATCAGATAATACAAAGAATAATAAGGAAATAAAACTGGCCCCCAAATTTGAACATTCACATGAACAAAAAAAATGTATAGAAGGTAAATGAGCCAAGGAAGATATACTCAATATCATTAGTTACGAGGAGTAAATTAAATAATAGTGAAATACAAAACTACACACTTAGCAGAATGGCTAAATTTTAAAAGTTGACAATATAAGGTGCTAACAAGGACAGGGAGCAACTAGAACTCTCATGCCTTGGTGTTGGGGTTGCAAAACCATACAGTGGCTTTGGAAAGCATCTAGAAATGTCTTACAAAATGAAACACACTCTATCCCATGCTGGAGCTATCCCACCTTAGGTATTATCCAAGATCAAAGAAAGCTATGTCCACACAAAGACCTTTACTCACTGTTCATAGCAGCTTAAGCTTAAGGAGGAGGGAAAAGAAACCAACCAAGATGTCCTTCAGTTCGAGGAGGGATGAACAGACTGTGCTCATCACACGGATGAAGACCAAGCCACACCACTGAGGAACAAGCTCACGACACACCTGACACCATGTGTGTCATGGTTTAAATATGAGATGTCCCCTATAAGTACATATGGTAAAGGCATGGTCCAAGCCAGTGGTGCTATTTCAAGAGGAAACATTGGGAGTTGGGGCTTATGGGAGGAATTAAAGTCATTAGGAGTGTGTCCTTAAATGGGAAGCCAGGGGCCTGGTCCTGTCCTCTTTCTTCTACTTCCTGGCGGCCATGCAGTGACCAGCTCCACTCCACCATGCTGTTCCGCCATGATGCTCCACCTCACCAGACTGCAGAGCATGAGCTGGAACTGTGAGCCAACATGAACTTCCTTCTTGCAGCTGGTTCTCTTAGGTATTTGTCATGGTGATGAAAAAACAAACCAAGAAATGACAACACAGAGTAGAAGTGTGGCTCAGAAGGCTGCACATGCTGTATGAGTCCACACATATGACATTGTGGGAAAGGCAGGACTCTCTAGTGGGAAACAGATCCCTTGTTCACCAGGGTGAACATGGTGGAAGGTATGAAGTAAAAAGGACACCAGAAAATTCCTGGGGTGTTAGGACTGTCCCCAGTCTCCCAGTGTGGGTGCTAATGTTGCACACATGATCAAAACCCACTGAGCAATAGTCTTTAAAGCCACATTTAACTACATACAGATTATACCCAAACAACCCTACCTTTAATTAATCTAAAGTATTATTGTAACACCAGATTCACACACAGTCTCTGACTATCTGGCCTCTGGAATGTTCAAAGCTGAGGCAAACTGGCTGTGTCACATCAACAAAGTCTGAGTACAAAAGCCCATGTTCACTCTGTAGCCAGACTGGAAATCCAAAATCTACTCCACACTGTCTCCTTGGTCATCCTGTCAGTGCAGGCTTCCCATGCTGACCTCCTCCTGGCCCCTGTCCTTCACCACCTGCCAGCACCAGACACCACTAACTCCCCAACCACCCATGGCTTTGAGCCAGAGATGACTCCATCCTTCTAGGGGCAGCCAGGGTGAAGACCCCCTATTTCTGTCATCTTGCTCAGCCATCACAACAGTCAGGCAAGGAGCCGCTATGATCACTGGCTTGTGCACATGTAAACTGGCTCAAAGAGGTAAAGTCAATGCTGCCTCCTCTATGGGGCGTGTGGCTCCCACGTGACATGCTGATGCCTCAGCTCAGCTCTAGCCCCACACCCTATCCTCCAAACAGCTCCCAGGGCCCTATGCAGGTGGGCTGCATAGAGGCTCAGTTCATCTACAAGTCATTAAAACTGACAGCTCCAGAGCCATGGGGATCTATACCAGTGACCAGGCATCTTCAGGTCTGCAGGTTTATCTGAGGCTACACAGGAGAAACATTCACTTGGGCTCCGACTCTTGTTAGTGTTTTTCCTCATTAGATAACAAATGATTAGAGTCCCTGCCAAGACACTGAAATGTGGAAGCAGAAGGAGGCAAAGTTCAAGACCCCATGTGAAATAATGAATTTAAAATCCCTCTGAAGACAGCGTGGGAAACTGACATTGCCATGGAAACCAGGAAAGAATGGCAGGTCCCCAGAAGGGCAAGCAGAACCATGTAAGCCCTAGCCTCCACTCTGGACATGGTAGCCTTGGCGTAGGTTCTGGTGTCCGAAACCTCCTATAGTTGGCTCCCAAGAGCCAGAGGGGAACACCAACTTCCCAATATTATCCTGGGGAAGCCCTCGCAGATCTAGGGAAGAAAGAGGTTGTACGCTGGCCTGCCAGGCCAGTAGAGGGCAGCTTCCTGCAAGAGCGGCTTTGGGGCAGGTCTGGCAGGACAAGCAATGGTTGCGTAGAGGACAGATGGGCACCTACTGGCAAGGGAGTACAAAGAAATAGGTGGTGTGGAGAAGAAGTGACAGCTAGAATGCAGGAAGGAGTGGTGTCCAGCCAGGGGAGATCTGGAGAAGGTAACTGCCCATGCATCTGAGAAGTGGCCTGAGAATGAGGCATGCGAGAACATCACTGGGTCTGTGGAGCTATATGGAGATATGGTGATGAAATGAACAGTGACCCTGGTGCCCTCATGGTGGTTCCCCGCCCAGTGAGCAGGTATGTGCACCGACAAGAAGGGACAGGAGGGAGAGACAGGGTGGTGACCACAGGGCCTCCTCTCTCTAGAAAATCTCAGATTGCATTAATAGCATACCTGTTTAGTTGTGCCATTAGAAGTTAGGGGCTGGAGACACATGTGTCACACACATACAAACAGGAATATATATACGCATGCGTATTACACACATACCATATAAAAAATAACAATTTTGAGAGGGAGTCAGGTAGCTTTGTTAGGTAGTTTAGGGTGATTGGGCTCCAAAAGTAAAAAGCAGAAATATCTTAAGTTTGCCCTTGCAATCTCCATTTTACTAGAGCTCAATAGAAGGATCTTTCCTATCTCTTGACTAAAGGAGTTCCCTAGACCTGTTTTGCCATAAACAACCTGAGCCCCTCCCTGGGACAGCATTCCCCCTTCCTGGAATTTAAATCTGATCCTGGCATTGTGGTTGGTTAAGCTCAGCCCCAAAACATGGCTTCATGGCTGGCGTCTTCCTGAGCCAGCCCCTAGCCCAGACCACTCAGCCCTCATGCTGGCTCCCTGAGCCTGAAGGTGAAGTTCTCCACAGTGAGGTGATAAGTAGCCACTTTCCAGGTGAGGTGGGCTCTCCTTGCTGGCTGTTCATCCCCTGACCTCCAGCTTCCGGTTCTGATAGCCTCTCTACTCGCCCATGGGCTCTCCTCCCCCTCCTGCCTCCACGTGGCAGCAGCTCTCTACTTCCTCCTCTTCCTTCTCTTAATCTAATAAAGTCTCTCTAAACCTTACCCTCTGGTCTATGGATTTTAATTCTTTAAATTCATAAGACAAGAATCTGGGACACCCTAAATTCATTAGTGCATTGGTGTATTGGCAAGGAACCCCAAAATTCCTGTTTTGAGTGGAGGGCGAAACAAAGGGTAGTAGGAGAAGATTATGTAAGTGATTTAATAAAGCTTTTTATTTTAATTAAAAAATGTATTCTCTCATTTGTAATTCCCAACTGGGATCAACTGGAGATGACTGCAAATGAGAGTTAGCAACAGGAATATGGGCATGAAACTAGAATGAGATGAGGAGAGAGAAGAAATAAGGAGAGGGGGAGTTACTGGACAGGTTAGGGGAAGGACAGATTATGTGTCAGGGACTTAGAAGGGTAGGGGGTAAGAAGGGTGGGGAGGAATTACATAAAAGTTAAGACAACATGAATTAGTTCTATATAAACCCTCCTTCTACCTAGAATTCTATAAGATACAACCACCAATAAAGATGGAATAAGGACAGTCCAGATAGAAGGGGGGAAAGCTTAACTTTAAAATCATGGACTCTGGCCAGTAAATCCCAGGCCTGGAACTGGGTTTGCCCCCATGGTAAGCTGTTGGCCATGGAGACCCATGAGGTCCCCAAAACAATGTAGTTGCCAAAACGTGATTACCTGCCAGAGCTAAATGGTAAGACCCTGTTGCTAAAGACCTCACAGGCTGCTGCAGTCACAGGACATCAGAACCCCATGCTGGAACCGAAAGGGAAACGAGCTCCCTCCTAGCTAGCCCTTATAGTGCTAGAAAGCCCTATGGGAGCTGCTAGAAAACAATAGTCACCAACAGCATGAATAAGCAGGGTACCCTGCAGACTAAAAAAAAAGCAACCAGCTGGACAAGAAGTACACACTTGTGCATTAGTGGCACACAGCCTCTGTGGGTAATCAACTGTTCTCTGATTGGATATGAGGCCTGCTCAGTGGGAGAGAACTCATTCCTGGTACTGGAAACCAAGTCAGAATCCCATGGTCAGGAAACTTAGACTTAAGAGGGAAGCCCTGACTGCTCTCTGGAGAAGAAGAGTATACTTGTACACTAAAAATATATCTCAAATAACTTTCTATAGAACCTTTAGCCAAAGTGGCTCTCACTCTTTGTTGGAGAACCTGCTTTATTTTACAGATGGCAGAGAAAATGGAGGACAATCATGATCCATCAATAAGACAAGAAAGATAGCTGACTGTCCACCATAAGACATGCCACCTCTACCACATTGGCCAGGGCCCAGAAGAAACTGCGGGGTAAGGTGCAACATGAATACTGCTTTTACTACTAGCATGACAACCAGCTCCAGGGTGATGGTGATAGACACAGTGATTAACCAAAACCTCTCAAAGAAGAAATACAGAGGCCACAGGGAACTCAACACTAAATCAGACTGCCAATAGGCTTGCCATGGCTCAGGGAAAATTGTGGAAGAGCAGGTGAAAAGATTGTAAGAGCCACAGAGTGGGTAGGAATACCCCAAGGCATGGTCTCTCCTCACCCACTCCACAGGATGCCACAGTGAATATCATTAACCCACTGAGGAGGGCCTCCGTAGTAATGGGAGTAGGGACAAGGGGATAAAAGAGCACAACCTGTTATAAAAATATAAAATAAAATTAAAATTAAAAGTGAAAAAATCGAAATAAATAAAGAAGTGTCCCCGGAACTGGTTTTAAGGCTAGCTGTGAGGGCAGTATTCATGTCACCACTTCCCCTATAGTGACTTCTGGATCCTGGCAGATGAGGTGGAGGTGACCCAACTCATGGTAGATAGCTCTCTTCTTGTGGTCACTCACACTTCATCAAAATAGAGATCCATGGGCTGGAGGGATGACTTAGTGGTTAAGGCATTTGCCTGCAAAGCCAAAGGACCCAGGTTCTATTCCCCAGAACATACGTTAGCCAGATGCACAAGGGGGCACACACATCTGGAGTTTGTTTGCAGTGGCTGGAGGCCCTAGCATGCCCATATTCTCTCTCTCTCTCTTTCTTTCTCTCTTTCTCTCCTCCCCTCCTTCCCTCCCTCCCTCCCTCTTTCTCTGTCAAATAAATAAAAATAAAATATTGAAAAAAACAGAGATACAGAGGCTACAGAGAAAGCAATACTAAATCAGATCCCTATCTTGACCACCAAGGCTCAGAGGACAGTGCAGAAGAGGAGGTGGAAAGATTTCAAGAGTCTCAGGGTGGGTGGGAACAGCCTGAGGCACTGTGTTCCCCCCCTCAAGACTGATCGAGGCCTCTTGGCACCCACATTGAATACCAATCACCCAACTGAAGAAAACCCTCAGCAGAATTGGGGTGGGGGAAAGGGGGTCTAAGATTGCAAACTTTTTATTAAAAAGTTAATAAATAAAAAATAAAAATAGAATAGCTGGCAGACAAGCTAGTGGTAAACTAGTCAGATAGATAGACTTATGACAGCCCTAATTTCAAGTAAGTCTCACTGAAGTAATCCTATTTTCAGTTTTCTTACAACTCATTGAGAATTGCTACAGTAACCTTCTCACTTCTGGGATGAGACACCTGACCAGAAGCAGCTCATGGGAAGTTGTTTATTCTGGCTTACAGTCTGCAAGAGAAGCTCCACGATGGCAGGGGACAGTACACATGAGCAGAAGCTGGACATCACCTCTGCCATATCAGGTGGAAAACAGTAGCAGGAGAGTGAACCAAACACTGACAAGAGAGAACTGGCTATAGCACCCCTAAGCCCATCCCAACAACACACCTCCTCCAGCAAGCCTCCAATTCCCAAATTGCCACGAGCTGGGAATATAGCATTCAGAACACAAGAGTTTATGGGGGACACCTGAATCAAATCATCACAAGAATTGTTACTGACAAGGACCCAGGTGACCCTGCTATCCCCTGAAGATACTTCTGCCCTCCTCCCTAGATAGAGCCATCTGCAAACTCAGGGCCTGTCACAACCTCAGGGCCAGTGCTACAGCTGCATGCTCCATCCAGGTTCACATTATCAAAGCCAGAGAGCCCAAGGGACCTAACCGGTCACTGTCATAGCTGGTAACCTCTGAGGTTTTAGCCTTATCTGCACAGTTACCTAGGAAGAGCCCAGGGACTGGGCTATAGGCAGGAATAGAGGGCCAAGAAAGCTGGCAGGTGCAGGTGGGGCTGAACCCATAGGAGCAGAGCTGAAAGTGCTTGCCCTGGGTGTGCCTCCACAGTCTGTCCCTGCACTGGCAAGGCTGGCTGTGACCCAACTTTACTAGTGAGGAAACTAACCAAGGCTCACAGAGAAGGGTGACTTTGCCCAAGGCCAAACAGCTGCTCTGCTCCCTGCCTTCTAGAAGCAGAGGAGACAGGAATAGGGAGAAGGTGCAGGGCTGTGAAGGAGGCTGCCTACATAGGAAAAAAAGCAGAGATATGAAGCCTAGGGAAAGAGCTCAGAGGCGAGGGGTTGTAAACCCAAACCAGGCCAGGCCATTCCTCCAACCCATCCACAAAATAGGGTTTTTGTTGTTGTTGTTGGTGGTGGTGGTGGTGTTTTTTGTTTTTTGTTTTTTGTTTTTTTTTTGGTATTTTTTGGTATTTTTGAGGTAGGGTCTCACTCTGGCTCAGGCTTACCTGAAATTCACTATGTAGTCTCAGGGTGGACTTGAACTCCAGGCAATCCTCCTACCTCTGCCTCCCTAGTGCTGGGATTAAAGGCGTGCGCCACCACGATTGCTTGTTTGTTTTGGGTTTTTTTCTTTTGCATAAGTACATGTGTATTATGTACATGCATGTGTATATATGTGTTCATATGGGTGTCTTCCTCAATCATTCTCCACCTTCTTTTTTTTTTTTTTTTGAGACAGGTCTCTCACTGAACCTAGAGTTTACCAATTCAGCTAGACTAGCTAGCCAGAAAGCCCTAGAGATCTTCCTGTCTCTGTCTCCCCAGCACTGGGATCACAGGCACATGGTACCACTCCCTGCATTTTACTTGGGTGCTTGGTGTCTGAACTCAGGTCCTCATGCTTGTGCGGCGAGCATCTGCTCACTGAGCCCACAAGGAGAAGGTGGGCATGATTACCCCAGCCTACCTCTCCAACCCTTAGAAATTATAAATGTGATTTTTGAAGCAGGCAGTTTAGAGAGAAGGCTCGTGAGTAGCATGAGGTGTAGCCTAGTCACCCCACACTGCTCTCAGCCTCAGTTTCCTCATCTGTACAGCCGGCGGTCCAGGTAATGAGCAGGGACCTGGTGTAGACCCAGGCAGAGCCAACTCACTGAGCTATCCCTTTCCACCCAGCCTTGGCCTCTCAAGCTTAGAAGATGCTTCTGGGGCCAGGAGCAGTTCTCAAGCCCAAGTCCTTCTGTAGCCTGGTTCCTGGTGCTGTGATAAGTCCCTAATAAAAGTGCCTGCTGAAAAAGCTACAGGTCCTGGGTGGAAGAAAAGATCCCAGTAGAGCTCTAAGTCTGGAGCCTTTCCCAAGCCAGAGGCAGGGTTGGAGGGCTGGGGAAGCTCACTATGCTGAGCCAAAGAAGAAAATCAGCTGACACATAGCCCAGGGCATTGAGAGGGCAGGAGGTATCTGTCACTGGCTGGTGTTCCTGAGCTGGGATTTGGGGTCAGGTTTTGGGGCCCTGCCAATGTCTTCATTATGCTTGGAGGACATTCTTTTGAAATCGTCTCTTTTTGTTTTCCCACTCCCCCAAATTTATTTAAAAATAAACTGTGTGAATTCAATGCATGCTTTCATGGCCAGTAATGAGCAATTTCCTAGGGAGAGTAGGAGCCAACACAGGCTCAGGAGCAGGCTGGCAGCATTCCCTACGCAAACAGACAACATCCTTGCAGAAGCACAGCCTTAACAACCAACCTAAAAAGCAGGGTGCTATTAAAATACATCCAGAACCCCACTCACTGGTACTGCATCAACTCCTCCAGACAGGTTGCTATGTGCAGCTCTTTTCAACCCTGCAGCCTAGATAAGGTTGCTTGGAGGAGGAACTTGAGTTCAGAGAGGTTAAGTAGCTTGCTCAGGTTCACAAAGCAGAAACTCAAACAGAAACACAAAGCAGACTGTCAGGGTTCTTGCACTTCACTGTGAATTTGCCGGTTCTCCCTTCTCTGAACACACTCAAAGTTGTCATGTCCTTCTCCAATGAATGACTTCACCTAAATGGTCAGTCAGTCCCAGGTACCATAGAAATACCACCTCTGTTACTGAAGACCCTACATGTGCATTAATACAGCCTGAGGTGATAGTGTCCTTGCTGGGGCAACATCACCTGGCTCATTCTTGGAGCCTTTCTCCAAGGATACCCTCAGCAAAGCTTGTCACCTGTTTCTGGCCTTCCGGTTGGAGAAAGAAATGAGAGGAAGAGGCCTGGTGTGCCTGGCCCTCCTATGGAAGGGAGCCCCTCAAAGACAAGGGGCGTCAATGCCTGACCCAGTTGTCAGACCTCAGAGGAAAGTGGGGTTCTTGAGTCTAGGCAGACGCAGGACACTGGCGAGATGTCCAGTATACAGGGAGGGACAGCGACGGCTTAATGCCACGCTATTATCATGATGGTGGAAGACTCATTCTTGGGCTCACACTAGATCATATGGCCTGCCAGCCCCAGCTGTGTGGTAAAGAAGGTGAGAGAAGTCAGCACAGAACAAGGGCTCCAGGACATGGGGGTGGGGGGGGGGGCAGCAGGAGATTCAAACACTCTGATCAAACCATGCCTGAGGGGAAAGGGCTAACTGCCCCACATAGGACCTGACTTACCAGTGGCCACATAGAGAGGCCCAGCTTAAGTTAGTACTGTCCACATAGATGAAGGTGGGAGAAGGGAGACAGAGCAAGGAAGAAGAGGGAAGAAAGGAGAAAAAGTACCAAAAGGCTCTCTGACCTTCCCTTTCCCCATGCACAGATGACTGAAGGCACCAAGAAGGCAACTCCTCCTGGCTAGCCTTGTTTGCCTCCAACTTCCACATGTGCTGCCGCCCACCCCCCGACACACACGAGAGAGATAGTAAGCTTGTGTCTTGTACCCATTGTGCTGGTGTTCTGGCTAGACCTCTGATCTCTGGGAAGTAAGGCAGATGATGGGGGTGGAAGGGGGGGGTACTGTGAATTGAGTTGGCACCTGCCAAGGAAGTCACCTGGGACATTTGAAGACAGAGTGCATGTTGCTTATTTGGGTAGCCCTGGCAGGAGGCACAGTCATAACTCCAGGTGTTGGGCTCAACAGCTCCAGCCACCACACATGGGGGTTCTAGGGAACTCCAGTGCCTGGTGCTACAGTGCATACAGGCCACTGTCTCTCTCTACATTAGTCTATTGCCTTATATTACATACTAGAACTTTCTAAGACCTATATATGAAAGCACTCCAGTCAACAGAACATCTGAGAGCTGCTAGCCACACATCCAGACTGAAAGATCTGATGATGTCAGATGCCTGAAATCCAGTCCTGGACCAGTTGCCCATCTCAGCCTGTACCCCACCTATTCAGGTGACCTCAAAAAAGCCCTAAGCTCCCTTGACACTCTATGCCACCCACTCCATTCCAGAGTTCCTCAGTCCTGTGTGCCTTCCACACCACTCAAGCTCCATTGGAGTGGGGCCTCTCCCTCTCAGAGGCCACGGCAGCCACATGGACTCTCTCTGATCTTCATGGACATCTGGATCTCCCTTCTGTTACAACTAGAGCCATAATTCCAAAAGGCCAATCAATCTGATCCCTCTCAGGTCCTGGCCACCCATCCAGAGCTGTAACCTGGTCCCCACTTGACTATGCCCTCTACTGAGTGCAAAGATCACAGATGCCATTTAATGAGCACTCACTGTGAGGTGGTGGCAACAGTGACAGCAATGATAGTGCTGAGCGAGCAGGAGGCAGGGTAGTGATGGTGATAACAGTAGTGGTTGTGATGATGGTGATGATGATGATGTGGTAGTGATGGAGGTGATAATGGCTCTGACATGCTTGTCCCAGAAGCCCAGGAGCTGTCCAGTGGCAGCAGATGTTCAGTGAGTGTCTACCAATGGCTTTTTCATGAAAGGACCAATGTGGCAGAGAAAGCTGGTGGTGGCTTTTCCAGGCCTGGTCATCAGAGGGTCAGATTTACTAGATCGGTAAATTAACTGTCTGGAAGAGGTGTGGAGATGAAGAGGGGCTCGCTATGTGAGGGCTCTAGCACAAAGGAATACCATTTCTTGGCAAGCCCCATAGCTTACCTGTTATAATGCCAGTCTTTTAGCTTTGACAGGCTGAAATAGGCATTCCAAGGTGGCCACAGCTATAGGCAAATATCAGAGACATGAGTTTAACTTTCCTATGACTTTGCCTTTATATACATGGTTCCCTCTGTCCTTCCACACCTCATCTCCCTTGCTCAATGTATTACTTTTCTTGTCATTGTGACCAAATACCTGATTAGAAAGGAGGAGAGGATTATTTTGGCTCACTGGTCAGGGAATACAGTCCATCATGGTTGGGAGAACATGGCAGCAGGACTTGGTGGCAGCACAAGGCTGCCTGCTCACATTTGGACAGATCAGGAAGGGGGTATCTGAGCTCGGCTGCCTGCCTCCCTTTTCTCTTTCCTTCCTGGCCTCCAGCTTGTGAGATGAGGCCATCCACATTCAGAATAGGTCATCTCCTCCCAGTTAACCCTCTCTGGAATGCCTCTTGTGTCTCATTAATGCCCTAGGCATTGCTTAATCCAATCAAGCTGACGATGGAAATTAACCATCACACTCAAGGTCATAGAGCTGACCAAAGGGAGGACAAATCCAGACTGCCCCTTTGAGCCCACTCTGGAGGTTTGATTCAGGCGTCCTCCTTAAACTTAGGTGTTCTGAATGCTAGGTTCCCAGCTGATGGAGATTTTGGAATTAACGCCTCCTGGAGTCAGTGTATTACTGGGGATGGGGCTTATGGTATTACAGCCAGTGTCCCCTTGCCAGTGTTTGGCACAATCTCCTGTTGCTGTTGTTCACCCAATGTTGGTCAGTAGGTGATGTCCACCCTGTGCTCACGCCATCATTTCCCTCTGCCATCATGGAGCTTCCCCTTGAGCCTATAAGCCAAAATAAACCTTTCTTTTCCCACAAGCTGCTCTTGGTCAGATGATTTCTTCCAGCAATGCAAACCTTACTGCAACACCCATCTGACTGGTAGGCAGGTGAGAACAGGTCTCAAATGTCCTAAAATCACCTCGGCACCAAGAGAAGTCACAAGAGGGCCACTTCCAACAAAGGAACAAAGCCTGGTTCCCTGTACCCCTGTCTCTGTAGTCCTCAGGACCTGGAACCTACTTTGTCCCAGCACCAGTCCTGCAGTATCAGCCTCCGCCTGTATGCTACACTGCTGCCCTCCTCTCCCCTGGCCGCTGCAGGCAGGTCAGTCCCATCACAGCCTCACAGATGCCCACTCTGTGTGAGCATGTCTCCTATTGTGTAGGAACCTGGCAAGCAAGTTCTAGTTTTCTCCTTGGTAAACAAATGCTGTTCACAATTGATGACTCCCAGGATGATAATAACTGAGGTGGGGCCCACTGTCACTCCATTGTCCAGCCCACATCAAGCAGCAGGACAGAAGGCATGTGACCCCCCACCACCACCACCAGGTCAGCCCAGGGAAGGCTGCCACACGTGCTCAGGAAGAGTTGCTGCTAATTTGGGTAACAGCTGTAGGCGTTCACATTACCACCAAATCAGCCGTCACTACCTTGCCTTTCTCCTGCTTGGCAAGGGGTGATTTTAATGGGGGCAGCAGTCATCAAGACACGGACTTATTTTCAAAGTCATCATGTTGGTAATAGTTCCAGGAGAAAACTCACATCAACCAACACTTTTGAAGCCACTTGGCACCTATGTGGTACAATTAAGCCTGATGAAGTCACCTTTGTTCACTAAATTATGAATCTGCTGATGGCAATGTGTGGGGAGGGGAAAGAAGGATGAAGAGAAGGCCTAAGAAGAGCCAGTTAAAAATGATCAGGAAAGAGATGGGAGAGGCTCTATGCTGGTACTGCTGCTCAGGAGCTTGGGTTGCAAAAGGACCCAGGAGTCAGTACAAGAACCATGGGAAAGGGACGGGCAGAAGCAGCACTGCCTGGGATCTGGGCTCTCATCTCCAAAGCAGAGTTAAAGATGCACGAGAAGTGCTGGTGAGATGGCTCAGTTGTTAAGGCGCTTGCCTGCAAAGCCTAATGACTGGGTTCAATTCCCCAGTACCCACCTAAAGCCAGATGCACAACATGGCACATGCATCTGGAGTTCATTTGC
This sequence comes from Dipus sagitta, assembly GCA_036346955.1. Classification (NCBI taxonomy): domain Eukaryota; kingdom Metazoa; phylum Chordata; class Mammalia; order Rodentia; family Dipodidae; genus Dipus; species Dipus sagitta. The sequence continues at coordinate 1,059,244 of CM070781.1, read as the reverse complement.
AGCAGCTAGAGGCCCTGGCATGCCCAGTCTCTCTGTCGGTCTTTCTCTTCTACCTCTCTCTGCTTGCAAATAAATAAATAAATAAAAGATTTTATTTTATAAAAGAGAGAAAGATGCACAGAGAAAGGGCAGGTGGGCAGGGAAGCAGCACCTACCCCACACCCAGCCTCCATCAGGTCTCCAGGCTGGAAACAGAAAACAAAGTAGGAAGCTCTACTAGTGAGCTCACGCCCTCTCCATCCTGGGCTAAGATGACATGGAGAGCCAAGCCAGGAGTGGGGACACAGTGGGAAGACAACCTGACATTAATACCCCTCCCTTTTGCTTGTCTGCTGAGCTCCTGTTTTGGTAGATACATGCCCACAAACTCCTGAGCAAGCTGACCTCAGGCCTTGGTCACATTCAGACTTCTGCTGCACTGACTGATTTGGGGCTCTCGGGGAGAGTAGAGGGCTACCAGAGGCCTGGACAGAGTCAGATGCTCGATTTTCAGGGAAAAAATGAAACACCAGAATCCAGACAGAACACATAAATCTGCAACAAAACCCACTAATCAGGACAGAAGAGTGATAGAAGCAGCACTCTTGCTCAGAAAGACCCCAAGGACACTCAACACCTACCAAAGCAGAAATCCAGAAGCTCCCGACAGCTTTTCACTGAAGTAGTCTTAAAACACGCCCACCACAGCTCAGGGAGTTTTACAGAAGAGGGGGCAGAAACACTGTAAGAGCCACAAGTTGGGATGTCATGCCCAGAGGCATTGCCCCTCCCCAGTGACTGACTGCTGCTTTCACAACTCATAACCCACAACCCCATGGGAAATACCAGCAACCCCATTAAAGCAGATCCTCAGCGGAACAGGGGCAGGGAGGAGGGAAATGATGGTACCAACACATGATGTGTCCATGCAAAGTATATTCATAATAAAAAGAACAAACAAACAGAAGAGCAACCATCACAAGACATTAATACAGGTTCCCTGAGAGCATTTCTTCCCACACAAGCTCAGTCCATTACACACCCCCCACACATACACCACTGATATGGTGACAGTCTCCTGGGCTTCAAGGTCCTACCTTGTCTCTCAGCCTCAGCAGGGTCAACTGCCTCAAGAGCAAGACTAAGTGGTTATCAGCATTTATGGAATCAGAGATGCCACAGACCACAAGTGGTACTGTATCATGCCATTTGGAGACATATTTGTCTTCATGTCCCTACTATCCATTTTATTTCCCATACCATGTATGACATGAGTTTTCAGAACAGTCTGTTAATCCAAATGCTGCCTTTGAGGGCAAAAACAGAGGGATGGCGAAATTGCTTAGTGGTTAAGGCACTTACTTTGAAGCCTAAAGATACAGGTTCAATTCCCCAGTACCTACGTATGCCAGATGCACAAGGTGGCACATGCATCTGGAGTTTGTTTGCAGAGGCTTAAGGCCCTGACGTGCTTGCGCTCTCTCTCTCTCCCCTACCTTTCTGTCTCTCATAAATAAATAAATAACAAATATTTGTTTTTAAATCACAAGACACCCTCTAAGAGTAATAACTCTGAACTAATCTTGGCATTTGTATACTTCTTGTCCACAGTGCAGGGCTCTATATCCCCCACTTCGCTCCCTGACTTAGCAGTCAGGTACAGACCCCAGCTTCCCAAGCTCGGGTGCTCACTAATGCATGCTTCCATAGCTGGAATCCAGAGGAAAGATAAGGGGCTGCTCAGGATGCTTGGGCCTTGCAGGGGACTAGCTTCTGCCTCAGGAGGTAGGACCCCCAGGGATGGCATGCAGAACCAGAATGATGAGTGGAGGGATGTCAGGTAGCACCAGACTCCTTCACTGTCCCTGTATCACAGGGAGACTGGGGCACATGATCTGAGCCTTGCCCATCAGATGGAAGTGGAGATGCTGCAATGCCGAAGTGGCCCAGCTGTGAAGATGGTAGCAGCCGCTCTAAACAAAGCTGTCCCACTCTCCACCAGGCTCACAGCAAACAAATCAGTAGTGTTTAATAGATGTTTGATGGTGGGAATATTAAAAGGGTAATTATGCACCTCATGAGCATTGCTGAAATAATAAAATACTGCAAGGATTTGTTAAATTATGCATGCAACTGTCATCATATCACGGCAGTTGCAGTGGGCTCTTTCCATAGCAGCCACCCTCACAACACTGCGGTCATTAGTGTTGTTTGGGGCAGACTGCCCTGTGTCTCAGGTAGGCCCTCTTCACCTGCCCATGGTCATCTTATGCAGTGTGAGCCCCTGGAAACACCATCCTGACATCAGAACAATGGCCTCTTAATGAGGGCTGCCCCTTGGTGACCACCTGTGTTCTTCAGGTCAAAGAGATGTTTATTTTCATTCCTGTTGACCTGATTTTCATCCCAGCTACCTAATGCCTGCAGCCATTCAGTGGGTGAGCAGGAGACTTGATCCACTCTTACAAAGGGACACTCCTGCAGCAGAGGTCAAAGTCAGAGCGTGTTCTCTACCAACTGAAGGATACAGGAGTCTCTGGCACAGGTCTTCAGAAACACGATGGGGCCTTACAATGCATGGACACTGACAAGGAAATGGACTGGGTATTTTTAGATCCTGCAAAGACCTCTGCTTCTATAAAGGCAATTAAACAAGCCAAGATGCCCCAGCCCACATCCTGAGTAGCTTGTCCTAAAAATAAATTATCAGTATTGTAGACCTGGTGTTTGTGGGTATTCACAACTGTCAGATATGTATTGGGGGAAAATGTCAATGTGTGAATTTTAATGGGGTACTCTTCAGTGGGATACCTGAACACTTAGCTGTAACCCCTAACCTTCACTCACCCCAGGGCCTGGACATGCTGTCAGTGTCAATAAAATTGGCAACCAGGTGCAGCCTATGCACCACACACAGGTATAACTCAGCATCAGTTCAGGAAAGGGTACAGTGTGTTTGGCTAATACAGCAACACAGCCTGCCAGAGGTTCTGTAACCTGCTAGACATCTCCAGGTCAGAGGACACCAAGGATTTGAATTCAGATCCACTAGACCCAAGAACCTGTGTCTTCAACCAGTGCTCCAAGGCTATCAACCACAGTTCTTGACAGACAGGAAAGGAAGGCCTGTGGTGAATTGGACAGGACTGGGATGAGATGACAACACCTTCTGTATTGTCAAGACATATTGCCCAGACTCATAGGTAAGAGATATTACTTTTTATGTGATGATTTGAGCTATCTCCCCAAAACCCACATGCAGGTGCTCCCCCAGATCTCAGAATGTGTCTGTTTGGGGATAGGTTTTTGTAGAGGTAAGTAAGGTCACCGGGGTGGCCCTCATCCAGCCTGAATAGTCCTTAGAAGAAGAGCTCAGGACACAAACACATAGGGCATACAGAGGGAAAACACTATGCTCACACTAGAGACAGAGGCTGATAGTCTTCTTTTCTAAAGCCACCTGAGCTGTGGGAGTCTGTCACAGCCATCCCAGTAGGCTAATACAACAACTCATTTTAAGATGTCTGAAACCCTTGTGTGACACATAGCACTGTGGCCTGGGTTTGCCATGTCTGTCCCCCACCGACTTCTGAGGGACACTCTGGTGTAATGAGAGACTGTGTGAGAGAGGATAAGTCCCAGACTGCAGCCTCTTCCTATAAGGGAATAGCAGTCTCAGAACTCAATGTCTATGTTCTAAGTCAGTGGCCCCCAAAAGCCCACAGGGAATACCGATGTGCCATTTCATAGAACCTAGCCTGAGAAGCCAGCTTCTACTCTAAGCCTAGAAACCTCCTGCTCCCAAGTAAACAACACCTCCCTGGTGGGGTTGGGATAACGGCACCAAGACAGGAGAAGCATCTACTGTATATATGCATTTTCAACATTTTCTGTAGTGATTGGATTTGGAATGCCCCCCAAGCCTATGTATTAGAGGCTAGGTCCCCAAGGTGACCTAAAGAATGTGGACCTTGAAGAGTTAGGCTTGGCGGAGGTCTTTAGGTCATTGGAGCCGTTGTTGTACTGAGTTCCACATTGCTGGGGAACAGTTTTAGGCAGAAGGGGTTTATTTCAAGCTCACAGATCTGGGGAAAGTTCCATCATGGGTGAAAGAAGCTACTTCCATGCATCTAAGCACAGAGCAACAACCAAACAGCCTGTAAAAAAACAAAAGCAGCAAGATGAATGGGCAGCGAGTAGTAGGGACCCTGCCACAGCTCAGACTGCTCTGCATACCTTTGGGCTAGAAATCAGATCCACCCCCAAATACACCCTAGGGTTTGACCCCAGGACCTTCCCACAGTGACACCTCCTCCAGCCAGGCAGCTGGAGATCCAAGTTACAATAAAACACCCAATGTTTAATAAAATACCCGATGGACTGGAGAGATAGTTTTAGCAGTTAAGAAGCTTGCCTGCAAAGCCAAAGGACCCAGGTTCAATTCCCCAGGACCCACATAGGCCAGATGCACAAGGTGGCAAAGACAGCTGGAGCTCGTTTGTAGTGGCTGGAAGCCCTGGTGTCCATTCTCTCTCTCTTTCTCTCTCTGCCGCTTTCTTACTCTCTCTCTCTAATAAATAAAAATAAAAATTTTAAACCAAAACAAACCAAAAAAACCCCTCAGCCTTGATGGAGATAATAGGAATTTGGCTTTTCCTTGGCCATAAGGCGGACATGATCCTGCCAGGACTTGCTGCCTTGCCACAGTTCCCAAGCAACAGAACCAACCATGGAATGGAGCTTCAAAATACATGAGCCAAAATGAACATCTTTCCTGTATGAGCTGCCCCCCTCATGTTTTTGTTACAGAGAGGGAAAGCTGACTGACACAAAGGGATAATTCATGAAGAAGAGGCAATAGTTAAGATCTTGTCACCAAATCTACCCAGCATCGGCACTCGTCAACTAGGAACTACAGAGAGGAAAGAAGGAACAATTGCTCACAGCGCAGTGCAGCCCTGTAATGTCCTGCTAAAACAGTATTACCAAGACCTTGCACTGACTCACAACTTGAACCTAAGCCAGTACCTTCTCCATAGCCCATGGGATATCCATGGGAAACCTCCAAGGAGGAGTCTCCACAAGTCCCCAAAATTCCTTGTAGAAAAACGAACTTCACTATCTTTAAGAGTGCCCCACCGTCACAGATGCTGAGTCAAGAGTTGCTCTGTGACTTGCCAGGACACTTACCCATGGGGGACAGCACACTGGACTCCCCATTTAAATAACAGAAATGTAACTTGAAAGAGGAACAAACTGTTTTAGGAGCTTAGGAGTGCACAGGACAAGCCACTCATTGCTTTGTGCCTCTACTTCCATTTCTGTGAAGTAGAATACTGACCAGTCAGTAAATACTGGCCTTAACAGCTTTGTGACTCTGGAACTTCATGGAAGCTTCCTGGAGCCTGTTTCCTCACCTGTAACATGGGCTGTTGGAATAGTCATATTAACTCAGGAGGTTTGGGACTAGAGGTAATGTAAATAAGGTGCCTGCTATGCAGCTAGGGCTCCCCAAATGTCCACTGATGGCCCTCTCCTCTCAGAACCTCCTCCTCATGCTTTGGCCAGGTGCTTCTCACAGATCTGAAACAGCACAGGCACTGAAAAAAAGTGGCCCCTATGACCCTTCTTAGGAGCATGCATTCCACACACTTGAGGTTGCCATATTATTTTTTCTCTGGCTGATCTTGGAACCCCAAGCCAGCTGCTCCCCTCCTTGGGAACTGGGCACACAATGCTGTCAGCAAGGGGTGGGGCATGAGAGCAGCAGATGCTCTATAGGCCTTGAAAGCCTGAACCAGAGGAACTGCATTCCTCTCAGATTTTTCACATGAACCTGTTGTGAGGTGCTGAGTCCCCTTTAACCACCACCCTTGCTGCTTACAGAAGAGCTGTCCACCCAGGGGAGAGCAGAGGAAGAAAGCCTGAGGACCATCTGGCATTCACACACGACTCTCCCCATCCTCAGACCAGTCCTGAAGCCCATATGGGAAGCAGACATCACACTGAAAGGAAACTCCCGGCTTTAAACCAAGGCAAAGATTTCGAGTGATTCCAGTTCTCCTTTCTCCACCAGAGCTCAGATGATCTCTTGGAATTTTTCAGACAACCTTGGCCTTGGCTAGGTTAAACCACCTTGGAAGACTGGAATCACTCCATCCAGTGAGGAGCCATGGCATTAGCAGGGAGGGTGGGGCTGGAGTCTCCTGAGAGCCGGACACGAGCCTGTCCCTTGTGGGGCCTCAGCTCCCTGTGGCCCACTCCCCAGTCCAGGTACACACTGGATGCTTCACCAGCTGCAGCATTTCAGGCAAGTGCTGTGGACTCAGGAAAATGGCCCCTCTACGGGCCTTTTATGAAAAGAGAGCCCACTCTTCATCTGGGCCTCAGAAGCCAGAGGCTACTGATCTGCCCTCCCAGCTCATAGAGACCACATCTGCCAGCCTCCTGAGAACCTAATGCAGCACCCACCACTCAGCCATGGGATTCTAACTCCCTTTGGCCCAGCCCCCAGTGCTTGAAGCTGCCACTCACTTCATCTTTTGCCCCCTTGCTGTAAACCTCTGCCCACTCACACATGGGAGACCCTAGAAACACCAGCATCACAAGGCAAAGGTCCTCAGGTCACCACTACAAGACCGCACCCACCAGGACCATGCCTTAGTTGGCTACATGAACAAAGAAACAAGTGTTCAGTGCTAAGCCTATAATTGGGGAAGCCTTCTCGTAACAGCAGTCAACCTCCTCCGATTGTGCACAGTGTATATGAGAGTTGTTTGTCCCAAAGAGTTCTGTGATGGCCTTGAGCCAGGGGATGTGTCCTTAGGCAGGGGCCAGCACTAGAGACACCATGCATCCAGAACTTACAAGTCTGGTGGGGAAGGAGGGTGAAGGGTAAGAGGTCTCACACTAATGTAGCTCTGGAGCTTGTTTGGAGCATGATATGGGGAATTGGCCCAAGTTCCTCCTCCAAGGCCAGGTTTCCTTCCAAGTCCAGAATCATACTAACAAACAGAAACACCATTGCTGAAGAGATCTATGGATTGGAAACTGTGTTGTCAGCAAAATGTGGACTTCTTTGTGTTTTTCTCACTTTTAACTATTTGGAAACAAAAGAGGAGACCAACATGGAAAACATCAATAAAAGCCACATCCTATCTTTCAAATACAAGATGTGCTCAATAACGTTACTTATCACACAAGAAGAGGAAACCAATGGCTTGGTGATGGATGCGGGCCAGTCTGGGTCGCACTGTGGGCTGTGCATGTGATGGGGCCTAGGCCCAGGCCCAGCTCGTAGCTGCTGCCCACATCATCCTTCCTCCTCCCTCTCTCACCCTGTCACTTGTTCATCCCATGTGGAGTGACCTTTATTCTCTCATCCACGCATGTTCCTTCCAGCTCCAGCTTGTAAAGCTCTCAGCCACCCACCCTTGAGATCTTTGTTGGGGGGGTCACAGGAACACAGGCAGGTCTTCCCCCATTACAGGTTGACATGCACAACCTGCTTCCCACTGGGGCCTCAGCCGCTGCCAGTCCACCTGCAGGGCCAGGGCAGGGCAGCCTCTGTCCTCTGCTCAGGGAGCCTACTCACAAGGGTACTCCAATGCCAAGAGAAGGAGAGATTCATGCTGAGAATAAAAAATAATGGGGCCTCAGCTCATGCTGGTGATGTGTAGTACAAAGCTGGTGCTCAGAACAGCTCCCCTAGGAAAATGAGACCATGGACCCTGGAAGCCAGAGCTTCTGGGAGCAGACAGATCTTGTCAGGTGGTGCAGGGCAAGCCTTTCAGGAGGAAGCAGAGATAGCTCCTTCCAGGGGGCCTGACTGAACTCAGAAGCAGTGCCCATGCATCTCCATGCCCAGCTTCCTCTTTGTCCCAGAGCACTAGTAAGCCAAGCTGCAGAGGACTTTGGGTAGGAGACTAAGCCCAGGATAATGCCTGTAATTCATACCCAGCCCTAGCTCAGAGTTGAAAAGAGATGGCAGGGTACAGGGAACAGCATAGGAAGAGGACTCAGGACTGAGGGAGTCCTAGCCTCACTCTGGACCTCTGGTGTAGCCCAGGCTACAGCCCTCAAGCATTTCTGAGGTCACATATGCTGCTTCATCCACTGTCCCAAATTAGGGTCCACTGAGAACTACTGCGGGCTAGCTACTACTTAAGTTCTTGGCTCTGGGGGTGAGGGAATAAGGACCTGGCTCAGCTCTGAAGCTACTCGATGCATGGTGAGAAATACAGAACTGTACACAGCACTGCGCATTTAGAGTGACTGTGACTGAGAGCCTGGTCCACCACTGAATAGCCAATGCCTTGCACAGAGCAAGTCTTCAGGCAACCTTGAGTGGGAGACTGGATGAGTAAGCAAGTGAATAGGTGGTCAGGTGGGTAGAAGGGATGGACAGATGAACAGATGAGTGGGTGAATGGGAGAATGCAAGAGTGTGTGGGTGAGTAGATGGACATGTATATGGTTGGATAAAGGGTAAGTGAGCAATAGATGAGTGGATAAATGAATGAGTAGATTAATATACATGTGGGTAGATGGGTGATTGAGTGGACAAGAGATTTGATGGGTGGGTAGATAAAAAAGGATGGGCAGGGACCATACTGACTCTTCAGAAGACCATGAGCACTTCCTCCTGTATGGATCATACACACTCCCTCATCAAGGCCTGGCTATATCTGGGATTCAGAGCCCACTTAATGAGAGAGTCGGGCAGACAGAGGTCAGGGAAAATAAGCCAAGACAAAAAGAAATGAGGGGAATGTACAGAGAGGGACAGTGGATGAAGGCGAGCTAGGCAGAAAGAGAAGAGCCTGGAAACAGGTGGAAGGAAAGCCAAAGGAGGAGGGCTTAAGCCATGGAGGGCACAGCCAGGTGGTAAGTGATGGTTGCCCCCAATGCCATCTGAGTGCTGAGTACTGTCCCATTCTGAACAGGTCAAGCTGTTTTGTGCTTTCAGAATACTGTGAGTGACTGACACACAGCCAGCAGAGGGCTGGGACCTTTGCCAGCCAAGAGCCATGGGTCATGAGAGGCTAAGAATGATGGGCACAGTGTGTGCTGGCCACAAGGCAGGGGTCTGCCTATGGGTGGGGGCCACTTGCTCTTGTTGGCAGCCTGAGCGAGGCAGGGCTGCATACAGCCATAGGCAGATGTGATCATGCAGACTCCAGTTTGAAAACACCAGCCTTGATCACACACATGTGCACACACACACAGGTCCCAAGAGAGCACTCCAGCAGCACCCCAGCCAAGCTTCCAGAAAGCACAGCAAGGGAAGATGTATGCAGGGTGTAAGTTGCCAGCACAGCATAGAATGAGTGTGCAGAGTGAACACAGATGAAGAAGCCACCCCTTGGGTGTGCTCCAAAGTGTGCCTGACTCTGCCCAGGAGCCCAGCCATTATAGCAGCAATTAATAGTCAGAAATTATTCATAGACAATTTAAAAAGGCAATTTTGGCTGGTGGTACTTTATTAGGAAAGCAGAAGAAGTTAAAAAAAATTTTTTAAGTTCCCTAGTCCACCCTTCTCACCAGCCCTGTCACCACAGTGCAAGATACCCCTACCCATGTACAGCCAATGCCTCTCTAAGTCCCAACCTTCAGGGTCATACTTGAGCATGCCCTATATTCTCTCAGTAGTCACTGTGCCTGGCACTATACTGGGCACCAGGAATTGCATGCCCTGCCATGGCACCCCCCTAAGAGTGACCCGTCCTCTGGCATTCAGGCATAACTCTTGACATGAAGGACCAGATCTCCAGAGCATGGCATCCAATGCCCCAGGCCGAAGGTGTAGACCCAGTTGTCCATGCATGGCTGCATTCTTCCTACATCAGCATCAAAATAGTAACATTTAGCCCACAATCCCAATGGCAGGCAACCAGGGAGCACAGCGGGTCATATCCCAAACATGTTTTTGTCCAGGTGAGACTATCCCACCAGGACGGCCCATTTACCCACAACACAATGGCAGAAACCACAATCATTTAAGACCTGACTGGAGTTCCTTCCCAACTAGCCATGTGGTCATGTTAGTCAACTAGCTTCTTCCTCTAGAACCTCAGTTTCCTCTTCTATGCAGTAGGGGTGATGCAGTGGCCATGCTATAGGGAGGGCAGAATAAATTAATCCATGAAGAAGAAAGCCAATTATGAAACACACCAGGCACATTGTGCGAAAGCAAAAACCAGGCATTAACAATTCTTTAAGTTCACAGAACAATTTCTTTGCAAGATATGCTTTCTGCCTGAATTCCAGTTCCATAATTCTTGTGAGAAAGCCATCAGGATTAGAACAATGAAGAACCAGAACTCATGCTGTGCAGTTTCCCCGGGAATTCAGACCCACGACCCACCATGCTGTCTCACATCAGCTCTCCTGCCCAGGCTCTACCAAGGTACATTCTTAATTAACTGTTATCTATGTAAGTCATTAGACAATTACAGAAATCATCCCCACTTCCGTTCATCAATGCTGTCGTTGCCACTGCCTGCTCACTCTGTGTGGTTCACAGAAACTTGTCCTTCTGAACCAGTGTGGTTTGCGGGTGTTAATCGCAAGTCTATTAGTGCAGACATTGTCATAATGAAGTGAAATTTACATCATGTGTAATCTCATTAATTGTGCAATCATATCGGGTTTGACAGTTTTAATGCATTACAAAGGGAAATAGTCTAATACATGACACTAAAGATCTTATCAAGGTTAATTTGCCTTAAAATGTAGCTAATACAGAATTTCTCATTTCCATCTTCGACACTGAGCTCTAAATACACGGTGCTCTGATCTTGAGAGGCAGTGCCCACGGATACCCACACATTTGGAGTGGCATCCTCACCTCTCAGAGGAGAAGAAAGGAGCTAAGTGTGGGATTTGGAAGACAAAGATGAATTTTTCAGCTCTGCCTGACTTTGGTGTTATGTGGTCTTGGGCAGACTCCCTAGGCTTGAAGTTATTTATCTGCATAGAGTTATGGGAGTCCATAGCTCATCAGATTGCAGGAGGCTAAAACAGGCTTATAAAATGCCCGGCACATAGTAGGTGCTTTTTATTCTCATTCACTGTTTGATTCTCAACATCTGATACAAGAAGTGGAACACAGGCAGTCCATCATAAATAGATCAAGGGAAACCAGGACCACTTTGAATAAACAGATGGGCAACATCACCAGTGGCAAATCAAATCCAAAGAGAAAGCAGAACTGAGACAGGTGCCACACCTCAGACAGGTGATCAAACATGGGAACTTGGAGGAGCTGTCCTGACCACTTCCCTGGAGAAAAGGTTGTGTACTAACTCAATCACGTTCAAGAGCACATATGTGGCACCTTAGTAGTCTGTGTCAAAGCCATTGCATGCACTAAGCTTTAAAATAACAACTATTGGGCTGAAGAGATTAAAGGAATAAAGAGTACTTCCTGTGCAAGCATGAGGGCCTGAGGAGGCCTGAGAGACTATGTGAATTTGATCCCTAGGACCCACATAAACAGCTAGGCATGGCCACACACATCTATAACCCCAGTCCCGTACAGAGACAAGAGAATCATTGCAGCTACAGCAATCTATGGGATCGGTAAGAGACTCCAGCTCAAATAAGAACTGGCAGAAGAATGATGGAGCAGGATACCACATGTTCAGCTCTAGACTCTACAGGTGAGTACAACTCAACACAGATAAGCATGTGGGACACTGCATGGGCGGAATGCCTGTGCATACACCACACACACACACACACACACACCAACTATTAACATGACATTCCTCATGGGCATGAATTTAACTCATTTAGTCAACAAAGATTTACTAGTGTAGAGGGGCATAGGCTTTGTATTAGGTGCTGGCCATAAAGAGCTGAGTAGGTATGACATGTTCCCTGACCTCACAGTACTTCCAAGCAAATATAATACAGCTTGATGAGTGTGACAATGGACAAGCAAGAAACACTGGGAATGCATAGTTGAGAGACCAGTGTGTATAAGGCCTGGGAACTCCAGACTAGCGAAGAGGAGTTGGTTAGCGGCAAGCTGGCAGAGAAGGGAGAAAGCATTCCATGTAGAGGAAACCCAGAGACGAGAGAGGGTTGACAAAGAGAGATATCCCAGAAACTGGAGTTTGGTGGGGTGGGGGGTGGTAAAGGGAAGACTGGTCTGTGAAGCAGGGTTACTGAAGATCTTGGGGGCTTTGCTGACACAGCTGGGTTCCACCTCAAGAGTATCAAGCCATCACTCCAAGATGTTAACCAGAAGGGACCAGATCTGATGTCACATTTTAAGTTCAGTGTAGCTCACAGAAGGGAAACAGAGGCATGGAGAGGTACTTAGGACTCGCCTCAGGTCAGCCAATGAGCCAGAAACATTGCTGGAGCTCTGACTTGACTACATCCAATCCAGCCATCCTGCAGAGCACAGCATGGTGGGGGACTAGGAGAACCCAGAGTCTCCCTCACTGAACTCTGTTACCCTACTGCCAACAGATAACGGCTGCAGGCAAAGCCCCCCTCCCCCATGGGCTCTCCTGACAGCACACATAGTTCTGCATAAGGAGACAGGTTGGCGCTCTCCTGCCGCCCTGAAATCACATTTAATTCATGTTTTCTATACTTAATATGGGTCTGTGAGCACAGTGCAACTCAATCTTTCCATGCCACAACATTGTGAAGTTTTAGGGTTTCATGTCAGATGCCGAGAAGAAAGAAATACTTCAGTGTCAGTTCTCAGAAGCAAGCTCGCTCAGCTCTAGGGGTCCGCTTTGAACACTATCCGCTAGCATGGTATGCATGACATTTTTATCACTGCATAAATTCTGCCCATCCCCATCTGATCCACCCACATTCCTGGAAGGGAACCCACAGCAAGCACCCCAGTCCCCTGGAGCAACAAGGGAAAGAAGATGCTGTGCTCCCCCTGGCCTCACTGGGGAGCTGAGTGTGCTTTGGAAAAGCATATTGAATGAGATTTAGGGCTACCATGCCACCCACTTCCCATGGTGGCAATGAGCTGGGGTTCTGGGTGACTCCCAGCCCTGGAAGGCACAGGCTTCCAAATAGCCCTCCACTCCCACTGCCTCCCCTGGACAGTCCTGTGTGGGCTGTGCACTGGCTGTGAGGATAAGCAATGATTTTCTGGGACGGGGGAGTCAAGACACATCTATTAGCTTTGCCATCCAGGCCTCATTTCTGAGAACGAACCAGCTCCTTCCAGCCTGGCACATCCTCCTGACCTCCTGTCCCAGTTTGGAACAGGATCAGAGGATCAAAGTCAGTCCTATCCCCACATGATGTTTTCCTCTCTGACCGTGTGCCCTCATGGTATGAAATATGAGCACCTGTCCTGGCCCCTGGCAGCCCTCCATTAGGGGTCATCTAGTGGTCTGTTCTGCAAGCCCAGGTGATGAAAGTACAGGGCCACTGTTGCAGCTGAACAGTGTATCAACCCTCTGTGTAGCTCCTCTTCCAGTCAGCAGCAATAGTAAAAGCCTGGGGATACTGGCAGGTTGGCTGGTTTTCCTTGATTTCTAGAAGGTTCCATGGGATACTTGGGTTGGCCTCCTGGGGAGCCATGGCCTCATACATCTGGATGACTGATTGCTATCTAAAAGAAGACCCAGTGGCTCAGGACCCTGAAGACAGGGAAATCTGAGTCCCAACCCCATTTTGATGGCAGAGAGAGCACTGGCCTGATTAATAATTCAGTCAAAATGACAAGGGACACACAACACAACCCTGCCTTCATCCCTACAGGCAAGGCAGTGGGTATGAGGACCCAAGCCAAACTGCACCCATAGCCCTCCATGTCCATATGTGTGGGCCTGGGAAAAGAACTTTTCTGGGTGCTTGCAATCTACATCAGGTCCCAGAGGATCACTGCACCCCATCAGCCACCTACCCAAGATATGCTGTCAAGGAACACCAGGACAGATGCCCATAACATGCAAAGGGCCGCTTCCCAGCTGAGGAGCCTTGGCCAAGTTACTATACCCAAAGATCTCTGAACCTTAACGAGACCTCCCAACCTTCCCCATGGATGCCTCATAAGCAGGGGCAGCCACTATTTCTCAGTATTTACTGTATGCTGTGTGTTAGGGCAGCCCCTCAAATGATCCAGTGAGGTGTTACCTCCCATCCAGCATAGACCTCCTGACCTTCTACAAGGCCTTTTATCCAGATGGGGAAACCAAGGTAGGCAGGTGACCCAGGTGGAAGGCAAAGACAGCCACACTGGGCTCTGAAGCCAAGCATCTGTCCCCCAAACAGAACCTCAGCTCCAGCTCACTGTCCTGTGCATCAGAAGAACAGGAGCCAACAGAAGCACCACACCAAGGCCTAAGCACTTGCATGGAGTCATGCTCCAGGTCAGAGGACCAGTCACCCACCTCACATGAGAAGAAGATGAGACTCAGACCCGTCACCTGCTCTGCCTGGTGCCAGCAGTGTGAGTTTCAGACAGGAAGCAGATCCTCAGAGGGCCTGTCACAAAGGCCCAAGTGTCTCCTTTAGTACCATAGGCTGACAATGGAATGGGTGGCCACATACAACTCTGACCTTCATGAGCCTGCAGAAGTCTCCAGAATCCAGGGCTATGGACCTTCCCACCACAGTCTAAGAGTAGCAGAGAGGCCTGTTTGCAAAGCTGCAAAGAGGAGGGCCTGGATAAAGATCTAACATCTCCATATGAAGGACAGGCAGCATGCACACGTGCTCACCTTGCTGGGGGGTAGAAGACCACACATCACATGGTTCCTTTTCTTACCATCACTTTCACAGACCTGCCCATAGCATTACCTGACATCCCTTGAATCTGTGTACACCTAGGCAGTTTAGTTGGGGCAGAAACCTAGGCCAGCACCAGGGAAGTGGGCATTGCCACTGTGGTGGTTTGAATAGATGGCCCCCAATATATTCAACTTTTTATTTGTTTGCAGTTTGCTACCTGGCTGGAGGCAGTGTCACTGGGTGGATCTTAAGGTGTGGTGGTGGGTTTCAGATTTCAATCTAAAGATATGCAAAGTGTGCCTAGCAGGAGTTCCTGAAGTGTGCTGTGGCTTTTGACCTTTAGGCTTGTACTTCTCTATCTCTGCTTGGACCTGTGAAGGCAGGCCAGCTTCTTCTGCCATTTATGGAACTTCCCCTGGATCTGTAAACTTCAATAAATATCCCTTCCTCCATAACTGTGCCTGGTCTGGAAGTTTAACTCAGCAAACCTGAATCTGTCTGCTACAGAACTTGGTACTGAGGAGTGGGCTGAGATGAACCTGACCATGTGGATGTTGATCTTTTGGAACCTTTGTTTTGGAGGAATAGGCATGGACTTGGTGCTTGCAACTGAAGATGTCTTCTGGAGTGGTAAGCCAAGTTTTATGGACTATTCTGATGAGAGTCTGAGAATGCTAAGTGCAGACAGCATTGAACTTCGAGGCTTGGCTTATGAGCTTTCTAAGGGGAAGGAAAGACTGCAGAGGACTTTGTTGGAACTGGGCTACTGGCATAAGGGCTGGCTGCATCCTGCTGCCCAGGCTCAGAGAGTTTGATCAAGGTTAAATTTGTAATGGACTGATGTGCTTGGCTAAAGATATTGGACTGAGAGATTTAAGATTTTAAGCTGGAAAACCTCAAGCAAGTTAAAATTACAGGCACTGAGACTGGTTTTAGGTTACTGAATCTGCTATTGTCAAACACATTAGCAATCTTAAAGGAAGATGGTCCAATTGCTTTACCATGGAAAGGATGCCTGAGGGAAGACTATCACAGAAATGCAAACACTTTGGAAAGAGTTGACTGGAGAAGGAACCTGCTTTTATGACTTATTTTGTCTGTGAATTAAGAATATGGCTGTGTCCTGCACACCTGGTATTGGTTTCAGAAGCATGAAAAATGTGAGGAGTGGTCGTGAATTGCACACGGTTCCAGGAGCTGCCGCTGAGATGCGGCATGGGGTAGGGCCTGATGCCCTGATAGGTTGAAAGAGCCTTTGGAGGATGGACCGTGGTTTGCATGAAGACCTGAAGATGTTTTGTATATACCAGAACAATGCAAGGGCTACCGTGGAGCTCACTGTTGCCCTGGGATGGAAGTGTTCCCCTGCTACCCTGCCCAGCTGGAGGGACGGAATTGGAAGCTCTGGAGACTGTCAGTCTCTGGTTATGTTGAACTTGAACTGCAGAAGTTTGATGTTTGTTTGATGGTGGTTGAGTTTGCATTATTTTAGTGTCTCCTTGCTATGCCTTATACCAGTTGAAAATGTTTACTCTGTGCCTTTATATGTTAGAAATGTTTAACTTGTTTGATTTTACAGGTCTTAATATCTTAAATTGGTCAAGACTGTGGGGACCTTTGAAATTGAACTGAGTACAATATACAATGTGTGATGGTTATAAATCTATTGGGGGCCAGGGGCGGAATGTGGTGGTTTGAATAGATGGCCCCCAATATATTCAGTTTTTTATTTGTTTGTAGTTTGCTACCTGGCTGGAGGCAGTGTCACTGGGTAGATCTTAAGGAGTGATGGTGAGTTTCAGATTTCAATCTAAAGATATGCAAAGTGTGCCTAGCAGGAGTTCCTGAAGTGTGCTGTGGCTTTGGCTTTAGGCTTGTAATTCTATATCTCTGCTTGGACCTGTGAAGGCAGGCCAGCTTCTTCTGCCATTTATGGAACTTCCCCTGGATCTGTAAGCTTCAATAAATATCCCTTCCTCCATAACTGTGCCTGGTCTGGAAGTTTATCTCAGCGAACCTGAATCTGTTTGCTACAGCCACCTTCAAGGTCTTCCTCCTTCTGCCTTGGCAACTGTTATTTACAATGGGAGACATCCAGTTAGTAGATCTGCCCACCCTCAGCTGGGAAGTTAATGGCCTTTATAATCACTGTCCACATCAGTGGCCAATTAGCCACCTGGGCATTCTTGAAGGGACTTCACTGTATGTGGGACTTTCTATGGGACACCTCATTGCCCTGGCTGCAGAAATCCTGCAGGTAGGGAAGGTCGGAGTCACTGTGTGGCCTCTTCTTAGGTTTAGCTTAGAAGCACAGAGTAGGCTGGGCCTAGGGTTATCTGCCAATGGTGTCTCCACTTCCCTTTCTGACCCTATTGTCAGGGACCACAGGACATATATGAGCCTGTAAAAGAGCCCCTGAAGCCTCTCCAGCAAGAAATAAAAGAGACTTCCCCACTGGACTCCCAAGAGCCCAGGGCCAGCTGCAGAATGTGAAGGCTAGGTGGAAAACAAGATGTAGTCCCATGCCCAGTGACTCCAAACATTAAAATACAGCAACAGCAGTAAGCCCACATGGGCCTCCAGGCTCAGCCAAGAAGCCAGGACTCACTGAGGGCCAGGAAGCAGCCCCTAGAAGCTGGGCCACCTTGAACACCAGGCTTTAGGCACCATGCTTTGGCCACAGGCCACTATAGAAAGGAGACCCAAAGGAGATGGTTTATTTAGTAAAGTGCTTACCCTGCAAGCATGAAGACCTAAGTTTGGTCCCCAGGACCCATATAAAAATCCTGGATGAGGTAGCATGCACCTATAATCTCAGGACTGGGAAGGCAGAAATAGGAGAATGCCTGGACTAGCTGGCCAGCCAGTCTAACTTGATTGGTGAGCTCCAGGCCAATGACAGACCCTGTCTCTGAAAGGTGGACAATGCTCCTGAAGGCGATACCAAGGTTGTCCTGTGATCTCCACACACATGCACACACAAACATGTATCAAAAAGAAAAAAAACAGGCTGGAGAGATGGCTTAATGGTTGCCTTCAAAGCCTAAATACCCAGGTTCAATTCCCCAGTACCTATGTA
Organism: Dipus sagitta; assembly: GCA_036346955.1. Taxonomy (NCBI): domain Eukaryota; kingdom Metazoa; phylum Chordata; class Mammalia; order Rodentia; family Dipodidae; genus Dipus; species Dipus sagitta. The sequence continues at coordinate 1,041,466 of CM070781.1, read as the reverse complement.
AGCCAGAAGCACAAGGTGGCACATGCATCTAGAGTTTGTTTACAGTGGCTACAGGCCCTGGTACGTCTGTATTCTTTCCCTCAACCTCTATTTATCTATCTATCTATCTATCTATCTATCTATCTATCTATCTATCTACCTACCTACCTAGCTACCTATCTATCATCTCCCTCTTTCTTTCTCAAATAAATAAAATATGCAAAAAATAAAGGAAAAACAGGCCACCTCTTGCCCTTGCCTAATCCCAGCCCCAAAGAAGTTCTTTGGAAATCATAGGGCCTTAAAACCCAGGGGCCTCTTTCTACCATGATCTGAGGCACCTCCCCACCTCAGCTCTGCCTGAGAGCTGAGGATCCTTGTTCTGAGCACTGGGCTTGACATGAGGTGAGCACTCTGTCCATGAAGGTCTTTCTGACCACCCAGATGGTAAGTGTCATGCCCCACTCAACTCAAGATACTGTTTTGCCCTACCTGGAGGAAGGAGGGGGTTCTAGACAATGGTACATGAGCTTTAGACATGGCAGGTGTGGCCTTCATCTGAATAGAGACTGTTGTGATACCAGGATGGCCATCCCCAGTGCCTCCACTTAGGAGTCTGAAGTGGGACACAAGCACAGGGTCCAATGTTTGCAAGGACCAGGTTTACCCAGCCCCACCTACTATGCCCTGGCCTTCCCTAAGAATGGCTGAATGTAGCACTTGCTCTTCTGGAAGCTCTGGCTGTCCTACTACTCACCCCGAGAAGCTCCTGATATCAGCCCACTGGGTCTTAGTTTCCAAGTGGCCTTGCAAGATGTGTTATCTGAAAAAGGTATTTGTGGCCCAGCCCTCTGCTTCCAGGATGGTCCTCACAGCAGCCCAGTAACAAGACATGTCCCCTTTACCTAAGGCCTACAAAGCCAACATTATTGTGCAGATCCATACCACCCTACAGGAAAAGGTTAGTCCCACACACTTAGTCCCATTCTACAGTCGAAGACACTGAGGCTATGGGAGATGCAGTGGCTTCCCAGAACCACTGGCTTGTGAGCGTTTGGATCTTAGCATCCGCCTGCTCGGGTCTTTGCTGAGCTTCCTCTCCTCAGAGCTCCAGCCCTCCAGGACATGAAGACTGAGGTTCCAGAAGGGGTCCTTGGTGCCCAGCATAGGGAGGTACCATACATAGGATCTAAGGAACCCTGAGTACATTAGTGCTGGTCTCTAGAAACCCTCTGGGGTCAGCAACATGTGGGTCCCACACACCAGGTCACAGCCACGTATGGGCTCAGAGCTTTGGACAAGTCACTGAGCTTCTATGGCTTCCACTTTTCTAAAAAGCAGCTATAATAGACAGGAGGTGGAAGCCACCCATATACTCAAGTGGGTCTCAAATGAGACCAGGATGTGGTATCTCCAGGGCTCCATTGATGGGCACCTCCTCCTGCCCTCAGCCTTCCTTCTGGCTCTGAGATGGGCTCAGGGTATCTCTACCAAGTAGGGGGAGTCCATAAAGCTCTTGCCTCAGGAAGAAGCTAACTTATCCTCAGCTGTCAGGGGACACCCTCTTTTCCAAAGCAGAGCCAGCATGGCCCACAGCCAGGTCTGTGAGCTCTGGGCTCCTCCCCACATGTACAAGGAGAATCAGGAGTCTCTTCAGCTTCAGCAAGGGCAAGTAGTCAGCCCTACTGCCTGGACCCACCTGAGTTTTAGCACCAAATGTCTCACATCTTGAGAACCACTCAGTCACCAGCCCCAGGCCAGCCTCTCTCAATGACTCTAATGCCGGTTACCTCCTCACTATCCTTCACATGAGGCAGAGCTTGGTGTGGTCAGAGAAGCAAGGGGGCACATGGGTCTGGATTCCAGTCCTGGATCTATCTCTTTCTAGCTGAGAGTACCCTGGGCATTATTATCTTTCCCACAGCTAGAGGATTAAGGACAAAAGTAGTCACTCACCTCTGTGTCCTGTACCCACAGCCTGGCAGGCTCATCACAGTGAGTGGGACCCCAAGGCCCTTAATGGGACACATCATTGTGAGAAGTATTCAAGACATGTGGCAGTCACTGGACTGGACTCAGCCTTCGTTCAGGGCAATCTTGCAGGTGTATGGTCCCTCAGCCCTTAGGAACCCCTGTCCCAAGGTGTCCCATTCTGGACTGGCAAATATGAAAGGGTCTGCACTGGTTCTTGCCTTTGCAACTTACTGGTTGACTTGTATCTTCAAATCCATAGGCTGAAGCCTGATAGCTCAGAGATGGTGGAGGTTTGGACAGGTCATTATGAAAATGCTGAGAGCAAAAGAAGCCATTAAGACTGGCCCAGCACAACAGAGACAGTCAGAAGGATGGGGCAGAGGCAGGTGATGTATCCACAAACGAAGGAGCACTAAGAATGGCCATTATCACAGGGTGGTGGTGGGGGGCGGGGGCAGGAGCAGCCATTCCCAGGCCTCCATCTCAGGCCATGGCCTCCAGAACTATGAGAAGAACATGTGCTGGAGCCCACATCTGGTGCTCCCAAACATAGCCCCACATGCCACAAGCCCTTGGCCCTCACATTTGGATGAGGAAATAAGTCTTCCTGCCTGCATCCTTGGCTCATATGAAAAATGCCCTACCAATCATCCTATGCCTTCCTTCCCTAGACAGCTCCTGTCATTCATCATGATGCCTCTCTCTAGTGGACCTGGATCACACCTGACACTTGCCAGTTATGCCTCCCCCACCTGGATGGCACCTGCCAATCACCCTAATGCCTCCCTCCCCTGGATAGCAGCTGTCAATCACCACTGGGTGGACCTTCCCATTCCATTGTCATGGGGTGCACAACTCAATCTGAGCTCCCCAAATGTTAGGTGATACCAGGTTGTCCATCCCAGAGTCACATTCAAGAAGTCAGAGCCACACATATTAACTTCCATGGAAAGCTCTGTAGTGGGTTGACAGAAGCCTGGGAAGACAGAGTATCTCATAAGCTTCCAGACACATGGGTGAGCAAGCCCATGCTGCCAGAAAGGAGGTGCCCCTGGAAAACTCTGCCTTGCAGAAGTAACTTCTGAGCGCTGGGACCCATGGTACCTTCCCTTCTCAGGAACAGCAGCTTTGAAATAGGCTGCGTGGGCCACAGGATTGTAACCAATTAGAGCAGCTGTCTAGTGTCCTGCCACTTGGGATTAATTAAATGGTTTCCAACTGCGATTGAGGCACTGCATAAAATATTTTTAGATTAATTTTTAAAGAATAAACGAGAGCATTAACATTTTATGTGCTAGCTGAGGGATGGGCCAGGACATGGGCAGGAAGCACAGTGAACGAGCACCAGAGGGAATGCCTCTTGTCTCCCCCCACCTCAGTTCTGATGGATGACTGGGCCTCAGTTTCCCCGCCAGTATAGCACATCCCAGACAGACTGGGAACCCAGCCCCCTGCCAGTGTCATTTTCTAGCTGATGAATTCCCATGAAGGTCAAAGTCCCTTGGGTGACATTTTAGGATTCTGCCCTCCCTCTGGGGCCTTCTGGCTAGGGGGAGGCATGGCAGGACTCTGATGTGAGAGCTGTATCTTGTCTGACTGAGCCAACCACTCACTGCTGAGCCAAGGTCACTTATTAAACTCCTGGCATGTACCCAGTACCAGTTTAATACACATCAGTTTCACAAGTCCTCATATCCATGCTAGGCTGTAAGAGTTCTGGTCCTACTTCTCAGATGAGACCTGGGGGCTCCAGGCAGCTTGGTGGCAACTCTTGAGACTTCACAGGACCTGCACACCAACCCTGGTCCATTAAGCAGAACTCAGCTCCAAGAATGCAGCCTCAGCCCCTCACTCCCGAGACCAAAGCATACCGGTCTGCACAGCTCACCTCTCATCATCCAGACATTGTCTGTGTGAGTTGTGCTTGACCCTTCTGAAAAAGATTCTAGATTTCAGGAGAAAGTGTTCTTTCAAGATGACAAATTGCCAGCTCCCCCGGGATTCTACCCGTCCAGTAGCCTTTATCACCATATTAATTACTTTCTTATTGCTACAAGAAATGCATGAAAAAAGCAACCTATGGAAGAGAGTCTTCATTTCATGGTGGGGAAGGCATGGCGACAGGATTGTGAAGCAGCTGGTCACACTGTGTCTACAGTCAGGACACAGAGAGATGAATTCTGGTGCTCAGCTCATTTTCCCCTTTAAATGCAGTCCAGGACCCCAGCCCATAGAAGGGTGCAGCCCATAGGTAGGATGGGTCTGACCTCTTCAATTAATCTGATCTAAAAAATCCCATGCACAGTGCAGAGATTTATTTTTATGGTGATACTAAATGTTGTCAAGTTGACAACTGAGATTAACCATCACAGCACCAACCTTCTTGTGACATGTACCCTCACATCCCTGCAACAGATCAGGAGTTTCCTGACTTTCCAGCAGGGGTTCACTGGGAACTAAGGACCATGGGGAACAGCTAGAGTCCATAGATGAGGAAAACAGCAGGCAGGTATAGAGACACTGGGGCTGACCCTAACTTCCCTGCCCGGCAGTCCACACCCTCCTTCATCCTGCACCTCAGATGACCACAAACTGGAATGTGGAATCTGGAAGTTGCCTCCTTTCTGGGACTCTAAGTGAGAAAGCCAGTCCTAGGGCACAGCCTGGTGGAGAAGATGTCCTTACCTTGTCACAGACTAGAGAGCTGGTACACTGGCCAAGCCCCACCAGGAGGGGGCAGAGCTGAAATGTGAAGAGTCTAAGCCAAGTGTCCTGGTCTCCCATGGCACTCCCTGTCTGCACCCCACTCATATCCCCCTAGCCCATCTCCTCCTTCACCCACACAGGGACCTCTGCCTGGGTAACAAGGCCTAAGGTGGGACTCAGAGCCAGAGCAGCTGTGTGCTTGAGGCTAAGGATGACACCCTGGGTCATCAGCCCTGGGATGCAGCCCTGGGAACTGCCTTGGTTCACCCAAGCAAGACCACAGCTGCCCCTGAAACACCACACCTCAACCCTGTGGGTCCAGGAAGAGCAGAAAGGAGATGAGAACAAGAGGAAAGTGTGAGGCCAGCCAGTGGGGGAGGAAGTAGAGCTGTCCAGGAAGGCAGCCCCAGACTGTTTGGGGCTGAAGGAGCCTAAGGAATTTTTCTGCCATGTTTGTGAGCTCTGTTAAACATCTGGGCTTTCAAAGCTCCTCTTTCCCCAAGATCCCCTTCAGTCCCAAGGGAGGGACCAGAACAAAAGCACTTTCTCTTTTTCCCTTTCCCAAAATAAGTGGAGACCCAAACAGATCACTAAAGACAAACCTACCGGGCCTAAAACTTGAGGACTAGATGTGCATGTGACCATGGCACAGCTAACCAGCTTCAGCCTGGGTACTGCAGAAGCAGAACTGAAGGGAAGAAATGGGTGGACGCTTTCTTGCAAAACTCCCCATGGCTCCCACTAATGCCTGGACCAGCTTCAAAGCTTGTCCCAGCACACTGCATCTCAATCCACCTCCTTTACTTTCCTCCTCCCCCTATCTGTAAACTTCCAGCCTCACAACCCTGCTCTCTGCTGTCAGAAAATTCCCAGCACTCCAATACTTGCAACTCTCTCTGCCAAGAATTCGCATCACCCACCCCAGGGGCCAATGCCTACTCATCCTGCAAGGCCCGCATGAATGGCCATCTGCTCTCCAATGCCTCTTCAAGACAGCTAGCAAAACAGGTCCCTTTTCTGTGCCCTGGGCAATTCAACCTCTGCATCAACATCACCCAATCAGTGTCCTACTGAAGGCAAGGCCCTGTCTGGCCTCTTCCTTTCTGTGTCCCCAGGGACATGTGCATCCTTTGAACCCCTGCTTGGAATATCCAAGTGTCCTACCTGATTGAACTGAGCTTGGGCCTCCTGTGTCTGTGAGGAGCTCTAATTAGCTCCAAATAAAGGGTCAGCAGTGAGACCCTGTCACCAGCTACCAGCTACAGATATTATTGTGAGCCTAGCTCTGAATAAATACAGCCAAGGCCTGGTCACCAGAATTCATGGCCTTGAAGGTTAGGCAGACTCTGAATATGGCATGTGAGGGGTGCTTGAGGCAATGGAGTTTGCTGGAGCCTGGGGAGACAGACAGGTGAGTATTGGTCAGGGCCCAGAGCAGGAGATGGTACATAAGAAGGAAGGCTGGGGCCATAGGTCACCTAGGATTCTGTAGCAAGGGGAGAAAGAAGAGAGGGTTGGAACTGGTGGGGAGGGAAGGTTTAAGATTAAGTAGACCCCCATTCAGGCCCACTTGCATGGGAGAAGCTCTCAGGAGCACCTCCTATGGCCGCACCAGATCCACAGGCAAGGTGAGCCACAGAAGGTTCAGAACTACACCTAGCCCTACACCTAGACTCTGGTTTAAGGAAGCTGTCCCAGCAGTGCAAGGAAGGGGACACAAAGGGTAAGAGGTGGGAAAGAGAGGTCAAGAGCCCCCCCCACCAAGTAAGAAGCTGTCTACAGAGGCTCCAGCTGGCTGCTCCTGGTGAGGCCCAGCCTGGGACAGGCAGCTTCCTTGGCCCTTCCCCCAACAGCTGGACTAGGAGAAGTATTTTGACAGCAAGAAGCATAGCCCACAAGATAAAACTTCATGTTAAAGGTATTTCGTCCCTCGCTTCTCCATTATTACTTTCAGATGGTTGGAAACAGCCAGTGTGGAAGGCTGCTGGGCTCTGGCCAAGAGGCGCAGCACACAGAGCTAAAGCTGGACAGCATGGACCCTCAGTCTCGCCACTTTGAACCTCGGAGGCTGACCCAGGTCTCCCAGGTGAGCACCGCTGTGTGTCTGCCTCCCACCCAGACACCTTCAGAGCTCAGGGATACCAGGAAACTCCCTCACACCCAGGAACCCACTAAACACCACTGACAACTTAACAAGGACAGAGTAGACTTTCAGGCCCCAGTGGACCTAGCAAGCCTAGTCAGTTTCCTTTGGTTTAAGTGTAAAGAACAGGTAGGGGAAGCTGGGCATGGTGGCACATGCCTTTAGTCCCAGCACTTGGGAGGAAGAGTGCTATAAGTTCAAGGCTAGCTTGAGACTATATAGTGAACCCCAGGTCAGCCTGGGATAGAGTGAGATCCTACATCAGGGGAAAAAAGAAGGCAGGGGGAGAAAAGAGAGCCCTGAGGGCAGAGGGAGACAATACCCAATTCTGGTGTGGGCACCAGGACCCCTGCCCAATTAACTCTTTGAAACGCCAAAACAAAGCCAGGCCAGAGGTGATGGGGGACCTTGGGGGACTTAAGAGGGGTCAAGAAGGGACAGCTGACCCTCCTGCCTGCTGGCCTTGGCTATCTCCCCACTGCATTTCCTGTCTAGCCTTGTCAGGACTGTCTACACTATACCAGTGTACCCTGTAAGTTAAGACCTCATCCCATGCATCCGCTCTCTACCAGGAGCTTGCCATGGCAGTATGGATCTTAGCCCTCAGCAAACATGGCCAGGTCCACAGGATTCTCTTCATCTCACCACTTATGGTAAAAAGCAGAGCTTTTGGCCTCTCCATCAGCTTTGACTCTAGATGACAGCAGACAGGCCCCAGCACGGGGCAGGTTACATCATGCAGAGGTGACTCTGGAGGAGAGAACTGTGATTGTGCCAGTTAGTCCATCAGCCTCTGTCCTGGAGATGGCCTCTGTGGGATAAAGATATGCTTTTGCATGTTCAACCTACAGTGACACCCTGGGGACCTCCCAGACTTGGCCTGACTCTTTCACTACCCTGAGCCTGGCAGAGGCAGTATGAATATGGGAGCTGCCCACCATGAAAAATGACATCTTCACCTGGAAAGCCCCTCACCTTCAGGGTCCGGGGTACCTCTGTGGTCATGCTTCCAGGAAGCAGACAGTCTCAGAGGAGGCAAAACATGGCCACGTCCCCAGGGCTTCCATGTGGAGCAGCACTCCATCACTAGCAGGTGCCAAGGTCATTCTAGCCTGGCTGGGAGATTCTGAGCTACTGGCACCAAGGGAGCAAGGGAAGGATGCTGACCTACACTGAGGACCCAGCAGTGTCTGGCACATAGCCAGGTGCTCACCAGACACGGGCTCTTGGCCCTCCTGAGCACAGCTGCCCTATAAGATGCTCATGCTTTAAAAAGTTATACCCTCATCTCACCCTCTGGGAAGAACCTTCATGATGTGAGCACCCTAAGCTCCTTCCTTCCCATGATGCCTAGGCAAACGTGCTTCCCTTTGGGGTGCCAGAATGTCCCCATCTGTCACATGAGATTAGCCAGGCAGGGTCTGAGAAGATAACAGAGGTGACAGCTGTAAACCATTAACCCCTGTTTCCCTCAGCACTCTACAGACCAGCATGATTGATCACCTGGGACCTCATTAGAAGCAGACTCTGGCTTTACCCTGACCCACTGCATCAGAGCCAGCATTTTAACAAGGTCCCGGGGGCCATGGTTGGACCACCAGGAGGAAGAGCTGCGACAGACACTTCAGGAGGCCCTCCACGCACCACTTGGGTTAGCTCACTCCAGCTCGCTCTCCTCTCAACACCCTTTCCTCCTTCTGTGGCAAGGTTCAGCTGAACCTTCTGGCAAGGCGTTTTAGGAACCCTCATTCCTATATTGCCTGTAGGTTCTGTTGGTCCCCAGCTGCACAAAGACATATACTGTGGGGTTCACAGTAAAGGCTTGTTACCTGCTGACACCTCAGCCTCACTGTGGACCAGATCCAAGCTACCCTAACCCAACACCATCCCACCAACCCTGAGCTTAGGCAGCTGGGGTCTGAGAACATAATCTCATCCCCCAAACCTGACCATCTCCAACCATGGCTAGGACTAGGACAGGCTGAAGTCATGTGAGCCCCAAGCTTAACCCTCCCACAGTGGTCTTAAACCCAATTAAAAGGAAACCTAGAAGTCCTCCATAGGAATGAAGCTCCCAAAACATGGTTTTGACCCTCCCTACCCCATTCTTAAACCCTACTCCTCATCTCCTGGCCACCAGCTTTCTCTGTCCCTAGAGCACTCTGGCACCACAGCCCTGGGTTTGTCTCCATCATCCCTCTGGGCTAGAAATGTCCCCTGTGTCTCCTTGCCTTCCCTGCTTAGCACTCACCATCTGTTTCCCCCATGGGAACCTGTGGGCCAGGGACAGTGGGCTTTGTTCATAGATATACCCCATGAACAAGAACTGTTCCTCCCAGGTTGGCTCTGAAGTTACCTGTAAAATAAACGTGGTGAGAGACACCTGGGGTCCTTGGGGACTCCTCAGATTACTGTGGAATGCCAGGAAGCCTCTGTAACATTCCTTCCTTCTATGTTGCTCTTCTCTGAATCATCTGAGCCAAAAGAAACCTCTATGAAGTTCTGGGACAAGTGGGGCTATCTGTGGCCCCGCATTAAAAAAAAAAAGGCCAGTCTGTTGGGCTTGCCTCAAAAAAAAAAAAAATAAGAAATAAACCTAGGGTTTGGGATTCAAAGATGTTCATATCTAAAGCTGTGAAGCCACCTCACACAGCAAAGGGACATGTGCCGACATGACCACGTTCAGGATCCCAAATGGGGAGATGACATCAAGATTTCTCATATCACCAGAGTTGGAGGGAAGGTGACTGCTAAGGATAGGGAAGGCCAGGGGCTGGACTGCAGGTGACTTCTGGCCACTGAGGAAAGCAGGGAATGGGGCTTTCCCTCAGAGCAGCAGTACTCACCACCCCAACTTGGTTTTAGACTGGTAAAATGCATTGCAGATTTCTGGACTCCACAAGTGTGAGTTAACACACTGGTATGTTGTTTCAAGACACTAAGTCTATGTCCACAGAAGTCACACAGCCCTCATGCATTCACTCACAGTTGTCCCCCGAAATGAGGCTGGCCGGAGCTTTGAGCTAGATGTTTTTACAAAAGAAAGCCCACCTCCCAGGGGCATGGTGCGGCTAACAGGACATAGCTTTGGTGGAATTTTTCTTTCTCACCACTGGCTGTCTGAAGCCCAACCAAGCTTCCACTCCTCAGGAAGCAGATCTTCCAGGCAGGCCAACTGTCTCATTACCTGCACAGACAGCCTGACCACTTACCTTCCCAGCACCAGGTTACCTACAGAAGAGCTCCAAGACCCAGGGACTCCCAGAGCCTCAGTGGAAAGAAGCTGACCCAGACTCACTGCTTGGTAGCATTGAGTCACAAGACAGGAAAAGGGTGCACTATTCTCACCTAGAGACAGCACAAAGGATGAGGGAAGGACAGCCTCTGGTGCCTCCTTCATGCATACTGGTTTCTGTCGGTCTGGGCCTGGGAGAACTCACCTCGCTGACTAGCTGTCATTGTCAATCTGGGATCCATAGGCTCAGGACTTCAGCCCACCCCTGTATTAAGGGCCAGGGTGAGCCACACACAGTAGGCTTTTAGTTTTGATGTGCTGTGTTTGATAGCCTTTGGATAAGCCACTACAGAGCCCCATGCAGATCTGAGCTCTACCCACTACAGAGCTCTAGATGAGTGGCTTAGCTCCCAGAGCTTGCATTTCCTCCTCTGTAAAATGGAAATTAAAAAAGTCCTGCTCCTAGTGTGGCCATGAGGACTTAGGGAGGGCACATCAGAAACCCAGCATGGCTGGCAGTCATGACAGCCCATCTACCTATAATCCCAGTACTCAGTACATGAGAGATGGATCCCCAGGACAAGTTAGATAGCCAGTCTAGATGAATCAGCAAGCTCGGGGTTGAAATGAAAGACTGGGTCTCAGTAAATAAAAAGGAACAAAATTGAAGGGGATGGTGTGCGGTGGGCACAGAGTGAGTAGGTCAGACCCCTGTTTCCCTGCTCCTCCCAGTTCCCTGGTCCAGGTTCCCTGCACAGGAGGATGTGCGGGCAAGCACTGTAAGGAGTGACTAGGCCAGATCCCTGCTCCCTAGCTCCTCCCAGTCCCCTTGTCTTGTTAGGTCCCATTGTACCTTGCATGGGGAGGCCTGGTCCCTGTGTGGGCTGTGGAATCAGACCTGTTGCTCTAGCATCCTGACTGGCCACTGAGTACCAACATCCTTGTTCACCTGAGTCAGAGGAGAACAGGCCAAAGGACAAAAGCTTGCTTCTTCCTCAATAAAATAAAGAGTATCCCTAAAATACAAAAAAACAATGCAAAAAAAGTCAACAAAAAGAAAACTAGGAGATCTCCACCAAGGATGCCTATTCCTACAATGGAAGCTGCCAATGAAATCATAGAGAAATCAACATAAATTCAATCCCAAAATGAAACCACAACAACCAATGAGACCCTGATCAAAAGAATCGTTGAACTGGAAGGAAACAATCAGAGAGCCAACAATCCTATCAATGAAATTGAACAGAATCATCTCTTAGAGCATTCAGCTTTTGACTGTAGACTTAACTTGATTGAAGAAAACATTAAAACCCTCCAAAGAGATATGAATTAATTGAAGGTGAGTCAAGAAATGGAAGATCCCAACAACTGGTTAAGTAAGCTTAATGAAGAAATGATCAAATGCAAGAATGAATTCCAGGAAGCATCAAAAAAATCAGAAAACTGGACTTCCGGTTAAGATGGCAGTGTAGGTACCACACCAAAGCAGCCTAGGGGGGAAAAAGCCAAAAAAAAAAAAAAAAAAAAAAAAAAAACCAGCAAAATACACACTTTTACTAAAAAGTGAGGTGTATAGGAAATTGAAACAGCAGCAGAGAAGTAAGAGAGATCCAGAGCCCGCTCGGGCCGGCAGAAGCTGCTCCAGTTGGGGGGGGTCGCATCTCGGCGGTGGCGCCAAGCCAGCCGCCAGGCTCAGTTTGAGCCGCAGGAAAAGCCAGGCGAGGGGATTTTCCACTCACACCGGAGCTCTGCAAACTCAAGAAACGTGAAGGGAGAACAGCAGTGAACAACGGAGGAGCAGATCACAAGGTAGAAGAACACATGGAGCAGTGGGCGAACTAGAGCAGCATCGGCTCCCTCCCCCTCCCCCACCACCAGTGCCAAGCCCTTGGGAACACAGCAGCGGTCCAGGGACCCGGCCACACCTACTTGAACTGACGGAGCACCAAAGAGGGACCCAATCAAGAGCGCAGCTCAGACCAAAATCATCCAAAAAGGTAACTGGGATTACACCAGGTCAGTACCCACCTAATAAGCCTGGTATATAGGCCTGAACCGGAAGTGATAATTGCATCTTCCATATCAGGATAAATTATATGTTAAATTGGATGGATAGTCAAATTTGCCATTCTTAAAAAAGCTGTATTTTGGGCTTGTTATTTGTTACTTCTTGAATTATAGTGGCTTTGTTTACTCTTCTGTTATACATTAGGGAAGGATCTCACATGGTCACAAGCTGACTTAGAACCCTCTACAGACCAGAAATCTTAACCACCTTGTTGTCAGGATTAAGGAAGTGGGCGAGGCACCACACAGCCTAAGGGACAGACCGAGGATCTGGTTGTCACAACACCTACTCTTGGATAAATACTATGTGCGGTTTTTCATTGAAAGTGTACATTGTTTAGTTAAATTTTAGAATCGGCCTGTATTTTGTCTACTTAGCCTACGTGAATACTCTCATAGGAGGCACACACAACACCTAGAGTCACTTTTCTAGATACCCTGAGACTCTTCAGAGCCACACCTAGCACCTTAAGTTCCTACCCTGAAGATGTATAACATCAGATTGATTGATACATCTCTTAATACCCAGCTAACTAGAAAATCTAATCATTAAATAATCCAAGATGCAAAAATATATACATTATAACACAAGAAACACCAAAAATCAAGACAATATAAATCCACCAAAAAGTATTAATGCATCAGAAATGACCTCCAGTGAGAATGAGTTAGAGGAAATGCCTGAGAAAGATTTCAAAAGAATGATTATAAATATGTTCAAAGAACTCAACGAAGAAATCAAAGGAAGCAAAGAAGACACAGAATTTTAATGCCAATTTAATGAAATAAAGAGGTCAATACTAGACATAAATAATAAAGAAAAACCAGTTAGAATTACTAGCAATAAAGAACACAGTTAAAGAAATTAAAAAACTCTGTAGAAAATCTGACCAGTAGAATGGATGAAGGAGAGCACAGAATATCGAAGCTAGAAGACCAGGTGGCAGATCTAATACAGTCCAACAAAGAGAAGGACAAACTAATAAAAAGTATGAGTGGCAATTTCAAGATATTTGGGAAACAATGAAAAGATCAAACATAAGAATTCAGTACATAGTAGAAGGAGAACAATTTCACTCCAAAGGCATAGTTGGCGTCTTCAACAAAATCATAGGAGAAAACTTCCCCCAAATTGTGAAAGAGGTGCCAATGAAGATACAGGAATCCTTTAGAACACCAGCCAGACAAAACATGGAAAGAGCCTCTCCTCGCCATATTATAATCAAACTACCAAACATACAAACCAAAGAAAAATAATTGAAAGTAGTCAGAGAGAAAAATCAAGTTACCTACAAAGGTAAGCCTATCAGGATTACAGCAGATTACTCAACACAAAATTTAAAAGCCAGAAGGGCATAGAGTGATGTATTCCAAGTTCTGAAAGATAACAACTGTCAACTAAGGTTACTTTATCCTGCAAAGCTATCCATTCAAACAGACAGAGAAATAAGGACATTCCAAGACAAAAGCAGGCTAAAGGAGTATTTGAAGATAAAACCAGCTCTACAGAAAACACTTGAAAGAATCCTCCATGCTGAAGAAAAAGAAAAGCACACATATAAGGAACCTGGAAAAAACAAACAATACTCAAATACTAGTTAACACAAGAGAGCAAAGGTAAAACTGGAAGAACTACAAAAAAAAATGGCAAAAATGAATACACCATTCAAAAATATCTCTTAATATCAATGGCCTCAATGCCCCAACCAAAAGACATAGGTTTGAAGACTGGGTCAAAAAGCAGGATCCTTCAATTTGTTGCCTCCAAGAAACCCAACTTTCTACAAAGGATGGACACTATCTTAGGGTGAAAGGTTGGAAAATGGTGTTTCAAGCAAATGGACCTAGAAAACAAGCAGGGGTTGCTATCCTAATATCTGACAAGGTAGAATTCAGTCCAACGTTAGTCAAGAAAGATAAGGAAGGCCACTTTATATTGATTAAAGGCACCCTCAAACAGGAGGACATTACAACCCTAAACATATATGCACCTAACATGGGGGCCCCCAAATTCGTCAAACAAATGCTATTAGAACTAAGGTCACAGATAACACCAAACACAGTTGTAGTGGATGACTTCAACACCCCACTCTCATCAATTGACAGGTCATCCTGGGAAAAAATGAACAAAGAGGCTTCTGGACTAAATGAGGTCATAGAAGGAATGGACCTAACAGATATATACAGGACATTTCATTCAAATGCTGCAGAATATACATTCTTTTTAGCAGCACATGGAACATTCTCTGAAATAGACCATATAGTAGGACACAAAGCAAATCTTAACAAATTCAGGAAAATTGAAATAACTCCTTGCATTCTATCTGACCACAATGGAATCAAACTACAAATCAATAGCAAGAAAGGCTATAGAGCATACACAAAATCATGGAAGTTAAACAACAGACTACTAAATGATGAATGGGTAAATGAAGAAATCAAGAGGGAAATCAAAAAATTGATAGAGTCAAACGATAATGAGAACACAACATACCAAAATCTCTGGGACAAAATGAAGGCAGTCCTAAGAGGGAAATTCATAGCTTTAAGCGCCTATATTAAGAAATTAGAAAGGTCACAAGTAAATGACCTAATGCTTCAACTTAAAGCCTTGGACAAAGAAGAACAAGGCAAACCCAAAATCAGCAGATGGGAAGAAATAATAAAGATTAGGGCACAAATTCATGAAATAGAAACTAAAAAAAAAAAATCCAAAGAATCAATGAAACAAACAGTTGATTCTTTGAAAGGATAAACAAGATTGATAAGCCCTTAGCAAATCTGAGCAAAAGAAAGAGAGAAGAGACACAAATTAATAAAATTAGAGATGAAAATGGTAACATCACAACAGATGCCAGACAAATTCAAAAATTCATACTGACACACTATAAAAGCATATACTCCACAAAGTATGAAAATCTGAAAGAAATGGATGATTTCCTTGATTTATATGGCCTACCTAAATTAAATCAAGATGAGATTAATCACTTAAATAGACCTATAACAAGCATGGAGATCTGAACAATTATCAAAAATCTCCCAACTAAAAAAAGCCCAGGCCCAGATGGATTCACTGCTGAATTTTACCAGACCTTCAGGGAAGAGCTAACACCATTGCTTCTTCAGCTTTTCCATAAAATAGAAAAAGAAGGAATTCTACCAAACTACTTCTATGAAGCCAGCATCACCTTGATACCAAAACCAGGCAAAGATAGAACAAGAAAAGAAAATTTCAGACCAATCTCCCTCATAAAGATAGATGCAAAAATTCTCAACGAAATACTGGCAAACAGAATACAAGAATATATCAGAAAGATCATTCACCCTGACCAAGTAGGCTTTATCCCAGAGATGCAGGAATGGTTCAATCTACGCGAATCGATAAATATAATACATTATATAACGGATTGAAGGACAAAAATCACATGATCATCTCATTAGATGCAGAGAAAGTGTTTGACAAAATCCAACATCCCTTCATGATAAAAGTCCTACAGAGACTGGGAATAGAAGGAACATATCTCAATATAATAAAGGCTATTTATGACAAGCCCACAGCCAACATATTAGTAAATGGGGGAAAACTGGAAGCTTTTCCACTAAAATCAAGAACAACACAGGGGTGTCCACTGTACTGGAAGTCTTAGCCATAGCAATAAGGCAAGTCAAGTACATAAAAGGGATACAAATTGGAAAGGAAGAGATCAAGTTATCATTATTTGCAGATGACATGATTCTATACATAAAGGACCCTAAAGACTCTACCAGCAAACTGTTAGAGCTGATAAAAACCTACAGTCGTGTAGCAGGATACAAAATAAATACACAGAAACCAGTAGCCTTCATACATGCTAACAACAAACACACAGAGGATCAAATAAGAGAATCACTCCAATTGACAATTGCATCAAAGTAAATAAAGTACGTTGGAATAAGCCTAACCAAGGAAGTAAAGGATCTCTACAATGAAAACTTTAAAACACTCAATCAAGAAATTGCAGAAGACACTAGGAAGTGGAAAAACATCCCTTGTTCCTGGATTGGAAGAATCAATATTGTGAAAATGGCAATCTTACCAAAAGCAATCTACACATTCAATGCAATCCCCATCAAAATTCCAAAGGCATTCTTCATGGAAATAGAAAAAACAATCCAAAAATTCATTTGGAATCACAAAAAACCTCAAATACCTAAATTAATACTGAGCAACAAAAATAAGGCTGGTGGTATCACCATACCTGATTTTAACATATACTACAGAGCCATAGTAACAAAAGCAGCATGGTACTGGCACAAAAGCAGACATGTAGATCAATGGAACAGAATAGAGGACCCAAATGTAAGTCCAGGTAGCTATAGCCACCTTATATTTGATAAAAATGCCAAAAATATTCATTGGAGAAAATACAGCCTCTTCAGCAAATGGTGCTGGGAAAACTGGATATGTATTGGTAGAGGATAAAATTAGATTCTTATCTCTCTCCATGCACAAGAAATAAGTCCAAATGGATTAAAGACCTTAACATTGGACCAGAAACTCTAAAACGGCTAGAGGAAAAAGTAGGGGAAACCCTTCAACATATTGGTCTTGGCCAAGACTTTCTGAATACAACCCCAATTGCTCAGGCAATAAAACCACAGATTAACCATTGGGACCTCATGAAATTACAAACATTTTGTACTGCAAAGGACACTGTGAATAAAGCAAAGAGGCAACCTACAGAATGGGAAAAAATCTTCGCCAGCTATATATCTGATAGAGGATTAATATCTAGGATATACAAAGAACTCAAAAAGTTAAATAATAAGAAATCAAACAAGCCAATTAAAAAATGGGCTATGAGCTGGGCGTGGTGGCGCACGCCTTTAATCCCAGCACTCGGAAGGCAGAGGTAGGAGGATCGCCATGAGTTCGAGGCCACCCTGAGACTACATAGTGAATTCCAGGTCAGCCTGGGCGAGAGTGAAACCCTACCTTGAAAAACCAAAAAAAAAAAAAAAGCGGGGGGGCTATGGAGTTAAATATACAGTTCTCAAAAGAAGAAATATGGATGGCATATAAGCATCGAAAAAAATGTTCTATGTCCCTAGTCATCAGGGAAATGCAGATTAAAACTACATTGAGATTCCATCTCACTCCTGTCAGATTGGCTACCATCATGAAAACAAATGATCATAAATGCTGGCAGGGATGTGGAAAAAGAGGAACCCTTCTACACTGTTGGTTGGAATGCAATCTGGTCCAGCCATTCTGGAAATCAGTGTGGAGGTTCCTAAACAGCTAAAGATTGATCTACCATATGACCCAGCTATAGCACTCCTAGGCATATATCCTAAGGACTCATCTCTTTCCTTAGAAGTACGTGCTCAACCATGTTTATTGCTGCTCAATTCATAATAGCTGGGAAATGGAACCAGCCTAGATGTCCCTCAACTGATGAGTAGATAATGAAGATATGGCACATTTATACAATGGAGTTCTACACAGCGGTAAAGAAATTGAAGTTATGAAATTTGCAGAAAAATGGATGGATCTGGAAAGGATTATACTAAGTGAGGTAACCCAGGCCCAGAAAGCCAAGCGCCACATATTCTCTCTCATATGTGGATCCTAGCTACAGATGGTTGGGCTTCTGTGTGAGAAGGAAAAAACTCAGTAGCAGAGGCCAGTAAGCTAAAAAAGAGACACAAAAGGAAGAGAAGGGAAGGGAAGAGGGTACTTAATAGGCTGGTATTGTATATATGTAAGTAGAAGAATAGATTAACGGGGGTGAAAAGGCCCAAAGTGAGGTCAGGGGAGGAGATTGAGTAAAGGAAAGGTGGAGGGAGGGCTAATTAAAATCTAAGAGGATATAAATAAATCATATGGAATTCTCCTGTTTTGGACAATGGAACACTCAGGACCATAGATCATTGCTAGAAAATTTTCAGTGCCACGGATGGGATACCTTCCAGTGAGTTGTTGCCCAGGGAGGTCCCTGATGCCCCCAAAACATTATAGGCCACTGCCGAGGCCCTTGGTTTCCCACCAAGAATAGATGGTAAGACCCTATTGCTGAAGACTCCACATATATGGGCTGCAAGGCCACTAAGAAATCCTGCTGGTACTGAGCTGATAACCTCCTCCATGTAGACCAGCTGACACAAAGTTGGAAGAAGCCATTCTGCATGCAGTTCAATGGGAGAGAGAGAAATCACCAGTGCAGATACTCAACAGTGGACACTGCAAGCCTTATAATTGGCCAGCTCCATGGGACTGGAGGCCGGCTCCATGGGAGGGAATATATCCCTGATACTGAAAACTTAAAACAGGGGTAGTCATGAGCCCTAAGGGTGTAACATCTACTGATGTCTGGATAAGTGTATATACTATGCTTATCAAACTGCCCAGTAAACACTTCTCTTAAAATTCATACCCTTATATTAATGCTACTTTCACTTTGGGTAGAGAATCTTCTCTTTTCAGATGGCAGTGACCTTGGGACGACTCAGAAGTTATCATGGTGCTGGAAAGAAGTGACTAGAGTACCGAGTAACATCTCGATCACACCTTCCAAGGCTCAGGGTCTAATGCCGAAGAGGTGGCGGAAGGAATGTAATTGCCAAAGGAAGGGTAGGACTCCTTAAAACATGCTCCCTCCAGACATAAAATGACCTCGATATCCATGACCTCATAGTGCCTGACACTACCTACACAAGACCATCATAAGAGGAGGGGAACATCATGACATCAAAATAAAAGACAGGCTGATTGAGTTGGGGAGGGGATATGATGGAGAATGGAATTTCAAAGGGGGAAAGGGGGGAAGCAGGGTATTACCAGGGGATATTTTTTATAATCATGGAAAATGTTTTTAAAAATTGAGAAAAGACAGTGGACTTCCGGCCAAGATGGCAACCGCCTAGCTGCTCTGCAAATCCCAGGAAAAGAAAGGCAAGATATTAAGGGTACATAGTGGCTTTTAGGGGAGAGAAATCTGGGAGGGCACAGAGGCGGGAGAACAGGGAATCGCCGATCCCCTCACGGGCGGGTAAGCACCCCTAACCCCAAATAACTGCCGTGTTCACAGCACTTCCTCTGCCGCCGCTGCTGCTCCGGAGCCAGCACGGCTGCCACCGCGCGCCGATTGTTCCCTGCGTGCGGAAGCTTAGACTGCTCCGCACTCGCGTCCACTCGCCCACTTACTGAGTGTGCTCAGTCCCACAGCAGCTGCCACGCAAGCTCAGAGTGTGTCTCTCGCTTGCGCCAGCTCAGGTGCCATCCGCTACCTGCCTGCCGCGCTGGCCATCCGCCATTGTCCTGTGGCAGGGGAGCACAGACTGCTTCCGGTTCCCAGCGTTCCCAGCCAGAGTTTGGGTTGCTTCAGTGCTTGGTGCCTCAGTGCCACTCCTAGCTTAAATGCAGACAGGTTTGGCACATTACCGCTTGAGAACTTAGGCAACTTTGGCGCCCCTGCCAGGCAGTAGATAGGCGGCATTGCCAAGTGAGATTGTTCCCTGCTTGCAGAAGCTTAGACTGCTCCGCACTGTCGTCCACTCGCCCACTTACTGAGTGAACCCAGTCCGACAACAGGTGCCACGCAAGCTCAGACTGTGCCTCTCGCTTGCGCCAGCTCAGGCGCCATGCCCTACCTGTCTGCCATGCCAGCCGGCCGCCATTGTCCTGTGGCGGGGGAGCGCAGACTGCTTCCAGTTCCCAGCCAGAGTTTGGGCTGCTTCAGTGCTTGGTGCCTCAGTGCCACTCCTAGCTCGAACACAGGCAGCTTTGGCACATTACCGCTTGAGAACTCAAGCAACTTCAGCGCCCCGGCCAGGCAGTAGATAGGCGGCTTTGGCAAGTGAGAGCAAAAGCCCAGGCTGTTTGGCAACTGCCCCAGGCTGCATAAAATTCCCATTGGTTTTGAGCCCAGGCTGATACGCCCACCTACCTGCCCATACACTGTCATGGGCAGAACACAGCGCAAAAGAAATAACATGAAAAATCAAATGCAAGAAAATCCAGTTAGATCACCCAGGCCCACAATGAATACATCTAACCAAAACATAGAAGATCCAATAGAACCAGAACACCAAATTGAAGCTATGAGCAATGCAACCCTGACCAACCTACTGGTAGAACTTGCAGGAAAACAACAAAGGGCCAACAATCATGTGGATGCTGCCATCACCAAACTAGAACAAATAGATAAGAAATTGGAAGGATTAGATAAGAAAATGGAAGGATTTCAAAGAGAGTTAAGAGATTTGAGGGAGTGTGAAAAAAAAGAAGACCTTAAAAATCAGCTGGCCATGCTAAATGAAGACATAAAGAAATGCAAGGATGAACTCCAAGAATCATCAAGAAAATCAGAAAATGATGTCAAGATGGAGCTTGACAGAGGGATGGAAATTATATGGAGAAAAATAATAGAAAATGTAAACTTAATTGAACAAGTGCAAAACTCGCTAGAAGCTCTCAAGAATAGAATCAGCCATGTGGAGGATAGAAACTCTGATCTGGAAGACAAGATGGAAGAAACAGTTAGAGAGTTCAAAAATTTCAGTAAGTTCAAAAGCTCCTGTGAACAGAACATGAGGGAATTGTGGGATACACTTAAACGTCCCAATATCAGGATCATTGGAATACCAGAATGAGAAGAAATTCAGACCAAAGGCATGGAGAACTTATTTAACAAAATAATTGAAGAAAACTTCCCCAGTCTCTTAAAAGAAAGGCCCATCAACATACAAGAAGCCAATAGATCTCCAAACAGACTGGACCAAAGGAGAAACTCTCCAAGACATATTATCATTAAGACTCTCAACATTGACACCAAAGAGAAAATCCTAAAAGCAGCTAGGGAAAAACAGCAAACCACCTTCAAAGGTGACCCCATCAGAATTACTTCAGACTTCTCAATGGAAACCCTGAAAGCTAGAAGGGCCTGGAATGAAACACTGCAAAGTCTAAGAACCCAAACTACTCTACCCAGCAAAAGTATCCCTCATAATAGATGGTGAAAGAAAAACATTCCATGACAAAACTCAGCTTTACAATTATATGAACACAAAACCAAAACTACAGAGAGTATTTCAGGAAATTCTCCACAGAGAAGAAAAAAATAATCAAACACAATTGCCTACAAGAAGCAGATCACAACAACCAAACTCAGAGTAGGCACAAAAAACTTCAACATCCATGAAAACACCAACCCACATTTACCATCACAATATGGCAGGGATCAAATCAAATCTCACACTCATTACCCTAAATATTAATGGGCTTAATTCACCCATCAAGAGACACAAGCTAACAGGATGGATCAAAAAATTAGACCCCTCAATCTGTTGCCTTCAAGAAACCCACCTCACCATTAAAGACAGACATCTCCTCAGGGTGAAAGGGTGGAAAACAGTATTCCAAGAAAATGGGAATAAAAAACAAGCAGGTGTAGCTATATTAATATCGGATAAAATAGACTTCAAACCAAAAATAATCAAAAAAGACAAAGAAGGCCACTTCCTACTTATCAAGGGAATGATCCATCAAGAGGATATTACAATCATAAATCTGTATACACCAAACACAGGGGAACCACACTTCATAAAACAAAACCTACTTGACAATAAAACAGAAATAAGCACCAACACCATCATAGCTGGGGACTTCAATACACCATTATCAGTAATAGACAGATCATCCAAACAGAAACTCAACAGGGAAATAAGAGAGCTCAACAAAACCATAGATCACTTAGACCTAACGGACATCTACAGAACTTTCTGTCCCAAATCCACAGATTACACATTCTTCTCAGCAGCCCATGGAACATTCTCTAAAATAGACCATATACTGGGTCACAAAGCCTGCCTCCACATATTTAGGAAGATTGACATAATTCCCTGCATGATATCAGATCACAATGCTATATTGCTAGAAATCAACAACAAAAGACCCACCAAGAATCCCAACGGCACCTGGAAACTGAACAGCACACATTTAAACAATAAATGGATGGTGGATGAAATAAAGAATGAAATTGCAAAATTTCTGGAATTGAACGACAATGAGAACACATCGTACCAAAACTTATGGGACACAATGAAGGCGGTCCTCAGGGGAAAATTCATAGCACTCAATGCTTTCATAAAAAGACAGAAAGGTCCCAAATCAATAACCTAACCGTCCACCTAAAGGCACTGGAAAAGCAAGAAAAATCCAACCTAAAGAGCTCCAGAAGGAAAGAAATAATTAAAATCAGGAGCAGAAATTAATGAATTGCAAACTAAAAAAACAACTAAGAGAATTGACAAAACAAAGAGCTGGTTCTTTGAAAAAATAAACAAGATTGACAAACCCCTGGCCAATCTGATCAAGCAAAAAAAGGAGATGCTTCAAATTAACAAAATTCAAAATGAAAAAGGAGAGATCACAACTGACATAAGTGAAATTGGGAGAATCATCAGGACTTAGTTCAAAAACCTCTACTACACAAAACTGGATAATGTGGAGGAGACGGATAAATTCCTGGATGCATACCATGTATCAAAGCTAAACTCAGAGCAGATTAATCTCCTAAATGAACCTATCACACTCATTGAGATTGAAAAAGTAATAAAAAACCTCCCCAAAAAGAAGAGTCCAGGACAAGATGGCTTCTCAGCTGAATTCTATCAAACCTTCATGGAAGACTCAAACCAATCTTCCTCAAACTGTGCCACCCAACTCCTTTCATGAAGCTACATCACCCTAATTCCAAGACCAGGCAGAGATGCCACAAGAAAAGAAAACTACCGGCCTATTTCCCTGATGAACTTAGATGCAAAGATCCTGATCAAAATCCTCGCAAACCAAATCCAACAACACATCAAAAGCATAATCCACCTTGACCAAGGGGGATTCATCCCAGGAACACAGGGGTGCTTCAACATACGGAAATCTGTTAATGTAATACACCACATAAACAAGGTTAAACACAAAAACCACATGATCATTTCGATAGATGCAGAAAAGGCCTTTGACAAGATACAACATCACTTCATGACCAAAACATTGGAGAGAATTGGCATGGTTGGTTCATATCTTAACATAATAAAGGCAATATACAAAGCTCCGAAGGCCCAAATAATACTTAATGGAGAGAGACTGGAGGAATTCCCATTAAGATCAGGAACAAGACAGGGCTGTCCACTCTCACCTCTGCTCTTCAATATAGTACTGGAAGTCCTAGCTCAAGCAATTAGACAGGAGAAGGAAATAAAAGGGATACAATTTGGAAAGGAAGAAGTTAAGTTAGCTCTGTTTGCTGATGACATGATTGTATATGTAGGAGACCAGAGAGACTCCATCCCAAAACTCCTGTAGGTGATTAACTCCTATAGCAAAGTAGCAGGATACAAAATCAATGCACAAAAATCAGTAGCCTTTCTATATGCAAATGACAAAGATTCTGAGAAAGAAATAAGGCACATAGTCCCATTTTCAATTGCAACAAAAAAAAAAAAATACCTTGGAATAACGTTAACCAAGGAAGTGAAAGATCTATACAATGAAAACATAAAAACACTCAAAAAAGAAACTGAGGAGAACTTGAGAAAAAGGAAAGACCTCCCATGCTCCTGGATAGTCAGAATTAACATTGTGAAGATGGCAATCCTACCAAAGGCAATACACAGATTTAATGCCATTCCAATTAAAATCCCAACAGTGTTCTTCACAGAGATAGAAAAAATGATCTCAAATTTCATATGGAAAGGCAGAAGGCCTCACATATCCAAACATATCCTCAGCAAAAGAAATACCTCTGGAGGCATCACCATACCTGATCTAAAGCTATATTACAAAGCAATAGTAATAAAAACAGCATGGTAATGGTATAAAAACAGGAGTATAGACCAATGGAATAGACTTGAGGACCCGGACTTTGGGTCAAGCAACTATAACTACTTGATATTCGATAAAGGCCCGAACAATATAGGCTGGTAAAAAGACAGCATCTTCAACAAATGGTGCTGGATAAACTGGATAACCATATGCAGGAAATTGAAACTTGATCCACACATTTCGCTATGCATTACACTCAAGTCCAAATGGATCAAAAACCTCAATATAAGACCAGAAACTCGACTACTACTGGAAGAAAATATAGGAAGTACTTTCCTTGATATAGGAATGGAGAAAGACTTCCTGAACAAAACCCCAGTAGCTCATGATCTTAAACAGTCACTCAACCAATGGGATCATATGAAGCTGAAGAGTTTCTTTACAGACAAGCATACAATAAACAAAGCCAATAGATTACCCAGAGAATGGGAAAAAATATTTGCTGGTTATCCAACTGACAGAGGCCTAACCTCTAGAATCTACAAAGAACTCAAAAATCTAAACAGTAAAAAGTCAAACACCCGTCTCACAAAATGGGGCAAAGAGCTGGACAGGCAGTTCACAGAGGAAGAAATAGAAATGGCAAACATACACTTAAGAAAATGTTCATCATCCCTAATCATCAGGGAAATGCAACTTAAAACAACAATGTGATTCCACCTTACCCCAGTAAGGATAGCAAACATCAAAAAATCAAATGAAAATGAATGCTGGTGAGTATATGGAGAAGTAGGAACACTCATCCACTGTTGGTGGGAATGTAGGATGGTACAACCACTTTGGAAAGCAATACGGAGACTCCTGAAGAAGCTGACTATAGAGATACCAACAGACCCAGTTATTCCCTTACTGGGCATCTACCCTAAAACCTTCAAACCACAGGCCAGAGAGATTTGCTCAACCATGTTTGTAGTGGCTCAATTCATAATAGCTAAGAGCTGGAATCAACCCAGATGTGCATCACTAGAAGAATGGATAACTAAGATGTGGTATATCTACACAATGGAATTCTATACAGCAGTAAGAAAAAATGACACAATGAAATTTGAGGAAAAATGGTTGAACCTGGAACAGATCATGCTCAGTGAACTTACCCAATCACAGAAAAAAAAAATCGCCACATAGTCTCACTCATCTACAGCACCTAACCTGAATCTACCCAAGATGCCTTACATACCCAGCAAGCTTCTCGTGGATTAGACAGTAGGATGGGGGGAGGGGGAGGAAGAGGGTGGAAAACACAAATCTAGACCCAAACAGCAATGGTACCATAAAATTCTACATCCTAAAAGGCAGACCAAATGGCTGAACCTTCACCAGGCCCTGAGAGGGAACACCTGAGCCACAAGATACTGGAGAGGGTATGATGAAGACTGACCTTAATCTTCTACAGCCTCTCTCTCCCTCTCCCTCTCCCTCTCTCTCTCTCTCTCTCTCTCTCTCTCTCTCTCTCTCTCTCTCTCTCTTTCCTCTCTATCTCTTTTATATTAGTTATCTTGTTCTTCGTTTTCTTAGTGGGCACTGACCTGTAACTCCCAGTACCAGCATGTGGCTATCATCCACAATGAGCTTTTGATCAGAGAGACCTACAAGGTTTCCTAAAAGAAAGACAGATTTCTGTCAGAGTACTTGATGACCCACCAAAGGTTACTGGTAAGACCCTACTGCTGAAGACACCTTATGCGGTTGACACATAAAATGGAATGGCATGGCTGGAAGTTGGAAGAGAGTCAGTCCCCAGACAGTCAGTGCACTTAGTGCCTGAAGGTGCTACATGGGCGACTGGGGGAAAATGACCAATATCTGTCCAAGCAACTCATGGTCTAACCTACTTAGCAGCAAATAACCTGTTGTGATGCTCACACAAGTGCAATAGTGGCACACAGTCATGGTGTGAAACCAACTGCTCTTGATTCGGCTAACTCATCCCCTTAGTGGTACAGGACCCATAGCTGGAGCTGGGAAACAAGTCAGAACCATATCCAAACATAAGCCCACTCTCCACTATCAAGCAACTACCAATCATGGGCTACAAGAGGGCCTACACCTATTAAAGTCTCTATAAAAAAGTAAGGGTTATCTCATTTGTCTGGTGCTAACTCCCTCTCTGTTGGAGAACGTGCTTCTCTTTTTCAGATAGATGTAGATCCTAAGGAGAAAGCCACCCCATCATACCTCAAAAGGGCCCCAGCTGAAACTAAGAACAATTGGTGAAACAAGCAAGGGCGCTGTTTTCTTGGTGAACCAGGTACCAGCACAAGGGTGAAGGAGATCAACACAGAGAAAAATCAACTCCTACCAAATCAGAGATCCAGAGCCTCAGAGGCTCCCAACACCTCATCACTGAAGCAGACCAAAAATGAACCCAACATGGCTCAGGGAAATTTTGCAGAAGAGGGGGCGGAAAGAATGTCAGAGCCACATGTTTGGTCATGATATGCAGACATTTATCCTACCCATAACTGTGGGCTAACTCCAGAATGCATGACCCATATACTTCAACAAGGAGGGGCCAAGGGGAGGGGGTAGGTAATAGATGAGCCTAATAATGCTATCAAATTGAATGTATTAGCTGAGTACAAAACTAATTAATTAAAAAAAAGGACCCTTCTATCTGCTGTCTTTAAGAAATCTACCTCACCACTAAAGAAAGACACCTCCTCAGGGTGAAAGTAAAGCATTATCCACCTTGATCAAGTAGGTTTCATCCCAGGGATGCAGAGATGGTTTAACATATGGAAATCGGTCAATGTAATACACCACATAAATAAACTGAGCCATAAAGGCCACATGATCATCTCAATTGATGCACAGAAGGCCTCTGACAGAATACAACACCACTTCATGATCAAAACACTGGAAAGAATAGGCATGGAGGGTTTATATCTCAACACAATAAAGGCTGTATATAAAGCTCCTAAAGCCCAAATTATATGGGGAAAAACTCAAAGAGTTCCTACTGAGATCGGTAACAAGACAGGGGTGCCCACTCTCACCACTGCTCTTCAACATAGTACTAGAAGTACTAACCTAAGCAATTACACAGGAGAAAGAAATAAATGTGTTAAATCCATCTATACCTGAAGGAATCTGCATTCCAGAAGAGGACCCAATATAAAACACCCCTAGTTCTTCCTCCTTGGGAACCTACTCATTTCAAATGGGGCTGATACCTGTGTCCATCCCAGAGGGACTGATGGGACCTAAGGGGACAGTGCACACTGGCCTATGTCTTCACACAGTGGCCAGGTACTACTGCAGTCCTTTGATCTACGCAAGAATTCACTTTAAGTGGAGGAACAATGGCTTCCCATACCCCTATTTCCACAGCATGGCTTCTCCCAGATCCAGCAGCTCAGCAGAGCCCAGCACAATCCAAGAATTTGATGTCCCCTCTGTGGGTTCAGTCACTGCACTGTCAAGCACAGGGATCCTGGGCATAGCCTAGGAAAGTGACAGGAGGCCCCTTGCTTAAAGGACATTCAGGTGACAGTTTTGTGTCACTCACCACACCCTTGCTCTGAGGCCTCTTCTGAAGTAAATGGAAGTAGAAATGGGTCTGGGTGTGGAATGACAAGACCTCCTGGCAAAGTCAGTCACCTGGTCTGACGACCTAGAAAAGCTGTCCAGCCAGCTACTGCAGGGGGACCCCAAGGACATCCCAGGCAGTAAGAGCCCACTCTCCCCTCCATTCTACCATAATTAAAATGTGCAGGAGTCTGAGCAGCAGGAGTTGAATCACTTGACAAGGGCTCCCAGCGCCAGCGGCTGGTAACAACGTTTCCTCCTGACAGCTGGGCAGGCTGGCAGGGGTGGGAATGTGGTAGACAGTCTCTCCCTGTCTAAGCTTCAGGGAAACCACTATGCAGGGAGCTTCAGTGAGTGCTAAAGGCTCCATGCCTCCGAAGACCCAGTTTCTCAGCAGCTTGCTTGGCACCCTACAGTCACCTGACCATCACTGTTGGATGTCGGGTGGGAGAGGAAGCAGAGCCCAGCACTAGCCCCATCATGCCAGATACTCAACCTAGGCAGCCTGGCTTAGTGGAAAGGGAATGGGCTTTAGAGCCAGACTTCCTGGGTTAGAGTCCCAACCTGCCACCTGCACCTGTGGGCCTGGGTACTTCCAGAACCTGTAACAACCAGGTGGTCCCTGTGGCAGATGTGCTACACACCCATGATGGATGCCTCAAGTGGCAGAACCAGGTACACCATGTGGTACAAAAAGGAACTCAGGTAATGTCCATCTCCAGCTACCACTACCATGGACTGTATGGTGTACACCATGTCAAAAGTAGAGGGCTTTAAAGTCTGGGGAGATGGCTCAGCAGGTAAGTGTGCTTTCCATGCAAGCATAAGGGCCTGAGAGGGCCTGATCTGCCCTGAGTTTGATTCCAAGCACCCATGTAAATAGCTGGGTGTGGCCACACATGCTTATAACCCCAATCCTGTGGGAAGCAGAGACAGGAGAATCACTGGGGCTTGCTGGTCAGTCAGCCTGATGGAAAACAGTAGCGCTGGGTTCAGTAAGAGACTATCTGTACCAGGCATGGTGGTGCTTGCGTTTAGTCCCAGCACTTGGGAGGCAGAGGTAGGAGGATCGCTATGAGTTTGAAGCCACCTGAGACTACATAGTGAATTTCAGGTCAGCCTGGGCTAGAGTGAGACCCTACCTGGAAAAAAAAGAGCTAGGAAGCATGTGGAGAACAAGAGGAGGACGATAACATCCTGTTCTACCCTCTCAATTGACATGCACAGGGTGCACACATCTGCACACACACACATACCTGCATACATACATACACATGCCACACATACTACACAAATGGGGGTGCAAAACTAAAAGTGCAGACCTTCACACAATCGATGCTGGCATGGCATACCCAGCTGAGAGTCAGCAGTGTGCTGTCCCACATGGTCCCAGGGATCCTGGGAGATGGGGTCCTGCTCCTGCTTCTCAGATGGGGAGATAGACACTCAAGACTCAAGGGGGAGAATTAATGTGAAAATGGCAAGCAAGTCAGGACACCAGCAGGAGGTGGGACAGAATAGGGTCACCTTTAACCTCTGAGCCAGCATGCACCATGTGCTGTATCACACAGAAACCCACAGCACATGTCTCTGTACCCTGGAATCGAGAGAAAGGCCTGCCTCTCCAGGCCATGTGCCTGCCTTACATGTGAGTTGCCAGACTGCTGCACTCAGCCCAGCATCATTTTTGCTAGGAGACAAAATTCTGAGCATGTCTATATATCTGTGAGGGAGTTTCTAGAGCAAATTAATTGAGATAGGAAGACCCACCCTAACTGTGGGGGGACCCATCCCATGAACTAGGGTCCTGGACTGAATACAAGGCAGAAGTGAGCTGAGCACCAGTATTCATTACTCTCTTCTTCCTGACCGGACTGAGTGTGAGCACCTGTCTCCTAGGTGATTCTAGATCCAATCAAGTTGACATTCTGGAGTAACCATTACAACCCTCAAGCTGTGAGCCAAAATAAACCCTTCCTTCCTTCCATCCATCCATCACTTTTGTCAGGTATATGGTGACAGGAGGGAGAAAAGTAATGGATACAATTTAGCCTAGACTGACTCGGGACTTACAGCAAACCTCCTGACTCAGCTTCCACATGCTGGGATTACAGGCATAAACCACCACACCCACCTTGCTCTTGGGTTTTCTTCTGATCACGATGTGTCTTTGGTGCTAATTCCCTCAGTGACTCATTATTTTAGTGAAATACAAACACATATTTTAAGTCAACTACCTAAAAGCCATTTGTAGATCTAGGCAGTTATGAAAGCATAAATGGTATCTGCCTCATTGCTAAGTGATTTGAGTAATAACACACGATTTATAATGGCTTTACCATATGTTCCAACACCCATCAAACTACAACAAGCAGAGGATTGTAAAAAGAGGGGAGGGAAGACCTCAAGGTTACAGTTAGGACAAGTCCTTTCCTTTTGTGGAGAGGCAATAGGAGGCTAGCTGGACTGATGGCCTCAACAGAGCAGTGCTCTCCCACTGCCTGGTCCTCTCTCCCCAGGGCCTGAAACTGCAGCATTTCCAAGTCACAGAAGGTCTTCTCATTTGAATTCAGAGCATCGGGTCTTCCCAGAAAACACCCCTTTGCAACACTAGTAGAGAATGTATAGGTGGGGGCAGGGGGTGGAGGGCTGGACCAAAGCAAAAGGCATCCCTGCTGCTCTTCCTGCATACTCAGCACCTTTTTATAAGTCATTCAGCAGCGCTCTCCCAGGGAGTCAGGAGCCAGGGGGCCAGACCCATACCGGGCCCACTGGTGGAAGTGAGAGTAGCTGTTGCCTAGGCAGGGGTCATGGTAGCATGGGGTAGAGGAGTTGGCACATCAGACACTGAGAGAGGTG
This sequence comes from Dipus sagitta, assembly GCA_036346955.1. Lineage (NCBI taxonomy): Eukaryota > Metazoa > Chordata > Mammalia > Rodentia > Dipodidae > Dipus > Dipus sagitta. The sequence goes on along the minus strand of CM070781.1, from coordinate 1,011,112 downwards.
TACAGTTAGGGTAACTGGACCCCTGAAGGTAAAAAAAGGCAGATAAGTCTGCACTTTGCTAAAAAATCAAAGATGATCTGACTTACCTCTTGCCTAGTTCCCTAGACCTGCTTTGCCACAAACAACCAGGACCCCTCCTGAGAGGGAGGTCTTTCATAGGAGTTCAACATTATGGTTGGTCAAATTTAGCCCCCAGAACTTGGTGTCCGGGCTAACCTCTTCCTGAGACAGCCCCTAAGTCCTAACCAACCAGCTGTCCCTCTGGTTCACCTGAGCCAGAAGACAGCCCATCAATATAAGGTCATAAATATCTTTGCAAGGGGAGGGCAGGCTCTCTGACCACTTGGAAACTTCCAGCTGTGGGTGAGTTTTCCCCCTAGTCCTTACTCTCCACGTGGGCTCCTTATCCCTTTCAACTCCCCACATAGCTGGAGCTCCCTGAAATTTCTCTTTCCACACTTTTGTTTCCAGGCCCTCCACATGGGATCTCTAGGAACAAGGGTGTTTTTTTTCCTGGGTCTGTACTTCCCCCAATAAATGCAATGATTTAATAATTATCCTTCTCAGTCTTCTTTTTTATTCAATTCTTTTTTTAATATTTTATTTTTATTTATTTATTTGACAGAGAGAAAGGGAGAGAGAGAGAGAGAATGGGCACGCCAGGGCCTCCAGCCACAGCAAATGAACTCCAGACACATGTGCCACCTTGTGCATCTGGCTAATGTGGGTCCTGGGGAATCGAACCTGGGTCGTTTGGCTTTGCAGGCAGGCACCTTAACTGCTAAGCCACCTCTCCAGGCCTCATTCAGTTCTTTGATTAAAATTAAAAGCAAGCCTAAGGTTTGGGGTTTAAGGACTTTCCTCGACTCCTGTTACAACACCATTGCTGTAGGAATGGAGAAGGCGGGGCTAACACTAGGAATAGCCATGCTACACCAAGCTCAGAAAAGCAGGGAGCAGGGGAAGAAATTCACTCTGTCCAGGGGAAACTGAACATTGGAAGGCCAAGGAGGATGGGATTGGGACCAAGCCTGTGTCGTTACTGACATCTCTGCTCCCTCTCTCAAGGCTGGGTGCTCATGTCTGTCCCTACCCCTGAGGACCTGTTGGATTTCTAGGGCCAGGGCCAGAAGAGTGGCCACCCCCTTGGACAGCTGACTCTAACTCAGCCTGTCTGATGGCAGAGGTGCAATGTGGCTCATGGCTTAGGAAGCCAAGGCCTGCTTTGTGGTAGACTCCTTGGAACAAGCTAATGGGCAGGATGGCTTTATCATTTTCATCAAACAAGGTCACAAGCTAGGTCAGCAGAGCTTGACCTCCATCAGCTGTATAGGAAACCACAACCCCATCCCCACTACAGCCTCCTTTCAGTAGAATTCAACACCTTCCCTGGCCTTGGCCTCAAGACAACCAAGCTAATACTTCCCATCAGATGAGGTCCCAGACACATGAATGTCCTCATCTCATGACCTTTGTCTCCTATGTCCCTCCCCACATGATGCCATCACAGGGTCTAAAGTCATCAACACTCCCTCCTCTCTACTTCCCAGCCAATCAGCTCTGCTTCCAGGTGGCCTTAGCCCTTTTGTCCATTGAAAGTCACCATGCTCACTGATGTGCCTACTTCAGTACTGTCCTCTCCCCTGTTGAAGTATCAGTTCTGTAACAGAAGGAACTTTCTCTTGCTCACCATCCCATCCCCAGTGCCTCTACCCGCCGGTGCCCACATAACTGAACAAGTGTAATCAGCAGAGTGCCACACCCTGGCTTCTTTTGCTGTGACTCCTTCCACCCTGACCATCCCCAGTTTCCACAGACAACTGACAGTGACCTGGGGCCTGGCTTGCAGAGCTCCACAGAGCTTTTGCCAAGTTCACTGAAATCACAGGCCTGGTCCTCTTGTGTGGAAACACTGCCGGTAAAAATGTGCAGATATGTTTGCATATCTAGATGCTGAGCCAAGGTCTGGGGAATGTCAGCTGCCTCTCCATCCATCTGGCAACAGGATCAGAAAACTGTGTCCTCGAAATAAAATGTCAAATGTGAATCTTCCCAGCAGGTAACATCACATGCTACAGGCGAACACGGGAAAACCTGGCCTTCTGCATCCATCCTTTTATGCAACTATGCAATACCTTCTCTCCCAGAGGGCTCCCTGTCCATCTTTGAAACTACACATCTGCCTGGTGGTGGGCACATCTGCCCATGAGCCAAGCCATGGCCATGAGGAACCAAGAAAAGTCACACTTCATGGGGCTACCCCTGAAGACATGTTCCCTGGAGCTAAGTCTCCCCAAAGCCTACAGCATGGCTCCAGCTATTGACTTAATTCTCACCACTAGCATGGAACTCTATCTCTAACTGATGCATATATTTCCCTATCAAAAAAACATATGCCAAGCCGGGCTTGGTGGCACACGCCTTTAATCCCAGCACTCGGGAGGCAGAGGTAGGAGGATTACCATATGTTTGAGGCCACCCTGAGACTCCATAGTGAATTTCAGGTCAGCCTGAGCTAGAGTGGGACCCTACCTTAAAAAAAAGGAAAAAAAAAAAACATATGCCAATGACTTTTCAGTATTCAGGTGCCATAGTCAACCATCTTCAGGAACAGGGAGAAGCCTGAGGCATAACAGACTGAGAAGAAAAGCAGAGTGCTGAAGGCAGGCAGCTACTGCTCCATACCAGCGACCTCTGACCTCTGGCAAAACCTCTGGCAAAACAGAACCACCATAATTGCCCAACTTCTACTCTTTCTTGCAAATTATTTGAGAGAGAGAGAGTGGGGGGGGGAGGGAGAGAGGGAGGGAGAGAAAATGAGTGCACCAGGGCCTCCAGCCACTGAAAACTAACTCCAGACACATGTGCCACCTTGTGTATCTATCTGGCTTACGTGGGTCCTGGGGAATCAAACTGGGGTCCTTTGGCTTTGTAGGCAAGCGCCTTAACCACTGAGCAATCCCACCAACTTCTACTTTTGAAGAGAAGTCAGAATTCCAGATTTGCCTTTTTGAATACTAGAAAATGCCACATAAGTCTGATAAGTCAGAGGATCCAACTTAGTCATTAGGCAAGCCCCAGTTGTGCAATCAATCAGCATTTAGTACTAATACAGTCATGAGGCCACAAAACCTTAACCTAGCTCAACCTGGAAAGAACCCCCCTGCCCAGCCTACCCACCACAGGATGAACCTGCTAAGTGGGAATGTCTCTTCTAAGCATATACCTCTGAAATTACCAAAAGCTTGAAACAAACAACTGGTTTTTTCACATAAGACCAAAGAGTAGATGGCAGACTCATGACACAGGTAAATCTCGTCTGCAGTCAGTAAAGAATTGCCCCTAAGGTTACACACCAAGTCATGTCAACAAGGACACACAAGGGAATCTGGGGAAGCAAAAAAGTGGTTTGTATCTCAGTGGTGGTGGTGTTGACATGATGACATACTCTGGTCCAATGTCATCACAGTATCCAAAAACAGCATACCTTCCAGGAGGTGGTATGCTCAGCAGACTGGGAGAGAAAGGAGTGTGGTCTGGTATATCAGTTATTTTCTCATTACTGGTACAAAATTCACAACCAGAAGCAACTTATGAAAGGAAAAGGTTTATATCAGCCTATAGCTTTAAGGGAAAGTGACCATCATGGCAGGGGAAAGTATGGCAGGAGCTGACAGGTGCTATCACTCAGCAAGGAGAAAGCTGCAAATACAAAAGCACCAAGCAGGGCTGGATTCTAATACCCCAAGCCCTGCTCCAACTGACATACCTCCTTCAACCAGGGTCCACCTCCTAAAGGCTCCACAAACATCATATACAGCATCACAAGCTGTGGATTAAGTATTCAAACACATGGGTCTACAAAAGACATTTTACATTCAAAACACCACACCTTGCCTGAAAGGGTCTCTAAAGGGAACTGTTCAGTACTATCTGCCACTGAGTAGACCAGTCAGGTGCCAGCTGCCAGACTCATTTAATCCTCTCACAGCCCAAAGTAGAAATTCTAAAGACATCTCAAGACAAAACCAGGCACCAAAGAGGCAAAATGAGTTCCCAAGCTCACAAGAGGGAGTGGGAGTCAGGTTCTCTTAGCACACGTACACTTTATGGACTCTGGGAAGGCACTAGGGTTTATAGGGTGAGTCAATGGGAATTTGAGGGCAGGATGGGCTCTGCACCACATCTTTGGTATCTAGCCCAGTGTCCTGACCCTACAAGGGGCTGCACACCAGCAGTCCACCCAGGTGGAACAATGTTTAGGCACCAGCAGCATGAAGTCTAATCAGGGAGACTCCTCCAGGGTTATGGCTACCTATTCCCCCCCCGTCTTCCCAGAGTTTACTTCCTGGATGCCTGTCCTGTGGCCAGCTGTGTGCACCACCTCTCCCCACCCACTAGAAATGTTCTTCCATAAGAATGGGGATTAAGTCACTGTTGTGGCCCCCAACCAAGCAGCGCCCGGACACAGTAAGTAGGTGCTCGGTGAGTGCTGTGCTATGCAGTAGATGAATAGTGCCCAGCTATATACTTGGAGTTGGTGGCTTAGACTGACTTGGGTTCCTGGGCTTCATGCAGACTGAAGCTTGCCACCCTGGAAATTCAAAGGTAAGGACAGAAATGTTAATTTCCTGTAAGGCTGACCCATAAGCAAAGCCATGATCAGAAGCCAGGGTGTTCTGTCTCTCTGGATGGTGCAAATCATGCAGACGGCCATGACCTTTCGTTTTCAGCAACAACGTGGACTCACACCCCCAAGACAGACAAGCATGTGCATTACATGTCTGCAAACTTCTAAGTAAGGTGCACACAGAGCTGAGGCGCCTGCTGAGGTGCTGCAGCAGCAAGACAGACAGATGACGAGGCCAGCTGCCCAAGGCAAGCTGTGGGGAGCCTCTCTCCTCTGGGTCCTTGTACCTGCCTTCCCCGGGCTTGTCTTTACCATCTGTGAGACAAAGACATTCTATTTCACTGAGGTGTTTCTCAGTCTCTCTGAAGTCCACATGAAAGGGGCTCCCACAGCCATGGGGCCAACTCCATTAGGCACAACCTGCCACATGTGTTCTAGGAACTAGGGATTAGACCATTTTTATCATCCTTTTCCCATTATAGCACACAAAAAGAGGGAGGAAGAACCCAGCCCAGCCATGTGTCACCAGTGGGTATAGCAACTTTGCTACAATTGGAGACTTGAGACCAAGTGGGTTCCCAGCTATGTAGGGTGTCTGGGGGCATGGTGGGGTGGAAGGCAGGGCAGAATCTGCCATAGTGAAGTCCTCCATCTGCCCAACTTGTTCACTGCTTGGGTGGCCTTGTGCAAGAGACACAACCTGTGTGAGCCTGTTTCCTTTGTGTAAAATGAGAATCATAATTTCTACCACACAGTGGGTTGTGGGTAGGGGAAATTTCTGAGGACATTGGCATAAGGACAGGGCATCCAAGAGCAGCTGTGAGTAGGTTCTAGGTCAACCCACAGCTCAGCTGACCATCAGAGAGCAAGGGCTTGCAGAGCCCTGGTGTAGCAATGTGTGTGACTGTATAACAAAGCAACCCTGGCAGATGGCTCACACAGCACAAGTCTACTGTCCCAACTGCAGAGCCTACAGTCAGTCCCATGTGCACCAGGTCCACCTCCTCTTGAGGCTTCTCTCCTTGTCTCACAGTTGGCATCTTCTCCCTGGGTCCTCACTGGTAATCCCAGTGTGAAACCTCTTCTTATGAAGGCCATTTTGGATTGGAGCCCACCTTGGTGACCTCATTTTACTTAATCACATCTGCAAAGCTTCTGCCATATGCTGAGGTCCTGATGTCAGAGTCTCAGTACATAGATTGAGGGAACTCAACTCTTTCCATAGCAACTGGGTGCTCATGCTGAGTAAAGTGGATCGTGAAGGTGGGTGGCTGGGTCAATGGCCCATTGACAGCCATCCTCACCCTCAGATAGTGCTTCTAGGAACCTGCAAATGACATGGGTGACATTTACAGGTCACTGCCCCACAGCAGGCTTATGACAAAGGGAGACTTGGGCTCCTGAGGGTAAAGAAGCCACAAGGCTCTCCATGTGGCAGGGAGATAGCTGGAGAAAAGGATGGGCTACAGTTCACAGCAAGGAGGGTGCATTTGGAGGGAGCATGGGCTGCAAGGCTGGGAAGGCAGCTGACCAGGCACTGGGCAGGCTGAGGATGATGACAGCCTCCCTGGAGGAGACATAGTGGACATATAAGGAACAGCCACAGACCACTCCCCAGATACCAACTAGTCCCCACCCCAAGCACACAGCGAGATATACTCTGCACCAGAAACATTTCAGTTGTGTGAATGCAACACATGCACATGCTGACTCCAAGCCCTCCTTACTCATCCTTTGAGTCTTAGTTTAGAGGCCCCTCCCTCCCTCCACACCAGAATGGGGGCCCACAGTCCTCAGGCACTGGGCACTCCTTATTGTCACTGGTATCTTTGTCACAGTTGGGTCCCTAGATAGAGATATCCCAGGCCCATAGTGGCCATTTGTTGATGTTTTAAATGCATCAACTCATGAACTGAAAACTCATCTCAGGGGAGTACGGATTGTCAGCTTCGTTTCAGGGCCCTAAAAGCCTCAGGTCCTCTGGCCACCTGGCAAAAGTGCCAGGTCCTCAAGCAGCTTCTGTTGGGTGACTGGCAAAGCCCCAGAGAGGGGTGTGTGGAAACCTGTCTACCTTCTGGGACCCCAGTTCTAGGAAGAAACAGGAGCTCTAAGGACCAATTCAATTCACTTCCCTGAAAGGCTCAAGCCTGAGAGTCATTAACAACCTTGGGTCTCCCTCCCTTCCAAGAGATGTGGCATCTCACCTCTACCCTTTTATGTGTCCTCCACAGGAAAACTGGGGACTGGGCTTCTGGAAACACATCCAGAATGGCTGGCAGCTGGGCAGGAACTCAAGCTTTTCAAGCCCAGTCTTTCCTTGTATGAACAGAGTATTTTGCCACTCCCCGTACTTTACCCTGTTATCCCTCATAGCTAATAATAAGAGTGGACATTTTCTAAGCCAAGTACTTTATATTCCTCATCTCATCCAGTTCATGCGAAGGTCAGCTAATGTGTCCAGGGTCGTGTTACCAAATACAAATGAGGCCCACTCTCACCAGCATGCATGGGGATTGTCCTAAGCCCTTGGTCTGCATTCACAGGTGTACACACTGGCACGGAGTAGGTGCTCAAGAAAAGCTCGGTGAAGTCTTTATATCTTCCTGTGTCTCAAAACCAACATAGTGTCAGGGATTCTGGAGATATTCAACAAATATTTATTGTCTGGTTGAAGTACCAAAGGAAAGGAGGGAGAGACGGAGGGAAGAAGGGAGGGAGGAATGGAATGATTAATGGAAAGATGGTGGCTGGATGGGTACATGGTGGCAGGTAGAGGCATAAACGGTAGAATAGGTGGATAATGGCCATCAGTCCTCCATGCTTGGGGAGATAGAGATGCCAGTACACAGAAACCGCAGCAAGTTCCTGAGGAAAGATTCTATAGACATAAATAACTAGAGAAAACAAGAAAGAGCTAAGGAATGTAAGGGGGTTCTTGCTGGAAAAAGAAAGGAGGCTTCCAAACAGAAGTGGCCTCTGGGAGGTTTGGGACAGTCCCCAGGTTGGAAGTAGGGCATGAGCAAGTGACAGGTGGGAAGAACCCAGTACCTCCTTGGCACCTCATAGCCTCATCTAATTCCTTGAGCAACCCTGAGCTCTTTTAGGTCAAGGACTCCACTGGGTCAAGGACCCTTCTGCCTGCACACCAGCTGAGGCCTGGGAGTGTCTGCTCTGTTCAGGTCCAGCTGCTCGTCCGCTGATTAGAATGACAGCAGCATGAACCGAACCAGGACTGCACAGATGCAGAGGACCTGCTATGTGCCACCAAATTCAGGACCTCAGTAATATCTTCAAGGTCACACCTGACACTCACTGGTGGGGATGCTGACTTACCTGGCATGACACAGTATGGGCCAGGAGCAGAGATCAACGTCAGGTGTCTTCCTTGACCACTCTCCACTTTTTTTTTTTTTTTGAGACAGGTTCTCTCTGTGAACCCTGAGCTCACCCATTTGGCTAGACTAGCTGCCAACAAGTCCCAGGGATCCTTCTGTCTCTGCTTTCCTAACACTGGGATCACAGGTGTGTGCCATCATGCCTGGTTCTTGTGTGGACACTAGGGATCCAAACTTGGGTCCTAAGGCTTACACAGCAGGCACTTTACCAACTGAGCCAAATCCTCAATCCCTTGTTTTCTTTTTTGAGACAGTCTGGCTCTGTAGCCCAGGCTGGCCTCAAACACAAAGCAATCCTCCTGCTTCAGCCTACCTAGTGGTGAGACTATAGATGTGCACCTACCACCTTCCCCAGCCATGCAATGTTTAAATAACTAGTTAAGATGCACTAAGAAAACCCTTAATTTTCTTCAGCTGAAGAGAGTAACTGCGTGAAAACTGACCCATTCACACTGTGCCATGCTGCCTTGTTTGTCACTTGTGAGATGCCACAGTGGTCACTGAGTGAGGCCACCCTGCCCAAGCCCCTTCCAACTGACGTCAGCAGGCTGGCCCTGAGTCAGGGTCTCTATCTCTGACCAACATCACTGTATAACTCCAAGCAAAAACTAGAAGGTGGCTGTGCCATGTAAAGCACCTTGAGATGGATCTCTGAGAATTCTAGCCTCTAGGGAAGTTTCTGGAAGCTTCCTGGACAAAATCCCAGCTACTAGCTCATGGGCCTCCCAAAGGGAGCTCACACTTCCATTCTGAGCCCTGCTGTAGGGTGGGCTATGGGGCCTGGCTGCAGCAATGTGATCAGGTGAGCAGCATGACAGGAAATGGGCACCTTCCCAATTGCCACCCCTGGCTTAGGCTGCTCTCCAAGAGGCCCCAGTCCAAGAACAAGACACCCACTCTTGCCCTGGCTTGTAGGCAGCCATCTTCTTGCTGTGCCCTCACATATCAGAGAGCCCATCTCTCTGGAGTCTCTTTCCATAATGCTTCTAATACCATCCTAAAGGCTCTACTGCATGACCTCACCCCACTATCTCACAAGGTGTTCATCCAAATTTTGGGGGACACAAGCACTCAGTCCATTAAAGGTCAAGATCCATAGGCAGGTAAAGGCAGTTAAGCTATCAGTAGGCTTGGCTGAACCAGGCAATGGGGACTCATGATAGGACCCACTGTCTGGGAGGATTCAGAAGCCCCACAGAGGAGGGGATGTGGGAGCCAGCTTTGAAAAGAGGTGCTGGAATGTGCTAGGTCAAGGAGGAAGAGAAGGGTCTTCCAGACCAAAGGATCAGGGTCCCTGAAACAACAAGGGGAGATGGGCTAAAGGCCAAATGGGGCCCATCTGCAGAGACTCAGACTTGATCTCATAGCATGAGGAACCACAGCAGGAGTTTAAGAATCCTTTCTGGCAGCACGATTTGGAAGATTATGACTATCAGACGAGACGAGGAGGCTCACAGGCAGCAATGCCAATGGTGAGGCAGCTCAAACAAACAAGACCACACAAATTCCTGGGAGACACTGCCTAGGCTGTCCATCTCATCTGGTGTCCTTGAAGTCCTTGGATGAACCCAGCTCGGCCCCCTTTTCCCCTACCCTTAGGTACAGACCTCCCTCCCCTGGAGCATCCTCTCCAGTGCCCGCCCTAACTAACTTAACACCTCTAGCCAGTCCTCTCTAGCCTCTGGCACTTCTATGCAGAACAATTCCCTAGTACAGGCATGTCCTTCTCTGCCCTCTTCTACATGGTGAGGGCTTCAGGAGGGGACTATGATGTCATTGCCTCATGTCCCTAGTCCTGGCCTTCAGTAAGTATCCCAGGACTCTCTAATGTCTGAATGCATTATGCATGAGCATCCCACCAGACCACACCCCCAAGGGTTTATTTGGACATCGGGTGGATTAATGACTGTGTGGGAAGTAGACTCTTGCAGTAGTCATTTGCTTGAGTGACATTCACCATTCTGTACCCATTATCTGGGCCCTATGCACAGCAGGGAGTCATCCACAAGGCTGCCCCCAGGGTCCAATACAACCCCACACATGGGTGGCAGGGCCCGATTGCATATGCTATTCTTGAGGCCTAGGGTCACTGAGCAAGGCATTTTCTAGTGAACTGGGTCAGGAGCACTGGGAATCCTAGTGGCCTGTCCCTTTCTTTAAGAAGCCTTCCAGAGTAGAAAACTGCAGGTTTGAGGACCAGCACCCCCCTGAACCACTATGCTCAGTTCTACTACAAGTGTGGCCTCACAGAGCTGCTACTGAAATGGGCTGGGCCAGGTCAGCACAGGGAAGTTGGGTTGCCTTTGCTCTTCCCTGGCCTGGATCTGCATAGGAGTACAGGCAGGCCAATTCCACTTTCTAGCAGCCAGTGGGAGCCAGGGAGAGGAAGGTGGCGTGGACACTGAGGGAGCCTAGCTCCATTCCTGCTGCCTAGTACATGCATTTCAGAAGAACTGAGAATGACGAGAACAGCTCAGAACACAGAGTTGTAGGCTGGAACTACAGGCCTGTGGCAGGGCAGGCTTGCTCATGGATGCAGTCAAAATGCTTTGGACAAAGAGTTCTTGACTCAGCTATCCTGATGTCCAAACCCTCTGCCCACTTCCAATCCAGCCTCTGATTGGGACACCCAGGAGCACACCGTGGTGTACACTCAACCTTGGGAATACATATTCTGCTCCAGGGAGCATCACAGCTCCAGCACGGTTAGCAGGCGCATGGAAAGTGCGCTGAATCCCTGAGTCCTGTTGCTAAGAAACAGGACAAAGTCAGGAACCCAATGTTCCTGATTTGCTGGGCAGCCTGCAGTGAATCATTTAACCTCTCTGGTGTTGCTTCCATGCTTATGCCCTGGAGAAAGAACTCTATAAAGATGAGGAGGCCACAGTGCTTTTCAACAGCACTTGACATCCCAGTCCCTACCAAGTGCTGGCACCAGGGACAGTAAAGGGCCTCTAAGCTGACAGAACTCCAAACATAACAGCCCTAGGTTGCCAGGAAGGCTGGAGCAAAGAAGGTATGTTAGAAACAGTGTGAGGTAGGGGCACCACACTGTGGGGTCAGTGAACACTGAGCTCTTTGGAGATAATGGAGCGAGTAGGGGCTCTGGCAGAGACCAGCCTGGGTCAAGGCTGAGGAAGCACCCATGGGTTTGGCTAGCTAAAGGGGCCTGGTAGAAAGTCACTGGCAACTGAAAAAAAAGGTTCCACATGTCTTTATTGTACCAGATACATACACAGAGGGGCCCCAGGGAGCTAAACACAGGTTCTGACAAATAGCAAAACACCTCCTACACCACACACCATCCACACATGCAGGCCTAAGCACACACTCTCACCCACACCAATGTGTATATTCACACTCCCTCACACACGCATCCATGCAAATGTGCACACACATACTCCCTCACAAACACACCCATGCCAATGAGCACACATGCACACAAACACATTCCGTCACAGACACACCCATGCCAATGTGCACACACAAACACACACTCCCAACTCACAGCTTCATTACCTGCCCTGCAGCTGCCTCTAAACTGTTCTCCTCCCTGTCTGTTTACAGAAAAGCTGCCAGCACCCACCCTGAGAAATTTCCCTCAGATGGAAGATGCCAGCAATGCTAGCAAGCTGAGACCAGAGAAGAAACCATGGCTGCAAGCCCAGGCAGGAATAAAGGCTGAGTCCTGGTCCCTTCTGGCCAGAATAGCAACCTTATCGCCAGATATTAGAATCCTGCTCCACGAAGTGAGGGAAGTGCTCCCTCTTGTAAGCCCACGAAGGGATGGCATCAGTACCTGGGTCACATTCTGAGCAGTCAGAACCTGGAACAGACTCTGAGCACAGTGAGAACCTGGGACACACTCTGAGCCCACTGAGAACCTGGGACACACTCTGAGCCCACTGAGAACCTGGGACACACTCTGAGCCCACTGAGAACCTGGGATACACTCTGAGCCCAGTGAGAACCTGGGACACAGTCTGAGCACAGTGAGAACCTGGGCCTCATGCTGATCACAACCAAGGAAGGGGCTGTTTTTCTTCTTTTCTGAATGAATTCCTTATGGAAGGAATTTCCAGACTGCTTGCAAGTGGACGGTTGCATGGATCTTCCATAATGACCTCCCAGGACCTGTGAGCAGTCCTTCCCAGACACAGCACTGCCTTTGTCTGGCCTTGAAAGGCCTTGGGGAGGGGATAGGGATAGGATATGACTCACTATATGGCTAATATTATCTCAGAATCACAGTCCAGCTTCTAGCCCAGCTGGGGAGAGCACTCAGCCTTGGTTTCCCTACCATACAGTAGGCCCTCAAGAATTGGATGTCTCAAAACTTCATTGACAGAGCCTGCTCTGGTTCACACAGTGGTGGGGTGCAGACCCTGATTTTACCTAAGAATTGTTTCTAGGTGCTTTACATAGAAAGGTTGTAGCCCCATCTCAGAAATCTCAACTCCTTATTCCACTGTCCCCCTGAGCTGGCAGGCTTGTACTTTTGGTCCATTCTTCCAGGTACAGCTTCACAGAGACCTCCCAGTAGCTCTTGGCATGGAGCAAGACCTGTCCCTGCTAGCCCCAGGCCAGCACAGAGGCACTCATAACTCAAGACCCATGAGCCACCTTCCATGAGCTCAGAATCTCTGATGTTTCTGATCTATCCTCTAACCGCCCTGTTCTAGGCATGCTCTGCACAAGTCTTGTCAGCCCTGGAGTAGAACACTGAGGTTACATCCCATCTATCTATGTTTGTCCAATGACCTGAAGAATGTGGTGAGATGCTGAGGAACTGCATAAGGGCCTGGTGGGTAACGCTACAGTCCAGAAACACACCACAGGCATGTCCAGGCCCAGCCCAACTGCACTTCCACACAATCATGCCACTCTCTTCCATTGCCCACCACTTGGCTCAGAAGCTAGACAGGGCCCAGGCCTCTAAACAACCTTAGGGGCCAGTTGGCAAGATAGCCCCTTTGAGCCATGTATGCCAGCCAGTAGAGCACTTCTATTGTCCTCTGTTCTGAGACACTGGGTGCAACCCCAGCTTTGCTGACACACTTGCCATCCTCACCCACCATGTGCTGTCCCTTTCAGGGAACAGAGAAAGGGAAACAGAACCCACAGGTGACTGAGCCTCATGGGGGGTCCTCTCTTGCTTCCTCCCTCCTTTGGTCCCTCCATTTTCATCTTCCTCAGTGCACCTTTCCTCCTTCCTTCATGCATTATTCCCGACATCTTCGTGGCTCTTCTAGAGGGAGCAGGGATGCACAGGGAAGGCGGCCTTCCTCTCTCACAGCCATGAGTACTGTGTGGACCCTATTTGTATTTCCAGACCTGGCCAAGCAACCCTCCTGATCAGGAATGGATTCCATCAGAAGACCATTCTGAGGGAAAACAAGCTGGAAAGGGGAGAAGAAGTCGGGCATGATGGCGCAACTCCTGTCATTCCAGCACTCACGAGGCTGAGGCAGGAGGATTGAGAGTTCCAGGCCATAAAAGGCTACATGAAAAGATTCTGTCTCTCAAAGATAGATTGATAATGGGGCATGGTGGTGCATGCCTTTAATCCCAGCACTCAGGAGGCACCGGTAGAGGGATCACTGTGAGTTCAAGGCCATCCTGAAACTACTGAGTGAATTCCAAGTCAGCCTGAGCTATAGTAAGACCCTACCTCAAAAAAAAAAAAAAAGATAGATAGACAGACACACAGACAGCAGTGGCCTGGGCCAGCCTGATTCCCGAGCTGCCAGGCAGGGTAACAGTACCTGAGATAGCTGTTCCCCTGGTGGCGGGAATTTAGCACAAAACCTCTGTTGTGTTTCCCAGCTGGGCTAGCCCAGCTACACCCACGGCAAACATTGTAACTTCAGGTTAAGAACAAGTGGGGACAAGACACAGTGAGCTATGCTGGCTTTTTGTGAGTACTGTGCTGGGGAATCTACTGCCATGTAAGTGCCAGGCAGGTGCTCTACCACTGAGTCACACCCACACCTCAGGCATCTGCTGACCTCTATAGCTAGTCCTTCACCAGCCCGTGAGCTCCTCATGGCCTCTGCCTACAGCAGGCTCCTGCCATCCTCCAGGTTCTTGCTCTTGGCTGTGCACTGCCAGCTGTTCCGGCCCTGCTCTCTCCTCCCAGCGGAAGGGCCAGCTCTTTGAGGAACAACTAGCTCAGAAGGCATCTGTGCCTATTGCACTTGTGATGTGTCATGGCCCACAGCACCTGCCCTGCCCCACAAGCTGGGAACAAGGCCTATTTTACCTCAAGACCCTCCTATGAGCATTCCTTCCATGAGCACACAGCACTCATGACTGTAAGCTGAAGGCAAGCTTTCTCTTGCATTCCCCACCCCCTCACACTCCCTGCAGACTCTAGAAGATGTTGGGAATAATGCATGAAGGAAGGAGGAAAGATGCACTGAGGAAGATGAGAAGAGAGGGATCAAAGGAAGGAGGGACATGGAAGGACTCCTTTCCACACAAATTGACTGTGACCCTGCCTATCTTTGTCACGAAACAGAGTTTGAGGCAGACAGATGCACCTCTGCCAGGTTGCTGAATATTCCTGCTGCCTCTTGGTTTTTATCTGTCTTTGCAGCTCCAGATGAGAAAACAGGGCCAACAGAGAAATCTAGAAAGTTAAATGTGCCATTTGTCCACACTGGAACTCTGCTTGTCACATAGTAGGTACTCACAAGTGGAACAAATAAATGAATGAGTGAGTGAATAAGTGAATGGACGGATGGTGGAACATCTAAGCATTCAAGTTTCCACATATGAACTGGGGTTATGAGGCTCTGTGACACACAGCTCTTGGGAGGATCCCACACATGTGTGTGTAGCCAGCATTGGGGTACCCAGCTGTGGGGGCCCTCCCCCTCCTGCCCCTGACGTCCATGTTGCAGAATATTCTCAGGATGGTCCATAGTGAGTGCTGCTGTCACCACCTGGAAGGTGAGGTCCAGCTGGCTTGACAGGTGTTTTCCATCCCTGCATTCAACAGCAGTAAGTAAGGGCTCACTATATAAGCTGCTGCTCCTGGCCATAGAAATGTAAAGCAGTTGGTGGGTACCTCACCCTCTAAATAGATCCCCTAGAACACAGCACTATAAATCCACGCTTCCCAAAGAGGCTTGTAGGGACCTGAGACCACCACCAAGGGCAGGAATTAACTCTTTCCTTTGAAAGTCACATCAATGGGAGACAGAGGTCAGAAGATGGTAAGTTCAAAGCTATTCTGGGCTTTAAAAAAAAAGCAAATGGCATTAAACGTGACAATAGCAGTGGCTCATGGAGTGCAGACAAAACAATGCTGAGAAGACATGCCGAGAGCTAACTGGGAGCACAGGGGTATGCTTAGAGTAGCACTTGTCCTCATGCGGAGAGAAGAGGGAGTGAGCAAGAGAAGCAATGAGACTGCTTTCTTTGCAGAGAACAGTGACCACAGAAAGCACGAGACCCACCACAAACCACCACTGTGGCCAACAGAAGACACCCATTAGCCACACCTTGACCTGGGGGTTTCTGACACAGTTAGGTCTCCATCTCTTACTTAGCATAGCTGGGAATGCCTAATGGAATATTGGATTTCCTTCCATAACTCCCTTTCCTCACTGTGACTGTCTGCCCCTTGACCCCAAACCAGCTTTTTAAAAACAAAAAAAGTCCTGCAAGGATACTCATTTTGAAAAACCAAATTAGCCTTGCTGTTTATTACCTTGCCTGAGCTTTGATGCTTGCACATGGAGGAAGCAGCCAGAAGGGCATGTCCTGTTAACACCCAATGTGAGTGCCTCAGCCCAGGTGTGGAGACCCTCCCCTTCCTCAAGGATGAGCACTCAAAGTGAAGGCAGCATAGGGCCCTCCTACAGTGGGGGGACACATGCTAAGATTAGTCATATATGATGAGGGAAACTTGGAAGTGCCCATGAGGTGAAAATTTTATGTCTACTGACACTATAAAATACAATGCAATACTTACTTCAGTGCATCAGAGAATACAGGAACAAGAGAGAGAAAACATTTTATTTATTGCCCTGTGTGCAGATGCTGTTCTAAAAACTGGGGATACAACCATGAACAAAATAGCAAATGTGTGCTTACAGTGCTGTACAGGAAGACGAAAATCAATAGGTAAAAGACACAGGTGGGTCCATCTATGGTAAACATCACACAGAAAAACAGAAGGAGGGGCTGGCTCAATGGGTAAAGTGATTGCTACACAGGCAAAAGGACCTGAGTTCAGCTCCCCAGTATCCACATGAATCCAGGTGTGATGGCACACACAGAGCTGAGGAGGTGGAGGCAGGAGGATCCACTGGGCTCCCTGGCTACCTAGTCTAACCAAATTAGTGAGCTCCTGATTCCCTGCAAGGCCTTGTCTCAAAAAACAAGGCAGAGGCTGGAGAGATTGCTTAGTGGTTAAGGCATTTGCCTGCAAAGCCAAAGGATCCCGGTTCAACTCTCTAGGACCCACGTAAGCCAGATGCACAAGGGGGCGCATGCATCTAAGTTCATTTGCAATGGCTGGAGGCCCTGGCATTCCCTCCCTCTCTCTCTCTCTCTCTCTCTCTCTCTCTCTCTCTCTCTTAAATAAATAAATAATATGTTTTTAAAAACTAAGGCAGAGAGGCCAGGAGATTGATTTCTCAGTGGTTAGGGGCACTTGCTTGCAAGCTGCTGGCCTGTGTCTGAATTCCCCAGGCCTCATGTAAAGTCATGCACATATCTGGAATCCGAACGTTCCTGCAGCACACACTGTGGCAACCAGGGCTCTTGTGTTGGGATGAGAAGACCGCTAGGGTGAGCACATTTTTTAGTCCCAAGGCCCTGGGCAATTTTTCTGCACACACCTTTAAGAAGCCCTACCCAAAGCAAGTCCTAGCATCAAGTTACTCTGCTTCTAGACTGGCAGGGTGGGGGCTATGCAATCCATATCAAAGGAACTCAGCATCATTATGGGGGCAACACTGGAGACCAGCATTTCATGGAGGAAGGGATCCAGCCCTGAGCCACTACTGTGACCACAGCATGCTCCCTCACAAGGACCCAGCCTGCAACCATTGAGACCTACTCCATAGCACACCACCAAGAACAACCAGTTCGGCTACAAAGCCTGTGCTCAGCTCACTGTTTCACTAATTCCTCCTGCTACCCCTCTGCTCCCCTCCCACTCTGTCCTATACCACTCTCAGCTTCTGTGCCCACCTGGAGGACAGGGAATGGTAGCAAGCCAGGGCAGTCTTTGTGAGGCTTCCTGCTCACGCACACAGGCTACACAACTCTACAACATGTATCCCACAGGAGAAAGGACACAGGTTTTATAGAGGTGGTTATGGAAGGCACATCTGTAGCCTGATTCTCAAACTACCTACAGCAGGCATGGGATGGGATTCCAGGCCAAAAAATGTGCAACACCCTACTACAGGCCTGAGCAGGACAAGTGCCCAGGGTCGCAAGCTCACAAATGTTTGCTTCTGGCTTGTCTTGGCCCTGAGCTAATGAAAACCTGAGCCTAGTCCAGAAAAGAATAGCAGAGGACACAGATGTGAACCCAGGCAGCTACAACAATCTGATTTTTGACCAAAAATTAAAAAAAAGAAGCCAAAAATAATGAAGAAATGGCAGTCTCTTTAACAAATAGTATTGGGCGAACTGGTTATGTATATGAAAACAGATGAAAATAGATCCTTATCTTTCCAGAACTCTGAAACTGTTAGGGGAAAAAGTAGGGGAAACACTTCATCATACAGTCATGGGCAAGGACTTTCTGAATAGAAGCCCAACCATTCAGGAAATAAAGCCACTAATTAACCATTAGGACTTCATGAAATTAAAAAGCTTTTGTACAGCAAAGGATACTATGAACAGAACAAAGAGGCAACATACAGAATGATAGAAAATCTTTGTCAGCTATACATCTGATAAATATCTAGGATCTACAAAGAACTCAAAAAACTAAATAATAAGAAATCAAACAATTCAATAAAAAAAAGGGCTATAGCACTGAATAGAGAATTCTCAAAAGAAGTGATGCAAATGGCCAATAAGCACCTAACAACATATTCTACATCCTTAGCTATCAGGCTATCAGGAAAATGCAAATTTAAACTACTTTGAGATTCCATCTCACTCTGTCAGAATGGCTATTGTCACAAAAATCACATGACCATAAATGCTGGAGAGGGTGTGGGGAAAGAAGAAGCCTTCTCCACAGCTGGTGGGAGTGTAAACTGGTCCAGCCAACTGTGGAAGTCTGTATGGAGGGAACGGAGACAGCTGAAACAGACTGACCATACGACCCAGCCATTCCACTCCTTGGCACACACCCTAAGAACTCCACTCATTACTATAGAGGTACATGCTCATCCATGCTTACTGTTGTACTCTTCACAATAGCTAGGAAATGGGACCAGCCTAGATGTCTGACAACCGATAAATGGATAATAAAGATGTAGTATATTTACACAATGGAATTTTATTCAATTATAAGGAAAACTGAAAGAACTGAATTTGAAGAAAAGTGGATGGATCTGGAAAAGGTTATACTTAAGCAAGGTAACCCCAGGGTCAGAAAGTCAAATGACACATGCTCTGTCTCATATGTGGACAGTGAGCCAAGTTCTATCACTTAGTAGGTTCATGGCCTCCTCTTTCCACATGACTCTCAGCTGACAGGTCTGAGGCTAAAATCAGAGCAGCCAGTGCTCTCCCTTCTGTGTAGGAGGGAGACATTCATCCTTTGTGCCTGTCCATAGCATCCAGCTCCAAACCCACCAGTGTGTCCTGGCCTGCAGTTCTGACAGGAATCTGGCTGGAAAAGCTTCTGGCATCCTCCACAAAAGTCTGTGTCCTGGTCTCTGAAATCATCCCAGATTCCAAAGTAAGAGCCCTCCGAAAGATGAGGCCTCCAACACCCCAACATCCCACTCCCTTTCTGTGGTCCAAGCCTTCTTCACTCATCCCTGCTGGATGAGACACAAGAGGAAGATTCCAGCTCCCCTTCCTTCAGTGCCTCGGACCCACCCTCCATCCCAGGGACATCATAGGCCTGCATGTAGATGCCAGCCTGCACAGCCAAGCTCTGTCCTTCTGGCCTATCCCTCTCAAACTGTCTTAGGCAGCCCTAAGTCCCCAAGTTTTCACACTGGCCACACTGCCCGTTGAAGGACAGCCTGGAGGACACAAGTCTCTGGTTCTACAAGCCAGCTCAGTCCACAGAATGCAGAATTCCAGGATCCGGGTATTTGAAGGGGAGATGTCAGCTCTAGATGGTTCAGATGCTTGGCCCCACAGACTTTCTGACCCTCAGCAAGGGCCATGGCCAGAGGAAGGATGGAGCTGGGCCTCTGACATGGAGGAGGGGCAGGATCTGGCAGAATGAACACAAAAGTGGTATTCATTCTGATGACAGGGCCACACCCTAATGAATGGCTCCTCCCACCAGCTGGCGGGGATTGGGGGGAGGAAGCATTCGTGGATTCCTCCTCTGGCCACTGTGTCCTTTGGAGAATGAGGGTGACTGTGTCTTCCAAAAAGGGAAGAAGGCATACTGTAAAATCTTGCCCTTGCCACATAATGCAGAGCCCACAAAGATCCATGGGCATCCAAGGGAAGTAGACATGGCCCCTCACGCACCTATGGATACACAAGGCCAGCTGAATCCTATAAACAGGACAATGGGCATGGACACCTTAGGGACAGACCCAAGTATATGAACAGATCCCCAGAGGCTGGAAGGTGGCATTTGGGGAGAGATAGCCACAAGGCAAAGACATTAAAGGCCAGGCAGGTAAATTTTACCTAAGGGGACACTGGATAGTGGAGTTACCCATGCCCCTCAGGCCCCAATAGCAGGCAGTGCAGAAGGATTAATGGTAAAGAAGAAGGCTTCTCCACAACACAGAGCGCCTACAGCCTCTCCCAAAGAGTGTTCTGTGCATAAATGGGGAGAGGTCTGTTTAGTATCTGTAATCCTCCCTCACAGTTCTGAGAAGCTGAGGTTTCTGTGACTCTAATTTGATAGATGGAGACACTGAGGCACTGAAAAATTCGGTAGCTCCCCAGTCTACCCTTGTAATGGCCTTCCACTGACCTTAGCCACACTGAGCCCTGTGTCTTTGCTGGATAAAGCAGGACAAAGAGAGACAGAGGTCTCCCAGGGTCCAGGGCTGTTGCCCCAGGCCCACCCCATAGCATTTGTAGAGGACACAGAGCTGTGCCCAGCAGCCTAGTCATGGCTCCTAAGCTAAGGATAAGAGTATGCCTATCAGGGCTGGAGAGATAGCTTAGCACTTAAGGTGCTTGCCTGCAAAACCAAAGGACCCAGGTTCAATTCCCCAGTACCCACATCAAGCCAGATACACAAGGTGGCACATGTGTCTGGAGTTCATGGGCACACCGGGGCCTCGAGCCACTGCAAATCTCTCTGTCTTTATTTCTTCTTTCTCTCTCCCTCTCAAATAAACAAATAAAATCTTAATTAAAAAAGAGTATGTCCATCAAATACAAGGCTCATGATGACACACCATCAGAAAGAAAAACTAGTGTCTACCCAAGAGGCAGAGACTCTAACCCCACCTCCACAGCACAGCTGGCCCAGCCTGTCCTCCACACCCCACGGCCATCACTGCCTTTCCTCCCCACTGCCAAGGCAACGTGGCGCCCTGCCAGGAACTCTTCACTCTCGGACAAAGGCTTGAGGCAAACCACCCAGCCGGCTGCCTGAGCTCAGGTTGCTGCCTGCAGGGTCCTGGCCGGGAGTCTAATCATTCATGAAAACCAGGCTCCCACCATGTTCCTGGCCTTCCATGGGCTCATGTTCACAATTCCCTCATTGTATAGGGGGCCATGATGGCTCTGTGGAGGGGAGGAGGGAGAAGAAGGGCTGGGGTTTGAGGGAAAGAGAAGAAAATGAGTAGGAGCAGGAGGAAAGGATAGGGATAGGAAGAAAAGAGCATGTGAGGATGAAGGAGGGGAAGGGACACGGAGGGGAGGACAAGGGAGAAGGCAGGAGGATAAGGAAGGAGGGTGCAGGAAGGAGGCACAGAGCAGCTACCACTGGCCCCAGGGACAGGAGTCCCTTCCTTCAAAAGCCAAGTTCCCATGAATAGGAAGAGTGGTCCCTGATGGCTATGCTCCCTGCTCACTGCCACAGGGCACTGTGATGACATGCAAATCTCTTTGATCACCTCTTGGAAGGATGGCCATAGGGAGGGATCTCCCAGACCACAACCAGCAGGCACAATACGAGTAGTCCAAAATCTCCCCAACTGCACAATGGGCAGCATCTGTCCTCCCCAGACCGTTCAGCTAGGCAGCAGCTCCCAGGGGCCACAGACTCAAGATGACCAGCTTCAGATCTTAGGCACATGTTTTTAAGTTAACTTTTTAAAAAAATTATTTCTTTATTTATTTATTTGAGAAAGTCAAGAGAGAAAGAGGCAGAGAGAGAGAGCGAGTGAGTGCATGGGCACACCAGGGCCTCTAGCCACTGCAAAACGAACTCCAGACACATCTAGCTTATGTGGGTCCTGAGGAATCGAACCGAGGTCCTTTGGCTTTGCAGGCAAACCCCTTTACCACTACTAAGCCATCTCTCCAGCCTTAGGCACATTCTTTAACCTACCAAGGCCTCAGTTTCTCTATCTCCAACTCAGAGATGTCAACTGTTTCCTCCCTCAGCATATGACCTGGAAGGTGAGAAGTAGCTGGCATGCATCAGGTGCTCAAACCATCTCCCAAAGCCTCTCCCTCTCTTCTGACTCACCAGCCCTCACCCACTCAAAAGGCTGGCACAAGCAGAGGGGCCACCCTAGGATGGCCCCATTGGGGTCCAGGCAGAAGCTGACATGCTCTTCTAAGCAGTGGGCAGTGCACACAGCTCTCCTAAGGCAACTGCAAAAGAAGGAATGTGTGATAGAGATGACATCAAAATAAAAGACACTGATTGAGAGAGGGAGGAGATATGATGGAGAGTGGAGTTTCAAAGGGAAAGTGGAGGAAGGAATCACCATGGTTTATTGTCTATAATTATGAAAGCTGTCAATAAAAAAATGTGTGTGTGTGTGTGTGTGTGCATGTGTGTGTGTGTGTGTGTGTGAAGGAATGGATAGATGGACCATGGACAAAGGAAGGAACAAACATGGGTAAAAGAAAGACTTCCCAGGAGCCAAAACAGAAAGGGGGCATTATGGGGATTCCTGGCAGGGAGTGGCAGGGAGGGAAAGGCACTAGCCTCTGTGATGCCCAGGCCCCGCAACATCCTGGTGCAGGATGGAACACTGGTGGGTGGAGCCTGGCACACAGGAGGATTCAGGCAGCAGAAGACAAGTCCTATGGTCTCAAAGCATGTGGCACACAGGACTGAGGCCCACTTCCTGAGAAACACCTGTCCCAGCACACAGAGTAAGCTAAATCACAGGGCTTAACTCTATGGGGAACTTCAGATGGTGGGAGACAAGAGAGTACAGGACTACAGGTGGCACAGTCCAGGATGGCTGGATTGTCACATACCAACACCACTTCCCCCTCCAGCCAAACTCCTCACAGCCAGGTGGCATGACACAGGGTGGTGGCAGAAAATAATATGGAAATAAGCATGTGTTACTACTGTCTTTGCCAACTTGTGAGGAATGAAATCAAATCAGGCCAGATTCCATTCAATGACAGCTTCTTAAACATCATTCCAGCCCCTCCCACTGGTCACTGAGTCTGATCCCAGCCACCCTCCCTACTTCCCTTCAGCTCCCAGCCACTGTCCTATAGCCCAAGACTTTCGGTTCCCTCATCTGTACCTCTGCGCCTTTGTTCCAGTCTTCCCTGTTTAAGAAATCCCCCATACTTGCCTACAAAAACCCTATCTGCCCAGGCACCCCACCTCCAGCAAGATGTCACCCTTCTTCAGCCTTCAGCGTGGTCCTGTGCTGCGGCAGAAGGGGCTCTAGACAGCATGAGCAGAAGGGAAAAATGAGCCACAGTTAACTCAGATATGCTGATGCGCCTTTGGAAGACAGGAAAACACCCAGTGGACCAAGTTCTAAATGTGACCCCCTCCCTGCATAGGGACTCACACTGCTCCAAGAAGTTACTGCCATAAGCTATGGAAATAAGCCCAAACAGGTGTGCCCTGGTGCATGCAAAGGAACATCTTAGCTCAGCGAGCCATCCATCCGTCCATCACTGTGCACTATTCATAGGATGCTTCTGCCTGACGGAGGTTGCCTGTCCCAGAATTCCAAATGCTGGCTTGTATCCAGCAGCTTGGGGTAGTCGTCTGCTGCCCCAGCTGAGCCAGCTGTCCTTGCCTGACAGCTCTGTGGAAGGCAAGAAGCTGGCCTCACCCTGATCCCCCAAATTCCCATCCCCTCTGACTGGGGCTCAGCTTCTGGAAGTAGGCTAAGGAAATACCTCAATCAGAAGCCAAATGTTCCCACACATGGGAAGCCAAAATAACCCAGAGCAAAGGAGGACTCCAGTGCTTTCCAGAACAGCCACTCAATGAAAATTTAGGCCACACTCAAAAGCCACATCTCCAGGGACCATGAGAGGACAAAGAAAAGGTGTGCGACATTATGTCAAGAGAGAAATAGATCAAGAAACAAAGGTATGTGGTCTGGAAAACCTCAGTTCAAGTTACCAACTTCTGTTCTGAAAAAGCCAGAGGGGAAATTGAGCAGAGAAAGCAGCTGTGGCTATCTTCCTGGACCAGCTTTCTTCTTCCTGCCTCTCTGAGTTTCCTAATGAGCATGCACTATTTTCATTTTTAATTAATAATGCCTCCTGGAAAAAAATTCAGCAGAGTGCCAAACTCCACGGCAGGGTGTGGGCTCTGCGCCAATGTCATCTTCATCAGCACACAGAGGCACCTTGGACAAAAAGTCAAAGATCCTAGCTGCCACAGACGCTGGACCTGACTCGCTGGATGCAAACAGGCAGTAGACAGATGTCATCAAAAACCCCAGAGCTCGTTTTTGTTAGCTCTTGACAGCGGCCCAGGCCTCCTCTCAGTATCACATGTCAGCAGAGCAGACTAAGGAAAGCCATACACCAGCGCAGCCATGCCCTGTGATCCCTGCCAGCGGGTGAGTCCCCCTTCCAGGCCCCTGAGAGCACACAAACCAGAAACAAGGCCACTATCCCGTCTTCCTAGTGAGTGTGTGTGACACCACTGTCTTAGGTTTCCTTTGTGGGGGGGGGGGAGGGGTATTTGTTTGGTTCACTCTCTAGTCGAGGCTGTGTCTTGGGTTTTCTGGTCAATGCAGCCTGGGTACTGCACTGATAGGAGCCATGGAAGGGCAGGTAGATTTGCTGCAAGGAGCAGACTCCCCTAAAGATTGCTGTGATCTGGCCTGGTGTTGGTGGCACATGCCTTTAATCCCAGCATTTAGGAGGCAGAGGTAGGAGGATTGCTGTGAGGTTGAGGCCAGCCTGGGACTACAGAGTAAGTTCTAGGTCAGTCTGGGCCAGAGTGAGACTCTCCCTCAAAGTGAAAACCAAGATAGCTGTGACCCTAGGGCACACTGGGGCACCAACAGTCAAGATCCAAGCCTCCTCCACACAGCAGGGCAGGTCCCCTGATAAGTTACAAATTCTGTCTCCCACGACCAGCTTCTGCTTGCTTCATCTCAGCCTGTAGACCCGGGCAGCCACTTCCTCCACCCTTCTGTGGACGTTGGGGAGTGATGGTGACTGGCTTGTCCCACTCAAGTGGGAACAAGCTGTGCTGTTTATACATTGTGACCTTCAGCAACCCATGTGACCTTCCTTCCCACACATCAGCTACCTCCAATGCAAAGACAAAATTCCTCGTTGCTCTCTGGGATCTGGTGAGAATGATACACAAGAGTGGCCGGCCACACATGGTACTTGCTGGCAACTTCCTCAGCTCCTTCCCATTAGAGATTCTTCCATACACTGGGTTCTGGATGAGTAGGCCTTATTCAGCTCTCATGCCCACTCTGACTCAGTTTATCGACTGTGTTCACACTGAGACACTGCAGGACATGTGTAAGCCTAGATCTGCACATGGTAGCCAGGTTCTGAAACCCGCAGCAGCAGGATGGACCATCAGCACAGCTATCTGGCAAGAGACTTGGAAGTCCTCCAGGGACGCCTGCCCTCACCTTGAGCCACAAGCAGTCCTGGCATTTTTCTGTCTTCTGCTCCCTCGTCCTGGCCCCGGGCCTCATGTCGACCCGAGCTTTGGCAGCAGCTCACTGCTCAGCTGCGTCAGGCCCGGGCTCCGCAGCACAGGACTCCTGCAAAGTGCAAGATTCTCTCCTTTCTCTCCTCCCATTGCTCAGCAGTGACGTCGTCCTTGCAGCCCTCCTGCACATCATGTGCACCCAGCCTCACCTCTCCCTGTGTCCCAGCCACCTCTGCGTTGACCTCTCTCCACTTCAGAGTCTTTGCACATGCTGCACCTCTGGGGAATTCCTCTAAGTGCCTCACTTCACTCAGCCATCTCCTATTGGTCCCATCCTCCCCAGAACCTGCTAAGTCTGTTGAGACAACTAATGCCACCCGGGGCATCTTTGTTTTCCTGGTCCCTTGTGATGCCCCCAGGTCATGAGCACAGTTAGATCCTGTGGCTCACCATGGAATGGTTGAGTGAACACAGCACATACAGTCAACACGTCAACTCAGAGGGTAGCCTCAGTCCCAATACGTACACATGCAAGCACATACAGAACTGCACACATGTGCATGCGCACATAAATACACCTGCACCCCCACAAGCATGTACACACACATGTTCATCCATGCACAGCAACAGGTGAGAAGCATCAGCTTGAGATCTGAAGCCTGGTCTCCTCAGGGATCACATTTGCTGAATGGCCTTTTGATTGTCCCATCTGGTCAATGGAAATATGTGGTAGGAAACCTAAGGACATGGTGCCACAGCAGCAGAGGTGCCAGGAAAAGGCTGCCCTGCAGGAGCTGGAGCCAAGTAAGTACAGAAGGAGTGGGTAAATGGGGTGACCCAGGGTCTAGGGAGGCATTGGAGGCAGCATAGATGAGACTTACCCACAGATAAAACCACATGTGATGCCCCAGAATCTCCTTACCAGTCATTGCCACCCCATTTCCACCCTGCTCCATGTTTTACTTCACAGGAAGAGAAGCTCAGGTCTAAGAACTCCCAAGGCCCCTGCCCCTGTGATGCTCTGTGAGCATTCCCCTCTAGTCCAGTCCATCTTAATGATAAGGCTGAGGTTGCAAGAAATAGGAGGGACCATCCAACATAAGGGGAGATATTTGACAGATTGTGGGCTACTGCTCAGGACAGCCTGGCCTCATGACAGCAAAGGAAATTATCACTGTGTTAGACACTGAGGTGTGTTTGTTTCAGCAGTGGAAACTGCTTTGCTAACACACAATAGAACGATAGTGACCCTAAAGGCTAGGGATGGTGCCCTCCCGGTGGGCTTGCCATACTACAGCCATTGCTGGCCTTAACCCTCACAGCAGTGTCACAGAGTACACACAAATAGGGAAATTGAGGCTCCAAATGGGAGAATATCTCCTCAAGGCCACACAGCAAGCACGGATAGATAGTTTGTCTGATTCCATTTCCCTTCACAGCATGGGCAAGCTGTAAGGTGATGCTCAGAATGTCAAAACAATGCAGATAATTCCGAGTGGGGATCCGGGCTCATTACTGTTCAAAGAAACTTGCAAACAAATAGCCATGGCTTGCATACGGTCCCCCAGGCTGACGCCAGTGATCTGGGTCCTGCAGGGCAGCCCGTGATCATTGGAAGCAGCCAATACCTCCCTGTTAGCATCAGGTCTGGTTGCTGAGCCCTCCCCCCTCCCCCTCTCCCCACCCCACATCACACACACATGAAAAAGGTCTGTGAGAAAGGCGTGGTCACAGCCCTGGCCAGAGCCCAGCAATAAGACACCTTCAATATCTTGAAAGTCCAGCCCCAGGGAGGGGCTAAAGTTCATTTGGTACCAAAATGTGGTTCTCTCCCAGCCCCTAAACAGGAAGCAAGTAGAAGGGTGAGATCAGCACACAGGACCCACTAGGCATCAGAACAAGAAGATCCAGGTGTTGTCTTCTGAGCATCCCCCTTCTGGACGTCTACAGGGAACTAGAATTGTTCCAGTGAAAGGACATTAAAGAAGAAGGTCAAGAGTTAAGGCTATGGTTCAGTGGATAAAAGGGCTTGCTGCTCAAGCACGAGGACCTAAGTTCAGATCCCTAGAACTAATGTAAATGCCAAGTGTGGTGGCATAAGCCTGTAACCCCGGTACTGGGGAGGCAGAGACAGGGAATCCCTGGGCTCACTAGCTAGCTACTCTAGCTGAATCAGTGAGCTCCAGGTTCAGTGAAAGACCCCCCATCTCAAGAATAAGGTGGAGACCACTGGAGTAAAATACCCAATGCTGGCCTACCCTTCCCCCACACACGGGGCAGGGGGGCGCTCAAAGAGAAAAATGTCATTGTGGGGACCTAGGGTTGTCATTGTGCTGGATCCCTAAGCTAAGGGCCTGCGTGTCCTGCCAGTCTCCTAGCTGCTGTGCACAATAGCTCCACACTGCCCGCCAAATCGTCCACATCTCACTGGGATGCATGCTGAGCCACATGGAAGGACTATGCCTCCCTGAGGTACCCATCACTTCCTGCCACCCAGGGCCACACAGCTGTCTGGGGTCCATGTCTCAGTCCCAAAGTAGTCACTGAAGGAGACAAAGGCTGCTGTCCCCTTCTGGAAACCCTCCCCCACCCCAGGGTCTTAGCCCTGGAAAGGACCCCTGCCTTAGACCCCCAGATGGCAATGATGATGAGGTGACCTCAGGGCGAGGCCCCACTACATCTCTGGGGGCAGCTTGGCACCATGTCCCCTCTATTAGGGATGTGCAAATAGCCTGTGTTTGTTCTCCTGTGCCATTGTCACTTTCTGCCGCTCCGGCTTTTGAAGCGCTGCTGATATGGATCTGGAAAATGCAAATGCAGGAGGAAAGTCCCCCCAGAGTTATGATGAGAAGCTTTACATACATTGCGATATTTCACTCAGGTCCCCCTGGTCTGTGAGGGCTTCATTAACTGTGGCTTGCTCTCTTTGGCCGTTGCTGTTGATACACGTTGCTGACTTCAATGACGCTAACTCATCAAACATTTATCACATGCAGGCTAGGTGTCTAGCGCTGCCACCAACACCAGCACCACTCCAGACACCAGGAGGCCTCATTCCATAAACAAATACTTGTTGAGCTCCCACTCAGTGAGGTGGCAGGTACATGGAGCAGCGGGGTGTGCGTCTAGCCTGGTTTGTGAGAGACTCAGATATGGTGAGGTGGGCTCCGAGCCATGTGCTCCAGGAAGGCTTCCCGCAGGAGGAAGTCCCAGGACACATCCAGAGAAGTAGACCAGACAAAGAAAGGAGGAGCAGGACATCCAGGTGAGAGACCTACAGCTCCACCTGAGAACCCAAGGGGAGGGAACCTCACAGTGTCCAGAGAGCCACTGATTGTTCACATGGCTCAATTACAGCCCTGGTAACTACCCAGGTCCTCAGAAGTGCTTGTCCAATTATACCTAGTTCTACCTAGTTCCTTAGGTGAGTGACTTCACTGTGTCACCTCTACAGGGACAGACTAGACAGATATCTTCTACTGTCCCTCAGTCTAATCTCAGTACCATCCCCAAAGGGGAAGGGCTAATGGCCAGCAGATCCATGCAGACATTACAACAGTATGGAAGCCCAGGGAGGGGAGAGAAGACATCCTAAAGGAGGTGGCACCTGGCTGACAATAGATACCCCAAGTAAGGAGGGCTCATGTAGTGTAGAGTTGTAACCCCTTCACTCCCAATCCACATATGACCATCAAGAGACAGGAACTAGGGCTAGGGAGATGGCTCAGTGGATAAAGGTACTTGCTTGCAAAGCCTGTTGGCCTAAGTTCATTTTCCCAGTACCCACATAAAGCCATACATACAAAGTGGTGCATGAGTCTAGAGTTTGTCTGCAACGGCAAACTATGAAGAGGTCCTGAAGGTCCCATGAGCTTATGACAGTAGAGCCCAGTCTAATAAGACTAAAAGCAGGGGGCTGGAGAGATAGCTCAGTTGGTAACATGCTTGTCTTGCAAGCATGAGGACCTGAGTGCAATTCCCAGAACCCACATAAAATGTTGGGTGTGGGGCTGAAGAGACTGCTCAGTGGTTAAGGCTGCAAAGCCTAACCCACGTAAAGCCAGAAGCACAAAGTGGTACATGCATCTAGAATTTGACTGTAGCGGCTGGAGGCCCTGATATGCCTATTCTCTCTCTCTCTCTCTCTCTCTCTCTCTCTCTCTCTCTCTCTGTCTCTGTCTCTGTCTCTTCTTTACAAATAAAAAATAATAAATAAAATTAATAATTTAAATAAACAATAATAAATTAATTAAATTATTTAAGTGTCGGGCATGGTGATGCATACCTGTAATCCCAATGCTGGGGCAGTGAAGACAGGAAAATCCCTGGGGTTCACTGGCCATCTACTCCAGCCTAGCTTAATTGGTGTGCTCCAGTGATAGGTACTTTCTCAGTATAGCACCCAAAGTTGTTGTTCTCTGACCTCTACATGCACGGGCACACACATGCACATGCACCTGCATGAACACACACACACACAGAGAGAGAGAGAGAGAGAGAGAGAAAGATAGTTCTCTCTTCTCCCATGTGAACACACAGGCAGAAGGCAGCTATCTCCAGCCAGAGGAGGGTCACCTAGACTCTCACTCTTCTAACCTTCATTCTTGGCCTCGGATCTCCAGCCTCTCACTCTCCAGGTGAGAACCAGATTCCCACTG
The DNA here is from genome assembly GCA_036346955.1 of Dipus sagitta. Classification (NCBI taxonomy): domain Eukaryota; kingdom Metazoa; phylum Chordata; class Mammalia; order Rodentia; family Dipodidae; genus Dipus; species Dipus sagitta. The sequence continues at coordinate 981,283 of CM070781.1, read as the reverse complement.
TGTAACCCCTCTTTGGGCAGCTACCACAGCCCTCTGTTCCCTTCTATACTCCCAATGGCCTCCAAAATGGGAAGGTAAGACCTTGTCACCGCAAGGTGACCCACTCTGAGGCCCCTGCATGCAGGGAGGAGGCTCTGCTCTGAGTCCATGGAAGGTCCAGACTCTCATGGTCTCTTCCTTTGGGGGCTCACCTTGAGGACAATGGCTGAAGACTATGGCCAATTCATGGGGATTTCCTCAGATTAAAAACTCATTAGCACCCATGCTTTAGAGGTCTTCAAGTCTGCATTAGAACCCCAGGGATGCTGTCTGAAATCAGCAGCTGAGCCAATGGCATGGACTGGTTTTCATAAAAGTCCCCTACTGTCATGGGACATATTAGTGCCCCAATACCCCACCTCATTTCCTCACTGGTCCAGAGTGCTGAACAAAACAGTGGGAAGAGCCTGGAGATGGGAAGCCCTTGGCTTTGATGCACAGTTTTAAAACTATTCCTCCAAACAGGAAAATTTTTTTTTCTTGTTTTTTTTTTTTTTTTTTTCTTGGTTTTTCGAGGTAGGGTCTCACTCTAGCCCAGGCTGACCTGGAATTCACTATGGAGTCTCAGGGTGGCCTCGAACTCACGGCAATCCTCCTACCTCTGCCTCCCAAGTGCTGGGATTAAAGGCGTGCGCCACCACACCCGGCTTAGGAAAATATTTTTAAAGTAACAGAAGCAAGCAGCCATCATATCAAGAGCAAATCCCTTCGTCCTGTGCTCTTTGATTCCCTCAAACAGGGAAGCCATAAGCCCAGGCCACCTGCAATGCTAAATCAATATACCCAACATCACCAAGAAGCTATGCTCTTTCTTCTCATTCAAGTGTGAAATCACAGAATGTCAATACCAGTATTGTATCTTTCTTTTAAAAAGACACATAAATCAGATGTTGCGGTGGTTTGATTCAGGTGACCCCCATAAATTTAGGTGTTCTGAATGCTAGGTTACCAGTTGATGGAGATTTGGGAATTAAGTGGGCTTATGGGTGTTATAGCCAGTTTCCCCATGCCAGTGCTTGGCACACTCTCCTGTTGCTAAGGTCCTCCTGACGTTGGCCAGGGGGTGATGTCCAACCTCTGCTCATGCCATTGTTTTCCCTGCCATCATGGAGCTTCCCCCTCAAGCCTGTAAGCCAAAATAAACCTCTTTTTTCCCACAAGCTGCTCTTGGTTGGGTGATTTCTACCAGCAATGCAAACCTTACTGCAGCAGATGCACTGTAAACTTATAAAACTGGACTTTCTCTCCAGAGAATGGTGGAACATGTCAACTAACTTCCTGCTGCATGATTGTGGCTGTGAACTCACAGGGCTCTCTGTGCCTCCCACTTTCCCAGCTGGGTGTACAATGTGTGGCCCCATAGACTCAGGCTTGAATCTCAAGTTTCCAGTGGGTGGAGACCTACTTGGGAAGAGGCATGTCTCTGGAGGTATGACACTTGGAGTCCATCTCCAAGGTGTGTTTGGGGGTGGATCTTAAGTCCAACCCTAAGGTGTGTAGACAGCAGTTGGAGCTCTAGTGGTTTTGTAGTGTTGGCTGCTGGTGGTGTCTCTCTGCTTGGATCTTATGAAAGGGACCCAGCTTCTTCTGCCATTCATGGTGTTTCTCTGGATTTGTAAGCCTGAAATAAACTCTTCCCTCCCATAAGTTGCTTCTGGTTGGATGTTTGTCTCAGCAATAAGGAAATGACTACAACACCAAGTTCCTGGACCTACCCAGTACAAGCTCCTTAATAGCCCCAGCTGCCCTGGCCCACCACTTGTGGGCTGTGTGAAGCTAGACAGTTGGCTGTGTATCACAGCAGAAAGCTCTGGAGTAGAGAGCTCTGCTGCCCTGCCCTACCAGTCCCACCTAGGCCCCTTGCACTTACTGGGGAGCTGAGACAGATGCTCAGATCAGACTGCTCACATGGTCCTGGCAACACACAGTCACGTCCTCATTCAGTCAACATGGAGCATGGTGCAGAGTAGTCACATGACACAACCCTAGTGTGCTTATACAGTCACCCTGAGCTCCTCACCCAACCCCACTTGGGGTTCCCAAGCAAATGGGCCCTAACATTTCTGCATGGCAAGTGTTCAGGATGCAGCCTCTCCCAGAAAGGTGGCACGAGTGGGCTAGAATCCACCAGATATATTAGGAGTCCATACACTCAAATCATGGCATTTTCCCTAATAGCATATTGTGAGCCAGCTAGACTGGTGTTCATCTTCAGTGCCAAGAGATCTTGTTTCAAAAGAGACTGAAGAACAAGGCACTTCAAGGTTGTCCCTGCAGGGAGACACAGCTGCAGCAGTTCCAGTGATGGTCCTTCCTTCTCCCTAAGGCTCTTTTCACCTGAGCTTAGGTCACTCTGCAATTCCACCTCGTCCCTTCCAGCCAAAGGCCACATGTTTTAGAGCTCTAGGAGACCAAAGACCACTACCTCCCCTTCTGGCTGCTGTAGATCACCACTCCTCCCTTCTTCCCAACCCTCAGGAGCACACCTCCCTGCCTTGTATTGGGCAACACCTTGGGTTTCCTCTTCCTCCTCCTCCTCTCCCTCCTTTTCCTTCAGTGAAGCAAGATCTAAATGCTCTCAGGTGTATGAGATATGTGTGTGGAACACACAGGAAGTGTCTAGTTCTCAGCTCCAGCTACTTCCTGAAGCCCAGCATGTGGCCATGCATCTGGGGCACTTCTTCCCTCAGGACAGAGCCTTACCCACTCCCACACCTGCCTCTGATCCTGGACTCAAGGAACCTATTAAAGCCACAGTTGGGTCTCTATCCACCAAAGGTACTTTTCTAACAGGCAGCACACTTCCCTGGTACCCTAATCCTGCCCTGTTCTTTATTGGAAGTCTCTGGCTCTCATTGAGACTCACTCCTCATGAGGAGAGCTGTTTCCTACCCAAAGGTGTGTCCCCCACACCCACCCTCAGCTCTCCTGGGCAGAATCCACATGCCAGAGAGACTGTGTTCCTGGGCACACCACTCTGCCAGTAATACTGAGAGGGCAGATGAAGCACTTCAGCTTCCTCATTACCAAGGTGAGACAACAGCCATGACTGTCCCACTGTCTCCCAGAGTCCCCCAAAAAACCTAAGCTCCAACTGCCCACAGTGAAAACTGACCAAACACTGCATGCTGGGCAGACTGACCCTCCCACCTCACCCCTGCCTCATCACAGGATCTGCTTCTAGAGACCCAGACCTAAACGGTGTGGAAGACAGGACTGCAGACATAGTTTCTAAGAGGGCTCCCGAGGCAGGAGGGGAAAAGAGACTTCCTGCATGGTACCTGAAGCAACGACTCGCATTTCTGCTCTCCATCCCTTTCATGGCAGTCCTCCCTGACTCAGGTAATACTGCCAGCTAGCGCGTGGGTTTACTATTGTATATTTGCATCTGTTTTATATCTTCCTAAATATTTATAGGAGGTGCTGGTAATCTCATCAGAAGCTACCAAGAAGATTAAATTTCAAACCCAGAGCCCCAAAACTCACCCCAAAAGCATGTGTCCTAACAGGTAGTTAAGGCTGCTGACAGGAGTGACTTGGCCCTGAGAAGGAAGCTCTGTACCCTTCCACTCCACCTGTAGCTCTGCCACATGGCAGGTCCCTGAATTCTGCCATGATGATCAGAGGCTCACTGGGTGGGCAAAACCAGCCCTCAGGGGTGAGTAAAAATGATTACAGAGCATAGGGTTCTTGGAGAGCCTTGCAGATGAGGGATGTCAGTGAGGAAACACTTTGGAAACTTTTGCAGGCTTCTATTTGAAGGCACATTCCTTCCCAACTCAGAGTTCAGCCTATACCCCCAAGCACAGGATCTGATTGTAATGATCTCAGGCTGGGGCCTCCAGAATGCGGGGCTGCTCCTCCATACTTCCTCTGCTAGAAGAGCCAAGTCTTAGCTCACATGGGTGGGGCATCCCTGCAAGGCTAGCTCTCCGGAACACACACAGAGATTTCACCTCCACAAGCCTAGGGACATGAACCCGACTGCACGCATTTAATGGCAGAAGCTAGTGTGCCAGAAGGTGTGTCTGTGTGCTCCAGTGGTCCCTATTTCAGTGATTCTTGGACCCACATTGTTTGGTATTTTAACATCTCTAAAGTCAGACTGTGGCTAGTGATCAATGCCATCCCTCAGTGGTGAGTAAAATAATGATGCAGTGATCAAGAGGGTTCCTCACTGGTGAACAAAATAACAATGGATTCAGAGAATGAGTTTTCAACTTGGATGAAATGTTTAAAAATGGCAAAGCAAGACTGCACTTCCTTGTATTGCTGACCTCCCACCTCACCTTGCCTAGACAAACTTGCCATGGCTTTTAAGGCTATTTTCCCTCCTGGTAAGGAGAGTAGATGCCTTTTCAATGGACTTCACTGGAGAGAAAGAATTGCAAGTAATGGTCTATCACCTTACCGGAACAATTTCTGTGAGTCCTCAAAGTCATTCCCTTCTTCCAGCCTGTGTGTGTCCTCCACATGCACACATCTGCTCACACATATTTCCACATGCTAATCACATTGTTGCCAGGCTTACAACAGAGAGACCTCACTGTTTCCTCTGGGCCAGGCCAGACCAGGCCTCCTTAGCAAACATCCAGAGCCCACCACCCTTCTGACCTGAATCTGCAGCCATGGCCCCCACCCAGGGCCCATCTTCCCTGTTTCCTGGACACACTTTCTCCCTACCCCAGCCCTTTTGCAAATGTTCATCTCTAGGCTCTTTTCCACCCAGGAGTAAACTCTTATTCATCCCTCAAGACCTCAGGCTACTCACTCGTGTACTAGTCATCTATTCAGCTTCTATCACTGCCAAAGCCTGTCTCAAGCATGGAAGATGATGCCACAAACCATACGGGCAGAGTTCTGCCCTCAGAGTCTGAATTTTAGAGGAACTGTGAGATAAATGCTTTGATTAGGCACCTAATATTTAGCTAACTACTCTGGAGTTAACAACATTAAGGAAGAGCAGAAATGGGATCCAAGGTGACAACACGTTAGAGTAGCCAGGGGCATCTTAGAGCAGATGATGTCATAGATCTGAAGGAAGTAGGAAGAAAAGGTGTGCAGCTACAAGGGGAGAAACATTCCAGGCCCAGGGAACACTAGATACATAGGCTGTGGCTAGAAGGGGCCTGGTAGGTTCATAGAGCTCACAGGTTTACAGTGAGGAGGCGAGGTCAGGATGTGATGGAGAGAAAAGGGGGACTGGATTCTTTGAGCTTTGTGAGCCACTGAGACCATCTGACTTTGTCTAAGATGACAGGGGGTTGGGGAAAGGGTTCAGAGCAGAGGAGCAGTGGTTATAGGATTCCTCTAGCTGCTGTTGGGGCAGAGGAGAGGAAGGGGACAGGGTGGGAACAGGAGGCTGGCTAGGAAAGTGGCTAGGTTCCACCAACATCTCTTACAGGACTTTGCACAGCTGCTGCACAGTTGCACATCATGGTAGTGTGGCCTGCTGGTATCATGGAAATGTCTCATCCCCATCCTGCACTTCTCCTGTATCTGCCAAGCATCCAGCAGTGTGATTTTGTTCACTGACACAAATGAATGAATGAGTGAGTAAATGAATGGATGAACAAAGGAATGCACCCTGGAGAGCACAGAGATACCACTGTCCTTTTAGTTTGTCCCATGTCTGGCTGGAAGGCAGACCAAGCAGGGCCAGTATAGAGGCTGGTCTGACCCTGGACTTCCTTCTCTGGGGGCACAGGGCTCTATCTCCAAAGGCAGTCCCTCCTTCCTGACCCCCTCCCAGACCTGAGCTTGCTCTATTCATTCTCCATCTGGTAAGCACTTAGTGAAAGTGAGAGGAAAACTATTTTGGTCTTCACCTCCTTGACAGTGGCTTCACAGGAGACGTGAAGAGCTGAGCCGGATTCTTCTCCAATGCAAAGGCACATTTTAATTTTAGGTTAAGTGTTGTAAGCCACAATTTTCTCAGCAACAATTGGATTCCAGACATGACTTTAAAAATATCCAACTCCAAAAGATGGTAGAGTCTTCACTGAGGGGTGGGCCGTCCCCATCTTAAGTAGGGTAGGGTACCACCCACACCAGAGGAAGGGACCACAGGCTATGCTCACATTGGTTCCTGAACATGCATGCTTGTGCACACGCCCACTCAGCTCATGCAGCCTGCTCTGCGGCCCTACTGGTGGGTAGAGACCCCTAGCAAGGCAGATGTCTGGGTGAGATTTTAAACCCCACTAGTTCCAAGGGCTGCAAAGAGTGAAGCACCCGAGACCCACAGGCATTCCTTTCCTCACCACTCAGAGAGCAGAAGTCTGGACTCAGGATCACTGGCAGAAACCAAGGAGTTGAGCTGGGCATGGTGGCATCAACTTATCATACCAGCACTTGGGAGGTGAAGGCAGATGGGTCAGGAGTTCTAGGCTAGCGTGAGCAACCATAAGATCTTGCCGGCGGGGGTTGGGGGGGGGGATATGGAGAGAGGAGAGATGGCTCAGAGGATAAAATGCTTGCTATGTAAGCAAGAAGACCATGAGCATTTGAATAAAAAAATCCATGTGTGGCAGCGTATAATTCTAGGGCTGGGGAGGCAGAGACAGGAGACTTCAGGCTTGCTGGCGAGCTTGTTTACATGTTGTCTCATATATGAAACCCAGGTATTATACACACATAGCACAGTAGATAGGGGACTATTTGGGATGAGGATGGTGTCTAGCAAGGGCACTGGACAGGAGAAGGCACAGGAAATGAATATGGTCAAAGCTCTTGATACAACTGAATAAAAACAGCCTAGAAAATGCATCTCTATAAGTGAATATACACTAGCAAAATAAATAAATAAATAAAAGAAAAAGGGCAGGAGGGAAGGAAGGAAGAAAAGAAAAGGAGGCCTTTTCAACAATGTCCCTGGAGCCACAGGGAGGCTCTCTAAGGGTATGAACTTGCACCTGATCCCTCCTGTTTTCAGCCCCTCTGTGCTTGGATTCCCCATGGAGGGGGCACCAACACCAGTCTGCCATCAGGAGAACAGAAAAAAATCTTAAGATATGAGGATCCCTATGGGGACCAGGCCCACCACTCAGGTCATGTTTCAGGCTAACGAGAAGACCAGGATGCCATCCATAAACCTCTTCTCCACACAGAAACAAAATGACCAGCATCCAGGCCCTGACCAGCAAGGGAGGGTGTAAATGTCTCCCATGCAGGTTGCTGCCTGCCCATGTGGCTACTGTAGAGGCCACAATCCCCAGATATCAACTGGCATCCACCTTTTAATCTTCCCTCCATGTATCTCTCCTACCTACTCCAGGTGGGTTGGGGTTGCAGACCCCACCTCAAACCCCAGAGCTGGAATAAGCTATCTCATGAGGTTTTTCCAAGTACCCATGCAGGTGTTTTATGCAAAGCACTGAAACTAAGCATTCATGAGTTCAACACCCTGCTTATAGACGGCATCAAGATCCAATAGAAACTTAAGCATCGGCCCTCACCAAGCCCTGGTCATCAAGGAATTCCATCTGGGGTGCCCATCATGGGGTTTCTCCAGCCCCGTGATTCTAGTACAGAAGACCAGCCTGTGACCTTCATGATCATCCATGGCCACTTCAAAACCAGTCAGCAGAGCTTATGAGTTTAACAGAAAGTAGTGCCTAGGAAAGAGTGTTAACAAGCTAAAGCTTCCTGGAGCCAGGAAGGTCAGAAGCACAGACTCCTTCAGGAATCTATCAGAAAGACACTGACAAACACCCAAGCTGGTGGCATACCACCCAACTTCACAGTGTCAAAGGACAGAATGTCAGGTACTCTTTTGGACAAGGTCCTTGCCCCTACTCTTGGTGGGGCTTTTCCCAGGTGACAGTTCAGAGACCAGGGAGGGGATGTGACCTATGCAGGCCCTGCAGCCAGCACAAGAGACCCAGAACTCCCACCTGCCTCCCCCCAAATCGTGATCCATTCACTCCTAGTACATCACTACACAGGGTTCCACAAGAACTACCACAGATCCCATGCCACCAGGACTCTGCCATTATTGCTGACTTCTAAGGCAGTGTGAGGGTCTCCACAGGCCTTTGCCCTGGGGGTGAGTTGAGGTGTTGTGTACCTTCCACAAAGGCTTACTGGGTGACAGATCATCCCAGAGTTCTAGTTACAAAGGCCCTGTTCTCTCTGCAGCCTTCTGTGAAGAGTGAGGGAGAGCACAGCTGTTAAGACAAACCCCTGAAAGCAAGGCGGCAGAAACCACAGGGAGACAATGCCAAGAACTCCTTAGCTCTGGACAATCAAATCCTACCCTGGTTGCCTGCACTCTGCATAGGTTTGCCAAGAACTTTTTGTCTGTGACTCGCAAAGACCACTTTCCCACACCTTCTCAGGGGATAGCTGGGCAAGGACAGGCTAGATGGCACACAAGACCCAGAATGCAGTCAGGATGTCACCACGATTAAAGGTTGTCATGGAATTCACTGCCATAGTGGGTGAGTTGTTGGATGGATGAGTGGGTGAGTGGATGCATTGTAGATAGATGGGTAGAAAGATAGGTTATTGGGTATATGTATAGATGCATGTGGTTCCCATCCAGGACATGTCACCGGATAGACAGATGAGTAGACAGGTATAAAGAAGTGAGGAGAATAGATGGCACAGCAGCATCTGCAACCACCTTTACAAAAACAACTCCCAGAGTGCTGTGTCAATTCAAAGGCAAGATAGGGAAGTCAGGTAAGCTCCTTGGAGGAGGTGGTCTTTGAGATATTCCCAGAATGACTGTGCACAGACCAGCTTGGTAGAGTGGGGAGGTAGGATCATACCCTGTATTTCTGCTGGGCTCTTTGGAGTCTCCATCCTCCTTCCCACGGTACTGACATTAAAAGCTAATTTCCTCACATACGCTTCCTTTCCCAGGACCTCCATATATTGCTCAAATCTATTTTATATACACAAAAATATATTTATCAATATTGTTCTTTTTTCTGGAATTACATGTAAATTGTATTCAATACATAATGCAAATTCCCCAATTCACACAAATCAAATGGAAAGAATCCTCAGTCGGTGTGCTCACAGATGTCTTTACAAAGACATCCGGACTGAGTGCACAAGGACCCCAGTGCTGGGCCTGGCCCAGCGCCTTCTCTCAGCCCCAGGGAATGCCTGCATGAAGACTGGTTCAAGGGTGTTTTTTTCTCATTTTATTATTTCTCACCCCAGTGCCTCAGGCAGCTCTCGGAGGAGCCTCACTCCTGATCCACTATAATTGAATAACCAATTTCCTCTTCCTTAATAACTGAATTTATTAAATGCACAATATATACAGCTGATCACTCAAGGAACTAATTTGCAAGTCAGAGCTGTTGAGGGGTTGTTTAAAGAGAAGACCCCTGTGTTTCATAAATCTGGGCTGAAGGGGAGGAGGGAGGAAATGGCAGAGCAGGGAAATGCATTTCTTTGGCATGCCTTGCATTCAGTATGTACAATCTCACTCCTCAGCCACGCGGGCCATCCCTCACAGACACAGCCCAGTTACTAACATAGCCACACAGTCTGCCTAAGTCAACGGCTAAATATCATTTGTCTATGGCAGTCATGGTACTCCATGGGGCTGTTCAGGGGATCAATTTCCTTTTGAGCAGCTCCAAAGTCTACCAGTGAGGGGCTACCAGCTCCTCTGGTCCCTACAGACTGGATCAAAGGCCTACCTGTACAAATTGGCACTAAAGAGGCTCAGCAGTTAAAGGCAATTGCTTGCAAAGCCTGCCAGCCCAGATTAAATTCCCTAGTACCAGATGCACAAAGTGGTGCAGGCATCTTGTGATAGTTTCAATCAGATGTCCTTCATAAACTAAAGTTTTCTGAATGCTTGGCCCCGAGCAGATGGCAATTTAGGAGGTAGAGCCTTGCTGAAGGAGGTGTGTTGTGGTGGTGGGCTTAGAGGGTGTTACAGCCAGCAGCCCCTCGCCACAGTTCAGCTCATTCTCCTGCTGCTATTTTCCCCTGCTGTGGCAGAGGTGATGTCCAGCCTCTGTTCATGCCATGCTTTCCCCTGACATCTGAAGCTTCCTCTCAAGATAGTAAGCCAAAAAAAAATCCTCTCCTTCTATCAGCTGCTTTTGGTTGGGTGTTTTGTCCCAGCAATACGAAGGAAACTGCAACACATCAGGAGTTCGTGTGCAGCAGCCAGAGGCATGCCATTCTCTCTTTGCCCCCTCTCATAAATAAATAATAAGTAAATAAATATTTTTTAATTAGCACCAGAGAGTACACTAGAGCAAATACTTGTCAACTACATGAGAGTATTAAAGGCTACCATACCTCAGTACCATCCATAGAGTATGCATAAGTTACAACTTAATCTGTAAGACAGGTCCTGTTCATGTTAATAGATACTCTGCTATTAATATCTATTGGACACCAAGATCTCCCAAGGACAGCTTCCTCAAGTGCCCTCGATGGGGTGTCCTGACCTTTGGGCTGCTGAGTTAATATGTTTTAAGTGTCCCAACACTTGACCTGTAAAAGTTAGTAAATTTCTTTGTTGCAGGACTTTTAAATTTTTTATTTATTTATTTGTAAGTACACACAAAAAGAGAGAATGAATTGGCACTCCAAGGCCACCTGTTGTACAACTTTTAAGAATTATTAAAGGCCACTATGCAAACTGAGACCCTGAGACATGTCCACAGCCTTCCCAGCCTTTCTCCCAAATCCAATAGAAGACTGCAGAGCTGCTTCCCTAGACCTTCCCTGGAGATGTCAGTGAAAGAAATGGGAGCCACCAAAGGCCAGAAGCTTGCCCTCTCTAACCTACTTGTAGGGTGTTGGAGCCTCTCTTTCCATGGAAAGTAATCAAAGCCTGTGGGAAAATGAGCTACTAGAGGTATCGATGGGAGGATTTGGCTCATGAAACAGACTCTGGAGCCCTGGCAGGCTAGTCAGCCTAGGGCAGAGTCTAGTCAGGGATCCTCTCACCCCACAGACAGCCAAGCCGGCCCAACATGTGGGCTCAGAGACCAGGAAGTTGACATGCCAGGGGTCACCCTTGTGATAGCCTCTCCCCATGGCAAAGGGCACCAAGAAACCTCGATGGACAGAGTGATCAGCAGCCACTCAGGCTTCCCTGCTAGTCATTCAACCTGCCTGACACCCTCAACAGCATAATAGAGTCATCCTGATCCCTGCATGGGTCACAGCATGAGAGTTAACAACAGGCCCAGAGTGGTGAGCCAAAGAACTGTGACCAGGGTTGTGCAGGAAAAGGGCAAAGAAAGTGTTAAGCAGCCTGGAGGCCAGGGCACTCCAACCAGGTGACTCGGGACACTGCCTATGGGGTGGGGGGGTCCTGCTGTCAGGCATCAACAGCCTACTTAGGAATTGGCACGTGATAGGACTGTCAATCTTCATGATCCCAGGCTGTCACTTAAGGTATTTACCAGATAAGTGGTCATCCTGCTACACAGAGGTGCTGCAGAGTCTGAAGCCAAGTGTCTCTGTTTCTGAGCCCAGACAGTGAAACAGGAGGCAGCCAGGCACAGACTCCCAGACTGTCACATTCAGTTCTCTCAGAAGCCAGAACTGAGCTCCAACTTGTCCAGTTTTAATTCCCACACCCCGGGATCCCACCCCTGCCCCACCCTAGCACCTGACCCTGCTGATCCACACTAGGGATGGGTCATGAGACTCCAAGGCCAGGTTGAAATATACTAGAAAGCCTCCTCATCCCCAGCCTCCACTCTGCCTCCTTGGGCTCACCCAGCTTCCCCTCAAAAGCCACTCAGTTCTCTGTGTGTCTGTAAGAAACACCAAGCTTCCCTGCTTGGTTTAGGGTTCAATGTTGGTACTCCACAAACACCTGCTCAAACCTACTGTGTGGGGCACAGAGGGGAAAAGTGAAAGACATGGTGTAGCTTGTCAAGCCTCTCCCCTGAAACTCTTTCAGGGATAAAGAGATAGCTCAGAGGTTAAGATGCTTGCCTACAAAGCCTAAGAAACAAGGTCCAATTCCCTAGTACCCATGTAAAGTCAGATGCACAAGGTGGTGCACGCGCCTGGAGTTTGATCATCTGCAGTGGCTAGAGGCTCTGGCGCACCCATTCTCATTTTCTCTCTATCTGCCTCTTTCTCTCTCTTACATAAACAAATAAATAATAAAACATTTAAGCCAGGCATGGTGGCACACACCTTTAATCCCAGCACTCAGGAAACAGAGGTAGGAGGATTGCTGTGAGTTCAAGGCCACCCTGAGACTACAGAGTAAATTCCAGGTCAGCCTGGGCTAGAGTGAGACTTTCCCTCAAAAAACAAAACAAACAAACAAATAATATATATATTTATATATAAATATATATATTTAAAAGATATATATATATTTAAAGGACAAAAGAGCTTTTTGTTTTGTTTTGTTTTGGTTTGGTTTGGTTTGGTTTTCGAGATAGGGTTTCACTCTAGCTCAGCCTGACCTGGGATTTACTATGTATTCTCAGGGTGGCTCCAAACTCACGGTGATCCTCCTACCTCTGCCTCCTGAGTGCTGGGATTAAAGGCATACGGCACCACGCCAGGCTACAAAAGAGCATTTTTAATAAAAAAGAAAAGAAAGAGAAAGAAAGAAACTCTTTCGGGAAGGGGGACACTGAGGTGAGTTGTCATCCTTGAGGCTGTTGCACACTGGCCCAGAGAGCAACACACATGTGTTGGACCCACCACAGACTGACCTGATAGAGGATCCTAATAGCAGGTTCTGCTCACATTCTCAGGAGTAATGCAGCCCTTGCCCTCCTGTCACTGGCCCGCACAGCAGGCCCTTAGGTGGCCACATAGGGGAGAAAAGCCAGCCTGGAGGTAGTTAGCAGCAAGAGAGTGCTCCCATGCCACTCTGGCTGCCCATTCTCCTCCTATCCCTGTGTGCTCTCACTGTGTGTCCAGTTCTTGAGAAAGGGGAGGGTAGCTATCCTGCCCTTTCCCACCCAGGCTTAGGGCTGGAAAGGGCTTTGGGTGGGCAACACTGACTCCACACATGCCAAACTTATCTTTTCCCCTGATGGTCCTTGATAGGGAGTACAGTTAGGGTGACTGGATCCCTGAATGTAAAAGAAAAAGGCAGGAAAGCCTACACTTGCTAGAAATCAAAGATGATCTGACTTCCTATCTCTTGCCTAGTTCCCTAGACCTGTTTTCCCACAAACAACCAGGACCCCTCCTGGGAGGGAAGTCTTTCATTTAAACATTGTGGTTGGTCAAGTTCAGCCCCCAGAACTTGGTGTCAGGACTAGCCTCTTCCTGAGACAGACCCTATCCCTAACCAACCAGTTGTCCCTCTGGTTCACCTGAGTTGGAAGACAGGACTCACCACTATAAGGTTATAAATACCTTTGCAAGGCTGAGGGCAGGCTCTCTGACCACTAGGGAACTTCCAGCTGTGGGTGAGTTTTTCCCTCTTTTGGGCATGGGCTGGTTTGGCCCAGGCCCAGTCGAGTTGAGCTGAGGGGAGGGCCCTCTAGCCCTTACTCTCCACATGGATTCTTTATCCTCTCCAGCTCCCCACATGGCAGGAGCTCCTTGAACTTTCTTTTCTCTCTTCTCTTTCCACAGTTTTCCCATGCTCTCTTATATGGGATCTCTAGTCATGTGGGTGCCTTTCCTAGGCTCTGCACTTCCCTCAATAAATTTAATAATTATCCTTCTCAGTCTTTTGTAATTCAATTCTTTGATTTAAATTAGAAATGGACCTAGAGTTTGGGGTTCAAGGACTTTCCTGGACACCTCACACCCCATTACAGTCCTTACACTCCTGGCACCAGCCTGGGCCATCACAGGGACTGCATCACCCACTTTCCAGCTCAGGGAGGAGCTGTGGTCACTCACCTGAGCCAAGACTTCCCTGTCACTCCAGGATCCTTGTCATCACAGAGGTGTGATGAACCCACGTGGGGTGCAAGGAATAAGCAAGCTTAGAACTTGGAGGAAACACAAAGCTTCACAGGAGCCACAATACCTCCCTAGTGCAGTGGAGACCCAGAGGTGGGCTCCATAGCAGAGAAGCAGCCAATGGGCCTGGGCAGGGCACCTGGGCCCATGGAGTGCTACACCACGCTAAGGGGTAAGCCCTGCAGTGGGTCTGGCTTCTGCAGCTGGGAGAGCAGGTTGAGGAATGGGCTGCAGACACTCCTCCCAAGGCACATACCAAGGGGACAAGCGCTGTGGAGCCATACTGTGACCGCGCAAAGCACAGAGCTCTTGCTACCTCCCAATAGCTTCCAACATGTCCACTTTTCTATCACCTTGGTTTACAAGTGACAAACCTGGAGCTCAAAAAGGCTAAGTAAGGGACTTTCCCCCAGACACACTCCAGTTAGTGAGGGGAGAACAGAAGACCAGACACCTTGAGAAGGAGTCAGGTAGCTTTGTTAGATAGCTTAGGGTGACTGTGAAGGACTCAGGAAGCCATAATAAGCCTCAGAATCATCAATAGGCCTAAGTTTCTGCTTCCTGGCAAGGTCAGTTTCCTGATAAGGGGGAACAGACTGTCTGCACCATGTGTTCCTGTGGTCATAAATAAGTTTGCTTAAAATAAGTTTGTTTAAAGTTCCTCAAATACACATAGCCAATTACAGTAAAGGTTACCTAATCTACTTGGAATCCCCCTAGCCCCCTGCCCACCAGCTTTGCCCACCAGTATCCTAAGCCTATCAGAAAAATACAAGTGCAGTTAAATCAACCAATCATGTAAACACTCTCCTACTTCTCCCTACTTCTTTGTTCAAATCCCTATAAAATCCTGCCCCCCTGCTGCTCAGGGCTCTTGTACGGATCCACTGCCTTGGTGAAGTCAAGAGTCCTAGCTTAAGCCCAAAATAAAGCTCTTTGCTGTTGCATACATGTCAGACTCGTGGTGGTCTTTGGGGATTTCGTGATCTGGGCATAACAACTGGGCCCCAAAAGTAAGAAGCAGAAATGTCCTAAGTCTGCCCGTGCAATCTCTACTTTACTAGAGCTCAAAAGAAGGATCTCACCTCTCCTATCTCTTGATTAAAGGAGTTCCCTAGACCTGTTTTGCCATAAACAACCTGAGCCCCTCCCTGGGACAGCATTCCCAATTCCTGGAATTTAAATCTGATCCTGGCATTGTGGTTGGTTAAGCTCTACCCCAAAACTTGGCTTCATGGCTGGCGTCTTCCTGAGCCAGCCCCTAGCCCAGACCACTCAGCCCTCACGCTGGCTCCCTGAGCCTGAAGGTGAAGTTCTCCACAGTGAGGTGATAAGTAGCCATTTCCAGGGAGAGAGAAAGGTCTCTTGGCTGCCCATGCACCATTCCTGAACCTCCAGCTCCTGGCAAGTCTCCCCGCCCTACTCCCACATGGCCTTTAACCCCCTCTCCTCCCTCATGGCAGGAGCTCTCTGTACTCCTCTCTTTCCTTCTCTTAATTTAATATAGTCTCTCTAAACCTTATTCTCTAGTCTATGGATTTTAATTCTTTAAATTTACAAGACAAGAATCCAGGGTACCCTAAATTTGTTGGTACTTTGGCATATTGGCAAGGAACCCAAAAATTCCCATTTCAACCCAACACTGAAAGAACTGCTCTGTGGCCAGTAGCTGGGGAGGGGCATCCCAACCTGTAACCACTCAGGCCCACACTTTTACTGACTTCTCTCAGAGCCTTGGACACTCCTGAAAGATGGAAGTATACTGACATGGCCTCTTCAAGGATCTCCCCTAGGCCAAGTGGTGGGTGCTAACCCTGAGCTGTGTGTGTCCTGCTGTTCTGCAAGGGAGTGGACAATGGGAATTCACCAACCTGCCCAAAAATATCACCATCCTCTGGCCTACTGCCCACATCAGGGTCAAGGAAGAATGGCCAATGATTCCCCCCCCACACACACACATGCTCTAATAATTTCCTTGCTTCTAGCCCCATAGGTCTCCAGAAGGTACATCAGCTAAACCCATCCTTCTGAGCTGCCCCAGTCACCAGCCAGCACCTGAACTGTAAATCAGTGACAAGTCCATACACTAGAGGATAGCCCTGAGTCTATGACCGTGGCTCTGCTGAGATCCATGTGCACACAGTGCTAGGAAGAAGTGTCTGGGGCCAGTACTTATACTCAGCCAGTGAGCACCTAAAGTCTGTGTAAAACACGCACCACACGTGGTCAACAGTGCCCAGCAGGGGGGTACACCGCTTCAGTTGGGCAACAAGTTGAATAGTGGCTGGGTACAGAGCCTTTTTGGATCTTCTGGTTACAGATTGAAAGGATTCACCAGCACTGCTACACATGGTGACTAAGACCAAGGCCTCACAAGAAAGGTGTCTGTCACACTGATGACCACCATGGTGGCCTCTAGAAGCAGCTGTCTAGGCTCAAAGCTCAGCTCATTTAGTACTATCTGGGTGGCTCAAGGAAAACTGTACCTCAATTTCCCAATACATATAAAGACTAGAATCATTATAGCACCTGCCCCTGAGGGAGTGTGAGCTTCTGGTTCCAGTGACACACCAAGTTCCATTGTGTCTGGAGGAACACAGACTCCTAGGCCCACCCTGCTGTGACAATAGCACAGCCATCTGAAGGAGAGAGAGAGAGAAAGAGAAGAGCCACCAATGGAGAGCTACCTCAGCCCTCAGAGGAGGACTCAGCCCCAGTCACTGACCCCCCCCCCCAAGACCAAGCAAGAGCCATGCAGGTGAAACAGCCAACCGAGAGCTCCATGAATAGTAATGATAGCAAACAATCACTTTATGCCACTGAGATTTGGGGATGTGTATTACCGCAGTGTTACCTAACTGATATAAATCACATAATCCCTTACACCGCAGCAGAACTGGGCCACAATATACAGAATGGGCTCATGACTCTTCAGGAGACAACTGAGGTCCATGATGTCTCCTCTGCCCCAGGCCCAGCCACTAGCTCTGGGCCCCACTATGAGCTGTCTTCATTCCCTGTCCTAAGAGAGTCTGCCTTGCTCTCAAGCCATGAGGGAGAGTCTCATCTCTGCTATGGGTACCTCTCTTGAGATAAGGCAAAGCTACATGAAGGTATGATCAGGGCATCCAGGATCACAAGTCCTACAGAATAAGTGTGTTCCCAGAGGAAAAAGTAAAATTACAGATGAGAAACAAGAGCACGTCCAACCAGGCACCCAGCCTAGGTCATATAGCCCATGGCATGATGACCAATATTACTTTCCACATGCAGGAAACTTCTTGGAAGCAGTC
Source organism: Dipus sagitta (assembly GCA_036346955.1). Taxonomy (NCBI): domain Eukaryota; kingdom Metazoa; phylum Chordata; class Mammalia; order Rodentia; family Dipodidae; genus Dipus; species Dipus sagitta. The sequence goes on along the minus strand of CM070781.1, from coordinate 964,064 downwards.
TCTAATCCTCATAAGAAATCTTCAAGGAATGGCTACCATCCTATTTCTACAGATTAGGGACTGGAGACCCAGGGAGGTTAAGTAACTTGTCCAAAGAGGCATAAAAAGGACATAGAGTGAGTGTTGTGATTGTGGACTCTGAGCTACCCACTACACTTCCACTGCCCTGCGCATTGTCAGAATGGGAACCTGGCCTGCAACCTTAACAAGTGTAAAGCGTTCTCCATTCGAGGAATGTTCTCCATGAACCATCTCCCTATCTAGCCCTTCTAAGGCTTTGTACAATCACAGAATCACTTTGGTTTATAGATTGAGGCTCCCTATCTTGTATGGCTAAGCTGGCCCTGGGCTCCATCTGGAGAACCTTTCCCAGTGCCCATGCCATCAGAGGATAAGTGATGGGGTTCATTTCTCAGAGGTAGACATCCCAGTCCCAGGGCCCCCTTCCCAGGGTACCTCTTCCCTGAGGACCCCGTCAGGAGGGAAAACTTGCTTTTCAAGCACCTTGGGTGGGCTCACTGGTGACAAGACAGTCACACTCTCTTTGGTAATAGTAGAGTTGTCAACAGTGGTGGCTCAGCCCTCAGGTTCCACAAGCCCTTCCCCACCACCTTCTCACTGATCCCACAATGGTTCTCCAGGTCTGGAACCTATAGCCTGACCAGACCCTTGGGGTGATAAGCCAGACTGCCCCTATAACAAGACGAGGTACCCAGTTGGCCCACCAGCTCCCCGACACTGTGTCCATCCCAAATTTACCAAACAAAACATGCATGAAGTGCCCTGGTGAAGACAACAAGCTGTGTTGGCTGTGTCTCACATGGTCACCAAAACCCATAGAGAAAGTAAGGAAGAAATGCTTTTCATTCTAAAGAAATGTTGAGGTACAAATATTGCATTGTTTATTCATTCCAATAGTGTTCTCTCTGCCACCAACCTGGTAATGATTTCGTTACCCAGAAACATTAGAGCTGCCAGTAAAGCTATCCACGCCAGAGAGAAAACCACACACTGCTCGGAAAGCTATCAGGGCACACCAGCACTCTGCTGAGGGTCAAGCCTGCACTAGCTCGGCTGGCTTTTCGAGTGCCTTCACCCTAGCATCACTTCCTGCAGGGTAAGCACTAGACTCCTGGGGACAGGACAGGGGCACATCCTTGCTGGGAGCATCAGAGAGGGCTCCCCAGGGTACAGGACATGCCTGTGGGGTGAAAGTGGCCAGCAGACACAGCACTGGAGGGAAGGAAGAGCCCTGCATCTTCAGAAACATGTCATATGGACACTGAGTACCCAAAGCTCAAATGACACACATGACAACCCCATCCCCTATGGTCAGGGAAGACGTCTGGGCCTCAGCATGCAGGCCCTTCCCAGTGTCTTGAACACCTACTACCTCTGACATGAGCATAAAGGCCCTCAGTCAGCAGAGACAGACCCCACTCTCTCCCAGGCATAGCACTTTAGCTTGGAGCTGCTGGTGAGATCTGGGTGTCATCTGAGCCTCTGGTAAGATGGTTTCCTAGCAGCACATGGAAGGGCCAGGTATGTCTGCTCAGAGTGCCAGCAAAGAGGTGGAATGTCATGATGATGTCACATGACCTGTGGCCTCTGGATCCTGATATCTTTGGGGTAGACACAGGAATTTAGGTTCTACAAAGGGTAAGTACACGGGCAGGAATTCTGATTTATATGGCCAAGTGCCCCAAAATCAACCCAAGGGGTCTGTGCACAGAGCACCCCGCTGTGGACGGAGCTGGCACTCAGCCCTGGCACTTCCACCTGGTCATGACTACTGTGGATGCTCACCCAGGACTGAAACTTCCAGGCAGCCTCAGGGAGTTGCCAGCCACCCAGAGATTTGGGAAAAAAAAAGCAGAGCAGTGAGGTACACATACTCTGGGGACCACAGGAGGCCCAAGACAGCAGCCCTCCCCTCTTTATCCAGAAGATATGTGCTGAGAACCAGCCTGGCAATGGCCCTAGGTGCCAGGCAGGGCTTCTGGGCCCTACAACTGGAGTCAGACCCACAACACCAAACCTATGACCCATTGCTTTGGAAGTCCCATAGCCTCCTTAGCACCTATTGCCACTCTCTCAAACACTGCCCCTCACCTGTGCGGTGCAGCCTGCAGTCAGGCACTGGGTTCTTGGTACAGCAGTAGAGGTAGATGTTGCGCTGAGTAAGGGATTGCTGCAGGCTTCCATGGCCATGTTCCATACATGCCTTCCAGACAGGGACAGAGTGCTGGATGCACCAGGACCCTCTGTCCTCACTTCCCACCATGCCCTAAACTCCTGTGATCTTCTTCATCTCACAAGAAATCCATCTGGTACGTGCCCTCATCTCCTGGCAGCCTTCACTTCTGTATTAGTTATCTTCTCATGGCTAAGACAAAGGACCTGGCCAAAAAAAAAAAAAGTTTAAAGATGGAACGGTTTATTCTAGGTTACAATCCATCATGGTAGGGAAGGCATAATGGTAGAAGCTTGAGAGAGCTGGCCCACAGTGAGGAAGCAGAGAGCAGTGAATGCTCATAGAGGATCCTAGGTCCTGCCACATTGACCATCAATATAAACCATCACAACTTTGACCCCTGCCAGGCACTGTGCTTCCTTGAAGGGTTGCTGAGTAACACAAATGGCCCTGACCCTGCAGCAGGTTGAGGACAGGGGTGCTGTAGCATCTACTATAGCCAAGAGAGGAGGCCACAGCACAGATCTCAGTACATTCACCTTCTCCCAATGCTGTGTGGCTAGCTTTTTGCAGCTCATAGGACAGAGTAGTGCCTCTATGGTCTGTGCCTCTCTTCAGCAGGGAGGAAACACTTACCAACACATCCTTAACTCAATCTGGTCTTCCACTTACATTTGTGCCCTGGACCAAGGGAGTGCCACTCACCTTCTCTGAAATAGAAACATCTCTGCCATGGGAGCCTGTTGTGCACAGAATGAGTGAGGCCTATACAGCTCTGAGCACCATACTTGACACTGAGGATGTGCCAGGCCAGCATTCCCTGGTAGTCAGATGTTGAAGTCATATGCCAGGACATGACCTGGATGGGCAGGCCTTACCTGTATTGGGTGCCTTGCCGAACCCCAGACCAATCTGCTTTAGTAGAGCAGGCCTAAGCTGAAATAGCACAGAGGCTTTGGCCAAAGGCTGCTATCCTCAGCCCTCCTTGAGTACCCCAGGAGCTGAGTCTGAAGACCAGCCATACTTCCGGAGGAGACAGCCAGCAGGCCTACGACCCTTGCACATATAGGCATGGGAAGGATGTGGCCACCCAGCAGACCTGCTGTCACAGCACCTCTTGCCCCTCACTGGACACACCTCACCATCTTCTCCTACCAACACAACATCATCCCGCTACATGTGCTCCTTCAGGAAGACTTCTGAGACTGTTCTGCCCTTCCCTAGCATCTGCAGCAGGAATGGTCAAGTCTGTGGGACTATGCCTCTCAGAACCTCTGCTTCCTCCTCAGGAATGTGGGCAGGTCCTTCCTCGTCCTAAGAGCCATGAGGACCCCAGGAAACTTGTCATCTCTGCTTGCCATTCACAGCCAATAGCCTTACCAAGCATACAACTGATGACTAGGCACATTAACTGGCAAATTTTCCAAACCCTCTTTTGAAAACAGTCCTCTTACAATGACAGACCAAAGGCCCCCACATCCCATCTGTGGCACTCCTTACAGCCTAGTGTCTCTCTGCTTCTCACCATATTGGAGGAAGCACAAGAGCCTGGGAACAACTTTGGGGCAGCTAGTCCCTACAATGGATGCTTCATAACCCATGGTGAGTTCCCAAGTCCTGATCCCAAACACAGCAGCTCATGGCTCATCGCTGTTCATCCAGTGGCCTCAAGATTGCTGTCATGGTCCAACACTGGTCTGATATCAGGCCCTGCTCCCACAGCTTTGTTGACACCCTTCAGTCTCCCTTTGCTTTCTTTTTATTTTCTTTTTTGTGCCACCATTCCTGGCTTTGAACCCAGGGTAGAGTTTTTTTTTGATATTTTATTTATTTAGTTATTTGAGAGAGAAATAAAGAGAATGGGCATGCCAGGACCTGTAGCCACTGTACATAAACTCCAGACACATGCACCACTTTGTGCATCTGGCTTACGTGGGTTCTGGGAAATTGAACCTAGGTCCTTAGGCTTTGCAGACAAGTGCCTTAACTGCTAAGCCATCTCTCCAGCTCACCCTTTGCTTTCTAATTATGCTATGAAGTTCTAGCACATGGAACATTCTTTAGAAATGGAGCTCTGGGCCTCTGATCTCACCAGGTTCCTACCTGTCCCTTTACTGCTGCCAGGCCAAGTAACCTGGTAGCCTTGGGGCACAAGGAAATGACAGGCCAATATCCACCTGCTGGGGATTCCTTCTTCCAAGGAGACCCTCAGAAGTGAGGGTATGGAGAGGGCTACAAAAAGATATGGAGGCACCCCACTTGAGCTCCAAGGGTCTGGAGCAGCCTCCATCTCCATGAAGCTGGATCACACTAGTTGACCTGCAGTCGCCCCCAGGGTTCCCACATTTGTCTATACAGCTACTGGGTTAGAGCTGCTCCTCTGGCCACACATACAGTTCACAGACCTTTCCCAGCCTCATAGGCCAGCCTCCAATCCCAGAGAACTTGGTGTGCCCTAGGCCTCTGCATCCCTCCTGCCAGGAACCACTCTGCCAGCCAAGAGCACCTCTGGCTTCTCTTGTACCAACTAGGCTTGCTTATGGTTTCCAAAAAGCAGGAACAGGCCATGCAGGCCTAGTTACAGAAGGAGAGTCAGAGCTCAAGGGTCTCAGAAGTGAGGCCTTCCAGGGATCTAAACTGTGTGGAACCTCATGACCCTGCACACATCTCCTACATCAGCTATGCACCTATGGGTACAGTAAGCATGAAGATAGACTGCTTGCTCCTATCCCACATCACCATCAACACACACTCTGGATAGCAACGCCATAGCCATAACAAGTGTCATCTCATCATGTCCTAACACTTGGAGCTTGGTTGTGTGACTCTAGGTGAATTACTACCCATCTCTGAACATCAATTCCCTAATCTATAAAGGGTCTTCCAGCCCCATAGCAAGGACAGAGCCCACATCCCTGAACCCCAAGCAGCAAAGGTTCCCTCACCTCAATTCTACTCACCAGGCCCTGCTCTACCCCTCAGGACTAGGAGCATACATACCAATATTCACATCATCTGACATATATCTGAGTGTTAAGGCACTTTCTAAATACCCTGTGTGTATTCTACTCTACACCACCAGCCAGCTTGGGAGGCACTGACATTATCCTTGTTTTAAGGGGAGTGAGCCATGGTAATACATGTGGTGCAAGGCAGTGTTGAATCAAGGTCTGACTGAGCCTAAAGCTCGGGTTATTACAGAGAGAAAGAAATCAGGACAGGTCAACCCATTAATTCTGCAATGAAGACTCCCATCAGCCCCAAAACAGGTGTCTGAGGAATGCCAGCTGCCTCCCCAAGCATTCGTGACAAGAACAATGCTGTCCACACTTACCGAATACCGGTGCTACGAAGCCAAATACCCTCTTCATTGCTCTGCACAGGGCTGGGGGCACTACTGTGACTCTGCCTTCATTACAGTAAAGACAGCCACAGGGGAGGCTGCCAAGGAGCAAGGAACAAGTGATGATTTGAAAGGGAGCTGCAGCCAGCTGTGGTGGCTCATGCCTTTAATCCCCCTACCACCACACACACACACACACACACACACACAAACACACACACACTAACCCTACTCTGGAAAGGAGTTGCCTGCAGGCATCTATAGAATTTGCGAGGGCGATGAAGAGGCCCAACCTCTAGGTTCTTCAGGGGAAAGGATCCTGGCCTTCTGTCCTCATCCGCAGTTGCTGGCCCTGAATTCAGGGCCCCAAGCAGATGGCACCTTATTTCCCATGGCTTTTTCTTCTCCTCTGTGGGCTTCCCACTCAGTTGGCCAAAGAAGGGCAAAGGGCCTACTGGGCAGCCTGGCCCCATAGTCCAGGCCTTGCCACCTTGCATATTAAAGTGCACAGTTCCCTTGCCAACACTGCCAGCTCCCAAGAACAAAGCCTGCTGGGGGAGCCTGTGTTGACTCCACAACTTTTAATTGCTCAGAAAGATTTCCCCTAATGTTAACAAAGGGCAGTGTCTGTAGGTGTGGAGCAGTGGAAGTGTTGAGCAACAGCACACAGTGGGTATAGGGCTCACAGCTCCCCTGTGGCTCTATGGGGTCTCCAAGGATAAAAGCCAAGGGCACAGGGCCAGACCCATCCCCCATAGCGCTTGCTCCCCACTCTTCATCACCCCTGGGAACAGGGCCCTGACTGGACCTGGCAGGCCTGCTACTCCCTGTGTTAGTTAATATGCAGAGTGGAGGCCCGGGGCAGGGAGGCAACAAGGCCCTCAGTTAAGGATGGACAATCTTTGTCCTGGAGGAAAAAACCACTTAGACACTATGGCAGAACAGAAGGCTGTCCTCATGGGTAGTACCAGGCCACAGGCAACAGCAGAGGATCTGGTATGGAAGTCACAAACTCTCACCCCAAACTACTCATGCAGAGAAACCTCCACAGGGGGAGGGGGAGACTGCAGGAGTCTCCTGTGGTACTACCAGCTTCAAGGATGAATTGTCCACCTTATAGGCCAGAAGGAAAGTCTGGCTCCCACAGATTCCCTGTCCCTGTGCTTGGGAAGTGGGGGCTCTCCTTGCTCTAAGGAAACAAGCGGAAATAAGAGACATGACACAGGGCTCAGCATAGTAGAGAGGGACAACAATTCCAAACTGGAAAGAGTGTGTGTGTCCCTCCTGACCATGTGCCTAAGCCCACCTAGCCCACCATCAGTTCCCACCACAGCCCTACCACTGGCCAAATGTACCCAGGCCTCAGATAGGAGCTCGTGCCTGAAGACAGGAGAGCAGGCTCTCTGCCCTATGGTGGACACAGCAGGCTGCCTGTTTCCTTAGGGAATCTTGGTGCTCAGCCAGTGGTGGGGAACCTAGGTCAGGGCTAATGGGAGGGGCTTCCTGTGTCCCTGTTGGCTGTGTAGATAAGGTGGCTCATGCCCAAACCTGCTTTCCTTCAGGTACCCTGGAATTTTTGTAGAGGGTGCCTATATGACCAGTAAAATCTCTGGACACCAAGTTTCAACTGGGTCCCTGGCTGGAGGAATTAAGTGCTTCTCTGTGACTCCCCACAGAGAACATTCTAGAAGCCTGATTTCCTCTGCTGATTTGCTCTGTCTTCAGTGGAATGAACTGAACTACAGCTGTGATTATGACAGTATGCCTTGTTTGGAGTCTCCTAAAGAGTCATCCAACCTGGAGGTAATCTTGGGGAACCCAATACAGAAGCAAGTCACCACTCTCCTTTCTCTGAATCCTAGCCCAGTGTAAGTAGGAGGATACTCAGGGCTTGCCTGAAGCCCAAGTAACACACCTCAATCGAGCTGCTGCTATTTCCTGGCCCAGAGAGAACAGCTCTCCATCAACAGGACCAGAACCGTTCATATGACAATTGAGCTCACTCCAGTGTGCACATTTGGAGGGTGAGCACTGACCTTGCACGGGCTCCACAGGGGAACCACTACCAACAGCAGGGCAGAGATCCAGACCTGGCATCTTTCAGACCTCACAGTGATGTGCTGCTGCTATTGCTGTTGTCCTGAACTCCCTTCCCACCAGCAATGCCAGGTGCTGACCTCAGGACAAGTTATAATTAGGGGGGCTTAGGGATGGTGAGGCATGGCTCCTTCCCACTGTAGGGTAACAAGCCAGGGTCTAGACAATTTTATAACTAACTCTGGTAGAAGTCCAACTAAACATGAGCTGGGATCCCAGGGAAAGTCAAAGCAGCACAGCCTGGGTGGCATCTAGCAGGGTGGAGGAGAGTCTGCCCAAGAGCTGACTGAGCTACTACTGGTTTTGAAGTATAGGCAGGCTTGGAAAAGCAGAACAAAATTAGGGCTTCAGTCCAGAAAGGTGGAATAAAGGAAGAACACTGATAGATGGGACATGGGGGTGAGATGAGCAGACTGGAAGTTAGACTGAAGTTTCAGGTCTCATTTAAGGTTCCAGAGACCACAGAACCAACAAGATGATCAGCATAGGTCAGGGGAGACTGAAGGGTGACAATATGCTTATCCATTGCTCCCTTGGGATGCTAGACAGTACATCTGCACTACGCAGCCTGAGACACCATCAATTTTTCCCTTTCCACACTTGTCTCTGGACACCAGAACACAGCACAGCATAGTCCCTCCTCCCAAAGACCAACGGCATGGTGAGCTCATGACACCCCATACAACTGTCACCAACTGAATTCATTTGTTCACCTCCTCCCTCTTTCCTCATCCCTCTTCACTCCTCATTATATGTGACACTATGATAGGATGTCTAGGACCCTCTGGAATTTATGGGAGACCAGATGTCCCTTCTCATGGCACTAACCAGGGTCCCACAGGAGATACAGAGTGGTAAAGCTTTGGCAGTAGAAGAAGTTAGGACCTTGCAAAGCTAGGCACACTTGGACTATCAGCCAAGCCCCTGCCCTGCCTGCTTCATACTACTTCCCAGCTTAACTCGAGGGACTAGAAATATCTCTGAGGCTACGAGCACCTGCAGAGCAGAGGGCAGCAGAATAAGCATGCAGTCAGACATCCCTGGCTGGTGAGGAAAGGAAGGACCTCACTTGCTGCTTCCAGCCACTCTGAGACCTTCAGTGCAGTGGAGGGTCACAGTCGCTCCCACCCAGTATGGATGGAGCTCTGGGGCAGCAATAGAGGGAGCCAAGGGCCTGGGCCATCCAGCTCTAGGTTGCAGGGATAGCAGATAAAAACACAGGAGGCACAGGGAAATTTGGACTTCAAACAAACAACAGCTTGTTCAGAGTGTTTTAGTGTAAGTATGTCCCATGTGATATTTAAATTTGAATTTCAAATAAACAATGAATCATTTTAACATCCATCCCATGTGATATTTGAATCTTAAGTTCAAATAAACAGTGAATAATTTTTTAGTTTAAGTCTGTCCTTTGGTAATATTTGGGATGTTCTTATTCCAAAAATTCATTGTTTATATGAAACTTAAGATTCTGTTGAGCATTCTGTGTTGTGTCTGGCAACTGAGGCTAATGGTCAAGGTTGATATGAAACACATCTTCCCATGCCAGAGGTACCCACAGAGTCATTCTGCAAGCTTGGCCCACGAGTCCACTAACTGTGATAGTCACAGTCATTCTCATTGTATGGCCAGGGAGACATCTGTAAGTTGCAGTTTCAGGACTCTGGAGGGGCCAGGGCTTAGAGGTTAAGGCCATGTTAGAAGGAAGTGGCTCCCAGCCCCCAGCTGTAAAGTGGCCTAGGCAGTGGAGAAAGAGCAGGACCCAGCTGCTTGGGTAGCCAGGCGCAGTGCCCTATGATTCGGCCATTGCAGGGTGCCAGCCTCCACTCTGAGTGGGGCAGTTGTGTTGCAGCATGGAGTGGATAATGGCTTCTAATTATCATCGCTCCAGCAGTGCGTTTCCCAGTAAATTAGAGTTTATCTTTCATTCCAAGTGACACCGCATTTTGTATCAAACAAATTATAAGTCCCTGGGAAGGACCCATCGAGGTAATTTGCAGGTGAAACATTTTTCACAGGAATAAAACCTTATTAGACAGGGAGCCAGGTGGGCTCTACTCCTCAGTCCATTTTCCAGAACAGATGAAACCCAAACCCACTCCAGAGCCCAGTCCTCGGCCACCACCAGAGCCCACTCCCAGGACATGGGAGTGGCTCTTTGATAACAGAGACAATGATAGACACAGCTACCTACAGCCTGTCACCATGACACATTCTCTTCAGGGTACAAGACACCCTGTGGTGTCAGGACCATTCCCACAGCCTAGTGACACTGTGTGCCATCCCCACACTCTGATGGGCTAGGGATAAAAATGGAGCTCACATCCACCAAGACAACTTGCGGTCCCTTCCCATGGCATCAAAGCCACATGCCCTGCTCATTGAGGCCAGGTACAAAGCCATCCCAACAATACCCACCTTCCCCAAGCAGTTTCAGCTAGACAGGCCAGGTGAGACCTTACCCTTTTTGACAAAGACAAAGAAATCAAAGGGTTGTTTCTTGGTTTCTTTATCTCTCTCAGCATTCTCTTCAGAACTTCTCGGCCAAAGTATCCACTTTCTCTTTCACAGGAAGGAAGTCATACTTAAGGGCTTCCAGGCCAAGTATGGATCCTGTCCTAAGAGCACCACTGGATGGTCCCCGAAGGCTGCTTCCACCTCTCTCTGTCTTCACTAAGTTCCTCCCAGATTCTAGGCTCAGGATCTGCCACCTGGGAATAGAGAGACTTTGACCTAGGAGAGGATATGGCCTGGAAGATTTTAAAAAAAAATAGAAGTCCTGCAGGAAGACAAAGAGAGGCAGGGTGTGGGGAGACCACACAAACTGGGTTGAGGGCCTGAGGGCTCTCAGGCAGGTGGGTTTCATCAGCAGAACCGCTTGTGGACACAGTCCTGCCCTAAGGACCTCAGGGCCAGGCTCAGGCCTTTCTCCAGAAGCCAGAAGATGACACTGTCTCCAGGTACAGCCCAAGCATGAGAAATAGGACTTGACAGGATCTAGAATCACTCAAGAGACAAACCTCTGGACATGTCTGTGAGGGTGTTTCCAGACAGGTTGGACTGAAGAGAGAAGGCCCACCTTGAATATGGGCAGCACTATCCCATAAGCTGGGGTCCTGGCGTGAGTGAAAAGGAGAAAACAAGTAGAGCACTAGCATCCATCTCTCTGCATCCTCAGCAGCAGCCTCCTGTTCCTATAGTTCCATGAACTGTAGGCCAAAATAAACTCTTCCTTCATACGTTACTTTTGCCAGGTATTTTGTCACAATAAGTGGCTTACACTGACACACTGCCCAAACACAAGACCTTGGGTTCAGTGACATGGAGTATGGCCAGAGGACCAGGTCAGACCTGAGAGGGGACATCAGAGTACCTGTGCTGCTAGCACTGGAAAGGAAGGAGCTACTTTCTCTAGGCAAAGGCTTAAAGCTCCTGGCTGGATACAGGAAGGAGCTGTGCTTAAATCCAGACACAGCCCAGGGGGAAGCTCCAACTCACACCAGTCACTGCCACAAACATGAGGCTGGTCCAAGCCAACTTCTACCCACCCCAACCCACATGTGCACGCACACGCACGCACACACACACACACACACACCAGCCTGGCTCACACCTGAGCACAACCAAGCTACTCTGTGCCACAGCGCCTCTCAGTGGCCACTATGAAGAATGAATGGCCTTACTGATGCTTCCCTATGGGTCTTCCATCTAAACCCTCAGTTTAACAGGAGCTTGGACAACATAATTATGATAGTTTTCAGAAAGGACTGACTGCATGTGGACTGGGTTTTAAACAAAACAAAGGACAGTATCACCTGGCACCCAGGGACACTCCTCCCCACCCCAGGGGCTCAGTAGCAACCCTCCTCCACCTCCAAAGCCTCCTCTAATTACAACTAATTGAATCCACTTTTAATCTGGTTCCAGCATCCAAATTAATAAAATCACTGTTTATTCTTCTGAGTTCATCTAGCTCATGGAACAGTGGCATTATGATAATTTCATCTTGTCCCCACAAACGTGGCCTCTTCATTCCCTCTATGAGCTACAAGTTTCAAAGAATTTCACCCTTTTCCTGCTGAGCATCAGAAAGCAGACTATGTCTGAGAGGAGTGGCATCTCCTGGCCCAGGTGGAAGACATCCTTCAACCTGTCCACCTCACCACCTGTAAACATATTGAGATGAGACACCTAGATCCACCTCTTTTACTGTTAAGTTAGAACAAAACAAACAAAAATACCATTTTGGGCCAAGTATGACTACATACACCTGGAATCCAAACCCCATGCAAGTGAAGGCAAGAAGACCCCATCATCGAGGCCAGCCTGGCCAACAGTGGGGTGATGCCCCCATATTTTGAATGGATTGTGATAAAATCTTAAAGAACTCCCCTACAAAACAACCCAAGCAGAGGGAGGAGAGGGAAGGTCTTAAGGGAATGGTATTGTATATATGGAAGTAGAATAGATTACACAGAGGGGAAAGGCAAGGTCAGGGGAAGAGATTGTATAAAAGAAAGGTGGGGGGGATCAATCAAAATTCAAGATATTCCAAATAAGACATATACTTTCTTGAATAATGGCACATCCAGAAGCCATATATTGTTATTAGAAAATTTTCAGTGCCAAGGATGGGATATCTTCCAGTGAGTTGTTGGCCAGGGAGGTCCCTGTTGCCTCCAAAACATTATAGGCTATTGCCAAGGCCCTTGGTTTCCCATGAGAAAGAGATGGTAAGACCCTATTGCTGAAGACTTCACATGCCTGAGAAGCAAAGTCACTCAGAAATCAAGTTGGTGCTGAGCAGAAAACCTTCTCCCTGTAGACCAGCCAACTGAAAACTGGGAAAAGCTGGACTGTATACAGCCTTATGGGAGACAGAAGTCATCAGCAGTGAAAACAGTGGACACTGGAAGCCTCAAGTTTGGCCAGACAGGCCAAATGACTGCGCGAGCACAACAGTGGCATGTCTGCTCTGGGGGAAGTCAACTGTTCTCTAATTGGACTGAAGGCCCACTCTACAGGAGGGAATACATGCCTGGTACTGAAAACCTAATCAAAAGCCTATGGCACGGGAGGTTGTGAGACTTAGGGGTATAAAGCCTGCTCTTGTCTGGATAAATGCATATATTACTTTCACCAAATTGCCCTGAAAGCACTACACTTAATGTACATACTCATATGTTAATGCATCTCTCACTTCTGGCTAGAGAAGCTTCTCTTTTCAGATGGCGAGGACCACTGGGATGACCCAAAAGGTAAAATAGTGCTGAGAAGAAGGGACGGAGGAGTGTCCAGCACAGAAACATCTCACACCCTCCAAGGCTCAGGGTCCATTGCGGATGAGGTGGCGGAAAGAATGTAAGAGCCAAAGGAAGGGTACCATTCTTACATACAACTGTTCAGACAGAACTTGGCCTCGATATCCAAGACCTCGCAGTGCCTAGCAATATCCCCACAAGACCCTCATAATAGGAGAAAAAAATGATGACATCAAATTAAAAGAAAGACTAATGGAGAGAGGGAGGGCATATGCCAGAGAGCAGAGCTATGAAGGGGAAAGTGGAAGAGGGGAGGGAAATACCATGGTTATCTGTAAGTACAGAAGTTGTCAATGATATACATATTTTTAAAAAACAGGGGATGTGGTCCCCCTGGGGCTTTCCACACAGTATCTTGGTACCCCTGAGGCAGGTTTGATTCCTCCTGCTCTACAGATGGAATGGCAGAGGCTCATCCAAGCAGTGGTAGAAGACCTGAATACTCTAGGATGTAGAATTTCACTCTCTTCTCTCACACTGGCCACTTCCTAGGGGCAGAAGCTGCATGGATCCCTCACCCATGCAACTGAAATCTACTACAATGGCTTGAGAGGTCCTACAGCACACTTGCCCATGGTAGGTGCTCATGAAATTTGGCTGAATAAATGAAGTAATAAAAGCATTGGATGCTAAGGTCAGACCCCAGCTGTGGGGTCTAGGGCTCAGGCTGGTTCCTCCAACAAGACTATGAAGACAGATGTAGAAGTGGGGATGCCCCTGGGAGGAACATCTCTATTGGCCAGAGGCCAGAAGCCAAGATCTCTTCTAGAAAGAGTCACTCTTAGACACGTCCTGCAAAGCTGCTGCAAGAAAAAGCCCTTTTCCTACTAACAAAGGAAAATTGTTTGAAGCAGGAATCCCTTTGGAGCATGGGCTTTCTCTGGGCATCATGAAAGGCCATCTATTTTTATTGCAATCAATTTTGTTAGAGTTGGATTTACTAAAGAGGATGGTGAAAATTGCCCGTGTTATCTGCCGTTTGTCAGAAACCTCACATTTCTATTTCCGTTCCCGCCTGGACTTGAGGACAAAACTCCTCCACTTCCTCTGCCAGGGACTAAAAATAGCTGTCTGTGCCTACAGAGGCCAGAGAGGCCAACGTCGTGAGCATGGCTGGACCAAGTACAGGGTCTTTTGCCCTTCATGAGTGATCCTGCCCCCAGCCAAGCCATGCAGGTCCCCCAAGGCCAGGTGTCCATCTAGAAAGTACAGGAAGCTTCTCACTCTGTGATACGTGAACCTGGATTAGAGTCTAAACCTCCATAAGGACTTAGTGTGTGTCAGGCAGCAGGAAGCCAAGAGGCCAGGTATATTCATGTCAGTGCCCTTCGCCTACGCCATCGGCCTTCCTGCCCATCACTGTGCTAAGACCCCACACACATACATATTCACAGCTCGCTGCCAAGGGACACACTCTTGGTGCTCCTGTCTGCCTCGGGACGTTTGCAGCTGCTGGGATACTATGTGGAATGCTTGGGACCCAAATTTCCCCCATGGCTCCTTTCCCCTCTTCTCCCACAGGTAATCTCAGGTCACTTTTACAGTGAGACATCCTCTGGCCACCCTACTGCCAACTCCCTTCATGTCCAGATGCTTCTGAGTCCTCTTCCCTAATTCATTTCCTCTGTTGCACACACATATGCACACATTGGCATGTGGGTACATGGACATACATGTATATGCATTGGGCTACACACATATGAAAGCATGCATGTGTCTTGTCTGTATCTACAGAATACCATCCATGGGCTATAGGATGATGGGATCTTTGTCTCTAGAGTGACAGCCCCATCAGTAATGCCATGCTCAGTGTCCTCATGAGCAGGGGTCACCAGGGCCCTATCTGTCCTGGGCCTCAGGCCTGGGCTTGCACCATCCAGGTGAGCTTAGACTAAATACCAGCAGGCCCAAAGGCACCCCTCCCCACTAAGAAGAGCGCACTGTGGCTTACAGCAGGATCAGGGAAGGGCAGACAGGCAGCTGCGTGGCAGGGTGCCCTCCTACAGGAATGGCAGCAGCGGATACAGGCACAAGTCCCCACATTATGCAAAGCCCCCAAGCCATGGGCTCCAAATGAAATGCTGGAGACAAGCAGGGAGGGATCTAAAGGTCATGAACCACAAAACCTGGCAGGAAAGTAAATGAAGAGACCCAAACCTTGGGGGCCATAGAGATGATGAAAAGAATAAAGCTGCCATCCTGGACTGCCTGGGCCCTGACATAATGAGGCCACATGCCATGCCTTGCTCATGAACTGCTGCTCTTCAGTGTCCACAGCTAGGCTGTGGGCCACTGGAGTTGGACTGGTACCCAGAGAGAGGCCCAGGGGAGCTGGTCCTGCACTGGCTCAGACTACAGCAGCCTCCCAGGCAGAGGTGGTGCCAGAGTGTGTTCCCCCTCTCAGCTACCACATGACTTTTTTGTTTGTTTTGTTTTTTGGTTTTTCAAGGTAGGGTCTCACTCTAGTTCAGCCTGATCTGGAATTCACTCTATAGTCTCAGGGTGGCCTCAAACTCTCAGTGATCCTCTTACCTCTGCCTCCTGAGTGCTGGGATTAAAGGTGTGTGCTACCACGCCCGGCTCCACGTGACTTTTTCTGTGCCTTCTCCTTCATCAGTCTGGCTTAAACCCTGGGTAGCTCTCAGAGCTCTACAGTTACCCCAAGGCTCCTAGTCTGAGGCTCCCCTCACCCAGTCCTTCTCTATGCTGAGCGCTAGGGCATGTGGGATAATGGCTCCAGTTCACCTGCTCTAGATGCCATTGTTGCTTCAGTGCCTAAGCTCTGCTTCTCAAACCTTAAGATTCCTGCTGATGCCACTGGCCCTCCACAGAGCACAGGTCATGGAGGGGACCCAAGCAGCACCATTTCTCAGGGCACCTGGGTGACACTGATGCCACACATCTATAGCCCTTGTGAGCCAAGTTATAGAAAACCAGATGCACATACTGCAGCATACATACACACACCCTATCTGTTCTGTGTCTTAGCACCAGCCCATGTCCCTGATCCAGTACCATTCCACAGCCCAAAGAGTCTTAGTGACCCTACCGCTAAACCCAGAGATGCCATGTTTATCTCTTGGTCACTGCCTCTGCTGTGACATCAGTTTGGAACACATCTGCTGACCACCCAAACCATAGCATTGATGGAAAGATATACAGATGGATGGAGTGTGTAGGTAGATGGATGGATAGATAGAGGAACAAATGGACAGACAGAAAGACAGATATAGGGATGGGTAGATGGAAAGAATGACAAAGTATGGTAATTAATTTTATGTATGACCTTAACTGATTCATAGGGCACCCAGATATCTGGTCAAACATTACTTTGGGTGTTTCTGCAAGGAGGATTTGTTGTTGTTGTTGTTGTTGTTGTTGTGTGTGTGTGTGTGTGTGTGTGTGTGTGTGTGTTATGTGTTGTTTTTGAGGTAGGGTCTCGCTCTATCTCAGGCTAAAATGGAATTTACTCTGTAGTCTCAGGGTAGCCTTGAACTCACAGTGATCCTCCTACCTCAGCCTCACAAGTGCTGGGATTAAAAGCATGTGCCACCAAGCCTATCATATAAGGAAGTTTTTGAATGGGATTAACATTTAAATCAGTGGACTGTCTGAGGCAGGTTTCCCTCCAAACTGTGGGCAGTCTGTGACCAAACAGAAGAATCTGACCTCCTCCAATTATAAAATGATTCTCCCACCAACAGCTCCTGACCATCCACCATTTCTGGCTCAGCCAACTGTGGGCTCACACTGGGACACTGGCTGTGCTGCATGTGGACTTTGCAGCATTCATAATTCTGTGAGCTTGATCCTGATAATAAGTCTTTTCTTTGTATATGTATAAAAATATGCATGTTGGGGACTGGGTAAATGGCTTAGTGGTTACAGCATTTGCCTGTGAAGCCTAAGGACCCAGGTTTGATTCCCCAGGACCCATATAAGCCAGATGCACAAGGGAGCACATGTGTCTGGAGTTCGTATGCAGTGGCTAGAGGCCCTGGTGTGCCCATTCTCTCTTTCTCTCTCATACATAAATAAAATATTAAAAAATAAATAAAATATGCATATTGTGTCTGCAATCATCCATCCATCCATCTATCCATCTCTCAGAAGTCCTATTTCTCTGGAGAATCTGACTGATAATCCAGGATCTTTGTTTCCCTCATACATAAACATGGTGACATGTTTTCCCACCTCTAGGCACAGATGTGAACATGACATAACCTATGAACCTAACATGATGGCCACAGCCAACCTTGGGCCATCTGTCTGCTGAGTGACTGCCTCACTCTATAGCCAAGGGTGAGTAAAGTAGACGCCAGAGGAGACCCCCAAAGGACTTCACACACATCAGTACCAGGAGCAGCCAGACCCCTTTGTGGGGCTTTCTGGGCCAGAGAACAACCTTCACATGATAGAAGTCTTCTTGGACTCATTAGCATAGGGGAATGAAGACACAGTCCTCAGGTCCTTCACATCTGGTGAGGATATGAGATTGGCTGAAGTTACCAAGTCACAACAGCACAGAACAGCTATTGCTATGTCCTGGTTGGAGGAAACAGAAGAAAATGGACCCACCCATAGAGAAAAGGCAGCCTGTCTCCTAAATCCAGAAAGCAGAATACTCCCATATGCAGATCCAGTCTTAGACCCTGGGGAGGACAAAACCAAAGAAGCCACAGAGCCCAAGGACCTTGCATGTGGGTAAGGTGTGGAGCAGAGCAGGGCAGAGTGGGTCTTACATAGGAGCCCTGTCAAGGACCAGGCAACAGCAGCCTGGGCTGCAGGGCGTAGGTGTTTAGCCCTGACCTGAACAGCAGGTGGAGGACTCCTAGTTAGCTACAGGAGTGCCAGACCAGCTGCAGCATCCATGAGAGAGTGTTGGCCTTGGGTCACATAAGCAGAGGGTCTCTGGTGGATGCCTGATGACTCAGTAGCCACCACAGAACTGTTGTGGCTGGAAGGTTGAAGGCTCAAAGATCTGACCCCACAGCAATGGCCACACAGGCCTGGAGTTGCCTGATGAAACCAGCTGTCCCCCTCTGGACAGCCAGGTTCCAATTCCAGGAATGGTCACTTGCGGGCTGTGTGATCTGGTGTGAGTTCTTTCACTTCTCTGTGTCTTGGCTCTAACATCAGCAAATGGTGTGAGAACAGTACTTGCCTCTTTGGGTCAAATCAACTTGCTCCTGCAGCCTGGCTGAGCAAATGCTGACGAGGGAATATTAGAATGTTGATTTGACAGGGAGCCAACAGCCCTACCAGGTCATCTGTGATCACTGGGGCCTGCCACTGGTGTCCCCAAGCTTGGTCTTGCTTGGTCCCTTACAATACACCCAGACCCCAGAGACAGATGCACTCCAACCTGTAGACTCCCTACATTCCCATAACCTCGAAAGGGTCTTGTACAGAGAACGGATCTAGGGAGGTTCTATTGGGTCCCATGCAAAACCCCCTCTCACACTTTTGCTACAGTGAGTGTGACAAGCAGGAGCTTTCTGGTTCAGAGCTCCTGTCTGAGCCATGGGGAGAACTGGCATAGGTGTGAAGCCCAGCCAGACTACATGGTTCCTGCCCTCCAAAGCACAGAGGGGACCTGGGTCCATCGGAGCCTTGCCATGCCCCACAACAACATCCAACATGCCTCTTGCTAACCTGGCACATTGCTAGTTGTTCTGAGGATGCCAGGGACCTGCTGGGGGAGTACCTAAGTTCTGCCTTCCTTCTAGGGCACCATCTTCTTCAGCCAGCCATTGAGAGACTGCAGAACTGTATGTGGGAAGGGCTTGGTGCTCAGGGGTCACATGTGCAGGTTCAGAGGACCACAGAAGCCTGACAGAAATCAGGCAGAAGAAGGAGGGGCTTTGTGATACATGGTCACTCACTAGGCCAGCTGCTGACCAGATGTGGACCTTGAATGCCCACATTTGTGTGGAAGGGGCTGTATCTAGTAGTTCTCCATAACTTCTCAACACACCAGAACACAGGGGAGGCTCATCAAGTCACAGGGCCTCAACGAACCTGGTTCCTAGGTTTCTGCTCTATCACTGCTAATGTACTGGTGAAGACACAGGTACTAGAGTGGGCATTAGAGAAACATGATTATGGAATCTCAAACCCTACTTCTGGCTGCTTCTTTTCTAAAGAGCAGCCTCCTGGGCTAGGGGTATAGCTCAGTACCATGCACAAGCCTTGGGGTCAGTCTCCAGTACCACATTTAAAAACTGGACATGGTGGCATATGCCTGTAATCCAGCATTTGGAAAGTAAAGACAGGAGGATCAGGAGTTCAAGGTCACCTTTGGCAATATAGCAAGTTTGAGGCCAACCTAGACTACATGAGGCCCTGTCTCAAAGAAAAGTAAAGAACAACTTTCTATGAGTACAGGCCATCCTGGGATGGAAACCCTACAGGGAGATACCCCACCTATGGGAGCTAGACTCCACCTGCAGTTGCAGAACTCACAGGGAGGCATAGGTGGGCTGCAGGGAAAGATGAGTGTGGCCCCAATCTGCCCATCCACAGCAGATCACTCAGCTTGGGACCACAGCTTCAGCTTCCTACAATATCATGCCATCTCCACCACTGATGCTGTAAGACTGCCTCCAATGAAAAGCCAGGAGAGACCCCTAGGAATCCACCAGTTTCAAAGATAGAGAAATTTTCAAGGGCACTGGTTTGGTTATACATGCCAATAGAAGTCATGGGGAGGTGACAGTACAGTCACTTTCTAAGATCTCTTGCCGCTGTAGAAAAGCACCCACCATGAAAGGATGATAGGTATAATGCGCAGGGAAGCCTTTATTTTTTTAAATACTATGTTGTGGATGGAATCCAGGGCCTTGCATGTGCTGGGCCAGCACTTTGCCACTAAGCCATGGCCCACCCCAATTGCCCAGAGGATTCTACCCACACGAGACCCTAATCTTTGCACAGGCAAACCAAGGTTAACAAAAGTTCCCAGAGGCTGTCATTGGCATCTGAGGTCCTTTAGGTTTCTTTTTTCTTATCTCTTTCCTCTTGCAAGGTCTAAAATGAATGTTACCTCCAGGCCTAATCCAAATGTGAGTCTGAGGCTTTGGCTGGCTGCATGGTGGTTTTGCAAAAACCACCAAGCTGGGATAAACTCGGGGCTCAGGAGTTCAGAGATGTTAGCATTCTAGAATCCTATTGGGTTTCAAGCCAAGGCCAAAGAGAACAAAGAGAACAAAAAGCCATTGTGGGTGTAGTGAGGGACTCCAAGGCACAATGGAGCAGAGACCCTCTCAGCAGCCTAGGACCGCCATGGGAGAATGTACCCCTGTGCCTGCCCCACCCTATGCAGATCCCCCTTT
Source organism: Dipus sagitta (assembly GCA_036346955.1). Taxonomy (NCBI): domain Eukaryota; kingdom Metazoa; phylum Chordata; class Mammalia; order Rodentia; family Dipodidae; genus Dipus; species Dipus sagitta. The sequence continues at coordinate 943,775 of CM070781.1, read as the reverse complement.
GCCTGTCACACCACCCCTTGGCCTAGCCACACTGCCTCACTTCACCACGTATAGAGACTCCACCATCATCCCCACAGTGAGGTGTAGAGTCCAAGGCTTTGAGTGCATCCACACATCCCACACGCCGCCATTCCAGAGTTCTTCCACATCCTCATCCTTCAGCTATCAAGTCCCACCTCCTCTCTATTTTCTGTCTCTAGAGCTCTGTACTGTGATGCTTCACATGGAGGGAATCAAACATTATGTTGTTTTCTGTGACTTGTATTTAGCATGAGGTTGTCATAGTTCCACCATGTTATAGCAGGTGTTTTCACTTTGCTCCTTTTCACGACCAAGTAGCACTCAATTGTGTGACCATTCCACATGCCTGTGGCTGGACATTAAGGCTGTTTCCACCTTTTAACCATTACAAGTAGGGTGGAACATTCCTGAGAGCGTTGCAGCATAAACATTTTTGACGTCTCTGGGGTATGTGCCGGGGGTGGGGGGATATCAGGTAACACACTGGAGGCAGGAGGAAAGGCAGCAGGGGACCCCAGTGCATGGCCGGGAAGGTATGAAGGCAGAGTGGGTCAGATGAAGGGAGGACTTGCTCCTAAGCCAGCTAGAGAGAACAACTTTGATAGACTTTAAGCTAAGAAATGATGAGACCCACTCAAAAGTTACTTGCAGTGTGGACTGTGGGTCACTACAGATGCTCAGGCCCAGAGTCCACAAGAGAGGAATCATGGTAGCCACATTCACCAGATTTTTGGTTTGGTCACTGGAAGGTTGTGGCAGATAGATAATATCCCCAAAGATGCCCACAGCCTACCAGGTACGTCCAGCCCTTGGCCCAGGACAGCATTGAACACAACACAACCCAAACCAAAACTATAAACTTACTTAAATCACTTTTAGATTTTCTCTTGTAATTCAATTACACAGTTCTCCAGCATAATCTTTGTATATGATAAAGTCATGGCACAATGTCAAAAGGTTGGACATATCTGGGTGCAGGGGGCCTACTGTCATCACAGAGTCCTTCCCAAGGGAGGCAGGAGAGTTAGCATCACAGAAGGACCTGTGATGTTGGCAGCAGAGATATGAGGAAGAAAAGGAAAGGGCACAAGACCAGGAACTGGAGCGACCTCCAGCAACTGAGCCTCAACACCCCTCAGAGCCTCCAGAAGGAGCCAGCTCTGCCCACACACTGATTTTCGGCCTCAGGACTGAGAGAGGACAAAGCTGCACTATGTTGATCCACCCAGTTTGTGTGGTTTGTCATGACAGCCGGGAACAGCTGAGACAGGGGTGTGGCCTACACCTGCTCGGCAATAGACCCGCCCTGTATCTACGCTGCAAGTGAACCTACCCTGGCCTAAGTCTTGGCCATACGATGGTGAGCTCCCTGTTCTGAGAAGGAAACAAGCTGATCTCTTCTTAATTTTTGTTTTCTAACACTTGCCATGGAGAGAAGGCAAAGCTGGGGCCATCAGACAATGAATACTCAGTGTCATGCTTCATCCCACCTTCCCTCAAGTCCCTGCATAGAACTGACTCAGAGCTGGGAATCCCAATAATAGCTTCAGGCATCCTCACAGCTCCTTGCACACCCCTGCCGCAGCCTCCTCTTCTTGCACAAGCCAGGCTCCATGCTGACCTCACCAGTTCTCTGAGAGATCAGACATACTGGAATGTGCTTACTCAGCAAAGAGTGAGCCTCCCATCCTGGGACGCATCCTGGCAGAACCCTGGGAATTCACCCAGGACTACTCCTTAGCATAGCAGGCGCCCACTGGGCATTTTCTGAATGAATCTACCTGAGGTGTCTCCACCCTCCAGCTATCCCTAGCAGGCTGAGCTGTGGGTAGAGGCTGGCTTCCTTCTTGGAAAGTGTGAGGAGACCCATCTGGGCGTCACATCCATTCCTACTTCCACTGCAAGCACTCAACACTGGGCTGGAGGCACCTACAAACCTCCCAGACAGAAGGGAACAAGTTCAACCCACGGCTGTGGTGAGGTTCGCTGGCTCATTGCCTCAGAGAACCTTGTAGCTCCGTTGTGGGAACTAGGAAAACATAAAATAAAAACCCAGGAAGACCTGTGGCCAGCTCAGCCCAGCTCAACTCCTGAGACATGGACTGTTCCCAGGGACAATGATGTTCTCTGGGACAATGAAGGCTTGCCAAGAGCAAGATATGGCTGAGACCCCGTTCCAGCTCCCAGGCTCGACTCAGTTGAGCCCCTCCCCTCATGGTGCAGTTTTGTCCCCAGTTTGATGAGAGGAAAAGCCAGGCTCTGAGACTCTTGGCAGCAACTTTCACTGATTCTATGCAGTAATCTTAGGGGTATACCAGAAACTGCCAAAATATATCAATCATGTTAAACAAAGTCTCAAGGCACTTCTGTCTCCAGAGCTGTGACAAGCATGCTCAGCATCTAACCCATTTCCCTGACACCTTCTGTATTAGTCAGGGTTCTCTAGAGGAACAGAACTGCTAGAACAAATTATTTTAAACAGGGAATTTATTGGATTAGCTTATGGTAGTCCAATAGCAGTTGCACACCTGAGAATCACAGAACCTGGTAGCTGCTCAGTCCACGTGGCCAGATGCCTCAGCAGTCCCAATCCTGCACTGCAGATGGTGCCAGAAGGCCTGGAGGCTTCCTGAGGAGCTGCTGGGTTTTGATCCACGTGGGTCTTCAGTTGATGCTGATCTACAGTCTGTGCTGGTCTTCAATCCACACTGGAAGGCAGCAAGCAGCTCTGGCAGCCAAGTGGGAGGAAGGAAGGGGCTCTTTTCACCCATAGCTTCCTTATATAAAGTCCCCCTCTGAGAGGGGCAGCCCACTCTGGGGGAAGGGTTCATTCTGGGGAAAGAACTTCCTCCTTCAGTTAATCCTTCCTGGAAGCAACCTCAGAGACCAACACGAAAGGGATTTCTGTGGATTACTAAACAGATCAAGTTGACAACACCTTAACTATCACAAGTCTACCCCTTGTCAACTTGACACCAAACCATATCTCTTTACATCATACTTAATTTCCAAATGAAAACAGTAACAAGCTCATAATTCTGCCTAACATGGTATGACTATCCCACGTACAACTGGAACTGCAAAATCTTCCCCCCAACACAAAGCTTAGTTTCTAATATAATAGGTCTAATGTAATGGACTGGTGTGAGCAGAGAGATATAGCACAGAAAAATGAAATCTTTGGGCCTAAACTGCTGCCCATTCACCTGCAAATTGTTTGAGAGATTACAACCTTTGAGACTGGGCTAGCTGACCTGCACTGGGGCAACAGGAAGAATGTAGACTCTTTTGAAGGGGCCTGAGTGCTCAAGAAGTGTCCTGTTCTTCAAAATCTGCTTTATTCCCCTCTGGATTAACACATTGGCACCCTACCTGGTATTGTGGAGTATAAGAAATGCAGGAAAGAGAGGGTCATTGAATTTGCAACACGGTCTTGTGTTTTGGAAATGGCCACGGGCAGTGTGGAGCAGGTTTGCTGGTTGCCTGCATGGAGACCTGATGGAGCCATGAGGATGAACTGTGGATTGCAGTGGAGACCCAGTGGAGATGCCGGAACCACAAGATGGCTACCAAGGAGAGCTGCCACCTCAATGAAGTTTTCCAGGACTGTGAGTAGCCTAGCTGGAGGGGAGGAATTGGAATGCCAGAGAGTTATTGCTGGTTTAGAATTATCGGACTTGGAGATTTGTCACTGGCTAGAGTTGTTGGACTTGAAGCTACAGAGTTTGATGTTTGCCCTGGTTGTTCTAAATCTTGTATTGGCTGAATGTTTCTTTGCTATGCCCAGTGCCATCTTCTGCAGTGTGAATGTGCCATTATGGGTTTTGGAGGGATATTTTTGGGGATTATGGCTCAGTTAAAAGATCTTGGACTATGGGGAAGTATGAACATCATTGGAATTGATAAAAACTATGGGGACTTTTATAGTTAAATGAATGCATTTCATTTTACATCATGTATGGTTATCAGTTTATGGGGGTCAGAGGTGCAATGTGGTGGTTTGATTCAGGTGTCCCCCATAAACTTAGGTGTTCTGAATGCTAGGTTCCCAGCTGATGGAGATTTGGGAATTAATGCTTCCTGGAGGGAGTGTATTGTTGGGGGTGGGCTTATGAATGTTATAGCCAGTTTCCCCATGCCAGTGTTTGGCACACTCTCCTGTTGCTATTGTCCATCATATGTTGGCCAGGGGGTGAAGTCCACCCTTTACTCATGTCATTTTCCCCTGCCGTTGTTGAGCTTCCCCTTGAGCCTATAAGCCAAAATAAACCTCATTTTCCCAGAAGCTGCACTTGGTTGGGTGATTTCTACCAGCAATGCGAAACTGACTGCAACACCTTCTACTGGGCTGTCTTGCATGCCCAGGGCACAAAACTCTCCACAGGGATGCATGTCACCTCAACTGCACCTCACCCCATCATGTGTCACCACAGAAAATCCATATGGCATGCTGATCCAAAGACAGCAAGACAGACAGATAGCTGGGGGAACCACAAATGGGCTTCCTCCACTTGGGCTGGATGATCTCAGAACATCAGGTTTGGGGACCACCAGGGGCACACTATAAGAGCTGGTGCAAAGGGGGATGGGCATGTGACTACTCACATGCCCCCTTTCCCAACAGCAGTCACAGCCCAGAGCTGACACCTCAGAGTGGCGGGCAGGGGTGGCATCCTCCAAGGTACTGGCTGGCTTTGTCCCAAGGCAGCAAAGATACTCAATGGGGAAGCCAGTAGGAGTGGGAGATGGCTGCTAAGCCTCCCACATAGGGTCCTTTCCAGAATCATCCTGTTCCATTAGCAGTACTTGATCTGCACTTAGAGAATAAGTCCATCTCCAGAACCTGTATCCATATGGTTCCAGGGTAGGTTTCATGTGCCTGGCCTGGCCACCTAGCATTTTAGCCTCTGGCCAACAAGAAGAGAAGAGGGCTTCTCCATAAGCTGCAGTAGACACAGCTGTCTTTAGCTTGACTCTTGGAGCAAGTACCCAGCAGAGCTGCTGAGAAGGAAGGCAAAGCTCAGATGTAGACAAAGGGACCTAGGCTGGTGCCTATAGCCAAAGTCCTGAAGCCAACACCAGGACATTCCAGTTCTGAGTGCTTATGATTTCTACTTTTTCCCATGAGCTAGTTGGAATCTGTGACCAAAATACCTCTTGTGCACAGCCTTCAAACTCAGCAGTGACAGAAAATGGAAGCAAGCCCTCACCTTCACTTAACTTCAAATCAAACTGGGGCCCAAGCCCAAGTGCAGATGTGAACAATAAATCCTAACAGGGGTTGAGATAAGAGGAAGACCTGAGGACTGAACCCAGTGAAACGAGGTAGCACCTAGGGATAGCCTTCAAAAGCCATTCCCAAGAACCCTGGGACATTGCATCCATCTTTTCTTTCTATAAAAATACCTCTTCCACAACCTCCCTCCCCTGCGTCCACTGCCACCACATACGTAGAAGACCACAGACACTCAGGCCACAGAAGACAAGTGACTTACCCAGATGACTAGGACATTCTTGATAGAATTATGTAGAAACTGACACCTGATAACATTCATTATCTACTTTCACTACCATAAAATTTCCCTTTCAATTTCTTCTAGATGAGAAAGAATAAAGGGGATTAAGAATGAGAGGATTAGGGATGGAGTCTTAGTCACACATGCTTGTCTGGCTGTGGCCCCCACCTCATCATACCTGCTTCCCTATTAATGGCCCGTTGGGATGTGCCCCCACTGGGTAGAATGTCACAAGAATGTTTATGTCCTTTAAAAGCACCACAGCAAATGTTAGTATCACACAAGTCACTACTTGCCTGCCCTGTAGATATGCCCTTCTAGGTTCCTCCCCCATTCTCATCATCTCTAAAAGTTTCCAGGCTTCTCCAAGCAAGATGACTGGGGATTTTCTTTCCTGTCATAAAATGAGAATTCATGGGAATTCATTGCCTTGAGAAAAAAATGTAAAAATGTGAAATTTCTTGCACAAAAAAGTCTGTGGCTATGAACCAGCAGAGATCTGAGGAGCTATGAGTCCGGCTCCACTCCTCATAGCCGATGGTCACAGCAGTGTTGATGGCTGCCTAAGCCCCTCTCAAAGGGCTCAGTGGCCATAGGTTCATGAATGACTACTGACTTCAGCAGAACACAGGTATTTGGTCCCTTCCAGGAGTACAAGGATGACACACAGAAGGAGTACCTAGCTTGGAACCCACCACCATGGATATCAGCTTCCCTCCCAACCACAATAGTTTTCCAAGTGGGTATTTCACATTCCTATGTTATAGAAAATCTATTCAAAGAGGCCAGGCAGCTAGCCCAAGGCAGCAAGTTGGGTTGGTAACAGTGTGGTCACCTGGGATCTAGTACCAATGTCAGGAGTAAGACCATGATCCTCAGCAGGCAGGGGACTGGTAGGTATGTAGAGTGACCATGCCTCAGCCTAACAATGACCCTGAATGTCCTCCTACACTGTCACGTTCTTCAGGTGAGCCTCTTTGTCCAGGGTCCCTCTCTGACCCACCTTATCACTGTGTTCCTTCACATCCTCCTCCTCTCAGGTGCTGCCTGTCTCTGCCCAGTCCATTGTCAACACCCTCACACTGGACTGTAGCCACAGGTAGGGCGGAACTGACCCAGATATGTCATCTCTTGTACCAGGCAGATGGTCTGGCCCAGACTATCCCTCATTGCTTTATGGATGAATCAGCCACTCCAAACCACCACTCTCAACCAATGTCTGGACCAAGCCTACATGTAGGCCAAGCCCAAGTATAGCCAATGTGCAAAGGCTCATGGCTTGGAGAGCTCACCTGGTATTCTCCCCCAGCAGGCCCAACCCTGACCCCACAGCTTAGAGTTAGCTCAGAGACAAGAAAAACCAGATAGAACTGATCTCAAAACTCACAGATCAGCCAGTGCCTGCAGAGATGAAGCAGGCCACTTCACCGCAAAAGCTTGGCTGCCACCCAGTCCAGACACAGTGTGAAGGACTCAACCTCCAGAACATTCCATCAGAGAGACTTCCAGCATCAGGAGGCAGGCAAGACAGCTGGCCCCACTCAGACATTTAAGGCAAAGACCTTTCAAGTAGGTAGTGCTCAGTAGCTCTCCACAGAGAGAGAATGCCTGGCCTGAACATCCCAAGTCTGCCATCTCTGAGACGATAGTCTTAGGACCCCAGGTTAGGCCAGGCCACCCAGAGAGAGGAGGCCCAAGGATACAAGAGCAAGTCATGGCAGCCCTGAAGCACAGGGTGGCAGTATGGTGAGCAAGTGATACTGGGTCCCCAAACCTGGTCAGTCTCATCACTGGTCCCCTTCAGGTAGAGAACAGTTCATGAGGAGAGCAACTTATGAGATAACACACAGCAAGGAGGGCACAGTGTGGACCCAGGAGATGATGGCAGCAGGGCCACAGGGGCAAACAGGACAGGCTATCCATGGAGAGGGTTAGGTGCCACAGACCGATGGACCTGGCTTCCAGGCAGCCTCAGAGCTCCCTTCAGTGCTCAAAACATTCTAGGTCATGGCTGTGAAGAAGAAATTGGAGACATATAGTTTTATTATAGTTAGCCAGGGACAAAGGCCCAAGAAGGAGAACATGAATGCCACTTGGCTGCCCTGGCAGGACTAGAACCCATGTCTGACCCAGTCTTACCCAAGATGGCTGCAAGCAACACTCCCCAGTAGCAGCTTCCTTCTTCTGCTTAGCACACCTGGGTGAGCTGGCCTCTCCTGAGTCAGCCTTTTGAGTCTACCAAACAGGTCTCTTCCTCACATACCTGATTCTGATGCCAAGGCTCATCCTGATTGGATGTCTGACTCATATAAATGGGCCTGGCATGTGTGTGTCTAACTCTTTTCATTCCTTTTCCTCTGGCCCCTGAATCTCCTGGTTCTTGCTTTAATAAGCTCTTTCCCCTTCCCAGCTAGGAAGTTGGGGGGACAGTTCTTCTTGTCCAGGCACTTTCTATTTTGTTTTCAGGTGCTTTTCTACTTTGCTATATGTACAATGTCTCTTTAAGTTCTTTACTATCCAATCACTGGCCAATCTTGGTTTTTTTTTTTTTTTTGGTTTTTTTTTGGGGGGGGGTTATTTATTTATTTGAGAGAGAGAGGCAGATGACAGAGAGAGAATGGGCATTCCAAGGCCTCCAGCCACGGCAAACAAACCCTAGACACAATGCATCACCTTGTGCATCTGGCTTATGTGGGTCCTCTGGCTTTGCAGGCAAGCACCTTAACCGTTAAGCCATCTCTCCAGCCCTGGCCAATCCTTTCACAAACCCCCTATGTGAAGGTGAATGGCTTGTGCTCTCATGCTTTGCTTCCTCTGTGTGTATGCGTGCACATGCACATGTGCCCTCTCCAAAGGCTCCTTCCTTGGAGATTTCTCTATATGGAGGTGATTCTCTCCAATCTCCCCTCTCCAGCCAGGCAAAGAGGAGAATTCCCTTTCTGGCTTGAGTCTTCATCTAGCCTTTCCTTGTATCCTAATCTCCTTAAAATAAATTTCATCATTCATAATTTACCACTCTCGCACTTTGTTATTTCAATTCTTTGCTAAATAGGATAATGACCTAAAAGTTGGGGTTCACAAGCCTGGGATCTCCAGCATCTTTATGGAGCTCTTCCCTGGACCCCAAAATCCTGCATCAGCTGGACAGCAACACTCTGCAAGCTCCATGCGGGACCAGAGAGACAGAGAAGACAGAGCCACAGCTCTCATCCTTATGGCAGCCTCATCATCCCTTCCTCGTGGCTGCCATGTCCACAGGCAGTACACACCGTCAGGGCACAACAGGTATCCTGAGCACAGAGCCACCCACAGTATCTGCCTCAGCCCCCAGGCAGCACTGGCTAGGCCAGGGAGCAGGGCTTCAGGGACTTTCTGCAAATCTGAAGCTTCAGAGGCTTTTTGGAGGAAGAACTTGAGCCATGGAGAATGGTAGTGTGGTCTCTGATGCCAGGGATGACATGGGAGACCAAGTGACCAGTGTGGAAGCTCACATTCTAGGAACAAGGAAGCTACACCCCAGGTGGAGGCCTGTGATCATTCATATGTGTTAATGAACCCATTCTAGAGCCCTATTGCTACCCCCATGTTCCCATGTGTGGTGTCCTGGACCCCCCACCCTACAAAACTGAGTCACATAAGCCAGGAAGGTCTTTTGCTTCTCTGTGCTCAGCAAGCTTTTAACAAAGCCTGACACACAGTGTATCTCAAGAGGATGAAAGAAGGCAGTAGGCAGGAGAACAGCCCTGGCCCTGCTTTCCCTGCCTGGGCCATGCACAAATTCTCTACCAGACAGTGCACACAGGCGATCACTGGGAAATGCAGTAGGAAGCAGGGATCTCCTGTGTCCTGAAAAAGAGGGTCAATATGTCACTTTTCCTGATATGCCACGTGGTTGAACAACATCCAGTCCTGACCATCCCCCTAGCTCAGAAGCCCAGGGGGTCAGATTCAACTGCTAGGCCAGAGAAGCCAAGCCAGGCCAGGAGTGAGGCTACCTTACTGAAACTGCTTGTCTTTACAAAGCCAGCTGCCAACCCAGGGTCAAGGGAAGTGGTGGGAAGGCATCCTGAGCAAATTCAGCCCTGAAGCCCATCCATCTGGCCCTAGACAAGGCCTATGAGTCCCAGGTTTCCAATTTCCTGATCACTGCCGGGCCTCTGCTCAGCTTTAGGCAAGAGGGAAAGAAATTCTAACTGGTTCACAAGAGGCAGCGTTCCAAGCAATAATGCACATCAGGAAAGTTGTGAAAAACCAGATGTCAACGAGAGTCTCCATTAAAGGCCGACTAGGCAAAGAATGTCTCACAAAGGAGCTCTGGCCTTTGTTTTACACCAGAGATGGGGTGTGAAGTCCCCTTATAAGAAGACTGTGAATTTTGATTCCTGGCAACTGTACCATCAGACCCTACCCTGATGGGACCAAAGCAGCTTATCAAACCAGGAAACTGAGGCCCAGAAGTTCAAGGATGGAGCTCCTCATCAGAGCCTCATGCACAACTACCCAAGCTGACTGTCCACTATGGAGACCACAGTCCAGCACATAAAAGCCACCAAGGTGACTCACAATAGCACCCAGCCCAGAAGACATAACAAGGTGTGGTGGGGGTGGGAAGGGGAGCAGCAAGTGTCCCTACCACAGTTCCAAGATTGGCACGTTTTCAGCCTTTTCAGATTTGTGTCATTGTGAATTTGTCACACTGATTTTTGACACAGAATAAAGGTGAGGCTTCAGGCACATACTGAGGTCATTTGTGGGGGTCTCTCCGAGACCTCAGAAATGGGTTTCCCCGGGAGCTGGCTACAAGGACATGTCTAGGATAAAGACTAAAGGTGGCTAAACAGGCAGGCAAATAGCAGATGAGCTACACTTAGCAAGGCCTTTAGTGGAAGGTCTCTCCTCTCCTCTCTGCTCCACTCCTCTCATTGGCTCTCCCAAGAAAGTTCTCCTGTGGCTCCACCTGTCTCACAGCCTCTCTCTGCTGACCCTCTTTGTTGAAAGTTGGACAGGCCCACCCCCTGGGTTTTCTGGTTTGCTCTGTCTTTTGTAAGTAAGATGAGGCTGGGAACAAGGACACTATTTAAATGCCCCAACTTCATTCGTAACTGGTGTTTTCTCCTTGATGAATGTCCTGGGTCCTGGCTGACCTTGTCAGGAGGGAGGACAGAGGCTGTGCCCATGGGGGCCCAGCCTGCACTGTGGCCTGGTTTAACAGCCTCCAACAGGTCAGGAACTGCCAACTTTTCTGTACTCCAACAGAGCTCCTGTCAGAAGCATGTGTTTCTGTCAGTTGCTCTTCTCTTCAGAGATGTATCATGGGCCTCACTGCACTGGGTGGAGGCTCATTAATGCTTCCAACAGCTTCTGAGATTACCACAGTGTGGGCAACCAGCCAGGGAGCCCAGCCTTGTCACACACTGGCAGTGCAGGACTCCATTCTGTATCCTTGCTCTTATACCAATGGGCTAGGCCTCTGTGCTGGGTCAGTGATTTCACACGGTAAGTCATCTGGTGTTTACTAAGCATCTACCACATATCATGCCAGAGGACAGTAGGAATCAAAATGACCACAGTCCCTGCTTCCAGAGAGCTCACTCCTCCCCAGGCAGTGAGAGGCCTGGGGGAGGCAGGAGACTATATAGAGCAAATGCTGGGGCTCCGGGTGGAGGAGAGAAATGTCTGTTCCCTCTCTTTTCCCACTAACCTAATCCCACCCTGTTTGACTGTTAGTTCTGCATGTTTCCCTCTCTGCTAGCTCTTCTGAGGACTCATGAACTTGGATGGAGAAACAATGACCTCTTTCTTTTCATAGACTCCCAGTGCAATGAGCACTTCCTCTCTTTATGAAGCAGGCCACAGGTCATGACAGCATCACTGGGACCTGAGCCTCCATCACCAATGGACATTTCACTGGGTAGGTCATGCATCTCATCTGAAGAAACACCAATCACACATTTACAACTTCATGATCATAGCAACCATGGAGGGCTACTGGCTCTTGTTGCGGTGATATTAAAGAAATTAGTTGTGATATTTCAGTGACTTCACTGCCAAATAATGTCTCCTTTGAATCTATGCTTTTTATGCTAATTATAAAATCTACATTTCAAGAGCTGGAGAGATGGCTTAGTGGTTAAGGTGCTTGACTGCAAAGCCTAAGGACCCATGTTCGACTCTCCAGAGCCTATGTGAGCCAGACACACAAAGGTGAAGTAAGCACAAGGTTGTACATTCCCACTGGGTGGCACAAATGTCTGGAGTTTGATTGCAGTGGCTGAGGCCCTGGGCAAATTCTCTATCTTTCCTCTCTCTCTGTCTCTCTCTCACTCTCTTTAAAACAAATTTTTTAAAAACAGAAAGAAAAGAAAAAATCTACATTTCGAGGAAGTTCCACATGCTTCTTCATAGACAGATCTATACACAAAGATCTAAAATCTACCATGCCAGATGTGAGGGAGTACACAGAGACCAGAATCCCCCAGTGTGTGTGCTGGGGTCCCCCAAGGTACCTGATTCTGAGGAGGTACTCAGAAGCTACCACAAATTCTCAAGTGGGAATTATTTGGTTTGGAGGAATCAAAATAGACACCCAGAAGCCCCACTCAACCATCAAATGATAAATCAGAAAATAAACTTAGATGAGGTTAAGTGGTATTGATGGGAATACGTTGAGAAAAACATAGGGTTTTTTATTGAGTGCTTTATTTTTATGGAGTAAAAATTGAATTACTTAGCTGGTCAATGAGGAAGTCAATAGGAAAAAAGAGCCTAAGAGCAGGGAATGAGGAGAAGTGAGCATGAGTTTGAGACACAACCTGCATCCCTCAGGAGCCAAGCACCACATCAGTCTACCTCCTGCTCTCCTCTCCTAGTGGACAGAGTGGATTTCCTAGGCTCAGTAACAGCCCCTCCACCCGTCTTGGGTCACACACGACAGAATTCAGAGGTTAGGACAAAACAGAAGGACACTGACTGCCATGACAGTTGTGCCACTGCCCTTTCTAAACACAGGATGGCTGTGGTGTTGTTTCCCCTCCAACCCTGAGGTTTCTTTGGGGACTGCAGCCATACAACTGTCTGACAAGTATACAAACTCAAGGAAGCTATTAGAGGGACTTTGCCACAATTCAAACTTTAGGATCAATCCAAAAATTAAAGGCTGGAGAGATGCTTGGTGGTTAAGGCATTTTCCCAACCCCAGAACCCATGTAAAGCCAGATGCACCAAGTGGCACATGCATCTGGAGTCCATTTGCAGTAGCTGGAGGCCCTGGTGCACCCATTCTCTTTGTCCCTCTTCTATCTCTGCTTGCAAATAAATAAATAAAAGTATTTTTTAAAAATAAGAACTGTCCCCCTGTCACCCTATAGGGAGTGAGGGGAGTATGGCCTTCATGACCCCACAGTGAATACCATAACCCACCCCACTGAGGAAAGCCACCAGGGTAATGGGAGCCAGGGTGAGGTGATATAAGAGTATAGCCTGTTATATGTAATAAACTTTTTTTTAAATTAAGAATAGCCATATAATCCAGAAATTCTTTTTATATTTTATTTATTAATTTATTTATTTGAGAGAAAGACAGAACAGGCACACCAGGGCCTCTTAGCCACTGCAAATGAACTCCAGACACATGCACCACCTGTACATCTGGCTTCTGGCTTTACATAGGTACTGGGGAATCAAACCTGGGTCCTTAGGCTTTTCAGGCAAGCACCTTAACTTCTAAGCCATCTCTTCAGCCCCATGATCCAGCAATTCTACTTCTAGGAATACATGCAAAGGAAGTGGAAGCAAAGATAACTGAACTCCTATGTCCACAGCTTTATTCATGATAGCCAAACGATGGAAAAAACTCAAATACCCATTATCACATATATGCATGAAGAAACGAAATGTGTTCTTGTCCATTCCATGAATTGTTATACAGCCTTAAAAAGGAAGGATACAAAAAAATTGTTTTTAAAGGAAGGATGCACTGCCACATGCTACAATGTGGGTGAACCTGGAGGACATGAGGCTAACACTAAGATAATCTCAGAAAGACAAGTACTGCAGGATTCTACTCACATGAGCCAACTCACAAGCACAGAGTACAGAATGATGGTTATTGGGAGATGGGGAAGAAGAGGGGTGTTAGTACTTAATGAAGGCAGAGTTTCAACTGGTGGTGATAGCTATGACATGTGTGCCTAATGCCACTGGGCTGGACATTTAAAAACAGTAATGAGGCTGAGGAGGTAGCTCAGTTGGTAAAGATTGCTTGCTGTGCAAGTGTGAGGTACTGAATTCACATCCCAGCACCCGCACAAAAGCCAAGCATAATCCCAGCACTGGGAAGGCAGAAACAGGAGGCTCCATGGACTTGCTGGAGAGCTGGTATTGAGAATTTGGTGTGCTCCAGGTTCAGTGAAAGATCTTGTCCCAAAATATAAAGTGGAGAACAATTGAGAAAGATACCCAATATTAAGTTCTGGTCTCCACTTGTACACACCACACATTCATACACATGTGAATACACATATACACACACATGCACAGGCAAACAAGTAGTTATGCTCAATTTTATGCCACTTGTGTTTTATCACAACTTAAATAACAAAGAAAAATTAAAATATGTCTTGTACTTAAAAAAAAAAAAAAAGAGGGCTGGGGAGATGGGTCAGCAATTAAGACACTTGCCCACAAAGCCTAACGACCAGGATACCCACAGACTGGTCGATCCCCAGTACCCACATAAAGCCAGATTCACAAAGTGATACATGCCTCTGGAGTTCATTTGCAGTGGCTACAGGCCCTGGAGTGCCCATTCTCATTTTCTCTCTTTCTTTCTCTCTCTCATCTCTTTCTCTCTCTCTCTCCTTGAAAATACATAAATAATTTTTAAGAAAAAGAGCTGGGACTCGAGTAATAAAATTCAAATCACACCTGGGATGTTTAATAGCAGTGACAGAGCAAGTCCTTGGAACCCCTGTGCATACTTGTTTTCATCTGTAAGATGAGTGTAATAATATATAGCATGTATTAATGCATGAGACCCGCTTGGGTGACAGTGGGCTCAGAGAGGGCCATGATTAACTTTATTGTTATTAATCAGAGCTGCTATGTAAACAGGGAGGAATGCATCAGGGCAGAGGCACAGAGGTGACACTCACAGGCAGAGGCCACCACTCCCCAGAAAATGGTATCGACATCTGATGCTTTACAAGGACACACAGGCAAGAAAACTCATAAAGAGCTCTCCCACTTAAAATGCATCTGAATAGAAGTGGCACATTATACCTGCCTCTTTTCTTACTTAATTTATCTCTGAGCATCAGGAAATGGTGTCCACAAGAGATGTGCCTGCTCGAGTCACAGCGAGCTCAACACTGGAGCAAATTATCCACTTCTGTGAGAAAATTGCTATGGAAGAAGAGTGCTATTATTTTCCAATGTTCGAGCTGGTGTGAAGAAAGTAATTAAATGATTGTAATTTTCTGTGCAAATAAGGTGACTGCAAGCTAGGAAGGGGCTTCCTCACCTCAAAAGAACAGTTTTCATTTCTTGATTTCTATCCCCCCCACAAATCCTGGTCAGTGTTTAGAATGAGAAATGAAGCTGAGCTGGATTCAGTGCTCTGCAGCAGTCCTGATCCTGGGGTGTCACCATCACCCAGCTACGCCAGAGTCTGCATAGTCCAGCCCTGCAGGGCAGGTCTGAGAGGATCTGTATTTGAGGAAGCCTGCCAGGTGGGGTGCAGGGCATGCCTGTCCCCACCATCACTTCAGCTGCAGCTGCAGGTATGCATGGCTTCTTTCACACACAGAATCCAGCTCACTGCCACACGAGACTCCCAAGGTATTCCCACAGCAAAAGCAGTGCACCAGGCAACCCAATGCAACAGGCAGCTGCTGTGCTGCCCTGAGGGTCTCAGCAGGTTTCTGCTCCCTGCTCCCCCAGAGGGAGGACAAGGGCCCAAAGCAGAGGCTGCAGTAACATCAGGGCCTCCCTCCCTGCCTTACAGGACTAAAGCCCATGAACACCATTGTAAAAGTCTATAAGGAACTCACTCAGAGTCAGACGAATGCCAAGTCCAGGAGGCCCAGCCAGAAGGCAGTGTACAAGCTCCCAGCTTCTGGCTGCTTGTCCATGTGCTTTAATTCTGTCTTCCCTGGTGCCCCCTGGCAAGTCTCAGCCCCATCATCACCAAATAACAGCAACTCTGGAGAGACCAGAGCAAGTACAGGTGCTCTCTAAGCCAAAGGGCACGCCCCAGACAAGCTAATTTATGACCTCTTTAATAGGCACTCAGGAATCTTCTGTAAGGGCAGATTAAACAGCCCCTTCATTAAAGCACAAGTGGGCTGGGGAGACATGAAGAGAACTTTACTAAAGAGCTGTGCAGGTGCCTCTGAGCCAGACTCCTGGATGGAGGATGTGTCCTTTCTCTGCCATGAGGAGGCTTCTTGACCCTTTGTCTCCCCACCCTCACCTCCTCACTGTCCCAGTCTCCACCTCAGGTTGAGTAATGTTCCTCTCCTGGTTCTTCACATGGGCTCCCACTGCACCCCCTCCAGGAAGTCTCTCTGTTTTCCCCATCACATTCAGCCCACAAGGACATGCTGAGAATTCAGTCCCAATTCAGAGTCTCACCAGTCCTGGGGCTTGGGCAGGCTAAGCATTGCAGCCCTGGCACTGAACTGGGCTGGGCACATGAAAGAGGCTACTAGGAGGTGAGTCTTGAGCCAACTGCTACAAGAGAATGATGGAGAAAGTGACTTCAAGGTCCTGAAAAACTACAAAATAAAGGAGAACCCTGGCAATATGCCAGCCAGGCATGGCCTTACAACATGGACACTTAACATGCTTTACAATTGAAGACATGCTCAGAAAAGTCTGTCCTTATTCACAGTGAACAGCGGGTGCAGGATGAGGCCAGTTGCACCTGAAGCAGCGTCTGCAGGGGTCCTGGAGCATCAAGGCCTTCACAGCAGTCATTGAGAAAAGGATGCTTGTGCGCATCGCCCTGGGCCCTGCAAACTCTCCTCCCCTGCAACCCTGCTTTCCAAGACTATGAACCAAGAGTGAATAATTAATAAATATATACAAAACATACACAGCATGGTTGATAGTAACCCAGAGGGACATCACCTGACCCTACCACTTGTTTTACAGATAGGAAGCTGAGGCTTGAGTAAGTGTAACTGCAGTCAGAAAGATGGAAGGAAAGCCATACTTTCAGCAGGGCAGGCACTGGAGGGGTGGCTTGTGACTGAGGGTGAGTGGGAGGGAAACCCAGGACTTCCCATAGGCCTGTAGATTGCAAAAGGCTCTGTCACTGTCACCTATCTGATAGCACATACTGATGAGGTCTCCCTCATCAGTCTGCATGCACACACCAGACCCAAGGGTCCCAGCAGGCTGACAGGCCAACCGCCAGCTCCCAACAGCCACTGTAATAGGCAGTCAACAACAACCACAGTGTCCCTTGACCTCTGTCTCATTCCTGGTGGCCACTGGACACCTTGGTGGTGGCCATCAGGACATTGAGGCACTTCAGCTGAGCAGCTGAGCAGATAGACGCCCAATGCTTATGGGCCACTAGTCTCAGTGCCAATGGAAAGCCACACCTCCACCTCACCAGCACCTAGATGCCAGAACTCAGGAATTTCTGTGCCCTAGAGCACCAAACTGTGGTTAAGAGGAAACAAACTGACACCAAAAAGCCACAGCTCACAGGCAAGGCTGCAGGTCTGCTTTTGGTCAAGTTTAGACCTGTTCCTTGCAGGTCTCCTCAGGTGGAACTGACTCAGGTGGAACCTTGAAGTCCAGCACTGCCCAGGAAAGCGAGAGATTGGTAGAGCAGGGGGCACAGTGATCCCCCAACCCAGAGACCTCCCTTAGACCTCTCCCCCCCCACAGCCCAGCTTAAGGCCTCCTCCCTTCACAGTTCAGTATTCCATCAGCCCTAGCCCCACACTTTGCCCACCCCCACATACCCTACCAGGATGCCATGTACTGATCTCTTCCTGGGCACCACACTCTGACTACATATAGTCCATAGAATATCTCACCCCACAAAACTGACCTATGAGACTGCACACTTTCCTTTTCATGATGTGGACAATGAGGCCCAGAGAATGGTTTCCATCTGCCTGGGGACCCAGACCCAGAAGGGGCGGGGTTGGGACACAGGCCAGGCGAAGTAGCCAGAAAGCCTCATTACCCACTGCCCCACACAGCCACAGGAGCTCCTGAGCTGCACTGCAGGGTCTGCTGGAGTGGAACTGACTTCACTCTTCTCCCAGCTGCTTTCCTGGGGTTTTTTGTCACCACATGATGCATTCACTGTCTCCACAAGATACACTTAAGTCTTCAAATTTCCACCTCCAGTCCTCACTCGGGCTGTCCCTCCCATCATGGGCTCTACCTCATACTCAGTGCCACCTCTTCCATGCAGTCTTCCCTGGTGATGTCCTTCTTGTACCTAGCTGTCTCACTTCTCCCATTGGATGACTGAGCTCCATCATGCTAAGCTCAGGGGAATACAAAGGTAAGGGGTGCTATTAAGTAGGGAATTGTGTCATCACCCCCTGAAATGATCTGCAAATTGAAGTCTTAACCCCAGTACCTCAAAATGTATTATTTGGAGAAAGGGCTTTCATAAGATGATTATGTTACAATGAGCTCATCATGGTGGGACAGGATGTGATGTCCTTACAGGAAAGGATAATCAGACCACAGACTCACAGAGAGGGGCAACATGTGAGGACACAGAAGAGACACTGTCAGCAAACCAAGAAGTCCAGCCTCCAGGGAGGAGGCTGCCCACTATGGGACAGTGCTTTGTCAAAGCTAAAGGGGCAAACTAACTCACCTGCCCTCAGGAGCTGGATGGATGTCCTGCAGGAGTCTTGATCAAATTCCCCTGCAACTCAGGGGAGGAGGCAGAGTATTTCCATACAAGAAACTGCCTTAGGCTGCTCTCTACACCCTGCCTTAGGGAGGCAGCTCCTGGACTGGCTCTATTGGGCAAAATTAAAAGCTTGCTTCAATTTGGCCATTAAAAAAAAAGAAACTGCCTTAGTCTTCCCTTGACCTTCCAACACAGAGAACCCCACTTTCTGACGTGCCTCTGAATTTCTATAAAGTAGCCCAGAGGGAATCTGTCAGGACTCCAGAGTAGAGTGTTGTTTAATCTGCTCAGGATAATCTGTACACCCCTATCTTAGCCAGCAAGGAGACACAGAACATGGCAAGAATGCGCAGGAGAGGGAAGTGCTTGTCAGCATGGGAGCAAGGGTGGGACCTCGGCTAGGAAAAGCTCAAGATCAAGTCAAAGGATGCAAGGAAGTTAAGGCTCAGGTGCCATACAGGAAGAGTTGTGCTTAAAATAAGCCCAATCAGCAGGAGATTTCCCAGAAGCAGTACAATTGGGTCAGGGCACCCCACATTCCCATCATGGGATCCCAGGGCACTCAGTATTTATCTACCATCAAATAGCCCCACTGCCTCCAAGGGCAGCACTGGACACACAGAGTACTATGTACATAGCCCTTTCTGGGCCTATCAAAAGGAAACCCAGGTCCGTTTCAGTGAAACATTAATCTCACGTATAACTATTTGTTTCTACAGCTAACCGTCATCTGGAGAGGCAGTATTTGAACTTCCAAGCGAGTCCCCTTCCATATCTCCATGGGAGCGGGAAGAATCAAGCTGTTGCAAGGAAAACTCACATATGTTCACAGACAGCTGCAGCAACAGGACTGCCTCAGAACCAGCTTGCATCCTACTATGCCTTTAGCAGGATACTCTCAGATGCCATTTTCAAAAGTCTAACCCCTCATCCAGATCTTTTTTAATTCTGAGAAGCACCTGGGTGGATGAAGTAAACACTGTTGTGGGCCACACATCTGCAGAGGGCAGTAGCAAAGTGGTAGAAATAAAATGTCAGCAGGAGCCTCAGGTCAGTGTCTTTCTGGGAGCTTGAGAAGATGGTGTTTCAAGTAGAGGTGAGGCTAACTGCATATGGAACAGTTTTGACTGGGGCAATCTTGGTCACAGCCCTAACCCATCTTCCTCCACTACTTCTGAGTAAGGTAAGCCTTCAAGCAACATAAGCCTCTGAGAGCATCCCCAGCCACAAGTGTTGGGCTTTTCAGAGAGGACCCTATCTTCCCCACTGTCCAGGGCAGAGCATGATGAGTAGGGAGGAAGAAAGGCAGAGTTCAAGCCAAATGCCTGGACAGTGCTTCCACACTGCCCCCTTCTTTTGAACCTGCACACACCCACAGACACTCACCAGAATGAGCTTGTTCTGCCCACAAGGCATCCACTAAGCACCAAGCTGTGCCCTGCTGTCCACTACGTAGGCTTGCCCCCAGCTTCCCACTGGCTGCAGGAAAGGGCCCCTAGAGCTCCTCTCTGGTTCCGTGGCCAGAAACTTTCCATCCTCATCTATTCGAGGAGGCTGCCTAGGGGTCCAGGCCCTGAGCCCAGAAGGGGGTCAGCTGGGCACTAGCCCGTTTCCTGTGTCTCATTCCCTTCTTTGACACCTCCCCCATGAAGCTAAGTGACAAAGGCATAGGAGTCATCATGTTGGATCAACAACCTTGGCATGGGAGTGGGGGAGGGGGGAGTAAGCTCTTTGCAGAACCACAGGATTTACTTTCAATGTTTATTTGGTCCTTTGACGTCCTGATTTCAGGGTTACCTTTCAATTCTGGGGAACCCGGTTTGTCCACAGTACTGAAGGTCTTGGTTCACAGCAAACAGAGCCTTTGCTCAAGGTTCACATGAGTAAAGCACCTGCAGGCCCTTCTAGGGAGGGCCGTGCTCCATCTCCTGCAAGGCACCCCAGTCAGCGCCCTGACTGCCCCCTGCTGGCCAACCACATCGCAGCATCAGCTCTGCCCTCTGAGGGCTGCTAGTCATCCTGGAGATGCCAAAGACTACCCAGACCAAAGAAGGTACCTGCACCCACTGGTGGGGGAACAAACGGCAAACCCAATCCAGTGGGTGCTTCCCCTGCCCCTTCACCAACATAAATGGAAGCCACCTGGATTCCACTCAGGGGTGCCAGGACAGGAGACAAGGGTAGAAGTGCACAAGTGCCCACCCACAACTGGGTTATACCTTCTTGGCTACCAAGAGGGTAGATCCGACACATTCCACTTCCAATACTTGTAAGGGCTATGGCATTATGCAGCTTCCTCAAAACTTGCAGGACAAGAAGTGGAGTCAGCCCATTGGAAGAAACCCAAGAGGAGACACTGAGGGGATAGTGATGAAAGCAACTGAAAGGGATCCCAGTCTTCCACCCTCCTTGAGCAAACCCACCTCCCTTGAGAGTACACATTGCCAAACCTAGAAAGGACTCACCTGGGACTGCCCAAGGGTACCACATTTCAAAGCCCCTGGGGGCACTACTAAAGAACAGGGCAGGATCAGGAAGGGGTAGGGACCACAGCTGGTGGTAGAAGGGACTGGACATGGGGGCAGGTATAGGGGAGTCATATCCTTTGCACTACAGTCAGCATAATGATGATGAACTCACACCCCTTCCGTGCTCCCACCCAGGGTCAAGCAAGACCCCAAGGCACAGGAGGCACTAGAAGAATCCCAGGAAAGGAGCAGTACTAGAAAAGAGTCCCCCCACCCCCCAAAAACAGAGTCCCACAGCAGGGCATGGAGCTGATCAGGATGTCCTGGAGTACATGGGTAGGAGTAGGACTAGGGCAAGGAGGACTCCAGAGCCAGAAATCCCAGAAGCGCACTGAGCTGCCCCACGCAGCATGAGGGCGACCCACCAAGCACACAACACTAAGCTGAGTATCTCTCATGGACCTAAGGGCACCTCATGCTGCCCAAGTCCTAAAGTCACCAGGGACCTCCCCACAGTACCAAATATGGAGGTCAGGGTAGCTCTGAGTCCCTAAGTAACCGGTGGGTGACCAGAGGCCAGTATGGGGCTCCGCCTAAGTGACCCGCATCCCCCCAGTAGCTGAGAACACACGCCTGGGAGTGCCTGCGGATGGTCCGGAAGTGGGGGCTTTTGGGGGTCTCCCGGGTGTCCAGACGTGTGGGGCAGGCTGTGGGGCGCGCGTAGGTCACTTACGCTGCTGTTCTCGCCCGTCCAGTGCACCATAGCCTGGTTGTGCGTCGCGTCCCCCTTGAGCACGAACGACGTGCTGATGAGCGAGACCTGCGCCCGCGAAGCCGCTCCGGCCACCGGCGCCGCCCGCGCCCTGCGCCCCTGGCCCGGAGCTCGGGGGCCGTCTTCGCCAGAACCCAGAACAGGACCCAGACCGCAACCCGGGGCGCCGGGCTCCCCACCGTGCGCGCGGCGGTCCTCGCGGTGTCCCAACTGCGAGCACCCCACGGGCGGGCTCCGCGGTACCCGGGTGAGCCTCGCGCGGGAACCTGAGCGCTCGGGCTGCGGGGAGCGTCCCGCCGCCCCGCAGGCGGTCAGAAGCAGCAGCAGCAGCAGCAGCGGCAGCGGCGGCGGCGGCTGCGGCCGCCAGCGCGGCCAGCGCGGCCAGCGCAGTAGCGGCGGCGCCCGGAGAGTCGGGCCTCGGGCGCCAAGCCCGGGGCCCTTCGGGGCGCTCGAGGGGCCCGGGTGACCCATGGTCGCCGAGGGGCGGCGGCGGGGCGGCGCGGCGAGGGAGCCCGCGGCCGAGAGAGCGGGAGGGCGCAGGAAGCCCGAGCGAGAGCGCAGAGAAAAGAGCCGGCGAGGGGAGGGAGCGGCGGGAGGAGGGGACTCTCCGGATCGCGGCCGCCGCGCAGCCGAGGACGCACCGCCACCTGCCGGCCGGTCCGGTCCAGCCCGCGTGAGCACCAGCGCTCAGGGGCGTGCGGAGTAAGAAGGTCTTGAAGGACCCCCACCTCAGGGACCCCACACCTTGCCTCCCTATGTTTACACCTCCACTCCTTGCCAGCTTTCCCTTGCTCTCTCCATCCTCCCTGCCTCTGTTTGAGCATTTACTGAGCACCTTACTCTAGACCAGCCTGAGTTCCAAGCATGAGGCTACAGTGGCGGCAGCAGATGAAGACAGATCACAGTAAATGCCAAACAACTTCAGAGTGATCCACTGGTTGAGTTGTAAGGGCCCTCCCCTTGGCGCCTCTGGAGCGGACGGGCTTCAAGGCCACCGACCAGAAAGAAGATCTTCCAGGGAGAGGAGGGCAGTGCCAACCTGGCCCAGCACTACTCCATCTGCTCCTGCTCAGGGACCTGAGGCAGTGACTTAATTTCCGGCCCTCAAAGGCCACAGAGGAGCCGCCCCACCCCCCAAGAGGAGACAGTGCCTGTTTGTGGCCAGTGTGAAGAGGTCCCAGCAAAACACCATAGACACTGAGATAGAAAGTCCATCAAGGCCCCAGACAAAATCATCTATCTATAAAAGTAACCCACAGTGTGCTCCACATTGGCTTCAGGGAGCACACACAAGGCAAATGTCTCCTCAGGCAAGGCCAGAGGTCGGAGTCATCCTTGTACCCTTTGCCAGGCCGCCCCCCCCCAGGCCACACCCTGCCTCCCATTAGGTCTCTTCACTCCACAGAGTACTAAACAGAGCAGAAGAGCAAAGTGCCATGCCCTTGGAAAGATGGAGATCAAGGTTGAACCCCAGCACCCTGCCCAGGAGATCCCTTCCAACACAGCCCCTGTGTCCAGCATTGGACAGGATGGAAGCTCTGGCCAGGTGTCTAAGAAGACCTTCTGTGGAATGTGATCTGTCCCCCCACCTGTCCATTCAGGTGCCAGAATGGGGGGTGGGAAGGGAAGGGAGGCTGAGTGTGTAGCTGTAGGAACATCTGGTTTAGCAAAGAAGGCAAGTAAACCGGGGTAGGTGTGGGGCTGGAGGGAGGGAGAAGGAAAGGGGGACCTGGGAGAGGATGGGATATACCTGGCAGGGAGTGCCGGAAGGGACAGCTAGCCCAGCCCAGCCCAGCCCAGACTCACTTGGGGCTTTTCTCAGGTCTAGGAGTCACCATCTTCACTTGTTTTAAATTTTAAAGGGTCTCTATGCAATAAAAAGAAGGCCTCAGATTATGAAAAAATTACTGAAAACCTAAAATGTGTTAATCATTTTCTTTAGGGCCGCTGTACCTGGCAGGTTGCCACTGCATCTTGTCATGTGTCACACCCTGAACATGCTGAGCAGTGTGTACAGTTCTTCCCATTCAAAGGTGAGGCAACAAACTCAGTTCAGTAGTTCAGAAGTTCAGTAACCACCTGAAGTCACCCAGACAGTACAAGTCAGAGGCCAGATTCCAACCCAGCTCTCTGACCCAAGGAGGGACCCTTGGCACCACCTGCATTGCCTGTCATTTGGATGTGACACCCCCTCCCTCTTTAGAGCCAGGATCCAGGCTGCCTGGCCAGGCAGAGAGGAGATGGGAGCCACCATTGTCATCCCATCTCACTCAGAGCACTGAAAGACTTGGTCAAGGTCCCCCACAGATGGAGGTCTGGAATGCAGGTGGTACAACTCCCATCCAGAACTTTCCATAACAATCTTGCCTCTGGTCAAATGAGACTGCAGGCACTGGGAATAGGAGGGCTGATTCATCCCTTCTGTGAATGTAGAGCTCAGAGCTGCTGGGACATTCAGTTCACAGCTGTGGCTGGACACACAGAGACACAGACATGAAGAAAACCATTTTGGTCACAGTGGATGGACAAATGTTCAAGAAAGCCAATCTCAGCTACTAGCATGCCTCCAGTAGAAAAGGAATCTGCATAAAATGAAGGGTGAAGGGACCCTGGGTATCAAAGAAGCCTGAGTCCTCTGGAGGGAGCAGGGAGCTATAAACCAAGGAGGAGCAGTGAAGACAGGAAGCCAGCCAAGGGCACTGCGGAGCCCTCCCAGTGGAGGGAAGAGCCAACCCAGAGGAGCAATGCCATCTTGGGAGCTGGCATACCCTGGAATAGCTGGCAGCAGTCTGGGATTGATTGGTATTTGCAGGCTCATGGAGAGTTGCTGGACTGTTTTAAATGGGGGAGTGAAATTATTGTCTTTTTTACAGCTGTCATTCTGGCCACCAAGGACAAGTGTGGGAGGCCCCTTAGGAGCCTAGTCCTCCAAGGGTCCAGAGAGAGGCTGTGGTGATCAGATGGAGAAAAGAGTAGAGGGAAGCCCTGCAGACTCATCACTCCACCTCCAGGTGCCTCCCACTTCCTTGCGCTCCTCCTCAATGACACACACCAGGGACTCAGAAGTAAAAGGGGAATGTAGGAAAGTACAGACCGCCAAGGGAGCAGGCCAGCCACCTCTGCGTGTTGCATCTGACATGCTCAGATGGAAGAAAGAGAGAATGTTTCTAGAGATTACAGAATACTTTCTGTAGTGCCTACCAAGCTACTCAGCAGACATGGGCATGAAGGGCTTTTTGGAAGTGTCATTTATGAAGATCTGCAGGTGCCTCAAGACCCAGTCAAATACTAACCCAAATCCTCTCCAGGATTGTGAAGGCATAGCTATTCAAAACACTGGACCAGCCATCCTTCCGAATCAATTCTGTTCCCTGTTCTGTATCCCACACTGGGATCATAGGTGCTCACTCCTGGGGGACCTCACAGCTTCACCAGTGACGCCAAGGAAGCAGGTGCTCCAGTGGGGGAACCTGGGAGCCTAAGGAGAAGGACTGGCTGTCAGGGGTCCAAGGGAGTGCCTGTTGCTACGTCATGATCCCCACACTTCCACCCCTCCCCTGCCAGCTCAGCTCCGGTGGACACTATCACTGACCTCACACGTCACAGACAGTAAGGACTGCTTCCGTCACAGGAAGACATACAGCATGCAGCAAAGAACTTTAAGGATGGGATGACCTGCTCCCCAATGTACCACACCTCCACCTGTCTCATGTGCCTTACCTGTTAACTGGGCCCATCCTGTCCTGATGCAGCCATTCTCAACTTGTCCTTCCTGAACCATAGCAGTAGCTCTAATAGGAAACTGATTAGAAATGCTGACTCCAGGCCCATCCAGACCTCTGGAACCAATAGCTCCCAGGTGGGGCACAGGAATTTGCGTCTTAACATACTCTATGACAGCTCTGGTGCATATCAAGCTTGAAAGCCACTCAGTATCCCAGGTTGCACATTAGATTTGCTTCAGGAACACTAGGAAAACCCCCACTCCCAGGCTCCTCTCCTGCCCTCAGCCTTTCTGAAGCCAGAACCCTACTATATTCAATCATCTTGTAATAGTTCAAATGAGCAGCCAGTACAACTCACTTCCCCCAACCATGGTTATTCTCCCATGGGACTCAGGGCCTAACACATGATTGGAAGTGCCCACCATGGAGCCACAACCCAGCCCCCACTCATGGCTTTCTCGTGAGTCAGAAGAGTGGGTTTGATGGTACAGGCTGGCATTTCAGCACTTGGAAGGCTGAATGGCAGGTTTGAGGCAGGCTTGGGCTACACATCTATACCATCCGCTCAAAAAAAAAAAAAAAAAAAAAGGAAGAGGAACAAGAAGAGATAAAATTTAAAAAGTAGGCTCTGAGGAGATCGATGGCTCAGTAGATAAAGAACTTGCTGTACAAGGATGACCATGCCAAGTGTGGTGGTGCACGCTTATAATCCCTGTGCTGCGGAGGTGGAAACAAGGGGTCTCTGGGGCTTGCTGACAGTTAGTCTAGCCAAACTGGTGAGCTCTGGGTTCAGTGAGAGACCCTGTCTCAAGATTAAGGTAGAGAGCAATTGTGGAGAATACTTGATGTCATTATCTGGCCTGTACACACACATGCACACACATGTGCCCACATACATGTGAACATGTACATACAAATGCATTCATAGTACATACACATACAAAAAAAAGAAAATTAAAAAGCATGCCTTTAGTCTCAGCACTTGGTAGGCTGAGGTACAAAGACCACCATGAGTTCAAGGCCAGCCAGGGGCTACAGAGTGCATTCCAGGTCAGCCTGGGCTAGAGTGAGACCCTGCCTTGGGGTGAAAATTTAGCTTAGGAAAGTTAAAGGATTCAAGAGAAAATAGATGCAAAAACCCAGCATATAGTAAACCCCAACAATAATGCCTACTGTGTGAGGTCCATAGGGCCTTGTTGAGCCTGATGCAGACTTTTTTGTCACAAAGCCACTCATCTGCTGGTCCTATGACAACATCCTACATCAGGAAGAAGAAGAGGTATTTTGTCTGTTCCACTTGCTCATTAGAAGTCCTTAGTTCTTAAATTATTGAAGGTTTCTAGTGATAATATTTTTGGGTGGTTTTGGGGCTTTTTTGTTTTTTTTTCAAATTTTTATTAACAACTTCTATGATTATAAAAAAAAAATCCCTAAAAAGCCAGGCGTGGTGGCACACGCCTTTAATCCCAGCACTTGGGAGGCAGAGGCAGGAGGATTGCCATGAGTTCGAGGCCACCCTGAGACTCCATAGTGAATTCCAGGTTAGCCTGGGCTAGAGTGAGACCTTACCTTGAAAATCCAAAAAAAAATCCCATGGTAATACCCTCCCTCAGCCCAATTTCCCCTTTGAAACTCCCTTCTCCATCATATCCCCTCCCCATCTCAATCATTCTTTCTTTTATTTTGATGACATGATCTTCTCCTCCTATTGTGATGGTCTTGTGTAGGTAGTGTCAGGCACTGTGATGTCATGGATATCCAGGCCATTTTGTGTTTGGGGGGAGCATGTTGTAAGGAATCCTACACTTCCTTTGGCATTTACATTCTTTCCACCACCTCTTCCGCAATAGACCCTGAGCCTTAGAAGGTATAATAGAGATATCGCGGTACTGAGCACTCCAGTCACTTCTTTCCAGCACCATGATGCCTTCTGAGTCATCCCAAGGTCACTGTCATCTGAAAAGAGAAGATTCTCTACCAAAAGTGAGAGTAGCATTAATATAAGGGTATGAACATTAAGAGAAGTGCTTACTGGGCAGTTTGATAAGCACAGTAAATATATTTAGCCAGACAGCAGCAGACGTTACACCCCTAGGGCTCATCATTACTCCTGTTTTAAGTTTTCAGTATCAGGGATGTATTCCTCCCATGGAGCGGGCTTCCAGTCCAATTAGAGGTAAGTTGGTTTCCACCATGACAGACATGCCACTATTGCACTTGTTGTCTCATTTGGCCTGGCTGGCAAAGTATAAGACTTGCAGTGTCCACTGTTGAGTATCTTCACTGGTGATTTCACTCTCTTCCATTGAACTGCATGCAGAATTGCTTCTTCCAGCTTTCTGTCAGCTGGTCTACATGGAGGAGGTTATCAGCTCAGTTACAGCAGGATTTCTCAGTGGTCTTGCAGCCCAAGTATGTGGAGTCTTCAGCAATAGAGTCTTACCATCTATTCCTGGTGGGAAACCAAGGGCCTTGGCAATGATTTTTTTGGTTTTTTGAGGTAGGGTTTCACTCTAGTCCAGGCCGACCTAGAGTTCACTATGTAGCCGAAGGGTGGCGATAATCTTCCTACTTCTGCCTCCCAAGTGCTGGGATTAAAGGCATGTGCCACCTCGGCCAGGCTTAGTGATAATAACTTAACTGATCTTTATAAATGTGAACAAGCTCAAACTGTGCATCTGCCTGAGGGAGAGCTTCCTCTGGGAGCAAGGAACCCAGGAGCAATTCTTACCTTAACATTACAACTCTAACTACTCCTGGCCTGAGCTTGGCCTCCAACACTAAGAAGTTCTATTCCTGGGGCTGGAGAGAGGACTCACTGGTTAAAGGCTGTTGCTTGCAAAGCTTGACAGCTTAGGTTCAAATCCCTAGTATCCATGTAAAGCCAGATACACAAAGTGGTGCATGCAACTGGAGTTCATTTACAATGGCAAGAATCCCCGGTGCACCCTCTCTCTCTTCTCTCCACTCTCTGCTTGCAAATAAATAATTTTTTAAAGTTCAGGGCTGGAGAGATAGTTCAGTGGTTAAGGCATTTACCTGCAAAGCCTAACAACCTGAGTTCAAGTCCCCTGGACCCACATAAAGCCAGATGCACATGCACAGAGTGGCACATGCATCTAGAGTTTGTTAGCAGGAGGCCCTGGTGCTCCCATTCTCTCCTTCATGCGCTCTATCTCTCTCTATCTCTCTCTTCTCCCCTCCCTCCTTGAAAATAAATAAAATATATTTTTAAAGTTAAAATAGCAATGCTTCACTGTCTCCTCTAAGAACTTTCAGGAAACAAGGGGTAAGCAAGAAAGATAAAGTATGACATTTCATGATCAGGTTGTCAGGGGCAACAGAACAAGTTTGTGGGGACACTGAATCAGAGCCTTAGACCAGGAGCCAGAGTGTGATACTGATGAAGGAAGGCTATTCAAAGAAGAACAGGCCCCCAGCAAGGCAGTGGAGGGAAGGTGAAGTATGAAGGAGAGTCAGAGCCTGTGGTTCTTTGGCATGGCTCATTGGAAGGGCTTGCTTTTGGGTTAAGGCACAGACCTCTTCTCTTTGGAACAGCATCTCTGTGGATCAGCCAGCTCCCCAGTGCTCATTAGAGACATAATTAGTGCATTGTTAAAGGGTTTGCTTGTTGCTTCATCACTAAATGTTTACTGAGCACCTACTATGCACCTGACACTGTTCCAGGCCCCAGAAAGACAGCAGGGGGACAAACCAGCCATATCTCTGCCTTTATGGGCTTAGGTGCTGGTAGAAGCTCATACCACCGGCCGGCAGAATGAGAGGAGACCATAGCTGGAGCCAGGGAGCAAAGAGAGAGACTGGAATCCCACCTAAGGGGACCAAGCCTCCAATCACCATGGACTCCAGAGAGCACAATAAATCATACCATGTTGCAATAAGCTAAAACAAGTGTCTACACAGTGCTCAGAAGGCCCTCTAGACAAAGGTGACTGCTATGTGCACTGGTAAAACTGGGCCTTAGGATATCCGCTGGTGTTGGGCCTTGAGAGGCCCGGACGCGAGGCATAGTGGAACTTCCTGAGCCTAGCTAAAGTTCGGCGACCTGTCTCTGGCCAGCTATGACTCAGCAGGGCGCCAAATTGCCTCTGGCCTGCTACTTCTGCAAAAAAGTTAGAGTTCCCACTCGCGCTTAGAACCAATCATTTCAAAAGTCGCGATATGCAATTGGCCCTTACACCTCATCCTTTCCTGAGATCCCCGCCTTCGTCTCAACATTATATAGGCAAACGCCTGTAACAATAAAGCGAGTTCCTGCTTCGACAAGACTCCCGACTCAGTGTGGTTTTTCTCCGGTGACTAGGAGAGGTTCTGAGTTGTCGACACTCACCCTCCTCCTCAACCCCTTGGGAGGAACCAACGGGCCTAGTCCTTCCTCAGCACTACCTCAGGGGGAGCCTGGCACACTGGCATCCTGCACACATCATGACATAAGGTGGGGTCTGGCACAGTCCCTTGTGAAGTCTGAAGTGCAGTTCCCTGCCAGCTGGGGTACAGAGCATGCTCATTTACAAGACAAGCTTCTACTGAGTGCCACCCTCTCCTGGAAGAGGTATTACCCTCGCAAGCCCATGGCACCACTGCCACCACAGCAGCCTCCTCTCCACCTCTCTCATCTGGGTCATTCTCCAGCTGTGCTCCGGGAAGTTTCCTCCTGTCCAATGAGAGGGTGGGCTCTCTTAGGACTCCCAGAGGACTCTAGTCCCACAAGGCACTCTCCAGAAATGCATCAGGACTCCGTGCCCTTCCTTGACAGTCACATGACATTGCATGATCAGGATAGCAAAGTTCTGCAATCTAAAACTCTGTTTGACTTTGATAAATGCTATTGCCTCCCAAACTTTTTGACCCTGTAGCTCTTTATTTCTGTTTAACAGCTGTGAACACCCTGGAGAACACAGCCTATTATGGAAATATGTGCTGAGTGCAGTGGAAGGAAGGGAAGGAAGAATTCATTCTGCCTGAGGTGCTAGCATCTGAGAAAAATACATCCTTGCAGGTCTGGAGTGGTGAGTCAGGGGAAGCAAAGCCTGCCCACACAGGACTGGGCTGGAAGTCTCCAGGCCATGCAGGAAGCAGTGACAGCCCTAAATAAAGGCTGGTGGGGAAAATGGGCCCAAAGGCTGCAGGTCTCCATATTAAGGTACCTGTACTTTATTCTGATGTCAAAGAGAACTTCCTAGGTTTTTCAAGAAAAGGAGCGATGGGTCAGTTTTGGCAGCTCTTACAAGCTGGAGGGAAAGAAGCCAGTGTACTAGGGTCAGGTCCAGGTTATACAAACAGGGAGAGGTGGGCCATATTACCCCAGAGACACAGGGTGAGAATGAGGGAGCAGTTGGGAAGCCCTGTGGTATTTGGGGACATGATGCTGATCTTCCTTAGGAAGTTACAAATGTAATAAAAGTGCCTGAGTATTTTTGACCACATAGCCTAACATGTCAGTTGACATCCTGGAGGTACTGATCAGAAATGACAAGTGGCTGCAGTGTCAAACTGGCCCCAAGTCTCCTTGTTCTCCCCAATGCTTTCCCCATCCAAGCTTTCCCCAAGGCTAGTGCAGGTGAGATGCCCACTACCCAGAGGTACCCTTGCCTTCTGGAGTTAGTGGCCCCAAGGTCACATGACAGAGAAGAGAAAGCACAGGTTGTTTCAGAAGTTGGGATCTGGAAGTCTCACCATTGCTGGCCTTGCACTGTCCAGAGCTTGGGGTTCATGACCTCTACCAACCTGTGCAGGAGGCTGAGTCATACATAAGCACATTACACTGGATAGGTCCCAACCATCACTGCTCCAGGGAGCTCAGGAAGACCTGACCCTGACCATGATAACTGAACTCAACAAGAAGTTGATACACTGCCCCCTAATTTTCTCCTACATTGTATTTAGGGATTTCCAGAGAATGACTCAAGATTTCACCAAAAAGCTCCTGTTTCCAGAGATGCAGTCATTTGTTGTCACACAAACAAATCCATATCCTTTGCTGAGTTTTTCTAGTTCCCATTTGGTTACCTGGAGTCACACAGGCAACAGTGTGCAACTGGGAAGTGAATGAACACTCTACAGGCCCTGCCATTCACCATGAGGGCTAAGACCTTGCCATTCTATATTTCTCTGAAAGAGAGGCTTCCAAAGCCTTCCATTTTAGCAGTTCTCCACAGTATTATTGTCTGTAAGACTGATTTCAGAAATCAATAATTTGCTACCAAATTAAAATTGCTACCAATTAAAAATGCTACCAAATTAAAATTGACTTGGAGCCGGGCATGGTGGCACACACACGCCTTTAATCCCAGCATTCGGGAGGCAGAGGTAGGAAGATCGCCGTGAGTTCAAGGCCACCCTGAGACTACATAGTGAATTCCAGGTCAGCCTAGACCAGAGTGAGACCCTACTTCAAAAAAAAAAAAAAAATGACTTGGACTCAGATGGCTTTCCACTGAAAACAAGCTTAGTAGATTCGGATGTCTTAAGAACTTTGCTATACAAGAAGCAAAAAAGTCATCTGCCTTGTATGATACACACAGTAATGCACTGTGACATTGTTTATAATACCACATCCAGATGTATGACTATGTGATTGGATGAGGACACTGCTCCAGATGATGCAAAAGAGGAGTTCTATAGGTAGCTTCATTTAAAGGACAAGAAGAGATTTGAAAAAGCTAGCCAGGAACTTGAAGTTATTGCTTTTGAGTCCCCCAAAGAAGTTCATTATATGGCAAAATTTGTCATTCAACAGACTTCTGAGGAGCATGACAAAAATGGTGATGGATCTGTTAGTTTAGAAGAATTTCTCTGTGATTTCAGGCAAGACCCAACTGAAAATGAAGATACCAGAATGAATACTTGTTGAGAAAGACAGATTGATGAATGCGTATGACAAAAATAATAATGGCGAGTTTGCTCCCCAAGAGCTGTTATGGTGGGAAGTGCTCAGTCATCAAAGCATTCCTCAAGAGAAGGTGCTTCATCTAATTGAGGAGCTGGATTTAAATGTTGACAAAAAGCTCTCTGGAGAAGAGATTCTGGAGAACCAGGACTTGTTGCCTACCAGTGAAGTCACAGATTATGACCAGCAGCTCCATGATGAATGTTTCTATCATGACAAGGATGGCTTCTGGATAAGATGGCAGTGTAGTAGCCTCACAAAGCAGCCTGGGGTGGGGGGGGGGAGGATAAACAGGAAAACACAATAGATTCTACTACCAAAATGTGCAGGTGTATAAGGGATTATCAACCACAACAGAAAAGCAGGAGAGACCCAGAGCTTCTAGCAACCACATGAGCAGCCAGAATCAGCTCCCACCAGAGTGCTGGTTGTCTTGGTCCATTGGGAAGAGCTACACATGCTCTGGTTCTGCCTGAGCCAGCTCCAGCAGAATCACAGGGAAGGGTTTCTCCACTCACACCAGCTCCACAAAGTCAAAAAAGCCTGAAAGAGAACACAGTAGGTACCAACTGAGCAGTTCCTGAAGGAGAAGACAAATGGGTCCCACTGAGCAGCTCTGGAACTTCAGGCACTCTCCACAACCTCCCAACTGTCAGCACCAGCAACCACTGGAGACAAGAGATCTCAGCCACACTACATCTAGCAGAGCCAATTGGAACAGCAGATCCACTGACCCAACCAGCTTAGCCAAGTATAAAGCATAAGTGAGACCAAAAGCCATCTCAAAAGGTAACAGGGCCAGAATACTCTGGGTAAATACCTGCCCAAAATTCAGATATATAGGCCTTCTCTGGCAGTGCTAATTGTACCTTCCATGTTAGGGCAGATTGTGGGTTAGATTTGACTGATGTACTAGTGGTCAGCTTTACCACTCTTAAATAAGCTGTGTTTTGGGGTTGATTTGTGTTGTTTTTGATATTTCCTGAATTATAGTGCGTTTTTCTTCCATCTTTCTTGGGGGTAGGGACTCACTCAGTCCCAGGCTACAAACCATTATAGACCACAAATCTCACCCTCCCAGTTGACAGGATTAAGACAGGGGATCCACACACATCCTTGGAGACTCTGGCTTTGTTAGATTATCTGTTTGTTTTAATCCCCACTCTTGCATAAATACTCTCTGCTGGTTTTGATTGAATGTGTATATTGCTCAGTTGAATTTTAGAATTTGCATATATTTTGCTCCACCCAGACTACTAGAATACTTGCATAGCAGACGAACTCAACCTAGGGTCATTTCTGCTGTTACTCTGGGAGTAATATAAGAGCCATCCTTGGTATCTTAGGCTCCTGCTTTGAAGATATATAACACTGGATTTACATATCTAAGAATACAGCAGATAACAGAAAACCCAAGCATCAAATTAACTCAAGATGCAAAAATCAACTTACGGCCAAGATGGCGACCGCCTAGCAGTGCTGCAAATCCTGAGGAAAGAAAGACAACATATTAAGAGTTC
This sequence comes from Dipus sagitta, assembly GCA_036346955.1. NCBI lineage: Eukaryota > Metazoa > Chordata > Mammalia > Rodentia > Dipodidae > Dipus > Dipus sagitta. The sequence goes on along the minus strand of CM070781.1, from coordinate 909,948 downwards.
ATTGGGGCTTTTAGGGGAGAGAAATCTCCAATAGATTGTCAGTGGGAGGGCACAGAGGCGGGGGAAACAGGGAATCGTGGATCCCCTTGCGCGCGGGTAGCCCACCCCTCCCCCCAAGTAGCCCCGCCAAATAACCCCCTCGCAACTGCTGCCGCAGCGCGCCTCGCCGATCGATCCCTGCATGCAGAAGCTTAGAGTGCTCCATACACTCGTCCACCTGCCCACTTATTCAGCGAGCCCAGTCCCACAGCAACTGCCACACAAGCTCAGACTGTGTCTCGCACTTGCTCCGGCTCAGGTGCCATCCCCTACCTGTCTGCCACGCCGGCCGTCAGCCATTGTCCTGTGGTGGGGGACCGCAGACTGCTTCCGGGTCCCAATGTTCCCAGCCAGAGTTCGGGCTGCTTCAGTGGTTGGTGCCTCAGTGCCACTCCTAGCTCGAAGGCAGGCAGCTTTGGCACATTACCACTTGAGAATTCAGGCAACTTTGGCGCCCCTGCCAGACAGTAGATAGGCGGCTTTAGCAAGAGAGAGCCAAAGCCCAGGGTGCTTGGCAACTGCCTCAGATTCCCATTGTGCTTGAGCCCAGGCTGATACGCCCACCTACATGCCCATACACTGTCATGGGCAGACCACAGCACAAAATAAATAACATGAAAAATCAGATGCAAGAAAATCCAGTTAGATCACCCAGTCCTACAATGAATACATCTAACCAAAACATAGAAGAACCATTAGGATCAGAACACCAAACGGAAGCTATGAGCAATGCAACCCTGACCAACCTACTGGTAGAACTTGCAGGAAAGCAACAAAGGACCGATAATCATGTGGATGCTGCCATCACTAAACTAGAACTAATAGATAAAAAATTGGAAGGAGTTCAAAGAGAGTTAAGAGATTTGAGGGAGAGTGAAAAAAAATAAGACCTTAAAAATCAGCTGGCCGGGCTGGAGGGATGGCTTAGCAGTTAAGGTGCTTACCTGTGAAGCCAAAGGACCCAGGTTCAATCCCCCAGGACCCACGTTAGCAAGATGCACAAGGTGGTGCATGCGTCTGGATTGCTGGAGGCCCTGGAGCACCCATTCTGTCTCTCTCCCACCTGCCTATTTCTGTATCTCTCAAATAAGTAAATAAATAAAACAGAATATTTTTAAAAAATCAGCTGGCCATGCTAAATGAAGACATAAAGAAATGCTAGGATGAATTCCAAGAATCATCAAGAAAATCAGAAAATGATGTGAAAAGGGAGCTTGACAGAGGGATAGAAATTATACATAGGAAAGAAATAGACAATGCAAACTTAATTGAACAAGTCCAAAACTCTCTAGAAGCTCTCAAGAATAGAGTCAGCCAAGTGGAGGATAGAAACTCTGATCTGGAAGACAAGATGGAAGAAACAGTTCGAGAGTTCAAAAATTTCAGTAAGTTCAAAAATTCCTGTGAACAGAACATGAGGGAATTGTGGTATACACTTAAACGTCCTAATATCATGATCATTGGAATACCAGAATAAGAAGAAATTCAGACCAAAGGCATGGAGAACTTATTTAACAAAATAATTGAAGAAAATTTCCCCAGTCTCTTTAAAGAAAGGCCCATCAACATACAAGAAGCCAACAGAGCTCCAAACAGACTGGACCAACGGAGAAACTCTCCAAGACATATTGTCATTAAGACTCTAAATATTGACACCAAAGAGAGAATCCTAAAAGCAGCTAGGGAAAAACAGCACACCACTTTCAAAGGTAACCCCATCAGAATTACTTCAGATTTCTCAATGGAAACTCCGAAAGCTAGAAGGGCCTGGAATGAAACGCTGCAAAGTCTAAGAACCTATGGCTTCCAACCCAAACTACTCTACCCAGCAAAAGTATCCCTCATAGTACATGGTGAAAGAAAAACATTCCACAACAAAACTCAGCTTTACAATTATATGAACACAAAACCAAAACTACAGAGAGTATTTCAGGAAATTCTCCACAGAGAAGAAACAAATAATCAAACTCAAATGCCTACAAGAAACAGATCACAACAACCAAACTCTGAGTAGGCACAAAAAACTTCAAAGTCCATGAAACTACCAACCCACATTTACCATCACAATATGGCAGGGATCAAATCAAATCTCCCAGTCATTACCCTGAATATCAATGGCCTTAATTCACCCATCAAGAGACACAAGCTAACAGGATGGATCAAAAAATTAGACCCCTCAATCTGTTGCTTTCAAGAAATCCACCTCACCACTACAGACAGACACCTCCTCAGGGTAAAAGGGTGGAAAACAGTATTCCAAGCAAATGGGAATAAGAAACAAGCAGGCGTAGCTATATTAATATCAGATAAAATAGACTTCAAACCAAAAATAATAAAAAAAGACAAAGAAGGCCACTTCCTTCTTATCAAGGGAACAATCCATCAAGAGGATATTACAATCATAAATCTGTATACACCAAACACAGGGGAACCACAGTTCATAAAACAAAACCTACTTGACAATAAAACAGAAATAAGCACCAACACCATCATAGCTGGTGACTTCAATACACCATTATCAGTAATAGACAGATCATCCAAACAGAAACTCAACAGGGAAATAAGAGAGCTCAACAAAACCATAGATCACTTAGACCTAATGGACATCTACAGAACTTTCCATCCCAAATCCACAGATTACACATTCTTCTCTGCAGCCCATGGAACATTCTCTAAAATAGACCATATACTGGGTCACAAAGCCTGCCTCCACATATTTAGGAAGATTGACATAATTCCCTGCATGATATCAGATCACAATGCTATATTGCTAGAAATCAACAACAAAACACCCACCAAGAATCCCAATGGCACCTGGAAACTGAACAGCACACTTTTAAACAATAAATGGATAGTGGATGAAATAAAGAATGAAATTGCAAAATTTCTGGAATTGAATGACAATGAGAACACATCATACCAAAACTTATGGAACACAATGAAGGTGGTCCTCAGAGGAAAATTCATAGCACTCAATGCCTTCATAAAAAAGACAGAAAGGTCCCAAATTAATAACCTAACCATCCACCTAAAGGCACTGGAAAAAGAAGAAAAATCTAACCCAAAGAGCTCCAGAAGGAAAGAAATAATTAAAATCAGAGCAGAAATCAATGAATTGAAAACCAAGGAAACAATTAAGACAATTGACAAAACAAAGAGCTGGTTCTTTGAAAAAATAAACAAGATTGACAAACCCCTGGCCAATCTGATCAAGCAAAAAAAAGAAAAGTTTCAAATTAACAAAATTCAAAATGAAAAAGGAGAGATCACAACAGACATAAGTGAAATTTGGGAGAATCATCAGGACTTATTTCAAAAACCTCTACTCCACAAAACTGGATAATGTGGAGGAGATGGATAAATTCCGGGACGCATACCATCTACCAAAGCTAAACACAGAGCAGATTAATCACTTCAATCAACCCATCACACTCATGGAGATTGAAAAAGTAATAAAAAACCTCCCCAAAAAGAAGAGTCCAGGACCAGATGGCTTCTCAGCTGAATTCTATCAAACCTTCATGGAAGAACTCAAACCAATCTTCCTCAAACTGTGCCACACAATTGGTGAACAGGGAAAGCTACCCAACTCCTTTTATGAAGCTAGCATCACCCTAATTCCAAAACCAGGCAGAGATGCCACAAGAAAAGAAAACTACCAGCCTATATCCCTAATGAATTTAGATGCAAAGATCCTGAACAAAATCCTCACAAACTGAATCCAACAACACATCAAAAGCATTATCCACTTGACCAAGTGGGATTCATCCCAGGAACACAGGGGTGGTTCAACATACGGAAATCTGTCAATGTCATACACCACATAAACAAGGTTAAACATAAAAACCACATGATCATTTCGATAGATGCAGAAAAGGCCTTTGACAAGATACAACATCATTTCATGATCAAAACATTGGAGAAAATTGGCATGGTTGGTTCATATCTTAACATAATAAAGGCAATATACAAAGCTCCGAAGGCCCAAATAATACTTAATGGAGAGAGACTGGAGGAATTCCCATTAAGATCAGGGACAAGACAGGGTTGTCCACTCTCACCTCTGCTTTTCAATATAGTACTGGAAATCCTAGCTCAAGCAATAAGACAGGAGAAGGAATAAAAGGGATACAATTTGGAAAGGAAGAAGTTAAGTTAGCTTTATTCGCTGATGACATGATTATATATGTAAGAGACCCGAGAGACTCCATCCCAAAACTCCTGAAGGTGATTAACTCCTATAGCAAAGTAGCAGGATACAAAATCAATGCACAAAAATCAGTAGCCTTCCTATATGCTAACAACAAAGATACTGAGAAAGAAATAAGGGACATAGTCCCATTTTCAACAGCAACAACAACAACAAAAATACCTTGGAATAACGTTAACCAAGGAAGTGAAAGATCTATACAACGAAAACATAAAAACACTCAAAAAAGAAATTGAGGTTAATCCCAGCACTCGGGAGGCAGAGGTAGGAGGATTGCCATGAGTTCGAGGCCACCCTGAGACTCCATAGTGAATTCTAGGTCAGCCTGGGCTAGAGTGAGACCCTGCCTCAAAAAACAACAAAAAAAAAAAAAAAAGAAAGAAAGAAATTGAGGAGGACTTGAGAAAATGGAAAGACCTCCCATGTTCCTGGATAGGCAGAATCAACATTGTGAAGATGACAATCCTACCAAAGGCAATATACACATTTAATGGAATTCCAATTAAAATCCCTACAGTGTTCTTCACAGAGATAGAAAAATTGATCTGAAATTTCATATGGAAAGGCAGAAGGCCTCGCATATCCAAACATATCCTCGGCAAAAGAAATACCTCTGGAGGCATCACCATACCTGATCTAAAGCTATATTCAAAGCCATACTAATAAAAACAGCATGGTACTGGCATAAAAACAGTGGAATAGACTTGAGGACCCGGACTTTGGGTCAAGCAACTATAGCTACTTGATATTCGATAAAGGCCCGAACAACATAGGCTGGGAAAAAAAACAGTATCTTCAACAAATATTGCTGGACAAACTGGATAATTATATGCAGGGACTGAAACTTGATCCACACATATCCAGCAACCATCTCATGGACTAGACACTAGGATGGAAGAGGAGGGAGGGAAGGGTATCAAAAGGGTGGGAAACACAAATCTAGACCTAAACGGCAATGGTACCATAAAATTCTACTTACTAAAAGACAGACCAAATGGCTGATCCTTCACCAGGCCCTTACAGGGAACACCTGAACCCCAAGACACTGGAGAGGGTAGGATCATGACTAACCTTAATCTTCTACATCTTCCCTCCCTCCCTCTCCCTCTCTCTCTGTCTTCTCTCTAACTCTTGTATCTTTTTCCTCATTTCCTCATTTTCTTAGTGGGCACTGACCTGTAACTCCCAGTACCAGCATGGGGCTATTATCCACAATGAGTTTTTGATCAGAGAGACCTACAAGGTTTCCTAAAAGACAGACAGATTTCTGTCAGAGTACTTGATGACCCACCAAAGGTTAGTGGTAAGACCCTACTGCTGAAGACACCTTATGTGGTTGACATACAAAATAGAATGGCATGGCTGGAAGTTGGAAGAGAGTCAGTCCCCAGATAGTCAGCGCGTCTAGTGCCAGAAGGTGCTATATGGGCAACTGGGGGAAAATGATCAATATCTGTCCAAGCAACTTATGGTCTAACCTACTTAGCAGCAAATAACTTGTTGTGATGCCCACACAAGTGCAATAGTGGCACACAGCCATGGTAGGGAACCAACTGCTCTTAATTTGGCTAACTGATCTCCTCAGTGGTACAGGACCCATAGCTGGAGCTGGGAAACAAGTCAGAACCATATCCAAACATAAGCCCACTCGCCAATATCAAGGTACCATCAATCATGGGCTAAAACAGGGCCTACACCTATTAAATTCTCTATTAAAAAAGTAAGGGTTATCTCATTTGTCCTGGTGCTAACTTACTCTCCGTTGGAGAATCTGCTTCTCTTTTTTCTCTCTAAGGAGAGAGCCACCCCATCATACCTCAAAAGGGCCTTGGCTAAAACTAAGAAAAATTAGTGAAACAAGCAAGGGGGTTGTTTTCCTGATGAACTGGATACCAGCACAAGGGGGAAGGAGATCAACACAGAGAAAAATCAACTCCTTCCAAATCAGAGAGCCAGAGCCTCAGAGGCCCCCAACATCTCATCACTGAAGCAGATCAAAAATGAACCCACCATGGCTCAGGGAAATTTTGCGGAAGAGGAGGTGCAAAGAATGTTAGAGCCACATGTTGTGTCATGATAGGCAGAGACATTTATCTTACCCATAACTGTGGGCTAACTCCACAATGCATGACCCATATACCTCAACAAGGAGGGGCCAAGGGGAGGGGGTAGGTCATGGATGAGCCTAATAATGGTACCAAACTGACTGTATTTGCTGAATACAAAACTAACTAATAAAGAAAAAAATATTAAATAAAAAAAGAAAAAGAAAAAAAAGATGCAAAAATCTCTACATTGGGGCTGGAGAGATGGTTTAGCAATTAATTGCTTGCTTGTAAAGCCTAAGGATCCTGGTTCAAAGCTTGATTCCCCAGTACCCATGAAAGCCAGATGTACAAGGTGGCACATGCATCTGGAGTTTGTTTGCAGTGGCTGGAGGCTCTGGTGCGCCCATTCTCTCTGTCTTTCTGCCCCTTTCTCTCTGTGTCTGTTGTTCTTAAATAAATAAAAATAAACAAAACAATCTCTACATTATAATACAAGAAACACAAAAAAAATCAGGACAACTTAATTCCATGAAAAATTATAAATCCATGAGAAAGGACCTCCAGTGAAACTCATTTAGATGGCATGCTTGACAAAGAATTGAAAAGAATAATTATATCTATGTTCAAAGAAATTAAAGAAGAAACCAAAGGAATCAAAGAAGAAAACAAAAACCTGAAAGAATCTCAAGAAATCATAGGAAACCAACTTAATGAAATAAGGAGGTCAATACAAGACATGGATATTGAAATAGAAATAATGGAGAAATACCAATCAGAAATAATATAAATGCAAAACAGAGTAAGTCAAATGCAAACACTGTAGAAAGTCTCCCCAATAGAATAGATCAAGGAAGGACAGAATATCTAAACTATAAGTCATGGTAGCAGATCTAGTACAGTCCAACAAAGAGAAACATAACCTAATAGGAAGGTATGAATGGGAATTTCAGGACATTATGAAGAGATCAAACGTAAAAATTCAGGGTATAGTAGAAGGAGAATTTCACACTTAAGGTGCAGCTGATATTTTCAACAAATTCATAGAAGAAAATTTCCCCCAAATAAGGAAAGACATGCCAATACAGATACAGGAAGCCTTTAGAACCACAAACAGACAAAACCAGGAAAGAACCTCTTACCACCATATTATAACTAAACTACAAACACACAAACTGAAGAAAACATATTGAAAGCAGTTAAAAAGAAATATCAATTCACATATAAAGGCAATCCCATCAGGATAACAGCAGATTATTCAACAGAAACTTTAAAAGCCAGAAGGGCTTGGAATGATGAATTCCAAGTTCTGAAAGATAGCACTGTCAACCAAGATTACTTTATCCAGGAAAGCTATACATCCAAATTGATGGGGGAACAAGGACATCCCACAACAAAAACAAGACAAAGGAATATATGACTGCTAAGCCAGCTATTCAGAAAATACTTGAAGAGATCTTTTACACTGAAGAGAAATAAAAACATACATGAGAAAATAGGAAAAAATAAGCCATACTCAAATAATAGTTAACACAAGAGAATAAAGGAAAAACAGGAAGCACTACAAAATAAAAAGAATAGCAAGAATAAATTCACACCTTACAATAATAACTCTTAATATCAATGGCCTCAATGAAAAGACACAGGCTTGCATCCTAGACTAAAAGGCAGGATTCTTCTGTTTGTTGCCTCAAAGAAACTCACCTCTCCACAAAAAACAGACAGCATCTTAAGGTGAAAGAATGGAAAACAGCATTTCATGCAAATGGGTCCAGAAAACAAGCAGGTGTTTCTATCCTAATACCTGACCGGATAGACTTCAAACCAACATTAGTTAGGAAAGATAAAGAAGGTCACTTTATATTGATTAAAGGAACAATTCAACAGGAAGACATTATAATTCTAAACATATAGGCACCTAACATGGGTGCTCTCAATTTCATCAAACACTATTAGACTTAAGGTCACAGGTAACACCAAGCACAATTGTAGTGGGTGACTTCAATACCCCACTCTCATCAATTGACAGGTCATCTCAGCAAAAAATAAACAGAGAAGTATCTGGATTAAATGATGTCTTAGAATAAATGGACCTAACAGATACCTGCAGAACATTCCATACAAATGCTACAGAATACACAATCTTTTCAGCAGCACATGAAACATTCTGTAAAATACACCATATATTAGTACACAAAGCAAATCTTAACAAGTACAGGAAAATTAAAATAATACCTTGTACTACAAATCAACAAGAAAAACTACAGAGCATATACAAAATCATGGAAACTAAACAGTACACTACTGAATGAATGATGAATAGATCATTGAAGAAATCAAGAAGGAAATAAAAAATTCATAGACTCAAACGATAATGATAACATGACATACTAAAACCTATGAAACAAAATGAAGGCAGTCCCAAGAGGGAAATTTATAGTGCTAAGTGCCTATATTAGGAAATTAGAAAGGTTGCAAGTAAACAAATTAATGCTCTACCTTAAGGTCTTGGAAAAAATTACAAGACAAACCAAAAATCAGTAGATGGTAAGAAATAATAAAGATTATGGCAGAAATTAATGAAATAGAAACCAAAAAATCAATACAAAGAATTAAGGAAATGAAGGGTTGGTTCTTTGAAAGGATAGTTAAGATTTATAAGGCCTTAGCAAATCTGACCAAAAGAAAAAGAGAAAAGATCCAAATTAATAAAATTAGAGATGAAAAAGACACCATTATAACAGACATAAATGAAATTCAGAAAATCACAAGGACATACTTTAAGAACATATATATTCCACTAAGTTTGAAAATCTGAAAGAAATGGATGATTTCCTTTATTTAGATGACCTACCAAAATTAAATCAAGATGAGATCAACCATTTAAACAGACCTATAACAAGCATGGAGAGCATGTTATATATAAAAAAAATCTCCCAACTAAAAAAGTCCAGGCCCAGATGGATTCACTGGTGAATTTTACCAGACCTTCATGGAAGGACTAACACCAGTGGTTTTCAAACTTTCCATAAACTAGGAAAGGAAGGAATATTACCAAACTCCTTCTATGAAGCCAGCACTACTCTGATACACAAACCAGACAAAGACAGAACAACAACAACAACAAAAAGATTAAAGACCAATCTCCCTCATGAACAAAGATGCAAAAATTCTCAACAAAATACTGGCAAACAGAATACAAGAATATATCAAAACAATCAAGCCTGACATGGTGGTGCACACTTTTAATCCCAGCATTTGGGAGGCACAGGTAAGGGGATAGCCATGAGTTCAAGGCTACCCTGGGACTACAGAGTGAGTTTCAGGTCAGCCTGGGCTAGAGTGAGACCATACCTTGAAAAAAATAAGAAATAAATCATTCATCCCTACCAAGTAGGCTTTATCCCAGACATGCAGGTATGGCTCAACATATGCAAATCAATAAATGTAATGCACTATATAAATGGACCAAAGGACAGAAACCACATGATAATTTCAATTGATGTCTGCATTTGACAAAATTCAACATACCTTCATTGTAAAAGTCCTAAAGAAACTGGGAATAAAAGGAATATATCTCAACATAATAAAGGCTATTTATGACAAAACTATAGCCAAAATAATACTAAATGGGGAAAAACTTGAAGCTTTTTCACTAAAATCAGGATCAAGATAAGGGTGTCCACTGTCCCCATTTTTTTCTAATATAATACTGGAAGTTTTAGCTATAGCAATAAGGCAAGCAATAAGACACATAAAAGGGATAGAAATTGGCAAGGAAAAGATCAAATTATCATTATTTTCAAATGATATGTTCTATACATAAACAACCCTAAATGCTCTACCAGCAAATTGTTAGAGCTGATAAACATTTTTAGCAACATAGCAGGATACAAAATAAACACGCAGAAATCACTAACAAACATGCTAAGGATGAAATCAGGGAAAAACTCCCAATCAAAATTGGCCCCCCAAAAATAAAGTACTTTGGAATAAACCTAACCAAGGAAGTGAAGGATCTATACAATGAAAACTTTAAAACACTCAAGAGAGAAATTGCAGAAGATACTAGGACATGGAAAGCAAGCCCATGTTCTTGGATTAGAAGAATCAATATTGTGAAAATGTCAATCTTATCAAAAGCAATCTACACATTTGATGCAATCCCCATCAACACTCCAATGGAACTCTTCACAGAAATAGAAAAAAAAAAAACAATTCTAAAATAATTCATTTGGAAGCACAAAAACCCTCAAGTATCCAAAACAATTTTGAGCAACAAAAATAAGGCTGGCAGTATCACCTTACCTGACTTTAACCTATATTACAGAGCCATAGTAACAAAAACAATATGACACTGGCACAAAAACAGACACATTGATCAGTAGAATAGAACAGGAAGCCCAAATATAAATTCAGGCAGCTACAGCTGTCTAATTTCAACAAAAAGACAAAAATATTCATTGGAGAAAAGACAGCCACTTCAACAAATGGTGCTAGGAAAACTATATATCTATATGTAGAAAGATAAAAATAGATCCTTATCTCTCTCTATGCATTAGAATTAAGTCCAAGTGGATCAAAGACCTTAATATCAGATCTGAAATCCTCAAACTACTAGAGGAAAAAGTAAGAGAAACTCTTCAAAACATTGGCATAGGCAATGACTTTCCGAATATAACCCCTGTTGCTCAGGAAATAAAACCATTAATCAATCAATGAAACCTCATGCAATTAAAAAGCTTTTGTACAACAAAGGATGCTGTGAATACAGCAAAGAGGCAACCTATAGAATGGGAGAAAATCTTTGCCAGCTATTCATCTGACAGAGGATTAATATCCAGGTATACAAAGAACTCAAAAAACTAAAAAATAAGAAATCAAACAACCCAATTAAAAAACGGCTATGGAACTAAATAGAGTTCTCAAAAGAAGAAGTACAGATGGCCTATACACATCTAAAAACATGTTCTACGACCTTAGTCATCAGGGAAATGCAAATTAAAATTACTTTGAGGTTCCATCTCACTCCTGTCAGAATGGCTATCATCAAGAAAACAAATGACAATAAATGCTGTCAAGGATGTTTTCCACATACAGGAACCTTTGTACATTGCTGGTAGGAATGTAAACTGGTACAGCCATTTTGGAATTCAGTGTGGAAAATAGATTTACCATATGATCCAACTGTACCACTCATAGGCATATATTCTAAGGACTCTTCTCATTACCTTAGACGAGATCAGGCATATTCAGGGTGGTATGGCAGTAGACCTCACTGCCTCAGAGATACTTGCTCATCCACTTTTACTGCTGCTGTAATCACAATAGCTAGGAAATGAAACCATCCTAGATATCCCTCAACTGATGAATGGATAATGAAGATATGGTACATTTATACAATGGAATTCTATTCAAGAGTAAAGGAAAATGAAATTATGAAATTTGCAGGGAAATGGATGGAGCTGGAAAGGACTATACTAAGTAAGGTAACTCAGGCCCAGAAAGTAAAACACCACATGTTTTCTAGCATATGTAGATCCTAGCTACAAATATTTACACTTGTATGTGAGTTGGAGTGAATATTGGTAACAGAGGCCAGTAAGCTAGAAAGGGGCTATCAGGGAGGGAAGAGAGGGGAGGCCTTAGGGAGAAGGTATTGTATATATGTAAGTAGATGAACAGATTACTAGGGGTGAAATGGCCTAAGTGAGGTCAGTGAAAGAGATTGAGTAAAGGAAGGATGGGGGAGGGTTAATCAAAATTTAAGATGTTATGTATAAGCAGTATAGAAACCTACTTTATTGGATAGTGATACACACAGAAACCATAGATTGTTACTAGAAAAAAATTAGTGCCAGAGATGGGATACTTACTAGTGAGTTGTTGGGCAGGGAGGTCCTTGATGCACCCAAAATGTTACAGGCCATTGCCAAGGCTCTTAGTTTCCCACCAGAACTAGATGGCAGGACTTTATTGCTGAAGACTCCATATTCTCGGCCTGCAGATCACTGAGAAATCAAGCTGGAGCTCAACTGAAAACCTCCTCCCTGTGAACCAGCTGACAAAAGCTGGAAGAAACTATGCTGCATGCAGACCTGTGGGACAGAGAAGTCATCAGCAGAGATAAACAACAGTAGACCTTGTAATCCTTAAGACTGGCCATCCAGGCCAAATTAGCCAACAGGTGCAATAGTTGCATTCTGTTATGGGAGAAAGGAAACACTCTCTAAGTGGACTGGAGGCCTAGTACTGAAAACCTAGCCAAAAGGCAGGGGAGGTCATGAGCCGTAGGGGGGTAACACCTGCTGGTACCTGGCTAGGTGCATATATTATGCTCACCAAACTGCCCTATAAACACTTTTCTTAATGTTCATCCCATACATTAATGCTACTCTAATTTTTGGTTAGAGAGCCTTCTCTTTTCAGATAGTAGTGACCTTGGGATGACTCAGAAGACACTATGGTGCTGAGAAGAAGTGACAGTGGAGTGTTCAACACTGAAACATCTCTATCACACCTTCTATGGCTCTGGTTTCATTGTGAAAGAGGTGGTAGAAAGAATGTAAGAGCCAAAGGAAGGGTAGGACTCCTTACAATGCAATCTTTCTGACACAAAATGGTCTTGCTATCAATGACCTTACAGTGCCTGGTACTACCTACACAAGGCCTTCATAATAGGAGGAAAAGATGATGACATCAAAATAAAAAAGAGACTAATTGGGGGGGGAGGGGATATGATGGGGATGGATTTTTAAAGAGTAAAGTAGGGGAGTGGAGGGAATTATCATGGTTTATTGTCTATAATTATGGAAGTTGTCAATAAAAAACATATATAATATAATATATAATACTCAATAAAGAAGAATATGAATATAAACAAATCGATTAGAAATTATAGAGTTGAAGAATCCAATAATGGGGGAAACCACTAAGGGGGTTCAACAACAGAGTTAAGATTTCAGACAAATAGTGAAATTACACAATAAAACCTACCTATCTGGCTTAAAGAACAGAGCAAAGGAAAAGAGTGAAGAAAATTGATCTACCTCAGCTGCCTGTTGGGCAAAATGTAGCACACCAGCATACAAGTAATGGGGATCCCAGAAGAGAGGAGAGGAGAGAAAAAGAGAGGAGAGGGAGGAAGGGGCCAAAATAAATATAAAGGAATTATACTGAAAATGTCCTAAGACTGATAGCCAGCCAATTAATTTGCTTATGTGGATGTGTTTCTGCAGAAAGTTAGAAACAACTGGCAATAGTGATGCCACTTTATGAGCCTTAAGGACAACTGAGGTCATTATTGTCTCTCAAAATGACTACAATATAATGTTGAAGTGTTTTCATAAGACTTAATTAAAATTTTACTATAACTTGTTCTGAGCTTAATGAAACTTCAAACAGTTAATAAATTATATGAAAAATAAAATAGAAGCCGGGCGTGGTGGTGCACACCTTTAATCCCAGCACTTGGAAGGCAGAGGTAGGAGGATCGCTGTGAGTTTGAGGCCACCCTGAGACTATGTAGTGAATTCCATGTCAGCCTGGACCAGAGTGAGACCCTACCTCGAAAAAAAAAAAGAAAGAAAAATAAAATAGAAATAAAATGTTCAACATCCAGGAAATTCAACAATTCCCAAATAGGTTAAAGAGATGTGTACTTAAGTACATCATAAGCAATTAAAATACAGAAAACTGTGAAAGAAGCAAGAGAAAAACAAATCATATATTGGGGAATAAGAATACAACTAACAGTTAACTTTTCATCAGGAAAAAAGTGGGAATGCAGAGGGTTGTGAAGTAACTATTTAAAATACCAAAGAAAAAAAGCATGTTAACTAACAATTCAACACCCAGAAAAACTATCCTTTAAAAATGAAAGTGAAGCTGGGTATGGCAGTGCATGCATTTAATTCTAGAACTTGGGAGGCAGAGGTAAGAGGATTGCTGTGAGTTCAAGGTCAGCCTGGGATTACAGAGTGAGTGCCAGGTCAGCCTGGGTTAGAGTGAGATCCCACCTTGAAAAGAAAAATGAAAGTGAAAACAAAACAAGAAAACTGATGTGGTAAGTTAAATCCACAAGAAGAAATGAAAAGCACTAAAAATGATAAATGTGAAGGTTAATGTGAAATACTAAGTATAGTTTCCTTTTGAATCATTTAAAGATATAAGCAGTAATTATAACAGTACATTGCAGAGTTTGTAACAAAATGATGCAATGAATGTACCAATAGTAGCACAAAGGTAAGGAAAAAATCAAGCTATATTGGGACAAAGTCCCTACATGTGATCAGAAATAAGTTAATATTAATCCAAAGTAGATGATGACAAGTTAAAAGTGTATAGTTAATAGCAACACTAGGTTGAGGGAGTGTTGTGATTACCTTTGGGTTGCTGGGACAAAACACCTGGCCAAAAGAAGCTTATGTGAGGAAAGGGTTTATTTTGTCTTACAATCTCAAGGGTAATAGGGGAATCTTCACGGTGGCAGGGAAAGCATAGCATGAGCAGAAGCTGATCATCACATTTAACCACAACAAGTAGAAGATACTAGCAAAAGTGAGCTGGGCTCTGGCATCAGGGGAAGCTGGTCTATAACACCCCACAGACCACCCCAACAACATACCTTCTCTGGCAAGGCTCCGCTCTCAAGTTTCCATCAGCTGGGGACCAAGCATTGAAGACACAAGAGTATATGGGAGACATCTGATTCAAACCACCACAGGGAAATCCTTCCATCTCAAGGAAGCAATGGATGAGCAATAGAGAATGGCATACAAAGTCCTCCTCTGGCATCTGCACATGCACACACACATTCACACATGCGCATATACCTCACATACTTTATACACACATACAAAATAACAGTAATAATAATAAAGTGTTTTGTAGTTCCTAAAGTAATCAAGAAAAAACAAATAAATGTGGCCTTTTAAAAACCAAGAATTAAAATGGGACCTCAAAAACATTTATTTAATACAAAAGAAAATATTAAATAAAGGTTAGAAAGCTAAACATGGTGGCACATGCCTTTAATCCCAATACTCAGAAAGTCAAAGTAGGAGGATCACTGAGTTTTAGGCCAGCCTGAGGTCAGTCAGGGCTAGAGCAAGACTCTATCTTGAAAAATAGCAGAAAGGCTGGAGAGATTGCTTAGTGGTTAAGGCACTTCCCTGCCTAGCCTAACAAGACCTGAGTTTGATTCCCCAGTATCCACTTAGAGCCAGATGCACAAAGTGGCCCATGCATCTGGAGTCTATTTGCAATAGCTTAAGCCCCTAGCACACCCATTCTCTCCATCTGTCTCTTTTCTATATCGCTCTGCTTGCAAATAAATAAGTAATAATCTTAAAGCATTTAAAAAAAGAATAGAGGGGCTAAAGAGATGGATTCACTGAATAAGGAACTTGCTGTGTAAGTATGATGACCTGAGTTTAGATCCCCAGGCCCACATAAATTTTTTTTTCATTTTCATTTTTATTTTTTATTTTATTTTTTTTTTTACAGTCAGTTTGGTACCATTATTAGGCTCATCCATAACCTAACCCGTCCCCTTGGCCCCTCCTTGTTGAGGTATATGGGTCATGCATTGTGGAGTTAGCCCACAGTTATGGGTAAGCTAAATGTCTCTGCATAGCATGACCCACCACATAAATTTTTTTTCAAGGTAGGGTCTCACTTAAGCCCAGGCTGATCTGGAATTTACTATTGAGTCCTCCTACCTCCACCTCCTGAGTGCTGGAATTAAAGGCATGTGCCACCACGCTCAACAACAACAACAAAATTTAAGAGGGAATAGAAAAACAAGAAAAAATTGAAGACATATACAAGGACAGCAAAAATGGTGCCTATAAATGCAGTGAGACATAGATGCACTAAATGTGAATAGCCTAAACACCCCCCAATCAAAGGCAGAGATTTTAGGATGGGAAAAATAAGCAAGATACAGCTACATACTCTCTACAAGAGACTTATCTCAGATTTAAAACCACAAGTATGTTAAAGGTAACAGGATGAAAACAATAACCACAACTGAGCTGAGAGTGATAATTTTAATACTTAACAAAATAAACTTAAAGACAAGAAACATTACTAGCAACAGAGAAGGTAATTTCATAATGATCAATGAGTCAAAACAACAAGAAGATACAAAAATTATAAACATCTCCACCCAGAATAAAGTAGGCTTTCACGTGAAGTGAAAACTAACAGCATTGAAAGGAGATGCAGGCAATTCTGCAGCAATATTTGAGAATATCCCTTCTCAGTAACTGATGAGGTGATTAAGTAAGAAAAACTTCCTCAGGAACATAAAGACCAAAATGTATCATTGCCTACCCCATCCAAATGACCCAGGA
This sequence comes from Dipus sagitta, assembly GCA_036346955.1. Taxonomy (NCBI): domain Eukaryota; kingdom Metazoa; phylum Chordata; class Mammalia; order Rodentia; family Dipodidae; genus Dipus; species Dipus sagitta. The sequence continues at coordinate 893,296 of CM070781.1, read as the reverse complement.
CTACAGGGGCACATTCTCCCCAAGCACACCTGGAGTGCTCTTAGAACAGAAGGTAAGCAACACAAACAATGAGCACTGGTGAATGTGACAAGACTGCAGGCATAAAAAGCATGGCTTCTCACCATACAAGCAATAAAACAGATATAATAGAAAGAAATCTGCAAAAGGTAACGACTGCAAAGCTGGACACTACACTTCTAAATAACGCCAAGGCAAAGAAAAAATTATGAGAGAAATTCTGAACTACATGCAAAACCAACACAATATATGAAAATGTGTGCAGTGTATAAACAACCACGTTAGATAAAACAGAAAACAGAAAAATAGAGATCAGCAACACCAAAAGAAAGATGCTTAAAAGGATGAGAAATTTGGGATGGAGAGATGGCTCTGCACTTAAAGATGCTTGTTAGCAAAGCCTAAAGACCCAAGTTAGATTTCACAGTACCCACAAAAAGCCAGATGAACAAAGTGGTGCATCTGTCTAGAGTTCATTTGCAGTGGTATTCCTCACCTTGCAAATAAATAATTTTTAGGGTTGAGAGATGGCTTAGCGGTTAAGGTGCTTGCCTGCGAAGCCTAAGGACCCATGTTCAACTCTCCAGATCCCACATAAGCCAGATGCACAAAGGTGAGGCAAACTCAAGCTTGCATATGCCCATTAGGTGGTGCAAGCATCTAGAGTTCGATTGCAACAGCTGATGCCCTGGCACACCAATTCTCTGTCTCTGTCTCTCTCTAATATATATATATATATATATATATTTTAAAGATGAGAAACTCAGGTCTGGAGTGATGGCTCAGCAGTTAAAGGCACTTGCCACAAAGTACCTGAGTTTGATTGCCCAGTACCCATATATAGCCAGTTAGTTGCACAAGGTGGTACATGCATCTGTAATTCATTTGCAGTGGTTGGAGGCCCTGGCATACCCATTCTCTCTCTATCTATCTGCCTCTCTCTCTCTCTCAACTAAATAAGTAAATAGAATATTTTTAAAAGCTGATAAATTTAACAAATTATTAGCTAAAAGAGAGAAAGAACACAAAAATACAGGCATGCAAAAGGAGACATCACTACCAATTATATATAAATTAAATACATCATAAGAGAGTTGTATAAACAGAGCCAGGTATGATGGCACAGGCTTGTAATCCCACAGCTAGAAGGCTGACACAGGAGGGTTGCAAATTTGAGGCTAGCCTCAGCTATATAGGAAAGTGAAGGAAGTAAGAGAGGGAGGGATAGAGAAAAGGAAGGCAAAGGAAAAACAAAGGTAATTCTAAAAGCCGGGCATGGTGGCACACACCTTTAATCCCATCATTTGGGAAGCAGAGGTAGGAGGATTGCCATGGGTTCGAGGCCACCCTGAGACTCCATAGTGAATTCCAGGTCAGCCTGGGCTAGAGTGAGACCCTACCTTGAAAAACCAAAAAATAAATAAATAAATAAATAAGGTAATTCTATAACCAGCTTAATTTCAACAACAAATTAGACAACTTAGATAAATGTTCACATTTCTAAAGGTGCCCAAGTCACCAAAGCTGACTCAAGATGACACCCCAAATCTAATAGACCTGCAATAAAAGAAGTTAAAACCTGACCGTAGTGGTTTAATCCCAGCACTCAGGAGGCTGAGGTAGGGGGATCACCATGAGTTCAAAGCTAAACTGGGCTTATAAAACCAGTTCCAGATCAGCCTGGGTTAGAGTGAAACCCTAACCAAAAAAAAAAAAAAAAAAAAAAAAAAAAAAGAGGCTAAAATGGTGGCTCAGCTATTAGCTATTTCCTGTGTAAGTTGAGGGCCTGGAGTTGAGGGGCCTGAGACTGCTGAGTTTGAACCTCCAAAACCAACCCACATAAACAGCTGGGTGTGACCATGTGTGCCTGTAATACCAGTCCCACAGGAGAGCAGAGGCCTGAGAATTACCAGAGCTCACCAAAAAAGGCAAGTTCCAGGATCAGTAAGACCCTGGCTCAAAACAAGAATGGCAGAAGTATAAGGGAGCAGGAGCAGTCAAGCCAATGTGGATGTGTGCACCCCACTACAGACGAATGCATGGGCTACCAGAAAGACACATATACATGCATATATCACATACACCCCACACACATGTTACATTACACACATACACAGGCAAAAAGAAAGGAAGAAAGGGAGGGAAGGAGAGAGGAAAATTGACTTGATAATTTAAAATCTTTCCACAGTGAAAAGTCTAGACCCACATGGCTTCTTTGGTGAATTCTGTCAAACACTTTACAACTTTACTGAAAATAAAGGACCACTTTCCAGGTCATCCATGAGGCCAATATTATCCTGACAGTAAAACTAGGCAAACACATCACAAGAAAGCCAGAGAATTATATCCCTCATTAAACAGATGCAGAAAAAAAATCTTAACAAAATACTATAAACTGAGTCAGCATTATATAAAAAAAACTATATACTAAGTGAGGGTTGTCTTAGAAATGCAGGGTTAGCTTAACATTAGAATATCAATTACTATAATATACATATATCATCAGGGGAGGAAACACATAAATATGTCAAAGAAAAAGTATTTGAAGATAATTCAGTACCATTGATGGCAAAACATTTTTAAAGTTTTTTTTTTTTTAATCTCTCAATATAACCTCAAAAGGGAAGTTTCCCAGCCTGGTAAAGGGCATGTAGAGAAAACTCACAACTGGTATGGCATTCGGTGGGGAAAGAGAACACTTGCTCCTCAGACAGGATCAGGCAATGAATATGATTCGACAAGTCACCTAAATGATATGATGAGGCAAATTAAATAATAAAAGCCATCCCCATTCAACACCAAGAAGTTTAATGGTCTCCACAGATAACCTGACCCCTTGTGTAGGAATTCCCAAGGCATCAATTTAAGAATGATCAGGACAAATCAGCAGGCTTAGTAAAGTTGTACCATACAAAAACAATGTATGAAAACCAATTGTGTTTTTACATACCATCTTAAACTGGTATTGAAAAAAAAAATAAACCATGTACCATTACACAGAATAAAATGATTAAGAAGAAATTTGACAAAACAAATGCAAGATCTCTACAAAAATCGACCACACACTGTAATGAGAAATGGATAGGGATCTAAATTAAGAGACAGTCCTGTTTATGAGCCAGAAGAGCAAAGCTCTTAAGGTGGCCAACAAGTTCAGTTCTAGCTCTACCAAAGTCTCATCAGGCTTTGTAACAGACACTGATTGACTGATTCTAAATTTTAAATGAAAAAAAAAAAAAACAAGAATTGCCAAAACATTTTTAAAAGAAAAAGCAAGGCTAGGGAAGCCTTATAATACCTGATTTCAAAGCTACTATTGAAGCAGTGTAGATGGTAGGCAATTTCCTTGATAGGTGGACAGATAGGGGGAAAAGGCCCCTTGGTAAGTGGCTATATTCTAACCCAAGATGGCAAAGAGGGTGACCTCAATTCCTCCTGGCCTAAATGAATGTGGCTTTCTGGAACCTTGGCAGTAGTGGATGCATCATGGATCATGAACCAACCAGCACTTTCACCTTTATTTAAGCTGACGAATCATGGACTCTGGACAGGTGAGCTTTCCTTGTGTGGTAGAAAGTACAGCTTCTATTAGGACTGACAGATTTCCCAGCTCTGGAATCCCCTCCTCACTGAGGAATCTGTTCTCTCTGCTTTCTTTTCCTCTTACTTTGAAATATACTTTATTCTTTTAAACCCTTTCCTGCTTTTTAAAAACATTTTTACTTATTCTCTCTCTCTAGCTGTCTCTTTCTTTCTCTCCTAAGTAAATAAATAAAAATAAAACTCTTTAAGGGCTGGGGAGATTGCTTAGTGGTTAAGGTACTTGCCTGAAAAGCCTAAGGACCCAAGTTTGATTCCCCAGGACCCATGTAAGCCAGATGCACAAGATGGCACATACATCTGGAGTTTGTTTGCAGTAACTGGAGGCCCTGGTGTGCCCATTCTCTCTCTTTCTCTCTCTCTATCAATCTGCCTCTTTCTCTTTCTCTTTCTCTCTCAAATATATAAACAAATACTATTTTTTAAAAATATTTTTATTGAGCTGGAGAGATGGTTTAACAGTTAAGGTGCTTGCCTGTAAAGACTAAGAACTCAGGGTCTGGAGAGATAGCTTAGCGGTTAAGGCATTTGCCTGCAAAGCTAAAGGACCTCAGTTCAATTCCCCAGGACCCACATAAGCTAGATGCACAAGGTGGCGCATGCATCTGGAGTTCATTTGCATTGGCTGGAGGCCCTGGCGTGCCCATTCTCTCTCTGTCTGCCTCTTTCCCTCTCTCGCTCTCTCAAATAAACAAGTCAATATGTGACTAAAGCATCTTTCACTTGTTAAAAAAAAAAAAAAAAAAAAAAAAGACTAAGAACTCACATTCAAATCTCCAGGTCCCAGTGACACAAGCACGCAATGTCGCACATGCGCACAAGGGGGCACATGTGTCTGGAGTTCATTCACAGAGGCTGAAGACCCTGGCATGCCCATTCTCTCCCCCGCTCCCTCTTTCTCTCTCAAAATAATAATAAAAAATTAATTTACTTCCAAGCAGAGAAAGACAAAGAGACACACACAGAAAGACAATGGGTATGCCAGGCAAGTGCCTTAACTGCTGAACACTCTCCAGCCCCCTTTCCTGATTTTTAATTCTTTAATCAGTAGAGAAAATGAACCCCAAACCCCTAGACATCATCACTATCAATGTTCTGTAATAAAGACAGTGAGGCATGCAGACCAATGGAATAAAATTAAGGGTTCAGGGCTGGAGAGATTGCTTACTGGTTAAGACACTTGCTTGAGAAGCCTAAGAACCCAGGTTCAATTCCCCAGAACCCACATTATCCAAATTCACATGGTAGTGTATGTATCTGGAGTTTGTTTGCAGTGGCTAGAGGCTCTGGGGTGCCCATTCTCTCTCTCATGAATAAATAAATTAAAATATTTAAAAAATTAAGAATTCAGAAATCAATGCTTACAAATGTTTTTGCATAGGTGATTTTTGGCAAAGATTCCAAAACTTCAATGGAGAAAGGACATACATGTATCTATAGCATACAATGAACTTTGTAAACTTAATAAGGCAAAAAACAATTTAAACATGAAAAAAGAATAGAGTAGATATTTCATCCAAGAAAACACATGCAAATGGCCACTAACAACAGGAAGACACTCACCATCCTTAGTGGACATAAAAATGCAAATTATGTTATGTCACTTTACTAAAAATAGAGTCTTTAGAGTCCCTTATGTATAGGATTATATCATCTACAAATAAGGACACTTTAACTTCATGAACTTTCCTATTTGTGTTCCTTCCCCCACCCCTTCTCTTGTCTTATTGCTCTATCTAAGGCTTCAAGTACTATGTTGAATAGGAGTGGCATCAGAGCAACAGAATGGGGAAGAGGGCTGGCAAAATTCTGCTTTTGGATACTACATGGCCATTACACTCATGAATTCATAGCAGCTATGCTATCCTGGATAAAACTAAGCTATCAATATTTCATCATGGATGGGGAAGGGTTCATAAAACCTCACACCTCCAAAATTAGCTAATGGAATCTTACTAAGTGCTGGGAGAAGGTGTCGTGTTTATTAGTGGTGTAGCCACTGGTAAATTGTTCATTCCACAGTAAACAATCCATGATCATGCAATCATCCTTCATATAACTCAGTCATTTCAAGAAAGGGGAGCCAGAGAGATGGCCTAGTGGTTAAAATGCTTGCCTGCAAAGTCTAAGGACCCAGGTTCTATTCCCCAGAACCCACATGAGCTAGGCACATGTGGCACATGTGTCTGGAGTTCCTTTGAAGTGGCTGGAGGCCCGGTCACGCACCCATTCTTTCCCTATCTCTCTCTCTCTCTCTCTCTCTCTCTCTCTCTCTCTCAAATAAGTAAGTAACTGAAAAATAAAATAAAGGACTGATGGGGAAGAAAAAGGGTGTTAGTGAGAGGGCAATAAGAGAGTAATTCGGAATAAGATCAAAGTGCATTAATTACAGAGTCAAAAATAATTTTTGTTTTTTGTTTTTTGTTTTTTGAGGTAGGGCCTTGCTCTAGCCCAGGCTGACTTAGGGTGGCCTCAGACTCAAGACAATCCTCCTACCTCTGCCTCCTGAATGCTGAGATTAAAGTCATGTCTCACCATGCCCAGCTGTTTTTTTTTTTTTTTTTTTTTTGGTTTAAATAAAAAAATTTTAAATGGCCTGGATATCCATGGCCTCACAGTGCCTGACACTACCTACATAAGACCATCATAAGAGGAGGAAAATATCATGACATCAAAAGTAAAAGAGAGACTGATTGAGATGGGGAGGGGGTATGGTGGAGAATGGAGTTTCAAAGGGGTAAGTGGGGGGAGGGAGGGTATTACCATGGGTATTTTTTTATAATCATGGAAGTTCTTCATAAAAAAAATTAATGCAAATTAAAGTACCCCACACCCACTAAAGCAACTATAATAATGACAGGACTTCTAGGGAAAAGATGGAGTGGCATGGTACAGCACTTGCTTAGCAAATGCCAGGCCCTGCATTCAATCCTCAGAACTGCAAAAAAAAAAATAAGTAAATAGAGATGATGACATCATGCATGGCTAATAGCAATGTGTAATGGCACAACCACATTGGGAGGAAAAATTGATAGTTTTAAATGTTAACATCATGGATGGAAAGATGGCTTAGTAGTTAAAGTGCTTGCCTGTGAAGCCCAAGGACCAGGTTGTATTCCCCAATATCCACATAAAGCCAGATGCACAAGGTGGCACAAGTATCTGGAGTTTGTTTACAGTGACTGGAGGCCCTGGTGCACCCATTCTCTCTCTTTCGCTCTCTCCCTCCCTCCTTCTCTCTAATAAATAAATAACATATTTTTTTAAGTTAACATGAGCATTACCAACATAGAATCATGAGCCCTACTCAACTGTCTGTAAAGAGGGGTAGTGTTAGAAGTACCCTGTTACAGGGCTATGAGAGAGATTACATGACTAACAAGTCACCTAAGAGAAATTAAACATCCACTGGATGAGTTGTAGGTGAAGATCCCAACAGCCTGGAAGAAAGCAATGAGAATACCCAGCACAAGGAATGATCCATTGAGGCAGGTACGTACAACTAAGTACCATGTATCAACAAAAATAAGAAAATAGGCTGTGACAGGGATAAACCTCAAAAATGTTTTGCAAGTGACAGGAAATCTGACAGAAAATACCACACCTCACTTGTATGACTGAATTTATTTGAAATTTGCAGACATAGAAAACAGGCCTGTGTTTGCCCAGGGCCAGGGGGGCATGGCAATTGGCTGCCAATGGAAAAGGTGAGGTGATGGATACACTCTAAAACTGGATTGCAGGATGGATGCACACATTTATAAACTGGCTAAAAATCATTGCAGGGTATGCTTAGAATGGGTGGATTTTATGGTTTGTAAGTCATACCTCAATAAACTTTGGTGTCGTTTTTAAGACAGAAATGTGCCTGAGGCTTTCATGGTTTTTTCTGGCTGCCAGTTTTCATGCGCATGCCTGTGCCCACTACATGCAGCAGCGGGGACACAGAGCAGAATAATAGCACCAGAAGTCAACATGGCCAGCTGGTCAGTGTGTCCTCTGCCTTCCAGCAGCCCTCACATCTATGGGAGCTGTGAACTTTCATCCCATTTTATAGATGAACAGAGTGAGGTTCTGAGATGTTGAGTGATTGTGCTAGGTCATGTACCTGCTTTCAAAGTCTCACCTTAAACTCCACAGCCTGCAGCCAGCCTGCCCTCGCCCTGTGTGCCCCAGCCTTCAGAAACTCTGGTTCTCAGCTTCTCCTGATATAAACCCACTCTGTCATGCAGATTGAGCTGGAATCCTCTGTTGCACCCCACACCTCTCCTTGTACCCTTGTGCTGGTGCCCACGGTCTACTCAACTACTGGTGTGACTTTGACCTCTGCCTCTCTGGTTCCCAACCACCCTTTGAAAACAGGCCTATCCTTCCTCCCACCCTAAGCTTCCGGGTTCCTTTAACCTTTGGGTCTCAGGCTTGGCCATTGGCTATTGTGATGCTTGTCTACTCTGATTGAGAGGGCTGGCTAAAGCAGTAGGAGTCTAGAGTAGTTAACATGCATCCCTCAAAAAGTATGCCCTTGGGCTGAAGAAATGGCTCAGGGGTTAAAGGCACTTCCTTACAAAGCTTGATGACCTCAATACCTATGTAAATCCAGAATCACAAAGTGGCACATATATCTGGAGTTTGTTTGCACTAACAAAAGTTCCTGGCATGCTCATACAATCTCTCTTTCTCTCCTTGCAAATAAATAATGAATTAAGTGTGTTTTTTTTTCTTTAAAAAGTATGCCCTTATTTAGAAGCAGGGTACTGTGGATGGGATTACCTAAGGATTTCAAGATTCAAGCAACCTCATTTAGGGTGGACCCTCAATCCCTGACTGACATATAGCCTTATAAAAGACAGAAAAGTCAGGAGGGAAAGGTCACATGGAGCCAGAGGGCAAGGCTGGTAGTGTACGTACAACCCAAGGATCACAGGCTCACCAGCAAGGGAGCAGAGTCCAGGAAAGAGGGAGGCCTGGGCAGGCTCTCCTTCACAGCCTCAGAAAACTTGGCCCTGCTCACATCTTGACCTTGGCCTTCTATCCTGCATAACTGATAGAGTGGGTTTCTGTTTATTGTGGTGTCCCTGGGAAAGAAAGGGCTCTAAACTTCCCACTCCTCACCCCCATTTAGGGCTGGCCCCATTTAGGCTAGATGTGATTTGGGGCCAAACCTCAGTCCCTCTTTGATCTATCTGCCAGAGCCTTTCCCTGAAATGACAGGCATGCATGATGGAGGGTTCCAACATCTCCAGAAAATCAGCTGCTGCACAGTGGCCCTCCAGCCCCTACCTGCCCAGATTCTACTGTACCATCTTTATGGTCTCTTTCCCACTTTTACAGGGTAACCACTGGCTTCTATGTGGGTGCTAGGGGTCCAAACTCAGGTTCTCAGGCTTGCATGGCAACCACTTTACCCACACTGATCATCTCCCCAATCCTTGCCGCGCATTTTCATCCTAGCACCATCATAACAAGGATTCCATGCCAGCACGGCTATGCTAAGGAAAGCAGGATAGCTGGTTCAGCCTTGTTTCAGGTGTGTCTGGGACAAGAACAGCATTTGAATTGGTGGACTCGTTACTGCCCAGGGGTCTGGAGAGAACAGGTAGGAGAAAGGTTATCTGCCTGCACCTGCTTGGACCTTTTCCTGCCCTCATGGCTCCTGGCCCTTAGGCCTTGAGACCCAAGCTGTGGTCTACACCGCTGTCTACTCTCAGGACACCACACTACACCACTGGCTCTCCCAGGTCTCCAGCTTGTGGGTGGCACCTATAGAGCTATTCAGTCTCTATAATTGCATAAACTGAGTCCTCACAATAAATCCCATTCTGGAGAAAGGCAAGTAGATAAATACATAATAGATACATTGATAGATAATAGAAATGGATGGATAGATGGATGGCTGACCTGGAATTCACTATGTAGTCTCAGGCTGACCTCAAACTCACAATCCCCCTGTCTCCACCTTCCATATGCTAGAATTACAGATAAGGGCCACCACACCCAGCGTTTCTCACAAAGTGGCTGATTGTCTCCATGACCTTCTATAACTCCTCATCAACCCCATTGTGCATTCAGGCTGGGATGCTGTGTCAGCTTCTCATCACTGTGACAAAATGCCTGAGGAAACAACCCGGAGAAGGGTTAAAATCTTTCATTAGGCCTGGGCAGTGGCTCACTGGGAAAGTGCTTGCCACACAAGCATGAGGATCTGAGTTTGAATCCCCAGAACCCATCATCAAATATTTGGTCTCTCCTTATGAAGCCCCTGCAGTTGTGTTCCCAAAACAATGCTTTAGAAAAGATTAAGAGAAGCTGGGTTTTCATGCCACTGAGCAGTGGGGGACCAGAAAGGTCAGCTTCCGGCTGGCCTAGCACTGCTTCTCTGTGTGATAAGCTTCCCAGGGAACTGCAGAGAAGCAGTGCTTTGTCACAGTACCTACCAGATAAACAGAACAAACAAGATAGCTAGCTATCCATCCATCCATCCATCTATCCATCCATCCCTTGATCCCATTGCTTTGGGCCTGTGGTGAGACACAGTATCATGGCAGGAGCAAACAGTAGTCTGTGGAAAAGTACAGCTGCCAGGCATCATGGCAGCCAAGAAGCAGACAGGTGTTAACAGTAAGGGGCCAGGGAAAAATATGCCCTCAGACACCACCCCCCCCCCAGTGACCCACTTCCTCCAAGCAGACCCTGCCTTCCATGGGTTCACCATCTCCAGTAATCTACTCTGATTTTGAATCTATCAGTGGATCAAACCACTCATCAGCCAAGAGCCCCCTTGACCAAATCCTCTGAGGAAATGTCTTCACAGACACCCCCAGAAGGTGCTTTACCAATCAGGTGTCTCACAATCCAATTAAACTAGAAGCCAAGATCAACCATCCCAGGTGGGAATGTCTTCCAGGAGCAGCCAGTCAAGACCAAGACTGAGTAGAATTGTGCCTGTGGTTAGCAATATCTGCCATGGGCTGAGGGACCTGCAGTTATGTGGTGTGGTTTTCAGTCCTGGCTTAAGACATTCATCCTCCCAGGGATACTTGACTTTAATAGGAGGCTCAGGAGTGACATGAAAAGGAAGAGCCTCTTTCAGGAGGAACACAAAGAGAAGGAGAGGGGACACTCACAGAGCCTTCATCTACTAACTACAGAGTTAGTTCCAATTCCAGGCTCAGGTCAGGTCTCCAGCAGAACTGCCCACCACCCCACAGGACATCCAGCTTTCCATGTGAAGTCACAGGCGAGTTTCCATTTTCTTTTTCAGATGGATGGAATCAAATATTGTGCAATGGGGAAAAAGGACTGTTGAACACCAAGGCATGCCATTCCCCATAATCACAGGCAGCCCCTGCTCAGTAACCATGCTGAGGTGGCTGACCATATGATTGAAATGCATTTGTACTAAAAATATTTTAAAAGCCCTTCTCATGATTTATATCACCCCCAAAATATATCACAAAGGAGAATGAGTTTTCAACTCAAGTAGTACTTATTCCTGATCTAACTAAATTAGCTCTTTTGAACAGGCAGTTTTGCTCTGATGCCTATAATAAAAATAATAATAATGTGCATTTAGTGGGTGTTTCATCCTCTCAAAAGCACAGGTCTTTCACAGCGTTCAATTCCCTGCATCCACACTGGCGATCAGTGTGGATCACAGGGCCAGTGGAAGGGGGAGCTGGGGTCATGGTTTGCCAGTGGTTGATCACAGCCAGCAAAGTTGGCATATTTCCAGTACAAGAACAACAGAAGGCTGACTTCACAGTGCCACAGGGGCTCAGAGCCAAGCAGACTGAATGCTGGACCTAACCTAGAATGGATGGAAAGGTGTGTCCCCCGACATACACACTCAAATGTTGAAGCCCTAGCCCCTGGGATAATAAGATTTGTAGATAAGGCTACTGGCAAGTGAATACAATTTTGATTAGGTCTTGAGGATGGGGTCCTCATGGTGAGATTTGTGTCCTTATAAAAAGAGATGCCTTCTCTCTCCCTGAAGGCAGCATCTGCAAGCCCAAAGACAGCCCACCTCCATGCCCACTGTGGCACCCTGGTCTTAGACCTCAGCTCCAAGAGTTTTGAGAAATAAATGCCACTGTTTAAGCCACCCATCAGTGGTATTAAGTTATGCTACCCAAGCTCAGCTCTGCCCTAACATGAGGACTCAGGACACTGTCACCTCAACAGGAGAACGGTAGACTTCTCTGCTACTCACCAGGAAGTCTTCAGGGTTAAAAGAAACCAACACCACCCCTCTCAGACTGCCTCACATCCAATCCTCATTCCCAGAAATCTCCTTGCTCATGTTTCCTTGGCCCTTGACCCTGGCTAGATGCTCTTATAGCATCACCTCCTCCGGGAAGTCTGTCATGACACCTATTCACTCTTGGGTGACTCTCCTCCATCCTGCAGCCTCCTGCAGGTCCTGTCACTCTGTGGTCCCTGACTGTGTGCATGTTCATCTCCCCACTGGAACATGACCTGTGTGCATGTTCATCTCCCCACTGGAACATGACCTGCAGGGAAGAACATGGGCATTGTTCTCTTTTGAGACTGTGCAGAGCAACCTAACAGGTATTTATGGAACTGAGTTCAACAAGAACCTTGCTGGCCCCACCCCTGCAGGCTCAGTACTGTCTGGGCACAAATACAAAGTTGGAGTGGTTTGAAGAGCCTACCATTGCTACCCATTCACAGCCTAACCTCCAGCTGGAGAATAATATGAGCACCCCAGACCTGCCACGGTGTCTACTGAACTAGCTCTACTGCTGCATGCAGGCCGGCCCTGGACACATCACCTCCAGTCTTAGGTGGCGAGCATCACCACCCCATTTCTCAGATGAAGAAACTAAGGCTCTGAGAGGTACTTAACCAGGTTCCCATTACTAGCAAATGTCAGATATGGGACTGGACCCCTCGGCTGATTCCAAAGATATAGAGGCTGAGATGGCATGAGACATTCTCGGGGGTGTTAGTTCATCTTGGAGGGCACAATGGAATAGAGCAGCTCACATCATGGCAACCAGGAAGCAAAGAGAGGGAGATTGAAGAAAGGCCAGGAAAGACAATATATAGCCCTTAAGGGACCCTCCTCCAGTGACCTCTTTTCTCTAACTAGGCCCTGCCTCCTACTTTTCACCAACATATTGTGTATCTATGGAGGGATTAATGTAGGTCAAAGCCCCAATGCAAACATACCCAAAGTTGTGCTCTGCTAATTTCCTAAGAATTTACTAATCCAACCAAGTGTACAAGCAAGTTCAGCCTTCACAACATACCCCATTAAGGGCCTATTGGACACCCTGCTGTTAGCCTGGAGGTTGCATTCCTACTCCATCAAGGTCACTTATTGGGAACAATTCTAGCACCACCAAGGACACAGTTCATGCCACATAGACATCCTGAATATTGTCAGGGCTAGTCAGGCATAGCCTCGAGTCCCCCTGCTGTCTGTACTTTTTAACAGTTGGCAATAAAAATACAGGGTAGGGTACCTTTTGACACCCACCCTTTCTATGACCATTGGGACCAAATCAAGACTCAGAGCCAGTTCCAGTAGCTTCCTGGTGCTGGGGGTTCAGTAAACAGACTCCATTTACCACACCAATTCTGGAGCAGCTCAGACCAGAGGGAAAGAGTCTGTGAATGGAATCAAGAGGGCAGCTCAGCAGGTTCAGGCCCCAGGCTGGGCCTGGTTAGAGCAGGGATGTGGATGAATGTGGCCAAGATGGTCCCCTCAGAGTCAGGTTGCATACCCGGACCCTCCTAAGCACAGTGGCTTTCATCCAGATGGGCCTGTGGTAGGACTGTTCTGACTAAAGTGTGAAGGACACACAAGTGGGAGAGGCAAGAAGAGGGATGAGGAAATGGGACCTGGTGCAGATGGTGGCTGCCTGGCCTGGATGGGACACAGGAGCATACCACAGAGGCAATGGCTATTTGGGAGGGAGAAGCAGCAGGATATGGTGCCTGTTAGAACAGCCAAGACACACTGGGAGTATCTTTTCCATCTGTGTCCTCTGGCCTTCGCCCTGGAAAGTGAGCTCCTACCTCCGCTACCCAGGAAGTGAGTGGATGAGAGCTATGGAAGGCAAGTGCCAGAGGAGTCTTCCACCCCAGTAAGCCTCTGAGCCTGTGAAGACCAGAGCCAGGGAGTATGGGGCATGACCACTATCCACCCACGCCCACAGGCAGAAAATCAATCTCCATTAGGGGTAGGGAAGGGGGATGGGCATTGTTACCCACAGGAGAAAGCAGAGAGACTGCTCCAAGAGACAAGAATGATTAATAACTGAGCTGTGATTTATTAGGGGAGATTAGGAAAAGCAGATCTGAGTAGCTAGAGGGAGAGTGATGTCAACCAGAGGAACTCAAACTGAAGGAACACCAGGTCAGAGAAATTCCACTGAGGGGCTGATCTGTGGAGAAAGGATGATAAATGAACACACAGTTGGAAAGTCGGAAATGGCTTCTTGATTCCAAGTTGGGATCTCCTGCCAGGGAACAGAGAAACGCCCCATGAGAAACAAGAACAAGCAGCCCCTGGCTCCACAAGGCCACTTACCATGTGAATGCCTGTGCAATGGCCAGGATAGGAGGTTGGATCCTCCTACTCGGAGGGACCACAGAGGATACAGGGCCCGGGGAACAGTGATGCTCCAGCCATCAAAGGGCCCATTTGGGTCTGATAGGCAGTTAGGGAGACTGGGCCCCTGAAAGTAAAAAAAAAGGCAGGAAAGTCTGCACTTGCTAGAAATCAAAGATGATCTGACTTCCTATCTCTTGCCTGGTTCCCTAGACCTGTTTTCCCACAAACAACCAGGACCGCTCCTGGGAGGGAGGTCTTTAAACATTGTGGTTGGCCAAGTTCAGCCCCCAGAACTTGGTGTCAGGACTAGCTTCTTCCTGAGACAGACCCTAACCCTAACCAAACAGTTGTCCCTCTAGTTCACCTAAGTTGAAAGACAGGACTCACCACTATAAGGTTATAAATACCTTTACAAGGGAGGGCATGCTTTCAGAGCTGCCTGGCCACTTGGGAACTTCCAGCTGTTGAGTTTTCCCTCTTCTGGGCCTGGGAAAACCCAGGCCCAGCTGGGCTGAGCCAAGGGGAGAGTCCCCTAGCCCTTACTCTCCACATGAGCTCTTTATCCCTCCAACTCCCCACATGACAGGCGCTCTTTGAATTTTCTCTTTGAATTTCCTTTTCTCTTTGAATTTTCTTTTCTCTTTGAATTTTCTTTTCTCTCTTTTCTTTCCATGGTTTTTCCAGGCCCTCCATGTGGGATCTCTAGCCATATGGGTGTCTTTCCTTGGCTCTGTACTCCCCTCAATAAATAGAATAATTTAGTAATTATTCTTCTCAGTCTCTTTTTGTTTTTGTTTTTGTTTTTTTGAAGTAGGGTCTCACTCTAGCTCAGGGTGACCTGGAATGCACTATGTAGTCTCAGGGTGGCCTCAAACTCATGGTGATCCTCCTACCTCTGCCTCCCAAGTGCTGGGATTAAAGGTGTACACCACCACGCCCGGCCTTCTCAGTCTTTTTTAAATTTAATTCTTTGATTAAAATTAGAAATGAACCTAGGGTTTGGGGTTCAAAGACTTTCCTGGACCCCGGGCACCCCATTACAGGTCAGGGTTCTGTGGAGTAACAGAACAAATAAGAGGGATGTGTACAAGTCCCTCTGTGTCCACAGGTTGGCTTTCCACACTTTCAGTTATCCTCCATCATTCCTGGTTCAAAAACTTTAAATGAAAATTTCCAGATCGGGTAATTTCATAGTGGAAATGAGCTTTTTGATTAAGTAGACCAAGAACTCAAACTGTGTTGCTCTGTCCCAAATAAGACATAATCCATTCATTCTCCAGGGCATCCACACTGCATACACTACCCACCCATTAGTCATTTGGTAGCCATGTCAGTTATCACATTGCTGTCATGCTATCAGTGTGCATTTAAGGGACCCCTATTGACTTAGTGAAGTCACTAAAGCAGGGGTTGAAGAGATGGCTTAGCAGTTAAGGTGTTTGCCTGCAAAGCCTGAAGAGCAAGGTTCAATTCCCCAGTACCCACATAGCCAAATGTACAAGGTGGCACATGATCTGGAGTTCTTTTGCAGTGGCTGGAGGCCCTGGCATACCCATTTTCTCTCTATCTGCCTCTTCCTCTCTCTTAAATAAATAAATAAATAAAATATTTTAAAGTCTCCCAAGCATAAGCATAGTGATGGTGACTGTTCAGATATACCAAAGAGAAACCGTAAAGTGCTTCCTTTAACTGAAAGGGTAAACCTTACACATAAGCAGGCACTCCTGTGTGTACACTGTCAGCTCCATTCTGGGTCCAGTGGTCCCACATCCATGAGCTCAACAAACCAAGAATGCACAGTGCTAGAAAAATTGCACCTGTACTGAATACGTGCAGACTTCTTCCTAGAGTCAGGACTAAGAAGCCCTGAACAATAGAGTATTTCAACTATTTCCATGGCATTTCCATGGCCTGAGGATTAACACATAATCTAGAGAGGACTTTACTCTGCAGGAGGCTATGAACAGGGTCATGCAAATGCTCTGGGCTGAGGACATGGCTTGGTATGCAAGTGTGAAGTCCTGAATTCAATCCCCAGCACACACACAAAATGCCAGGCATGGTCATACACATCTTTAATCCCAGCACTGGGGAGGTGGAGGCAGGAGGATCTCTGGGCTAGCTCACCATTCAGTCTAGACTAATTGGTTAATGAGAGACCCTGTCTCAAAGGGGGTGGATGGTATTCCTGAGGATGACAATTGAAGGTGTCCTCTGACCTTTCCCCCACACACACACACAAACATGTGTATACACACATACACATGCATGCATTAAAAGGTGCTACTACATTGTTTTTCGTGAAAATGATCCCAAATCTTCTGGCATGTAAACAATATCATTTCTGTGTTATACTCTATTGTGTTTTTTCCCTCTTGTGATTCTGACAAACATTGGCTTGTCTTCTCTTTATCTTAAGAATTTTTTCGAGCCGTGACCCCAGCCCCAAAAACACCATCAGCTGCTCCGGTACCGGCCACAGCGGCTTCAGGGCAGCGAATCCAGCAGCGGAGGCTCCAGCGGCTTCAGCGGCAGAGGCGGATCCCGCAGCGGCAGCACCAGAGGATCAGAGGCGGAGGACCCAGCAGCGGCAGCTCCAGCGGATCAGTGGGGGCAGACCCAGCAGCGGCATCTCTAGTGGCGGATCCAGCAGCAGTGGTCCCAGCAGCGGCAGCTCCAGCGGCAGCAGCGGGGATCCAGCATCAGGGGTGCCAATCTGCAGGGCCACAGTTGCCAGGCTTGGTTTTCCCCACAGGAAAAGCCAGTACCCAGTTCCAGAAAGCAGAACAGCGGCCGAACATCCCAGCCAGCAACTTGACTGAGACCAAAAGCATCCAAAGAGGTAACTGGGATTGAACCAGGGAAGGGTCTCACCTGGTCACAAGCTGACTTGGATCCCTCAACAGACCAGAAATCTTAACTTCTTTGTTGATAGAGGATCTGGTTTTTATAATACCTAATCTTTCATAAATGCTCGGTGCTGTTCTTGACTGAATGTGTATAGGGTTTAGCTAAATTTTAGAATATACCTGTATTTTATTCCACTCAATTTGAATACTCCCATAGCAGGCAAACTTAACCCCTAGGACCACGTGTCTAGATACTCTGAGAGTGGTAAGAGCCACACCTAACATCTTAATCTCCTACATAGAAGATATACAATATCAGATCAATAGATACAGCAAAGGATACCCAGCTAACTGGAAAATCTAAGCAGTAACTTAATCCAAGATGCAAAAATATATACATTATAACACAAGAAACACCAAAAACCAAGGCAATATAAATCCACCAAAAAGCATCAATGCTTCAGAAATGACCTCTAGTGAAAACGAGTTAGAGAAAATGCCTGAGAAAGATTTCAAAAGAATGATTGTAAATATGTTCAATGAACTCAAAGAAGAAATCAAAGGAATCAGAGAAGATACAGGACACCAATTTAACGAAATAAAGAAATCAATACAAGACATAAATAAGGAAATAGAAATAATGAAGAAAAACCAGTCAGAATTACTAGCAATGAAGAACACAGTTAATGAAATAAAAAACTCTGTAGAAAATCTCACCAGTAGAATGGATGAAGGAGAGGACAGAATATCTAAGCTAGAAGACCAGGTGGCAGATCTAATACAATCCAACAAAGAGAAAGACAAACTAATAGAAAAGTATGAATGGGAATTTCAAGATATTCGGGACACTATGAAAAGATCAAATATAAGAATTCAGGGTATAGTAGAAGGAGAAGAATTTCAATCCAAAGGTATAGTAGGCATCTTCAACAAAATCATAGAAGAAAACTTCCCCCAAATTGGGAAAGAGGTGCCAATGCAGATACAGGAAGCATTTAGAACACCAGCCAGACAAAACCTGGAAAGAACCTCTCCTCGCCATATTATAATCAAACTACCAAACACACAATCCAAAGAAAAAATATTGAAAGCAGTTAGAGAGAAAAATCAAGTTACCTACAAAGGCAAGCCCATCAGGATCACAGCAGATTACTCAACACAAACTTTCAAAGCCAGAAGGGCTTGGAGTGATGTATTCCAAACTCTGAAAGATAACAACTGTCAACCAAGGCTACTTTATCCTGCAAAACTATCCATTCAAATAGATGGAGAAATAAGGACATTCCATGACAAAAGCAGGCTAAAGGAGTATTTGAAGACAAAACCAGCTCTACACAAAATACTTGAAAGAATCCTCCATGCCGAAGAGAAAGAAAAACACACATATAAGGAACCTGGAAAACAACAAACAACACTCAAATACTAGTTAACACAAGAGAGCAAAGGTAGAAACAGAACCACAAAAAAAAAAAAAAAAATGGCAAGCATAAATACACATCTTTCAATAATATCTCTTAATATCAATGGCCTCAATGCTCCAACCAAAAGACATAGATTTGCAGACTGGGTTAAAAAGCAGGACCCTACAATTTGTTGTCTCCAAGAAACTCACCTTTCTACAAAGGATGGACATTATCTTAGGGTGAAAGGTTGGAAAACGGTGTTTCAAGCAAATGGACCCAGAAAGCAAGCAGGGGTTGCTATCCTAATAGCTGACAAGGCAGACTTCACTCCAACATTAGTCAAGAAAGATAAGGAAGGTCACTTTATATTGATTAAGGGCACACTCCAACAGGAGGACATTACAATCCTAAACATATATGCACCTAACATGGGGGCTCCCAAATTCATCAAACAAACACTGTTAGAACTAAGGTCACAGATAACACCAAACACAGTGGTAGTTGGTGACTTTAACACCCCACTCTCATCAATTGACAGGTCATCCCGGGAAAAAATAAACAGAGAGGCATCTGGACTAAACGAGGTCATAGAAGGAATGGACCTAACAGACATATACAGGACATTTCATCCAAATGCTGCAGAATATACATTCTTTTCAGCAGCACATGGATCATTCTCTAAAATAGACCATATATTAGGACACAAAGCAAATCTTAACAAATTCAGGAAAATTGAAATAATTCCTTGCATTCTATCTGACCACAATGGAATCAAACTACAAATCAATAGCAAGAAAGGATATAGAGCATACACAAAATCATGGAAACTAAACAATACATTACTAAATGATGAATGGGTCAATGAAGAAATCAAGAAGGAAATCAAAAAATTTATAGAGTCAAACAATAATGAGAACACAACATACCAAAATCTCTGGGACACAATGAAGGCAGTTCTAAGAGGTAAATTTATAGCTTTAAGTGCCTATATTAAGAAATTAGAAAGGTCGCAAATAAATGACCTAATGCTTCACCTTAAAGCCTTGGAAAAAGAAGAACAAGGCAAACCAAAAATCAGTAGACGGGAAGAAATAATAAAGATTAGGGCAGAAATTAATGAAATAGAAACCAAAAAAACAATACAAAGAATTAATGAAACAAAGAGCTGGTTCTTTGAAAGGATAAACAAGATTGATAAACCCTTAGCAAATCTGACCAAAAGAAAGAGAGAAGAGACACAAATTAATAAAATTAGAGATGAAAAAGGTAACATCACGACAGATGCCAGAGAAATTCAAAAAATCATAGGGACATATTATAAAAACATATACTCCACAAAGTATGAAAATCTGAAAGAAATGGATGATTTCCTTGATTTATATGACCTACCTAAATTAAATCAAGATGAGATTAATCACTTAAATAGACCTATAACAAGCATGGAGATCCTAACAGTTATCAAAAATCTCCCAACTAAAAAAAGCCCAGGCCCAGATGGATTCACTGCTGAATTTTACCAGACCTTCAGGGAAGAGCTAACACCATTGCTTCTTAAGCTTTTCCATGAAATAGAAAAAGAAGGAATTCTACCAAACTCCTTCTATGAAGCCAGCATCACTCTGATACCAAAACCAGGCAAAGATAGAACAAAAAAGGAAAATTACAGACCAATCTCCCTCATGAACATAGATGCAAAAATTCTCAACAAAATATTGGCAAACAGAATACAAGAATACATTAGAAAGATCATTCACCCTGACCAAGTAGGCTTTATCCCAGAGATGCAGGGATGGTTCAACATACGCAAATCTATAAATGTTATACATTATATAAATGGGTTGAAGGACAAAAATCACATGATCATCTCATTAGACGCAGAGAAAGCATTCGACAAAATCCAACATCCCTTCATGATAAAAGTCCTACAGAGACTGGGAATAGAAGGAACATATCTCAATATAATAAAGGCTATTTATGATAAGCCTACAGCCAACATATTACTAAATGGGGAAAAACTGGATGCTTTTCCACTAAAATCAGGAACAAGACAAGGGTGTCCACTGTCCCCACTTTTATTTAATATAGTTCTGGAAGTCTTAGCCATAGCAATAAGGCAAGAGACATGCATAAAAGGGATACAAATCGGAAAGGAAGAGGTCAAGTTATCATTATTTGCAGATGACATGATTCTATATATAAAGGACCCTAAAGACTCTACTAGCAAACTGTTAGAGCTGATAAAAACCTACAGTCGTGTAGCAGGATACAAAATAAATACACAGAAACCAGTAGCCTTCATACATGCTAACAACAAACACACAGAGGATCAAATAAGAGAATCACTCCAATTGACAATTGCATCAAAGTAAATAAAGTACGTTGGAATAAGCCTAACCAAGGAAGTAAAGGATCTCTACAATGAAAACTTTAAAACACTCAATCAAGAAATTGCAGAAGACACTAGGAAGTGGAAAAACATCCCTTGTTCCTGGATTGGAAGAATCAATATTGTGAAAATGGCAATCTTACCAAAAGCAATCTACACATTTAACGCAATCCCCATCAAAATTCCAAAGGCATTCTTCACGGAAATAGAAAAAACAATCCAAAAATTCATTTGGAATCACAAAAAACCTCGAATATCTAAAATAATACTGAGCAACAAAAATAAGGCTGGTGGTATCACCATACCTGATTTTAACCTATACTACAGAGCCATAGTAACAAAAACAGCATGGTACTGGCACAAAAGCAGACTCGTAGATCAATGGAACAGAATAGAGGACCCAAATGTAACCCCATGTAGTTATAGCCACCTGATATTTGATAAAAATGCCAAAAATATTCATTGGAGAAAAGACAGCCTCTTCAGCAAATGGTGTTGGGAAAACTGGATATATATCTGTAGAAGGATGAAAATAGATTCTTCTCTTTCTCCGTGCACAAGAATTAAGTCCAAATGGATTAAGGACCTTAACATCAGACCTGAAACTCTGAAACTGCTAGAGGAAAAAGTAGGGGAAACCCTTCAACATATTGGTCTTGGCAAAGACTTTCTGAATACAACCCCAATTGCTCAGGCAATAAAACCACAGATTAACCACTGGGACCTCATGAAAATACAAAGATTTTGCACTGCAAAGGACACGGTGAAGAAAGCAAAGAGGCAACCTACAGAATGGGAAAAAATCTTCACCAGCTATATATCTGATAGAGGATTAATATCTAAGATATACAAAGAACTCAAGAAGTTAAATAATAAGGAATCAAACAAACCAATCAAAAAATGGGAAATGGAGCTAAATAGAGAATTCTCAAAGGAAGAAATACAAATGGCATATACGCATCTAAAAAAATGTTCTACATCCCTAGTCATCAGGGAAATGCAGATTAAGACTACATTGAGATTCCATCTCACTCCTGTCAGATTGGCTACCATCATGAAAACAAATGATCATAAATGTTGGCGGGGATGTGGAAAAAGAGGAACCCTTCTACATTGTTGGTGGGAATGCAATCTGGTCCAGCCATTGTGGAAATCAGTGTGGAGGTTCCTAAAACAGCTAAAGATTGACCTACCATATGACCCAGCTATAGCTCTCCTAGGCATATATCCTAAGGACTCATCTCATTACCTTAGAGATACTTGCTCAACCATGTTTATTGCTGCTCAATTTATAATAGCTGGGAAATGGAACCAGCCTAGATGTCCCTCAACTGATGAGTGGATAATGAAGATATGGCACATTTATACAATGGAGTTTTACTCAGCAGTAAAGAGAAATAAAGTTATGAAATTTGCAGAAAAGTGGATGGATCTGGAAAGAATTATACTAAGTGAGGTAACCCAGGCCCAGAAAGCCAAGCGCCACATGTTCTCCCTCATATGTGGATCTTAGCTAGAGATGATCGGGCTTCTGTGTGAGAAGGAAAAAACTCAGTAGCAGAGGCCAGTAAGTTAAAAAAGGAGATAGAAAGGCAAGAGAAAGAAAGGGAGGAGGGCTTTTATTAGGTTGGTATTGTATATATGTAAGTAGAAAGATTGAGATGGGGAGGGGATATGATGGAGAATGGAATTTCAAAGGGGAAAGGGGGGAGGGTAATACCATGGGATTTTTTTTGTTATCATGGAAAATATTAATAAAAATGGAGAAAAAAAATAAAATAAAAATAAGTAAATGAAAAAAAAAAAAAAAAGAATTTTTTCTTTCCTTAGTGTTGGGAGCTATAAGCCAAACCTCGGCCATGTTGACAGAAACCACCATGTCGCGAGTTAAGTTTCTGTTTCCTGGTTCTTGAATCACTTACTGGAAATCGCAAGACCCACTGTGCTCTGAACACCATACCTGGGACCTTGCCAGAAGAGCTACATGTGGCCTCGCCTTCCAAGTTCCTGGTTCTGCTTATGTGCTATATGACTAGCCTTCCTTCCCCGGATCTCGCTATATAAACCCTCCTGTACTAATAAAAATCGAAACCTTGACCAAACGCTCGGCTTGGTCTCCTTCCTTGTGTCTGTTTGCTTATTCCCATTCAGGTTGACTTCTCCTCGGGCCTCTGTTGAACCCCCACAGGCCGGGGCACCTTAGCTCACAAGGTAGAATTTTGTGGGCTAGGGAGTAGATAATATGTGGGGTGTGTGTGTGTGTGTGTGTGTGTGTGTGTGTGTGTGTTTGTGATGTATGTGCTGTATGGTATTCTGTGCCCATGCAGAGGCCAGAGAACACTGGATGCCCTCCTTCATCACCCACCATTTTTTCCTTGAGATGGAGTCTGTTACTGATTCTAGAGTTTGCAGCTATTCACAAGCCCTGGTGGATCTCCAGTCTCTGCTCTCCACATAGTAAGGATTATCAGTGTGTGTAGCCATGCCCTGGTGTTTACATAGGGTGCTGGGGGAATTGGATTCAGGCAGTATCAGGAATCCTCAAGCCCTCGTGCTTGTGCAGAAAGTGTACAGAGCCACTGAGCCATCTCTCCAGGCCCTTAAAAATGGAATGCTTAAGCTATGTGGGAAAGCTCTTGAGGCCACATTGACAAGTCAGCTTCCAAAACCTCATTTTGACATAGCTGCCTAGAAGCTGATGAAGACCCCTGCAGCTCTTCGCAGACCCTAGGTGTGCTTTCAGGGGCCTGCTCTCAGTCCTGGATTTATTTATTTATTTGTCTATGACAGAAAGAAAGAGAAAGAATGAGTGCACAGGGCCTCTAGCCACCACAAATAAACTCCAGACACATGTACCACCTTGTGCATCGGGATTATGTGGGTTCTCTGTCCAGCAAAGGCATGGCTTTATTGTCTGCATTTTCCTTTGACCTTGATTCCCATAGAGGTGACCCTGACAGATCTGTGCACCCAGAGGCCAAGCAGGCACATAGGGACTTGCAAACCAGAGGGAGTGCATGATAGCCTCCCCTTTCATGGCTCTCCAAGACCAGTGATTACAAGAAACAAAACCCTGAATACTGAACTCCTGTGCTGCCCATGGTACTGCCCTGCCTGCCTTTCTCTTGTCACAACTAGCTGAAGATGCTACATAAGTATCGCTCTTTCTTACTTTCACTAATTATAACTCCATAAAGAGAATAGAGAACTAGTGTGTGATTTTAAGATGTAGTATCTGGTGCAAGGTCACTGAGAAATCTTGCTGGAGCTGAGCTGAAAGCCTCTTCCCTATAGACCAGCTGACAGAAAGCTGGAAAAGGCTCTGCTGCCTGCAGCCTTATGGAAAAGAGAAGTCATCAATGGAGATAAACAACAGTGGGCTCTGCAAATCTTAAGTTTGGCCAGCCAGGCCAAATGAGCCAATGGGTGCAATAGTGGCATATCTGTTGTGAAGGGAACCAACTACTCTAATTGGATTGGAGGCCCACTGCACGGGAGGGAAGACATTCCTGGTTCTCAAAACCTATTACAGAGTAGGTCATGAGCCCTAGGGGTGTAACACCTGCTGGTGTCTGGCTAAATGCATATATTAGGCTCACCAAACTGCCTGGTATGCATTTCTTTTAATGTTCATACCCATATATTAATGATACTCTCACTTTTGGTTAGAGAAGCTTCTCTTTTCAGATGGCAGTGACCTCTGGGATGACTCAAAAGACACTAAAGAGCTGAGAAGAAGTGACAGAGGAGTGTTCATCACTGAAACATCTGTATCACACCTTCCAAGGCTCAGGGCACATTGCAGAAGAGGTGTAAGAAAGAATGTAAGAGACAAAGGAAGTTTGAGTAGATGGCCCCCAATATATTCACTGTTTTATTACTTTGTAGTTTGCATCTGCAGCCACCTGGCTGGAGGCAGTGTCACTGGGTGGATCTTAAGGTGTGGTGGTGGGTTAAAGATTTCAATCTAAAGATATGCAAAGTGTGCCTAGTTTGAATTCCTGAAGTGTGCTGTGCTGTGTGGCTTTTGGCTAGCGCTTCTCTCTCTGCTTGGACCTGTGAAGGCAGGCCAGCTTCTTCTGTCATTATGGAACTTCCCCTGGATCTATAAGCTTCAATAAATCCCTTCCTCCATAACTGTGCCTGGTCTGGAAGTTCATCTCAGCAAATCTGAAGCTGTCTGCTACAGAAGGGTAGGGTTCCTTACAATGCAATGTTCTAGACACAAAATGGCCTGGATACCCATGACCTCACAATGCCTGGCACTCCCTACACAAGACCAGTATAATAGGAGAAAAAGATGATGACATCAAAATAAAAGAGAGAATAATTGAAAGGAGGAGAGGATATGATGGAGAGTGGAGCTGCAAAGGGGAAAGTTAGGTGGGGATTATCATGGTTTATTGTCTATAATTATGCAAGCTGTCAGTAATTTTAAAAGTTTTTTCTTTTTATTAGATATGGACATATTTAGTATGCAAACAACACATGTTGGTACCATCCTTTCCCTCCTCCCTTCCCCTTTTCTGAAGAGGTCTTCCTCATTGGGGATGCAGGTCAATCCAATGGGGATTGTGGGTCATGCATTATGGGGAGGGGAGAGGCAGTGTCTCTGTGCAAAATGCCCAACTTGTGGCTCTAACAATCCTCCCCACCTTCCGCAAAATTCCTGAGCCATGCTGGGTACATTTTAAGTCTACTTCAGGGATGGGCACTTAGGAGCCTCTGGATCTCTGGTGTGGTAGCTGTTGACTTTCCTCAGTGACTATCTCCTTCACCTTTGTGCTAATACCACATTCACTTAGAAAGCAGCACTCCTGCTCATTTCCCCAATTCCTCTGTGGTTTCAGCTGGGGCTGGGGTAGAGTGTACCGGGTTATTTATCTCCTCAGGTCCAGATCCCATCTGAAAAAGGAGATTCTCTGACAAAGAATGAAGTCAGCACTGGTTAAATGGGATAGCCATTATTAATTTAGAGAGAATTAAAAGGGTGTAGACACCCTTATGGTCTAAGGTTAGTGGGAGCTTGACAATGGAAAGTGGAATCATTATCCGGATATGATTTTGACTTGTTTCCCTATTCCAGATATGGATTCCTTCCCACTGAGTGGATCTGTTAGCCAATCCAAGCACAGTTGGTTACTAACCATGGCTGTGTGTCACTACTGCACTTGTGTGAGCATCACATCACATTGTTTGCTTCTGAGTCGCTTAGACTTTGAGTTGCTTGGACAGATATTGTCCAGTTTCCCCTGGTAGGCCATGTATCACTTTCCAGATGGGTTGTCTGAGGACTGGCTCTCCTCCGGATTTCAACAGGTCTCTCGATGGTCCGTGCCGAAAGTGTATGGTGTCTTCAGCAGTAGCGTTAACCTTTAACCTCTGGTGGGTAATCAGGTGCTCTGACAGAAGTTTGTCTTGTTTGTTTTGGAAGACCTTGTAGGTCTCTCTGATCAACAGCTGATTGTGGATGTAGGCCACATCCTGGTACAGGGAATTACAGGCCAGTGCCAAGGGAAAAGAAAAAAAGGACAAAGACAAAGAAAGAGAAACAGGAGAAATTTGAGGTTAGGTTTCATCTCACCCTCTCCAGGGCCCTTCGATTCAGGTGCTCCATTAAGGTCCTCTTGAGGGTTCCACCTTTAGTCTGACTTCCAGGATATAGGATTCTATGGTACCAGTTCAATTTGGGTTCAGTTTTGTGTCCCCCCCCCCAACACACACACACTCACCTTTCCCTTCCCCTAAGCCCTACCCTCCCTATTGCCCAAGCCTTGAGATGCTATTCAGGTATGTCAGCAACTCGGGCTGATCCAGATTAGGAACTGCAGATAAGTGAAAGCATGTGATAGTTGTCACCACTTTGTGCATCTGGCTTTATGTGGGTACTGAGGAATCTAGCCTACATCACTAGGCTTTTCAGGCAAGTGCCTTAATCACTGAGCCATCTCTCCAGCCCTGTCTAGTACATTTTTTTTATTGGTGTTCTGAGGTAGGGTCTCATTCTAGCCAAGGCTGACCTGGAATTCACTATGTAGTCTCAGGGCGGCCTTGAACTCATGATGATCCTCCTACCTCTGTCTCCCAAGTGCTAGGATTAAAGGTGTGCACCACCACTCCCAGCTAACGCATTTTTTTTTCTTTTTTTTTTTTAAATTCCCTTACTGGGAATTTACCCTAAAAGCTCCACATCTCAGTTCAGAGATATTTGCTCAACAATGTTTATAGCTGCTCAATTCATAATAGCTAAGCACTGGAATCAACCCAGGTGCCCATCATTGGATGAATGGATAACCAAGATGTGGTATATCTACACGATGGAATTTGACTCAGCAGTAAGAAAAAATGACACAACAAAATTTGTAGAAAAATGGTTGAACTTGGAACAGATCATACTCAGAGAACTCACACAATCACAGATAAACAATTGTCACATGGTCTCACTCATTTGCAGTTCCTAACGTGGATCACCCCGAGTTGCTAATAGGTATCTCCAGGCCTGGACAATAAGGAGGATAGGGCTTGAGGGGAGGGAAAGGGTGAGGGGACACAAAACTGAACCCAAATGGAACTAGTACCATAGAATTCTATATCCTGGAAGATAGCTAAAATGTTGAACCTCAACAGGACGTTAGGGGGAGCTCCTGATTCGAAGGGCCCTGGAGAGGAGGAGCGGGACCTGAGGAAATGACCCAGCGCACTTCACCACAGCCCCAGCTGGAACCACAGAGGAATTGAGGAAATGAGCAAGAGTGCTGCTTTCTCAGTGAACTTGATATCAGCACAAGGGTGAAGGAGATAGACACAGAGAGCACTCAACACCTATCAAACCAGAGATCCAGAGGCTCCTAAGAGCCCATCACTGAAGTAGACTTAAAATGCACCCAACATGGCTCAGGGAATTTTGCAGAAGAGGAAGGCAGAAAGATTGTTAGAGCCACAAGTTGGGACATTTTGCACAGAGACATTGCCTCTCCCCGAGAACTGACTGCTGTCCCCACAATGCATGACCCACAATCCCCATGGGATGACCTGCATCCCCAACAGGGAGAAAGAGGCAGGGATGAGGGTAAGGATGGTACCAACATATGCTGTTTACATACTAAGTATGTCCATAACTAATAAAATAAAAAAAGAAGGGCTGGAGATATGGCTTAGCAGTTAAGGTGCTTGCCTGCAAAGCCAAAGGACCCAGGTTTGATTCCCTAGGACCCACATAAGCCAGATACACAAGGTGGCACATACTTCTGGAGTTTGCAGTGGCTAGAGGCCCTGGCATGCCTCTTTCTATCTCTCTCTTTCTTAAATAAATAAAAATATTTTTAAAAACAAAACAAAACAAAAAATGTGCCTTCTCTAAGGCCCCTTCCCCAGTTTTTCTCTTTCAGAAAACAAAGTTCAACATGAGTCAGAGAAAAACAGAATTATTATTATTTTGTTGTCATTTTTTGAGGTGTGGTCTCACTCTAGCCTAGGCTGGCTTGGAATTCACTACATGGTCTCAAGCTCATAGCAATCCTTCTACCTCTGCCTCCTGAGTGCTGGGGTTAAAGGCATGCACCAACAACACTGGCTACCAGAATTGTTTAAACACCTGAAATTGTACAGTAATGAAAATACTGCATATCATGAATGTCTCTCACTCTGGGAGACTGGGCTATTTTCTGTTGCTATAGCAAAATACCTCAGACTGAGTAATATGCAAGCAAAAAAAAAGTTTAGTTAGTTTAGTTTTGAAGGGTGAATGTCTAAGGTCAGGTACACATTAATTTGGTCTCTGGTGAAGGCTTCACAGTGGATGAAACATGGAAGAATTGTGTGAGAAAGAGGGACAGCAGATGTTGGGCCAATAAGGCAGGGAGGGAGCAGCCTGTTCTATAAAAACCTTCTCATGAAAAGTAATCAATGTTCTAACAGAACTACATTAATCCCTTCCAAGGGCATACTCCCACTGACCACTCCACACTAGACCCCACTGTCCCCCAATAGATTCAGGAGTTTTATTCAAGCTGATAACTCGGTGTCAACTGTGGGTGGATCCTAGGGTCCAGCTCAAGGTGTATTTGGGGCCAGTTCTGAAATTCCAGTCTAAAGATATACAGAGCGCTTGAGCTCTGCCTGGGTTCCTGGAGTGTACTTATTTGTGGCGTTGGTGTTGGTTTTTCTGTCTGTATGGATCTGTGAGAGGGGCCAGCTTCTTCCACCATATAAAACTTCCCTGGATCTGTTAGCTTCAAATAAATCCCATTCCTCCCATAACTATGTCTGGTTTGGAGCTTCATCCCAGCACCATGAAACTGACTGAGACAGAAAGAGGGACTGCAGATGTTGGGACAATAAGCCAGGGAGGGGACAGCCTGTTCTATAAAAACCTTTTCATGAAAACTAATCAAGATTCTACCAGAATTACATTAAACCTTCCCAAGGGCATACTCCCATTGATGACTCCCCACTAAACCCCATCTCTTTAAAAAAAAAAACTTTTTATTTATTTGAGAGACAGACAGAAAGATAATGGGTGCTCCAAGGTCTCTTGCAAGCGAACTCCAGATGCATGCACCACTTTACATATCTGGCTTTATGTGCGTACTGGGGAATTGAACCCAGGCCAGCAGGCTTCACAAGGAAGGAAGCCAAACAAACAAAATATATAATCAAGTTATTGGGAGTGCTAAGAGAGTGCAGAAAGGTTTCTAAGCTTAAACTCTACATAGGAAAATTCTACAAGCAGAAATGGAATCCAAAAAGATACTATGTGTAACATCAACAAAAAAATATTACCTAGAAATCAATCCACTGGATTCAACAGCAAGCCTCTCCCAACTCTGTCTTTTGCCCCTGCCACCCTTAGCCTCTCCATCCCAGCCCTCTACAGATGGGGAGTAAGAGCTTCCCAGGGGCTATAGAAAGAGACAGATGGGTACATAGGATGCATCATGAGCCCTGAAGAGGCCTGCCACCATCTCTGTTGCCAGCCCATGGTAAGTGTTATAGAATGCAGACATCCCCCACCCTGGCCTCTGGAAGCTGGAAGAGTGCAAGGCGATAAGGCTGCACCACAGCCAGAGAACAAGAGAACAATGAGGCCAGGATGCACTCTGGCAGGGCAGCTGACAGTCAATGCCAAGTCCAAAAGGATTTAGGAGCATCCATAATTAAAGTGCAGAGGCCAGGAAGGGGTGGCATGGCAGGAGGGAAGGGCCACCCTGGGAGAGGAATACCCCAGTGGGAGGCAAGTTCAGGATGAATTAGTGGCTGGCTGCCCTTCTTTACCAGAGGCTGCCACCAAAGCCATGTGAGGCTGTGAAGCTCTGGGCCCTGGGGAGGCATTCCTTCTATCCTGGGGCTCAATTCTGAGGACCAACTAATGACACATCAGGAAAATACCGCTGGCTGGCAGCCTTGGGGACAGCAGGAAAGTGCAACCTCTGCCCAGCAGGGGCTTCTGGGTGAAAAGGGACAAGTGCCAGGTGGAGCAGGATTTTCCTCCTGTGTACATCCCCTAACACCCCTGCCTCTGCCCAGACACCATGTGGTCCCACTAAGCAGGTAAGTGACAGTGAACATAGCTTTTGAGAGACATCACCAACCTTGTCATCACTCATCTATGAGCATCTGCTAGTGCCCGGCACAGGTGGGTCATGAGGACATGCAGGAAAGAAGAGATCCTGGCCTTGCTCCCTGCCCTGAGGAGCCCATCATGCAAATGGGTGCTGCCATCAACCCAGGCCCTGCTTGCACCAAGATGGACCAAGAACAAAAGACACCTGCTTTCATTGCACATGGCGCAGAGTGGCAGCTCCCAGCACAGCACCAGGGCTCAAAGCCAGGAGGCCCAAGCCCCAGCTGGTGAGCCCAAGATACAGGGCCAATGGGAAGTGGGTAGTATTCAGGGCTCCTATCCTAAACATCTGCTTCAGGTGCTCAGATGTCAGCAGGGCCCAGGAGGTTGAGGTTTCAGTATTCACCTCCATGAGGACTGGCTTGAGGAGACAAAGATAGAAATTCCCACCGAGGACCTAATGATTGTCAAGTGCATATCAGGGGCATGATGAGGGCAGAGACAGTAAAGAGAATCTGGACCCTGTCCTCAAGGAGTCCACAGTGAGGAACAGACAAGAACAACAGGGCCATGACAGCCAACAGGGTGAGAACACTTTCTTCCCCAGAAGTCTAACAGCCAAGCTCAGGGTACCACATTTCCCAGAGCCTCCCACCCACCAACTCACCTGACCACCCCCCCAGCAGACCTGTGAGGTGAGGACTCTGATCCCCACTTAACTGACTAGGACACAGGCACAGAGTCTATTACACTCATCCAGAGCCAATAAAATAACTGAGCCAAGATTTAAGCCCCAAAGCTCCTGCGTTCTGTGTTGATACTTACCACTTGGGCACTAGGGGGTCACTGAGGGTCGCTGAGTGTGAGAGTGTGAGAGTGGCTGGTTTGCATGGTGCTAAGTGCAGAAGAGATGGTAGATGGGACCAGACACCAGGCGGTAGACCTGTAGACCTGATCACAACTTTGTTCCAGGGCAGTAAGGAACAGCATGGGGCAGCAGAGACAGGTGACATGAGGCCTGCAGCCATACCACAGATGGACACACTCACCCTGAAGACTCTCTGGGCCTCTGAAGGCATCTCCCAGACCTTTACTGGGGCTTCGTTGACTCCCCAGCTCCATCCCCAGGCCTAGTCAGGGCCTCCTAGCCATACACCTGCAGCTGTCTCCTCTCTCCCTCTCTGCCCATTGCCCAGCCCAAGGCCCATCCCAGGCAAGCCTGAAGGACAGGCCTGCTGCACTGAGCTCTCATGAGCCCCTCCCCAGATGTCCCTGTACCTACTCTGAGCAGGTTGGCCATACTGGGGTTTTGAGTTGTTGCTTGTACTTACAAGGAATGCAAGGGGAGGAGAGACTTCCTCCAACCTAAACTCCAAGTACCTGGGTGGGGTTGCACTGGGATGTTAGGGGGACCTCACAGTGGCTGCCATAGTGGCTGACATGAGGCACAATTGGGCCTGTGAAAATGAAACATGAAATCCATATTAATTTTCTGTTTAGGAGAATTTGAATTTAAAATCAGGCTCTGTGTGGGTTTGGACTAACTCTAGGGATGGCAATCAATGCCAGCCACACAGGTCTCCAGGGATCCCAAGCAGCTTTGTCTGGGCAGCCAAGGTGTCAAGACCAGACTGAGTGCAGGGCTTTGTGTCAAGACAGACAGGTGGACATGCCCTGGCCCTAAATTCAGATAGTGAGAGGTGTTCTTGATCCCCTCCCTGGGTTTCCACATTAGTCTTTCCCAGAAAAGCCCATCCAGCAGTAGCCTCCGGTGGACAATGTCTTGCTCATTATGCTAAGCTCTGCTGCCTGCCCTGATTCATCAAGCTAAGCTAGGAACTTGTACTCATGTCCTCCCCACCTTTACACACATCTACTGCTGTGGAGAGCGGGACGCAGCCTGGCACTAAACCTGGACAGAGATGACTCGTCTCTGCAAGTGATGCTCACCCAGGCACTGAGTGCTGTGGGAGCCTGGGAGGTTACACGGGGCTCTCCTGGGAGGCCAGAGTACACACTTAAATCTGGGCATGATAGCACATGCCTGTCATCCCAGCACTCTGGAGGCTGAGGCAGAAGGAGTGCCCCAAGTTCAAGGCCAATCAAGGCTGCAGTATGAGACCCTATCTCAAAACAAAAGCCTGCAAATGAAGGGGCTCTTTGTTTCTACACCGCGTCCCAAGAGAGGGAGCCACATGCTGAACTGACTCTTTTCTTATAAGAAACTCTTGCGCAGGTATTTTAAGATTCTTTTTCTTCTTGAAAAACATTTCTGGTTTCAAGTAGGCATTTTTGGCAGCCTCATACATCCTCTGCTCAGAGTCCCTCAGCATTCAAAGGAAATGATGTTCTCAGAGGATGGCGGTGCATGTCAACCAGAGACAGGGGACAGGGTAGAAGGGTTATGCTTCAGATAGGCAAGGGCCACTTCGTGCCTACTGAGTGCAAGCCGCACCAGGCACTTCCGGTTTGGCAACCCACACTCAGGACTTCTTGAAGCAGATGATGCATCAATCCCAGCAGGCCAACAAGATAAAGCTCCCACTGTGTGCACACACTGTGTTGACCCATCCACACACACCCACTGAGTAGCCTAGTGCTTGAATACAGGCCGTGGTTTGAATTCCAGTTCTACCTTTCAACTAGTAACATTAATAAAGCCTCCAGTATGTGCCAGCACCACCCATTCTACACATGCAAAACTCCTCAAACCAATTGATACTTCACATCCTAGCTCTGCCTTGCAGCCAGCCAACACAATCTGATACCTACTCTATGTGTGATGTCCTAGTGTATCCTACAGAGGACTTATACTTTGATGGCTGGTTTCCCCCATCAAGAGAAGCAGTTTGTCTCTTATATCAGAGAGTAGCTAGTTAGCTCAGAGAGACTAACACTGAGCTGCAAGACAGATGAGGAAGATAGTACATCACTTAAAGGCATGCCAGTGAAGGAGGCCCTGTGTGGCAGAGCCAGCCATGAGAAGGCAAGAGTGAGGAGGCAGGTGACCTACCTGGAGGAGCAGGGGTGGCTCAGAGCTTCACGACTGGGCTCCCACTCTCCTCTTCACTGGCAATGGGATCATACCAGAGCAACCTGGAGAAGTGCAGTCAGGGAAGATGTTAGCAGATCAGCTGAGTACTAGAGGCTCTGCCCCACCACCATCTCCTAACCTTGCCTGGTCTGTGATTTGTGTCGGCCAATCGACTATGTATTAGTTACTTTCTCATTGCTGTGACCAAATACCTAACAAGAAGCAACTTAAGGAAGAAAGGGTTCATTTGAGCTTACAGTCCGAGGTTACATGGCAGCACAAGTTTAAGATAGTAGTCAAGTGAGTTTGCAGTCAGAAAACAAACAGCACTGAGTGCTGGTGCTCAGTTCATTGTCTCCTTGTGTGTGTGTGTGTGTGTGTGTGTGTGTGTGTGTGTGTGTGTGTGTGTTTCAAAGTAGGGTCTTCCTCTAGCCCAGGCTGACCTGGAATTCACTATGTAATCTCAGGCTGGCCTCAACTCACAATAAGCCTCCAAGTTCTGAGACTAAAAGCATGTGCCACCATGCCCTGCAGAGACAGAGAATGGGTGCACCAGCACCTCCAGTTGCTGCAAATGAACTCCAGGTACATGCACCATTGTGTGCATCTGGCTTTGTGTGGATACTGGGGAATTGAACTCTGATCAGTTAGGCTTATGAGCAAGTGCCTTAACTGCTGAGCTTTCTCTCCAGCCCTCATTGTCTCCATTTTATTCAGTCAGAGACCCTAGTCCATGGAATGGTGCCGCCACCTGCGTTTTAAGTGGGTCTTCCATCCTCAAGTAGCCTAATCTAGAAAATCTCTTTCAGACATTTCCAGAGGTTTGTTTCCATGGGGATTCCAAATCTCTTCATGTTGACAACAAGAGTTTGACCATCACAGACTATCATAGGACATGAAGCCAGCAGCTATCTGAAGCACAAGTGTACTGTTGCACTTGGCTGCTAGAGGTCTGTCATGAGCCTGGGCCCCAGAGCGAAACACTTCAGGTACCATCAGCACCTTTCCCTCCATCCTCCATACACAACCTCAAGCAGCACATAGCCATAGTACTAGAGCACAGCAAGGAACACTTCAGTAAATATTCACCATGGCACAGCAGGAGTGAACAGCTTTTTCATCTGTGCTAAGCCTGGACAATGCCACATTCCTCCTCCTCATCTAGCCAACTCTACATTTTGATTTGGTGACTTAGGGTGGCCAGTTTGTGGTGACAAAATCCTCTTGGGCCAGGTCTTCACTGATAAGAGCCCCAAGATGGGACCCAGCCAGGCTTGATATCCCATAGGGCAGTACATGTACTAGGAACCCAGATCTAAGAGGAAGTGGGCCCTCAGAGGACACTGGGGGGTGTGAGGATGCCCTGCAACTTCCCTGTGAAGGAAGGGTCGTCTTCCTCTCTCATACCCTGAAGGACAACCATAGCTGTTCTAGGTGCTTCAGACTCAGGCCACCCCTCCCAAGGCAGCCTGACCATGAGGGCCAACTCATCATAATCCAAAAGGGCCCTGGAGCTCCAGCCCTCTGCACAGACAACATCCTGCTTGGCTCCTCCCCCTGCTGAGAGCTGCTTCCTTCTACCACCCGCAGCCCCCCCCACACCCCTGGTTGATTTCCCAGGGACTTCCTGAGCAGAGCCTGCATTACCCACTCCAGTCTCAGCCCGCCTCCCAGAAAGCACAGCCAACATGCAGATGCGACATTCACATGACATTCACTTCCCAAGTGGCACGGGGGTGCTCAGCTGTGAACACTCGAGAAAAGAGACCAGGTCAGACATCAGAGGCTAGTACAGGTTCCACACGGGACCAGCAGCTCCAGGCCCAAGCTGCAGAAGCCCCTTCCCCATATTCAACAAGGACAAGGTGGCCACCCTGTGTCTGCAGTGGTGCAGTAAGAGGAACGGCGCTGGGATCAGGGCAACCATGGCAGCGTTGCTGGCAGAGCTGGCAAGGGAGGTAAAGCCCTTGAGCCTAGTCTGCTGCCCCTCTCACCCTGAAGTGATCAGGTAAGCTCTCTCCATGTTGGATATGGGCCTAGAGCTGGCTGCACGGGGATGCCATCCTGGAGACTTCCATTCAGTGCATGATCATCAGTCGTCAAGTACTGGATCTCAGCAAACCTGTGCCCCCTGCTGGACCACGCCTGACTGGTGAGTGACCCCCCTCTTGTTACCAGGTTCCCGCTGCCCTGAGTATCTGCCACATCCCTGGCTAGGAGCCTGGCCCTGGCAGTGACAGCCTGGTGCAGCAGGGCTGCAGTGGGTCCCTGTGATCAGGGACAAGGGGTGTCCAAGAGAGGCCTCAGGGTTATCACAGGCAGTGAGGGCCTTTAAGGATGTGGGGACTGGCAGAGTAGGTAGTGGCTAGGGACAGACTGGTCCCATCCATTGTGTTTGGTGAGGAATAAAAAGGGCAGAAGAGGAACTTTGCCAGACAGAGTGCTGGGCAAGGAGCCAGGGGGACTGGAGGCATGCCCTCTTTCTGGCCTTGGCACTGCCATTCCTGTCTCCATTCCTGTGCTCAGAGGCCATGGAAGGCTGTCCTGCTGTCCTTTCTCAGGTAGCAAGCAAACTAGAAAGCAGCAGTCCCAGGTGCAGTAGACTGCAGCATGCGTTCAAAGGCCCAGGCTCTTTCTGTTATCTTCTTCTAGGGTCCTCAGCATGGACTTTTCCCTTCATGGTCACAAGATGGCCACCAGAATGCCAAACATCACATCACCATTCTAAGGAAGGAAGAGAAAAAGTCAAAGACAGAAGATGTTCTAGAAGCCCCACTCAGAAACTCTCACAGTATTTTGGGAGCTAGCACTGGGTCACATGGCCAGGGAGCCCAGGGAGTCTGTATTTTATATGATCACAGTGGTACTTGTGATAGTTAAGGTGTTGTCAACTTGATCTGTTTAGTAATCCATAGGTTGCTTCTAGGAAGGATCAACTAAAAGAGGAAGTCTTTCCCCCAGGGTGAGCCCTTCCCCCAGAATGGACGGCCCCGCCCAGAGGGGGACTTGATACAAGGAAGCTCTGGGTAAAAAGAGTCCCCTCCTCCCTTCCTGCCTTCCTTCCATTTGGCTGCCAGAGCTGCTTGCTACCTTCCAGCGTGGATTGAAGACCAGTGCAGACGAAAGACCAGCATCAACTGAAGACCCCCGTGGAGTGAAACCCAGCGGCTCCTCAGGAAGTCTCCAGGCTTTCCAGCACCATCTGCAGTGCCGGGTCGGGACTGCTGAGGCATCTGGCCACGAGGACTGAGCAACTACCAGGTTCGGTGATTCTTGGGCCTGCAACTGCTATTGGACTACTGTAAGCTGATCCAATAAATCCCCTTCTAAAATAATTCATTCTAACAGTTCTGTTCCTCTAGAGAACCCTGACTAATACAGTACTCCATGTGAAATAGGGTTCTCAGGATATAAAGAGTGGAAGGTAATATGGAGTGGGCAACCATTGGCTTCAGCATGGAGGTAGGGACCCAAAGGAGAGGCAGAAGCAGTGGTGGAGGAGAGTGAGGTAGAGGGTGAGGAGGAAATACCATCAGCCCCCAGGGCTTCAGGAAGAGCAAGTGGGGAAAGTACACCATAGTCTCTTGCTGCTGCAAACAAATGCCCATCTGCCTTTATATGGGTGCTGGGGAGTTGAACCCAGGCCAGCAGGCTATGCAAGCAAACACCTTTGCCTGCTGAGCCATCTTCCCAGCTCCCAACCACTCACAGGCCTCTTCCTCTCCTTGGTGGGGTTGTCAAAGTCAACAAATAAGAACAAAAGAGAAGCTGCAACTCAGTACCGGAGCTCAGATCACCAGACCTAGATAAAAGCCAGAAAATGTGGTGGGTTCCTGAAGTGGAGGTAGCAACAGGAGAATTTCTTGGAAGCTCACATATGGAGCTGTTGATGGTAGTCCCTGCCTCTAACGAGGCGTTGGGAAGGAGCAACCCAGAAGTTGTCTTCTGACCTCCATGTACATGTTGTTACTCACACACGTAGCAGTTGACAAGAAGGAGGAGGAGACATGACGCTTTGCTAGGCATGGTGGCACACATCTGTAATCCTAAGAGGCAGGAGGATTAAAATTTCTAGTTCATCCTCAGCTACATAGCAAGTTCAAGGTCAACTTGTGGTTTATGAAACCTTATTTCTAAAATTCCAAACCAAGAGGCAAAAAAAAAAAAAAAAATGGAACTGGGGACATGGCTCAGCAGTTAAAGGTGCTTGCTTACAAAACCTGCTGGTCCAAGTTCAATCTTTAGCACCTATAAAGCAGGATGCATAGTAGCACATGTATCTGTGGTCCCAACACGCCTAGTCTACAACATGGGAGGTGGAGCCAAGAGAATCGGAAGTCCCAGGGCCAGCTAGACTGCCATTTGTTTGTAATTGCAAAAGACCCTGTCTCAAAGAAGGTGGAAGAGTACAGACACTTCTTGCTTGTCCTCTGTTCTCCACATGCATGCATGGGACCCATGTGCCCATAAGCACACATGCGCAAATAAATAAATAGAAAAAGTATCCAGGATGCCCAGTTAAGTTTGAATTCCAGGTAAAATATTTGGTATAAGTATATCCCACACATTATTTAAGATATATTTTTACACAGTTCCCAATTTACAAACGCTCAACTTATAATATTTGGCTTTACAATGTGGCAAGATTAATATCCATTTGATGGAAACAGTACTTAGAAACTGGGCATTTTCCCAAGCTAGCAACATGTAGTGTCATGCTTCTGAGATACTAGGTGATGGCAGCAAACCACAGCAACCAGTGGCTGCCTGTCACTGATGGCCAGGTGACATCAGAGCATCCTGTGCCATCAGTCAGGTATGTTAAAAGCACTTCCAAATTAGGGTATGTTCGCCCTGATGGTGGTGAGCCTTATAAATGTCTCCCAAAGCTTCATCTGTGAAGGCTTGGGCTCAGGATGGTGGCAGTAGGAGGTACCTGGGACCTTGAAGAGATGGGGTGCAGTGGAAGGTCCTCAGGTTACTTGGGACTGTGGAAACCCAGTTCTCTCAGTCTCACCTTACTTGAGATGTGAGTATTCACTCTGACACATACTCCGGTCATGATGTGCTCAACTCAGCCACATTTCTATGTCAATGGGGCCTCCAAATAGGGACTTGAACCTCCAGAACTATGCGCCCAAATGTGTATCCCTTCAAGCCATGCAAAGTGACAGAAAGCGACAATCCAGATGGGACCCACCAGGGGTGAAGGAGCATCTATATTGATAGGTCCTCACTGTCACCTAAAGCTCAGACCTGGCTGGGGGAGACTCATCTTGCCTGGCAATCCTTTCCAAGCCAGGCTGGGAGAACCTGGCCTGGTGACCGAGGCATTATACAAGGCTCTGACCATAGCTGTCTCCAAGAAAAAGGTCTTGATGGATAGGCTAAGAGAGAAGGAGACCATTTCTTGGGGATACCTTTGTGCATTTTGAATTCTGTGTCATTCACAGACATTATTCTTTTAATGTTTAAATAATTATTCTAAAAATGGCACCCAATATTAACATCAGGGAATGATGTACTGGTCTTTTGACATTATTGTGATGTTAAAAGGAAAAATGAGTGTCACCCTAAGTTCAGAGCTCAAAGGCATAGCTTGTCAATCTTCCAAACCACCTGCAGGGCTTCTGGGTTTGTTCATTTGTTTGTTTGTTTGTTTTTCCTTTTTTGAGACAAAGTATTTTTAATATTTTATTTTTATGAGAGAGAGAGAGCATGGGTGCGCCAGGACCTCTAGCCACTGTAAACAAACTCCAGACACCTACACCAACTTGGGCATCTGTCTTACATGGGTCCTGAGGAATTAAACCTTGGTCCTTTGGTTTTGCAGGCCAGCACCTTAACCACTAAGCCATCTCTCCAGCCCTGAGGCAAAGTCTTATTATATAGCTAAATCTGAGTAGGAATTTGCTATGTAGCTCAGGCTGGCTTCAGACTAATGAGCCTCCTTCCTTGGCCTCCTGACTGTTGGGATGACAGAAGTAATGCCATCACTTTGGTGAGGGGGAATCAAAAGTATCAGCCTTGAGTTGAAAAATAGAAGCCAGGCAAGGTGGCATAAGGTTCTGACTCCCTGGAGAGAATGCATGAGAGATCAAAATTGAGGGGATTTCCATCCAGCCTGTCAAGTACTTGGGATATTATTTTGATTGAGGCCTCATTGCAATGAGCTATTTATAGCACTTGCATACACAGATCTGGGTGTGGACAGGCCACTCACAAACCACAAGCCAGCATCTAAGCCCAGTGCAGAACCTGTGCCAAACCTCTGGCCACGTGCACTCTCCAAGCTGTCGGCCCAGGTCTGCTGGGATGAGTGGCACTGAGTCCTCTGATGACACACAGGAAAAGCCTGGGAAGCCCTTCTGTGCGAGGAGCCAGTAGAAGGCTGCAACTGGGCGCTACATAAACTAAGTTAAGTACTGTACCACAGAGAGCAGGGTCCTCCCTAACGAACTCCCTTCCATGAAAAACATCACAAAGTTCTTCAAAGAGGAGGTGTTTTTACTTCAGTTGGTTTGCAGGTGAAACATGTTCATGGTGTTGGTTGCGCAAACAGATATGAACTCCATCCTCAATCAGGTTCTGTACTCCCTGCCGTGACCAGCCTGCTTCTCCACCCTCACCTGGATCCTCTGGTTGCTCTTTGTGGGCCTGCCACCTGCTGGCCACCTCCCCAGTGCAGCCATCTCCTCAGCTCCATCACTGACTAAGAGCCTGAGCAACAATCCATCCTGAAAGAATGTACTCCTCCTACATCTGTGTGTGCACCTGGGAGGGTGAGAGATGCCTGCTGGCTCTGGACTCTGAGTTCCAGTAACCTTGGAGTTTGACCTGCAGGCAGACAGCTTCCCCAGCCACCAGGATGAGAGGCAGGGATCTCTGGGGGGGTGAGGGAGACAGAGGCAACACATAGCCCAGTTTGGCAGAACCTAATGCCAGCCTTGCACCTGCACTTCCCCATGACATGAGCCATGGACTCCCTGCAGTGGGAGCAGCACGAATGTGTGCCGCCTTCCTGGCACCTAGGCAGGCAGCCACTGCCAAAGCAGCTATGTCAGGTTTGTCTGTTCCAGAGCCACTCAATGAACTGAATTCTGACACCAGCTCCATGACTGTTTCTGTGGCTCAGTTTCCCTACCTAAAAAGCACAGTTGATATCCACAGTTGCTCCTCTGCACCCAGTGTGATCTGCTTGAAGCTGTGAGAGCAGGCCTGGGCTAGAATGAATCAATGTTCAATAGGATGGTAGGTGCCAAGGACACAGAGAGAGTGAGGAGTTAGTATGAAAAGAGACAGTTTCAGTTTGGCAAGATTAAAGAGTGTTCTAGAGAACTGGTATCACGTACATAAACCCAGCAGGAAGTTCAGGAGTTTGAGGTCATCTCTGCTACATAGAGAGTGTGAAGCTAGCCTGGGCTACATGAAACCATGTCTCACAAAACCAAAACAACAAAAGAGTGATGGAGGTGCTCATTGCATTGTATGAATGTGATTAATGCCACTGGGCAGAACATTAAAAATGGTCATAACGGCCGGGCGTGGTGGCGCATGCCTTTAATCCCAGCACTCGGGAGGCAGAGGTAGGAGGATCGCTGAGAGTTCGAGGCCACCCTGAGACTACAGAGTGAATTCCAGGTCAGCCTGGGCTAGAGTGAGACCCTACCTTGGAAAACCAAAAAATTTAAAAAAAAAATGGTCATAACGGAAATTTTTAAAAAATATTTTATATTTATTTATTTATTTGAGAAAAAAGAAAGAGGCAGAGAGAGAGAGAGAGAGAATGGGCACACTAGGGCCTCCATACACTGCAAATGAACTCCAGACA
The DNA here is from genome assembly GCA_036346955.1 of Dipus sagitta. Classification (NCBI taxonomy): domain Eukaryota; kingdom Metazoa; phylum Chordata; class Mammalia; order Rodentia; family Dipodidae; genus Dipus; species Dipus sagitta. The sequence goes on along the minus strand of CM070781.1, from coordinate 852,028 downwards.
CATGCACCACCTGTGCATCTGGCTTACATGGGTCCTGGGGAATTGAACCTGGGTCCTTTGGCTTTGCAAGCCATCTCTCCAGCCCATGATGGAAAATTTTATGTGTATTTTATTATAATTTTTAAAAAGTCTCTGGACAGCATGACTTGAAATATATGGAATGAATCACATTGAGTAACTTCAGCAAACCAGACAGGCCAACCCAAAACAGTTTATTTGCCAGGAAAATTGTTCTTGGAACTCCGACAGGAGGCTGGCCTTTGCTAAACCCTAGTCATGGCTGGTGCCGGCTCAGCAAAACACAACCCGGCTGTGAAACTGTACCTGTAGCATTGAAGCAGAGCCCATGGTCAGAGAGCCTGGGGACGGGCTGGGTCACCCACATGGGGCAATATAGCTAGTGGTCCTTGGCCTACCTAGGTGGCTGTGAACACACATGTGGTGAAAGGTTAGAGCCAGAGCAAGCATGGCCTCCCTGCCTGTGACCCCTCACTTCTACATGTATCTATGTTTGCAGTGAGTAAAATGTGATCAGCAGCCAAACTTGAGATTCAGAGGCTTTGGATTTTATGAACTTGTGTGTGGTTCAACTTTTCTCAACACGTGTGTTTCAGTTTTGTATTTTTTTAAGTGTTAAAACAGGAGTATTCTATTACAAGAGAAGGCTCAGTTCAATGAAGCAAAAGTCTCAAGAGGTCTATGTTATTTCCAGAGATCTCCTATAGCTGTTGTTTGATTTGGTCTTTCAACTGACACTGGACAGAGCACACAGGACCATTGTAGAGATGGGAGTGAGTATGGGCTAGACAACATCATGTCCCAGCCAGAGAGTAAGTAATTGACAGCACCCAGGGCCTCTCCCTGGTTATTTGAGCTGTCACCTTTCACTTCCCTGCTTTCTTCACACATGGTCATGAATGGGATAGCCTCATGAGCCTTGCTTCCTGTGAGAGCCAGATGTGAGCAAAGGTTCATTTTCTTCTGCCAACTTCACTTGGAGGGGGAGAGGCTCCAATAAATGCTAAAAGGGTTGAGCCAGAAGGGAGGGTGGGATCAAAGGAAGGAGGAGGATTGGGAGACCACTGTCATGTAGCATTGACCAAAGAATGATGGCTAATGGGGTAGTTAATCTGTTAACTTGATTGGATATAGATTCACCATGGAAACCAATGTCTGGGCATGTCTGTGAGAATTTCTACATTAGGCTAAAGGGGGAGGACTCAACCTAATTGTCAGTAATCCCATTTCATAGGCTAGGCTCCTGGATTGAATAAAAAGGAGAAAGCAGGACTGGAGATGTGGCTCAGCAGTTAAGGTGCTTGCCTGTATAGCCTAATGATTTGGGTTTGATTCCCCAGCACCCATGTAAAACCAGATGCACAAAGTGGCACATGCATCTGGAGTTCATTTGCAGCAGCTGGAGGCCCTGGCCCACCCATTATCTCTGTCTGTCTCTCTTCTATCTCTTTCTGCTTACAAATAAATTAATTAATCTTTTTAAAAAAGAAAAAGATAGTGGGATAGAGATATGGCTTAGAGGTTAAGGCACTTGTTTTCAAAGCCTAAGGACCCTGCTTCAATTCCTCACTACCCATGTAAACCAGATGCACAAAGTGGCGCATGTGTCTGGAGTTTGTTTGCAGTGGCTAGAGACTGTGGAGTGCCCATTCTCTCTCTCTCCCCTCTTTTCTCTCCCAAATAAATACATAAATAAATAATATTATTTTTTTTAAAAAGATAAAGCAAATTGAGCACCAGTATTCATCAGTCTCTGCTTCCTCACAACTGACTGTGACCAGTTGCTTGAAGCCCCTACTACCATGCCTTCCCTGCCATGATGACTTGTCCTCAAACAGGAGCTGAAATAAACCCTCCCTTATGCTGCTTCTGGTCAGGCATTTGGTCACAGCAACAAGAAAGTAATTAATGCAATCTCTCTGCTTCCTGACTTCAGGTATAATGTGAGAAGCTGTTTCATGTTCCCATCTCTGTGCCTTCCTCGCCATGATGGACTGAATCCCCTCAAACTGTAAGCCAAAATAAACCCTTTTTCTCTAACTTGCTTTTGTCAGGTATTTGAGCACAACAATGAGAAAGTGGCTGATGTAGCTATCCTCTTAGGAGTGATGGACACCAGAAGAAGGACTGTTTCCTGGACTAAGCAGGACAGCAGCATGAATCTGAGAGGGAGTAGGTAGTTAGGGTGACTGGGCCCCTGAAAGTAAAAAAGATAGGAAAGTCTGCACTTGCTAGAAATCAAGGATGATCTGACTTCTTATCTCTTGCCTAGTTCCCTAGACCTGCTTTTCCATACACAACCAGGACCCCTCCTGGGAGGGAGGTCTTTCATAGGATTTAAACATTGTGGTTGGTCAGGTTCAGTTCCTGGAACTTGGTGTCAGGGCTAGCCTCTTCCTGAGAAAGTGCTTATCCCTAACCAACCAGTTGTCCCTCTGGTTCACCTGAGCTGGAAGACAGCCCACCACTATAAGGTTATAAATACCTTTGCAAGGGAGGGCTTGGTAACTTCCAGCTGCTGGAGAGTTTTACCTTGGCTGAGCCTAGGGGAGAGCTCCCTAGCCCCTACTCTCCAGATGGGCTTTTTATCCCCTCTAGCACCCTACAGGGCAGGAGCTCTTTAAACTTTCTTTTCTGTCTCTCTTTTATTCCCCCATGGTATTCCCAAGCCCTCCATGTGGAATCTCTAGCCACATGGGTGCCTTTCCTTGGCTTTGTACTTCCCTAAAGAAATATAATAATTATACTTCTCAGTCTTTTTTATTCAATTCTTTGATTAAAATTAAAAATGAACCTAGAGTTTGGGGTTCAAGGACTTTCCTGGACCCCTAGCACCTGTTACAAAATGTGTGTTCTCCAAAGTCCTCACTCCTAGAGAGAGGCTCTACGCATTGCGGTGAGGATGGTGTAGTTTATTGTTGATTCAGCACACTCGTCTGAAGCCCTGGCTCCCACCAGGCCATGCAGTATACTTTCTAGGAGCTGGGTAGGACAGACAGCAATGCTGACAGTGATGGTAAGTGTCTTAGTGGCCAGCACAATGCAGGCTGTGCTCCTGAGGAATGAACACCTGTGGAGTATCATAGGGGCATAACTGAGCCTGTGTGATGCCCTCTCGCTTTACCCCTCACAGGGGATGCCCTTTACAGAGGCAGAGAAACTGGGGAACAGAGATGTCTGAACGCTCAAGCCCTCTTGACCCATTGTTGTTGAGCCAGATCTTGAACAAGGTGGCTCAGCTCCCAGCCTCCTCCTCAGCAACCATGCTACTCAACCTCCCCTGGGCATGCAGGACACATCAGTGCCACATGCACTAAGGGGCCCACTGGGCACAGCAAGCAGCATCTAGAAGATCTGATATGGGGGGTTGGAAGATGAAGGGGACAAGTTTTCAGACAGGATCCAAAGCTGTTCAGAGCCCAGAGATAGGTCTTGGAATCTGTGAAGCATTTAAGGCAGAAAGTCCAGGCTTACATATCAAAAACAGCATGAGACTCAAGAAAATCAACAAAAGCTGTCAGCAGGGTCACTTAGCACTCCAGCACTTAGTACCATCACAAATGATGTCTGACTGCATTTAGAAATTGCAAGTTTACTGTGTGGCAAAAGGATGGATTTCAGCCAGGCGTGGTGGCAGATGTCTTTAATCCCAGCACTTGGGAGGTAGAGGTAGGAGGATCACTGTGAGTTTGAGGCCACCCTGAGACTACATAAGTGAATTCCAGGTCAGCCTGGGATAGAATGAGACCCTACCTCAAAAAAACAAAACAAAACAAAAAAAAAATGGATGGGTTTCAAAAATGGCAATTTAAACCTTATGGCAAGAACGCCTACTCACAAGTTATAGCACAACAGGAAGAAGAAGAGGATGTGCCCTTTCCTGTGATTGGCTATTTTCAATATTTCCTTTTAAGGCAAGCAGGAATGTTGAACAGTTCTGTCTATAGCCAGTGGTTTAATTCAATGAACCTTGCTGGGAAAGACAAAGCAACTTCTTGAGTTTGGTTCTGATCAGACCTTGTCTTGTAGAAACTGGGAAGGCTTTGGCTTCTGTTGTGTGGTTCTGAGCAGTTGACCACAAGGTTTTTGTGAACCATGACCACCATTTTTACTTTTCTTCAAGGCTTCCTGCCTTTTATTGTCCTCCCAAATGGAACTGAGAATGTGACCAAGGGATTTAGAGTGATGCTGCTCACCATGTCTTCTCTTCCTTGGACATCCTAGGTCACACATTAGAATCTCAGCAGGCCTTGGTGAGTCATGGCTACTGGGTGGCACTTATAGAGCAAGTGCCTTTTTATAAATAAATAAATTTATTTATTTATTTATTTATTTATTTATTTATTTATTTGCAAGAAGAGAAAGATAGAAGAGAGACAGATAGAGAATGGGCACACCAGGGCCTCTAGCCACTGCAAACGAATTCCAGATGCATGCACCACTTTGTGCATTTGGCTTTATGTGGGTACTGGGGAATCAAACCTGGGTCCTTAGGTTTTGCAGGCAAGTACCTTAACCACTGAGCAATCTCTCCAGACCCCCAAAGTACCTATAACTGCTGAGCCATTTCCCCACCTCCTGGCCAGCATTTATGACTTTTGAGAGAATATAGCACATGAGGGCACATTAGCAATCTAACTGATAGGAGGAAACAACAGCGGTAGTTTCAAAGCAAGGTCCCAAAAGCCAACATCTCCCCAGCTACATGTACTGGCTCCACTGATTGTGATCTCTCAACCGTAAAACATTTTCAGCTCTCTAGGACTTAGGGCAACAATTTTTGGTCATTATTGACACAGAAGCAATATTTACTTATTTAAAATAGCAGTTCAGACTCCTGGAACTTCCTGGACTGTAGTTTCAATGTCTCTGGTGTTCAGTGATGATTTTGCAGGACCACATAGCAACAGGCCCACACATCAACTCTTTTTTTTTCCCCCTTTGGTTTTTCGAGGTGGGGTTTCACTCTAGCTCAGGCTGACCTGGAATTCACTATGTAGTCTCAGGGTGGCCTCAAACTCACGGCGATCTTCCTACCTCTGCCTCCAGAGTGCTGGGATTAAAGGCGTGTGCCACCACGCCCAGCTCCACACATCAACTCTTATGAGTTCTCTGAAGTTTGTATCAAATCTCTGGCTCGTCTTTGGGGCTGTAGGGATAAAAACAACCCAGTTTTGTGGATTTCAAAATTGTTAGGAACCTGGATTTATCAGTATTTTCTGTTGCTATTTTGTCTTATAGCATGTGAAAGCTTTAGAGACAGCATTGGAATGAGACCATGGCCACCTATGGGTGACGGAGGCTAGACAGACCATAGTCCAAAACCTGGCTGAGCCCTCTGGGCCTGTGCTTCTGTACCAAGTGGGCTGCAAGTATAGGAGTCAGGTCCTGGCAGTGTTGGTCAAACGTCCTCAGCTCCCTTGTCCTTGGATGAGGCTGAAGGTGCATTGTATCCCAGGGCCCCAGCAGTCCACAGTGGTCTAGCCACACTCTTTGGCCTGTCTAATTTCTTTACTTTTCCTCTGGCATGTCCTGGGTCATCTGTCCATACACTGCTAGCACAGAGAGCTTTTTTTCAAGGTCAGCTGTTGTGGGGCCCACCTCAGACAGGAATGAGAAGACAAGAAACAGGGCCATCCATGGAACTACAGGGCCAGAGTTGGAGCAAAAGTCAACCTTTGCTTCAAGGTTGTGGGTGGAGGGGGGTGACTTGTCCCACCCATGCCACCTTCCACACTGATGAATATTATTCCAGGGGCAGGGGAGGACATGAGCTGTCATCTGAAAGAGGCAAGTAAGGAACCTGAGGCCACAGGCTAGAAGGTGCAGGCTAAGTGGCCCCTAGAGCTGCCTCCCTTCTTAGCCCACCTCTGTCCTGCAGAAGGGAAAAGGAAAGGAGGGTGTAGCAGACAGCTTCAGATTCACTGAGATGAACTTCCAGACCAGGCACACTTATGGAAGAAGGGACTTACTGAAGTTTACAGATCCAGGGAAAGTTTCATAATGGCAGGAGAAGCTGGCCTGCTTTCACAGGTCCAAGCAGAGAGAGAAAAAGCCACAAGCCAAAAGCCATACAGCACACTTCAGGAACTCCAGGTGGAACTCAGGCACTTTGCATATCTTTAGACTGGAATTTCAAGTGCACCACCACACCTTAAGATCCGCCCACTGAGACCTTCTCCAGCCAGGTGGCTGCAGATGCAAAGTACAAACTAATAAAACACTGAATATATTGGGCACCATTTAGCACAGAGGGAAAGGAGGGAAAGCTCAGCCTTAGGCTGAACAACCTAAGCTATTGCAACAGCAGGAGGAAGACTGTAGCCAGGGCTCCATCTGCGCCATGAGCTGGCCAAGGACATGTGGCCAGTCCTCTCCCTCTCCACCATCCTCAGTGCTTGGCATCCTGTCATTTCCTAGAACCATCAGCAGTAGAGTCTGGCCCTGTAATGAGACCTTGGCAGAGGGGGTGGCAGCATAAGCATTGGCAGAGTCTGAGCAAGATGGTGGATGGTCATGTTCCATCCTAGCCCAGGAGCATCCCTTTCTCATGCCCTCGGGAAGGAGCTCTGGACACAGCACCCCTCTGAAGAACTATGTTGCTTCCTCAGACCTTCCTGGGGTGCAGGTTCTGCCCTTAGCAGTAGACAAGGATGGAGATTGAGGGAGATCTTTTCTCAGACCCTCCCTGGATATAGCCAGATGATACCAGCCAACAGAAGGTTTTGTAAGTCTGCAGTGCTTAGGAGAGCAGTTCAGGCCCTGAAAACTCTCACGGTGTTTCTCATTAAGATTCTTTTATAGCTTGGGGGTAGAAGAAGAAGACAAGAAAGAGGAAGAGGAGGAAGGAAGGAAGGAAGGAAGGAAGGAAGGAAGGAAGGAAGGAAGGAAGGAAGGAAAGAAGGAAGGAAGGAAGGAAGGAAGGAAGGGGAAGGGAAGTATGTAGAATGATGGAAGTAAGGGAGAGGAGGAAGAAGCCAGGGAGACAGATTGCTCTTCTAAGCGCCTGGGATCTGCATATTCTTCATGATCAAGGACAATCCGGGGATGCAAGACCCTGCTGCCAGTCACAAGCTTGATCAAGCATGGAATCAGAGAAGCTGGGCAGATGTACTTCTGGCCTTGGTGTAGTTCCTAGGCTCATTTCCGTAAACACTTATTTTTTAAAAACATATTTTTTATTGTTTTATTTATTTATATATTAGATACAAAGGGTCACAGGGAGAGAGAATGGGCGTGCCAGGGCCTCCAGTCACTGCAAACAAACTCTAGATGCATGCACTATGATGTGCATCTGACTAATGTGAGACCTGGAGAATCAAACCTGGGTCCTTAGGCTTTGCAGGCAAGTGCCTTAATCACTAAGCCATCTCTCTCCAACCCCCTAAACACTTCTTTAATCACCTTGACCACAGCCTGGCTTGTGTGAGGGACTCCCTCCCTGCATCCTACCAGATACAATCTAGACTGCATTATGGTCTGCATGCCAGTCTCCCCAAGAACTGTGAGGACAAGGAAAGGCCTGGGTCTTCCTGGTGCCACTGAGCCTGGAACTGGTATGTTGCTTGCAGGTGTGAGGGACAGAGGCAGCACTGTCAGCTCAGGGACCCTTGCTCTCAGTGTGGCCACCTGAGTGTCCCACCTTCTCCACTCAGCTCACTCTGAGGGATGAAACTGACCTCAGCCTTCAATGGGGCAGGAGAGATAGATAGGTTAAGGCATTTGCCTGCAAAGCCTAATGACCCGGGTATGAGTCCCCAGTACCCACGTAAAGCCAGATGCACAAAGTGGTGCATGTGTCCGGAGTTCATTTGCAGTGGCTGAAGACACCCTGGTGTGTCCATTCTTTCTCTCCCCCTCTCCCCCTCTCTTACCTTTCAAATAAATAGATAAAAATATTTTTAAAAGGAAAAAGAAATAAGCTCTTGGCTAGCATCATCTGGCCAAATCCAGGGAGGGTCTGACTCAGAAAAACCATACACGTGGCCTTCTGCAGCATGAAAGGTCACCACGGTGAGGACAATGGCCAAACCCATCACTGAGGGGGGGGGGGCAAGGAACCTCTGATCAGTCACTGCTAGTGATTCAGCACACATTCTCAGCTGAGCCAGAGCTATGTTCAGGGTGAGACCTCAGCTCCAGGGACCACTGAGTCCTGAGTGCTCACTGATATTTCTTTATAGCACTTTTCAACACTGAAGGAGGCACAGCGGCTGTGCTTTGAATGTTTAGATTTCTGTGATGTCCTGGACTTTGGCTGTGTTAGCAGATTGTTTTTAGTGTTGAATTCACTGTAGACTCTGTATTTATGATACAGTGCATTTCTGTTCATCTCCATGTTTCTTGCTATTTCCCTGGAGGCAGCTGTCAGGCTAGCATTAGGAACAATATTCCTGTTGCTGCTTCCTCTGCAGTTTCTCCTGGACCCTGTTGAATGTGGTAGAGGTGGCACATCTCATGGTGAGCAGTCACCTGTCTTTTCTTGTTGAATTTGGTGGATCTTTGGTCTCCCCAGTATCCTCTACCATCTGTAAAATAAAACAGATTCTCCAATCAATATTGTGAGCAGCTTTGATTAAGGAGGCATATGCTTGTAATTTTTGGAGACAGTTTGATGAGAACACTCACTCAACTTGTCCAAAGAACAATGGGGGCTTCTCTCTAGAGGTTGTGAGTTTCCTACCCATGGGGCACTGGCTTGGTTCCCAGCACCAAATATGAGCTCTCACCCACTGAGTGGGCCTCATGGTCAATCAGAGGGCAATTGGTTACCCACATGAGCTGTGTGCCATTATTACACAAGTGTGTGTTTCTTGTTCACCTTAATTGCTACTGGTGGCTAAAGATATAGATGGTTTGAGGTCTGTGTGTGAGTGTGTGAATGTACATGCATGTGTGAGGGTATATGTGCAGGTGGGCTGTTTGGGTGTGCAGGCATGTGTAGAGGTGCAGATATGTGTACTGTGTGTATGTGTGGAAGCACACATGTTTGCTGTGTATATGCACATGTATAAGGGAGTACATATGTGAAGTCTATATGTGTGCACATGTGAGATACACATATGTGCTGTGCTGTGTGAGCACATGTGAGAGCACACATGTGTCCTCAGTTCCAGCCTATGCCTCACAGTGGTGTAACCTGGCCAAGCCACTTAGCCCAACCAGCATTAGTTTCCTCATTTGCAGTGGAACGGTTAGTGAGCAGAGGTTAGATGCATTCTGGGCTAGGCTGAGAACACATCCCATGACCTGGCTCACTCATGCTGAGAGAAGAGACTTTGCCATTGACCTCACCTCCACTTGCTTACTGCTGGTGATGAGGGCCACACATAAGAGGCCATATGGCTCTTCTTACCTATAGCCCTAGGAGCTCCCAGGCCATGGGCCTGACCTTGTCTCCTCTCCCAGCCCATCATGGGCTGCAGGATTCCCACATTCCATAACTTGGGCCATTTACACCATGGATCTCTCCCAGAGCAGTCTAGAGTTCTATAGTGTTATAGTCCACATGAGAGAATTACTGACCACTACGTTTTTGTAGCCGATTGGGAGTCCTTTTTATTAAGCCAGCAACTGAGAGGGGCCTTACACCAGAAAATGCTCTCAGTGCAGAAATGCAGGGGTACAGTGTTTTTTAAAGGCAAAAAATCATAAAAATAATGACATTAGTGTTGTGGAAGACAGAGTGGATAGGAATACTCTGAGGCACACCATCCCCCTCCCCCTCCCACAGAAACTAACAAAGGCCCTAATTACCTCACAATGAATACCAAGGACTCTACTGAAGAGAACCCTCAGGGTAATGGATACAAGTCCAAAACCTATGTAAATAAAAATATATGTTTATAAATAAATAAATATGTTCACTAATGTGGTGGTTTGAATGCGATGTCCCCCATAGCCTCATGTGCTTTGTATACTTATATTGGGTATACTCTCAGCTGGTGGCAATGTGGAAGGTGGCGCTTTGCTAGAGGAGGTGTATCAGTAGGGATGGACCCTTAGATTTATTAGTCTATAGCTTGCCAGGGCCAGATAACTTACTCTTGCTGCTTTCTGCCAGTTACTGTAACAAGAAGTGATGCCCAGCCTCTGCTCTGTCATGTTTTCTTCCATAATAAAACTTTCTCTTAAGGCTGTAAGTCAAAATAAACTCTTTCCTCCCATCAGATGCTTTTGGTTGTTTTTTACTTTTATTGTTTGTTTTTAAGGTAGGGTCTTGTTCTAGCCCAAGCTGACCTGGAATTTACTATGTAGTCTCAGGCTGGCCTTGAACTGACAGTGATTCTCCTACTTCTGAGTGCTGTGATTAAAGGTTTATGCCACCGGGCTGGAGAGATGGCTTAGCGGTTAAGTGCTTGCCTGTGGAGCCTAGCCTAAAGACCCCAGTTCAAGGCTCTATTCCCCAGGACCCACGTTAGCCAGATGCACAAGGGCACGCAAGCATCTGGAGTTCTGCAGTGGCTAGAGGCCCTGATGCACCCATTCTCTCTCTCTCTCTCTCTCTACCTCTTTCTCTCTGTGTCTGTCTCTCTCAAATAAATAAATAAAAATAAAACACAAAAATTTTAAAAAGGTGTATGCCACCATGCCCAGCTTTTTTTTTTTTTTTTTTTGAGTGTTTTATGTCAGCAATGAGAAGATAACTACAAAAAAATCGGTGCCAGGAGTGGGGTCACTTTATTATGCTTTCTTTTTACAGGGGAAATGTTTACTCTATACTAAAAGTATTTAACTTACAAAGTATTTAACTTTGAATTTGCATGCTTATAATTAAAAGACTGTCTCAGATAAGTCTTTGAACATTGGACTTTTGCATGGTATTGGGACTGATAAAAACTATATGGACTTTTAAAGTTAGACTGAATTCATTTTGCACATGAGATAATCCTGAGTCTATGGGGCCAGGGGAAAAATATGAATGAATAAGAATTCCCTTTTGCATTGGAGAGATTACTTAGCGATTAAGGCACTTGCCTGCAAAGCCAAGGACCCAGGTTCGATTCCCCAGGACATATGTAAGCCATATGCACAAGGGAGTACATGCATCTGGAGTTCGTTTGTAGTGGCTAGAGACCCTGATATGCCCATTCTCTCTACCTGCCTATTTCTCTTCCTCTCTCTCTCAAATAAATAAATTAAATTAAGTTAAAAAAAAAAAGAATGTCCTTTCTTCTGCAATAGTCTTCGTAGCCTCACGAATGCTTGGTCCCCAGCTGGTGGCAATTTGGGAGGTGGTATCTTGCTGAAAGAATGTGTGTTGCTAGGTGGACTTTGGGGTGCTATAGCCCAACTTTGTCCTTTTCAGAATTCAGTTCACTCTTACTGTTTTCTGTCAGCTGTTATGGCAAGATGTGATGCCAATCCTCTGCCATCCTTTCTCTGCCATGATGAAACTTCCCCTAGAGACTATAAGCCAAAATAAACCCTTTTCTCTCACCAACAGCTTTTGGTTGAGTATTTTGTCCTTGTAATATTGTTGTAGTTATACAACAGAAAAATCTGAGAGAGTCTGAGCTTGCCTGTGACTCAGGGAAGAAAGAGAGTTCAAATTCAGGTGCATGGGCAGCACCAGTAAGCCACTTCTGCACCTGGGAAACCATCCCTGGTGCCATCTATCTCCAAGACACCCCCCACCTGCCTCCCCTCTTGTTCCTTCATCATAGGGCACATCATTATCACTAGGAGGCTGGCAGAGCTGTCCCAGCACTGTTGCCTCTCTGATGGTCTTAGAATCAGAGCGAAATGGGGGAATTAGGGTTCTGGGGTGCTTCCTGGAATCCAAGCCCAGAGTTCTTATCTGCATGCTAACCCAAAATATTGGCAATTACAGATTTAAGAGAATGGTTTTTTAAATGTCACATTTTATTTAGACTTTATAAAGGAATGGTGAAAGGGGAAGGCTGGGAGGTAAAGGAAGATAAAGTGGGAAGAAGAAAAGTACACAGGTGGAGCCCAAAATCCCATGTGGGCCAGTGTAGCTCAGCAGTCCATGTGATCAGATAGGGATCTTAGGGGAAAAAAATGTGAGAGGGAATTTTAAAACTAAGGTGCAGTTTATAGAAGGATCTTCCCACCCTGGCATGGCTGTCATGGTAGGAAAGAGCTCTTACTCATAGGAAGATCAGGAAAACGTTGCTGCCACCTCTGAAGAGACAGAAAAATGTGCCCCTCTCTCCATGGATCCAGGGGGATACAGTTTGTGTCATCCCACCTGAGCACACCTACACAAGGTGTCCTAGCCAATCAGCTTTGGCTTAGAGGAGAAATCCACCCATACCTGGGCAGGGTGCACACTTGAGAGAGATCTAATTGGGTCGGATGGATAAACACTAAATCCCAGGACTGGCGCGGGTGGGACAAGCTGAGATAGGTGTGGCATCCTAAGCCCCCTCCCTTTAAGGGCTGCCCTGGTCCTGTCTAATTAATCTAACTGCCTACTCTGGCAAACCACCCCCCACTCCCGCATTTCCTCCTCTCATGAGAAGACACTGTAACTGCTATTAGAGGAAAAGGGGTGATGACGCCAGATCAGATTGTGCTAAGGGTCCAGGAAAGTCGTTGTACCCCAAACCCTAGGTTCACTTCTAATTTTTAATCAAAGAATAAAGAAGACTGAAAGGATAATTATTAAATTATTATATTTATTGAAGGAAGTACAGAGCCAAGGAAAGGTACCCATGTGGTTAGAGATCCCACATGGAGGGCCTGGAAAAAAGCATGGAAAGAAAGAGAAAAGAAAGTTCTAGGAGCTCCTGCCATGTGGAGAGCTGGAGGGGGTAAAGAACTCATGAGGAGAGTAAGGGCTAGGGGGACCTCCCTGCTGGGCCTGGGCTAGGGCCTAGGCAGAACCCCTTCTGGCTGGGCCTGAGCCTGGGCCAAGCCAGCCCAGACTCAACCAAGGGAAAAACTCACTCACAGCTGGAAGTTCCCAAGTGATCAGAGAGAGAGAGTGAGTTTGTCTTCTCCTTGCAAAGGTATTTATGACCTTATGGAGTTGGGCTGTCTTCCAGTTCTGGTGAACCAGAGGGCCAGCTGGTTGGTTAGGGTTAGGGGCTGTCTCGGGAAGAGGTTGTGACCAACCACAATGTTTAAATCCTATGAAAGACCTCCCTCCCTGGAGAGGTCCTGGTTGATTGTGCAAAAACAGGTCTAGTCAGATTTCTAGCAAGTGTAAACTTTCCTGCACTTTTCACCTTGGGGGAGGAGGGTCCAGTCACCCTAACTCTACCCCCCTCAAAAGAGGAACAATGCATGACAGAAGAAGTCTCCTATTGTAGTCATCTTCACATTGCTGAGATGAAACACTGCACCAGAGCAGCTGATGGGAAAAATGGATTTATTTCGGCTTGCAGTCTTGAGCGGAAGCTTCATGATGGCAGGGGAAAGCATAGCATGGGTAGAGGCTGGACACCACCTCTGGCACAGCAGAGAGAAAGCAGCAGGAGTAGACTGAGCCAATTAAAACTGACAAGCTAGGGCTAATAAACCATCAGATCCACCCAGCAACACACTTTCCCCAGCAAGACTCCACCTCCCAAATTGTCATCAACTGGGGATTAAGCATTCAGAACACATAAATTTATGAGGGACACCTGATTCAAACTATCACACTTCCTTTAGGGGGCTTCTTGGAGACCACAATAGGATTAAGAAGCAAAGGAAGATGTTACAGGCTGGAAAGACAGTTCAGTTGGTAAAATGATTGCTATGAAAGCTTGAAAATCTGTTGTCAGATCCCCAGCACCCACACAAAAATCTGGGTGTGGTGGTGCACACCTTTATTCCCAGCACTTGGAAGACAGAGGTAGGAGGATCACCATGAGTTCGAGGTCACCCTGAGACTACATAGTGAATTCCAGGTCAGCCTGGACTAGAGTGAGACCCTACCTCAAAAAACAAAACAAGCCGAGCGTGGTGGCGCACGCCTTTAATCCCAGCACTGGGAGGCAGAGGTAGGAGGATCGCTGTGAGTTCGAGGCCATCCTGAGACTCTATAGTGAATTCCAGGTCAGCCTGGGCTAGAGTGAGACCCTACCTCGAAAAAGAAAAAAAAAAAAAAGAAAAAAAAACAAAACAAAAAAAGCTGTGTGTGATAGCACTTGTCTATAATTTCAGCACTGGGGAGGTGGAGATAGGAGGATCCCCAAGGTTTACTGGTTAGCCAGTCTAGCTGAATCAGTGAGTTTCAGCTTTAAAGAAAGTATAGAGGACTTGAGGAAAACACCCACTATTGACTAGTGGCCCACACACACACACACACACACACACACCCCTATACACACAATAAAATAATAATTAAAATATTAAAAACAAATAAACCGGGTGTGGTGGTGCACGCCTTTAATCCCAGCACTTGGGAGGCAGAGGTAGGAGGATCGTTTTGAGTTTGAGACCACCTTGAGATTCCATAGTGAATTCCAGGTCAGCCTGGGCTACAGTGAAACCCTACCTTGGGGGGAAAAAAAGAAAAAAACATAATATAATAAAATAATAAAATAAAGTAAATAATAATAGGCACATAGAGGAGGGATGAATTGGCCAAGGACATCTGACCTCCGCCATCTCCTCCCAGCTCCTTTTGCCTAGCCAGCTTGAAGTCCCAGAGCCCAGGAAGGGCTGGCAGAGGGGTTTCTCCCTTAGCAGGCCCTCCTCAGCAGAGTCTCTACCAGCCCAGAGTCCCAGGAAGAGTACATTCTGCGCACCACAGAACCATGTTTTCCACCCAAATCACTCATGAGCCAAGGGCATCAGAATTTTCCCATGATACAAAGCAGCCCAAGCCCTGCCCCTCCTGAGCTTCCTGAGGACACCCTCCCCCATGCTGTGGTCACTCTCGAGGTCAGTATTCATCTTCTGGGAAGAATACAAACAAAGGGACCAAAAGAATTCCATCTTTCCTGGCTAAAGAATATATTGAATGCAATTTGCCACATTGATTTTTCAAAACAAATAGTATGTGCAGGATACTTCCAGGAACAAAAAAGAATTGGAGGGAGTGTATTTCAACTGTCACTCTTGGCTGAACTCTGCCATCAGACACAGAGGCAGCTAGGGCTGTACCACTCATGCTTGCTGTCTGCAAGCCGAGCCCCACTGCAAGGCGTTTATCACCCCAAAGCAAACCACTTGCTTCCAGACAGAGCCAGGCACCTGGCAAATGGACCCAGCAAGTCCAGTCAATCAGGCTGGCTTGAAGAAATGGAAGGCAGGGAGGGGGCTGGACTCAGCGGGTGTTGGGCTCTGCTGAGCTCTCTGCCAGCTCTGTAATTATCCCAGCATGTGGGAAATCAGCAGAGCAAGGAGGATGAAGACTCCCAGCAAGGAAGGGAGGGCAGAGGCAAAGACAGCTCAGTCAGAGCTCCAGGGGCAACAGCCTGCAGCCCAGAGAAAGTAGTGATCTCCCAGCATGGCCCTGATATGCAACACACAGAGGGGATACCTGAAGTGGACTCACTAGGCATTCCTGAAATGCTGCCCAGAGGAGGTGCCAGCCAAGTTGGCACCTGAATAGGAAGATGACTACCAGCCAGGCAAAGGAAGATTAGGACAAGGGTCTAGAGTAAAGAAGGGAGGAAGGACAGAGAGAGCTTAATTTTTAAATATAAGCAAAGGGTCTAAATAAATGCTTTCCCAGAAGTGTATGAAGACACATTACAAGTCACTAGCCTTCAGAGAAAGGCAAATCCAACCACAATGAGACCATCACAAGTGGCCACTAGGACAAGGAGCATAAGGACACCTCTCCATGGCTGAGGGGAACATAAAATGCGGCAGCTTCTTTGTAAGCCAGTCTGGTCACTCCTCAAAAGCAGCTCCCCCAGCTCTCCATTTCTAGATATATAGCTGCAATAGCTCCTCTTCACTGTCTCCTGAATGGAGTCACCTAGGAGACACTCCTCTGGACATGTCCATGAGGGTGTTTCCAGAGAGGTTTAACTTCCAGTGATGACTCATCTGAAATGTGGGCAGCACTATGCCATGACTAGAGTCCCAGACTGAATACGAAAGTGAAAGCTAGCTGAGCACCATCATTCATTCCTGTTTCCTGACTGCTGCTTCTTGCTCCTATGTCATGCCTTCCCCATCATGAATGGTTATACCTTCAAACTGTGAGTCAAAATAAATCCTTCCTCCCATGAGTTCTTCCTGTCATATATTTGCTCATGGTAATGAGAAAAGTAACTAAGACAATGCCCTAAAGAAATGAAAACAGGGGCTGAAGGGATGGCTTAGTGGTTAAGGCAATTGCTTGCAAAGCTAAAAGACCCAGGTTCAATTCCCCAGGACCCACGTTAGCCAAATGCACAAGATGGTGCATGCATCTGGAGTTCATTTGCAGTGGCTGGAGGCCCTGGTGTGCCCATTCTCTCTCTCTCTTTTTCTCTGTTAAATAAATAAATAAATAAAAATATTTCTTAAAAAATAAATTAAAACAGGGCTGGCGAGAAGGCTTAGTGGTTAAGGCACTTGCTTGCAAAGCCTAGGGACCCAGGTTTGACTCCCTAGAACCCATGTAAGCCAGATGCACAGGGTGGCACATGCATCTGGAGTTTGATTGCAGTGGCTAGAGGCTCTGGTGCTCTAATTCTGTCCCTGTCTCCCTCCCTCTCTCTCTCTCTTTCAGTCACTCATAAAAAATAAAATCAATTTTAAAAAAGAATTGAAAACATGTTTTGACAAAGATGTATGCACAGAAGCTAGGCCTAGTGGTGCACACCTTTAATCCCAGCACTCAGGAGGCAGAGGTAGGAGGATCACAGTGAGTTCAGTGCCACCCTGAGACTGCATAGTGAATTCCAGGTCAGCCTGGATTACAGTGAAACCCTACCTCAAAAAACAAAACAAATCAAATCAAAGATGTGTGCACAGTTGTCCGCAGCAGCCACAATGTGGAAACAGCCCAAATGTTCATCAGAGAATGTGTTCTGTCCAGACAGTGGGATAGTGTGGAATATTTTTCAGTCTTAGAAAAGAGTGATGTTCTGAAACTTTCACAAAACCTAATGTCAAGAGGAAGAGCCAGTCACAAAAAGGCAGGGATTCCAAGAACCCATCGACATGCAGGGTCCAGAGCAGGGAACTCTTCAAGGACAAAGAGAAACTAAGTTAGTGTACCAGGGTCTGTGGAGGAGAAGCGGGTGACAGACAATGAGTATGAATAGTTTGTGGGTAGTTTTCTCCTGAGGTGATGGCATATGTGTGTATGTTCATGTGTATGAGTACTTGTGTATGTGGTTCCACAGTGTGCAGGCAGAGGTCAGAGGACAACTTCAGGTCAATCATTTGAGGCAGGGTCTCTTGTTCACTGCTGTGGTAGTCCAAGAACTTTTGGGAAATTCTCCTATCTCCACTTCCCATCTTCTAGTCAGTGTGCTGGGATTACAGAAGCTAGTCATGGCTTCAAGCTTTCATGTGTGGTCTGGAGATTTGAACTCAGGTACTCAGGCTTGCACAGCAAGTATCCTGAGCCATTTCCCAGCCCATGAATTTGCTACTTTAAAGGAGTGAAGTGTATGTGTATTAGGCCTCAGTAAAACTGTTTTTAACATGCTTAAAGAAAGAAGCATAATGTGAAGCCTAAGGACCCCAGTTCGAGGCTCGACTCCCTAGGACCCACGGTAGCCAGATGCACAAGGGGGCGCACACATCTGGAATTCGTTTGCAGTGGCTGGAAGCCCTGGTATGCCCATTCTCTCTCTCTATCTATCTATCTGCCTCTTTCTCTCTCTGTCGCTCTCAAATAAATAAATAAAAATAACAAAAAATTTAAAAAAAAAAAGAAGCATAAAATCACTGACCTCAATGTTAATCTCCAGAAGCTAGAAAAACAAGATCTAATGAAACCAGCCTAAGCTAGGAGGAATAACAGAAACAAAGTGGAAATTCATGCCTAGAAAGCAGAAAATACCAGTGAAGATCAGCAAAATCAAAAGCAGGCTCTTTGAGAAAGTTGGTAACTCACAAACTCTGGTTAGACTGATTAGGCAAAAAGAGAAAGTACACGTTACCAATATCAGGAAGGAGGGAGAATATTATAATACAGTTTTTATTTTTTTACATTTTCTTTTTGTTTTTTCCAGGTAGGGTTTCACACCAGCCCAAGCTGACCTGGAATTCACTATGCAGTCTCAGGATGGCCCTCAAACTCACAATAATCATCCTACCTCTGCTTCTTGAGTACCGGGATTAAAGCTGTGTGCCACCATGCCTGGCCAAATTTTTATTTATTTATTTATTTATTTTATTTATTTATTTATTTGGAAGTAGAGAGATAATGGGTACACTAGGGCCTCTAGCCACTGCAAATGAACTCCAGACACATGTGCCACTTTGTACATTTTCTATGTGGGTGCTGAGGAACCAAATCTGAGCTCTTAGGCTATGCAGACAAGTGCCTAAACTGCTGAGCAGTTTTTAAGCACCTGAGGCTGGTACCTCTAATACAGCCCAGTCGGGCAGGCCTTAGAGAGGTGCATCTCGGGAAGGAGGTGAAAGTTCAAGGAAACAGTTTTGCTTTGTTTCACAGAATGAAGAGCCTCTCTCTCATGTATTGTGCAGGTTGTTTGAGGCGAAGAATTACAGAACAGTAAGCGAGGGAGCCACATGCTACTGGAGATAGCTCTGGAAGAGGAAAGATTTGTTTGGGCTTGTGATTTCGAGGTTTCAGTCTACAGTCCTTCATCCTGGCTACTTGGGGCCTGTGGTGACACAGAACATCATGGCAAGAGCACATGGCAGAAGAAACTGCTCACCTCTGGAAGCAAGGAAGCAGAGAGATAAGAAGAACGGCCAAGACAAGATATCTTCTTCAAGAGCATGCTCAAATGACCTAACTTCCTCTCATAGGCCCCACCCCCTGAAAGTCTCACTACCATAGCACCACAGGCTGGGGACCAAGTCTTCAATATGGGCTTTGGGGGACATTTGAGTCACAAACCTTAGCACATGTTTATTGTTTTTCTTTTCCTTTTTAAAAATATTTTATTTATTTATTTGCACACATAGAGAGACACAGAGAGAGAGAGAGAATGGGCACACCAATCACTGCAAAGGAACTCGAGATGCATGAGCCATTTTGTGCATCTGGCTTTACATGGATACTGGGGAATTGAACCCTGAGTTTAGGCTTTGCAGGCAAGCTCCTTAAGCACTGAACCATCTCTCTAGCTTTTGGGGTTTTTTGTTTGTTTGTTTGTTTTGTTTTGTTTTTTTCAAGGTAGGGTCGCACTCTAGTCAATGCTGACCTAGAACTCTATAGCTCCATCATAGCCTTGAACTTAGAGCAATCTTCCTACTTTTGCCTTCTAAGTGCTGGGATTAAAGGTGTGTGCCACCACGCCTGGCAGCATTATTGTGATGATTTGTCTCCGCTTTATTCTTCACCACTAGGCTCAGGGGACATGACTGACCTGTCACAGGGCCCCCAGGATCAGCTCACAGTAGGTAAGTGAATAAATGGCTGTGGTGGGGACTGTTCTGGTTTGCACTGAAAAAAGAAAGTAGTACAGAAACCACACCAGAGCTGATGTGGGCTTCTGTGTCCACCAGTCATCAACTGAATCTGTGCAAGGCCTGGCCATGGAGAAGAGCCCTGGGATGCTGTGTGGGTGGTGTGTGGAGAAGGGTCTGGGTTCATAGAAGAGCCCTGGGATAGTGCATGGATGGTGTGTGGATGTGTAATGGGGTGCTCAGGGTTCAGGAAAGCCCTTGAACCCTAAACCCTAGGTTCATTTCTAATTTTAATCAAAGAATTGACTAAAAAAAGACTGAGAAGGATAATTATTAAGTTATTATATTTATTGAGGGAAGTGCAAAGCCAAGGAAAGGCACCCTTGTGGGAAAACCATGGAAAGAAAAGAGAGAAAAGAAAGTTTAAAGAGCTCCTGCCCTCTGGGGAGCTGGAGGGGATAAAGAGCCCATGTAGCAAGTAAGGACTAGGGGGTTTTCCCCTGGGCTCAGCCTGGCTGGGCCTAGCAGAGGGGAAACTGACCAACAGCTGGAAGTTACCAAGTGGTCAAGCAGCACAGAGCGCCTGCCCTCCCCTCACAAATGTATTTATAACCTTATGGTGGTGGGCCCTACCTTCCAGCTCAGGAGAACCAGAGGGTCAGCTGGTTAGTTAAGGTTAGAGGCTGTCGCAGGAAGAGGCTAGTCCTGACATCAAGTTTTGTTGGCTGAACTTGACCAACCACAATGTTTCCTAGGAAAGACCTCCCTCCCAGAAGGGGTCCAGGTTGCTTGTGGAGAAACAGGTCTACAGAACTAGGCAAGAAATCAGATCAGCGCTGATTTCTAGGAAGCACAGGCTTTCCTGCCTTTTTTTTTTTTTTTTTTTTTTACTTTCAGGGGCCCAGTCACCCTACCTGCCTACTCCCTCTCAGAGGAGAGCCTGAGCTCATAGAAGAGCCCTGGGATGCTGCGTGGATTGCTGTGGATTAGAGTCTGGACTCACAGTTGATGCTGGAATTCATAGGACTTCGAGCAATTTTATCTGTCAGTTTGGGGTCCAAGGCAGAGACACCAAAACAGTTTTCTTGAGTCTAAAATTTTTTTAAAAAAATTATTTATTTGAGCTGGGCGTGGTGGCGCATGCCTTTAATCCCAGCACTCGGGAGGCAGAGGTAGGAGGATCGCCAAGAGTTCGAGGCCACCCTGAGACTACATAGTGAATTCCAGGTCAGCCTGGGCTAGAGTGAAACCCTACCTCAAAAAAAAAAAAAAAAAAAAAAAAAAATATATATATATATATATATATATATATATATTTGCAAGCAGACAGAGTAAGAATGAGAGAGAGACAGGGAAAGGGCACACCAAGACCACTGCAAACGAACTACAGGCACATGCACCACTTTGTGCATCTGGCTTTATATGGGTACTGGGGTATCAAATCCAGGCAAACAAGCTTTGCAAGTATATGCATTCAACCACTGAGCCATCTCTCCAGCCCATCTAAGGAGAGCCTGGCAGGATCTGAAACCATAGAGGGAGAGAGGCATCCGAACCAAAGAGGGAGAAGAGGAGAAGGGTGAAGAAGGCAGGTGGGGGGAGGAGGGAAGAAGGCGTGCACACACCAGGAAAATAACAAAGGACCAAAGAGAGGGAGAAGGTAGGGTTAAGGATCACAGGAAAAGGAGGAGAACTGCTCTGCAAGGGAGGGGACTTGAATGATGTGCTGAGGTAGAGGCTGAGAGAAAGTGGCATCCTCCCTATTCAGCTCAGGGATACTCAATTACCATAGCAGGAGAGAGTTCCAGAATTCCAGACCTAATCTGAGCATGGCCAGATGGGAGAGGGGAGTTAAGGGGATGAGAGAAGAGAGCTCTGGGCCTCTTATATTCCAGACATTTTGTTAACATTTTTTAAAAGAACAATTTTATAGGAAAGGGAATAGGAGAGGAGTAGCTTGGTGGGAGACGATGTGATCATATTCCTAATTGCTTTAGGCTGAATTGGGACATTGTAGGGACAGGAAACTTCCCCATTTCTGGTTGTCTTACATCAGGAAGATGAGGGTGGCCTGCTGAGGGGTGGTCTGGATGAATCAAATTAGCTGAGGGATGGAAAGGGGCCTATGAATACAAGAATCTAAATTATTATTAAGGAAGTAATGAATATTTTTAAAACCATTTGGAACTGGATCTGCTGAAATGAATTTTATAAGTTAAATAGGCAAATTAAGGACTGAAATGACTGGGACATGGTGTACATACTCATAACACTGAAAACCAGAAAAATCTCAGTAAATATGAGCCCTGGTAAACAAAAGAATGATTTTACCTCAGCAGACATCAGCAAGGTTTCATAGATAGGTCTAGCTTGACAGGGAATATATTTAGAACTATAACTCAGGACTAGGGGTTGTCTCAGTTGGTCACAGAGATGTCAAGTCATACACAGGAAAAGCTAATATACTGACTATTTTTAAAGGCTAATATAGGACTAGACAGATGGCTTGGCAGTTAAGAGCACTTGCTTAAGCATGAAGGCCTCGAGCTTCAACTCTCCAGAACCTGTGTAAAAAGCTAGGTGTGGCCATGCATATCTGTAACCCTAATCCACAGGAAACAGAAACCAGAGAATCACTGGGACTTACTGAGAAACAGCAGCTCTGTGTTGAGACCCAGATTCAAGGAAATGGTTGAATGATAAGAGAAGGACACCCAGTGTCTCCTCTGACCTCTGCATGCATGCATGCATGTGTATGAGATGTGTGCAATGCACACACACATGCATACACCACATCTCACACACATACATGATGTAAAAAAAATAGGCTAATATAACCCAAGATAATTTTGGCTCTGGACCTATATCATTTAACTCCACAATTACTAGAGTTTGTTGTTGAAGTTCTAATAACATGAGTGTGGCTTCTGGGGCCCTCAGCTTTTGGTTCCTTTTTGGCCAAGTATGTTGTCCTGTGTACTAGGAAGCTTACTCCCAGGGTCTGCCATATGAAGCTGAAGAGGCAGGAAGGCACTTGTTGTAGTCAGCTCCTCATTGCTGGGACAAACAGGTGACCAGAAGTAGCTTATGGGAGGAAGGGTTTTATTTCAGGCTTACAGAATCCAGAGGAACACCACCAAGGGCAGAAGAAGTTGGCTCACTTTCATAGATCTAAGCAGAAGGACACCACCAACCAACCAGCAAGCATCAATAGCAGCAAGCACAAACAACCAGAACTTAAACTGCTCTTTACAAACTTTAGGGCTGGACTCAAGATCTGCCCAGTCCCCAGTAGGGCTCTGCTCAATGGAGACTCAAATTTCAAGCCTGAGTCTATGGAGCCACATATTTAAACTACTACAGTAGTTCTTCAGTGAAAAGATATAATTTAATCTACAACGTTGTTATAAAAGAAACTCCTGGACCATACTAATCTAATTAGCCATTATGACTTAGGTCTTAATTAGATATTTTTTATGTATCTAACATGACATGTAATATATCAAGAGACATTTAACATGCCTTGAAAAGAATTTAAGAAATTAGCCAACTTTTAAGTTTTTAGTTATGAGGTTTAAGTTTCTTATCATAGTCTTTAATGGAGAAAGCTCGTGGTTTTTACTTACCTGTACAGAGCTCAAAGAGATCTTAGATTTAGAGGAATTAAAGAAAGTGTGTCAGGTTGAGAAAGCTAAAAACTGTTTAATTGTAACAGTTTATTATAATCAGTTGTTTATGCAACCTCCATTGTAGAGGATAAAAGATCATAGGTAAATGAAATTTTGTATAATTAGATCTAAGTTTTTACCTGTTAGAATGGGTTTTCACAGCCAGTTGTGGGGTATACCTTTAATCCCAGCACTCAGGAAGCAGAGGTAAGCAGATCACTGTGAGTCTGAGGCCAGCCTGAGACTACAGAGTGAGTTCCAGGTCAGCCTGGGCTACAGTAAAACCCTACCTCAAAAAAAAAAGCCATAATAAGTTTTCTACTAAGCAAATAAAAACTTTTCCCAATGAGAAAGCACACAAATTTAGCATTTGGATATCATTAAGTTTAGGGGAGTCAGTCTGCCCCCTCCTTTCTCTATCTCTGTGACTGCTGGCCATCCCTGGGGCATCAGGGCAGTCTCTGCCCTCAGTGTTGTCCAGTCTTCTCCATGGATGCCATCTGTGTCCAAATGCTCCTCTTCATGAGGACATCAGTGTGTTGAATCAGGAATCACTAATGGCTTTATTTTAACTTGAACAGCTTAATAAAGCCTTATCTCCAAGTAAGGTCACATTCAGGGAACTGGGGTTGAGGACTTCAACTTTGGCACATGAAGGAGACACTGTTCACCCATGGCATCTGTTCAAGTTTCCAAATTTGGCTTATTTCTCTCTCTGTCTCTCTGTCTCTCTGTCTCTCTGTCTCTCTGTCTCTCTCTCTCTCTCTGTGTGTGTGTGTGTGTGTGTGTGTGTGTGTGTGTTGTGCATGTATATATAGTATGAATGCATTACATATCCCTGTTTGTAAGTGTGGGTGCAAATGCATCTCATCTAGCTATCCAGCAAGCTCCATGGATTCCTTATCTCTGCTTCCCTGGCTCTGGGATTACAGGCACACACTACCATACCCAGCCTATGTGTCAAACTCTTTACACACTGAGCCTTATCCCCAGCCCCTTATTTCTCATCTTAGTTAAAAACTAACTATGCAAATGGACCAAACACGTTATCAGTCTTGTTTCTGTGGGAGGCTTTGAGTTTGTTGATCACTACTTAGAAGAAGCTAAAATTGCCCAGGTGAGCTTAGATTATCCTTCCAGCTTGGCCAGGGTTGTCCTAGGCAAAGCTCTTTCTACTTCTGACAGACTTTTACAGACTTATGCCAGGTGTGTTGTTAAAAAAATATTTTATTAATTTTATTTTATTTACATGCAGAAAGACAGAGAGAGAGAAGACAGACAGACACACAGAGAGAGAATGCCTCTAGCCACTGCAAACAAATTCCAGACACAAGTGCCACTTTCTGTGTCTTGCTTTAGGTGGGCACTAATCAATCCCAGGCTTTTCAGGCAAGTGCCTTAACCATTGAGCAATCTCATCAGCCCCATCCAGGTATATTTTTTGCCTTGCTTTTTTTAACTTAAAAATATTTTATCTATTTTTTATGTATTTATTTATTTATTTGATGGGGGGGAGACAATGGATGTGCCATGGCCTCTAGCCACTCTAAATGAATTCCAGATGCATGCTCCACCTTGTGCATCTGGCTTTATGTGGGTACTGGGGAATTGAGTCTGGGTCCTTCGGCTTTGCTGGCAAGTGCCTTAACCACTAAGCTCCTTTTTAAACTTTTTATTGACAACTTCCACAAGTATAGCATTTTCTACCTCCCAAATTCATCTTCCATTAAATCCCTTCTTTGAATCTATTCTTCTTTCCAATTAGTTCTTTTCTATTCTGATATCATTTTTCCCTCCTTTTATGAAGGTCTGTGTAGATAGTGTCAGACACTGTACAGTTATGAATATCAAGGCCAATTTGTGTCTAGAAGGCAAGCATTGTTTTACACTACTAACATTTTACTTGTGAGAATATATAAAAACATAAGATCTGTCATTTTAATCACAGTTAAGAGTCCAGTACAGTGGCCTTGAGCTCAGTCACAGTGCCATGCAACCATCATTTGCCCCATCTACAGAAAATTCCATCTTCCAAAAACAAAGTGGTCCCCACTGAGCATTGAACTCTAATTCTTCTCTGCCCTGGGAATCAATCTCTCTCTCTCTCGCTCTCGCTCTCGCTCTCTCTCTCTTCTCCCTCCCTCCCTCCCTTCCTCCCTTCCTCCCTTTTTTTTTCTCTCTTTCCTTACACATTCTGGGTCTTCATATAAGTCAAATTGTATTTCTTCTTTTACTACTAGATAGTTTCACTTGGCATAATGTCCTCAAGAGGTTGCCATTCTTGTCAACATACCCTTCCTCCACAGGCTGAGCCACATCCCTATAGGGCCTGTCACTCTCCCCTCACCACTTGGAGCAGGGCTTCCACCTCTTTCCTGCATAGGTGGTGCTGCTGTGCACACTGCACATGGATTCCTAGTGGAGCCAGCTTCTCTGTTCTTTTGAAGTGTACGGGGAAGTAGAATCCCTTGTCAAAAGTGTCCTTGACTTTCCCCAAACGAGCTAGCACTGTGCACTAGGAGCTCACCTGATCGTCTGACAGGTTAGTTGGGATGGGGGCACTGTTAATTTCCAATTTGCACCTCATGGAAATATAGACCCATTCCCTGGGAAGGGCGCCCAGGGATTCCAGGGATGAGGGCCCCCTCCTCCCTGTGTCTTCCTGGGGCGGGTGGCCAGGGCTGAGGGCCCTCTCCTGTCTCCCTGGGAGGGCAGTGATGTCCACACTGGATGACTTTACTGGAGAGTACACATGCAGCAGCCTGACAGTCCAGCAGTTACAGCACATCAGGACTGGCTCCCTGTGTCCTAAGCACAGTATGATTTCATCTGGGAGCACAAAACCTGGCAGGAAGCAGATGTGGGTCATGTTTTTGAAGAATGCCATGTTCATTAGCTTCTTTTCTCATTGCTGTGACCAAATACCTGGTAAGATGCAACTCAAGGGAGGAAGGGTTTATATTGTCTCAAAGGGAAGTCATGGTGTCAGAAACAGGCAGTGGCTAGTCACATTGGGTTCACAGAAAACAGAGAGAGATGAATGCTAGTGTTCAGCTAACTTTCTCCTTTTTATTCGGTCTGAGAACCCAGCTCATGGAATGGTGCCACACCATAGTTAGAATAGATTTTTCCACCTCAAGTAAGCTAATTTAGAAACTGCATCATGGACATGCCCAGAGATTTGTGTCCTGTGTGATTCTAAATCTTGTCAAGTTAGAATCAGTATAAACCATCACAACTCCAACCCTTGTCAACTTGACATCCAAACTTATCACTTTTGTTTATTTGTATTTATCTATTTGAGAGCAACAGACAGACTGAGAGAGAAAGAGGCAGATAGGTAGAGAATGGGTGCGCCAGGACCTCCAAGCCACTGCAAACGAACTCCAGATGCATGTGCCACCTTGTGCATCTGGCTTACGTGGATCCTGGGAATTCTAGCCTTGAACCAAGGTCCTTAGGCTTCACAGGCAAGCGTTTAACTGCTAAGCCATCTCTCCAGCCCAAAGCATATCACTTTTAAAAAAATTATTTATTTATTTGAGAGAGACAGGGAGAAAGAAGTAGAGAGATAGAGAGAGAGAGAGAGAGAGAGAGAGTGTGTGTGTGTGTGTATGAATGTGCCAGAGCCTCCTGCCACTTAAAATGAACTCCAGATGCATGTGCCACATTGTGCATCTGGCTTTATGTGGGTTCTGGGTATCAAAACCAGGCAGTCAGACTTTGCAAGTAAGCACCTTTAACTACTGAACAATCTCTCCAGTCCTCAAGCATGTCACTTTTTAAAAATTTTATTTGAGACAGAGGGAGAGAGAGAGATAGAGGCAGAGAGAGGGAGAATGGGCATGCCAGGGCCTCTAGCCACTGTAAAGAACTCCAGACTCATATGCCCCCTTGTGCATCTGGCTAACGTGGGACCTGGAAAATCTAACTGAGGTCCTTAGGCTTCGCAGGCATGCGCCATAACCACTAAGTCATCTCTCTAGCCCCTCAAGCATATCACTTTTAAGCCATAACTTTCCACTCCTGAAGCTGGTGGCCATCTCATAATGCAAAATACATTCAGTCCAACAGTCCAAACTCAAAAATCCATAGTTGTTTTTTGTTGTTGTTGTTTTGTTTTTTTGAGGTAAGGTCTGCTCTAGCCCAGGCTTACCTAGAATTCACTATGAAGTCTCAAGATGGCCTCGAACTCATGGTAATCTTCCTATTTCTGCCTCCCAAGTGCTGGGATTAAAGTCATGTGCCACCATACCTGGCCATAGTGGTTTTTTTTTTTTTTAAACAGTTTCAACATTGTTCTAAAATGTAAGTTGCAGCATCTCTTCTGAGACTCTGGCAATCTTTTAACTGTGAGGATCTGTACAAGCAAAAAACAAGTTACATAGTACCAATATCCTATGGCATAGAGGAGACATTCACATTTCAAAAGGGAGGAATGGGGGCACAGCAAGAAAGATCAGACCCAAAGCCATACCAAAACCCAGCAGGGTAAACACAAAATCCTACAGCTCCATGTCCAGCTCTTATGATGGAATCACCTGGGCTCCAAGGGCCTTGGGTGGCCTCTTCTCTCCAGCTCTGCTGACTGTAGCATATACAGCATCTCTGTTGAGCCGGCTTCGCTCCATGCCTGCATCTTTGCTCAGTAGACATCCTGTGGTTCTAGTATCTCTAATATCCTGGAGTCTCCACTACAAGTAGGACTTCACCTTCACCACTTCGCTCAGTGACCTCTCACAGTCACGTTGCAGACTCTGATCCTGCAACACACTGCCTAGCCACAGTGACTCTCTCAAACCACAGAGAAAGACCCCATGGCCCCATCAATTTTATATTTTTTCCTACCTAAAATAACCAGTACCACATGAACAATGCTGCTGCTGTGTCAAACTTTTTTCCCCAGGGAGATGCAAACACACATCTATTCACCACACATAGGACACAGATGGCAGACTAAAGCACAATTACATCAAAACCAGTTTTGGTAAACCAGTGAGTTTAATGGAGTTACTTTCAGAGCAGGTGAGGGGTTACTTACAGTAATGTGGAGCCCCCAAAACAGATCATCAAGAAGTCTCATCCATGCATAGATGACAACCTCCACATGGCTGCTTGGAGTTCCCCATGTCAGGATTACCCCCACAGAGGCTCTGCTCACAGCCTCAGAGTGAGAGCTTACTTATAGAGCATGAAGACCCCAAAGTAGCCACTTCAGTGGAGCTCATTGTCCCTTGTTGATCTTTTACTGTCTACATACTCTAACTCCCCCTGAGGCCCCAAGACCTTGAGCATCATTGCATATACCTGAGATCCCAGGTGGGAGCCTGACGACTCTCCCCACACCTCTCCTTCCACAAAGGAATGCCAACAGGCCCAATCTCACAAGTCTTTCATGAATTGTCCCAGTGGCTTTTGATAAACCTGACATTTGTCATTTATTGCTTTCAATGTGGAAGAATTTGTCATACAACAGCTGCCAAGTTCTGTTGCCTGCTTGGATTGCAGCTTGGCTCCTATGGACCACAGGTGCAAGGCTGACCTTGAGGAAACACTTTCCAGGCAAGTGCTTTTGATATGGGTACCCCTTCAGCAGCATTCTCAGTTTAGGGTCTCTCCTTTCACATAATTTTGCATTTTCATAAAATGAAGCCTTCCATTGATGGGGGTCTTGCCCTCAGGGTACTTGTACTGTTGTCCCAATGTAGAGTTCCAGATTTCTCTTCAATGATATAAATCTCTTTATCAGTTACAGCTACTCTAACATATGTACTGTCTGTAATGTTAAATTTGTTCTTTTTCTTGATAAATGGCATATTTTTCATATTTTTGCTCCACCTCTCTCTCTCTCTCTCTCTCTCTCTCTCTCTCTCTGTCACTCTCTCCACCTGGATCAGAATATAATATTGAGCAATAAACATTACACAGTCTGAATGTTATCCTGTCTTGAGATTTCCTCCACTAAACAAATTGGTGTACTACCTTAGAATTCATCCTCACTCAAGTTCTCAAGACACACCGGAATACAACCAGATTGTTTGCCAGAACATGAATGAACTCTAGCTCAGTTCCTCATAGAATCCTTGTACCCCTCTGTGAAATCAGGTAAGCTGGGTCTCCACTCTCCTCATCTGTCTCAGCATTCTGATCTTCCAAAATCCAAGAAACGTTAATCTCTGCTCACAGCATTCTAGGGCTATTCTAGCATAAAGTTCTACACTCTTTCACAAAACCAGTTCCAAAGGCCTATGAACACATGGTTAGGTTTGTCACAGCTATGGCCCCACTTCTTGGTACCAAATTTCTATATTAGTTAATTTCTTGTTGCTGTGATGAAATATATGACAAGTAGCAACTGAAAGGAGGAAGGGTTTATTCTGGCTAAGAGTTTGAGAGATACAGTTAGTTCACCATGATGGGGAAGGCATGATGGCAGGAATGGAAGGCAGCTGGTCCACAGTCAGGAAGCAGAGAGAGATGAATGCAGATGCTCAGTTCCATCTCTCCTTTTTATTTAGTCCAGGACCCAGCCCATGAAATAGTGTCATCCACAGTTCACGTGGATCTTCCCTCTTTAATTAACTCAATCTAGAAGCTCCCTCAGACATACCCAGAGAGCTATCTCCTAGGTATTTCTAGATCCTAGAAAGATGATAATTTTAACCATCACACTAATTGTGAGGAGCCCAGTGTAGACCACACAAAGACACAGAGACAGACATGCATGTAAATGACACACAGAAACATGCATGAGGAAACAGATACACAGAGGCATATGTTCTCTCTCTCTCTCTCACACACACACACACATACACACAGAGAGAGAGAGAGAGAGAGAAAGGGGCACTCCTTGATAGAGAGTCTACAATGAAGAGGAGCAGTCAAGTCACAGAGCTGTGTGCAAAAAATACCAATGCTCCTCTGTGGCCCACGAGGGACATGTGGGTGATGACCGGGAGATGAAATCAGGACCAGGGTAGATGAGGGAGCAGCATCAAAGAGGCCCTGAGCACCCCTCCTGGAACACCTGTGGTCACAGTAGCTGGCTTTAGATAGCTGCTGACTCTGTAAAAATGTCTGTCCACCTGCTTGCTTCCCATTCGGCCACTGGCCAATGTTTCTGTTTCTGAGAGTACTTCTGGCCAGGATCCCACAATTGAGGAGAATGAGCCATAATTCCCATTCTCTGACCACTGCCCACCACCACGAGCCTAGAGTATAGTACTGAGGACACCATGGGAAAAGACCTCTTCCTTACTTGGGTATAACCAAAAATTTCCCATCCTATGTCCCCAGCAGTGAGGTCTGGGACCAACTCTGGTCAGTGGCCACACACAACAGCAACTTGTGCCCCTTCTGAGGGATCTTTTTCCTACAGGTCACCTGTCCAATAGCAAATCCTCTGTCTATCTAGGATCCCTGATGACCTGTGGGAAGAACCCTGATCTTACATCCAAAAGACCAACATTCACTCATCTGAAGTGGCAGGCAGCAGTGGGTGTACTCAGCAACAGGCTGGACACAGGTTCTCCCTACATGAGCTTAAAAACAGAGGCTGGTCCTTGAGGCTGTGGGACAGCAGAGGTGATGAGGCTAATGGCTGCCATAAAACAGGCATGCACCACAGCGTTTCTCTTCTGCCCATGGCCATAGCCTCCTGAGGCCACACACCTCAGAAGCCATGATCCTTCTAGGACTACAGCAAGCTAGTGAGAATTGTTCCTGCCCAGAACTCAGAATGGCTATCATTGTGAAGGGCTGGGCTCAAGTTCTCCAAATGAGCACATGTCCTAGTGGCAATTGCTGGGCAAGGAGAAGCCCAGTTCAAAGTCAGCTGCCGCCCCTCCTGCTGGGTTTGGTTGAGGACAGCTGTGTCCATCTGTTGACAGGCTGTGGTGAGGTGTAGGTTTTAGGAGGAAGGCATCCCAGGACCCTCCACAGCTCCTTAGTCTAAAGGGCAGCATGGATCAAGGTGTCAGACTCACTTTCCAAAGCCTACATGGTGGGTCCATAGGTGGTGGTTAGCTCAGCTTGCTGTGCATGTGCAGATAATTGGTTTGAAAGGTCAGGCCCAACTCTGTAACATGTGTTTGCTTGCGAGTGAGCTTTTTCTCAGATAAACTGTCTTTTCCACCTCAGAGAGGTGACCCAGAATTGCCAGAGCTCTCCAGGGCTGGAAGGAACTTTGCAGATTAAAGCCATGTCAGCATCAGCCAAGTGAAAAGGGAATGAGAGTCATTATGAAGAAATTCAATTAAAATAAGAGGTACTCCATAAACTTTGATGGGTAAACTCCAAATGCAGCTATTATACCTTGGCTAAGTTACATAAATAATTGCTTTCACTGCATATTTTTTGAGACATAGCCCAGGTTGGCCTCAAGCTAACAATCCTCATACTTCAGCCTCCTAATGCTAAGACTATAGGCATGTGCCAATATGTCTGGCTTTGAATTACATCTAATTACAAAAGACCAAGCAAGTGTGAAAACCTGAGTCCCAAATGTTCTCCTTCCTTCTTCTGAATGACTCCTGAAACCTTGGTAGGTCTCAGAAAAGTCAAGCTGACCTGCACTGAGGTCCCAGGTAGCTGAGTAGGTGGCAGCAGCATGTGGCCTCAGAGGTGGCAGGATCCCAGATCAGCATGGCAACACTGGCCTCGTGTACCAGTCCTTTTTCTCCATGCTTTGGTCCCACTGGAAGAGAGGCAGCTGAGGGACTTCCAGGAAGGTGACATGAAGAACTGTGATAGGAAACACTTGCCCACTGCAGACGTGCACAACAGGGGTAGATGACTATGAATGTGTGTCCAACCTAAAGCTGGGAGGAAAGTCTCCAGGATCCAGGAAGGATGGAGCAATGTTAAGTACCAACAGTGAGCTTGGAGACAATTTAACCATGACCCCCAGGATTAGCCCAAAAGCAAGCAGCTGAGGAAAAACAAGTAAAAACCCGAGGGAAGAAATTAAAGTAATAAAGTAATAACAACAAAACCCTGCATGAAAGGGCAGCAAAATGTGGCTTCCCAGGAAAATTGGCCCAGCATGTATTTTTTTTTTTAGCTTTTTATTGACAGCATCTCTACATATTGACAACATACCTTGATCCTAATCTCCTCCCACACCCTCCATTTTTCTCCCTCCCGAATCCCCTCTCCATTGATGCCTTTTTCCCAACTAGTCTCCCTTCTGTTTTGGTGTCATCACTTTTTTTCCATCATGTATTTTGGTAAATGAAGTTTTTTTTTTTTTTTTTTTAACAGAATGGTATCCATTTATGAGAGGTCCATGGCTGCAACTTTGCACTGAAACTTCAGGGTTGTGACACAGACCACAAAACCTGAAAGGAATGAAACACTTACACTGTGACCTTTGTAGAAAACGTCTGTGACCTGGAGAGCTATCTGCAGGTAAATTCACAATCAGGGTAAAGGTAGTCATTTTCAGATGTCCAAAGGGTGTCCTACCCACAGACATCACTGAAAAAGGGGTCATTACACCTCAGCAAGGCAGAAATAGAGTCCAGGAGGAGGGAAAAACGCAGGAGAAATAACAAGCAGCCTGTAATCACCCCCATAGCATGTTCTCACCTCTTCCAAGGCAGTCAGAGTCTGGGTGATACATACATGGTTGTAGGAATACTTGATGCTGACCCCAGGCTGGCTGGAGCATAGGACTTCCTTCTTCCATTGCCCAAATTTGCTCAGCCCACCCTTCCTAGTGAAGCACCCCATAACTGCATGTGCCCACCCTCCATCTCAGCATCTTCTCCAGAGAGCCTGCCCCACAGCCACCTTGCTGAGGTTGTGACAAAAGGAGTTTGGAGTTTATGCTGGCTGAGATGAAAAGCCATGGGCCAGTTGTGAGCAAGAAGTTATTTTGGGGCTGGAAAGATAGCTCAGCAGTTAAAGTGTTTGCTTGCAAAGACTGATGGCCTGTGTTCCATTCCCTGCTACCCACATAAAGCCAGATGCACCTGAAGCTCACTTGCAGTGGCAGGAGGCCCTGGCATGTCCCTTCACACTCCCCTCACCCCCGCTTGCAAACAAATAAAATATTAAAAAGAAATAATTTTGTGAGATAACTTGAGCTTCTTGGGGGGAAGGGGAAGTTGTCAAGTGTGAGAGTGGGGGAAGATAAGAATTCCAGCTCCCTATATATTCATCCCAGTGAGAGTGATTGCTGGCTGAAGAAAGGCAATAGCTGGGAGTGTGGCAGTAAGTGACCTGTCTATGACATATTGTGAACAGAGTGCTAGCCTGCTTGGGAGTCTGTAGCAAGTAGCAAAGCCTTCCATGCAATCTCACTGAAGTCAGGGACAAGACACAGATGACCACCATCACTACTCAAATTCAACACCAAATAGGGGTGGAGAGGAAGGGGGAAGGGGTGAACAATAGCACCAAGTGCTGCACAGTAGGATGATTGTAGCTAATAATTATAAGGTTTGTGAATGACTGAAGACCATGCACGACCACTCTGAGGCAGGAAAAGAGTGGGGCCTGGGCTGCTGGGCTGTCTCACAGAACAAGAGAGAGAGAACAACCAGCATGAGTCTGGATAGTTTGGGGTTTCATAGAGCTTTTCTTTTTGGGAGGGAGATACAGAAGACAAAGGACTGAGGAATTCAGTGGAGAGCAGGGACCAAGCTGAGGAGGTAATCAATCAGAGAATGGATTGCCATCAGAAGAGGAGCCTGGTTGTCTTGGCATGAAAACTGTGGCCAAGGGCATTGTTAGGTCAGGGGAGTAAGTGTTAGGCAATGTAAACATCAGAAGTTGTGTCAATCAGACTGCTGTCATTCTCCTCCTTCATCTCGACTCCATTCTGAGACTTTTGTCCTACCTAACATTCCAGCATTTTGTTAAGGATAGGGGCATGGTCATCTCTCATTACTTCTTCCTGCTGTGAGGGGACATTGTGAAGTGTCATGGATGCTGTGTCAGCGGCTGGCAAGTCCCTTCCGAGAAGGTGATGGGAGTTGAGTCTGAGGTGGCTAAAAGTTGATACTGAGTCGAAGAGGTATAGGTTAATAAAACTTGGTTGAATGAGTGATGTGTGAGATTATGTAGGTGGTTTTAGGTGTGTTCTCAAAGAGAGGGGGCTGAGTTAAAGAAAATATCCCGGTTAATGGCCTGAGTATTAGTAGTAGCCAAGGCCATATAGTTTCAAAGACAGTGGGGCATCAGGTTAGAGTCTGTCAGCCAGAGTTTGAGAGTTTTTTAATCTCTAATTCTATTTTACCTCATTGGTTTATAAAATAGCAACATTCTGTGTTTAGGAAGAGACAGGTTCCTCCCTTCTCAGCTGTGATGAAGTCAAGGGTTTAATGGTTCTGATGTAAATGAAGTCACCTGTTGCTGTAGCAGGTGAAGGGCCATAGCAGAGTCATTCATGGTTGTACTCAGTTTTGTGGAAGGCTGTTGATAGTTTTGTGGA
Organism: Dipus sagitta; assembly: GCA_036346955.1. Lineage (NCBI taxonomy): Eukaryota > Metazoa > Chordata > Mammalia > Rodentia > Dipodidae > Dipus > Dipus sagitta. The sequence continues at coordinate 817,453 of CM070781.1, read as the reverse complement.
TAGGCTGTTGTCTTAGCCCATCTGCAGTCAGTCCAGTAGCTGTTATAGAGGAGGCAAGACATTTTTATTAGTATAAGTAAAAGTATAAGTAAATAGACTGTGACAAGCTCAACCTTCTGTGATATACTTCCCTTAGGTAAAGGGCCAGTCTCTATTAGCTGGTCATCGGAAACAATAGCATATCTTGTTATCAGGGACCCCAGTGGTAAAAGAGCTTCCATCTATATTTACCATGTGTGGTCAGGGTCAGGGAAGGAAGACAGTGAAATTCTGGGGTTGTGGTAGGTAAGATCTTCTAAAGTCTCTAAACAGGAGTGTGTAAGTTGCTTAGGTAGAGGTAGAATGGTTGTTGGGTTAAGTGGGGAGCAGGTGTCTAAAGCAATATTTGGGTTGTCTAGAAAAGTAACATGAAAAAGTTGAACTTTGGATGGGGTTAGGGTTTAAGTATTTAAGTATTGAATAGATGGCCCCTAATATATTCAGTGTTTTATTTGTTTGTAGTTTACATCTGCACCACCTGGGTGGAGGTGGTGTCACTGGGCAGATCTTAAGGTGTGGTGGTAGGTTTGACATTTCAATCTAAAGATATGCAAAGTATGCCTAGCTGGAGTTCCTGAAGTGTGCTGTGCTGTGTGGCTTTTGGTTTTTAGGCTTGTGCTTCTCTGTCTCTGTTTGGTCCTGTGAAATCAAGCCAGCTTCTTGTGCCATTATGGAACTTCCCCTGGATCTGTAAGCTTCAATAAATCCCTTCCTCCATAACTGTGCCTGGTCTGGAAGTTCATCTCAGTGAACCTGAAGCTGTCTACAGAAGTTGGTACCGAGGAGTAGTCTGAAATGAACCTGACCATGTGGGTGTTGGTCTTTTGGAACTTTTGTTTTGGAGGAATAGACATGGACTTGGTGCTTACAAATGAAGATGCCTTCTGGAGTGGTAAGCCATGTTTTATGGACTATTCTGAAGAGAGTTTGAGAATGCTAAGTGCAGACAGTATTGAACTTAGAGACTTGGCTTATGAACTTTCTGAGGGGCAGGAAAGACTGCACAGTACTTTGTTGGAACTGGGCTACTGGCATAAGGGCTGGCTGCATTCTGCTGCCAAGGCCCAGAGAGTTTGATCAAGGTTAAATTTGTAATGGAGTGATAATTGGACTGAGAGATTTAAGATTTTTAAGATGGAAAACCTCAAACAAGTTAAAATTACAGGTGCTGAGACTGGTCTTAGGTTATTGAACCTGCTGCTATTATCAAACACGTTACCAATCTTAAGGAAGATGGCCCAACTGCTTTACGTTAAAACAATAAAAAGGATGCCTGAGGAAAGACTATCATAAAAATGCAAACTCTTTTAGAAAGAGTTGACTAGAGAAGGAAACTGCTTTTCAAGGTTATGGTTTATTTTGTCCCTGAATTAAGAATATGGCTGTGTCCCACACACCTGTTACTGGGTTCAGAAGCAGAAAAATGCATAGAGTGGTCATGAGTGAATTACGCATGGTTCCAGGAGCCGCTGTTGAGATGCGACATGAGGTAGGGAGTGATGTCCTGATAGGTTGAAAGGACCTTTGGAAGATGGATCATGGTTTGCATGAAGACCTGAAGATGTTTTCGATATACCAGGACTATGCAAGGGCTACCATAGAATGCACTGTTGGCCCAGGATGGAAATGTTCCCTGGCTACTCTGCCCAGCTGGAGGGGCAGATTTGGGAAATCTGGAGACTGTCAGTCTGTGGTTATATTAAACTTGAACTGCAAAAGTTTGATGATGATGGTTGAGATTGATTGTTTTAGTCTCTCCTTGCTATGCATTATACCAATTGAAAATGTTTACTCTGTGCCTATATTTGTTGTAAGTATTTAACTTGTTTGATTTTACAGGACTTACTATCTTAAATTGGTCAAGATTGTGGGACCTTAGAAATTGAGCTGAGTACAATTTACAATGTGTAATGGTTATAAATCTATTGGGGAACAGGGGCAAAATGTAGTAGTTTGGATAGATGGCCCCCAATATATTCAGTGTTTTATTTGTAGTTTACATCTGCAGCTACCTGGCTGGAGGTAGTGTCACTGGGCAGATCTTAAGGTATGGTGGTAGGTTTGACATTTCAATCTAAAGATATGAAAACTATGCCTAGCTGGAGTTCCTGAAGTGTGCTGTGCTGTGTGGCTTTTGCTTTTTAGGTTTGTGCTTCTCTGTCTCTGTTTGGTCCTGTGAAATCAGGCCAGCTTCTTGTGCCATTATGGAACTTCCCCTGGATCTGTAAGCTTCAATAAATCCCTTCCTCCATAACTGTGCCTGGTCTGGAGCTGTCTACTGCAAGTATCCTCTTTTCAAACCCAGGGTTTCATTAGCATGTTAGGCCTTGGAGGTAGCTGGAGTTGGACTGTCACAGAACCATCTGAGTGTGAGTTAACTACAAGGTGAAAATTTTTAGTTAAATACACAATCCCAAAATTAGCAGAATTATTACCCCAAATGACAGGCATGATCATCACGAAGATCTAGAAATTTACCAAATGATGTGGTCTATATCTGTTCTTGTCACAGTGAGTACTTCTATCTAAAGTTATAGTCTGGGCTGTGGTGATTAAAAATTTTAAGATATACCTTACTTTTGGCTATATATTTTTCTGTTGAATGTTTAAGACTAAGTAGGTAGCCAAAGTTTAATTTTATACTGTAATTTATAAAAATATTCTATTTATTTATTTGAGAGAGAGAGAGAGACAAAGAGGCCTCCAGCCACTGCAAACAAACTCCACACACATGCGCCCCCTTGTGCATCTGTCTTATGTGGGTCATGGGGAATTGAACTGGTGTCCTTAGGCTTTGCAGGCAAATGCCTTAACCACTAAGCCATTTCTCCAGCCCTTATATTATAATTTTGAAGGTCAGTTAAGCCATTGGCTTTGCAGGTAAGCACCTTAACCAATAAGCCATCTCTCCAGCCCTAGCTAGAGGTTTTTAAGTACAAAAATTCCAAACTTCAACTGTGACTTTAAATTGCCTTACCAACTCAATTAAAAGGTCAAAATGTAGATGGAAATTTAGAATTTAGAGAGGCCAATCTGTGAGAGACAGTTACCAAAGAGGAGTGGATGATGGAAGGAGGAGAAGTGAAGCTGAATAATGGTGAGTGAGGGAGCCTGCACCTGGCAGATGGTCTGTGGCCATCAAAGGGTCAGTGACTGGCCAGATCAGGAGAAAGGAGGTCTGAGTTATGGCACCAGATGTAAGGTTTGTGAATGACCAAAGATCATGCATGACCACTCTGAGGCACGAAAAGAGCTGTTTAGTAGGGCCTGACCTGCCGGGCTGTCTCATGTTAGGAGAGAGAGAATAGCTGGCATGAATCTAGATAGTTTGGGTTTTTATAAAGTTTGTCTTTTTGCGAGGGGGATATAAAAGACAAAAGACTGAAGAAATCAGGGGAGACCAGAGACCAAGCTGACGAGGTAATCAGAGAATGGATTGCCATCAGAAGAGAAGCCAGGTTGTATCAGCAGGAAAACTGTGGCTGAGGGCACTGTTAGATAAGGGGAGTAAGGGTGAGGCAATGTAAACATCAGAAGTTGCATCAATAAGGCTGCAGTCATTCTCCTCCTTCATCTTGACTCTATCCTGGGACTCTTGTCCTACCTAACAATATACTGCCAGGGGCTGAGAGATGGTCGAATGGATGAAGCACTTGCCATACAAGCCTGAGACCCATGTAAAAAGCTCTCCAGACATGGAAGTACTAGATATATAATCCTACTATGCTCACAGCAAGAAGTAAGGCAGGCTGGAGAAGCTCCTGGAAGCTGATGAACACAGCAGTGAGCAATAATAGACCCTGCTTCAAGCAAGTTGAAGGGCAAGGATCTACACCTGAAGTTGTCATCTGACCACATGCACACCATGGCATGTGTGTGCACATGCACACATGCACATAATTTACAAAATCCCTAAAAAAGAGGATTTTGAGTTTTTTTCTTATAGATTGTTTTAGACGTTTATTAGAGCTTGATAGAAAAGGAAAGACTCCTGTGTGAGTGAGTATCTAGGGAGGAGGTGAACTCAGTGGGTCATTTTAATTAGGGGTTTTATGGAACATTGCACCAGTTGCTATGTGCCAAGGATCAGATTCACAGGTCTCTACATGACAAGGACCAGTGTAGTAGACAGCTTTAGGTGGTTGACATGAACTTTTAAATCAGGAACATTTATGGAAGAAAGGATATTTATTGAAGTTTGTAGATCTAGGGGAAGTTTTATAATTGCAGAAGAAACAGAACTCCTCTTAAAGGACCAAGCAGAGAGAGAGAAGTCCCAAGCAAACAAATCAACAAACAAAACCAAAAAACCCAGCCATATCATATACAAACACACTTAGAAATTCTAGGTGTTTTGTATATCTTTAGATTGGAATTATGAATCTACCATCATATCTTAGGGCTATACCCTAAGACCTGCCCAATGACACCTTATTTTTTTTAGCCAGGTGACAATAGATCCGAACTACAAACTAGTAAAACATTGAATATATTGGGGCCATCTATTTAATAACCATCTCACATTATAAATTGTATTTAGTTTAATTTTAAAGGTTTCCATAGTTTTTACCAATTTAAGATAGTTCTAAAGTCCCAAGTCTCTTTTGAGATTTAAGATTGTCTGATAGCTGTGAGTCTTGTAAAATCAAACAAGTTATATACCTTCAACATATAAAGGCACAGAGCAAACACTTTTAACTGTTATAAGGCAAAGCAAGGACAGACTGGAATAATGTAAACTCAACAAACATTAAGCAAAAATTAAACTTTTGTAGCTTAAGTCTGAGATAACCAGTGACTGACAGTCTTTGGATTTTTTAATTTCGCCCCTCCAGCTGGGCTGAGTAGCCAGGGTAAACTTTTATCCCCACCCAACAGTCTCCATAGTAGCCCTTGTATAGACTTCGTATATACAAAACATTTTTTGGGTCTCCATGTAAACCAAGGTCCATCTTTAAAGGCTCTTTCAGTCTATTTGTGAGGATCATTATGTCCTGTCTCATGTTGTATCGCAGCAACAGCTCCTGGAACCATGTGTAATTATGACCACTCTTTGTATTTTTTATGTTTTTAAAACCAATATCAGGTGTGTAGGAAACAGCCATATTTTTTAATTTAGGGGCAAAATAAGTCATGAAAAGTAGGTTTTTTTTTTTTTTTTAATTTTCAGTCTACTCTTTTCCAAAAGAGTTTATATTTTTATTATAGTCTTTCCTCAGGCATCCTTTCCACTGTCTTAATGTAAAGCAGTTTGGCCATATTTCTTAAGATTGTTAATGTGTTTGACAATAGCAGCTTCAGCAACCTAAAATCAGTCTCAGTGCTTGTATTTTTCACTTGTTTGAGTTTTTTTTAATATATATTTTTAAATTATTTTATTTTATTCCTTTGAATGAGAGACAGAGAGAGAAAATGGGCATGGCAGGGCCTTTCAACCACTGTGAACAAATTCCTGATGTATGTACCCCCTTGTGGCACATGTAAGACATTGCATGTTTGTGTCACCGTCTGGCCACGTGGGACCTGGAGATTCAAACATGTGTTCTTAGGTTTTGCAAGCAACTGCCTTAACCACTAAGCCATCTTTCCAGCCCCTGTTTGAGGGGTTTTTTTCTTTTGGTTTTGGATTTTTTGGTTTTTTGAAGTAGGGTCTTGCTCTAGGCCAGGCTGACCTAGAATTCATTATGTAGTCTCAGGGTAGCCTCAAACTCACAGCAATCCTCCTACCTCTGCTTTCTGAGTGCTGGGATTAAAGGCATGTGCTACCATGCCTGGTTTGTTTGAGGTTTTTAAACTTAAAATCTTAAATCTCTCAGTTTAATATCTTTAGCCAGGTGTATAAATTTATTACAAATATATCTTGACTAAACTCTCTGGGCCTAGACAGTAGAATACAGCCAGCCCTTAGGTCAATAGCCTAGTTTTAACAAAGTTCTTTGTAGTTTTTAGAAAGTTTATAAGCCAATTTTCCAAACACAATTTTTTTTCGTACTTAGCATTTTTAAACTCTCATCAGAATAGTCCATAATACTTGTCTTATCATTCCAGAAGGTGTCTTTAGTTGTAAGTACTAAGTGTATGCCCATTCCTCCAAAACAAAAGTTCCAAAAGACCAAAATTCACATGGTCAGATTTATCTCACCCCACTTCTGGTACCAATTTTTGTAGTAGACAGCTTGAGGTTACTGAGGTGAACTTTCATACCAGGCACAGTTATGGAAGAAGGAATATTCATTGAAGTTTACAGATCCAGAGGAAGTTTTACAATAGCAGAAGAAGCTGGACTCCTCTTAAACGACCAAGCAGAGAGAAGACCCAAGCCAAAAAAAGCCCAATAGCCACAACACATACAAGTACACTTAGAAATTCCAAGTGTTTTGCATAACTTCAGATTAGAATTGTAAATCCATCACCTCACCTTAGGGCTGGACCCTATGAACTACCCAGTGACACCTCCTCAAGCCACGTGGCTGGAAATCCAAACTACAAACTAATAAAACATTGAATATTGGGGGACATCTATTTAAACCACTACAACCAGCTTTCATAGTTTCTTTTTTTGTTTTGTTTTGGTTTTGGTTTTGGTTTTTCGAGGTGGGGTCTCACTCTAGTCCAGGCTGGCCTGGAATTCACTATGGAGTCTCAGGGTGGCCTCGAACTCAAGGCGATCCTCCTACCTCTGCCTCCCGAGTGCTGGGATTAAAGGTGTGCGCCACCACACCCAGCTCAGATTTCATAGTTTCAAGGTGAGAACGACTGGGTTTCAGCAATATGGGCCAATATTCCCAGAAATCTTAGGTAAGAATCAGAGTTTCTATCATCTAGGAACTGTGCAAACTTAATTTAGAGATCTTTATTTGAGGGTATAACTTTCCAGGGAAGAAAGGAGTTTCAGGTTTCTGTAAGCCTAGTGGAATTTCCTGTTTCTAGTGAAGGGGAAAAATACCATCCACTTTTGGGGTTCCATTACCCTGACTGCCTAGCCAATTTCGGTCTCCTATCAACAGCAATAGTGAAAGTAAGTAATAGAGAGTATTCCTCTGAGGGAGGGAGTCACTAAACTGGGGTAGGATTTTAAGTTTTTAACCAGAGTTGGAAACTGTTGGATAAGATAGACATTCTTACTCTGAGCTGCTCAGTGTGTGCACATATAGAAACATCATATGACACCTCATAGAATATATCATTTTACATCGCAAAACAAAAAAAAAACGAAGGTTTTTCAAAACTAAAGATTGAAGGAATGTAAATTCTAGGTCAGCCTATGATACACAGTGAGACTTCGTCTCAACAAAATAAAAATAAGGGCTGCAGAGGCAGTTTGGTCAGTAAAATGTTTGCCTCACAAACATAAATACCTGAGTTTGATCCCTTGCATCCATATAAAATGCTAGCATGGTGTTGCATGCCTGTAATCCAAGCACTGGGGAGGCAGATGCAGGAGGATCTCTGGGGCTTGCTGACCAGCCAGTCTAGCCTACTCAGCAAGCTTAATGCCAGTGAGAGGCCCTGGCTCAAAAAAAAAAAAAAAAAAAAAAGGTAGCTATGGACTGGAGAGATGGCTTAGTGCTTAAGGCACTTGCCTGCAAAGCCAAAGGACCTAAGTTTGATTCTCTAGGACCCATGTAAGCCAGATGCACACGGTGGCACATGCATCTGGAGTTAGTTTGCAGCAGCTGGAAACCCTGGCGTGCCCTTTCTCTCTCTCTCTCTCTCAAATTAATAAATAAAAATAAAATATTTGGGTTGTAGAGATGGCTCAGCAATTAAGGCGCTTGCCTGTGAAGCCTAAGGACCCAGGTCTGATTCTCTAGGTCCCATGTTAGCCAGATGCACATTGTGGTGCATGCATTTGGAGTTCATTTGCAGTGGCTAGATGCCCTGGTGGACCCATTCTCTCCTCTCTCTCTCTCTCTCGTTCTCTCTCCCCTCCATCCCTCTGTCCCTAATTAATAAATGAATTAAAATGATAAAAATACATTAAAAATAAGATATGTTAAAAGGTGGATAAATAACATACTGGAAAGTGACACTTGAGGTTGTGCACTGGCCTTTGTCCATATGTGCACTGATGTGCACACACACATGCACCCACGTATTCCCTTTGCCAGTGTTTGGCACACTTTTCTGTTCCTGTTGTCCACCTGATGTTGGCCGGGGGTTGATGTCCAACCTCTGCTCATGCCATCGTTTTCGCCTGCCATCGTGGAACTTTCCCTTGAGCCTGTTAGCCAAAATAAACCTTTTTCCCACAAGTTGCTGTTGGTTGGGTGATTTCTGCCAGCAATGTGAACCTGACTATAATAGTACAGTTGTACCCGAGGAGTGGGATTGCTGCTGACACCTGACTGTGCGGCTTTGACCTTTTGGAGCTAATTTTCAAGAGGAATGTGGAAGGATTTGGAGCAGCTTGATGGACGATTCTGGTCAGAGTTGAAAGACCTGAGTGTAGGTCTATGGACTGTGAGGTTTGGTTTATGAGGATGAGAAAGAGCTTTGCTTGAACTAGGCTAGAAGCAGTTTGTGTGAGAGGCTTGATGTTATACCCTGTCCTGAGAATTTGGGCAGGACTGGTGTGAGAAGAGGGATATGGCATAGAATGAAATATTTAGGCCAAAACTGCTGTCTGTTCAGCTGCAATTGAGAGATTACAACCCTTGAGATAGGACCACCTGACCTGCACTGGGGCAACAGGAGCCTGAATGCTCAAGGAGTGTCCTGTTATTCAAAGTCTGCTTTATCCACACACACACCCCCCTCCGGATTAGCAAATTGGCACTCTACTTGGTATTATGGAGTATAAGAAATGCAGAAAAGAGAGGGTCATTGAGTTTGCAACACAGTCTTGTGTTTTGGAAATGGCCATGGGCAGTGTGAAGCAGGTTTGCTAGTTGCCTGCATGGAGACCCCATGGACCCATGAGAATGAACCATGGGTTGCAGTGGAGACCCAGTGGAGATGCCGGAACCACGAGATGGCTGCGAACGAGAGCTGCTGGCTCTGGATGAAGTTTTCCAGGACTGTGAGTAGCCTAGCTGGAGGGGCGGAATTGGAACTCCAGAGACTTGTTGCTGGTTAGAATTATCAGACTTGGGGGGCTTTTCACTGACTAGAGTTAGACTTGGAACTACAGTTTGCTGTTTGCCCTGTTTAAATCTTGTATTGCTTGAATAGTTATTTGCTATGTCCAATGCCATCTTTTGCAGTGTGTTTATTCGGTGTCATTGTGGTTTTTTGGGGATTTTTTTTTTTTTTTTTGTATTATGGTTCAGTTAAAAGACCTTGGATTATGGGGATGTTTGAACATCATTAGGATTGATAAAAACTATAGGGACTCCTAAAGTCATACTTAATGCATTGTATTTTACATCACATATGGATGTTTGTGGGGACCAGGGGCAGAATGTGGTGGTTTATGGTGTCCCCCATAAACTTAGGTATTCTGAAAGCTAGTCTCCTCAGCTAATGGCAATTGGAAATTACAGCCTCCTGGAGGTGGTGTATTGTTGGGGGTGGGCTTATGGGTATTACAGCCAGTTTCCCCTTGCCAGTGTTTGGCACACTCTCCTGTTCCTATTGTCTACCTGATGTTGGCCAGGGGGTGATGTCCACCCTCTGCTCATGCCATCATTTCCCCCTGCCATCATGGAACTTCTCCTTGAGTCTGTAAGCCAAAATACCCCCCCCCCCAAGTTGCTCCTGGTTGGGTGATTTCTGCCAGCAGTGTGACTGTGACTGCAACATCCCGCAAACCCATTAATCTATGGATTAATCAATTTACTGATGAGGTTCAGAGAGCCTTTGTGATCCAGTCACCTCCCAAAGGCTCCTCCTCCAAACACCACTGTACTGCGGACCAACAAGTTTTCAACACAAGAGCTTTTGGAAGACATCAAATCCAAACCATGACATTCTGTCCTGCTGCAAGGCTAAGTGATGGCACCCAATTATGCCCCTATCCAAATCTACACTCTTATAAATGTGGGACTATGCAAAGGTGATTAAATTAAGGAGCATGAGATGGTGAGCCCATCCTGGATGACTGTTGGGCTCAGCATGATCACAAAGTCCTTACCTGGGGCAGGATGCTGAACAGGGAAACTGAGAAATACAGGGCTGGGACTGCAAAAAGTCCTTCCCTGGAGTCCTCAGAGGAAGCCTATCATACCATGCCCGTCTTCATCCCAGTGAGGCTGACTAGACTTCTGACCCCCAGAACCCTAGGGCATAAATTTATGTTCTCTCAGGTGCTATGTGTAGTAATCATATGGTGTGTGAGCACAAATGGCTGGCATAGCAGGGCCAGTGACAGACTTCCTATGCAGGGCAAGGGAAAGGAACATAGGAAGGCTGTCATTTTTAAAATATATTTTATTTTATTTATTTATTTGAGAGAGAGAGAGAGAATGGGTGTGCCAGGCCTCCAGCCACTGCAAACGAACTCCAGACGCATGCGCCCCCTTGCGCATCTGGCTTTTGTGGGTCCTGGAGAATCGAACCGGGATCCTTTGGCTTTGCAGGCAAATGCCTTAACCACAAAGCCATCTCTCCAGCCCAGAAGGCTGTCATTTTTAAAGATCCCTTGAGTCACATTTCCACAGTAACCATTCTAAGCAGTCATTATTGCACAGTGAGAATGCCCTCTCACAAAGCCCTTCCCCATGGCACTTTAGCAGTTTTGCCTAATGACAGATTTAACCAACATATAGGAGATTCAAAGATCACAGGGCCTGTGAGGAACAATTAGACCAGCTTTATGTCCAATCACTGAGACACTTCCCCAAGGACTTTAGCACTTCTTCTCTCCTTCCTTGCCCTCTGGCCTGTTAAGTTCACCCACTTCTGTGGTTGCCCTGGTGGCATTAGGGCCATCTGAGTCACAATTCACTATATTTATCATTCAAATGTTCCCAGGGAAGTGGCAGTTAGCTAATTTAAAAAAATTGTTTTATCATTTTTATTTATTTATTTGAGAGTGACAAACAGAGAGACAAAGAGGCAGATAGACAGAATGGGTGCGCCAGGGCCTCCAGCCACTGCAAACAAACTCCAGATGCATGCACCCCCTTGTGCATCTGGCTAATGTGGGTCCTGGGGAATGGAGCCTTGAACCGGGGTCCTTAGGCTTCACAGGCAAGCGCTAAGCCATCTCTCCAGTCCAGTTAGCTAATTTTTTGCTGGCTCCTTCCCTATGCACCTATTAGCCTAAATCAAAAGCTCTTACATGAAGTATGCCTTGCAGCAGGCCATGTTAAAAGTGCAGTCCCTCTTGTGGCATTTTTCCTCCAAAAGCATTCTTTCCTGATTAGAGCCCATATGCCAAGGAGAAGCTTCCTGGTCTGGGAAGCCAAATTTCTGTGAGTGGGATTCATGAGGGCAAGATGGGAATCAAGGTTTAAGATGTGTCCAGAGTGTGTGCCAAAGCTGCAGTAAAGATATACTAGAATGGGGAGGAGGTAGGCAGTGCCCACCTCAGGACTATGGCTGTGGCTTCAGTGAATTAGGCCAGGCTCTCCTCTCCGGGTCTTACAAGGTCAGAGTGGAGACTGTGATTTGACTCACCTCGAGGCTCTGGGAGAGGGCCTCCTCTGGCTTCAGTCTAGCGACTAGTGAAGTCCAGCTCCTTGAGGATGCAGGTCGGATGTCTCCATTTCCTGGGTGTCTGTCAGCCAGGGTCTACCTCTCTACTAATCATCCTAGTCACATGACCCTCCATGAAACAGTGATGATCCCAGCCTTTCTCACAGACTTCAACCACACTTTATCTTCGGTGCTATTTTTTAAAACTGTAAACTTACAATTAGGTTTTACTCCCCCCCTCCCCGGAAAAGGTCTCACTGTAGGTAGCCCAGGCTGATCAGGAACTCACTCTATAGTTCCAGGCTGGCCTCGAACTCACAGAGATCTTCCGACCTCTGCCTCCCGAGTGCTGGAATTAAAGGCATCTGCCACCACTCCCGCCCGTGAACAATTACTTTTAATGAGAGCAAAGAGAAGAGAGGTACAAGCAGAGATCAATCCACGAGCGCTGCGCGACGTGGTTCTCGGAGGAAGGGCTTCGCTGCAGGACGTACCTCTCTGAAGCAAGAGGACGACGAGCGCCGACCGGCCTGCGTGGGGACAGCGGGGAGGATGAGGGTAGGGGGTGTCAGTCAGCACCCCTGCGTGTTCGTGGTAAGACCACCGAGCAGCACTGGCCTCTATCGATTAACCACAACAAGAGTCTGTGGGCCTCAGTGCTCTCCCCAAAACTTTCCCAATGCAGCAGCACGCTGTTATTTTAGTTTTCCTGTCACATTCTGGGAAAACTGATGATGACAGGTACAAAAATAACATACTCCCATCATCCAACAGCAAACCTGCTGCTGACACTGTTGCGTTTGCGTCCTGGGTCTTGTTTTGTTTTACTGAAATTCAGGACAAGAGACGTCCTGGTCCTCTGCTTCCAGGCCAGCGACGCTGCCGCGAAGGGGTTTCCCCGGCCCACCCTCGCGGCGTGACTTTCCGAATACTCTGGAAGCGGCTTCCAATACCAACCCTGCAGCCCACCCGCCCTCCGCGAGGCGTGCTCCACACCTCCCTAGATCCGCGCGCCCTGCCCGCAGAGGCGCGGGACCGCGAAGCCCGAACTCAGTCAAGCCCTCAGCATCCACTCCTACCCCGCCCCCGAGCTCTTCTTTCCCATTGGCTCCCCTGGCATAGCCCCGCCCACAGAGGGTTCCACTTCACCTTTCACCTCCTCACCTTTGGGGGCTTCCGGAATCTTCAGCCCCGCCCACCGAGGAGGGCCCGCTGTGCTCAGCCGTGACTCGCAATGAGTGGTGACTAGGTCTGTCCATCACAGCATCAGCGGTTACGGATTAGTCACGAAGAACAGGTGGGCGGGGAGGTCGGTGCAGAGGCTTCCGCTCATGCCCAGTTGTGTGCGCAGTGGCGACGGCAGTGGCTATCATGGCGTCCCGGTGCGTGCGGCTAGGCGCGGCGTAGTCTCCCCGCCTTGGCGTTCTCTCTCAGGTAAAAGACACTGGGCTTCTCGAGGGGGAGCGCAGATCCTCAGCGCCATCCTTGCTTGCGATTAAGCTTCTCGCTATGGCCTTAGCCCCGGAGCTAGAATGCCCGTGTCTGCGGCACCGGACGCCCTACGCGGGCCACCCCCGAGGCCTCATCCTATACCGGCATCTCTGTGCCTGTGGCACCGCGGCACAGGCCGCCCCTGGGGCCTCATCCCTCGCGTCCCCGGGTTTGCGCAGCTCTGAGTGTCTGTAAAAGGTTCTGCCACCTACCCGTCTGTGACGATACCTTGTTTACTAGAGACAGCCTCACCTGAGATAAAGAACAACAACCAGAGAAATCGGACCACTGCCCAAGGTCACGCAGCGAGGCCGAATCTGGCCGGGCGCAGCCTGGTTAGGGGCTGTGGCTTCCCAAGATCTGCAGCTGCCGTGCGCAGCTCAAGGCCTAGGCCAACTCGGGAAAGTTCCGTGTGACCAAGACCCCTGCCCTCAGATTCACGGGCTTTTTCCACTGTGCCTCGAATTCCTTCTCTACCTCTGCCCTCCTGGGTGAGGTACAAAGAGCAACAGAGCCCGTCCCACTGTAAGGACAGTGCGGACTTCACCAGCGCCTTTACTGTTTTTCTTTTAACCCGTAGCTTCTAGTTTTTGAAAAGACCCATCTCCAAAGTTAGTAAGGCACATACTTTATCTCTTTATCTCGTCCAATGGAGAATCTGCTAGAAGTTATTGATTAAAGAGAAGCGTCTCTGGCCAAACTTTGAGTAAAAACTGGGCAGAATGGGAGCTGGTCTTTCCCAACTTGGAAAGAGCCTACTCACCTGGTAAGATCCCACAGGTAAGGTGGTGATTTCCAACAGTAACAGTGAGATGCTGAAGAGGAGATCAAGCTTAGGAAGATGTGCAAAAAGCTATGGGGACAAAACAGGAATACTTATGTAAACAGGGCTTCTTCCTGGAGTCATTTGTGGTTTTGTATTCAGAATTATCAGGCAACAGGCCTTCTGTCTGAGATGGTGGCTTTGGGCAAAGATGCTCAAGTAGGGAGGGGAGAAGGCTTTCATTGTTTGGCCTCCCTCAGGGACACAGCCCTAAGGCATTCCTTATCACACCAGGCACCACTTTGGGATCCTCTAGGCCGGGCATCCACAAAGACAGTGATTGCCACACCCAGGAACAAAATAACTCAGAGAAGGCAGGTTTCACAACCCTTGGCTTAGTTTTTAGATTTTTAATTTTAAAATCACAGAAGTAAAACTCGGGAGGCAGAGGTAGGAGGATCGAGTTCAAGGCCACCCTGAGACTCTATAGTGAATTCCAGGTCAGCCTGAGCTAGGGTGAGACCCTACCTCGAAAACAAAACAAAACAAAAAAAATGGAAGTATGTTTTTGTGTATCATTGCACTGCATAACTTTCTTTAGGTGACGGACTTAGTGGACACATGATTGTATTACCTAATGACATCTTAGCCATCTTAATGTGTGCAAATCTCTTTTAACCCAAACACCCGTAAATGCTTCCAAAGGGTAGTTGTTTAACTCATCTTTGTAGATGATGGAAACCACAGCTTAACCATTTCCCCACTGATAAACACTGTATGGAACTTGTTGCTGTCCGATGCTGCTGCACCCACCCTTGTATGTATGTATGTAATGTACTGATAACTTTGCTGCTTTGTTCATTGAAGCAAGTCTTCCATCTGGAAACATTGTTGAATGTAGTTTACCCTGATTGGACTGTAACACAATTATAAAGAGCTCCCACTGGTCTGATGAAGTCATGTTGAACTTAACCTTTTCCTGTGGAGATCAGACTGGACAGACAATGCCTTCAGTCACTTCCAGGTCTAGACTTCTTTAACTTTCCCATGCACATAGCTCATGTTTCTGTCTCCATTGTTGTCCACGCAAGCCCCTTTTCCTGAAGTGCATTTCTTCCCAGCCACCCTATTCCTGTTAAACACTCACCTGTCTGACATTGAGAACATACACCTGTAGTTTCAATTCATAGAATATCAACAAGAAAAGCTTCCTCTGTCTTGTAGAGCCAAAACCTTCCTATCTCCTTACTTGGACCTCTCACAGCCACCAGTTCCAGTCATCACTGAAGCCCCAAACCACCTTCTTTGCATGATGCTAGGTGCTATGTGGGTAAGGTCTGTGCCTAGCCCACTGCTGTCCAGCAGTAACTGCTCCACAGCAACAGGGCAATCTGGGCTCCTCTTACCTTAGGGCACCTTGAATGCAAGATGAGGAGGTTAGGTACAATTTCAGATGATTTATATGAATACAGACACATTACTTAATGGCTACGTTATGTGAACTGTTTGGTCAGGTGATCCTGTTGCAGTGTGGATGGCTGGTGGTACAGCCACCTGTGCTTTCCCTTGTCAACTAGAAACTATTGTGGGGTGCATACCTTTATGTGTCCTATACAGTTGCCTTCCTTGGTTCTAAGTCATTCCTGGCCAGTAGTTTGAAATGACCCATATTCCTAGAACCTTATGTCAGGTTTTAACATACCAGAAGGTTGTCTACATGCCTTATGCTTGGGCTGTTCTCTAGGCCTTCTCCTCGGTTGTTATGCACGGCTACAAAACAAAAGAACAATGGCCAGAACCTGGAAGAGGACATGGGTCACAGTGAGTCCAAGACAGATCCGCCTCCTACAGACAAGATTCTTGTAGAAGAGAAGGTCAAGCTGGAAGAGCAGCTAAGAGAGACAGTGGTAAGGACTGTGGCCTCCAATGGGACATATGCACCATTGGATTGTTGCTTGAGTGGTCCACCGATGACAGACCAAAGCTAGATTTGCTCACTGCTGCAGTAGGCTCAGGAAGCAAGTTACTGCCAAAGCAGGGACAAGAACCTAAGTTGTCAATGGTTCTACTTCTGGCCTAGAAAGAACCTTAACATGCTACTAAGGTTTAAAATAGTCTTTACAAATGAGTGCTCAATGTGGTTAAACCGGGGCTTAGGAAAGGAACCAGAAAGTTGTGGGTACACGAGTTGGGTGTGGTGGTATGGATGACTATTATATGTGGAAAAACAGAGGCACAAGTCATGTTCTTCAAGTATGTGGGAGACTTGTGTCATCAAGCACTTATGTGGCTGGCATGTGAGAAAATGAGTACATCTACTTACAAAAAAGGAAACTGAGGCACAGAAAGGTTAAAAGATCTTCTGAGGTCACTAGGGTTGGTTCAGGCCAGACTTGGAGCCTTGCCCCATCATGAATGCTTAGAAGTTAAGGTGAGAAGTCAGGTAGAGACCTGAGGTCCTTAGTGAGAATGTCAAGTGGGTGCCTGCAGTAGGGAGATGTAAGGACCATGCCTGAGCTCCGGTGGTGATTCGCCTGGGTTAGAGGCAAGATGCTGTCTGCTTTCCTCCCAAGCCATCTTCCTTTCCTTTGAGGCTGGAAACTGGAGGCTGTTGAGCTGTGGCTAGGTGCTTGGACACACTGAAGTTGGACAGGGAGCTAGTAGTTCTTCCAAGGTTGTCAGCACAGGAGAACCTCTCTTGGATGTGTCTCACACCACTTCCCACTCACCAGAGACACTGTCACATCTGTCAACTATTATTATTGTCTGGTTTGTCCAAAATCTCAACAGTACTGACAGTGTTGTAGTTATGAAGTGTTGCTGGGGTCAAACACCCAACCAAAAACAGCTATTTGGAGGAAAGGGTTTATTTTGGCTTATAAGTCTCAAGGGAAAGTTTCATGATGGCAGAAGAAAGCATGGCCATCACCTCTGTCACAGCAAGGGGAAAGTAGGGAGTATGAGAGTGAGTCAAACTCAAAGGGGGAGCTGGCTATAACACCCCAAAGCCCCCACATCTAATAATACACTTCCAGCATGGCTCCCCCTCCAAATTGCCACCAGCTGGGAACCAAGCACTCAACACATGAGATTATGGGGGACATGTGAGTTACACAGCTTACAGGTTTTATTTGTATTTTGACTTGAGTTATACAATCATTTCCAGGTGGGAATGACTTTACATATTTGACTTACGTAAATCTTTGTCCTTTTCTTCTTAGGAGAAATATAAACGAGCTTTGGCAGACACTGAGAACCTGCGGCAGAGGAGCCAGAAGCTGGTGGAGGAGGCAAAGTTATATGGTAAGTAAGCATTATGGTGTCAGGCAACGGAGAGAAAACAGGAGCTGTCAGAGTGAGACTGGGTAGGGAGAAGAAAGGATACCTGCTGTCATTCCAGAAGCCTCTCCTGGGATGTCTGTGGTTGTTGATATAGAGGCACTGTGATTCGATTAAGCTTCATGAAATGGCCTTGCCATGAGGTGCCTGTGTGCTTGACACCAAGTGCAAACCATCTTCTCTGATTCCATTCAGGCATTCAGGGCTTCTGCAAGGACTTGCTGGAAGTTGCAGACATCCTGGAGAAGGCAACCCAGAGTGTTCCAAGAGAAGAGATCAGCGACAACAACCCTCACCTGAAGAATCTGTATGAAGGGCTAGTGATGACCGAAGTCCAGATTCAGAAGGTGTTCACAAAGCACGGCTTGCTCCGGCTGGACCCTGTCGGAGCCAAGTTTGACCCTTATGAACATGAAGCCTTGTTCCACACACCAGTGGAGGGGAAAGAGCCAGGCACAGTGGCACTGGTTAGCAAGGTGGGCTACAAGCTGCATGGCCGCACCTTGAGGCCTGCGCTGGTGGGGGTGGTGAAGGAAGCCTAGCCACCTCCCACGGGTCTTTGGACTTTATAGGTCACTTGCTAGAACTCTTGAAAGGTGGGTTTCTCTTTTGTCACATTTGACCTTTATCCAGCCTTGTGGAAGCATAAGTAAGCTAAACTGGAAGTGAAGCTACTGTGTTCAGGAACTCTTGATTCTGGAGCCTGGTCACTGAGTCTTAGTACCCTAATAGGTCCATGTACTTCAGAAGACAGGGCCTCTGGAGTGGTGTGACTAACACTGTTCAAACTGGTGATTGCAATGTATTTTACACAAATAAAATGTTTGGGAATTTGGCTACCACATATGTACCATGTTTTCCACAGTTCACTGATAGCCAAGGCATTTCTGCCTGTAGCACAGCGAAATTCATTCAGGAAGGCCACTTCTGTTTGTTGTTCTTGCCAACAAAGCTTACAACATTTGAGACCATGTGGAATGCTTTATAATAGGCATGGTGCTCCTCGAAATAGCCTTTGAGCTAGGAGCGAATATATTAACATTCTCGCCACCTTTATTTTGCCAGTGGTTTGGCAAAGTTTAGTTTTTTACATTTTGTTCTTTTTCATTGTTTAAATTCATATTTTACTAGATACTAGACAATCTCGAGCCATGTTTCTTTAAATATGAATACTACAGGTTTGGCATACTGTTAGATCTACTTAAATTTTCAGCTTCTTTTTAAGAGGATTACCAGGCTAATCTGTCTTGTGCTTTTGTGTTCTCTGGTGAGCCCCTGATGTGAGGAAGTAGGGTTTAACTCCATTTTCTCCAGCCCTGGAGCTATAGGGCTGGTGTGTGGGGGCTGCACAGCTTGGCTTTGACACATATGAGAACACAAACCATAGAATGGCATCACAGCCAAAACATGTGCAACTGTAGAGGCTGGCTGGAGCTGCTTTCTAGCCAAAAGTCTTTTTCCATCTATGTAAATTCTAGGGCTTCAAATAGAAGTGACTGGTCGGGCTGGAGAGATGGCTTAGGAGTTAAAGTGCTTACTGGCCAAGCCAAAGGAGCCAGGTTCAGTTCTCCAGTACCCATGTAAAGCCAGATGCACAAGTTGGCACGCATGTCTGGAGTTTGTTTGCAGTGGCTAGAGGCCCTGGCGGACCCATTCTCTTTCTTTTTCCAATAAATATTGGGGGGAAAAAAGTCAAGGAAAGCTGTAGCTGATTTAGGCATATTATGAGGAAAGTGATCTTCCAATGCTTTTGCTCAGAAGCAAGGACAGTGTTAGTAACTCACTTACTCTATAGAAGAGATGGGAGTGAAATGTAAACATGTTCCTCCTCTCCTTTAATCTGTCATTTATTTGGTTGAAACCAAATGCCAGAACTAAAGGCAGCCTAGCACACTAGAGAAAACTGCTGGGCCCAGTTTTTTTGATGTCAATATGATTTGCATGTGGGTATGCACATGCATGTAGAGGACAGACAATTCCCTTTGTTGTTAACAGGTATGCTATCAACCTGTTTCTGAAACAGGGTCTCACTGGTTTGTGCTAATAAGGTTAGACTGGCTGGCCAGTGAGCCCCAGGGATCCTTTTGTCTACCACCCCAGTACTCCATGGTACTGGGGATCAAACTCCAGGTCCTCAAGTTTGTAAGGCAAGCACTTTATGAACTGAGCTATCTTTCTCCAACACAGCTCTGCCAATTTTTATGCTGTAGCTTTGCGTGCACCAGTGTGCATCCTGGGAACTCATGTGAATGACAAAAGTAATGTTCAAACCTGCTACCACGACTATATGGACGCTCTCTTTTCAGCTGCAGCTACTGCTACACAAAGTTCAATGTACAAGGTCTAGTCAGCCCTGTATGTCCATGGGTTCCATACCAGATTCAACCAGAAACACTGTCAGTACAAAACACATACGTTATCTTGTCATTATTTTCTAAGTGATATTTGTGTACATAGCATTTACAGTGTATAGATGATTTAAAGTTTATAGAAGGAAGTACATAGGTTATATGAAATATTTTTTATTTTTATTTATGTTTTGGTTTTTCGAGGCAGGCTCTCAATCTAGTTTAGGTGACCTGGAATTAATTATGTAATCTCAGGGTGGCCTTGAACTCTTGGCGATCCTCCTACCTCTGCTTCCTGAGTGCTGGGATTAAAGCTGTGGGCCACCATGCCCGGCTTAATGTGTTTTGTTTTTAACAGTGTTTGGTTTTTGTTAAGTATCTGACAGAAAGAGGCAGATAGAGGATGGGCATACCAGGGCCTCCAGCCACTGCAAACAAAACCCAGACATGCATCACCTTGTACATCTGGCTTACATGGGTACTAGGGAATTGAACTTTGGCTTCACAGATTAGAACCTTAACCACTAAGCCATCATTCCAGTCCATGTTTTTTTTTTTTTTTTTTTGGTTTTTTGAGGTAGGGTCTCACTCTAGCTCAGGCTGACCTGGAATTCACTATGGAGTTTCAGGGTGGCCTCGAACTCACAGCAATCCTACCTCTGCCTCCCAAGTGCTGGGATTAAAGGTGTGTGCCACCACACCCAGCCCATGTTTTATTTTAAAATAAGAGACTTGAGTATCCTCAAATGTTGGTGTCCTGGGAACTACTTTGCAGTATACTAACAGTTTGAATGTGGCAAAGTTGTTTTTATAGGAAGTTCCAGCCATTCACAATCACTACTTGGCAAGTATGGTTTATGTACACATTTCCACTAGAAATTAAAGCTTTGTTAGACTCAAGTCCACATGTGCTGTGTAGTCTGGACAGTCAGTACCAGAACCCAGTCTGAAACCTGCTCTGCTCCCTAGACCTACTTTAGGAAGGTGGGGAGAGCCAACTGCCACACAAGGGTCTGAATGAGGGTCGAAGTGTTGGCTTGCTGCTAACCTGTGTGGTTTCCAAGACACCTGCACTAAGGCTGGAGGAAGAAACAGACACAGTTTTGTTCTCAACTTATTTAATATGTAAAAGGACAATAAAAATGGTAGAGTTGCAGTTTTTAATACATTCTTGGAATGTTGGCCTCCCAGAGAACATCATTTCAAATAGTGGAAGAATCCTCTAACTTTTCTAACTCAGAGACAGTTTCAATTTGAAAAGACCTGGTTCCACGGGATTGTGGGAACATGAGAATTAAATGCAACCATGTCAGGCTCTGAGCTACCAGTCAGGGTAATGTGACAAACAGCTGGAGCAGACAGGAAAACAGGCAACCAATCCTGAAGTTACTTTCCCTTGTAACAAAATTAGTACTTGAACATAAATTATACATTCATTGTGGTGTTTTAAAACAGTCAAGCCCAAATGAATTTATGCCATCAAAGGATATACACACAAGCCTGCAGAAGCAAAGCTTTTTGCCAGATAGTCAGCCGCTGGCCACATGTTTACTGAATCCTCTGCTTCTCAAGCTTATATTAGCTTGAGAAATCTGCTTGTCATTTTACAGAAGAAATAAACTGAAACATCAACCCTCAGCAAGCTATAACTCTAGTGTTACAGGGACCCAAGACAAAGCCAGTGGTTCTCAAATGAGCTTGCATTCCTGCTGCCTGGCAGGTTCAAAGTCGCCAACACCTTGTCCCAGAAGCCCTAAGTATACAGACACTCTCAAGTGTGCTACCTGGGGTGTGGTTCTGTATTTCTAACAAGTGCCCAGAACCCCACTTTGAGAACCACTGGCTAAAGCAAGTAGGAACCGTGCACCATCCTACTGCTGTTCAGTGCACCAGCTTTCTAACCACTCACCCTGCAGGGGGCAGTGTGGAGCCGGTTTTGTGTCTTCTGGAGTCAAGAGAAGTCTGGGCCTAGCTGAAAGGGCACTTCCCTGCCAGCCCCACAATGCATTTTACAACTAAAGTCAAATACAGTCTATTTGAAATGTTTTATTTAATGCTGAAAAACTTACAGAGGATGTAAAATGAAAAGGCACATCATCAAGTTGTCCTTGGAAATGAGATTTTTCTTCAAATAATTTCACTTGAACTTATGAGCCCAAACACTCTGGGAGGTACCCTGGGCAGAGGGGAGTTCAGAAGAAATGGGGGCTGTGGTCACTCCAGGACTCTAAAGCTGGGTCTGGGCGTGAGAACCCTGAGCAGCCGGAAGACAAGTGCCTTCCTCAAGTTTAGAAGGAAGGTACCATGTGCATCCTTAAAGGGGGCCCAGAAACAAGCTTTTCTATTGGGCTGGGAAGGAATCATATTTGAGTGTTTCGAGACCATGAACAAAAGCAGCACAGGCTTCAAGGCACAGGCAGATTGCTCTGCACTAGCCAGGGCCACCTGCAAGCTGATCTCATGGCTCTGCCTGGCTGGTACATACCCTCAAGTCTGGTTAGCCCAGGTTACCTAGCATGGTCCTATTTTTTCAGTGAAAAGGGTACTTAAACTTACTTTCAACTGACGAAAATCCTAAGGAAGCTAATGCCCCAACTCAGACACCAACCACTTAGCCTTGAACTCTAAAAGCAGTCCTCTAAGTCAAATGCACAAGGACAGCAGCAAAGGGCAACCTCCACTAAGCCCTGTCCCCTCCCACTAACTGCTTTCCCAGTTTGGGGGAGAGTCTTACTAAAGGAAGCTACCCAGGGCACCGCTCTTTCCAAAGGCAGCAGCAGGCCAGGCCACACTATGATGAGGCAGGTACGGTTTGGGGGCCAGGAATGGCAAGGTCGCACACTGCTGCTGTCAAGGAGTTAAGTGGAAGCTCATGTCACTGTGTGCAAACGAGGGGCTCATCCTCTTATGTGGCTCAGGGGGAGCAAACCCAGTGTTTTTTGGCCTCCTGGGAGGGTTCTGTGCGCAGCCTGCCTCCTGGTAAAGTGCAGCGTGCAAGGGCTGCGCTTGGGGTGTTGGCTGGGGACAGCAACAAGCTCAGTCAATGGCACCGACAGCAGTCCACCTGAGTTGAGATTTTGCCACCCAGGAAAGGCTGATGACAGGAAAACAGCTCCTAGCAACCCCCAGCACAATAGCTTTTTAACCCAGAAGGGAAAAGGCTCATGAAATAATGGATATCCAACCTCATCATAGTCTCTAGAATGAACATACAAAGGCAGATCATCATGAAGGGTTACTCTTAGGACTAAGTTAAAACAGACAGACACCTGTCTCCCCCACATCTACTATAAAATGGCCACTATTGCTTCTTTCGGAGAAAAGAATGGAAGCTTTGAAAAAAGGAACTCAATTTGTTAAAAGAGCAACAATGTGGGGGAGGTGCTCCAGCTCATTTGGCTCACAAGCTGCTTTAACCTCATCTGGCCTCAGGAAGCATCCCTGGATATCCACCCACTTTCTGTGAGGAAATTTAAAATCCTTTTCTTTAGGACTTTGTCCAGATAACTAGGAAGACGACTCTTGGAGGGGATTCCTTGTCGCTTCTGGAGGTGGTCTTTTATTATAATGGTCTTCACAGTTACATAGCGCGCAGGACTCAAGTTCAAAGAGCTACAGAGCACCTTCTCTCGGTCTGACAAGAGCTCAAACCCGGGAAGGTTCTCAATAGCTGCAAACTCGCCATCTTTGCCGTCCTCCTTGCCCCTCTTGGAGCCAGTCAGGTTCTTGTTCTCCTTCCTCCTCTCCCGTTTGTGTCTGGCGGCTTCATACTCGGCAGACTCCTCCATCTTGGTGATCCCGTTCCGCCGGTAGCGCTGCAATTCTCGGATTTTGGCGCGGAGCATCTTCTCTTTGTGCATGTTTTCAAACAAATCATCGAACTCTTTGCACGACATGAACTGGTACAGCGGCCGCAGCTTCAGCCGCAGCTCCTTCTCCTCCTTGGTGATCTTGCGCTTCAGCGTCTTCTCCTTCTCCTTCTTGTCCTTCCCCAGGAAGGCTGGCACCAGATTGTAGTCACGGGCAATGTTCTTCCGGCGCTGTCTCTCCTTGAGCTTTCGCACATACATGTCCACATGGGCACGCTTGAGCTCGATCTCCACATCGTCGTCGTCATAGTTCACCGACAGGCCGCTGATGAGTGTCTCAGCATCCTGGTCATACTCAATCTCATAGTCATCCCGGAGGGGCATGTAGCCCAGCTGCTGCTGCTCAGCCACTGAGATGTCCAGTGGGGGCAATGGGGTGGTGAGGCTGGGTGAGAGGGGGCCCCCACTGGGGCAGGTGTGGTCTGTCACCCGATTGGGGATGGTGTCAGGGATGCAGGCTTTGCCCAGGTTTCCATGGATGTACATGCTCACGTAGTGCTCCATCACTTCTTGAGGAGTTCGGGAAGCACCTACATGTGCAGCCATGTCTTCCTACAATGACAAAAGCCCAGCATTACTTCCAAAGCCAGAGTATCAGATCGGTGTCTCACACAAACTCCTCTCATGTTCTTGTAAAGGTTGATCCAGAATACTTCCTGTCTTAACTCTTCCTACTCTTACTCACTGTGGTAGTTTGAATGGACGCCCTCCAATAGATACAGGAGTTCACTAAAGTTTGTAATTTAGAACTGCAGCCACTTGGCTGGAGGAGGTGTCACTGTGGGTGGATTTGGAATTCCTGATATGCAAAGTACCTGAGTTTTGTCTGGAGTGCCTAACTGCTTTTTGTTTGTTTGTTTTTCTTTTTGGTGGTGGCTTGTAGCTTTTCTCTCTCTGCCTGGACCTGTGAAAGCAGGCCAACTTCTGCCATTATGGAACTTCCCCTGCTTCAATAAATCCCTTCTTCCCATAACTGTGCCAGGTCTGGAAGTCCATCCCAGTGACCTGAGGCTGTCTGCTATACCCACCCTCCCAAAGATGCTCAGACACACATCCTGCCCAGGTCAGTGCTGAAGAAACCAGCACAGATTCTGTATGCATAAGAGGGAAGGCCCATGGAGATACAGGCTTGCCCAAGGTTGGGAGAGGGTAGGTGGCAGAGCTGAGAGGCTCTCAGAGCCGTACTTTGCCCCCTCGGTTCTTAAAAAGGCTAAGCCACCTGCCACTGGCTACTGTACCCATTGTACACTCTGAACTCTCAGGGATGGTCTGGGTGTCACAGGTATATGAGGCCAGAAAATGCCCAAAGCCCTTATTCAAACTACAAAGCACACTTGCCTATGGGTATAAAGCAAGGCCACAACTCAGCACCAAATGCAATAAAGGACCCATTCTCCTATATTGCCTTGTCTCCCAGAACGATAAGGTCAGGACACATGTGGCACTTGTCCCAGCCTCATGCTCTAGGAGAGCTAGTTTGTTCCTCTCCTACGCGGTGGGTGCAGCTTTGCAAGGGAGGGGTATTCACTTAGGACATCTTCCACACCTAAGAAGTAGGTGCAGTGCTGCCATGGCTGAGAGCACTCACCACTCCTGCAAGAAGGTAGGCCAGAAACACAAGGTTTATTAAAGGGAGGCAAGTTATTACTCCCTCAATCTTTTCCTTCTGCCAAGAGGCCTCTTCCTTAAAGTCAACCGCTAAAGCCACTTCAGAAAACAATTGCTCAAAACGCACACTCATTCCCTCAACTGCCACTCTCAGCACCTTCCCCAGCCCCAGAACCAGCAGTGCCTCCTCCTGCTGCAGCCTGTACCTGCCTCAGTGAAGGACAAGCTGCTTTTGGCCTCAACTGGCTACACCTAGTCTGGTCTTTACATATCCAAAGGCCTGCTGGAGCGAAGGGCCCAGTCATTCACACTGCCCTGTGGGAGGGGAAGAGGCCCAGCTCAGAAAACTGGCCCTTCATTTCAGCTTCCTCTGGGACATATGCCTGGAACACAGGGCTGGGACCATTCCCACGCATCTGGAAGAGTCATAGGTGGAACTTAACAGAGTGGAATGAAAGCAGTTCTGAGACCCAGCTATTCTCTGAAAGAATCTTAAGGAGAGGGCTTAGTGGTTAAAGTTGCTTGCTTGCAAAGCCTGATGGCTTGGGTTTGATTACCCAGTACCCACGTAAAGACAGATGCACAGAGTGGCTGATATATGTGTCTGGACTTTTTTTGCAGTGGCAACAGCCTTGGTGTGTCCATTCTCTCTCTCACCCCCTTCCTTCTCTCTCCCCCAAGTAAACAATTTGTTTAAAGAAAGAATCCCAAGGTGAAAGGTGAAGATAGAAAAGAGGAAGATTGATAGGGTCCCATGGAGGTAAATTTTAGAAACATCACTACCAGCATTAAGACCAACCAAGCTGGTGACCTTGAGCTTCCGATCCTCCCCTGCAAAGTACAAAGTCAGTTTTGTCCTCCTGCAAGAGGCTGCAGACGCTTTACTGAAGTCCACAGAGCCCGAGCCAAGTACCCACTACTACAGGCATAGGGAACTGTGGCCACTGTAGCTCATTCCCTCCCACCCCTCTAGAGCTAGAAAACCCAGGGACCTACAATGGCCTCTGGGACAGAGGGAGCTACTGGCCAAGTAGTCTCAAACCCACTCTCTGGAAGGAAAGCATACTGTCAGGTAGAACACCCTGGCCACATCCTCACATGGCGTCAGGAGGGCTGGGATAGCTACACTCACAGCACTGTGATGGTTCCCAGGCTAGCTTTGGCTCCAGGTTCCATGAAGACTCAAGAGGTGCCAGGTTGCTCCTCTGTTAGCTTGGTGAAGATCTCTTGGCAGATTTTAAAGTTAATAATCCTAGGTCAGCTTTTAAAATTCTTTCTTCAGCTTCACTATGAGTCTGGGAGGCACTGATCCACAAGGGTCAGCCAGACTCTTCAGTGTGCCTCTCAAGGCATATAGAATCAATCTGTTCTTGGCTCCAGCCTGTTCGTCTCAGAACTATGCAAGGCCCAGCAGACACTACAGGCCTGTTGCTACTTGCATGGCTGGACAAGACCTTTTTGTGCAGGCTCCAGACCTCTATCCTCCCTAGCTGTTTAAATTGACAAATTCTGCAACCTCTCTGGTCTGCTCCTCAGCTAAGATCCTCACAGGGTGGTGAGAAGGCCAGATGCACTGGGAAACACAAACACAGAACTCTGGGCAGGCAGTCTGTGAGCCACACCAGCCATTCCTGCCACTTAGAGCCATAAGTGCTTCAGCTTCACTCTGAAACTGTGTTTCTCCCCACTGAACCCCAGTCCTGAACTCCAGTAAACCGTCAATGGCTCATTCTGGCCCCTCTACCCCTGCTGCATCAGGAAAACATACCTACATGGATCACCTCATTGACTCCTCACAGCCATTCTTACTATCCACAGTCCACAGTTCAGGGAGACAGTCAGCATGAACCACATCAATTCAACAGTCTGGCTGGAAACACTCCTGTCACCACAAGCTTGTGACCACAGGTCTCTCCTAGTGGGCAGTGACGTGCACACTGAGAAGTCCCTGCCTGTTTCACACAGTTCCTGGTGCTGTAAGCACACAGGGCAAGCTGGACCACAGGGCCCTGCCTCTTCTTCCTGGTCTAAGCACCACTCAGAAGCACCATGGAAGGACAGGTTCTCACTACAACACTCAAAAGGAAGGGTACATGTACAAAGTTTCTGGTTCTTCCGACACCTTCACACTAGTAGGCAACCTTGACTCAGGAGGGCCTCACAGAGCTTCCTTCCTGTCCTTCCTCTTCCGCAGATTTAATACCACCATCATCCTAATGGCACCCAGGCTCCTCTGCTGTCTTTCCTTGCTCAGCAGCTGCACTGTGAGGCATGAAGGCTGAGGCTGGCCCTGACCAGGAGCTGAGCTTCCTTTCCCAAGTAGTTTGGAATGAGCTCTGAAGTGGGTATGGGGCATCACCTCTAAGAGGAGCTCTGGGAGGTGTAGAAGCCAGAGAAGGCCATCTTTTCTGGGGAGCTGCAATGAAAGGCTGCCAGTTAAGGACAGCATGTGAGCACACTTTTCTAGAAGTAGCTGAAAGAAGGTGGCACCTACAGTGCCAGGAGGAAAAAGGAAACAATCTGACTGGGAGCATTCTTAATCCCAGGGGAAGAGTTGAGTACAAAGCACAAGGTGCCCCATGGTGCTCCTGGAAACTCATTCATTCTTTCATCCCCAGATGACAGTCAGTACTAGAGAAAGCTGCCTTATAGTTTTTTTAGACCTGCCATCCCCTCCCACGGCTAAGACACTGCCCTACCACTACAGCTCTGCTCATCTTCACACCCAGACCCTCTTAGGTCTTCCAAAGAGCAGCAAGACAGTGTGTCTAGTCAAAGGCACACAGGCCCGGCTGGCTCTGAGGTCAGTGAATCATACTGATTTTGCATCCATCTTTCCAATGGACAGCCCCAGGACCCCAATTTCCTGAGGACTGCTCCCAGATATTTGATGTGCTTAACACTCCATCTCAGTGTTCTGAGGCACACTAAAGTTTGGGATCTAGCTCTGTACAGCCCCATTAGATATGTTTCCCCACCTAGGCTCTTTCCTCCTACTGATCTTCCTAAAGCCACCCATACAAACAGCACTAGCAGTGAGAAGAAGGCCCACTGTTGCAGAGCCTTTGGGATCCTACAGGTATCAAGTCAGTGGAAAGCTGTCCCCTTGCATCAGCAGACCTCTGCTGTGCTGTCAGCGATCTACTGATGTGTGGAATCTGAAGACCTAAACCCAGATTTCAGTCAGGCACCACAGTTATTTCTCATTGGTAAGAGGAAGAACATCTGCCTCGAGATGTGCGTGTTTGGGGGGGTGGTGGGATGGAAGGCAAGAGGGAGAGTGAAGGAGCAGTGTATGCACACATGGCTCATGGCCTGGCACATGAGGAGTGAGAATCAGCTTCAAAACCTGTCATACCCCTGCCTGAGGCTTGAGGCTTTTACCAGTTGTGACCACACACAAGCTACCTACCTTCCTCAACTTCCCCATGGGGACAGTCCTCCATTTCAGGCAAGCTGGCTTCTGCCTAGTCCCCAAATACACAGGATTCCTAGAATACAAAACACTTCCTCCCTCCATGATACCTTCCCATCTGCACAGTCCTTCTCTTTTCCCTCCCACTAACAGACATGTTCACCCACACAGCATGTACAAGGTCACAAAGCTGTCCCACCACAGGGGCCAGCATACAGCAGACTATTGAGCATACCCTCATACACAATGGGATGAAACATACTGGGCACTGCCAACCTGTGGATGTCAACCAACACCTGGAAAGGCAAAACGCACTACCCAGACCACCCCAATCACCTCCACCAGTCAACCCTAGCATGTGGATTCAGGCACAAAGCCCTTCACAGTTGGCTTACTTCACTAAATTTGGAACGACCCCAGCTAGCCCGAGCCCCAACCCAAAGTGCTCCTTGGTTGCCCTTCTCAAATTGCCTCCTCAGTGACAGTCCCATGTCTTTGGAGCCAACTGACAAACCTTCTAACAAAAACAAGATGTCTTAAAATACTGCACATCTCTGTGTGTTCATGTGTTCCACAGCATCTGTCCTCTGACCTGTAGAACCCACCTCAGATTAGCAGCCTAGAGGCTCTCAATGTCCCTACAGGTCTGACCCATGGCTTATTCCTGAAGTCCAACTCCTCTCCATCATTGCCATAGTCTGGTCCCCCACTTCTCACTGTCAAAACAAAGGTACACATATGCCAGACCCTGGTCCTATCAATCAGCCCCAAGCCACCCCATTACTTAAATGGCTAACATCCACCAACAGCATTTAGCTCCCCACATAGCCTTTTGAATCAACTTGCCATGAGTTCCACACACAGCAGTGCAGCTCCAAGGTCATCAGGCATCAGCTGTCACCTAAAATCATCATGAATTGTCTCATCTTCTTGATTTTGTTCTCTTCAATGTCTACACTGCCTCTTCCCACAGTCAACTTCCAAGCCATGGCACCTTCATGTGATCTCTGTGGCACAGGTCACAACCCAGCCCTGCAAGAAGGCCTTCCAGTTTACCATACCTCCAGCTGCACCAGTAAGCTCCTGGCCTCCAACCCATATTACTTAATGCTCTTACAGTGGGTGCCTTAGGTCCAGACTTAGAAATCATACAGGACTGCGTTCAGCCCTGGCTGTCATGTGCAAAGGAGTGGAATCCTAGACAAGTAGCTCAGATTTTCATAGTTGCTGTCTTTCAACTATAAACTAAGAACAAGTACACACCACAGAAGGCTGCTGTATAAGTCACATGAGTTAGAAACACAGAAAGAGCATATAGTACACAACTGGCACAGGCATCTCTGGTGAAGAAAAACAAAGCCTAGAGAGATAAAGCAACTGGTCCAAGATAGCAAAGCTTGAAAGATCACAAAACCTCCTAATCCCAGTGTGTGAGGACCAGTGAGTGGCATGGGTAGCACCTGAGGCCTAGTCAGCAAGGCAGCATCTCCTTCTGGCCCTCAGCCTCCTACTAATAGCAGATAGCCAAGCCATGCTGATTCTAAGGTAGCCTCACCCCAAGGCCCTTCCTTCTGAAGCTTTGCCTCTTCCAAAGGTGAGTCTGGGCCTGTTCATCAGACTTTTACCACAGGATTCTCAGAGCACTAAAGCTTAAAAACATTGCTTCAGACTCCTCTTCCACTGCTTTCTCCCACTTCCAGTCCATTTCTTCCCAGACACTATAAATGTGTCTAAGTCTCCAACTGTCTGCAGGAGAAGCAACGTAGACACGAGTTAGAGTGTACAGAAGACTCTGCAGGCACACCAGCCCATCAAAAACCTTCTGCCTTGGGAGTCCAGCTCAGTGCACTCCTGTCAACTATTTTCAGCTGCTACTATGTAGATAAGCACTAAAGTAATGATATGGGAAAGGAAGGTCCCTCTGAGGCACTGATACTTTAAGGACAAAGATTAGTCATTCATCATGACTGAGGGCAGAAGAAAGGAAAAATGACCAAGGGAGTAAGCAGTGAGACCACAGGGAACCCCAGACATTTTAAGACCTTGCAGGTGGTGAAATCTAAGTGTCCTGGAAGCCACTGAGGGCCACAGAGATATATGGGGCTTTTGTTTTAAAAGATCACACTGATGGTGTGTATGATGAGCTGCAGAATATAAGAATGAAGCAGGAAGACCATTAGAAGTGGTCCCAGTAAGACGGGAACACCAGCCAGCACACAGGTTGTATGCTGCATGTATTTTGAAAAGGTTAATGAGTCTTGGACAAAGGCAGTCAGGGTTAGTCTGTTTGCAGTTGGAACAAAGTGAGATGTTAGGCTAAAGATCCTCTCCTCCAGTGTCCATCAGTCTATCTACACAAAGCAGATGCTCAATCCACATCAACAAATAATGTTTAAACACAAAGTGGAATAAAGCAGAGGGTTTTGGAGGGTGGCAACTACAGTACTGGCCATTAGGTGAGAATGTACAGAGCTCTAAGGAGTAGAAGATAGATTTCAGGGCTGCAGAATGTTCCCTGAAGCAGCTACTTACTGTGTTAAGAGGAAATGAAGGCAGTGCAGGCCTAGTAATAGGAGGGCAGTATGGCTGGAGGAGGGGAAGCTCAGAGAAGCAAGGACCCTAACATACCTGGGAAAGAATCTGTAAAAGTTAGGACATGTCTGGCTCCCCTGCTTTCTGGCCTGAAGATGGCCACATATCCTTGGCAGTAATGGTGACAATGTAGCCAGAGTTTTTTCCTTTCTAACACAGGTGAGGAGTGGAAAAAGAGCTCCTTAGAGACTGCTAGAGAGCAACCAGGAGAGCCTGGTCCATAATCTGGCTAGTGCAGATGAAGGCTCTGTCTTTTCTCCGTCACAGCCAGCCATCTTTACAGAAACTTGACAGCCGTGCCTCCTCACACAGGCTCCTTTGTTCATTCTGTAGTGACCATTCATCAGCCGTGTCATAGGTGCTGTGAGAACCAAGGATAAGCAAGGCACTGCCATCCATGGGAAACCTGAGCATTGGTCATGATACAGGACACACGCAGACACCCACAACAAGCACCAGGGCCCTGAGTGCAGAGCAAGTGCATGGAGGGAAGATAGCCCAGGCCTCGGGCCTTTACCACCACTGTACCCAAAGTGAGCCCTTCCTAGGGATGCACCAGAATCCCACGGATCTAGTTTGCTGCCACTTGGCTCCAGGAGAGGCCTGGCTAGGCACAAGGCCTACCCTGCGTCGGTCAGTGCACACCTCCAGAAGGCAAGTCTGAAGAGCAGGGGCGACTCCGAGTCAGGAGATATGGGTCCAGTTCAGGCTGTGTAGACCGCAGGCACCCACTCCCTGTCAGGGCTTCGGTCCCGCCCTCCCCTCCCCCCCCCCGCCCCTGTGTGGTGTGCACGGAGCCAGTGGGCACTGCCAAGCCCTCCACCAGCCCGGGCACCGCCGCTCACCCAGTTGCCGAAGCCGAACTGTTCGATGGCGTCCAGCAGCAGCTGCTCCTCGCGGCTGGTCCAGCCGCCCTCGGCCTCGGGCCCCCAGAGCGTGAAGCGCCCACCGTCCACCAGCTGGTAGCCGTGGTAGCGCCGGTGGTGGCCGATCTCCGCGCCGGCGGAGAAGCACTCGGGGCACAGCTCGATGTCCTGGCACTCGGTGCAGCGGAAGCGCAATGGGCTCACCTCCGCCAGGCAGTACACGCAGTACTTCTTGCCC
This sequence comes from Dipus sagitta, assembly GCA_036346955.1. Taxonomy (NCBI): domain Eukaryota; kingdom Metazoa; phylum Chordata; class Mammalia; order Rodentia; family Dipodidae; genus Dipus; species Dipus sagitta. The sequence continues at coordinate 785,305 of CM070781.1, read as the reverse complement.
AGCTCCGCCATCTTATCCCGCTCGCCCGCCGCCCGGACGGCGGTCGCCACCACCGCCGCCGCGCCCCCAGCCGTCAGCGCCCCACTGCCAGCCGGGCTCGCCGCGCCCACGCTGCCTTCCGCCGCTGCCACGGCCGCCCCCGCCCAGGTGCTGCCGGAGTCGGCCAGGCGGGCCGCGTCCCGCCTCAGTACGCAGGCGCCCTCCGGCCCGGCCCGGCCGCCGCCGCCGCCGCCGCAGCTGTCGCTTCGCCGCATCGCGCAGGCGCCCGCGTGCGCCCCCTCCCGGGCACTCGAGCTGTGGCTCTGCGCCTGCGCGCCGCTTGAGCCCTCCTCAGAGTGTGCAAGCGAACCCATGAGGCCCCGCCTCCAGCCTGACGGAGGGCCACCAGGAGACCGGAAGTCCAAGGAGCGCGGCACGCCTCTCGCGGCTCGAGCCCGTGGCCATGTCCAATCAGCACCTCCCTTTCCCCTCACGCCTCTCCATTGGTCTGCTCTTACCAGGGGGCGGAGTGAAGGGGCCGGGTGTCCGACGAAGGCCTGACCAATCACAGAGCCCACCGCGCGCGCCCCTGGTTGCCCAGGGAAACGTAACTGCAGGCAGCTGCGCTTTGCAGCCCAGGCTAAGCTAGTGGGAGATGGACAGCCAGCCCGGCCACGATGGGGACACCGAGCGCGAAGGCGGAGCTGGGGAAGGCCTGGCCTCGCAGCCGTCTGACAACAGGGCCAGCTCTGACCCCCAGATCCCAACCGAACCGGCAGAGCCCGAGCCGGGACCGGGGCCAGAGCCAGAGATGGCAATGGACGGCGGAAAGGTAGAGGCTTCTGAGCGAGGCGCCACCGCTGATGAGCAAGCAGAGACCCCGGAAAGGCCGGAGGTCACCGCGGACGATAAAGAGCTCAGAGAACAGGAGAGTTCGGCCGAGTCACCAGAACCCGAGGAGCCTGCCAAGACCGGGGCTGAGGAGCCAGCTGAGCCCGAGGTCCCGGAGGACAAGGCGAAGACCACGAAGGGGAAGGAGATACGGTTCAGATCCGTTCTGCCGCTAGGCACCTCCGCCGAGGGCCAGAGAACGAAGCAGGAGGACGAGGAGGAGGTGGAGAGCGAGGGCAGTGAGGAGGAAGGTGCGGAGCGGAGCAAGGAGGAGCGGCGGTCGTCACCTCAGGGCATGAGTGAGGATGACTATGAGTGGTCTGAGGAGATCCGGAAGGTGCAGGAGCAGCAGCTGCGTGGCGAGCTCGTGGACCAGTACCACGCCCTGCTGCTGGAACGGAACCGGTACCAGCGCTACAACGTGTACCTGCAGCACAAGATCAGCGAGGCGCTGCGCAAGAAGGGCCTGGAAGCAGGTGAGGTGCAGGACAAGAGCGCGGAGCCCGAAGCCCCTGAAAAAGAGCAAGCATACTTGGGCTATCTGGCCATGCTGGAGGAGCTGAAGAAGCAAGAGGCGGACGACTTGGAGTGGTACCACGGGGAGGTGAGCGAGCTGAAGCAGCAGTGCCAGGAGAAGCAGGCCAGGGTGGAGAAGGAGTGGCGCCGTTTCCAGGCCCTCAAGAAACAGGTGGTGATGCAGGTCATGGGCAGCTGCCGCATGCGCGGTGGGCGCCAGGCTGCTCTGCGAGAGGTGGAGCAGATCCAGGCGCTGGAGGATAAAAAGGAGAAGGAGATGAGCGCTTTGCGGCTAGAGAACGTGCAGCTGAAGCAGAGCTTAGTGCATTTCGAAACCAGGATGAAGGCCCAGGAGGACTTGGCTGAAGGTCTGCTCCTCATCGACTTTGAACAGCTCAAGATTGAGAACCAGACCTTCAACGAGAAAGTTGAGGAGCGAAATGAGGAGCTTCTAAAACTACGCAGCAAAGTGACCAGCAATGTGCAAATAATAACCCACGTGAAGGAGAAGCTGCACTTCATGGACATGGAGAATGCATGCAAAAAGACCCAGCTATTGGAAATCGAAGCTCAGGTGGCCCTAGGAAGGGACATACTTACAAAAACTAAGCAAGCTCGAGACAGCCTGCGGCTTGACAACATCAAGCTGAATCAGAAATGCGGGCTTCTGGGAAAAGAATCGCTGCTCCGAGACTTGGAAGAAAAGGTGGAGAAGACAAAACTGCTCAACTGTCGTCTGGAGTCACTGAAGCGCCATCACGCGGGACTTACCTTGTCCTGCAAAGGGATGAAGCAGAAGATCAGGGAGGCCAAAGCCTTCCTCCCCTCTAGACACTCTACTCCAGAGGACAAAACCTCGCAGTCTCAGCAAACTTTGCCCTCCACTTTTCTCCCTGTTTGTTGCAGTTCTTTGAAAGGCCTGTGATTTTGGGGATAGAACTTTGATTTTCATCTCAGTTTTCAGCTTCCAAATGAGTGCTAAGCCCCAAACTGGCTTAGCAGTTCTACATGGAATAAAGTAAAATAGATCTAAAGAAACAAAAGCAGGTGACTAAATGTAACTGACTTCTCAAAGTGTTTTTGCAGCTGAGCAATCCTGTGATCTCAAGAAAGGGATGTTCATAAATATTCATCTTCCTCTACTTGGAAGGACGGCTTAAGGGTTCAGTGAATGGGCCAGGACACAGAAAAATTCCTGTGTACTCTTCTGATTTTTTCCATACTCTTGGGAATTATTAAAACAGTGCAGTGTTGAATCACTGTCCTAATTAGAAGCTAATTTTCTTAATTTTGATTTTTTTGTCTGTATGTAACTAGTATTAACTGTTTTTTTAAAAATATATAATTCGGGCTGGAGAGATGGCTTAGCGGTTAAGCACTTGCCTGTGAAGCCTAAGGACCCTGGTTCAAGGCTCGATTCCCCAGGACCCACGTTAGCCAGATGCACAAAGGGGTGCACGCATCTGGAGTTCCTTTGTAGTGCCTGGAAGCCCTGGCACGCCCATTCTCTCTGTCTCTCTCTCTCTGCCTCTTTCTCTGTTGCTCTCAAATAAATAAATAAAAATAAAAAACATAAAAAATAAAAATATATAATTCTGCCGGGCGTGGTGGCGCATGCCTTTAATCCCAGCACTTGGGAGGCAGAGGTAGGAGGATTGCCATGAGTTCGAGGCCACCCTATGACTCCATAGTGAATTCCAGGTCATCTTGAGCTAGAGCGAGAGCCTACCTAGAAAAACCAAATATATATATAATAATAGGAGTTGGGGATTTAGCTATTAGAGCTGGGTTCAGTCCTCAGCATTAATAATAATAATAAAACTTTAAAATGTCCAAGCAGTGGGAAAGACCAATAGGAAAAGGAGACTGCATTTCCTCAGCTTTTTTTCAGTGGAGGGAGCTACATTCATTAATCATGTTTGCTTCTATCTGTCTTGGGTTTTCCATTAAACATTAACATTTTCTTAGATCCTCTGCAAGAACACTGTGATCTGTACCAAAAAATGGGCAATTCTACAGATTAGTGAAGTTGTACAGATTTGTGGCAGTTGTGCTTTTGGTGCTAGCTAACTTTAGAGAATGGTAAAATCCTACTAGGTACAGATAGCAGGGCTGGCTGTGAGCCTTAGCCCTGCTGTCTTTAGATGACATGAATTTGTTTCCTAAAGTATTATTCTCTTTGAAATCAGTGAAAGCCAAAAATCCTTGTATAACTTCCATGGCTTCAATACACTTTATTTATTTGAGAGAGACAGAATGAGAATTGGAGCACCAGGTCCTCTAGCCACTGCAAATGAACTCCAGATGCATGTGATACCATGTGCATCTGGCTTATGTGGGTACTGGGGAATAGAACCTGGGTTCTTAGGCTTCACAGGAAAGTACCTTAACCACTAAGCCATCTCTCCAGCCCTTGAATACTTTTTTTATGTACACTAAACAAATGTAAACATGAGGAAAGTACAAAAAGCTGATGTGTACTTTCATCTCCTTGGTCACTATAATCTTGGTCTTCCCTGACCTCTGCCTGCCCATCAAGGCCAACATGAGGCAGCACATCACTGGACTGGAAGTGCTCTTGTGGCTCTGAGAGCAGTGTAGCAGGGTTCCCAAAGGGTTCTGTAGCTGGGAAAGCTCCCCAGTGAAACCATCAGTGCTTCTGTGTATCTTAGCAAGGGGCTTTCATCATGATGGTGTCCTCTAGTGTTTTGGTCCACTGGGGAGAAAAGGTGTTTTCAGAGGATTTTGACCCATCAGTGATTACTCAATTCAAAAACTTCTCAAGCCTTGCATATGGTGACAGTTGCAGCCTTTACCTTCTGGTTGCTGGGAGAGAATACCCAGAATTTGATGAGGTGGCCACTGCATTAAGTTGCAAAGCAAATACGTCCTAAGCACCAATTGTGTAGTCCCCAGTGGTCGCTCAATCATTGTACCTCATGCTGGAGGTGTTACACTTAATTACAACCTCATCTGTTCTCCATTGCCTCCTCATGTGGAAGGGTGCTGACCCAGAAAGAGCAGCTTTCAGAATAAGACAATTTAAAAAGAAGAGTTCCACTGACTCCATCCCCATGGTCATGCTTCTTGCAGTCCCAGGGAAGCTGTGTCTAGCTGGCCCCCCACAGATGCTTGTCCCCAGCTCAGTGACCCTCTTCTGAATTCTTGGACCCAACTCTGCAGATACAAAAGCTCTGGAAGGAGAGACTGGGGGCTCATCACCTTCTTAAAGGCCTGAGCACAGCGCCTGCATGGGATAAACTCAATAAATTTATAGGGCAGGAGACATTACTTTAATGCCAATCTCATTTTCTGAAAATATTAGAATGCCTAGTATGTGTCAGGCGCTGGTAAGTCCTATGTTGGATTCAAACGTAATTATAGGAAAATCTCTCAGAGCAGAATCACGGAAGGAAAACATCAAAGAGGCAGGCTTGGAGTGTACTCAGAAAACATGGCAGGAAGACTGCTGGTGGTCAGTTCCAGCAGGTAGGCCTCCAAATGCCTGAGGCATGGCTGCATACTTCTAAGGTTCTTCCTTGGAGTGAAATAAAAAGGCTTCTCATCTCTTTTTTCAGGTCCTCTACTCAAGAAGTACAGGGCGTAGTAAAGGGTAGGTACTGCCAACATTCTAAGTGAGATTTTAAACAGGTATGAATGAGAAGTGTCCCCTTTAATATTAGAGGTCTGTAATACAGGCATCTGTGAAGGGAAAGCCCAAGGTAACTGAGAAGGGAACTTACCAGTAAATGGAAATGATTTCGATGACTTGCCACAATTAAAACTTTTTAGTTATAGTATCAGAGTTTAATGCCTCCCTGCCAGCTGCTTTTCGTGTTTTTAACTTTCAGATGGTCCAAAGTGACTTTTCAGATGCTATGAAAGCACCTCAGGGCACATCTCACCTGTGCTGCAACCAGTCTCATCCTTTTTGAAGGATCCTTGTTATTTAATCAATGACAATATATATACATAGTTTAATAAAATTATACACCCCCAATATTTTTTGTTTTTTTTTTTTTAGATGTGGGGGCTCACTGTAGCCAAAAGTGACCTGGTACTCATTCTATAGTCCCAGGCTGGTCTCCAACTCCCTGTGACCTCCCATCTCTCCCTCCCAATTGCCCCCCCCCCATATTTTTTCAATACAGGGTCTTACTATGTAGACCAACCTGACCTCAAACTCTTGATCTTCCTGCCACTGCCTCCCCAAGTGCTAGGATTACAGGCATGTACCACCATGCCATTTTATTTTATTTTATTTTATTTTATTTTTTATTTTTTGGTTTTTCAAGGTAGGGTCTCACTCTAGCCCAGGCTGACCTGGAATTCACTATGGAGTCTCAGGGTGGCCTCGAACTCACGGCGATCCTCCTACGTCTGCCTCCCGAGTGCTGGGATTAAAGGCGTGCGCCACCACGCCCGGCTATGCCATTTTATTTGATGTTTGGTATCAAACTCTGGGCTTGGTGCATGCTAGCTAGTCAAGCACTGTACCAATAGCGACAAAACAAGCCCCAGCATTTCAATTAATTCTTATAACCTTTCAACCAGAGGCTGCCAAGGATGAAGGCAAGTGTACCTAGAAGACATGGGAACATCATGAGTCTGGAATCAGGCCAACCTGGGACAGAGCATCTTTCTTTTCTAGACCTCAATGCACTCATTTGTAAATTGGAGAATCATTTATTTGTAAGGGGAAAAAAAAGAATGACAATAGTATCTCCTTTGGGTGTAAACTAGATTTTCCCTTTGTACTTTTTTGCATTTCCACATCTTAACATACTTAATTGATAATCTTTTTAATTAAAAAGTTCAAGAGTGAACTGAGTGTGTGGCTCAGCTAGTAGCATGCTTGCTTAGTATTCACACAGCCTTGGGTTCCATCCCTAGCAGGCAACCATGGTAGCACACCATGTGCCACAGTGTCATTCCAGCACTTACAAGTTCAAGAGTGTAAGACACGAAAAGTTAACAGCTGGAAATACAGCTCAGTGGTAAACTGCTTGCCTAGCATGTGCAAGGCCCTCAGTTAGACCCGCAGTACTAAGGATGAAAACACAAACCCATGCACCAATTTCAGCTGCGCTTGGTAGTACATGCCTTTAATTCTAGCCCTTCAGAGATAGAGGCAGGGAGATCATGCATTTGAGGCTAGCCTGGACTACATAGTGAGCCCCTGTCTCCAAAAAAATAAATACTTAAAATTTATAAGCCAAGGGTGTGAGTCTAGTTATGTAGAGGAATGTTTGTGAGTTTGCTTGGTGCAGTGAATCCAGCATCTTATTTTGTAAATAATCTTCATAAGGCAGGAGATTGAAAAAGGAAAGGAAACAGAATTTCAGGAAATTCTCATACGTCACAGAGCTTGGAAATGCCAATAGTTGGCTCCCAGATTTCACTTCAAGGCCCTATTACTATTACTGTATAGCCAAAATGTGCCTTGAACCTGGGTTTACTTGAGGTTTGGAGCATTACTCCTTGAGCTCACAGGGCAAAGAATCTGAAAGCACATTTAAGACAAGACTGTAGAGAGGCTTCAGAGCAATGCTGCCTAGTCCATGGTAATGTATTCAGTACTGCTGAAGAAAGTTAGTTCCCCTAGTTGCACACACGACTCCTTGCAAGACCTAGGCATTCTGGGAAAGTTGGTTTTGACAGCTGATCCAAGGACTCAGGGTCTGCCCAGGGGGCAGCACATTGTTCCAGAGCAAGATGACTGTGGAGGTGGCAGGCAATGATGATAGAGGGACCCATAGCACACTGGATTCCTCAGAGGTGTCTGGGTACTGTATGTCATACCAAATTCTTTAGGGAGCAAGCAAGGGCTTGAAAGACATCAAGTATTTGAATACTTTTCAGTACCAATGCAATACAGATCCATAAATTTCCCTCTGAGAGCCCAAGTTCCTCCATGTTCCTAGGCTCTAAGGTGGTCTTCTGCTGTCAGGCCCTTCTCCTGTCTACCTGGAGTCCTAAAGCTAAGATCAAGGTCCAGTACAGAGCCACATACCTCCTGCTGCTGAGCCCTGCCTTCATTTCCTCAGAGCCACCAGGCAGGCTCACTGTGAGGTTGATTTATGAAAGGCTGGCCCCACCCCTTGGGTCCAGAGCACTTGGAGCAAGTTGCTGCCCCTGTCATGTTTATACAATGACAGCATCTGATAATGCCCCAGGGCTCCTTCCATCACCTCTCCTACCTTTCCTGCACATAGAAACACTTCGAGGAATAAGGAATCCATGACTCACCCCAGGCTTGTGCTTAAAGAATCAAAACTGAAGTAAGGACCTCACAGCAAATGTAACCTCTCCAGAGGGTGTCTAATAGTTAGCACTCATGCTTAGGGGGCTGTCACAAGGCTGGAGCATGCACTCCAGCTCTGCCACCAACCACCTGGTTGTAGGAGCCTGAGCAAATCATTTTCTGCATCATGTATTTGGAGGAAGAGTCTCTTCCAAAGAGCTGCTGTGGAGATTCACACAGCTCCTCGCCCAGAGCCTGGGGCAGCTAGCACAGTCAGAAGTCCTCAGCAAATATGATCACTGTCAAATGTCAATCCCACAGTCCATCACCTCACCTCACAGCTTGCCAAGAACAGTGGCTCACAGAATAAAACCACTATTTAAGAGAAGGTGGAGCCAGTGTTTAAGGATCTTGCAAGAGACTGGAACAAGTGGACTGTGGCACACTGGGCAGTCTCCCGACAGTCTTTGGAGGCTCAGAAAGAACAGCAGTAGGGAGGCTCACATTGAGTCCTTATCTAGCCTGGTTCCAAGTGGCTTCTGGACCGCCCCTCTACACAGCCACCTTCCCAAGCAGCTCACACCATTGGTTTACAGGCTTCTTCAAAGGCTCCCATGTGAAGGTGAAGAGCCTTTGGCTGGGTGGCTGGCTTAGAGTACCCACCATTGCCTGCTGTAATGATGGGAGTGCAGACATGGGGTGGTTTAAATGGCTGGCTTAGGAGGTCTTGGCTGGGCTGGGATTCCCCTGCAACTTGGAGACTGCTGAACTCTTGAATCTCCTAACTGAAGTTAACTGGTTTGTTTCACAAACCCAGCAAGTGCATTTTAAAGCAACATAATTAATGGTCAAAGTAAAAATTTTTTTTGCTACACTTCAAGAATCTGAACTTTAAAGCAAAAAATACCATGAACATGAGTAACAATTCTACATGACTTTATTTTAATAAAACCATGTATTTACAATTCAAAAGGTTCTACTTTGATACACGTTACTAAATAAAATTAAGGGTTAACTGTACACGCAATTAAAACATGATATGTAGCAAGTGTTACCAGGAACTTTTTTGGGCAACTATTTAAAATAGTCAAAATCTGAGCAATTAAGAAGTACCTTAGAAGTAAGCACTGCTCCCAGGATGCCAGGAGGTGCACTCTGCCAGCCCTCTACAGTGAGCTGCCCAGCACCCTGAAGTTGAGGACTGGCAATCAATGGCAGGTGAGGTGGGAAGGGCAGACTTCTGCAGAGCGGCTTTCAGGGTCTGTTTTCAAGTTACCTAAATGATAAGGACAACCAGAAGCCCATACTGCAAGAGCCAGCCAGCAGCCCTCAGTGCAGCAGATAGGAATGTGAGCACTAAGGCTCCTAAAAACACACCAGGCTTGTCTCTTCCCAAGAAGAAAAGCAGTCAGTGCTCAGAGCTGCTGTGGAGTCTTGTTTGAGAACTTCATGCATGCCCAGGTTGACAACAAACAAGAAATGGAAGAGCTGAGGTGTGAATACACAGGAGCTCTACAGTGGCATCCAATAAGCTGCCCAAACCCTCTGTCGCATCATTCTGCATACTAAAGGAGTATCTTTATGTGTAGTAAGAAAATATATACATCTTTAAAGAACAGAAAACTCACATCATGGAACAGAACTAAGTACATCTGTAAGGAAGGACAGTACACAGGGCTAGGCAGTCCACTTCCTACAGCCTAATGGGCCTGAGTTACACTCAACACCTTGATGTTAGGAATGGCTAGGTCTGGAGGCTGTTGGACTGCCGGTGAAGACAGTACTTCCTCCAAGAAGTCAGACTTTCAAAGTTGAGGCACAGGGCCATGTCCAGGATGTTTGGAGGCCTCCCTGGAGAATCCATGTGAGAGTATGAATGGGACTCCAGGAAAAAGAACAAGTAGTGGAGGGGTTGGTGGGCATGAGGATGACAACCTGCAGCTGTGCTGACATACTGCCAACAGGCACAGCAGATTTGTCATGCTCCCACGAGGCTTGTCCTCTAGCCTGCCCAAGTCTCTCTGATACATGTTGCAAGGTCACAGTCAAGGGCTCCCCAGTGACAGCAGTAAGATCAAACTAGAGGGGTGCTTTCTGGGGGTGGGAGGCATGAATGAGGGTGGCTGTGGAGTACAGACCACGTGGGATTTGCTGTACAACTGACTGTGCCTCAGTCTTGGCCTTCCTTTATACATCCCGAGAACCAGCATGCTAATAGGCCATGTAGAAACCTGTTTCTACTGACACTATTCTATGCAAAAACTTCTTATTTCTGTGAATTTGGATAATCAAACTTCTTATGCTTAGTTCTCATCAAGGAAAATCTAGAACAAAAAACCAATTACCTTGGGGAAATCAGCTAAAATGGTACAGATAGTGAGCATTCTGGTAGGACTGTCTGGGCTGTTGCTTGCTCCCCAGGCCTTCCAGCAGTTGGTGAAGCACATTTTTTAATACCAGATGTGTGGGAAACCACTGACACTTAGGATGTCCTGCTAAAGCAGGAGAATGACCTTCCACGCTGCTGTGTTTTCAGAGGCTGCACCTGCCTCCACACATACAGGTAAGAAAGGGGACTGCTTCCAGCAGCTTTTGGACCTGTCTCTAGTCCACAGGTCTTCTCGGCAAGTAGCTCTCTTGCTCCAACCATTGGGGCTCGATAGACGTTAGGAGTGGAGTCAGGGACAGGTTCACACTGAAACCTCATAAGCATTTTCAGCCTTCCTGAAGGAATTATCAAGGCAACACGGTCAAATGCCAACACAAATGTCAGGTGGATTTCCAGGAGCCCATGAACACTCACCAGCAACTACCCTAGAAGGACCCATCTTCCTTATGCTGTCTTTGGTAGTAGGTTTAAAATGTTGCCCTTCAGGTCTGGAAAGGTAATCTCAGTGACTAAATGAGTAATTCCTCTCTTTTCCAAAATCTTAGCCAGTACCATCTCTGAGCGTTCCTAAAGACCACTCCTTATATGTATGGCTAAGAAGAAATGTAATGTACTTTCCTGTAGTTGGCATGGTAGCACTGCAATTTCATTAACTGCTGCTGAAATAAAGGAGAGGGAGAGGACAGCCACTGTCCTATCTTAACCCATAAAGAAAACGCAGTGGCTGGCCACGGCCAAGGCCAGCACATCAGGCCACTAAACTGCTTAAGGCTAAGCCTAGGTTTAATTCTTTAAAGCTCCTTTGTTTAAGGCCAACTCCAGCATCAGGAATCCAATGAGAAAGAGCCCCTGTTCTTCCCAAGTGTCAGTCTGAAAGCATCCAGGTGTCACTCAGAGATCCGCTTCAGTGGCAAGTGGAAATTACACCTGCAGCCTCAATGTCTGAGGGACGGACTTCCTTTCTCCATCTCTCGGTTGTCTTTCTGCAGTGCGGCCAGCACCTACAATTGTAAGAGACAACTAAGTTAACCTGCAGTGTACATTGAGCCAGAGACACAGGAACAGTGCAGAAAAACCGTAGCCACCTCATAACCAGTCTCTTTTTCCCATGTCCCAATATCTTGCCTCTTTTCTGGGATGCCTACTAGCCCTACATCAAGGTAGTCAGTCTTTCTAACATGTAAACACACCATGCTATCTCTGAGCCAAGCTCCAACATGCACTTTCCCTAGCCACAGCACCGACACTGGAACAGAGCTGTGGAGGTTGTCTCTTCTTCCGCAGCCTGGTGTCAGCCCCTGCACACAAGCCACTGTAGCTCAGGCTTCCTCCCCATCCTTTCTGTGCCTTACATACCACTGCTTCTACAGACTGCCCTTCACCAGGAAGCCCACACCCTTTCAGGGCTAGACAGATGTTAGCTCCTTCCAGATACCTCCCCGAACTTGGCCAAAGTGCATGTTTCCTCCTCTGCTCTCATGGCTCTTGATTAATGTCTTTATTTTAAAGAACATTCCACTTCCACTGTGACTACTTAACAATGGTTTGTGACAGTGAAAGGCTCTATTCCTGAACACCTACTACATGCTGAGCAGAGGGTTCTATGAAGCAGACCCTGCCACTCTCTTCAGCCTCCAACATGTCAGTCTAACACAGCAGTCTGCAGAAGGTCAGCATACCCTGAACAGCAGCTAAACGCCACTAAGTACTCATGCTAGCCTATCTGATCTCAAAAACCACAGGTAAGTCTGTGCACAGCATAAGGCTTACCTATCTAGGATGATTACCATGCCACTCTGTGTCACTAATGATGGAAGCAGGAATCTATTCTGTAGGTCCTAAGTAAGTTGCACAAAAGGAATAACAGCAGACAAAAGTATATCTCTCCACCTCCAGGAAAACGGGAATGCCTACTGTGGTAGTTTGAATGTATGGCCCCATAGATCCAGTGTTTTTGATTAAGAATTGAGCTTGTAACTTGGGTCTTCAAGCAGCCCAACTGGAGGAGGTGTCACTGCTGGGGGCAGATCTTGGAGTACAGCCCTAAGGTGTGTTTTGTGGGCGAGGGTGGGGGGGGGGAATCTTGAGTCTAGCCTTAAAGTATGTGGAAAACAGTTTCAGCTCTGAATGTTTCATGTTTGCTGGCTGTTTGATGGTGTTTGCATGGATCAACGGAAGTGAGCCAGTTTCTTCACCATTGTTGGTGTTTTCCTGGAATTTCTCAGACTAAAATAAACCCTTCCTCCCATAAGGTGCCTTTGGTTGGATGTTTGTCCAGCAATGTAAAGCTGACTACAACACCAACCAAGCATGAACATTTACTTGTTTCTTTTTTTTTTTTTTTTTAAGTCTGCCACTGTCTTTAACTCAATCACAGAATCTAAGAGAAATGTGCAATGACCACATTGCCATGAGCTGAACTGCATAAACTCACTAAGGCTCCCCCATCAGGCTGGCTGCTATCATTAGCATACTAATGAAAAGATGTCTTACCATTCAAATAAACCATGGCCTACTTTTAACAAATAGTTTTTATGTAGTCTCTAAACATGAGAAGCAAATGGCCAAATTCAGGTTGAATTCTTCTTCCTGTACATGTATATGTATGTATGTACGTGTGCATGTGCAGTGGGATGTTATGTGAACCCTTCTCTCTCAGGAAGCAGCAGGGAAGGAAGGACCAACACACCGTGACTACACAAGCTGGCAGTTAAAGAAGGGACAGTCTTGTGTGTTAGGAAAGGCCTGGCTTCCTGTCTGGAGTCAAAATGTCAAATGTCACTATTGGGCTGGAGAGATGGCTCAGTGATTAAGGTGCTTTCCTGCAAAGCCTAAGGGCTGGGTTCAATTCCACAGGACCCACATAAAGCCAGATGCACAAGGTGGCATGTGTCTGGAGTTTGTTTGCACTGGCTAGAGGCCCTGGCATTCCCATTCTCTCTCTCATAAATAAATACGTAAATAAGTAAAACAACAGTAACAAGTCAGAAGATTTCAAAGTACACCTTCACATACAGTGCCAGCTTTAAGGGCATGTGACTGATCCATGTAGTCCCTTACCCAGCATCCAGGTGAGCTCTGCTTGGTTTCAGCTCTGTTGCTACCACCTTGAAATTCTCAGTCAGGGCCCCACATTACTACTGTTCTTATTTATCAACCACAGAAGGCTCTCCTCTGCTCCTGGGTCCCTCATGACAGAGCTGTCAGTCCTGCTCACATGTGACCTGACCAACTTTTAAGTGTTTACTGAAAAGTAATTCACACACAGCTTGCTTGTATATAGCATACAACTCAATAATTTTTAGGATCTTGAGAGAGATGTGCATATCTCCCCCAAAGCCAACTTTAGAGTGTATTTGTCACCTCAAGAAAGCTGTTGTCTATTCTCCCTACCTCCTTCACCCTCAGCCCCAGCAACCACCAGTCTCCTTTGTATCTCGACAGATGTCCCTGTGTATACCTGTGTATGTGTGGAAGCAAACACTAGGCTCTTGTGTGCTTGTGTGTATGCATGATGATTCATGGCCCACCCATGCTGCAGCATGTGTCAGTACTAAATTCTTCTTCGTGAATTGATCATATTTTACAACTCAGAAACATAACTCACAAGATCCAGGCACAGCTAATAAAATCAGGGGAGAACATTTCATGGTGTGTATGATCCTAGGCCACATGCCAGCAGCTGTGTTTCTTCCCAACAGACTCCCAGGAGGAACAGAATCTACCAGCCACACAGAGCATGAGGGAAGGGAAGAGGAAGGAAAGACAAGACAAGCTTGGGGCCAGAGAGAAGACCCAGTTGAGAGGAAAGCTCTCTTTGGTTATTATTGGCACTGAACTATACATGCTAAAAAGGTGAACTTGCCAGGCGTAGGGGAACATGCTTATAATACCAGCGCTTAAGAGGCTGAGGTAGGAGGATTGCTGTGAGTTCAAGTCTAGTCTGGGCTAGAGTGAGATCCTGCCTCAAAAATAACAAACACAAGGGTAAACTTTATGATACACACCAAGGTATGTAAATTTAAGTAAAGCAGTTATAGAAACAAATAGGCTGTCAAAGAACTACAAACCTAACTGGTAGGAAGTATCTTGCTAACTAAACACATCAACAAGCTTATAAACTTGGACGGCTTTAAGTCAATTTACAGAAAAGGCTGAGAAATCCTAGCAATGCCACCATCACAGAAATGCACCTAGGGAGGTCCAATCTGCAGGAAATGCTGGAGGGCCTGCTTCCTTCACAAACAAAAGGGCAAGAGAGGGATGTGAGGAAGAAGGTAGAGGAGCAATGTTTTCAAAAAGACTCAAAAATTGCACCGGAGAGATGGCTTAGCGGTTAAAACGCATGCCTGTGAAGCCTAAGGACCCCGGTTCAATTCTCCAGGTCCCATGTAAGCCAGATGCACAGATGCCCTCCCATTCCCCCCCTCCCTCTGTCTCAAATAAATGAATAAAAATAAAAACCTTTTAAAAAGACTCAAAAATTGTTCAATTAAGCATAATGCATGTACCCAGATCTTTTTAAATTTTTGCCTATGTGTGATGTAGGCAGCTGCACACACACTAGATGCACACATGAACACACATGTGGAGGCCAGAGGAGAATGTTGGATATCTCCTCTCCACTGCTTATCCACGTATCTCCTTGAGGTAGAGTCTTCTCTGAACCCTGAGCTGCTCCAGTGAGCCCCAGAGATTTTCTAGTCTCTACTCCCCACAGAACTGGGGTTGCAGGTATGCCTGATATGGCCAGCTGCTAATGTATGTACTGAAGAATCAGACTCTCTCAGGCCCTCATGCTTGCAGAGCAAGTGCTCTTACCTGCTGAGCCATCTCTCTAGACCTGGATTCAAACAAACTCTAAAGCCATGACATCTGAAATAATCAGCAACTTCTAATCCACATTACACATATACAATGTTGAAAGTGGTTTGGGAAGCAGTGCATTAACAGTTACAATGACATAACTACCTAGCACTACCTTCAGAACTCAGAGGAGGTGTGCTTAGTTGAAAGATTATTGGTCCTCCTCCATCAATGGGCTACACATGGTTACTGAAGCAGGAAGACAGATGCATGGAGCTTCTGGCTTTATTTTGTCCTAGTTCTCTAGTTCTTCACATAAGTTTTTTGTTTGTTTGTTTGTTTTAAGGTGGGGTTTTGCTCTATCCCAGACTGGCTGACCTGGAGTTCACTATAGTCTTCAGGGTGGCCTTGAACTCAGGAAATCCTCTTACCTCTGCCTGGGATTAAAGGTGTGTGCCACCATGCCCAGCCTGCACATAAGTTTTAAACCTTCCATTAATAAAAAAAAAACCTAAATCAAGTAACAGGTACTCATTGGTGCTGTTTCTCAGGCAACTTTGAGCATATGCAGGGAAAACCACTATGGCTGGGTTTCTCCTCTCTAGATGATAACCTTGGAGGTAGTCAACACTGGTCAATACCACAGAAGAAAACCTACAAGGAACATTTGGAGGAATAAAGAAGTGGGCCCACAGCAGAGCTGCTCAGACAACCCAGCTACCAGAGGGTCTGAGCAGCTCATTAGAAGGGAAGAACTGGGAGGCCTCTTAGGTGATTGCTATCTCTTTGGGCCTCCTTTTGGTATCTGAAAGATGGGCCAATCCCACCAACTTCTCAAGCACACAGGGGCAGGCACTTGGCTAGGTGGTGCCCTCTGCCCACTCTGCTGTTTCTGACATTGTTATTACTTTTGACATTATTGTAAGTTGGGGAAAGATTCACAAAATCACTTTCCAGGAACTGGGGAAATGGCTCAGTGATTAAAGAAGCTTGCATGCAAAGACTGCTGACCCAAATTCAATTCTCCAACCATTCATACATAAAGCCAGACAGACATTTATTTGCACCGGAAGACACACACACACACGCACGCACATGCAAACAAGTTTTTAAAAAAGTTACAACACTCTTTCGCACACACAGCCCCACCAGGATGACCTTGAAGTTCTGAGGCTCCCAGAATGGGGAGCAGTTTTCCTACCCACAACCTTCCTGCCGATAGCAAACCCAGAGGACCACAGAGGCAGAGCCAGGCCATGCACCAGCTCTCTTCACCTCCACTTAAAAAACCCCACTTTCACAGATTTCCCTCTTTTCAACAGGCTCTGCCAGCAGCCAACTTCTGTGCTAGCTGCTCTACAAGGAAAGAGAACAGCAGCCTCACTCACCTGTGCCCACTTCTTATTCCGACTCTGCATCTGGACTGTGGCAATGGCTGCAAACACCTCATCTGCTGGCAGGTCCTCGGGCAGCCTAGTCAGGAACTGAGCACTGTGGATGAAGTCCATTCTGGTCAAAATATCCTCGAACAGCTTCAGGATGCCCAGGGCTGTGCGGAAGAGGAACTCCTCTCCATCCCGACAGAACACATCCCAGATACGGCAGGCCAGGTCCAGGGGCAGGGACTTACTGTACAAAGTGAAGATCCTGGGGAAATGTTTGGGACAGTATAAGAGAGAACTCTGGATTCCAAGGTGAGCCTATGTAGCGTATTGAGCCAGTCTTTTCATACAGTATAGAAGGCACTGGCCTTCACTCACTTTGAAGGCCAGTTTTACAAAACAGAGTTTCCGGGTTCCATATAGTATTGAACACTACACAGTTACTGACTTACACTGGTTACTCCTACTTGTGCTAGTAAGTGATGGATCATAAAGAGAGCTTGGAGCCAGCTGGGGAATACAAGCAGGGAGCAGGAACTCATGAGTGTGCTGTCCACCATTACCCTAGAAGGATGATCAATAAAGCAGGATCAAGTTTTAGCAATGCATGTATATGTATGTATGTATATGTGTGTGTGTGTGTATATGTATGTATATATGTATGTATGTATGTGTGAGTGTGTGTGTGTGTATATATATATATATATATATATATATATATTTTTTTTTTTTTTTTTTTTTTTGAGACAGTATCTCAAATGGCCTATTTGGCTGACTTGCAACTCCTGATCCTCCAGCTACAACTCTTGAGTGACAGGATTAACAGGTGTGTGCCACCATGAGGTTTTCCCAATAGATCTGAACATGGACTACCCCAAACTGATGTAACATATTAATACTGAAAACCATTGGGTGAAATGTGTTTTCCCTTAATAAAATTATGACAATCACAAGTTGAGCTGCCTAGCAATAGGGGCTGGAATGACATCTGTGTTAAGCCCTTCTGTGGTACTTTGAATGTCTCCAAATGGACTCAGGTGTTTTTATTAAAAAGCTTGTCTCCATAGGATGGAGGGATAGCTTAGCGGTTAAGGAGCTTGCCTGTGAAGCCAAAGGATGCAGGTTTGATTCTCCAGAACCTACGTAAGCCAGATGCACAAGGTGGCACATGTGTCCAGAGTTCGCTTGCAGTGGCTAGATGTCCTGGTACACCCATTCTCTCTCTTTCTCTCTCAAATAAATAATTTTTTTTTAAAAGCTTGTCTCCAGCCACCTGGCTAGAGGAGGTATCACTGGGGATGGATCTGATTTCTAGCCCAAAGGTATACCTAGTGCTTGAGTACTGCCTGGGTCCCTGTGGCTGGCTGTTTGGCGGTATCTCTCTGCTTGGATCTGTGAAGGGGGCCAGTTTTCTGCACCATCAATGGAACTTCCAATAAATCCCTTCCTCCCACAAGCTGTGTCTGGTGTGCAGGTTCATCCCAGTGATGCAGACCTTCTAACCTGGATTGGTCCTATGTCACCAGGTGTATCCAAGTGAAGACAGACAAAACTGTCTCTCTGGACAGTTCTCCTAGCTTGGTGGTAAGAAGTCCAACTCTAGGGGTACCTTCACCAGGAACTAGCTGGATGCTCCCCTCATCTGGCTATCTTTGCTGAATTAACAAGTGTGTTGACAAACTCCCATCCTGCTTTAAGATTTCATAGGTAGCATTACTTTTCTATTGGCCATGGCACTCAATATAAGTGGTGGTTCCTAACTGCGTAGGACATTCCCCATCCCTTCTGGATGTCACTCTTCTTCTGACTTCAGCCTCTTCCCTGCCAGTTCCAGAGTCAACACTGATCCATGATGCAGATTAAACCTATGTGACTCCGACCTTCAGATAGAAGATCCCTTCAGAAACTTGTAACAGTGATGATATGTTCATAAACCCGGGGCAGGGGCTTTCCATCTGCCATGAACTCCAGGATATAGGTAGCTCTGACCTTCTGCCTAAGACCCTCAGAAAAATGCATCCAAGGACATGTGTCCAGTATAGCACACACTGTAAATACTGGGCAACTGCAGTCCAGATTATCCCGCAAGTGTCTTAATCCTCTATGAGACCCAAGAAAGGCCTCATACTATAGATTTCATTCAGCCCAGATAATGTTGCATGAGAGCATGCTGCAGGAAACCCCTACACCCTGAAGACAACACAGCTCAAGGCCTAGTGTGTGTCATGCTGTAGTGGATACTCAGAAGCACTGATTACTGTAGTCTAAGCACCTGGCCTCTGACCTCTCCTCTTATTAGGGGCATTGAATCCATGCAGGATGCACTAGACAACCCTGGACTCAACCTTCAGAGACTGAACTGCATCCAAACCCCACGGCTCTGATGCCCTACTATGCTACGTATTGCTGTGACCTGGCAGGAAATGTTTTTTTGAGCTGATAAATGACAAGCCCTCAGTCTGAGTTTCTTTTTATTTTCTTTCTTTTTTTAAGGCATACAACTACAGTTTCTATTATAGTATTACATTGATATAAAGACCCAATTTTGATCATTATACTGTGATTACAAATTATATTATACCTGCAACTTTCTGAACAAAAAAGATAAACATTTTTTACATATACAGAAAAGATAAAGAAGCAAGCCTGGTAACATATGAATATTAAGGGAAGTAAAGAATACATAGAAATTGTGTGTTTGTGTGTGTGTGTATGCGCACACATGTGCCATGGTGCACATGTGGAGGCCAGAGGACAACCTCAAGCATAAGTCCTCACTGTACACTTGTTTCAAGCACAATTTCTTGTGGTTCACCACTTGTGTCCACCTCCCAGCTCCCCATGGGCACCACACAATTATAGATGCTCACTACAGCTTCTAGCTTTTTATTTTGTAAGTGGGTTCTGGAAATCTGATTTCAGGCACTCACACCTGCTCAGCAAGCACTTTCTCCACCAGGCCATCTTCCCTACATATAGAAATAGTTTTGTTCTATTTTAATTTATCATAAATCTGATACATAAAAGACTGTCCAAAAGTTAGCATTCCTCTTCTAAATTGGTTGGATTTTCCTCTGTATAGGCCAGTCAATACTGTGAGCAGACTTCTTGTTCATGACTATTCAATGCTGCCTTTGTGTCACAAAAGCACCCAAGGACAGTATTTAAATGCATTAATGGTTGTGCACTGTTGCAGTCAGCTTTGCACTGCTAGCAGAAAACACCTCAACAAGAGCAGCTTGTGGGAGAAAACAGTTTATTTTGGCTTACAGACTCAAGAGGAAGCTCCATGATGGCAGGGGAAAATGATCACATAAGCAGAGGGTGGACATCACCTCCTGGCCAACATCAGGTGAACCACAGCAGCAGGAGAATGTGCCAAACACTGGCAAGAAAAAGCTGGCTATAACACCCATAAGGCTGCCTCCAACAATATACTGCCTCCAGGAGGCTTTAATTCCCAAATTGCCATCAGCTGAGGACCTGGCATTCAAAAAGCCTAAGTTTATGAGGGACACCTGAATCAAACCACCACATTCCACCCCATAAACTGATAACCATCCAAGATGTAAAATGCAATGCATTCATCCAACTTTAAAAGTCCCTATAGTTTTATCAATCCCCATGATGTTCAAACATCTCCATAGTCCAAGGTCTTTTAACTGAGCCATAGTACTGCCCCCCCCCCCAAAGACCATAATGGCACGGTATAAACATTCACACTACAAAAGGTGACAATGAACATAGCAAAGAAATATTCAACCAATACAAGATTTAAACAGAGCAAACCTCAAACTCTGTAGCTCCAAGTCCAACAACGCTAGTCGCAAGTCTCCAAGTCCAATAATTCTAACCAATGATAATCTCTGGAGTTTCAATTCTGCCCCTCCAGCTAGGCTACTCACAGTCCTGGAAAACTTCATCTGGGGCTGGCAGCTCTCCTTAGCAGCCATCCCATAGTCCTGACATCTCTGTTGGGTCTCTGCTGCAACCCATGGTATATCCTCATGGCTCCATCAGGCCTCCATGCAGGTAATCCAATAAGCCTACTTCACACTGTCTATGGCCATTTCCAAAATACAAAACCGTGTTGCAAATTCAATGACTCTCTCTTTCCTGCATTTATTATATTCTATAATACCAGGTAGGCTACCAATTTGTTAATCCAGGAGGGAATACAGCAGACTATGAAGAACAGGACACTCCTTCAGCATTCAGGCCACTTCAAAAGAGTCTACATTCAGCCAGGAGTGGTGGTACACACCTTTAATCCAAGCACTTGGGAGGCAGAGGTAGGAGGATCACCATGAGTTCAAGGCCACCCTGAGACTACATAGTGAATTCCAGGTCAGCCTCGGCTAGAGTGAGACCCTACCTCAAAAAAACAAAAGAAAACAAAAGTCTACTTTCTTCCTGTTGTCCCAATGCAGGTCAGCTGGCCCAATCTCAATGGTTGTAATCTCTCAAACAATTGCAGCTGAATGGGCAGAAGTTTTGGCCTGAAGATTTCTTTCTGTGCTCTATCTCTGCTCACACCAGTCCATTTCTATGCAATGTAACCCTGCACAAGTTCTCAGGACATGAGCATAACAGCAAGCCTCTCACACAACTACTTCTAACCTAGTTCCTATAGAGTTCTCTCTCACCCTTTTAAACCAAACTTCACAGTCCATAGTTATTACTGCATTCAAGTCTTTCAACTCTGACTAGAATAATCCATCAAGCTGTACTTATAGCACTGTAAGGTAGGTGCTCTTAGGCCTCGGTTTCAAAACCTTCCACATTCCTCTCAAAAATCAGTTCCAAAAGGCCAAAATCCACAAAGGTTTCTAGCAGTAATGAACCCACTTCTGGTACCAATTTTACTGTTGCATCAACTTTGCATTGCTGGAAGAAAACACCTGACCAAGAGCAGCTTGTGGAAGAAAAGGGAAGGGTTACATTGCCTCCAGGAGGCTTTAATTCCCAAGTTGCCATCAGCTGGGGACCTAGCATTCAGAAAACTTAAGTTTATGGGGGACACCTGAATCAAACTATCACATGCTCCAATAAAAGTTTATTTACAAAACAGGCCACAGTTTAATGACTCCATAGTGTCTGGCCCATACCCAAAATAATTGGTTGGATTAATCACACCTTTGGCTAATATTTTGAATGCATGCTGGACCCTTTGAGTACTTTTGCAGCATAATCTCATTCATCCTCTCATCAGTCTATTTTCTCATTTCCGTAAGTGTCCATATGCATGTGGGTACACATGAATGTGGAGGCCAGAGGACAATGTCAGGAATCATTCTTCTGGCACTGTGCAACTTTTTTTGAGACAGAGCTCTAACAGGCCTGGAACTTACCAAGTAGGCTAGATCACTGGCCAGTTAGCCTCAGAATCCACCTCCAGCGCTGGGATTATAAATGCAAACCAAAATGTCCAGTTGTTTTTGCTTTTTAATAAGTGTTCTGGGGATCAAGCTCAGATACTCATGCATACAAGACAAGCATTTTACTAACTCAGAGATATCCCTAGTCCTTTTATTTCCATTTTTTTATAGAGGAAAATGAACTTAGAAGAATTTAAAAACATGCCCAGCTCACACAGTATAAACCACATTGTGTCTGATTCTACAAACTCAACTGTAATCAATATGCTGTACTTCCCATGTGGATGTTATGTACAGTAAAAAGGCATTACAACCTTTTTATTTTCTTTCTTTCTTTTGAGGGGAGGGGGGAGTCTCGATAAAGGGTCTCACTCTAGCCCAGGCTAACATGGAACTCACTCTCTAGTCTCAGGATGGATTCAAACTCATTGCGATCCTCCTACCTCTGCCTCACAAGTGCTTAGATGGGTTTCTTAGTATTTCAAAATCAGAAAACCACTTCATCACACTGTCTAGAAAGTGCAGTTCAAGAAAGTCAGAGAGATCTCTTTCCCAATCTCCAAAATACTCTGAATTCTATCCAGAGAACACATTCTTTAATGTTATTGTTTATATATATTTACTTATTTGAGAAAGACAATAAAAATGGGTGCCCTGGGGCCTCTTGCCACTGCAAATGAACTCCAGATGCATGTTCCACTTTGTGGACCCCCCCAGCCTATTAATGTTATTTTTTTAAAAAGTGAGAAAGTCATGAGATGTGATGCAAGCACTCAGGAGGCACGAGATCAGCAAGTCTGAGTCCAGCCTGAGTTACACAGCAAGACGTTATGTCTAGGACAGACAAAGTGAGAAGTCAGTGACCTAATAAGTGCTGCTCATTCTTAGGTAGCAGTCTATGTGTGGAAACCAAATAGGACCTAGGGAAAATGGATGGGAAAAGAACAGCTATGAGCAACGGGAAGATGGTTTAGGGTTTAAGGTGCTTGTTTGTAAAGCCTGCTAGCCTGGGTTTGATTCCCCAGCAATAAAAGGGATTCCCCTAACATGTTCCCCTCCCTCCAGAGGCCATGAATAAATCTGATTCTTTTTTCTTCTTTTATTTAACATAATGTCGTTAGTGCTCAGAATCATGTATGGGTGTGGTGGTTTGATTCAGGTGTCCCCATAAACTTAGGTGTTCTGAATGCTAGGTTCCCAGCTGATGGAGATTTGGGAATTAACACTTCCTGGAGGCAGCATATTATTGGGGGCTGGCTTATGGGTATTATAGCCAGTTTCCGGTTGCCAGTGTTTAACACACTCTCCTGTTGCTATTGTCCACCTTATGTTGGCCAGGGAGTGATATTCACCCCTCTGCTCATGCTATTGTTTTCCCCTGCCATCATGGAGCTTCCCCTCAAGACTGTAAGCCCAAATAAACCCCTTTTTCCCCCAAAAGCTGCTCTTGGTGGGGGTGATTTCTGCCAGCAATGCAAACCTGACTGCAACAATGGGTCTCCATGCAGTCCTTCAGGCAGGTAATGAGCCAGCACCAGAATAGTCCAGCATGCCACAAGTGATGCCCACGGATTCCATAATAACCACCACCCTAGGCATGGCCATGTCACCATGAGAGATGGCTGAAACCTGTGCCCTTATGATTCTAAGTGCTCTGATTAGACATTTTTCATTTTGTTCTGTTTTTTCAAGGTAGGGTCTCACTCTAACCCAGACTGACCTAGAATTCACTCTGTAGTCTCAAGATGGCCCTAGCTCTGCCTCCTGAGTGATGGGCTTAAAGGCATGAGCCACCATGCCCAGCTTCTGTTTTCTGACATATGCAGTCCAGAGTGGCTTTAGCTTTTCAATTCTTATACTTCAGGTTTTGGCATCCTGGGTCATGAATATTTTTCAAATCCTACTATGTACTAGTAGGATACAAAACACTAAACAAAGCAAACATTTCTTGCCCTTAGGAAAAGAAGGGATAAACCCAGCTGGAGGTTTCAGTAACAAGGGTAGAAAGGGGGATTCTCAAGAGGGGTATGCACTGCAAGGGGCCTATGTGTGTGGATGTAAGCTTTTCCAAATAGAGCAGTGGGGTAGAACATTCTGCTGAGAAGATGCAATTGTGTTTGCCCTAAAGCGAAAGCAGCAGGCCAGGACAGGTACTGCAGGCATCCACCTAGAGTAAACTGCATCTCGCCAGCTGAGGCACAAGGAAGATATATGTGTGAGAACATCAGGGCAGCTAAGGGAGAATTCAGACGTCTGTAGGAGAATAAGAACCCAGAAGGAACAGGGACTTTTAAGCTGTCACAGAGGCTTTGGACTATATTCTGAGTGAACTGGCAGATGAGTGGAGGATGTGAGGGAGCAGCATGCTGAGAGTACCTGGAGATGATGCAGGCTGAGCAGGACATGGTCCTGGCAGCTCTGACAGGAATCTAGATACAGAAAGTGGTGGGAGTTGGAGTAGTGACCAGGAGCAGGTACAGTTTGGACACAGTCATGGGAAAGCTAGAGGGGAATCTCAGATACTGGGTCTCTAGCTGAGCCACAAAAAGGATAGAGCTATAATTTTTAAAACTCTCTTGTCTGAAGAGAAGATAAAGAAGTGAGTTAGAGACATGTTACTTGTAGAGAGTTAGACATCTAAGCAACAAATGGATTGATCAGCACTCAAGGAGGGGTCTGGGCCAGGGACATACCTGTGGGAATGATCTGAGGCACCAAAGCCAAGGATCAGACCAAAATCTACTGAATGCTGCTGAAAAAAAATCAAGTAAAACTGAGAACTGCTCCCCAGTATGTATTTCATGTAGAAAAGTACACCTGGGCCTCCTTTGTATCACTTATTGTTTTATACTGAATGCAGTCCTTAAGCCTTTAAATGTAATTGTGTTTTTATAGTTATGTGCCTTGTGTGTGTGCATGCATGTCATGGTGCATGTGTGGTCACAGGGTAACTATTTTTTTTTAAATAAATTTTTAATTTTATTTATTTGAGAGAAAGAGGCAGATAGAGAGATAGGGAGAGATGGGAGGGAGGGAGGGAGAGAGGGAGAGGGAGAGGGGGGGGAGAGAGAGAGAGAGAGAGAGAGAGAGAGAGAGAGAGAATGGGACTTCCCACCACTGTAAATGAACTCTATATGCATGTGCCAGATTGTCCATCTGGCTTACGTGGGTCCTGGGGATTTGAACCTGGGTTCTTTAGCTTTGCAGGAAAGTGCCTTAAACACTAAGCCAACTCTCCAACCCATGGAGACAAGCTTTTTTGTGTGCATGTGTTTGTGAGTATGGGCTTGCCATGGTGCATGTGTGGGCCAGGATAACTTGGTGTCAGTCCTCACTGTCTACATTGTTTGAGCAAGCTTCCTTCTCATTTAATTCTGGGATTACAGGTGCCTGCCACATCTTCTGGCTTTTACATGATTCTAAGGATCTGAATTCAAGTACTCAAGCATGTGTGGCAAGTGCTTTATCCACTGAGCCATCTTGCCTTTTAAAGAAAATCTCCCTTCTTTCACATGACAGATGCCTTCTCATCGAAGCCTCAGCCTCTGTGACCATTCCTTGGAAGAAAGGTTGATGACCCTTGGATAGGCTGGGTTTCCTGGGATTTTGTTTTTTTTGGGAGTGTTTGGTCTTGTTTTAGCTTAATCCTGAAAATTTATTTTCTCTTTCTGGAGTCTACACATGTGGGATCAAGATGTGAACAGAGCTGCCTGGCTTCTGAGGCCTCCCCCTTGGCTTGCAGAAGGCCAACTCCTCCCTGTGTCTTCACATGACCACCTTCCCCTATGTCTCCTGTCAATGTTCACACTGTACCTCATACATCCCCTTTCCTAACCATCATCCCCAACAGCCCCTGATGTCCCTTGGAGTCAGCACAGTGCTCACATGGACAAGCTCTGTCACTAAACCTGACTACCTTCCCTCTGCCTCAAGATAGCTTCAGGGCCCAGCAGGTCTCAGTAAACTCCCCCACTCATGTCAGGAGACACCCATAGTAAATCCAGCCCAAGAGCTCTACTCCAAGAGCCCAGAGCTATAACTAAGCTCCTGCTGTCCTCTGCTCTTGGTTGCAAATCCTCCAAAGTACAGACCTCTGTCCTCAGCAGTCTCTTTCTATCCTTCCCTCCCAGAAGGGATACTTGAAGGTAGTGATCCCTTCTCCTCTTTCCCCTGTATGTGAGAGCCATCTACTGTCAGGAGCTTGCAAATGCTCAGCTGACTTTGCTTTTAAAACCATGTTTATACTCAAATCCACCTCCAAAAGGTGACTGGGGAGCATCTTCATGGATTAGGCAGCCACTTGGTCCAGCCACAGGACCAGGAGTCCACACCAAGATGGCCCTGACTCTATAGTTGCCCTGCTATGAAAGATGAGAATGGAATAGAGCTGAACATGTCCTTCCATCCTCCTGCTATCAATTTCAAGGCCCATGTCTACCTGTCTCTCTCTCTGTCCTCAGGCTCCATCCCACTCCCAACCAGTGACTGTGTGCACTGTTTGTGTGACGATGTGATATTTCTCCCTTACAAGGCAAGTTCAGGGGAAATAGCTATCAGTGACTTTGGTTTCCAAGGCATTCTGCACCAAGTACTGGATAGCTCTTAACTTCTGAGTTGTGGATCTGTCCAGGGACACCCTGAATGTGGGGACTGCATTGTTGTCAGGGTTCTCTAGAGAGATAGAACTCTGGAAGCATATCTGGCTTGACTTGGTCTCAGAATGAAGAGAGGAGTAGGGAGTCTGCAGCAAAGCATGGGAGTACCAAGGAGGGGCA
Organism: Dipus sagitta; assembly: GCA_036346955.1. Classification (NCBI taxonomy): domain Eukaryota; kingdom Metazoa; phylum Chordata; class Mammalia; order Rodentia; family Dipodidae; genus Dipus; species Dipus sagitta. The sequence goes on along the minus strand of CM070781.1, from coordinate 758,945 downwards.
GAGTGGGAGACTGGGACTTCCGTCCCAGCTACAACTATTTCCCCCGAACCTGCCTTGTAAGGGAGAAATACCATATCGTGACAGGATCCTTATGTCAAAACACATTCCTGAGCCTGGTATGGTAGCACACACCTTTAATCCCAGCACTCAGGAGGCAGAGGTAGGAGGAACTCTGTGAGTCTTAGGTCAGCCTGAGACTATATAGTGAATTCCAGGTCAGCCTGAGCTAGAGCGAGACCCTACCTCCAAAAAAGAAAAAAAGAAAAAAAAACTCAAAAAACAAACAAAAGGCATCCCTCAGGATATGGAGCATGCTGCTTCATCTTTGATGGATCAAGAGTCTCTGTGATAAAAACCCACTAATACCTCCAAATAATCCTGCTACTAGACAGCAATGAGAACTATTTTGGCAAGTTAAATGAATAAGGAAGAAGACAACAGCTATGCCCTAGCTCTGACCTCTGTGTCTATATCAGAAGAGGGGCAAGCCCTGGCTGAAGAAGGGCCCTTACAAGGAATGGACACAGGAAATAAGCCACTTTGTCATAAAGCTTGTTCTGCAGGATTGTGGCAGAGCCTGTAGTGGTCCTCAGAGGGTTCAGGAACAGAGGTTGACCTGACCTGTAATCTGAGTCACGCATGGGGCCAAAAGCCCTTAGGACACACACATTAGGACCTAGGAGGTTCTGATCATAACAGCAGAAAATGGACACCTCAGAATATGGTTGGCAGTAGAGGAGGACAAACAGTGGGGTAGCAGGAGGTCTACCTACCATGACAACCTTCCTGAAAACTCTGAACATCTATGGAACCATACAGTCCCCTAGGGAAGGCCTTGAGGTGGCTTTGCAGTCAGTCAGTTGTTTGAGCCCTGGCACTAGTTATGCCTTGCACATCACATACACTGTGCAGGCTACAGGCACATGTGACTAGATGAAGGCTCGAGGTTCCAGGTACAGATGTGGATTCAGGAGGGTGTCATGAAGCAGCAGGTGCCAAGGCTCTGGAGTCAGACTGACCTGGATTGCACACTTGAGAGGGCAACACTGGATGAGTGGCTACCTCCTCCATGTGCAGACATAGATCTTTTCAAGGCACCATTAAGAAGTAAATGGTTCCCACATGGCAGTCTCTAGGCTAGGCCTGAGCAAAAACTATTCCTGCATTTGCTTCCTCCCACTGCCTACTTTCACCTGACTATCAGCACCCAACAAAGCCAGGTTTATTGCAAATAGTTGGCAAACATGAATTAAAAAAAAATCAGGAACTGAAGAGATGGCTTAGCAGTTAAGGTGGTTGCTTGTAAAGCCTAAGGACCCAGGTTTAACTTCCCAGAACCCACATTAGCCAGATGCACATGGTGGTGCATGTGCCTGGAGTTCGCTTACAGTGGCTATAAGCCCTGGCACACTCTCTCTAATAAAATAATTTTTTAAAAAATTGAAAAACAATCAGGAGCAGGGCTGGAAACTGTTCAGTGGTTAGCTCAGTGGTTAAAAGCACCAAGTACCCACATAAAGCCAGATGGACAAAATGGCACCTGAGTCTGGCATTCATTTGCAGTGGCAGAAGGCTTGGCATGTCTTTTTCTCTCTCACTCAAATAAATGAATTTTAAAAAATCAGGCAGAAGAGATGGCTTAGTGGTTAAGGTGCTTGCCTGCCAAGCCTAAGGACCCATGTTTGACTCTACAGACCCCACATAAGCCACATGCACAAAGGTGAGGCAAGTAGAAGGTCACAGATGCCCACTAGGTGGCACAAGCGTCTGGAGTTCGATTGCAGTGGCTGAGGCCCTGGTGCACCAATTCTCTCTCCCTCTGTCATTCTCTCTCTCTCTCTCTCTCTCTCTCTCGCAAATTAAAAAAAAAAAAACATCAAATCAGGAGTGGGTGCTCCATGTGTTCAGTTCAGCTTCAGCATAACATTCACTGAGGACTTCCTATGATCCTGGGCTGCTTTGAAACTGCATATGCAGCCAGTGTTTCACAGGATCTTGAGGCACAGTGGGCAGCACTCAGCCTCAGGCACCAACCACACCACAGCATCAAGGGCTCAGAGCAGAAGTCTTTAGAGCTTGCTCTCCATGTGGGCATCCTGGACTCACAGCTATTTGCAGGCTGGGACAGAACAAAGCTGTCCTCCAGACAATGATCTTTAGTGCCAGGCAAGACCTGGCTGGAATCCAAACTCAGTGAGGGGCAGACCATCACCACAGAATACTTTCCACATCATCCTAAAACTCTCTTCCCAGTATAGCCATGTTCAATTTCTGCACAAAGAGCCATAACAGGGTGAAGAAAAAAATCTGCAAGACCTTATTGACTCCCAGCCTAGATTCCTAAGACTATGTGGAAGTCCTCAATAAGACCAGGTATACACTGAGGCTCTGGGCTATTGGGAGACCCTCCCTCCCAATGCCCTTCTGTCCTAGGCTCCAGGCCCAGGAAATGTAAGGGGTTAGTCAAATATGGACACAGGGCTGGAGAGACTGGTCAGTGGTTAGGTAACTTTCCTGCAGGTCCTAAGAAGACATGAGTTTGATTCCCCAGTACTCATGTAGAGCCATATAAACACAGTGGCACATGCATCTGGAGTTTGTCTTCAACAGCTTGATGCCTTGGTGTGCCTATTCTCCCTGTCTGTCTCTCTTCTCTCTCTCTGCTTGCAAAGAAAAAAACTAAAAATATTTTTAAATATGGATAGAAAAATTGGGATGGGAAAGAGCCTCCTGTGCTCATGGGGGTGGAAAAAATCATTTGTTGAACAAAAGGTATGCTATAAAGGAGACTCAATACATTATAGGCCAGTTGAATGTCCTCACCAGCAGCCAATCCAGTTTGGTGCATACTGTTCCAAACCATATCAGCTCCAGCCTCAGCTTCAAGTCCAACCACCAAGCCCTCAAAGCAAGCAGTGGAACCATAACAGTCTTTGGCTTAAGACAGAAGCAGTCAACAACCAACACTCATTTCCAAGCATGGACAGGTTTGCTTTACCAAAGGGTTTGGCCTTGTCTTGGATGGTACTCAGATTTTATCTTCTAGAAGGCCTCCTGAAGAAAGTAAGGGGAAAAAAAAAAATCAAACTACAGGCTTTGACTACAGTGGCTCAGCCTGGTTTCCTATCTGAGTTAGTACTGCAATCCAAATGGGCCTCAGGCCTAGTGGCTCAGCCTGGTTTCCTATCTGAGTTAGTACTGCAATCCAAATGGGCCTCAGGCCTAGTGACCGCTCTTCCCTACAAAGCCCCTTCTCAAGAGAGGAGTGGTCACCTTGAAATACCCTAAAAGGCCTCACTGCACCTGGTCTGCTGCTCTAGCTCAAAACTCTACAGCCTCCTCCTTATAGGTCTCAGGATACCTTTACTTAGACCTCCATAAGCATCTTAAAACTCTCACATCCAAAGTAAAATATGGCCCTTCTGTGTTTTAGATCTCAACTGGTGACACCAGCAAACTCCTCATCAATGCCATTAGCAACATCACAACTTCCTGGCAAGTCCACAACACATTCCCGGGACCTGCCAATGCCTGTTCCTCCCTACTCTCCACTAGCCCCTGCTTTCACTTACTGAATATTCTTGCCCAGAAGCTCCTGCTTCTCAAGCTGCTTAAACCTGACTTGTACTCCAAGCATAACTTGTCAACTATCTCTTGTGGCCTAATATGCTGACTAAAACCTCAGGTGCCCTGGCCTCTCAAACTTCATGCCCACTGCCCTTGGTCCTTTGGCCTTCAACATCACCAACCCAGCTGTTGCACTTGGTTTACCCTAGGGCCTCACACACTGCTTCTTCCCATCACCCTAGGCAGCAGTCTAGCACCTCTTCTCACTCTCCTTGCCAGATGACACAGTGCCTATAGCTCTGGGGCCTTCACACTGCTTCTCCCTGTCACACCCACTAAAGCTCCCATACTACCTTCCTTAGATTGTGCTCAAACACCTCAAACTTCCCTCCCTGTTGGACAGTACAGTATCTGTGGGTTGTGACTCTTCATACCACAGCAGCTCCAGACACAGACTTGCTGTCCAGAGATCTCATATAATGGCTGGACAAAAAGCACTTCGAAAATAAAACAAAAACAGGTCCAAGACACTCCTTGAGGGAATCCAGAAGGCCAGGTAGAGGAGTCACAGACTGTGGCAAATAGGAATCTGGAGAACAAAGAGTAGGCACCTCATGGGCAGAGGAGAGCTGGAAAGTAGGACCGGGGAGTACAGTTGAGCCCTCCAAGAAGTTGGCAGTGAGTACAGGGAAAAAGGGGTAGGGGTGAGAAAATGCTCTAAAAAATAGAATGCTCAGTCTTACCAATCGATTAGGTAGATGTCTGGAGTTAAGTTGTTTTTCTTGAAATGCGCAAACAATTTCGGCAAATTTTCTTCAAAGAATACCTCAAATGCAGCAAAATAAGTCAACATCTACGGAAGATAATATGAAATATACTAATAAACTACTTATCAACACAAGTTTCCAATCTATAAGAGTCATACTTATTACCTAAGTCTAGCAGTACCTTCCTATGTAATTGCTGCACACTGTAAAGGGCAACTTGCCATAGGTGTCATGAGGTCAAGTGAAAAGCAGTACTGTCTCTAATCACCCAGCAGCAGGTTAGTACGCTCACAACAACACACCTCTCCTAAAGATTTTTAAAGCATTTCTGATCACTATTTCTCTTACAGAGGGAAGTTCTTACCCTATTATGGCCCAGTGAAGAAAAGTTAGGAAACACAGAAGCACTATAAGCCAGGCATGGAACTGCACACCTGTAAACATGCAATGAAAGCTGAGAAGTCCAAGGCCAGCCTGGGCTATGTGGAAAGAGACCACACATAAAATAAAACAGCAACAAAAGACTACTTCACAATCTGCTTGTGCATAAACACTAACCTTGTGATGTATTTCTTATTGTTAAACATGATGATTACTGTATATGATCCATTTTACATAATTTTGGGAAAAAACTTCACTTTATCTTAAATACTTCATAATGTGTCACTACTGTGGGTTTTGCCAGTCTTAATGTACATCTGCAGTCCTCTTAACCATGTAACTCCATTTTAAACTGTTTTTATACTCACAATTATAAATAATTATGTAATAATCTCTGTGCATAATGCTTCACATTTAACTTTTCTCAGAACCGATTATTTAATTTGAGAGAGAGAGAATGGACATGCCAGGGCCTCTAGCCACTGCAAATGAACTTTAGAGGCATGTGCCATCTTGTGCATCTGGCTTTATGTGGATACTGGGGAATCAAACCTGTGTCCTTTGGCTTTGCTGGAATGCATCTTAACCACTAAACCATTTCTCAAGCCCTCAGAACTGATTTTTTTTTTAAGAGGGAGGGGATATGATGGAGAGTGGAGTTGTGAAGGGGAAAGTGGGGGGGGGGAGAATTATGGTTTATTGTCTGTAAGTAGAAGTTGTCAATACAAAAATAAAAAAAAATATTTAGTTATGAAAGAAAGAGAAAGAAGAAGAGGGAGGGAGGAAGGATGGGTGTGTCAGGGCCTCTAGCCCCTGCAAATGAACCTCAGACACATGTGCCACCTTGTGCATTTGGCTTTACGTGGGGAATTGAATCTGTTTTTTTGGTTTTGTTTTTTTTTTTTTTGGCTTTGCAGGCAAGTGCCTTAACCACTGAACCATCTCTCCAGCCCCAGAACTGATTTGTATGCCTGTATTTATGTTTGTGTGCTTATACATATTGTACCTGTAGATGTACATGTGGATGGTGGCCAAAGGACAACTTTGGGTGACTTCCCTCAGGTATACCATCCACCTCCTTGAGACAGGATCTCACTAGTCTACAGCTTACCAATTAAGAGAGGCTGGCTGGCCAGTCAGCTCCAGGGATCTTTCTGTGTCAAACTTCACAGTCCTGGAATTATAGGCACGTGCTACCATGTCTGGCATTTTACAAGGGTACTGGGAATCAAATTCTGGTCCTCATGTTCAAGAGGCAAGTGCTTTACAAACTGAGTTATCTCCTCAGCCCCTCAGAACTGATTTTCACAAACAGAACTGCATACCAATACTGTTCTCAGTTGCTGGCACAGAACACTAAATTGTCTCCCCCCCAAAAAACAAACAAACAAAAACACTGCTGTATGATAAACTCATAATAGCCTCAAGTTGAGAAGCATTTTCAGGGCACGGAACATTTAAGAGTCCTCAAGGCAGTAAAGAAAAAGGTTAGTTTGGGTCTTGATGACAAGTAATAACAACCAAGAAGTCAAGGCAATGCTAACTTATAAGCTGATGGACTGATGGCTTTTCTCTCAGGGTATAGTAGCACAAAGCTTTAGAAACCAGAATGAAATCAAATCTCAGTTCTTCCAAGTATTAGATGTGTCTCAGGCAAGTCAATTCTCTCCTGGGTCTCCTCCCTCATCTAGACCATGCTGGGAACTCAGCTATGAAATATGGGGGTCTTCCAAGGGTCACCAATGTCAACTCCTTCCATTGATTCAGTGTGGAAAGACCATCTACAGCAGCATACTAACACCACTGCTGTTTAAAGCAGAGCTCTGGAGCAAGTTTCTTTTCTCTTGTATGTAAGCAGAGTTCTACTGTAACATAAGCAGAAGCACAGGTCAGTTCTGACCCAGTGAGGACATGCCTATCATGACAAGGACAGAAGTCACCGGCCCCCACCCCAAAAGAACAGTTTTTCAGAAATATTGTCTCTCTAGAGGAATTAACACATTCATACAAGTGGCTGCTGGTCACATGTTTCTACACTTAAGTACCTCGTTATGAATATCATGGTGGGCATTTGCATTTTTCCTCCTGAAAAGACAGAATGAGCAAACACAGAGCATACTTACAAGGCCATGGTCCACTCGAAAAAATGCCATTTGACAGGGTTTATTCAAAAGATTAGAAAAGGCAATAAAGGCATCTGCAGTATCTAGGTTCAAGATCAACACTGCGGCTATGAAGGACATGCCCTGGACCTGAGGGAGGAGAGAAGGATTATGCTAACAGTAGCCACAAAGGTCCGAGCAGCTTTCATTTACTAAGAGAAGCCAGTACCCCCGCCCAAGGGCCCACACAGCCACCCACTTGCCACCGCCCACCCAAAAGTGAACTGGTAGCACCCTCAAAATCCATCTGTCCTCTTCAGAGCCTCTTTTCCACCCCATCAGTCACCTTCTCTCTCTCTCTCTCCTCTGGCCCCACCCTTACCAAACAAAAAATCTAAGCCAACCTCCCTCTCTTAAACCTTTCACATCTGAAATACTGCCCACTATGTGCCATAGTATGTCCTGTGCTGCAGATGTGTGCACCTAGCTTAGCACGTTCAGTGTCAACCCATGCACAAATACATGTAGCAGCACACTTTTATAAATGGTTAATGGTAAAGGTTTTTAGGATTTAATGTTGGGAAAAATCACATGCAAATAGTAACCACCACATCCAGTTAAAATATGAGGTATGACAAAGCAGCCAAGTCAGCCCAATTTCTTTAAAACTAGGTCAGCTGATTTACTACAAGACCCCCTCAAACAAAGAGTTGGGCAACAGTTTGGCTTACTTTATAGATGATAACATTATTAAACACTGGAAGTATCACTTACATAACCCACATCCGGTCGGTAACAAGTGTATGCGCCCAAAATACTGTGCAACATGTCATGATATGGGCCACCCTAAAAGGATCAACATACCAAAAACAATACATGCATAAGTATTGTTAGTTGGAGAATGGCATTTGATGCTGTCACAGCTACTACTGTCACTGGTCACCTTACACACAGGAGGACTTGCCAAGTAGAAAGCTAGCAGCTCTATATGTGAATTAACATTCAACTTGCTGTTAAGAATAGAGTCTGCAATTTAAACTAGGAAGCTGTCTTGAAGGCTGGAGGATTAGGAATGAGCACCATACTGGGAAAATGCCCTTCAGTTATCTCTTGCTCTATAATCATGGTCCCTTCAAAGTTCAATAGGTGTGCCATGTAGCCAGAGCTCCTCAAAGCAGGTGACAGTTCAGGACTGTTTAGATTCTGCCTCTGGCTGTGCCCTGGATATCATGATTCTTCCTACAACCCTCCACCTTGGCCACCTGTCATTCTCTTTGCTTCTTTTGCATCTTTCCATATGACAGGTTTGGACAACACATTCTAAGTCTGAGCTCCTGGTGGCTTCCACTCTATTCCAAACACTTTCCCATCCCGCTAAGATCTCTATTTGCTCTTGCAAATTTTTTCCCAAAAATATGTTAGTTTTTCCCCCAAGTGAACACAGAAGCCCAGAGCTGCCTCCTACTATTGTTGTGTGCCAGAAGATACTACATAGGGACTGGCTAGGCCAAATGTGGCACCTGCTGTCCATGCCCACCATATGTAAACCCTAGTAACACAGGAATAAACATTCCTGTTATATGGACTAGGAAGTCACTCCACAAGAGACCTCAGGTGGCTTACAAAGGAATACCAGAGACCAGACTATCACATTTTCTTAGCTGCTTTTGTTGTGTGTGTTTGAGATAGGGTTTCACTGTATATAGCCCAGACTAGCCTGAAACCTGCAAGCCCCTGCTTCAGCCTCCCAAGTGCTGTGTGTGGAAGAACTCTTTGCAGAGACCATTATACTGTGACCTATGAAAAATGCTAAGAAAAAACCAGAGACATTTCCAACTCACAAGAGGAACAAGAGAAGAAACTATAACAGGAGCCAAAATAAGAACATATAGAGCTAGGGCAGAACCAAGAGAGGATCTCAGGACCAAAGTGACTGTGAAAGGTCTTATGCCATCGGAAACTAAACGAGATAACCACCCTGCTCTTTTCTTACAGCTCATTGTTCCTGTGGAAGGGATTTTCCATCACTGTAATTCCATCCTCCTGGTTTGCTAGCTGCAGGGGGCAACTCTCTTTTCTCAGTGCCCTCCTGGGCCTCTCCATTTCCCTCCCCCAGCTCATTTAGTATTATCCACCCCTGGCCCCTGAGATCTAGAATCTTGGGGCTAAGGGAGGCTTACACAAAGGAAGCCAGAGAGAAAGGGAAACGGCAACTCCACTAGAAGGTACTGCAGAGCACCCCTGCCCTCCTGTTCAGAGCCCTCCCTCTGCTCCCAGATAAATACTCATGGAATCTCCAGCTCAGTCTTTCTGAAGCCCAGCCCCTGGGCAATGTCCAGAGGAAAGTCTGGGGCCCAGGGAATGGAAAGCTAGGCCTCAGTATCTGCAGGGTTTTCACAAGCTCACAGAGTTCTTCACACAGTGAAGGGCATATCGAGTGAATTCCAGAAACCTTAAGCATATGTAAACCAGAACCACCTTAGGAACTGTTCAGGAAGATCATGTCCCAGCTATGGTCTAAGTTTCACTAGTTCCCCTCTGCTAAAGCCAAACTTTCTTGAATTTTCCCTGTTACCCTCTGCTAATGAGAAAGGTTACTACCTCCTCCTGGGGGCTGAGAGACCTACAGTGCAATGAGAGACCAGGAATGGTAAGTTTCCTCTAAAGACGCTCCCCTCATTCTGTCTCCCACATCTCCCATTCTGGGCTTCATGAAGTTAAAACGTCTTTCAGCCTTAGGTCAGATTCCATTGTCTTTTAGTTTCAAATTATAGTCACAAATAATAGTAAGAATGGCACAAATGGCTTCCCCACAGTGTGCAAGTACTATCAACAGCCTCTGGTATCTCCAGGTACAGATGAACAGACTACTGCTCAGAGAAGTTGAGTGATTTACCCAAAGCCAAGACATTAGGAAAAATCTACCCAAGATCAAAAGTCAAACCCCCTCCTGATGCATCATCTCTGAGAGAGGTGGGGAGGCCACAGGGGTCAGGTAGCAGAAAGCCTTTCTGCTCCAAGGATTAGGCTGAGGAGCAGCTCTGAGAGGCTACAAGGTGGCTATAAAATGTGCTGTGGACTGAGGCCTATAGAAATGAGCTGACGCCCTCCTAAGTCCATGTCCACCACAAAGCCAGGGCCACACTCCTGGGGCTTACTAGCCAGACACCAAGATCAAACTTCTGAACAGCTTTATACATTCCCTTTCTTCTTCTGCAGATGCCTAAAGACCCAAATGAGAACATTTCCAGGAAATGGAAACTGAGAGTGAAGAAGAGACCCCCAACAGGTGCCACTGAGATCCTCACTCACCCTGCCCTGAGTTAGTGCAGGACAGCAACATCACAGATCCAATCCCAAAGGCACAGGGCCCAGAAGGAGCAGTAAGGGAATGTGGATAGGCAGCAAGACAGACAAGGGGCATTAACTCACAGGCAGGGTGTGGCACCCTACGTTGACTGTTCTCAATTCCTAGGCCCTTGTATCTGTATCTGTTTTAAGGAGTCACAGAAGCAGCAGCAGCAGCAGCAGCAGCAGCCCCATCAAAGGAAGTCAAAGCCTCCTCTCAGCCTTTCCCTTCCCAAGTACCCAGTGTTCAGGCTGGTGCTGCCCTCTAAGTTGGCTAGTCTCAATGCTTGGTCATGTCTTTCCTGGCCCTTTCTCAGACACAAGGAAGAGTTCTAGAGTTCTGCCTTCAGAACTCTTTCTGTTCAGCAAGGAAGCAGTCCCTATTAGTTTCACATCCCCAGTAGATTTCCACTGGAACTGAGTAACTCCTCCTTAGGAGGCTACATGGATTGAGCTGTGTCCTGCCTGTGCACTCTTTGCATGGCTCTCTACACAGTAACAGAGGTTTCCAAATATTTCTGTATTAGTTGTACTTCTGCTTGGCATTGGTTTAAGGCCAGTCCAAGCATAGGTGAGAGCGGCCCCTTCCTCCTCCCAAGCCTACCCAAATGCTATGTCTCTAGCCTGCTCGTTTTTCAGCCATTTAACGTTGTTTTGATTTATTCCACCACCCTTTACTGGTAAGCCACTGTGTATAAGGCACAATGCTGGTACCCTGGGCACATTGGTGTCCCACTAATGATTTCAAGACAGCTCTGCAGGTAACCACAGAGTGGGAAGGAGGCAGAACAGGAGAGGTGAGGCAGGTTCAGGTTGAGGTTGGGCCCAGACTTTCAAGTAAAGCAGTGAGCATGAAGGGACAGAAGTAAAGATTCTGGAAATGAGTTGGCAGTACTGCTAGATCACATGAGATGGCTCACAGGAGACCCCAGGCTGGAGGTTCACTGGCTCAGAGAACAGAAGGTCTTGAAAGAGTTCTGCTCAGAGGACTCCAAAATCTACTGCTGGCAGCCGTGGTCTGTACCCAAATACCAATGGGACGGCTTCCCTCATTCCCACTGCCATCCAAAGACGATAGTCCACCTAAAACAGTTTGCTTCAAGACCCACTGGTGTCCTCCATATCTCCAGATCCACCTGTTCAGGGACACTTATACCAAGGCTGTGAGGATTTCTCTCTCTCTATCCCAATCTCTGCAATCACACCTGAATGGCCCTGCCAAGTGCACACAGCTGCCTACAGTCCTGAAATCAAAAGGGCTTCTAGAAACACTGACAATGCAGCCACCCACAGTACCTTCTGCACCATCTAGAAGCTCTGTTTACCAGAAAGGATCAGTAACAGATATTTCAGACGTAACATCAATAATACTATGTGCTCCTTGCAAACTGCAAACTATTTGCAATCTTATTACAAATGCATGCGTCTCAGCATTCATGAATTTTAGACAGAACACACTCAGGACAAATCACTTACTTGCTGGAAAATGCAGAGACTAGGAAATGTTCTAGAAATGTCCAGTTTAATAAGCTCCAGGCTGGCCTCTCTGTCTGCCGCTGGAAATCCAGTATCTGTCAAAAGATTGAGAATCATTACATTCTTCAGAGCATAGGTGTGGGATAGTTCCCATGCTCTGAAGTTTTACAACATGAAACAAAGAAGTCCTTCAGAAGTACACCCACCCAATTCCATCTTGACCCAGACAGTTCACCTTCAGACTGCATGACAGGAGCAGAGTCTCTCACTTTAGAGAGCAAAACATCTCATGGCACCTGCCAAGGCCAGCGTACCACCAGATGATTCTCTGGAGCCAAAAAAAAAAAAAAAAAAAAAAAATCAAAACCTAACTTGACATCACTTGTCATCCCCAAGTGGGAAAATAAGTACAAGCTGAGGAACACATGTGAATGAACTCAGACACAGAAAACCATGTCAACAACAAAACATTGTCTGATCTGAAGAACGTCTACTGAGAACTTGGTGCATGTGGTCTCAAAGAATTAAAACTATAACTGCATATGATCCAGCAATCCCACTCAAGGGTACTGCTGAAAGGAAGTAGTATCCATAGGTGGAAGAGATAACGTACACACTCCTGCACTCCTGTGTTAGTGCAGCACTGTTTCTAATCACTAAGAAATGAAACCAACCCACATGACCACCAACAGATGAAAAGACATGTCCAAGGGGACACTATCAACCATAAAAGAAATGAAATCAACATGGATGGACCTGAAGAACATTACACCAAGTGAAATAAACCAACCACAGAAAGACCAATGCTGCATGGCACAGCTCATAAATGCAGAGAGCAGAATGGTGGCTACCAGACTGGGGGCAGGGAGGAACTGAGGAGACACTAGACAAATTTTCAGACAGGAGGAGTGAGTTCAAGGGTTCTTTTATACAAGTTGTGACAGCAGTTAAGTGTGCATTGTATTCTTAGAAAAATGCTAAGAGAATGGAAGTAAAGTGTTCTCATTATTTTTTTTTCTGAGCCGGGCATGGTGGCATACACCTTTAATCCCAGCACTCCCAAAGGAGGCAGAGGCAAGAGGATTGCTATTAGTTCAAGGTCAGCCTGGGACTACAGAGTGAGTTCCAGGTCAGCCTGGGTTAAAATAAGACTCTATATCATAAAAAAACAAATACAAAAAATTTCTAACTAGGACCAAAAATATAGTTCAGTGGCAAATATGCTCCTTAGCATGTTTGAGACCTTGTGGTTCTATCCCCAGTGCTACAGAAGAAAAAGGGAGGTGGGCTCTAACTATGTGAGTATTGTACATATTAATTATAGCTAGATTTAGTCATCCCATATTATATGTTTCAAAGCATGCTGTATAGGGTAGGTATTTTACAATATTGTCAATTTAGAAAATAAGATAAAATTGTAACAACATATGCTGGAACTTTTTCGCTGTAGCACTTGTGAAATTTAACAAATATTCAGAAATAATTTGTTTTATATTCTTGGAACTTTAATGCCATGAAAAAGTATGTGCTTAAGCAAAAGATGCACATTCTTGTGCATAGTGGGCAAATCTAAAGTCTAATGTAACAGATCTGCAGTGCTGCCACCTCTGGAGCAGTCCTGATATTCCTCTGTAAACCAGCTCCTGATATTCCTCTGTAAACCAGCTCCTGATATTCCTCTGTAAACCAGCACCCAACCAATGGGGCACCAAGCCACTGTAAGTCACACGAACAGCTTGCTCAGAAGCAATAGTGGCTTGCATAGCCCTCTGACATGCTGGGACACAAACCTTCTCAGGAACTGGTGGGCTCTACTGTTATTTCCCTTCTGTCTTTGTTTAAAAACCCCCTTTGCCACATTGTCACCTATGTGAAGCACTACTGCAGAAAGGTGACCTCTGGTCTGTGAGGAAGGACACTCACAAGTGACCTGAGTGGCACCAGGGCTTCAGAACTGGATGTACCTTCGTTTTCCACTTCCGAGCCTCCCATGCTGAGGGTCCGCCACCGCTCCTTGGCCCGGGCAAGACAGATGTCAAACAGCTCTGGAATAAAAGCCTCCAGGTGAGTCTTACATGTATATAAATACCAGCAAAAATGATCTCTTCAGCCATAATAGAATTAAGGCACACTTACTCTCCTTGAACAATCTTGAATTTGGCCTGAAAGCATGTTGACTATTTAAGAGAAAGACCATGAGGCTGGGCGTGGTGGTGTACGTCTTTAATCCCAGCACTCGGAAGGCAGAGGTAGGAGGATTGCCGTGGGTTCAAGGCCACCCTGAGACTGAATTTCAGGTCAGCCTGAGCTAGAGTGAGACCCTACCTCAAAAAACCAAAAGAAAGACTGCGAGGATGGTGGAAGATAATGATTTATTGTCTATACTTATGGAAGTTGTCAATAATTTGTTTCTTTTTAAGGAAAAGACAGACTGAATAGCTACCACTGGGCTTGGTACTTTCTTTGCTATACAACCACCTACAATGTACCTTGCTCTGATTTGCTGTGACTAGTACACTACCTCTCCCAGGTAGTAAAGGTCTTCCACTCACCTCTGGACCAGAGCAAAAGGCCCTGGGACTGACAGAGAACAATAAATGAATAACTGATATACAGATGCAGAGAGAGGTGAGCAGAAGCCTATTTGATTTCAAATAGATGTGAGTCATAATCACAAAAGATACAATCCCAAATGCTAAAATCCCTACAGATAAAAATCTCTAAAGTCCTGACAATATAATTCTGAAAAAAATTAATTATTAAAAGACATTTACTCCCATTTTTAGAGGGGGATTTATTTGAAAAACAAAATCACAAGCAAAACACTTCACAGGCTGCTTTACAAAATAGACAGTAAGAGTGCTATAAGCATAAACAGTATATTATGGTCAGCTGTACAGGCAAAAGTTATAAGCAGATGAATTACATTCATACCAATGAACCGAAAAGCAAAACACAAATACACATCACTATGGTTAATTGGCAACTGTGTGCACACTGCTTTGAATTCTGGCCATCTGAAACACTGTTGGACAGACAACCCAAGTCCTATAACAAGATGACCAAAAGCCAAGACAGTTACCACTGCACATTCAGTTGTCCAAGTAGCTGAGACCTCAATAAATTCTTTCTTTCACAACTGGAGAGGCCCCCAAAGAACATCTCTTCACTTACTGAGGAAATTAAATGTCTTTAATGCATACATACATAGTCAACATGGTAATCTTGTACTCTCACAGAGTTAAATTTGCAAGAAATGCATAAAATGAATTAGAATGCCCTAAAGTTTTTGTATGATTATTTCCAATATTAAGAATGATTATGAAGATTAAATACATAGCATAGCAAGCTGAAAAAATACTGCCAGAAATTTTTATTTATTTATTTATTTATTCGGGAGTGACAGACAGGGAGAAAGAGGCAGATAGAGAGAGAGAATGGGCACGCCAGGGCCTCCAGCCACTGCAAACAAACTCCAGATGCATGCGCCACCTTGTGCATCTGGCTTACGTGGGTCCTGGGGAATCAAGCCTCGAACCGGGGTCCTTAGGCTTCACAAGCAAGTGCCTAACCACTAAGCCATCTCTCCAGTCCAATGCCAGCAATTTTAAATAGTGGGGAGGGCACTTGGAAAACAGGGAAAAGCAAATCTGATATGTGTAACAGAGAATTACAGAGTGTTGCAGTCAGGTTCATATTGCTGGCAGAAATCACCTGACCAAGAGCAGCTTGTGGGACACAGACTCAAGGGGAAGTTCCATGATGGCAGGGGAAAACGGTGTCATGAGCACAGGGTAGACATCATCTCCTGGGCAACATCAGATGGACAACAGCAACAGGAGAGTGTGCCAAACACTGGCAAGAGGGGAAACTGGCTATAATACCTGTAAGCCCACCCCCAACAATACACTGCCTCCTGGAGGCATTAATCCCCAAATCTCCATCAGCTGGGAACCTAGCATTCAGAACACTTAAGTTTATGGGGGATACCTGAATCAAACCACTACATTCCAACTCTATTCCCCATAAACTCATGACCATACATGATATAAAATATAATACATTCAGTCCAACCTTAAAAGTCCCCATAGTTTTTAATCAATCCCAATGATATTCAAACATTTCCATAGTCTATATCTTTTAACTGAGCCATAATAACCCCCCAAACCATAATGGCACAGAATAAACACTCACACTGCAAAAGATGGCATTGGGCAGAGCAAAAAATATATATATTCAACCAATACAAGATTTGTTTACAGCAAACAAACTCTGTAGCTCCAAGACCAACAACTCCAGTCAGTGACAAATGATAATTCTAACCAGCAACAAGTCTCTGCTGAATTATCTTTTCAGCCCCAGCATTTGACTTTAAACCTCTCTCATATAGCCTTTTTTCCCATGGGAATGGTGGATTTTTGGAATTTCAGTTTCCAGGATTTCAATATTTGGAATTTTAACCTTTCAAGACTATGATTTTTAGGATATAATGGGCATTGTTCTGACAAGATCTGACACTCTGCCTTGCCTTGCCTTGCCTTGCCTTCCCTGACATGAAAAACTTCCCCTCAAGACTGTGAGCTGAAAGAAACCCTTTCCTTCAATCAGCTGCTTTTGTCACAAGGTAACTGCAATACACCATATGTTATGCTACTTTATGGGATTTGACACTCAGGGCCTGTCTCCTGGACTATTCAACACAGAGGCTTCCTGTGCCTCTGGCTTTGAAATTTCCCAGCCCTTCATGCTCTGGACTATTGAGGTTTGTTAACCAATCATTGAGGTTCAATTTAGCCTACCTATATAGAATATTTATTATTTTCCATCATTTTTTTTTGGAAAATAAAACTGAGCACATCTGCTTTAAGGAGAGGGCACAGTATTTGACTAAAACTTAATTCAAGTAATGTTATTATAATCCAACACGTAAAATCTTGATTAGTGAGCCTGGATGCTCTTACATACATTTAACCTATGCTTGTCTGTCATGCAGAAGGGCACTTATGAAATATAGCTTCATATCTTCATTGTCCAGAAGTCCGTGTGTGCACAGGAGCAATGGAGAGTGCTAGGAACTGGTGACTAGAGCAGTCGAGGTGACCTCTGCCCTCTCTCAGCCTAGATCTAGGTGGGCTGGCCCATGTTCTGACTTGGAAAGTCCCAGAGTTTTGCTGTTTTTATGATTATTCAATTGGAAATTTGAGGATGGTACCTCATCCACAGAGATGTAGCTTGGACTCAAATCAGGGGTAGGAGTCTGGATTCAAAAGATTTCCATCATTTTTGTGGGAGACCGGCAAAACAACTACACAGCCTGTGATCACCAGGGACCCACGTCACAAGTGAGAAACCTTGCCAATCAAACGCTGAGACTGGCTACCCCAGAGTGAGTGAGTCAGAGTGTCAGAACTTCTGCTTCATGAATTTGCATGTCATCCTTGCACAGGGGCCATACTAATCTTCTCTGTATCATTCCAATTTTAGTATATTGGGCAACCAGAGGGAGCACAGTGTTAGAACTTACAAAAGTCTCCCCAGAACTTTACTGACATGTGCTAGGGGGTGGGGAGCAGAACAGTTATCATACTTTTTCAGACACCCAGCCCCAACTTCAGGCACAAGCCTGACTTGTAGAATGAAGTTTAAGGGTTTCCTTTAGTTATTTTTTACATATCTAGTTAGTTAATTTGCTTATTTTTTAAATTTTTTTTTAAATTTGAGACAGAGAGAGAGAATGCGTGTGCTAGGGCCTCCAGCTACTGCAAACCAACTCCAGATGCATGGGCCACCTGTGCATTTGGCTTATGTGGGACCTGGAGAATCGAACCTGGATCCTTAGACATTGCTGGTAAGCACCTTAACCGGTAAGCCATCTCTCCAGCCCAATTTACTTATTTTTGAGACATGATCTTGCTATGTAGTCTAGGTTGGTTTGGTAGTTACTATGTAGACCAGGGTGGCCTCAAACTTGAGGCAATCCTTCTGCCTCAGCCTCCTGAGTGCTAGCATTACAGACATGAGCTACACATCTAGCTTAAGAGTGAAGTTTCACTAGAACTATTAGACACCATGAGTCTCAGGAAGTTTTCAACTGTACAACTACCCAACAAGAAAACTACTGAATCTTTCCAAGTCAGGATCAGCTAGAGATGAATGACACACCAGCCGTGGGCACAGGGCACAGAGCGTAACCTTTCTCAAGAGAAAAATGTGGTCACCGAGACTGCCCTGGCACGAACACAGCCAATTAAACAAGACATGAAGGTACAGAACAGAAGATGGTGCACTCAACAATCCATGATTACTGTCTCAGACTGACTTGGAGAGGCAAGAAGGTTAAGGTTAAGGTTGAGGTTTTGTGGGAACCCATATGGTACATTTACTTACTCAACAAATACTTGGTGAGGGCCTGCCATGTGCAGGAGGCTAGGTTGGGTCTAAGTGACAAAGCATACAGTAGGGCAGTGATGACCCAGCTTCTGAGGCCATTCCAGTAGGGATACTACACAAACAATTTACCTGAAGTGAGCCAGTATCAGGTACAGACAAATGTCAAGACATGTACATGGTTAAGTAGCTGTGATCACATGCATCACAGGTTTTAATTTAAGTAAAACCAAGTATGAGTGAGAGCCAAAATTTAAAATACAGAGTACTGCACGCTGCAGCCCCTTTACATACACAAGAGGATTTTCAACAATACAGACCTTTATATACAGACATTTATGCTCAGTAATTTCTCCAAACCTCATCTTCTGAGGATGTTTAAGAACTATCTCATTAAATATTATACATCTTCTCATGTAAATATCTTAAAACAAAATTCTGTCAGGATGGATTTGCCCAGAAAAGGAGTTTGGAGAAGGTTCTCTGTTATCCCTTTTGCAGGAAGCCAGTCACAATTTGTGATATTTAATCTCTGGTTATTAACTTGCCAGGATTTAGAACCATCATAAATAAAAACAAGTCTCTAGTCATGTCTGTGAAGAATTTTCTAAATTAGGTTAGTTAATAGGAGGTCTCTCCATTAACTGGCACCATTCCATGGGCTATTAAAAGGAGAAAAGCAGCTGATCATTCAGCATTCATCAATTTCTACTTTCTCCCTACTGATGTGACAATGTAACACCAGCTTTCTGCTCAGGCCTGCCATCCTTTCTTTTTTTTTTTTTTTCTTTTTGGTTTTTTTGAGGTAGGGTCTCACTCTAGCCCAGGCTGACCTGGAATTCACTATGGAGTCTCAGGGTGGCCTCGAACTCACGGCGTTCCTCCTACCTCTGTCTCCCAAGTGCTGGGATTAAAGGCGTGCGCCACCAAGCCCGGCTTGCCATCCTTTCTTTACCATGATGGACTCTACCCTCTGGAACTATAAGCCAAAATAAATGCTTGCCTTTCCTGAGCTGCTTCTAGTCTGGTATTTTGTCCCAACAACAAGAAACTAATGGATACACCATCTAACTGACACCTCTACTACTCAAGGAGGGGACAATGCCTGGGACAATACTGTGATCATGGAAAAGCCAGGCTGTGCAGAGGACACAATAACCTGGCTAAAGAAGGAAGGCACAAAGCAATCTGCTTTGAACTTGAAAGCCATCACCAGAGTAAAGGCAGTTGACCTCAATGCACAGGCAGGTATAAGGCCCCAATAGGAAGGAGAGCAGGAAGGCCTGTCTGTCCTTGGCAGCTCAGACTTCAAACAGGGAGAGAAAAGGAAGAAAGCAATTGCTTCCTGTACTAAGGCTTTATGTTCAGCCTGTGTGTGTGTTCCTGCCACCTATGTCCCTCTGGATACTCAGAGACCTGCAGGGCACTCAGAACACACTAAGGGAAGTAAGTCATAGCTTCTGTGGTGGATGTACATAAAAGCTGAGCACTTAAAAGGTGGCTTGGAAGGGGTTTATTTTGGAGATAGGGTCTTGCTCCTGTCTCAGCCTCTTGAATGCTAGAAATGCAGGTGTAAACCACCATGCTCGGCTCCTTTCTCCCAGTGATTCAATACTGGGGATTGAACCCAGGGCACTGCACATGCCAATCAAGCAGTCTACCACTGAGCTTATCCCTAGTCTATAAGCTGAATACTCAGGACACAGCATGACAAACAGCCTGAAAACTGTGAGTATGGGTCTCATCTCCTTGACATTTTATGTGCTTATGCCCAAGGACACCAGTCCTAATACAATATTCTATCCTTTCTAAGGCTGCCTGAAAAAGAAAAAAAATCCCACAAACCACCAGAGTACCTCAACTACCTTAAACATTCCCATTCCCATGTCTGATGTGAGGTCCTGTCAACTCCTCTCCACCAAGGCTTTGAGGCCTGTGTTTGCTGCCCCTCAATTCAGGGACTCTGCTTTGAACTCTATGGAAAAAAGTACCCAGCACAAAACAGGCCTGCCAATGGCTCTCTCCTGGCCTTTAAGCTATGGTTTCATGGAAGCAGCTGTTGTCCTTCTAAACAAGACAAAAGGGAGACACCACGATAGATTTCCAAGCCTATGATTAGGCAAGCCACTCACCATGGGTAATGTTCAACTCGTTGCCGATGGCCAAGCTCCAGACTTTACCTCTTACACTCGGAGGGATTCCCTGCCACCACAAGTCTCGAACTTTCCTAGAGCACCACCTGGACAAAATGGGAACATGAGTTTCTGAGTTTGCTCTGGATAGAGTCTGCACATATGCCTCACCTCACACCACCAGGAGATAAAGAAACCTCACCCTTTCCCTCAGGGAACTCATCATCTGGGTTCTACAGAGATTAGACCAACCTTCCACTGCTGTAACAAGTACTCAAGGGAGTACCACAGACCAGAGGGACAGGGCACCTCTCAGAAAAGAGTTCGGAGTGACAAGTAGCAGTTTACACACATGAAGAACTGGAAGGACTTTCTGAGCAGTAAATACAGACATGGTAGTGCTGGGCGGCTCTAATGCAGAGCTGGAGGTAGAAGGCAGGCCCCAAGGGGCCTCACAGGGACAGGGGTTAGCTACATAGCACTGTACACAGGTGAAGCCTCATGTGTGAACTCTGTCAAAGTCTGATGCTAACTGGAAACACCTTAATAACACGGTCATTCAGATCTGTTGGTCCTGATGAACACATACTGCTGAGAGTAGACAGGTGCACACACACTGACTCCCATGTGCTTCTGGACACAGTGTGGAGGGTAGTGCTGGCTCTAGGGCTGCAGACCTCAGGCTGCCTCTCAATTCTAGCCTGACTTCTCTGAACTACCCTCTCTAAATGGCAGAGGTTGAAATCTCCCAGCAAGTTTGAAGTGAGAAGTGTGTGGGATAAAGTACAGAGTGCTAAGTATGGAGTCTGGGAGAGTCCATGCACAGTCAATAACAGCTGATGTTGTGTGTGCATCTGGGCTATACCCAACACAGGACAAAGTTGAGGTAGGTTCAGCTGCCATACTGACAGCAAGGGTCTAAGCAGCTTTGCCTTGTGACTGGATCCTATTTAAGAAAAGCATTCAGTGTATCTGGCAGCATTTAGCCTTTGATGGATGAGGCCTAGAAAAACATGCTATGAGCAGGGTGGATGTTCCCAGAGGAAGCCTTAAGAAGTCCATTTGGCCCTGTAGTGACAGTAAGTGACAGCAGGTGAGCGTTAGCATGCGACCCGAGCACTGGGATATGTGCATCAAAAGACGAGGACACTGTACACCCCTGGAACTATTCCCACACTAGCCTCCACCCATGCTGACCTCATAGGAAAAAAAGTAAGATGCACAGCTGACCCTCAGAAGTGAGGATACCACAGCTGCCAGACCTTGCAGGGTATGCACTCTGTGCTGACACCACAGGTAACCATCAAAGACAAGCCAGCCTCCACCCTCACAGAGAAGACAGAAGCTTGCAGGAGTTTTCTACAGGTAACTACAGTCAGGGTGGGGGCAGAAAAATCTTTCCTGGGGAAGAATGAACCCTAGAGGAGGACACTAGTCACAGGGGATGAGACATGCAAAGGACCCAAGGCTGAAAGTGAGCAATGACAGTCTACAGAAGGAGGCAGGCCACCTCACAAAAGAGCCTGTCAACTAAGTCACAGTGTAAGTTACTGAAATTTCAGGCAGGCAATGACAAAGACACATGCTTTACAAGATAGCTCAGAGTGCTGAGAAGTTGAACTGGAAGAAGCTGCCAGTGTCCAGGCAACAAACATCTGGGCTGGACCAAGGCAAAAACTAACACCATCAAAGGTTTTACAAATGTGACTATAGCTGCTACCCAGGATTGGCAGTGCCCAGGAGCCAAACTTACATGGTTTCCCAGTTTGGTAAGATCTCATTATTCCAGGTAAGAACAGCATTGCCAATGCTTTCTTCAACTTTGCACCTTTCCTCCAGCTGTTTTTTCCTCCGCTGGGCTTCTTTAAGCTCTGGAAATCATAATTAAAAACAAGAAGACATCTAGTAACTGGCTCCCAGTATCTTTTCTCAAAGAATCATTTTGCAAAAGCATAAGCAAAACAGCACCAAAGCAGAGCAAAGGTCCACTCTGAGGCTCACTTCTTATCCTATGGATTTCTTTTGTTTTTATTTATTTATTTATTTATTGGTTTTTCAAGGTAGGGTCTTGCTCTAGCCTAGGCAGATGTAGAATTCACTCTGTAGTCTCAGGGTGGCCTTGAACTTACAGTGATCCTCTTACTCTGCCTCTCAAGTGCTGGGATTAAATGCATGTGTCATCATGCCCAGCTTAATTCATTTTGTAAAGTCAGGGTCTTGTTATATAGCCCAGGCTGCCCTCAAACTTGTAATCCTCCTGTTGCAGAGTGCTGGGATTACAGGTGTACGCTACCACACCCTTCTCCCCATGGATTTTTAGAATGCTTAGAACTACCTATCTTTTAGTAAATGTCTTAAATACAATATGCTTACCTTTATAGAAAATATAAGCACCAATACAGTTCAATTAACAGAAAATACACAAGCCTAAGGAAACCATGCCAATCAAAGTAACAGAACATACTGCAAAACACTTAAAGCCCCTCTTGTTCTCCCCACCCCACTCCTTCCAAACGTGAGCTCCAAGCCCATCATAACAGTGTGTTACTTTTTATCTTATTTTCATTTTTTATTTATTGCATTTTCAAATCCAATTTGTTTTTGTTGATTCCTGCCCCTTCTCCTATCCCCCTTTCTCTCTTCTTCCCAATTTCTTCCCCCATGTATTTTTTTTCCTGTTTACACATCACACTTATCCTTTTGCCAGTCACTCCTCCCTCTTCCAACTCATCTCTTTATATTCACTTTTGGTTACAGGACTATGCTTATAGGTCTTATCCTATATTTGCACACCCACTTATGCGTACTTAATAGACATTACAAGCTAAGACTTGGATATCAGAGAAAACATGTGATTTTGACCTTTCTGAGTTTGAGTCACTTCACTTAATGAGATTCTTTCCATATCCATCCATTTCCTCCAACTTTCATAATTCCATTTTTCCATACTACAAAATAGAATCCCATTGTGTATATGTACCACATTTTCCATTTTCATGATCCATTCCTCTATTGCTGGGCATCTAGGCTGTACCCAATTCTTAGCTGTTGTAAGTAGAGCTTCAGTAATATGAATGTGCAGGCATCTCTGTAGTAGAGTGTGAAAGTGCTTTACTCCTGATGTATCAATAGCAACTCTTAGGAAGACCATTTGCTATGCTCCACATTAATTTCCATGGCCATGGAATCAACCAACCTCAGACTTGAAAGCATTTGGGGAGAAAATAGTCATGTTTATATCACAGGTGCTGATGGTTTTTCTTGTCATTATCCTTAAACAATCCCCTAATACAATACCTTGATAGTGTAGCAACTACATAGACTATATTTATATTTTATTAAGTATTATAAGTAACATACATGATTTGAAGTACATAGGAGTTATATGTATAGAATAAAGATAAATATTATGCATTTTATATATGACACCTGAGCATCTGTAGATTCTGGTACCTGCAAGGAGTCCTGAATAAATTCAGAATCCCCCTTGGATACTGAGGGACAACTGTGTGTGTGTATATGTGTACATAGTTTGCATATGTCTGCATGTCTGTATTTGTGTGAGCATTTCTGTGTGAGTGTGCATTCATGTGTGTGCACATGTGTGTGGATGCCAAAGGACACCTTAGTTATCATCCTTAGGAACAATGTCCACCACCTTTGACAGACTAGACTAGCTGGCCAGCAAGCCCCAGGAATCCTCCTGTCTCCATCTCCCCAGCACTGAGATGACAGGTGCATGTCACCACGCCCAAGATTTTGCGGGGGTACTGCAGGGAGTACAGGTCCATATGCTTGTGAAGAAAGGAATTTAATGACTTAGTTATTTCCCCAGGCTGACAAGTATACTTGTATGTATTTGTGGGTTTTTTTTTTTTTTTTTTTTTTTTTTGAGGTAGGGTCTCACTCTAGCTCAGGCTGACCTGGAATTCACCCTACAGTCTCAGGCTGGCCTCGAACTCACATTGATTCTCCTACCTCTGCCTCCCAAGTGCTGGGATTAAAGGCGTATGCCATCATGCCCATCCCACTTAACCATTTGAACTACACGGTTCACTGACATTTATTCACTGTTGTATAGACCTCAGCACCATTTCTCATTTGTCCCCTAACTGAAACTCTGTCATCTTAAAAGGCTAACTCTTCATCTGCCCCTCCCCCCGGCATCCCCCATTCGACTTTAAAAGAATTTCTAAATATGACAACTCATAGAAATGGAATCATACAGTAATTGTCATTTGGTACCTGACTTGTGTGACTCTGGATCGTGTCCTCCAGGTTCAACCACGCTCTGACATGTATCAGAATATCTTTCCTTCTAAAGTCATAAAGGTAGAAAGAAAATCCCCAGATACAGAGCCCAGCGTCCCTCACAGTACCTCGTTTTTTAGCCTGCACCACCATCTCTTCATACTGTTGTCTGTGTTTCTGGGCTTCTTCAGCTGGTTTTGCTGGGAGGTTTCTTGACAGGAAATAAACAGGATTTCATCATTACAGATAATAGGTTTTGGGGGGAAATATCTGAAGCATTATTTACAGAAAAGTAAAGCCCAAAGATCAAAAAGTTCAAAATTAAAAAAAAAATTACAGTTCCTAGGCTAGGGCGATATCTCAGTTAGTAAAGTAAATGAGAATCCTCATAAAAAAGTAAGCTGTGGTGATATGCATTTGTAATTTCAGGGTTGAGGGGCAGAGATAGGCAGACCCCTGGGTCTTATTGGCCAGCCAGTCTAGCTTGATAGGTGAGCTTCTGAGGAATCACACTTAGATAGCCCTCTCAACCTGACTTACACCACACATACTGCTGCCATGCAGTGGCCAGAAATTCCCAGTTGGTGGTGGTCACCATCTGCCCTTGGTTTTCCTCTCAACAGTGGGTGCAAATGCACCATTCAGGACTCATAGCCTGATAGCAGTAGACCAACCTTGCAGCATTTTTGTGAAATAGTTTGTAGTGAGGTGAATGTGCAATAAAGATACTGCAACCATAAAAAAAAAAAGAAAACTTACAGTTCTCTCATAAACTAGAAATGTTTTTGTTTTGTTGAAGCAAAGTCTCACTGTGTAGGCAAGGCTGGTCTCAAACTCATAGCAATTCTATTGCCTCAGCCTCCTGAGTGCTAGGATTACAGGTGTGTACTACCTTGCCCAGCTAGTAACTGGACCCAGGACCTCACACATGATAATTAAGAGCTTTACATAGAACTATATCCCCCCCAGCCCTGAAAATAGTTTAACACAAAAGCAAAATGCTCACTGTGAAACAGTTGGACGATAAAGATGAGTAGAAGGAAAAAGCAATGAATTGTACGGTCAATAAACAATTCATTGTGGTATTTTTTCACCCCATCCTCCAAAGAAACTTTGACTTGACCACAAAGCAGTACTGATTGTCAACAGCTAATCCTTGTATCTGGCATGCTATACCCATATTTGAAGGCACTCTCTGGCAGTTTAAGTGCCCTAGTTACAGACTAGCTTTTGTGATGGTTCCTCTTCACTGTCAATTAGAGTCTCCTAGAAAACATGCCTCTGGGCATGTCTGTGACAGTGTTTCTGGTTGAACAGAGCAGGGAAAATCCACCCTGAATGTGGGTGCTTCCACTGCATGGATTGGGGGGGTCCAGAGCTGAATAAAAAGACAAGCCGAGGACCTGCATTTATCTCTCTCTCTCCAAGTCCTCACTGTGGATACAGTGAAGCCAGCTGCCACCATGACTTTCCCACCATGATGGACTTGTGCCCTCAAACCATGAACTAAAATAAACCTACCTTCCTTCCTTGAGTCACTTGTCAGGTATTTTGTTGAGGCAATGAGGAAAGGAACTAACAGAGCTCTGTAGCTGATTTATTTTGTTTAAATACAGACATCCATGCACCCCCATTTAAAATAGTAACATACGCTCAGAAATGTGTTTGCGGACTTACAGCTGCTCACTTGATGAGAAGGCAGTGCACCTGGCCTACATCCCTTCATACACCATAACCCGTACTCCCTGAAGATCCTAACCCACTGCTACTAGAAAGCCCCAGTCCATGTCTCAGACCACTAAAAGGCCTTTTTTAACCACAGTGGCTGTTCCAAACATTCCAGCTCTCTGCCTCAGGGTTTCCCTTATTCACCGTTTCAAAGAATCAGGAACAGTACAGAGACACACATCTCCTTTAGGCTTGTTTTAAATTTCAAGGATGGGCAATAGCTTGGGATTAAATAGCCCAATGTTGTACAACCACTGTTTGTTGTTTTCTCAAAGGCATGAAGCCTTCTATTGCAAAACAATGTTCTCTGGAAACTAAATAATTAGGACATCAGTTGTGACCTACTTTATGAAGGTCACCAAGCATGATTTCCTCATCACACAATGGGTAAACAGAGTCCCAGAAAGAGGGGAATCCTGCCTCACTTCACCCAAGGAACTTTGTGGGCCAGTCTAAGAAATGCCTTGTAAAATCAGGGCATTTCCAAAACACACCGGAATATAGTTTCCAGGGTTTCTTGCAGTTATTAACAGTCTGGCATGTATAGTAGCTACCTAAGGATCTTAAATGGAGTTTTCCTATCACTAAATGGCTTGCATGGAAAAGCCTAGTCACATTTCTACGATACAAGGCAGTTTTCAGTATCAGCTATATGATATCATTATAGAACACCAGCTGACATGGGCAGTAACCATCCCTTCTTCCTAACCTTCTTATTTTCCAGTGACAAGAAACATGTCCCCTAAAACAGAAACTCAGAGACTTCCCGAGACTCACGCAGGTCTGTCCTCGAGGATGAGGGCAGTGGTGGACAATGGCTCAAAATCCAGGTTCTTTCTCACATTCTGCTTTGGAGAGGGTGGCCTGCTCAGTTTTCCAACCTTGTCTTCATATTCCTAGGACAAAGACACCAGGGTGACTCTAGGCCCAGCCAATTCCCATGTCAAGTCCTTCCAGAAGCAAAACAGCTGCTTTGCAATCAAAGTCCATCAAGTCCGTGTAAGAATCATGCACTGACCATCTTTCCTGTCCTGATTTAGAGTGACCCCTGGCCTGGACAGACAGAAGAGGTCCCAGAGCTTCCAACTGAGGCCATTGCTTCATGACCAGAGGCCAACACACTTCCTTTGTTTGTGGTTACAAAACTAAAAACGTAGTCTGTCACTAAGAATTCACAAATACAGATTCAGGTCTCCTGTGCTCCAGATGACAAGTGTTTCTCCTGTTTTCTTCTGAACTGATGATCGTAATGGCTACAGGGATGCCATCAATGCAGGTGCCATGGGAATCATTTTGCCACACCATGGAAATCTTAAAGTGACCTCCATACACACTGAATCACTAATTTTTTTTTTTGAGGTAGGGTCTCACTCTAGCCCAGGCTATCCTGGAATTCACTCTGTAGTCTCAGGGTGGCCTTGAACTCATAGCTATCCTCCTACCTCTGCCTCCCAAGTGCTGGGATTAAAGGCGTGTGCCACCACGCCCGGCTTCTGAGTCACTAATCCAGAGTTGCAACCGCAAAGCTTAGTCATACCTGGTGACCCACATTTCAAACACCCAGCTAGAGGGTTCAGAAAAGCCAGCAAAAGCTGGTGCTTCTGGAATAATGCATGGTTCTGACTTCTTGAAAAAGTAAAAAAATGCCATTTTCTAGTTGTCCATTATAGACAAGGTAATCTAGTTGGAAAAAAGAACAAATAAGTACAGAGATTTCAATACCATTTTCAGAAGACAAGAGTAGCATCATCCTGAAGTGATTGACAGTTACCTGCTAAATGGATTTTACTGACATTGTCAAGGGTACTTCTGGGAAAATTATTTTATAATCAATTATTCTCTCATCCAGAAATGCTTCCAAAAATAGAAAGGGGAAATTATTTCTTTTAAATACTGAAGCTCTGAGAAACTGGGGTGGGCAGTTTCTATACTTTGGGATACAAAAGGTTAGTCATTCCCTGCTTACTCAGAAGTGATTCCACTCAAGTCCCAAGATCACTTCCACTTAACTAAGCAGTGATAACATGGCACTAGTACCAGGAAGCTTCGAGTTCAGAATCTTGATGCCAGCATCTTCAACTTTTCAAGAAATCTACCAAAAGCTGTGTGGTATCCTGAAAAGAATAAGTATAACCACCCCATAAGGTGCAACTTTTCTGCTCAGTTTGGTCTAGTGAATGTTATGCCAAGGCCACAGATCATGGGCTACAAGTATGCTGTTCTAGAAAACTGGGATGCTTCTTCCCAAGCGCTCTACAAGCTGTCTCACTTGATCTCCCTAACAATCTTGAGGACAAGCATCACCCCACAAATTGGGCAGTTCAAATTCAAAGCGTAGGCTGGGGCAGGGCAGCTGGCCCCTCTACATTATTTTACCAGAAGAGGGCAGGTTTCCTTTGTGAATATACTCAAACAGATGCACAGTTTTAAGAAAAAAGTTGACTCCTTCATGGGTTAGGGAGGCCTCTGGAACCAGACAGTTTTCAGAGCAAACTCAAGCCCACCAACCAGCAGCTGAGATTCAGGCAAAGTATTTTCTTGGAATCGTTGACCTTGTTCCCTTGGCTGCAGGGTAATTGAGAGCACTATCAGAGCAAGCTAGTGCCAGTAACAAGAAGACAGCCAGGCAGCAGTCGGCCACAACCTTTGGTGCAGAGATGGGGTGGTATGCACCATCATTCCATTTCCCCTAGACCTGAAATGATCATAAGACAGAAAATACACTCCAATATCAAACATCAGTCAAGAAGTCCTACAACTTCAAAAGCCTCAGACATAAAATGGTAGGAAAAGGAAGTGAATACCTTGATTTATGACCAACATCAGATCTTGTCAGGAGCAGTGGGGTAGCAGCAGTGGGCCAAGTTAATGGACCACACACTGTCCCAAGAGTTCCACGTGTGGAAGTACCTGAATTTAATCTGTACGTCAGTCCTC
The DNA here is from genome assembly GCA_036346955.1 of Dipus sagitta. NCBI lineage: Eukaryota > Metazoa > Chordata > Mammalia > Rodentia > Dipodidae > Dipus > Dipus sagitta. The sequence continues at coordinate 729,869 of CM070781.1, read as the reverse complement.
AGGGGCAAAAGGTGCCACCACGCCATACCATGGTGGGAATGTAGAGTCTCAACACCAACACTGATGTACTGAGCACAGACATGGAGTAGGAAAGTTGGGTCAGACACCAAACAGTGGATTCTTTAGCTCCACTTCTCACCCATTCATGTAAGCTCCTCAGGAATCCATCCAAAGCAATCTCATCAAGTTCAGCCTTGGTGAAGCTTCTGGCCCCACCAAAAACCCATAATGCTGTGCTAAGTGCAGGTAGTGCAGATGCAGGGTCCAACAGTACGCTTCATCACACAGTGATGCATGATTAAAACAACAGAGGAGGTCTGGCCTGCCTGAACATGAAAGTCCAGGCACAGTCTTTTCAGAGTCCAAGTGGCACTTCCAAACATGGATGGAAGGGCGTGCTGGAAGTGGTTACAGGTCTTTCCTGAAACCTAGTTCTGCTCACATGGCCACCTAGAGGTGCAGTATCTCTAATGGCCCAGGAAGGCAAAAAGCCCTGGAAACACTCACTAGTGGACCTCCAGCATTAGGGTCACATATGATATGGTAAGAACTAAAGTTTTAGGAGCTAAAAAGAAAGACCTTAGGCAAGTCATCTGGACTGCCTCATGCCTCTACCTCCTTGTATGCTATAAACAGCAGCAACTGGGGAAGTCATCACCATGGTTAAGTGGTATAACCAGAGATGGCTGGCTGCCCTCTGAAGAACTAAGCCCTTTCTGTGTGCTAGGTAACATCTGTGGAGTCCTTGCCTCAGTCCAACTTATCACTCCAAAGTTTCTTTTGCATGAGACCAAGTGAGGGAGTCACCTGGCTGAAACTAAGCCACAAGTCTGTCTTGCTGAGGACTAGTCAGTATATCAAACTGTCCATAAAGATAACAGCTGTCCAACCCACCCAGGACAATACTGCTGTGAGTAGTTCCTAATAAATTCTACTGCGGAAGACAAGACCAAGCCAAATGTAGCTGCTAATCAGGGAAGTTGTGGGGTGTGGTCTGATGAACAATAAGTTCAAGAAAAAAGCAGCAGAGAGCCAAGCACCTGAGTAGGGCCTTACCTCCAGGCAGGGTCCTTGAGCAAAGCATATTTAACAGGAGAAAAAGGGCAGGGGGCCATTCAGAAAAGAATAAGTTCATCTGTGGAAAAACCACATGGGGCTCCACTCTTTAACAAACCCTTATCTCCAACCTTGTAGAGCTCATTCTGAAGGGATAGTAGGGGTACAGACAAAAAGTATTGCACAGGAAAGACCATGAAAAAACCCAAGAAGGGTAAGTAACAGGAAGAGGCCAGAAAAACAACGGTAAGCATCCATGGCAGTACCATCTGAGTAAGAACACGTAAGATCTAGGCCTGAGGCCACAGGGAGAGGCCTTCTAACAGTACAAGCAGTGGCCAAAAGGACACTCAAGAGCAGGCTGGTTTGTGATTTAGCAAAGCACTTTAAACACGGACAGGTGCTGAGTCAAAGCAATTCTGCCTAGCTTTGATGGTTCAGCACACAGCTACCCACAGCTGGTGGAGCAAGCCTGGGTGATAAAGAGTCAGACTTGGTTCACTGCTGTAAACTGAAGTGTGAATATAGTAGGGTAGGCTGTACTTGCAGACATGTCCAGGACTAAAAGCCAAAATAAAAGCACTAGACAACTGAATTTGTCAGAAAACACACACAGGAGCCTGCTTCAACAGACCTTTGTGTTAAGAAAAAGAAAAGATCAGCATTTTCATGCAATGAAAGAAAGTCTATCAAGTAGAAAACAAGATGGGTCACCAATGCTACTTACAGATCTGGGAGACTGCTACAAAGATATCCAAGAAGGACCCACTGGCTTCCTGAAAATCTATTCCAGCAAGAAGAAGAAAGAGCCATCAATCAGAACTTGCTCACATCTGACTCAGCTGTCCAAAGCAGCAATTATCTGTCTGTTGGCATAATCCCAGGGTCCAGGAGGTATATCTGGAATAGGGACATCTACAGAGGCAGGCCATCCCATGAGATACCCTTAAAGACTGAGTTGAACTAACACTGGACATGGCACAGCCATCTCATCAAGAACATAGCAGCCAGCACACGTGATGACTGGTGAACCATTCACCCCAGCAGTGCCACCACCCTGAATACTGTCTCCCTGATTTCATATGTTTTGTCTGTAACAGTGACAATTATATGAGAACGAGTAAGCAAGAGACATGTACCCAGATCAGGTGCTCAGAAAACGACAGGGGCATGGTTATCATTATTACCATGATTTTTTTTCAAAACATTTCTCTAAAAGGCATACTTAATGGGATGTGGCAAAGACAAGTAACACTATGAAGCTGATTTTGCCCCTTGTTACTATCTGTAACAAGCCAGTATTTGGCAGAGAGTGGCTCTGCTGGAACTCAGGGGCTGTTAGCAAACACTAGGCATTCCAAGAGGCAGTGGTGACCAGTGTGCCTTGACAACAGTCACAAAGCCCATGACGACTTGGGATCTTCCTCCCTGGGCTCTGTTCTCTAGCACACGCATCCTCTCAGAATGCATTCTCTGTTACCTGGAATGTTGGCATTTGGGACAGCTGCGCTCAAGAGATCTTTTCTAATGAATTTCTTACAAAGCATCAATAGCACAAAGCACATGTGTAAAGGACTGAAGATGAGCTGGGTTCTACAAAGCCAGGCTGCCGCATGCCTAAGTAGCCACACAGTCCCTCACAGACCCCCTTGGACAGGCCATTTAGGTGGGCCCTGACTGGGGTGACCTGGTTCTGGAGAGAGAGCAATTATTCTGGGGGGCAAGAATGAGGACTGGACTGTAAACTTCACAGTAGATCCTGGAATTAAACCATGTGAATCACAGACACAAAGAGGAGGTGCCTCACTGGTGTCCCTGTGCAAGCTCTGCTCAGAGTGATGGACATGGTGTGCCCACGTCTGAAAACATGCATACGCTGGCACACAGGGCCGCATAGGCCGGGCGGGGTGGGTGAAGAGGACGGGGACCGGACAGCAGAGACCAGGCCAGAACCACACACAACAGACTCACCATGAACGCCAGGCCTCAGAGGCTAGCAGCCGGTGGCTCCATGTCCAGTGTGTTGAGGCCGGTCTCCCTCCAGCCTCAGGACGCAGCTCCAGGCAGGCGGGGCGGCAGGACACTCAATCGCACACAGATCTACTGCCGATTCTGATCCCTACTCAGGCGCTCAACATCCCTGCCTGGGCCTGCCTGCCAAGAACTCCTCCTTGAAGGGCGGGGCAAGCTGAGCTGAGCATGAGGCTGCTGGCCTCAGGTTCAACCCATCCTAGCCGCCTTAACTCCACCTGCCCTGCTTGGGCAACCCCTGGGGCTGCCGTGGCTAGCTGGAAAAAAAGGGCCAGACTCTACTTTGTAAGATTACGGAGGAAAATGTATCACAAAAGGTACTATTAAAAAAATAAACAGGTATCACATGGTTGTGAGCATTTTTTCTTTCTTTTCCTAGGGTACATGTGCAAAATGCACACAGAAAGCACACTAGAGACTGCTTCTGGGATATGCATCCATCAAAACTGATCAGAGCTCACCACTCACTGTAAGTATATCACATAAAAGATCTTTAAAGTCAGTGTAAGAGCCAAAATTATTTCTGATGAGCCTGCCAGTCCAGTGGGCTGGCATGAACAAATTCATGTGAGGTAACATTTGTGTCTGTCTACTGGACCCTCATACATGTGTCCTGGGCTAGGGGTCAGAAAGTATTAGGACATCACAGCACCAACTTCCCCACTCAGAAGCTTATGAGATCCACCAGGACCAAAATCAAAAAGATAATTAACTGATAAGTGACAGTGTCTGTGTGGAGTTGCTGGGAAGCTCATAAGCTCTTGGGAGGAATGGAAAATGGTACACTCTCTTTAGAAAAGTTTGGCAGCTTTTTGTGTAATTCAACTCATACTTATAAGAACCTACCAAGAGAAATGCATCCACAAGACAAATGCACAAAGTGGCACAGGCATCTGAAATTCATTTGCAGTGGCTAGAGGCCCCAGTGTGCTCATTCTCTCTCTCAAGTAAATTTAAATTTTTTTAAAAGCAAGCTCAGGGGAGAAAGCAAATCAGTGCTTGCACAGGGGTGGAAGTGGAGACTGGCTTCAAACTATGGGTTATGAAAATCTTCAGTTGGATTGTAATGAGAGGTACATAACTGCATACATGAATCACTTAACATTTATAACGAGTGGGTTTTATGATATGCTATACTTCAATAATTTTAAAAAGTAATAGTGCAAGAGGAATAGTTGATCCTGGCCAGCAGAATTAGGGAAGAATTGTTTAAAAATATCTAGGGAGACAGATCTGCAGCACATTGTATGCATAGCTCTAAGCTCCCAGCTACAAAGAAAACTGCCTGGGGATCCCAGCACCAGGTGCTACTAGAAATGCAAATCTGAAGTTGAAAGATCCCCAGGAGAGTGCAGGCAAGTGCCAGATGAGGGGTTTAGAAATTTGAAACTATGATACTACCAAGCCACGCACTGGATACTTCCTGACACAAGAGTATGTGCAGCTCCATGGCAGCCAGCCAGGGCTACCAGTTATGGGCACAGCCAGGCTGCTGCCTGCTAGCCTGTTTGGTCACTGCTCTACCAAGCCCTGTTCTTGTGCTGGCTGCCTACCATCTGTGTGAGCCATGGGACCATATTGCTGAAGACAAGCAAAGACAGCACAAGGGCTGTCCCCATGTCAGGATGCATGGTGTCCTGTCACTTAGGACCATCTGACTAGGAGCCCCACTGAACTGTAACCCTATGGTTCCCCTCTGACAATAGAAAGCCAATTTCCATGTACCCAGGAGTCAGATGCATGGGTAAAGACATTCTAAAAGACCCACTCTAGAGGCTTCTGCAAGGAATGACTGCAGTGAACATCCAACTCCCACGTTTGTGATCCCTAGCCATACCACAGGCTGCCACCATCTGCTAAGGGCCCTAGCAGTTTCTTGATAAATGCCAGGCTGCACCTACCCCACTATCAATGGTCTCCATGGGCCAGTCTCATGAGGAAGGAGTTCAAGGGGTCCACTGAAGAAGATATTGTCCAGTGAAAACCAGGCCACGGGTAAGCTCCCTCTTGGGCCCAGAATGCATTGGGGTTGGAAGCCCTGAGCTAGTCTCTGCTATCAGAAGGCAGTCAGCCTACCCTCCCATCCCCAACCTGCAATTGCAGAGGAGCTCAACACCCCCAGCTAACAGAATAAAACTCTCACATGGGCAAGACATTCACAATTCCTCTAGCTCACAAAGAACCCTGCCTGGGAGAGCTTTAACCCCATCTAATTAGAGGGGACTAAGGGCCAGAGTAGATGGGGGCACAGAACTCACAAGAAATTTACTACAGAACTATTTCTGACCTGAAAGACCCATTCACACAATTACAAACAAATCCAAGGAGAGAAATAAAGAATATTCGCCTCTATATTTGACCAGTACCTCACCCTATCTCCTGTGATTTTTTTTTTTCTTCTTCTTGATATGGTTGATGGCCTTGGTTATTCTTTTTCTTTTTTCTCTTTCTTCTTTCTTTCTCCCCTTTCCCTTTACTTTTACTGTTTTGGCTTTTGCAGTTCCTGTGTTCTTTTTTTTTTATTACTGCATTGTTGCTGTTCTTGCTTATAGATGTCAATGGCCTAGCAGTCTATCTCCTAAGTACATAGTGTTATTAATACCTGAAATTTCTATTTAAAACCTCTATCCCACCAAACACTCTTTCATGACTGTCCCTCATGCTTCTACACTCACAAAAAAGCCACTTTCCTACATTTTAAACTATGATAGTTTCTATCCTTCCTTGCATGCCTCTAACCCATATACTTATCTCCCTACCCGAAACCTCCCCATCCCTCCTCCCCCCCCTTCCTTTATCTCCTCCTCACTTCACTACTCTGACACTGTTACATTTTGCTCTGAAAAAAAAAAATCTACAAACCAGGCTGGCGAGAAGGCTCAGCAGTTAAGGGTCCTTGCTTGCTTGTAAATCCTGACAGCCTGGGTTCAATTCCCCAGTGGGAATTGTTTGGAGTTCCTTTGCAGTAGCAGGAGGTCCTGGTGTGCCCATACGTTCTTTCTCTTTGTATCTCCGGTGTGCTCATGCTTTCTCTCTTTCTCAAATAAATATTACTTTATTTATTTGAGGGAGGTGCAGATAGAGAGCGAGAGAATAGGCATACCAGGCCCTCCAGCTGCTACAATCTAACTCTAGACATATGTGCCACCTTGTGCATATGGCTTATGTGGGTCCTGGGGTGTTGAACCTGGGTCCTTTGGCTTAACCATTAAGCCATATATATATATATACACACACACACAGTTTTTTTAAATCCACAAACCACACTCTCTTCAACCAATTTCCTGTTGCAGACTCTGTAAACGGAAAAGAACGGAAACATAAAAGCTTTAAAAAAAAAAAAAAAAAAAAGAGCTACCAAGAAGCCCATGAAATTCAATACTGGACCTACTCCCTAAAAATTTGAAAGAACACACTTCCTAACTTAACTAAAAGAAAGTATATAAAGAAAACGAGCTAAAGTGTGTTGGGGGGAGAGAAATAAAAACAGGGGGAAAACATCCATTTTTACAAGAAACAAAGAGTACGGACAACAGAACATCACAACACACACCCAACCTCTCAATTCCCCCAAAATGTGAGCACAAAAAGAGATACAGAAATGTCAGAGAAAGAATTTAGAGAGCTGTACTGCTAAAGCCAATTCTTAACCATATAGACAACTCAATTAAGCAGATGAATGAACTGAAAAACTGTCCTCTCAAGACCACCACAAGGCAGCCTCCAAATGAATGAAGCAGTGAGTAAATTGGAGAGAAAGGTTATAAATATGGAGGGAAAATTCAGAAAGAAAATTGAAATGCTGAACAAGAATCAAACAGAAATTATGGAAATGAAAGCAATGCTGAATCAAATGCTCTACACTCAGACAAGATCATGCAAAAAACATGAATCTCAGGAATAGAGGATGAAGTAGAGACAATACACAGAGACATATATAAAGAAAAAACAATTAAAGAACATGACCAATATTTCTAAGAACTCTGGTGTAAGCTCAGAGACCAAACCTCAAAATACCAGGGGTAGAAAGAGCTGGGATAAAAGCAAAAGGAATCAACTGTTTAATGATAGCTTAAGAGAAAACTCCCCAAAACTAGAGAAAGAAGTTGACATTTAAATACAAGAGGCCTGTAGAAATCCAAGCAGACATGACCAGAGAAGGACCTCATAGTGACAATGTCAAAAACACAAAGAAATTATATATATTAAAAGCTGGACTTCCGGTTAAGATGGCAGCTTAGGAACCACACCAAAGCAGCCTAGGGGAGAAAAAGCCAAAGAATACCCAGCAAAATACACACTTTTACTAAAAAGTGAGGTGTATAAAAAATTAAAATGGCTGCAGAGAAGTAGGACAGATCCAGAGCATCCAGAGCCCACACAGGCAGGCCTAAGAGGCTCCAGCTGCGGCAGCGGAAGCGGCGGCTCCGGCTGCGGCTGCGGCGGCGCCGGCTGCGGCTGGCAGTGCTGGCTCGGGCTGGCAGCACCAGCTCTGGTGGCGGCAGCAGCAGCGGATTCACCAGCGGCAGCAGCAGCAGCGGCGGCAGGGGGAGCTCCAGCAGTGGCAGTGCCAGGTCTGTGGGGCCACAGCTGGCAGGCTCGGCTTGCCCCACGGGAAAAGCCAGTGCCCAGCTCCAGAAAACAGAACAGCGGTCCAGCGATCCAGCCAGCCTACTTGAACCCACAGGGCACCAAAGAGGGATGCAAGCAGAGCGCAGCATAACTGAGACCAAAATCATCCAAAAAGGTAACTGGGATTGCACGAGGGAAAGGTCTCACTTGGTCACAAAGCTGACTTGGAACCCTCAACAGACCAGAAATCTTAACCTCTTTGTTGATAGAGGATCTGGTTGTTATAATACCTACTCTTGCATAAATACTCTGTGCTGTTTTTCATTGAATGTGTACATTGTTTAGTTAAATTTTAGAATCTATCTGTATTTTGTTCCACTCAGCCTACTTGAATACTCCCATAGCAGGCAAACCCAACCCCTAGGAACACCTTTGTAGATACTCTGAGAGTCTTAACAGCCACACCTAGCACCTTAAGCTCCTACCCTGGAGATATATAACATCAGATCGATTGATACAGCTAAGAATACCCAGCTAACTAGAAAATCCAAGCATTAACTTAATCCAAGATGCAAAAATATATACATTATAACACAAGAAACACTAAAAATCAAGACAATATAAATCCACCAAAAAGTATTAATGCATCAGAAATGACCTCCAGTGAGAATGAGTTAGAGGAAATGCCTGAGAAAGATTTCAAAAGAATGATTGTAAATATGTTCAAAGAAGTCAAAGAAGAAATCAAAGGAATCAAAGAGGAAATCAAAGGAATCAAAGAGGAAATAAAAGGAATCAAAGAAGACACAAGACACCAATTTAATGAAATAAAGAGGTCAATAAAAGACATAAATAAGGAACTAGACACAGTAAAGAAAAACCAATCAATTACTAGCAATGAAGAACACCGTTAATGAAATAAAAAACTGTAGAAAATCTCACCAATAGAATGGATGAAGGAGAGGACAGAATATCTAAGCTACAAGACCAGGTGGCAGAGCTAATACAGTCCAACAAAGAGAAAGACAAACTAATAGAAAAGTGCAAATGGGAATTTCAAGATATTCGGGACACTATGAAAAGATCAAACATAAGAATTCAGGGCATAGTAGAAAGAGAAGAATTTCACTCCAAAGGCATAGTAGGCGTCTTCAACAAAATCATAGAAGAAAACTTCCCCCAAATTGGGAAAGAGGTGCCAATGCAGATACAGGAAGCGTTTAGAACCCCAGCCAGACAAAACCTGGAAAGAACCTGTCCTCGCCATATTATCAAACTACCAAACACACAATCCAAAGAAAAAATATTGAAAGCAGTTAGAGAGAAAAATCAAGTTACCTCCAAACACGCAAGCCCATCAGCATTACAGCAGATTACTCAACACAAACTTTAAAAGCCAGAAGGGCTTCAAGTGATATATTCCAAGTTCTGAAAGATAACAACTGTCAACCAAGGTTACTTTATCCTGCAAAGCTATCCATTCAAATAAGACAGAGAAGTAAGGACATTTCACGACAAAAGCAGGTTAAAGGAGTATTTGAATACAAAACCAGCTCTACAGAAAATACTTGAAAGAATCCTCCATGCCGAAGAGAAGGAAAAGCACACATATAAGGAACCTGGAAAAAACAAACAATAATCAAATACTAGTTAACACAAGACAGCAAAGGTAGAACTAGACCTACAAAAAAAATGGCAAACATAAATACACACCTTTCAATAATATCTCTTAATTTCAACGGCCTCAATGCCCCAACCAAAAGATATAGGTTTTCAGACCAGGTTAAAAAGCAGGATCCTACAATTTGTTGTCTCCAAGAAACTCACTCACCATTCTACAAAGGATGGACACTATCTTAGGGTGAAAGGTTGGAAAACGGTGTTTCAAGCAAATGGGCCTAGAAAACAAGCAGGGGTTGCTATCCTAATATCTGACAAGGTAGACTTCAGTCCAATGTTAGTCAAGAAAGATAAGGAAGGTCACTTTATGTTGATTAAGGGCACATTCAAACAGGAGGAAATTACAATCCTAAACATATATGCACCTAACATGGGGGCTCCCAAATTCATCAAACAAACGCTATTAGAACTAAGGTCACAGATAACACCAAACACAGTGGTAGTGGGGGACTTCAACACACCACTCTCATCAACTGACAGGTCATCCCGGGAAAAAATAAACAGAGAGGCATCTGGACTAAATGAGATCATAGAAGGAATGGACCTAACAGATATATACAGGACATTTCATCCAAATGTTGCAGCATACACATTCTTTTCAGCAGCACATGGAACATTCTCTAAAATAAACCATATATTACGACACAAAGCAAATCTTAACAAATTCAGGAATATTGAAATAATTCCTTGCATTCTATCTGACCACAATGGAATCAAACTACAAATCAATAGCAACAAGAGCTATAGAGCATACACAAAATCATGGAAACTAAACAATACACTACTAAATGATGAATGGGTCAATGAAGAAATCAAGAAGGAAATCAAAAAATTCATAGAGTCAAACGATAATGAGAACACAACATACCAAAACCTTTGGGACACAATGAAGGCAGTCCTAAGAGGGTAATTTATAGCTTTATGTGCCTATATTAAGAAATTATAAAGGTCTCAAGTAAACAACTTAATGCTTCACATTAAAGCCTTGGAAAAAGAAGAATAAGGCAAACCCAAAATCAGTAGACAGGAAGAAATAATAAAGATTAGGGCAGAAATTAATCAAACAGAAACCAAAAAAACAATCCAAAGAATCAATGAAACAAAGAGTTGGTTCTTTGAAAAGATAAACAAGATTGATAAACCCTTAGCAAATCTGACCAAAAGAAAGAGAGAAGAGACACAAATTAATAAAATTATAGACGAGAAAGGCAACATCACAACAGATACCAAAGAAATTCAAAAAATCATAGGGACATACTATAAAAACATATACTCCACTAAGTATGAAAATCTGAAAGAAATGGATGATTTCCTTGATTTATATGACCTACCTAAATTAAATCAAGATGAGATTAATCACTTAAATAGACCTATAACAAGTACGGAGATCCGAGCAGTTATCAAAAATCCCCCAAATAAAAAAAGTCCAGGCCCAGATGGATCACTGCTGAATTTGACCAGACCTTCAGGGAAGAACTAAAGACGTTGCTCCTTAAGCTTTTCCATAAAATGGAAAAGAAGGAATCCTACCAAACTCCTTTTACGAAGCCAGCATCACCCTGATACCAAAACCAGGCAAAGATAGAACAAAAAAGGAAAATTACAGACCAATCTCCCTCATGAACATAGATGCAAAAATTCTCAATGAAATATTGGCAAACATAATACAAGAATACATCAGAAAGATCATTCACCCGGACCAAGTGGGCTTTATCCCAGAGATGCAGGGATGGTTTAACATATGCAAATCAATAAATGTAATACATTTTATAAATGGACTGAAGGACAAAAATCATATGATCATCTCATTAGATGCAGAAAAAGCATTTGACAAAGTCCAACATCCCTTCATGATAAAAGTCCTACAGAGACTAGGAATAGAAGGATCATATCTCAATAATAAAGGCTATTTATGACAAGCCTACAGCCAACATATTACTAAATGGAGAAAAACTGGAAGCTTTTCCACTAAAATCAGGAACAAGACAAGGGTGTCCACTGTCCCCACTTTTATTTAATATAGTACTGGAAGTCTTAGCCATAACAATAAGGCAAGAAACGCACATAAAAGGGGTACAAATTGGAAAGGAAGAGATCAAGTTATCATTATTTGCGGATGACATGATTCTATATATAAAGGACCCTAAAGACTCTACCAGCAAACTGTCAGAGCTGATAAACACCTACAGCCACGTAGCAGGATACAAAATAAATACACAGAAATCAGTAGCATTCCTATATGCTAACAACAAACACACAGAGAATGAAATCAGAGAATCACTCCCAGTCACAATTGCATCAAAGAAAATAAAGTACCTTGGAATAAACCTAACCAAGGAAGTAAAGGATCTCTACAATGAAAACTATAAAACACTCAAGCGAGAAATTGCAGAGGACACTAGGAAATGGAAAAACATCCCTTGTTCCTGGATCAGAAAAATCAATATTATGAAAATGGCAATCTTGCTGGGCGTGGTGGCGCATGCCTTTAATCCCAGCACTCGGGAGGCAGAGGTAGGAGGATTGCCGTGAGTTTGAGGCCACCCTGAGACGACATAGTGAATTCCAGGTCAGCCTGAGCTAGAGTGAGACCCTACCTTGAAAAACCAAAAAAAAAAAAAAAAAGAAAATGGCAATCTTACCAAAAGCAATCTACACATTTAATGCAATCCCCATCAAAATTCCAATGGCATTCTTCAAGGAAATAGAAAAAACAATCCAAAAATTCATTTGGAATCACAAAAAACCTCGAATATCTAAAATAATACTGAGCAACAAAAATGAGGCTGGTAGTGTCACTATACCTGCTTTTAACCTATATTACAGAGCCATAGTAATAAAAACGGCATGGTACTGGCACAAAAACAGACATGTAGATCAATGGAACAGAATAGAGGACCCAGATGCAAGTCCAGGTAGCTATAGCCAACCTTATATTTGATAAAAATGCCAAAAATGCTCATTGGAGAAAAGATAGCCTCTTCAGCAAATGGTGCTGGGAAAACTGGATATTTATCTGTAGAAAGATGAAAATAGATTCTTCTCTCTCTCCATGCACAATAATTAAGTCCAAATGGATTAAAGACCTTAACATCAGACCTGAAACTCTGAAACTGCTAGAGGAAAAAGTAGGGGAAACTCTTCAACATACTGGTCTTGGCAAAGACTTTCTGAATATAACCCCAATTACTCAGGCAATAAAACCACAGATTGACTGCTGGGACCTCATGAAATTACAAAGATTTTGTACTGCAAAGGACACTGTGAATAAAGCAAAGAGGCAACCTAAAGAATGGGAAAAAAATCTTTGCCAGCTATACATCTGATAGAGGATTAATATCTAGGATATACAAAGAACTCAAAAAGTTAAATAATAAGAAATCAAACAAGCCAATTAAAAATGGGCTATGGAATTAAATAGAGAGTTCTCAAAAGAAGAAATACGAATGGTGTATAAGCATCTAAGAAAATGTTCTACATCCCTAGTCATCAGGGAAATGCAGATTAAAACTATGTTGAGATTCCATCTCACTCCTATCAGATTGGCTACCATCATGAAAACAAATGACCATAAATAATGCTGGTGAGGATGTGGAAAAAGAGGAACCCTTCTACACTGTTGGTGGGAATGCAATCTGGTCCAGCCATTGTGGAAATTGGTGTGGAGATTCCTAAGACAGCTAAAAATTGATCTACCATATGACCCAGCTATAGCACTCCTAGGCATATATCCTAAGGACTCATCTCATTTCCTTAGAAGTACATGCTCTACCATGTTTATTGCTGCTCAATTCACAATAGCTGGGAAATGGAACCAGCCTAGATGTCCCTCAACTGATGAATGGATAATGACGATATGGCACATTTATACAATGGAGTCCTACTCAGCGGTAAGGAAAAATGAAGTTATGAAATTTGCAGGAAAATGGATGGATCTGGAAAGGATTATACTAAGTGAGGTAACCCAGGTCCAGAAAGCCAAGCGTCGCATGTTCTCTCTCATATGTGGATCCTAGCTACAGATGACTGGGCTTCTGTGTGAGAAGGAAAAAGCTCAGTAGCAGAGGCCAGTAAGCTAGAAAAGAGATATGAAGGGAAGAGAAAGGAAGGGAGGAGGGTACTTAATAGGATGGTATTGTATATATGTAAGTAGAAGAATAGATTAATGGGGGTGAAAAGGCCCAAAATGAGGTCTGGGGAAGAGACTGAGTAAAGGAAAGTTGGAGAGACAGCTAATCAAAATCTAAGAGGATATAAATAAAACATATGTCATCCTACTTTTTTGGACAATGGGACACTCAGGAGCTGTAGATTGTTGCTAGGAAATTTTCAGTGCCAGGGATGGGATATCTTCCAGTGAGTTGTTGTCCAGGGAGATCCCTGATGCCCCCAAAACATTATAGACCACTGCTGAGGCCCTTGGTTTCCAACCAAGAATAGATGGTAAGACCCTATTGCTGAAGACTCCATATACTTGGGCTGCAAGGCCACTAAGAAATCTTGCTCGATCTGAGCTGATAACCTCCTCCATGTAGACCAGCTGACAGAAAGCTGGAAGAATCCATTATGCATGCAGTTCAATGGGAGAAAGAGAAATCACCAGTGAAGATACTCATCAGTGGACACTGCAAGCCTTATAATTGGCCAGCCAGGCCAAATGAGCCAACGGGTGCAATAGTGGCACGTCTGTTATGTGGGAAACCAACTGCCCTCTAATTGGACTGGAGGCCCACTCCATGGAAGGGAATACATCCCTGATACTGAAAACTTAAAACAGGCATAGTCATGAGCCCTAGGGGTGTAATGTCTGCTGTTGTCTGGCCAAATGTATATACTATGCTTATCAAACTGCCCAGTAAGCACTACTGTTACTGTTCACACCCTTATATTAATGCTACTCTCACTTTTGGTTGAGAATCTTCTCTTTTCAGGTGGCAATGACCTTGGGACAACTCAGAAGGTATCATGGTGATGGAAAGAAATGACCGCAGTGCTCAGTACTGCAATATCTGTATCACACCTTCCAAGGCTCAGGGTCTAATGCAGAAGAGGTGGCGGAAAGAATGTAAGAGCCAAAGGAAGGGCAGAACTCCATACAACATGCTCCCTCCAGACACAAAATGGCCTGGATATGCATGGCCTCACAGTGCCTGACACTACCTGCATAAGACCATCATAAGAGGAGGAAAAGATCAAGACATCAAAAGTAAAAGAGAGACTGATTGAGATGGGGAGGGGTTATGATGGAGAGTGTAGTTTCAAAGGGGTAATTGGGGGAGGGATGGTATTACCATGGGGTATTTTTTACAATCATGGAAGTTGTTAATAAAAAAAAAGCTGTAGGGGGCTGGAGAGATGGCTTAGTGGGTAAGGTGCTTGCCTGCAAAGCCTAAGGACCCAGGTTCAACTCTCCAGAACCTAAGAGTCAGATACGCATGGTGGCACATGCATTTGGAGTTCATTTGCAGTGACTAGAGCCCCTGGTGCACCAATTCCTTCTCATTCTCTCTCTGTCTCTCAAATAAATAAATAAAATAAGTATTTGTTAAAGAGCTGTAAGAGAACAATGCCAATTCTTATACAAAGGAAGGAATATAAGAATAATTTAGACCTTTGTCAGCAACTCTTTAAACCAAAAAACAAAGGAATGACATATCCCAAGTTCTGAAAGTATAAATAACTACCAACTAAGAATGCTTTACCCAGAAAAGATATCTTTCAAAATTGATAAAGAAATAATGATATTTCAAGACAAACACAAACTAAGGCAATTCATGCCAACCAAACCAGTGCTACAGAAAATTCTGAGTAGAATACTATATAGGGAGAGAAGAAAGGCAGCCCAACATGATAGGATACCCCTCAAGAAAGAAACAGATGAGCAAAGAAGAAATGGAAAATAACCAATTATACCTTATCGAACACATCAGCAAACTCTTGGAGGAAAAGGGGGAAATGCCAATAACCTAGCCAATCAAATCATCATCCAACAAAATATCAGAGAACAAGGCTATTTCAGTATTAACCATGAACGTAAATCAAGTCAGCTCACCAGTAAGAAGACACAGATTAAGTGACTGGATTAATAAACAAGATCCAACCATCCACTATCTCCAAGCGACACACACTGTCAGCAATGATACTCAAAAACTAAGTATCGAAGGATCTACCAAACAAGTGGAAGATGGAAACAAGCAGAGTGACTATTCTTCTATCAGACAAAGCAGACTTCAAACCAAAATTAATCAAAGAAGAAAAAAACCAACACTACTAATTAATAACAGAACAATTCATGCAGAAGATATAACAGGGACTAGGGAGATGGCTCAGCAGTTAAAGATACTTGTTAAGCCTGCTGGCCTGGGTTCAATTCCCCAGCATCCACATAAAGCCAGACACAAGAAGTGGTACACATGTCTGTCATGCAGTTGCAGTCGTGAGAGCTTGGCCCACCCATACAAGAAACATACACACACAAAGAAAGAAGATATAACAATTGCAAGCATACATGCTCCTCATTTCATAAGACAAACACTAAAAACCATAAAAGATCACATAGGTCCAGACATAATAGTAGTGGCAGACTTCAATACTCCACTCTGACACTTCAATAGTCATCTAGACTAAAAGTCAGAAAAGAGACACCAGCACTAAACCATACCATACATCAACTGGATGTAACAGATAGAGTACTGCCCCCAACAGATAGAGAATACACATTCTTCTCAGCAGCAAGTGAAACTTTCTCTAAAATCAACCACATACTAGACCACAAAACAAACCTTAACAAACAAAAAAAATTGAGGTAACTCTATATATCCTGAAAGTAGAAATCAATAGCAAGAAGAAATACAGAAACTACATAAATTCATGGAGACTAAACTACATACTTTTGAGTATTAGTGGGTTATTGAAGACATCAAGGAGGAAACTTAAAAATTCTTAGAAACAAACAAAAATAACAATACAACCAACCAGATTCTATGGGATACAGCTAAGAAGAAAGTTTATAGCTATAAGTAAGCACCCATCATCTACTCCAAGACTTTAGGGAAAAGAAAAAAACAAACGAAGAACAAGCCAATCTCAACCCCAGTAGAAAATACGAAATAAGAAAGGTCAAGGCAGAAATTATGGGAATAGATACTAAGAAAACAATACACAAAGGTAATCAAATGAAGAGTTGGTTCTCTGAGAAAGTAAGATTGATAAACCCTTAGCCAAATTAACAAAAAGGAGAAGAACCAAATTAACAAAATCAAGAGACACAAAGGAAGTTGTTACAACAGACCCCAATGAAATAAAAGGCATTTGAGAACACTTTGAAAACTTATAGTTGAAAAAGCTGGGAAACCTACAGGAAACAGACAAATTTCTAAACACATATAACCTCTCAGTTAAATCTAGCAGACATCAATGACCTAAACAAACCCATGATAAGCAATGAGACTGAAGCTGTGATTAAGTCTCCCCAGAAACAAAAGCCTAGGACCTTTTCACTGCTAAATTCGGTCAATTATCAATTTTTTTTTTGTTGTTGTTGTTTTCAAAATAAGGTCTCACTCTTTCCAGGTTGACCTGGAAATCACTATGTAGTCTCAGGGTGGCCTTGAACTCATGGCGATCCTCCTACTTCTGCCTCCCAAATGCTGGGATTAAAGGCATGCACAACCATGCCCTACTTCTATCAAATTTTTAAAGATGACCTAATATCAACTCTTTTCAAGTTGTTCCACAAAACAGAAAATGAAACAACACTTCCAGATTCATCCTATGAAGCCAGTATTATCCTAAATTAGAAGCCAGATAAAGACACACACACACGAAAATTATATACCAACTTCCCAATAAGATTCTCAATAAGATAACATAAAGATTATCTTTCATGACCAAGTGGACTTCATACAAGTGATCCAAGATTGGTTCAACTTACGTAAGTCAATAAATGTAAAACACCATATAAGCAAACTTTAGGATAAAAATCACATGATTATCTCAATCAATGCAGAAAAGGCACTTGACAAAGTCTAGAATGCCTTAATGATGAAAATCCTGGAAAAAGTAGGAACGGATGGAACATATCTCAAGATAATAATATACCTCAAAATAATAAAGGCTATGTATTATAAACCCACAGCCAACACTTATGTTAAACAGAAAAAAACTGAGACCATTACCTCTAAAATTAGGAACGAGACAAGGATGTCCACTCTTGCCACTTCCATTCAATATTGTGCCCAAAGTCCTAGCTAGAACACAAAAAATACATAAAAAAATAAAAATAGAAAAGGAAGAAGTCAAACTACTCCTATTTTCAGATTACATAGTTCTACACTTAAAAGACCCAACAGAATGCACAAAAAAATTCCTAGAGCTAATAGCAACTTTCAGTAAAGTTGCAAGATTCAAAATCAACACACAGGGCTGGAGAGATGGCTTAGTGATCCTGTCTGCTAAGCCTAAGGACCAAGGCCTGCTTCTCCAGATCACATGTAAGCCAGATGCACATGGTGGCACATGTGTCTGGAGTTTGTTTGCAGTGGCTAGAGGCCCTGGCGTACCCATTCTTTCTCTCCCTGTCTTTAATAAATGAACAAAAATTTAAAACTCAATACACAAAAAAAAATCAACAGCTTTCATGTACACCAATAATAAATTCACAGAGAAAGAAAGCAAGAGAAACAGGGACTGGGGAGATGACGCAGTGGTTATAGCACCTACATGCAAAGGCTAAAACTACCTGGGTCCAATTCCCCAGTACCCACATAATGCCAGATACACAATGTGGTACATGTGTCTAGAGTTTGTTTGCAGTGGCTAGAGGCCTTGTTACTTCCATTCTCTCTCTCTCTTTCTCCCCCTCCCCCTCCCATCTCCCTCTGCTTGCAAATAAAAATTTTAAAAAGTAATCAAGAAAAACATTCCAGTCACAATAGCTCCAAAAAATTAAATACCTTGGAATAAACCTAGCCAAAATTATGAAAGACTTATATAATGAAAATTTCAAGACATCAAAAAATTGAATCTGCTGGGCATGGTGGTGCATGCTTTTAATCCCAGCACTCAGAAAGCAGAGGTAGGAGGATCACAGTGAGTTTGAGGTTACCCTGAGGCTACAATAGTGAATTCCAGGTCAGCCTGGGCCACAGTGAGACCCTACCTTGAAAAAAAAAAATTGATCTGCCAGGCATGGTGGTGCACACCTTTAATCCCGGAACTCAGGAAGCTCAGGTAGGAGGATTGCTGTGAGTTCAAGGACAGCCTGAGACTACATAGTGAATTCCAGGTCAGCTTGAGCTACAATGAGACCCTACCTCAAACAACAACAACAAAAAAATGAAATCAAAGACGATACTAGATGATGGAAAGACCTTCTATACTTCTGGATTGGCAGAAGTACTATTAAAACGGCTATATTACCAAAAGTAATCTATTAATTCAACATAATCTCCATCAAAATTCCAATGACATTCCTCACTGAACTGGAAAAAAAATTAAGCAAGAATTCATATGGAAGCATAAAAGATCACAACTAGCCAAAGCACTCCCAAGGAGCAAAAACACAGCAGGTGATATCACAATACCTGATCTCAAATTATACTACAGAGCGATAATGACAAAGGCAGCAGAATACTGACAGCAAAACAATCATGTAGACCAATGGAACAGAATAGAGGACTCAGAAGTAAACCCACACTGCTTTGGCTACCTAATCTTTACAAATGAGCCAAAAACAATGAGTGGAGAAAAGTGTCTATTCAACAAATGATGCTGGTAAAGCTGGATAGCCACCTACAGAAAAATGAAATTAGATGTGTATCTTTTACCTAGTACAAACACAAGCTCAAAGTGAATCAAAGACCTTAATCTAAAACCTGAAACACTTTTTGGTTTCATGCACGTCTTTAATTCCAGCACTCGGGAGACTGAGGTAGGAGGATCACTGTCAGTTCTAGGCCAGCGTGGTCTACACAGTAGTTCCAGGTCAGCCTAGGTGAGAGTGAGACCCTATCTTGAAATAACATCTGTTGGGTGGGGGGGGAGAGGAAGCAGGCAATACCTAGATCCACAAAGTCTTTTTGGAATAAGCTTCACCATGCCTTGTCTTAAGGCATTACACAAATCTTTGACACATGGACATCCCAGAAACAGAAATATGAGAGAAAAAGGTAGAAGCATTTGAGGCTGAGAGAATAAAGGGATGCAGAATAAAGGACAACACATAAAACCAACTGGATCCTTGGTACAACTAAGGTAAGAAAAGTGGCACATGGCTCCATACTGGACACTGTTGTGAGATGACTGGTAACTCCCTTAAAAAGAATCTCACAGTTGGCAGTGTGGTGGTTTGAATCAAATGTCTTCCAATGAACTCATGTATTCTGAATGCCTGCTCCAAACTGGTGGTAATTTGGCATGGGGAGACTTGCTGGAGAAGGTATGCTGCTAGGGGTGGACCTTGAGCTTTATTACCCTTTGCCAGGGTTAGTTTGGCTCACTCTTCTTCCTCTGCCACTTGCTGTGGCAGGGGTGATGTCTAGCCTCTGCTCATGCCATGTTTTCCCCAGACAGCATGGAGCTTCCTCTTGAGACTGTAAATCAAACTAAATAAACTTTCCTTCTGTCAGCTGCTTTGTCCCAGCAATGAGAAGAAAACTACAACAAGCAAGAAAATGCCTTTATTCATGAGGACTGCGTGCTGCAGGTCTAAGAGTAAGAAGCAAGGACATCTGCAGCCGTGTGTGCAGGCTTCCTGTGTAAAATGCAGAGGTGGGGTGACGTGAGCACTGCCACGTGGTCACATAATTGCAGCCCAAGTGGAGCATATGTAGGCTTATTATTCTCCAGCCCTTCTAGAGGCTTGTCTTTTTCCTCACAAGGAGAATAATCCTAGTGAGATGGAGGGTTGACAGTCCTTCAGATCTTACCTGCACTCCGGCCTGCCTCAGCACAGCAAGGCCTTGTATCTCCTCTCTTATTACCAGAGTCTACTTCAATGGCACTCACATCTCAAATCTAATGCTCATGTGACTCATGTCCTTTCACTGGGGAAGGCCTACTGAGGACACAGCAGAGGAGGCACCCATGCATATGTCAGGGTTTCATGATATGAAGCCATCTGTTCCTATTAATTGGGTCAATATTGCTATGTATCATTATATATATAGCCATATATATATATATATATATATACACACACACACACACACACACACACACACACACACATATATATATTTAATTGGGTCAATATTGCTATGTATCATTATATAGCTATATATATATATATATAGCTATATATATATTTATTTAATTGAGTGAATATTGCTATGTATCACTATATATAGCTATATATATACATATATATATATATATAGCTATAGTCAATATAGAGTCAATATTGCTATGTATCATTATATATAGCTATATATATACGTATATATATATAGCTATATATATACATATATGTATATATATATACATATATATGTGTATATATATATGTAGTTATATATCAACAATGACATGATGTAATTTAAGAAGGAACATTTCAAGGTCACTGTATGTCCATTGTCCAAAAGGATTACATTTGACAAGTTTCTATCTCATGTGGAGAATTAAAGCCATTGAACTGTCCTGTGAAGGAATACTAACAACAGGAGAAATAAGGCTACTCCCTGAGTCATTCATGGACAAGCAAATAAGCAGTATCCATACCACCCTGGGGCTCAATGGTGCAACAGAGCATGCTAAGGTTGGGAAGGGACCCCAGCAGTCTGGAGGTAGTTAATAGTGCCTTATGGAAATAATGCTCATAGCTAGAAGTGGGCTTTAATGCTTCAAAGCTCAGCTGGCCAAGGAACAGGAGCAAGTGCTCAGCTTCTCCTCACCTGCTCCCATCCCCTGCACCCAGCCCAACACCTGCCCCCCCCCAACTTAAGAAGTTAGCCAACTGATGCCAGCGCTAAGTCCACAGATTCACTCAAGTGAACAGGAGAGCTGCACCGCAAGAGTTAGGATGCGCTTCCCATGACACAATGCATGTCTCTTCTGGCAGGCTAACCTGCAGCTACTTTAACAAGTTTCTGTCTCATGTTCAGAATTAAGCACTATTTAACTATGCATTTTGTCATGCAATGGCAGGTTGACTTTTGCCAAATTTTTGAATTTAAAACAATCAGAAGTTTTAAGAGATTCTTCCATTTCAAGCTGGGAGTGGATTTTATATCTGTCTCCCCGACCCCCAAAGTTCTGAGTTAACCAGAAC
The DNA here is from genome assembly GCA_036346955.1 of Dipus sagitta. Lineage (NCBI taxonomy): Eukaryota > Metazoa > Chordata > Mammalia > Rodentia > Dipodidae > Dipus > Dipus sagitta. The sequence continues at coordinate 708,262 of CM070781.1, read as the reverse complement.
TTAGTGCCAGGCTTCCTGCTTCCCCACCACCCGGTTTATCTGTTCTACATGTCTGCCTGTAATGTTGCCATCTGTACCCTTTGAGGTCAGGGAGGCAAGGGTGACTCACAGCCTACCAGTCCACAAACCCAACCTTTCTAGAGACCACTGGACATCACAGGAATAAAATGCTTATTTAAGAACAACTTCAATGTCCAATCAAGGGGACTTACAACTAAATCATGATATAGCAACACCAAAGATCACTACTTAGTAAGCTAAAATGGAATCATACAGCAATATTTAAGACTATAGGAAAATGTGTATGTTTCAAAAAAAAAACAGAAGAAAATGATCTACGAAACAGTGTTCTGAAATTCATACATTTACAAGTAGTCATACTAAAGCTAAGTGTTGTCCTACAAGGTCTGGTCCTTGCTAGTGGAGCTTGAGAGGCAGGCAGCAAAGTGGCAAATGGGTAAGAATTCCAGATGGAGAAAATGCTGTGCAGAGAAAATATCCCAGAAACTACAGCAGACTGAGTAGTAATAGGGACTACAGTCCCTTTAAACTAGGTGGTCAGGGGCAACCTGAGAAGATACTGCATGAGCTGAGTCAGTGAAAACTCGGCTGAAGGAAGGGCAAACAGAAAGCAAGCCAAAGAAGCCAGAATGAAGTGGGCAATCCACGATGGGGTTCATTGGGCAGGTGGTTCTTAGAAGTTCATAGTAAAGAATGTGAAGCCAGGCGTGGTGGCACACACCTTTAATCCCAGCACTCGGGAGGCAGAGGTAGGAGGATTGCTGTGAGTTCCAGGCCACCCTGAAACTACATAGTGAAGTCCAGGTCAGCCTGGGATAGAGTGAGACCCTACGTTGAAAAAAAAAGAAGAGAATGTGAGTTGAACCCACATGTGGTTGGCAGTCATCAGGAGGTCTGCAGTGGAAGACTGTGGTGAGTTAATATCATGTACAGGTACAAAAGTACCAACAGAGATTCTCATTTCTGTGGTAAATACCTATGAATGAGCAGAATTGCAGGGTCAATTCTAGTACAGCTACTGTAGACATGTGCAGGTTCCACAGCCACTGATTCAAACAAATGTAAATTTAAAAAAAATCACAAAAAAACTGGTATACTAAGAATTACACATGGTTTTCTTCAGATCAGTAATCCAGATGATCATGCTGACTGTTTGCAAACACTGAGCAGCCTGGCATTCCAAGGATGTCACTCAGAAGTCCGTATTACCTTTTGTTTTTCAGATATTCTAGGATTCAATTTGCTAATATGCTGAGGACTTTGTGTGTGTTGATAGGAGACAGTGGTCTAGGGTTTGTCTTTTTGGTACTGTATTTGTCTGGTTTTGGTGCCACAGTAATCCTGGCTTCATGGAAAGATTCATGTCCTTCCATGAAGAGGAGAGAGACAGAATTGGAGCTCCAGGGCCTCAGCCACTGAAATTGAACTCCAGATGTTTGTGCCACCTAGTGGGCATGTGCGACCTTGCACTTGCCTCACCTTTGTGCATCTGGCTAACATGGGATCTGGAGAATAGAACATGAGTCCTTAACCACTAAGCCATCTCTCCAGCCCACATGTGGCTTTTTAAATGGGTGCTGGAGATCCCAAAATCAGATACTCAGGCTGTGTAGCAAGTATTTTATACAATGAGTCATCTTCCCAGCCCCTCTTTTATTGCCAACATCTTCATTCTGATATCGAGCCACTCCACTTAGTTGTTTCAGAAATCATACTTTTCAATTGTAAATTTTTCATTTATTGGGGCTGAAAATATGGCTTAATGGTTAAGGCACTTGCCTGCAAAACCTAACGACCTGGTTCAATTCACCAGTACCCACATATTAAGCCAGAAGCACAGAGTGGCACATGTATCTGGAGTTCGTTTGCAGTAGCTAGAAGTCCTGGCATGCCCACTCATATTCTTTCTCCTTGCAAATAAATAAAACTGTAAAAACTTTAATTTATGGCTTGTATTTTCCTTTTTATTTTTACTGATACTTTCTACCTTCTCATCTTGTTGGAGCACTCCTTTAATGATTGCTCTTAATTCCAACATCTGTGTAATTTTGGGATTGGAATCTATTGATGGTTAAAAAACAATCTTAGTTCTTCATACACCAGGTCATTTTGAACTGCATACTGGACATTCCCAATGCTGTGTCATAAGACTGCTCATGTGTGAATACTGTCTTGATAAGAGTGATCCATTTGGATTCCACAAGTTTCAACCAGCCTTCTAGGAGTTTTGGCTCCACATAGATGTTTTCAGTATTTTACAGTCTATCATGCATGGTCTTGTGTACCACCTAGTGGTCAGCCAGAGATCTGCATGTGGTCTATGAAGTTCAGTTCTCAGTCTATGTATATGCTCCTAAGGAACATAAACTCTTGGACTTACTACCAGGTCCTGGGCATGTGCAAGAGAACAAAGTGAGAGGGGGGTATAATTAGGGGGACTGGACCTCTGAAGGTAAAAAGGGGAAAAAATCTGTACTTGTTAGAACTCAAAGATGATCTGATGTTTTATCTGTTTTGTTTGTTTTTTCAAGGTAGGGTCTCACTCTACCCCAGGCTAACCTAGAATTCACTATGTGGTCTCAGGGTGGCCTCGAACTCTCAGTAATCCTCCTAACTCTGCCTCCCAAGTGCTGGGATTAAAGGCATGTACCACCACACCCAGCTCTTGACTTTTTATCTTTTATTTAGTTTTCTAGACTTTTTTATTTTATTTATTTATTTATTTACTTTACAAACAACAAGGGACCCTCCTAGGAGGGAGGCCTGTTGTTTTTTTTTTAATAGGATTTAAACATTGTGGTTAGTCAAGTTCAGCCCCCAGAACTTGGTGTCAGGGATAACTTCCTTTTGAGACAATCCCTAGCCCTAACCAACCAGCTATCCCTCTGGTTCACCTGAGTCAGAAGACAGTCCACCCCCATTAAAAGGTTATAAATATCTTTGTAAGGAGAGGGCAAGTTCTCTGATCACCTGGGAACTTTTAACTGTGGTTGAGGTTTTTTCTTCAGCTGGGCCTGACCCAGACCTAGCCCTTACACTCCACATGGGCTCCTTTATCCCTTCCAGCTCCCCACATGACAGGAGCTCTGTGAATTTTCTTTTCTCTCCATGCTTTTTTCCTAGGCCCTCCACATGGAATCTCTAGCCATGTGGGTGCCTTTCCTTGGCTCTGTACTTTCAATAAACATAATGATTTAATAATTATCCTTCCCACTCTTCTTTTTTATTTAATTCTTTTTTTAAGGCAGGAATGGTGATTCATGCCTTTATTTACTTATTTGAGAGAAACGGGGGGGGGGGGGGGGGGGAGAGGCAGAGAGAAAGAGAATGGGTGTGCCAGGGCCTCCAGCCACTGCAAACGAACTCCAGTTGCATGTGCCCCCTTGTGCATCTGGCTTATGTGGGTCCTGGGTAATTGAACCAGGACCCTTAAGCTTCACAAACACCTTAATCATTAAGCCATTTCCCCAGCATTTATTTTTTTCAATTCTTTGATCAAACTTAGAAATGAACCTAGGGTTTGGGGTTCAAGGACTTTCTTGGACCCCTAACACCCCATTAGAGTTGGTGAGCCAGCCAAGAGCATCTTGAAAAGAAAAGTTATGATTATTATATTATGGAAAAAAATGGGAAGCATGTTTTTGGCTGTGAGCACGACTTGGGGTATTTCTCCTGCTTCTCTCCACTTTCAGAAAAAAAAATGGCTTGCTTTCTCTTCTTGCTGGAGGCTAAGAACACTATCTCTGGTTAAGCTGAGGGGAATGAATGATATTCACCAGGTAGGCAGACAGGCTTCCCTTCAGACTGGTCAACCTGCCCACCTCAGCTTCTCTTCCTGACCTGTGCGACCCTACTAGGATTGGAGCCCTATTAAAATGTGCTATCTGGCAGGGGAGGTCATGAGCCTTAAGGGTATAAAGGCTGCTCTTGTCTGGATAAATGCATTAATTACTCTCACCAAATTGCCCTGAAAGTACTACACTTAATTTTCATACTCATATATTAAAGCTACTCTCACTTCTGGTTTCTTTTTAGATGGTGACCACTGGGATGACCCAAAAGGCAACATAGTGCTGAGAAGGGACAGAAGATTTTTCAACTGTTTATAGACTCTTAAAGATTCTCTAAAAGTTTTATATAGGGACACAGACTTAATCTAAACTCAGCTTACATTAGACACAGGTGATGTCCTATGCTAGGTGGGTCACAAAATCATAAACACAGATGTAATTCACATTCTTTGGATTAAACATAAACAAAACCCTATCACCTTATATATTACAAATGGATAAGATAAATTTCCTAGATAAAAACAAAAAATTTCAAAATAAGACAAATAAAATGTCAGGATGCTTAGCTCTCTGCTCTGTCGTTTCCTTTTGCTCTTGCTTACTGTTATATGCTATTTAAAGTCATGACAAGTTAAACTCTGGAAAAAGGGATGGTGCCCCCTTTATCTGAGACTACATGCAAGTTTAAACCATGTGTCCCCCAGACCCTGTCCAGAGACAAAATGGCCAATTGTTTCTAACAACAACAACAACAACAAAATGACAAACAACATGTAACTTTGGTTCTCTTTATAATTCTTCACTTTTGAACACCTAAAGTCACCTGTCAAATGAAGTTTCTCACTGGACAGAAAGGTCAACTAGGTAAACTGAGTCAGGATATTTGATCAGGTTACAAACTCATTACATTAAAACAAGCATCAGGCTTACCTACAATGTCTATCATGGTAAAAAACATATGATAGACAAGCATAAGAAAATGATCTCTCTCTCTAATATCAACAAAGGGTAGAATCCATATATTTAAGGTAATAAAACCAAAGATGATCTTTAAAATAATGCTGTTTAGTCCCTATATCATTCTGAAACATTTGCAAATGGGGGGACCCATATCCCAGGCATCCACACAGAAAGCAGTCCCAAGAAATCCCTCTGCCATAAGGGCATATAGGCTGTCAAGACAGGAGTAAATGTGGGAGTCTTCACACTTGGGCCTATTTTGCCAGTGTCACTGCTTATACGCCATGATGTAAGACATGTGCATGGCTGGGGGAATGCTGGAGGTACTCAGCCTTGGGATCTGGCCAGGCAGAATGAGCACAGATATCCTATCCAGGACCTTCCTTGCTCCCAGAGGCACATAGACCATGCCAAGTATCCCTGTTTGATTGGGGGGGGGGGTGAGGACTCCTGTAGGAAAGAGATAAGAAAAAGTCCTAATTTCCTCTCCAAAATTTGGTCGAAGGGCTCTCCCCTTCTATGAGAAGATGCAAGCCAGGATTGAGCATAACCTGACTCTAGACTCTTCTTTTCACTTTTCTGTGCTTTGTTTCAGAACACACAGTCAGCTTCCAAGATACCCCAAAAGTCTCTGCTAGCCTGTCTCCTAAGGAAGTGGGATCGTTTAGATAATACGGAGAGAACAGAAATTGCTCATTACTTTTCCCCAGAGACTTAAGGAGACAATAAACAAACATACTAATGTAACTATAGATACTACGGAGGAGGAAAATTCTTATCTTTTTTTAAATTAGATTTGGGCATATTTAGTATGTAAACAACACATGTTGGTACCATCCTTTCCCTCCTCACTGTCCCTTTTTTAAAGAGGTCTTCCTCTTCAATCAGCTGTGATGCAGGTAAACCCCATGGGGATTGTGGGTCATGCATTATGGGGGGGGGGGAGGCAATGTCTCTGTGCAAAATGTCCCAACTTGTGGCTCTAACAATCTTTCTGCCCCTCTTCCGCAAAATTCCCTGACCCATGCTGGAAGCATTTTAAGTCTACTTCAGTGATGGGAACTTAGGAGCCTCAGGATCTCTGGTTTAGTAGCTGTTGACTGTCCTCAGTGTCTATCTCCTTCACCCTTGTGCTGATATCAGATTCACGTAGAAAGTAGCATTCCTGCTCATTTCCCCAATTCCTCTGTGGTTTCAGCTGGGGCTGGGGTGGAGTGCACTGGGTCGTTTATCTCCTCAGGTCAAGCTCCCATCTGAAAAAAGAGATCCTCCAATGGAGAATGAAGTCAGCACTGGTTAAATGTGATAACCATTATTATTAATTTAGAGAGAATTAAAAGGGTATAGATACTCTTATAGACTAAGGTTAGTGGGAGGTTGACAATGGAAAGCAGAATCATTATCTGGATATGATTCTGACTTGTTTACCAGTTCCAGATATGGATTCCTTTCCACTAAGTGGATCTGTTAGCCAATCTAAGAGCAGTTCGTTACCCATCATGGCTGTGTGCCACTATTACACTTGTGTGAACATCACATCAGGTTGTTTGCTTCTGAGTTGCTTAGACTTTGAGTTGCTTGGACAGATGTTGGCCACTTTCCCCTGGTAGCTCATGTAGTGTCTCCCAGTGCTAGATGGGTTAACTGTCTGGGGACTGCTTCTCCTCTGGATTCCAACCAGGTCTCTCCATGGTCTGTTCACAAGCGTATGGTGTCTTCAGCAGTAGGGTCTTAACATTAACCTCTGGTGAGTAATCAAGTGCTCTGCCAGAAATCTGTCTTGTTTTGGGAGATCTAGTAGGTCTCTCTGATGAACAGCTGATTGTGGATATAGACCACATCCTGGTACAGGGAATTATCAGTGCCAAGGGACAAGAAAAAAGAAAAAGAAACAGGAGAAATTTGAGGTTAGGTTTCGTCTCACACTCTCCAGGGACCTTTGATTCAGGTGCTCCCCCTAAGGTCCTCTTGAGAGTTCCACCATTTAGTCTGACTTCCAGAATATAGGATTTTATGGTACCAGTTCAATTTGGGTTCAGTTTTATGTCCCCCTCCCACCATTTCCCTAACCCAATCCCTACCCTCCCTATTTTCCAAGCCTCGAGATGCTATTCAGGTATGTCAGCAACTTGGGCTGATCCAGGTTAGGAATTGCAGATGAGTGAGATCATGCGATGGTTGTCTTTCTGTGATTGTGTGAGTTCAATTAGAATGATCTGTTCCAAGTTCGACCACCTTTCTACAAATTTCAATGTGTCATTTTTTTCTTATTGCTGAGTAGAATTCCATCATGTAGATATACCATAACCTGGTTATCCATTCATCCAATGATGGGCACCAGGGTTGATTCCAGTTTTTAGTTATTATGAATTAAGCAGCTTTATACATGGTTGAACAAATTTCTCTGAACTGAGTTGTACAGCTTTTAGGGTAAATGCCTACTAAGGGAACAAAAGGGTCTGTTAGTAACTCTATATTCATCCTTTTCAGGAGTCTCCATATTGATTTCCATAGTGGTTGTATCAGCTTATATTCCTACCAACAGTGAATGAGTGTTCCTATTTCTCCACAGCCTCGCCAACATTTGTTTTCATTTGATTTTTTAATTTTTGCTATCCTTACTAGGGTAAGGTAGAATCTCATAGTTCTTTTAATTTACATTTCCCTAATGGTTAGGGATGTTGAACATTTTGTTAAGTGTGTGTTAGCCATTTGTAATTCTTCCTCTGAAAACTCCCTATTCAGTTTTCTGCCCCACTTTTGGAGTGGGTTGATTTTTTTATTGTTTAGTTTTTTAGTTCTTTATAGAGTCTAGATATTTGGCTTTTGTCAGTGGTGTAGCTGACAAAGATTTTCTTAAATTCATTGAGTTATCTATTGGCTCTGCTTATGGTATGTTTGTCTTAGCAAAAGCTTTTAAAGCTTTATGAGATCCCATTGGTTGAATGCTTGTTTAATTTCCTTGGCTACTGGGGTTTTGTTCAGGAAGTCTTTTCCCAGTCCTGTATTAAGAGAGTTCCTCCTATTTTTTCTTTCAGTAGTTGAAGAATTTCAGGTCTTACATTGAGATCTTTAATCCATTTGGACTTGAGTTTTGTGCATGGAGAAATGAGTGGGTCTAATTTCATTTTTCTGCTTATGGTAATCCAATTTGCCCAACACCATTTGTTGAAGATGCTGTCTTTTCTCCAGTCTACATTATTGGCACCTTTGTCAAAGATCAAGCAGCTGTAGTTACTTGACCTAAGGTCTGGGACTTCAATTGTGTTCCATTGGTTTATGTTTCTGTTTTTAATCATGCTGCTTCTGTCACTACAACTTTGTAATAGAGGGTGTTTTTTTTGTTTTGTTTTTTGCTGAGGATATGTTTGGATATCCAAGGCCTTCTGCCATTACATATGAATTTTGAAATCATTTTATCAATCTGTGTGAAGAATGATGCTGGTATTTTTATTGGTATTGCATTAAATCTGTATATTGATTTTGGTAGAATTGCCATTTTCACAATATTAATTCTACCAATCCAAGAGCATGGGAGGTCATTCCATCTTCTCAAGACCTCCTCCATTTATTTCTTGAGTATTTTTATGTTTTCATTATATAGGTCTTTCACATACTTAGTGTTATTCCAAAGTATTTAATTTTTTGTTGCTATTGAAAATGGAATATCCTTACTGATTTCTTTCTTTGTATATTTGTCCTTTGCATATAGAAAAGCTACTGGGTTTCATGCATTGATTTTGTATCCTGCCACTTTGCTGAAGGAATTTATCCCCTTTAGAAGTTTTGGGATGGAGACTTTTGGGTCACTTACATATAGGATCATGTCATCTGCAAATAGGACTAACTTGACTTTCTTCCTTTCCAATTTGAATCCTCTTTATTTCTCTCTCCTGTCTTATTGCTTGGGCCTAGTACTTCTCGTACTATGTTGAAGAGCAGTGGTGAGAGTTGGCACCCAGGTCTTTTTCCCCATCTCAGTGGGAACTCCTTGAGTTATTCCCCATTAAGTATTATTTGGGCTTTAGGAGCTTTATATATAGCCTTTATTATTGTGTTGAGATATAAACCCTCCATGCCTATTCTTTCCAGTGTTTTGATCATGAAGTGGTGGTGTATTTTGTCAAAGGCCTTCTCTGCAACAATTGAGATGATCATGTGCTTTTTATGGCCCAGTTTATTTATGTGGTGTATTACATTGACCAATTTCCATATGTTAGACCATCCCCACATCTCTGGGATGAAGCCTACTTGATCAAGGTAGATAATGCTTTTCATGGGTTGTTGAATACAGTTTGCAAGCATTTTGTCAGGATCTCAGCATCTAAATTCAGTGGGAATATAGGTCTATAATTTTCTTTCCATGTTGCTTCTCTATCTGATTTTGGTATTATGGTGATGCTAGCTTCATAAAAGGAGTCAGGGAGGATTCCCTAGCATCCGATTATGCGGAACAGTTTGAGAAAAACTGGTTTCAGTTCTTCAATGAAGGTTTGATAGAACTCAGCTGAGAAGGCATCCAGTCCTGGACTTTCTTTTTTTTGTTTGTGTGTTTGTTTTTTGTTTTTGAAGTTAAGGTTTCACTCTAGTCCAGACTGACCTGGAATTCACTATGTAGTCTCAGGGTGGCCTTGAACTCACAATGATCCTCCTACCTCTGCCTCCGGAGTGCTGGACTAAAGGTGTGTGCCACCACACCCGGCCTGGACTTTTCTTTTTGGGGGAAATTTTGATTACCTTTTCAGTCTCTAGAGATGTGATAGGTTTGATTAGGATATTATTCTGCTTTGAATTTAGTTTTGGTAGGTGGTATGCATCTAGGAATTCATCCATTTCTTTGGGATTATTCAATTTTGAGGACTAGAGGATTTGGAAGTATACACTGATGATTCTTCCAATTTCATTGATGTCTGTTATGATCTCTCCTTTTTCATGTGTGATTTTGTTAACTTGAGACTTCTCTTTTTTCTTTTCTTGATCAATTTGGCCAGGGATTTGTCAATCTTGTTTATTTTTTCAAAGAACCAGCTCTTCATTTCATCAATTAAAAAAAATTGTTTTCTTGGTTTCCAATTCATTAATTTCTGCTCTAATCTTGATTTTTTCTTTCTGTCTGGAGCTCTTTGGGTTGGATTCTTCCTGTTTCTCTAGTATCTTTAGGTGGACAGTCAGGTTATTGACATGGGAACTCTCTGATTTTGTAATGAAGGCGTTTAGGGCTATAAATTTTCCCCTTAGGACTGTCCCATAAGTCCCAAAGTTTTAGTAGGTTGTATTTTCATTACCATCCAATTCTAGGAATTTTGCAATTTTGTTTTATTTCTTTCACGACCTGTTCATTGTTTAAAAGTGTGTTATTTAATCTCCAGGAGCTGGTGGAGTTCTTGATGTGTCTCTTGTTGTTAATTTCTAGCTTTAAAGCATTGTGATCTGACATGATGCAGGAAGTTACTTCAATTTTCCTGACTTTAGACATGCTTCATGGCCTAATATATGGTCAATTTTGGAGAGGGTTCTGTGGGCTGCTGAGAAGAATGTATTCTGTAAAGTTGGGGTGGAAAGTTCTATAGATCTCTGTTATGTCTAGTTGATCTATGATGTTGTTGAGCTCTATTATTTCCCTGTTGATTTTTTGCTTGGATGATCTGTCCATTGATGATAGCAGAGTATTGAAGTCTCTGACTGTGATGGTGTTGGTGTTTATTTTTGTTTTATTGTTGAGTAGATTTTATTTTATAAACTGTGGTGCACCCCAGTGTTTGGCACATATATATTTATGATTGTGATGTGCTCATGTTGGATCATTCCCTTGATGAGTAAGAAGTGGCCTTCTTTGTCTTTTTTGAATACTTTTGAGGTCTATTTTTTTTAAATTTTTTTGTTCATTTTTTATTTATTTATTTGAGAGCAACAGACAGAGAGACAAAGAGGCAGATAGAGAGAGAGAATGGACGCGCCAGGGCCTCCAGCCACTGCAAACGAACTCCAGACGCGTGTGCCCCCTTGTGCATCTGGCTAACGTGGGTCCTGGGGAATCAAGCCTCGAACCGGGATCCTTAGGCTTCATAGGCAAGTACTTAACCACTAAGCCATCTCTCCAGCCCTTGAGGTCTATTTTATTAGATATTAATATAGCAACACCTGCTTGGTTTTTATTTCCATTTGCTGGGGATATCATTTTCCAACCTTTCACCCTGAGGAGCTGTCTATCTCTAGTGGTAAGGTGAATTTCTTGAAGACAACAGTTAGAAGGGTCCAGTTTTTTTGATCCATCCTGATAATTTGTGTCTTTTGTTGGGAGAGTTAAGACCATTAATATTTAAGGTTATTACTGTGTGGTTTGAATTAATCCCTGCCATGATTAGGTGTTTTATGAGGTTTGGTACTTTCTTGTGTTTTGTACTATGTTGAGCCTGGTCTATTTTGGCTTTTGTGTTCTGCTTCTTGTTGGCTCTTGAGATTGGTTGTTTGACTGTTCTGGGTGGAGTATTCCTTGAAGTGTTCTCTGTAGGTTTGGCTTTGTGGTCATATAATTATAGACTTGACTTTTTTCATGTGAAGTTTTTCTTTCATAATCTATTATGAGGGATACTTTTGCTGGGTGTAATAGCTTGAGTTGGAAGCTATAGTGTTTTTAGAGTTTGAAATGTTCCATTCCAGGCCCTTCTGGCTTTCAGAGTTTCCATTGAGAAGTCTGATGTAATTCTCATGGGACTGCCTTTGTATATTGTGAGTTGTTTCTCTCTTGCTGCTTTAACACTCTTTGTTTTCATTGTTAAGAGTATTAACTATGGGCTGGAGAGATGGCTTACCGGTTAAGCGCTTGCCTGTGAAGCCTAAGACCCCGGTTCAAGGCTCGATTCCCCAGGACCCACATTAGCCAGATGCACAAGGGGGTGCACGCATCTGGAGTTCGTTTGCAGTGGCTGGAAGTCCTGGCACACCCATTCTCTCTCTCTCTCTCTCTCTGTCTCTCTCTCCCCCTCTTCCTTTGTCTGTCACTCTCAAATAAATAAATAAAAATAAGCAAGAGTATTAACTATGATGTGCCTTGAAGAGTTTCTTCTTTGGTCCTGCCTGTTTGGTATTTTCTGAGCTTCTTGTATCTGGATGAGCCTCTCTTTTGAGAGATTTGGAAATATTTTCTTCAATAATTTTGTTGAATATATTTCCTACGCCTCTGGCCTGGATTTCCTCTCTTTCTGGTATACCCATAATCGGGATGTTTGGTCATTTTAGGGTTTCCCACAGTTCCCTCCTATGCTGTTCACTTGATTTTTTTGAACTTAGCAAAGTTTTTGGCCTCCTGATCAATTCCTCCTGTCTTATTTTCCAGGTCAGAGGTTCTGTCTTCCACATGAGTAACTGTTGGTGAGGGGTTCTAGAGAGGTTTTCATAATTTCTATTTGATTTTTGTTTCCTTTGTCTTATTTTGCATCGTGCCCATCTCTTTTTTAAGGTACAATTTCAATTAGCGTACTGATTTTCTTGATGCTTCCTGGAATTCATTCTTGCATTTGATCAAGTCTTCATTAAGCTTAATCAACTGGTTGTTGATCTTACATTTCTTCACTTACCTTCAATTTATCCATAATTCTTTGGAGGGTTCTAATGTTTTCTTCAATCAAGTTAAACCTACTGTCAAATGCTGAATGCTCTAGGAGACGATTCTGTTCAATTTCAATGATAAGGTTGGTGATACTTTGATATTTTGTTCTAGTTCAGCAATTTTTTTTATCAGAGTCTCATTGGTTGTTGTATTTTCATTTTGGCAATGAATTTCTATTGATTTCATTGGCGGCTTCCAGTGAGGGACTAGGCATCCTTGGTGGAGATCTCTCAGTTTTATGACTTTTGTTGTTTTTTTGTTTTTGTTTTTGTTTTTGTTTTTTTTTGCATTGTTGACTACCCATTTTAAGGAGACTATTTTACTGAGGAGGAAGCAAGTTTTTGTCCTTTGCCCCATTCAACCTCTGACTCAGGCAAACAGGGGTGCTGGTACCCAGTGGCCAGTCAGGATACCAGAGCAAAAGCCCTGAGTGCACAGCTTACATAGGGACCAGGCTTCCCCAAGCAAGGCACAATGGGACTTACAAGGATCAGGGGACTGGGGAGCAAGGCAACAGGGATCTGGCATACTTTGTGCCATGCCTTACAGAACATAGACCAGTGCAGGGAACCCAGACCAGGGAGGTGGGAGGAGCCCAGAAACAGAGGTCTTACCTACTTACTCCACACTACCGCGCCCATCCGCACACAGACAAGCACAGGGAACCCAGCCTGAGGAGGTGGTAGGAGCCAGGAAACAGGGGTCTGGCCTAAACACTCTAGACCACTGCATGTGCCCACCCACTGTCCAAGCAGGCAACCCAGACCAGGGAAGTGGGAGGAGCTCAGAAACAGGGGTCTGGCCTATTCACTCCAGATCGCTGCGCCCATCCGCCCACACACTGTTTGCGTAGCAACCAGACCCAAAATTCTTCTTAAGGATAAATTTTGAACTCAGTCAACATCTGATATACATAAGAAATTACAAAGATTGGCAGCAAAATCAGGTATGAGCTTAAATCAGTTCCTCCAGGTGGCAACTTCTGCTTATTATAATTAAGAAGCCCCAAAAAAAGGTAGCAAAAAGGGAGATTAAGAAAAGGATAGACATCACCAGGAGATCTTAACGGTAATGAAGTTTGCTCAGGGAAGGGCCCCTTCATTCAAACATGTAATTGGATAAAATCTAAAATATGTTTACTTGATTCCAAGGTTTTAACCAGTAGAGAAACTGGGTCTCATGGTTAAGGCTTCACTCGTTAACAGCTCACTGATGATAATTTGTTATGGTTTAAGGGTTATGAAAACTGGCTATAAGCCTCTCGGTAAAGTAAATTAGGATGCTCTGTTCGTCAAGGTTTTAACTATTGGAGAAACTGAGTCTAAAGATAAAGGTTCACATAAAAGTATTTAATTTCCAAACATGAAGTACTCATACCTAAAGAAATTGTAAAGATACCTTCTGTTTTATTTATGCTAATTCTATTGAATGAACATGACTAGGTTTAATCAGTTAGGTTTAAGTGATTTAACTTCAGTCACTATAACCTTTATCCTCATGTTAGGTAAAATATACTGGGATAGCTTGCCTAAGTTTTATTAATTTTAAGTCACGGGTAAGACATTAAATGGTTTTATGTTAATAAAACTTTTTATACATAAGATCAATTGCTAACCAAGATTCAACTAAAAACATTGGTTGTCAAATAATGTTTTCTCTTTCAAAACAGATTTGTCGGGCTGGAGGGATGGCTTAAAGGTTACGTTTGCCTGAAAGACCAAAGGACCCACGTTAGCCAGATGCACAAGGGGGCACATGCGTGTGGAGTTCATGTGCATTGGCTGGAAGCCCTGGTGCACCCATTCTCTCTTTCTTCCCCTCTTTCTCTGTCAAGTAAATAAATATAAAATATTTTTTAAAAAACCACATTTGTCAAGGGTTGTATTAGAACTTAATTGTTTTGGCTCAACAATGACCAGATTCAGCTCTTTTATATGTAAAGTAACTGTCTCATTTCTGGCATCTCAAGGCCAGTATTTATAATAAAATTAACTCTGAAGACATATTCCTTACTTTAGAGTATAGCCTCATGCTCAAACAATGGTCTTCATCTGAGAAAAATAATTTCAAGCTCTGTAGTTCTGTTTCCAATGTTCCCTGGGTAATTGGTACCCACAGCGGTATCAGGACTAAGCAAAGATGTTTTCAAACCCAGGTCCTAAGACTTCATACTGTCTAGTCTTTTTACTGACAATTTCTAGTTTAAATTAATTGGTTTAGATGTATGCTGTTTTCAAGACAGGTAATGGGTTCTGCCTGTATTTATAGCTATTAGATATTTAAAAGATGAAGTCTGCCTACTTTCTATACTTCAGATATACTACAGGACAACTAAACTTAAACAGACTGGACAAAATTACTTTAAGCTCTTGTGCTATTCTTTAACTAGATTTATTTCAGTAATCAAATGTGCTACATATGCACATATATCCAGGTCGATGTAACTTCCTTTCTAAGTGTATTAATAACCTATGTAAAAGCCAAAGCCAACTGAAGTTATCAGAGCTAAAAAAAAAAAAAAGGCCAATATTTTGGCCTGTGCTCCCAGGTCATGAGGCCACTGGAGATGATGGGACACATCTACCCAAACCCCCCTCCCATTAGTCACCTATGTTCCTAATCAGGGAGGATACAGGTCATGAGGCCACTGGAGATGATGGGACACATCTACCCAAACCCCCCTCCCATTAGTCACCTATGTTCCTAATCAGGGAGGATACGGAAACCCAGAAACAAAAAATCAATGTATAGTCTGAAAGAGGAGAGTCATACTGAAAAAAAAAATCTGTCGTCCTAGTTTCCCAAAGAAGAAAACACTACTTGGCCAGCATGGCCCTGACTCATCCTAACAGATGCCAGTAGAGAAGCTATAGGGCTACTCCTGAGTCCCTAACATCTCCTTTGGAGAACCATTAGTAACCTCCAAAATCAATCCTTGATTAAATTTTGGCTATCTGCTTGGTCTTAAACACTCGGAGAAAAATATATAACTAAAGATAACGAAATACCTCAAATATATAAATGGTCTATTAAATAATACAAGAGCTTTCCAAGAGGGGACACATAAAAGGCCTTAAGATACATTGTCCCCATCTCTAATAGTTCTAATTCTATAATTAAAAAAAAAAAAACTATAGATGTCAAAAGGGTTATTTTCAAATCTAAAATATATATAGATGATTGTGGCCAAGGGTGGCTTAATTCAAAAGTCTTCCTTATACTTATACACTTATAACTTGTGCGAGAACATTGGTTATTGTTTTGGGTTTTTTTTTTTTTTTTTTTTTTTTTTTTTTTTTTTTTTTTTGGTTTTTCGAGGTAGGGTCTTACTCTAGCCCAGGCTGACCTGAAATTCACTATGTAGTCACAGGGTGGCCTCGAACCCATGGTGATCCTCCTACCTCTGCTTCCTCAGTGCTGGGATTAAAGGTGTGTGCCACCACACCCAGCAGAACATTCTTAAATAAGTCCTGAGACCCAAAGTGTATTTGCACAGCCTTTAATGACACCCAATGGCTCTATGGTACCAACCTTTGGCCCTGGCTACCTCCAGAACAAATTTAAAAGGGTACATTCTAAAAGGCTAGTATACAAAATACACAGAATAAGCCCACTCCTCAGTTAACATGCCTCCTCCAGAAAAGCTCCACCTCCCAAATTGCTCCCAGCTGGTGACCAAACATTCAAAACATAAGGGGAAACACTGTGATGGTGAACACCTTTAATCTCAGCACTGGGGAGGCAGAAGTAGGAACCCTGTGAGTTTGAAGCCAACCTGGGAAAGCAGAATGAGTTCCAGATCAGCTGGCCTAGAGTGAGACCCTACCTTGAAAAAAACAAACAGTGAACCTGAGGCTGTGTGCTACACATACACAATCTCTAATTTACAGAAAGCTCATAAGTAGGTAGTATAACACCCATTCCACACATGAGGAAACTGAGAACACTGGCCCAAGTCACATAGATACAAGCAGTCCTGAGCTCTTGGTTGCTCTGAATGTCAGTCCTCTTGCCCCATTACAAGCAAGGCAGAGGTACACCAGCCAAACTGCTTTCATGCTCCTGATGCCCAGCACAAGACTTGGCCCCGACATAAACCAGTGCTTGTTCAACAAGCAAGCAAAGACATCAGCTGAATAGTTCTCACACTGGGGTCCATATCCTGTTATTTAGGGCTACTTGTCCTGGGAAAGAAGCAAAGGTAACAGCAAACTGACTACATTCAATACTGTTCTGAGTACACAGTATGTATTTACTTGTTTAATCCTTACCGGTACAGAGATAGGTATTAGCTTCCTCCGAATAACAGACATGAGGAGGGGTTAGAGAGATGGCTGAGCAGGTAAAGGTGCTTGCTTACAAAGCCTGATAGCCTGGGTAAAGCCAGATGCACAACATGGCGCACGTGGCTGGAGTTCATTTGCAGCAGCACTAGGCCAAGGAGAGCTAATTCATATTTATATTCTCTCTCTTTGCTTGCAAGTAAACAAGCAAATAAAAATATTGAAGAAATAGAGACATAAGAAAACTCTGGCTTGGAAAGCTCAAGTAGTCTGCCAAACTCTGGCAGAACTGGGATATAAACCTAGGCAGTCCATGTTCTTAAAGCACCATCTGATGCTGCTTCTCCCAAGTAATTAAAAAAAAAAAAAAAAAAAAACCAGCCAGGCGTGGTGGCGCACACCTTTAATCCCAGCACTCAGAAGGCAGAAGTAGGAGGATCACAGTAAGTTCGAAGCCACCCTGAGACTACAGAGTGAATTCAAGGTCAGCATGAGCTAGAGTGAGACCCTACCTTGAAAAACCAAAAAAATAAAAAATAAATAAAATAAAATAAAATAAATAAAATAAAATAAAAAAGTCATGTGGCAGCTGAGTTTCTTAATGCCAAGCATAATGGCACACACCTTTAGCCCAGCACTGGGGAGGCTGAGGTAGTAGGATCAAAGTGAGTTCTCCAGCAGGCTGGGCTAGAATGAGAACCTGCCTTGGAAAAAAAAAGTGTGTGTGTGTGTGGGGGGGGGGGGGGGTTCCTGGAGTTATGGTCACTGTTTTGGATCACAACTATAGATAATCAAAGCCCATCTCTGGCCTCTAAAGTGGAAACTGATACCAGTGACCACCACCAGCCCAAGCCAGTGCCCAGAAGGCTCCACATAGGGCAGGCCCCTGACCCTGAATCCCTCTCAGGCTTTGCTAACTTGGGGTGCGACCTGAGATTTGAGAGGGTCAGAGATATAAAGCACCCATAAACAGGTCACAGGCAGGATGGAGTGACTGGTGCAGGTACAGTTCCACTCTTCATTGTTGATGCTGAAGCCAGCCAGTTTCTGCAGGATTGTGTTTCCACACATCAGCTGGCCTGTTCAGATCACCAAACAACCTACAGCACTGAAAAGGGGAATAGTCAAGCACAGTACAAGTGCTATTAGAGCCAAGAAAATATTTCTTTAATGTGCCTGTTAGTTTTTAACATTTAAATTTATTTAAAACTTTTATAACATGTCTACTTAAGCCTCCTAAGAAATTTATAGCTCAGGGCTGGAGAGATGGCTTAGCAGTTAAGGCGCTTGCCTGCAAAGCCAAAGGACCTCGTTTGATTCCCCAGTACCTACATAAGCCAGATACACACGGTGGCGCATGCATCTGGAGTTCGTCTGCAGTGGCTGGAAGCCCTGGCGTGCCCATTCTTTCTCTTTCTGTCTTTCTCTCTCTCTCTGCCTCTTTCCCTCTCTCAAATAAATAAATAAAAATAAGTAAAATATTTAAAAAAGAAATTTGCAGCTGAGTTTTATATAAAGATGCATCATGCCGGGCGTGGTGGCACACGCCTTTAATCCCAGCACTTGGGAGGCAGAGGTAGAAGGATCGCCGTGAGTTCGGGGCCACCCTGAGACTACATAGTGAATTCCAGGTCAGCCTGAGCTAGAGCGAGACCCTGCCTCAATAAAACAAAAAACAAAACAAAAAAAATAAAGATGTATCATATTTTAATTGTATGCTCATTTAATAAACCTCTGTCCACAATGATCCAGAATCAAAATGTGACAACTACAGAACTGAATTCCAGAAATGATTTCCTTAGTTAGCCTCTCATGAGTCACCAGAGGACAGACAACATTCTAACAAATTTTAATTTGCCCAGGCATGAATGATACACTGTGTGGAAACCCAGCTCATATTTCACACTTGCACACCCAACATATGTCAGGTCATCAGCCCATTTGGTTAACATATGTGGGGGCCATTGCTGGCACCCCACAATAAACCTCAGTTGGCCATGCTCCACTCCTGCTTATGTGGACCTACAAGATGAGCTAAGGAAATCCCTCCAACCAGAGACGGACACCAGCACACCATTCTTGTTAAGGACCCCTGGGCTTAGCCCTCGTGTCATACTCTACTGGCCCAGCCCTTTGGTACCTAACTTCCCAAGGTGGCATTCCAGCTCTGCCACTTTCCAGTTGTGTGAGTCTGCCCAAGTCACTTGGTCTCTGCATCTCATTTCTTTAGCAAGAGGAGAACAACTATATCTTCCTTTACAAGGTTGAGTCACTAACATTTAACTGACCCAGATACACAAATACTGAATTGTTTACAACTGGCATAGAGTGATCACAGTCCACAATTTTCACTGCAACTGCATACCTTGAACTCAAGTGCCTGTGACACCCCACAGAACAGGTCTTCCCTAAGGTGCTCCTTATCAACCTACACTGGGCCATGTCTTTTCTCAGTGCTAATCATGAGGCCTAGCACTCAGCTGGTTCTTAAGAGGGTTCATGGAACAACTTTTAATTCATATGAACCTAAGGAGAGAGGAATACGACTGCTATGGAGAACATCACAGTGCTGGACCATCATGCTAACAGGTTCAAGGCTGACAGTCGGGGCTGTCCAGGCCACAGGTATATCCTGTGTGGAATTAGCTTCTCTCTGTGGAAATAAGCAGGTGCAACCCAAGGGGCAATGCAGCCGGTGGGTATGGTGCTGCAGGCCTGGCCTGGCCATGAGCCCCAAACCCAGAGCTGCAACCTCAGTGAGTAAGGGGAAGGGCTCCTCCAAGCCTGGGAACATGGTGGCCTAGCCTGCCTGTCCAGAGCAGCATAAAATACTTTAAGCTCCACAAGGCCTGAGGAGAATGTTTTACACATTTTAAACACAATAAAAACTTCATGTTAAAAACATTTTCAACTGTTTTTGGAAAAACTGATTAAGTTTCATCAAGTGTTAACTACCTAAAGTCTAGCTTAATTTTCCTGCATGCATATTATAAGTTATCAGAGATAAAAAGGTTACGTTCCTCCATATTCTGAACATGGACTTAAGTTTAAGAATGTGACATACAATGAATATTAAGAGTGTTCCAATTTCAAAGTCTCGGTGGTGGTCACTTATGCACAGTTCCCAAACATACACTACACATATACTGGCTCTTTCTGTTTTGAGTGAATGTACCTTTTGCATTTTCTTTGAATCTTTCTGAGCATTCTCTCGGAGCGGGACTTTTCCAAATAACTTCCATCCCAAGTCTCTTTGTCTGTCAAGTCTTGCATTTTGTTTTCTAGCAAGCAAATTCCTATAAAAAGAAAAGAAAAGGGTTAGCTAACTTTTGGGTGTTTAGAAACATTAGGGCAGCCAAATCATTTTTAAACTTTCTTTTGAGAGGGACAATGTGTGGTGAGCCACATAGTATAATTCTTCAGGCTTGATTTTTACATAGTCAGAATTATGAAGCAGGACAAAGACTTTAAACCACAAGTACATTTTCCATTATTTAATTGTTATACACATAACTTCTATAATTTAGAGTAAGAAAGCATGTTAAATGGTGAATGTATCAAAAGTGAGCTAAAGTGAATTGAAACCCTAGCCCTACTATTCATCATTTGCATGACTGGACCAGGACAGTGTCCTCTCTAAGTCTGTTTTCTGTTCAACATGAGGACATTATCCATGACCCACAAAGTTGATATACAAACTGAAATTCCAGGCACACATTCAGTGTTTAAGAGTAATAGCTATTTTACTTTAACTAGCTTAAATTATCTACAAGATCAAGCTATTAAGTCTGTGAGGACCACAAAAAGAAAAGACAAGGGCTGTAGCTATGGCCTAGCGATTAAAACCTAACGACTTGGGTTTGATTCCCAGTACCCACATAAAGCCAGGTGTACAAAGTAGCACATGCATCTGTAGTTTGTCTGCAGTGGCTAGAGGCCCTGGCACACCCTTTCTCTCCCTCCCCCCACCTCTTGCAAATAGACAAATAAAAATAACTTTTTTAAAAAGTCAATCACACAGGGAGTGGTGACGCATGCCTTTAATCCCAGCACTCGGAAGGCAGAGCAAGGAGGATCGCTGTGAGTTTGAGGCCACTCTGAGACTACATGGTGAATTCCAGGTCAGCCTGAGCTAGACTGAAACCGTACCTCATAAAACAAACAAAAAAAAAAAAAAAAAGAGAGAGAGAGAGAGAGAGACAGAGAGAGAGAGAGAGAGAGACAGAGAGAGAGAAGAAAAGGGATGAAAAAAAGGTCAATCATGATATGACATGGTCACAAGGTCTTTTCTCCTAAGAACATGTAAATAAAAGCTCCACAAAATGCAAATCCCAAATGGCAATACAAATAAACATGTTCTGAAATGTGCTGTGCAAGTATTTTCATTAAAACAAAATGCTTCCAGATGCTCCAGAAAGCACAAGATGAGCTTGTAGCACCTGGCTGTGCAAGAAAGTGCTCAAAGAACATGAATGAAGTGTCTAACAGAAAGAGTTGGTTTAAAAATGCACGCCGCCCCAACCAAATTTGGAACAATTTAGTCCTCAAAATAATGAGAATATGACTACACCAGAACTCCAGGAACCCAGGAGAAGTAATAAAAACACACCAGAAAAGGGAAAACTCTTAGGATGCCACCTAGTAATGTGCTGGTGGTCTATTACTAGAGTTAGGAAGTGAGCAGTGGATGCACAACCTAGTAGGGGAAAAGTGGATGAAGAATAGAATTTTTACATAATTTGAAAACATCTCCATAGATTATTAATCGCCAAGGAAAAACCAGTTTACACTGGAGAAATCTAGGTACACTACCCAGGCCAAGTTCTTGAAGGTACCATCACCTACATGAGGGCAGAGAGCAAGGTGAGACCATTCTTACATGTACACAGCAAAGATAGCCAAGAATGCATCATGTGACTATAATGACATCCAAGCTGAGGGCCAACCCATAAAAATCACGGATTTATACTCTCTAAAAATCCGATGTTATGAAAGACACTAAGGAACTATTCTGGACTAAGAGACTGGAAATACCCAATCAGTGTACTCCATGAACCTGTTGAACACCCTGAACCATGAAAATACAAAGGGCTACAGAGATTATTGGAACTTCTAAACTGTCTGAAAATGGCCTTGGAATAGTGTTAAACTTCCTAGGGTTGACAAATGCACCACGATTACTTGTGAGAATGCTTTTTTAAATTATATTGGGGGGGGGGGTGGAGAATGGGCACACCAGGGCCTTTCAGCCGCTGTGAATGAACTCGAACCATGTGTGATATTGCATGCCTGTGTCACTGTGTGTCTCGCTATGTGGGACCAGGAGATTCGAACATGTGTTCTTAGGCTTCACAGGCAAGCGCCTTAACCACTAAGCCATCTCTTCAGCCTGAGATTGCCCTTCTTTTAAGCAACATACTGGTACATTTAGGGGTAAAGGGACACAGTGTTTCCAAATTAAGATAGTAATCCAGGAGGAAACATGCGTGTAACATGAGAGGAAGGGTGGTTGTGCACAAATGGGCAAAGTATGAACAGCTGGTAAATCTGGATCAAGAATACATGGAAGCTCCTTGTATTTTTTCTTGTAACTTTTTAGTACGTTGAAATATCAAGCTAAAGGCAGAAAAAAAATCTTCAAAACAGTAAACAAATGACAGGTGTGGTAGAGTGTAATCTCAGCACTTGGGGACACTAAGAGGAGGTTTGCTTGAGTTCAAGGCCAACCTGGGGTCCATGGTGAGTTTGAGGCCAGCTTAATGATACACTACAGCAAGACCCTGTCTCAAAAACAAAGAAAAATGTCGGGCGTGGTGGCACATACCTTTAATCCCAGCACTTAGGAGGCAGAGGTAGGAGGATCACCATGAGTTCAAGGCCACCCTGAGACTACTGAGTGAATTCCAGGTCAGCCTGGGCTAGAGTGAGACCCTACCTTGAAAAACCAAAAAATAAAATAAAATTAAAAAAAAACACAAATGAGTTCACTGTTTTCTTTCTTGTATTTCTGCTGTGGTTACAACAGAATTGACTTTAGAACTTATTTCACAGACCAAGGAAATTCCTCCAACACCTTTCTCTACCATCTAAGACTTCTTTACCTAATCACTGAAGGACCTGTGCAATTTAGATCAGGTAAAAACATCAGGGACACATAGATATTAAGAACTAGGGACAACTATAGGCTGAGTTCCTGTAAAGGTTACATCTGGGCAAAGCAGAGCTGGCTCTCTCTAGGGAAGGGAACTGGGACAGCAACAAGAAGTGGGGAAGCAAAACAAAAACCCAGGAAGGGAAGGCAGTGTGTGGAGCACGGAGGTCCAGTGCTAGGGGTATAGAGAGACCTGGATAGAACAATCAGGTACTGTGGAAGAGTTGGGCACCTGACTCTGATTTATGGGGAGGTTCAGCACAAAAGGTGCTATTCATTGAAACAAGTCAGGATGAGGAAGTGCCTTGGCCTCTTGCCAGTGCCATCTAAGTCTGCACAAAGGAAGCACTAGTCAAAACTCAACAGCACCCAAATCCAGAGCTGCAGTTCCATAGAAAGCATCTTGGATATATTATTTCTCATGGATAAGAGGTCTAAAATCCCCAAACAAGCCACTACAAGTAAAATGACCCTACAGGCAGGTCCTCCAAGCCCCAAAGACTATCCCTTTTGTCACTTCCCTTCCCACAGGGACAAAAACACAGCTTCACTCAGTGTTTCCCACAGTGGCCTGAAGAGTTCCTTTTCCCTTAGGAACCTTCATTTGGACCAAACTGGGATTCATGACTTTACAAAAGAAAAGAATCCCATGAAAAGTGCTGGGTTGATTTGATTATTCAGTGGTTAAAAGCACTGCTCACAAAACCTACTGGCCCAGCTTCAACTCCCCAGTACTCACGTGAAGCCATATACACAAAGCAGTGCATGCATCTTGAATTCCTCTGCAGTAGCAAGAGGCCCTGACACGCCATTCAAGAATTACAGAATGAGCCAAATGAAGCAGAGTTGGGGGTTATTAACAACCCCCCTCCCCTAGATCTTAAACAGAGATGTTACTAGAAAGTAATACCAGGGGAAAGAGTAAGACAAACCTATGTGTAGGGATAGGCTCCAAAGTTACATCTCTAAAGGTGCACAAGTAGCCTCCCCTTTCTTTTTTACCATTGTCCACAGAATACAGCTTGCAACAAGGAGAAAATCATAAGACTTTTCTTGAGTCAAGAATCATTGTGAGGTAGACTTACAAGGGGTGCTGTCCAGACCCAGGTATAGGAAAGAGCAGTATGGTGTTTTGAGTCAGATGTCCCCCATAAGCTCATGTGTTTTAATGCTTGGTCCCAGCTAATGACAATTTGGAAGGTGAAGCCCTGCTGGAGGAGGTGTGTTGTTGAGGGTGTTGCTGATATTGCCTACCTGCAGTGGCATAGATGTGTAGCTACTGCTCATATCACACTTTCCTGTCATCATGAAGCTTACCCTTGAGACTAAGCCAAAATATGAACTTTCTTCCCATCATCAATTTTGGGCCATGTGCTTTATCCCAGCAACAAGAAGGGAATTACAAGTGGTGAGCACTCAACTTAATACACCATTTTGTCCCTAAACACAGTGCATTCACTGTCCTTGGTGTTAGGCCACTTGGGCTCTATCAGTGACACCTCAAGTTTCCTGGTTTATTTTTCCAGCAAAAAAAAAAAAAGGCAGATCAGATCCTGAAAACAAAGCTTCCTCCCTCTGTCATGCTTCTCTATCACTGTAACTACCTCTCTTTTATCCTGCCCCCCTTTCAGTCCAAGGCCTGGCACAGCTCATGCCCAGCAAGGCACAATGAGCATATATGGATACAGGCAGGCATAAGACTATGCAATGCCAAACCTCTGATCCTATAACACCCATGCTACCTTCCTGCCAGGGGTCTGGTAGTACTGCTGGTATGTCCTTTAAGAATCCACACACATTGCCACTCCTGCCCAGTGTCCAGCAGTCCATTCCCGGGCTGTGTGACCCAATGAAGTTAGCTCACCCCTGGGCTCTAAGATGCTGGAGCACACAATGGCTACTGACTACTCTTTCCAGAGAGCTGCTAGGTTCAAGTATACTCTTTGGGGATTTCAGAATGTCTGTCCCACACCAACATCCCAAGTCCTCACACTTGCCCAAGGGGTCACTCTGACTGGCTGCCCAAACTTGGTGTCCATCTCTGTTTCCAAAGCACTCAGCACCCTGCTCTGTGCCTTCAGGATGGGTTCCTTCCCTGCCTTTTCCCTCCCCTCCTCGCCAAAAGAGCAGGACAGTCACCTCTGCATCTCAGAATCTAGCTAGCAAGCATAAAAAGTTTGCTGGCAAGTGGTGCTCAATGAATTTGCTGGCAAGTGGAGCACCCACCATATGTGTTCTCAGGGAGGCAAGGGCAGGGGGATAAGGAGGCATGACTGCTGTCCATAGCCTGATAGGAAATGTCCCCCCAAAAGCTCATTAAAGGCTTGGTTCCCAGCTGGAGGTGCTACTGAAAAGTGATTAATTTCATCAATAATCCATTGATGAGTTTACAGTGAATGGGTTATTAATTAGGAGGTGAGACCTGGTTGGAAATAGGTCACAGGGGGCATGCCCTTTAAGAATTATTTCTCATTCTTGGTCCCTTCCTGCAGCTATCTTTGCTTTCTGCTTGCCTTACCATAAGCCCAGAAATAATGAGGTCAGCTGACCATGAACTGTATATAATCTCTGAAACTGAAGCTTTCCTCCCAAGTTTTTCTCAGGTGTTTTGTAATAGCATGGAAAGAGTGCCTAAGACACATGGCACACACAGGCTGAAGATAAGGAGATGGTAATCCTGATAAACCAGAGGGTAACAGAGATGACCTCAGAGCAAGGGCAAGACAGCCCTGGGAAAGGAGTAATGGAAGGCGAAGGCTAGTAGAAGCCAGGGGAGCAGGGGATCCACATGTTCCTGGGGAGGGCTGGAAGTTCAGGGTTAGCCTGCAGACGAGTGTCCACTACCCTTGTTTCTCATCCCCAGTGAATTGTGGGCCCTTAAGTGGGAAGGTAAATTCTTGGGCCATAAGGAGGAAAAGCAACTCCTAGCAGCAGGAAAGAGAAATAGCTGCTGGTCGAGCAGCCTTCTGACCCAAAGAGTGTCTCAAAACACTGTACAGGACCTGCAGAGATGGCTTAATGGTTAAGGTGCTTGCCTGCTGAGCTAAAGGACCCTGGTTCAATTCCCCAGGGCCTACGAAGCCAGATGCACAAGGTGACACATGTGTCTGGAGTTCATTTGTAGTGGCTAGAGACCCTGGTGCTCTGTCTCTCTCTCAAATAAATAAATAAATAAATTTTTTAAAACACTGTACAGGAGAAAAGACTGCTTGCAGTTGCCTGAGCCTTCCACTAACAGAAATAGTACAGCACCTTGCACCTTCAGCCCCTGCCTCCAATATACACAATCTCTCCAACCTGCCCACAGAGTTTTTTGACCAGCTTAGGCTCTAGATCACAATTCTGCATTCTCATGCCAACACACATGTGGTGCCCCTCTCCCCTCCAGCACATGCCGCCTGGCACAGGCCAGTCTCACCTCCTCACCACCCACTTCTTCCAGATACCCACTCAAATCACTCCCCCACAAAGGCAGTAGAGAGGCAGGGTGGGCGGGCTAAAGAGCCAGTGAAAAGTGAGCATCCTAAAAAGCAGCAATGTGAGCCATAAACTCCTCTGCAGGCTGGAACTAGAGAGACCTCCAGACCTCATTCCCACCAGGTTTCCTGAGGGCCTCAACTACATCCAGTGACAAAAAAGCAGTTTTCAGGTGTACCAATGGACTATGGCCTTCAGCCTCTTCCTAGGTTAACTGCCCAGCTCTCCCCTATAGTTTCTGAAAAGACTGTATTCTTGTGCATATCACTTTTCCCTTGCTTTGTGTTTTCCTCAGACATTTGTTCCATAATTTACTGAATGCTACACCCTATAACTGCATCAACTAGAGCATTATTTTGAAGGCAGAAGTGGATCATGCAAGCCCAATTCTCAAATCTCTCCAATGCCTTGCAACTGTTTTTTGTGGCATGTGGCCTGCCCTGATCCCATGAACCTCCCTGCCATCTGCACACTGAAGTCTCTCATACAAGGATCACTTGGGCTATCTTTGCTCACCAAAAGAAGAGACATAAAGGTTAAATGAACTGGGCGTGGTGGTGCACGCCTTTAATCCAAGCTCTTGGGAGGCAGAGGTAGGAGGATCACCATGAGTTTGAGGCCACCATGAGACTACATAGTGAATTCCAGGTCAGCCTGGGCTAGAGTGAAACACTGCCTCAAAAAAACAAAACAAAACAAAAAAAAAAAAAAAAAAAAAAAAAAAAACGGGATGGAGAGATGGCTTAGCGGCTAAGCACTTGCCTGTGAAGCTGAAGGACCCCGGTTCAAGGCTCGATTCCCCAGGACCCACGTTAGCCAGATGCACAAGGGGTCGCATGCGTCTGGAGTTCGTTTGCGGTGGCTAGAGGCCCTGGCACGCCCATTCTCTCTCACTATTTGCCTCTTTCTCGGTCACTTTCAAATAAATAAATAAAAATAAACAAAAAATTAAAAAAAAACCAAAATACCCCCCCAAAAAAAGTTAAATGAAGTGAAGAGGTCAGGACTCAGCACAGCCACCTACCTGGTCCCCAGTACAGCTTGCCTCACCCATCAGGCATTTCCATGTTTTTCCAGAGAATAGGAAGTCCTCATACCAACTGTGTACCCTCCCACTGTGCCAGTGCTTGGCACCCCCAAACACACAGATTTGAGAGGAATGGCTTGGCTTACAAGAATGAGGTTGTAGCCATACCCAGAGGAGGATATCACCCAGCTGCCTATCCAGTGTGATTTCAGAATCATGTTGAAACTGCTTCAGCCTCCCTAAGACAATGGGACTAAAGAAGTGTGTGAAGGCTGAAGCTGCAGCCAACTGTGAGGGATGTATCTGATCATAACAGCCTGAGGGAAGCAACATAACCTTAGAACAGTGGAAAGGTTCACTGTGGCCAATTATTCAGCAGCTTGAAAGCATTTTCATTTCAATTGGTAACAACTCAGGAAAAGATAGAGGCCACTGATGACAAAACAACAGTGTGATAGTTTCTGTGAAGCCTGGAAAGAAGCTTACAGGTAGGTACACCGTGGGGTGCCAGACCACAAATACAGTCACCAGAGTCAGGAGCAAGATCAGTTGCTTCCACATTTACCTGGCCCTTCAGGGTTCCTCCACAGAGAGACAGAAATTTTACTGTCAAGGTCTGCCCAGGGCACCCTGTTAGGCAGGAGGCTGAGGGGTCGAGTTTAGGGGAAAGTACCATACTTCCTGAGACATCAGCACCCCTCACCTGCAGAAAGGGCATGGACCTGCACTATGCAACATGGAAATGACTGGCCACTGTGTCCACTGAGCACCTAAAACATATAAGCCATTATAGCAAGATGTGTTGGCTCACATATAATGTTATGTTTTAAATGTCATAACAAGACTGAAAACCAGGGGTTCATGACACATTTATAAGCAGCTTTAAGGATGGGGGACATTTTCTTGGAAATTGTGGACTATATTGTAAACAGACAAAAGCCAAGAGCCTAACAGTATCAGGTAAGCCATATGGCACAAGATGTTGACCTCTGCTTGTCTAGGCACAGACTCTCTGGAAGACACCCTCTGAGACATGTTACTAAGTAAGAAATGAAACTTTCCACCATAAATCCTGTAGTAGATAGCGTCACATCGCTGGGATGAACATCAAACTAGGCACAGTTCACGGGAGGTAGGGGTTTATTTCAAGCTCACAGATCCAGGAGTTCCATCAATGGTGGAAGAAGATGCTTCCACACATCCTAATAGAGAAAACAACCAAATAGCCAGCAAACGTGAAAAGCAGTAAGCACAAACCTACAGCAAGCAGGAACCCCAGAGCTCACCCTACCTTTGGGTTAGAATTCAGATCTGCTTCCAGTGATAAGGCCCCACCCAGCAGGCTGCAGGAAGCTTAACCTTACTAAAAATATACCTGTAGGAGGAACGTCATGAGTTCAAGGCCACCCTCAATGCCCCAACAAAAAGACACAGGTTTTCAGACTCGGTTAAAAAGCTTTGGGGCTGGAGAGATGGCTTAGCGGTTAAGGCACATGCCTGTAAAGCCTATGGACCCCAGTTCGATTCTCCAGGTCCCACATTAGCCAGATACACAAGGGGGCGCATGCGTCTGGAGTTCATTTACAGTGGCTAGAGGCCTGACGCGTCCATTCTCATTCTCTCTCTTTCCCTCCCTCCTTCCCTCCCTCTCCCTGTCTCTAATTAATAAAGTAAAAATAATCTTTTTTTTTTTAAAGCAGGATACGTCTATTTGTTGCCTCCAAGAAACCAACCTTTCCATAAATGACAGATACTATCTGAGGATGAAAGGTTAGAAAACGGTATTATAAGCAAATGTCCCTAGAAAACAAGCAGATGTCGCTATCCTAATCTCTGACAGGGTATACTGCAAAACAAAATTAGTTAGGAAAGATAAAGAAGGTCACTTTATATTGATTAAAAGAACACACCAACAGGAGGATATTACAATACTAAACATATGTACACCTAACATAGAGGCTCCTGATTTCATCAAACACACACTAGTAGAAGTAAGGCAACAGATAACACCAAACACAGCTGTAGTGGGTGATTTCAACACCCCACTCACATCAATTGACAGGTCATTCCGGCAAAATATAAACAGAGATGCATCTGGATTTAATGGGGTCATGGAACAAATGAACCTAACATAGCTACAGAATATTTCACCCAAATGCTATAGAATACACATTCTTTTCAGCAGCACATGGAACATTCTCTAAAATAGACTATATAGTAGGACACAAAGCAAATCTTAACAAATACAGGAAAATTAAAATGATTCCTTGCACTCTATCTGATCATAATGTGGTTAAAACACACATCAACAGCAAAAAAAGCTATAGAACATAAACAAAATCATGGAAACAAAGAAAAAAAACACTACTAAATGATGAATGGGTCAATGAAGAAATCAAGAAGGAAATTTAAAAAAAATAATAGAATCAAATGTTAAGAATACAACATACCAAAAGCTTTGGACACAATAAAGGCAGTCCTAAGAGGGAAATTTATAGCTTTAAGTACCTATAGTAAGAAACTAGAAAAGTCACAAGTAAAACTTAATGCTTCATCTTAAGACCTTGGAAAAAGAAGGACAAGGCAAACTAAAAAACAGAGAGGAAGAAATAACAAAAATTACGGCAGAAATTAATGAAATAGAAACAAAAAAATACAAAGAATCAATGAAACAAAAAATTGGTTCACTGAAAGGATAAACAAGTTTGATAAACGCTTAACAAATCTGACCAAAAGAGACACACAAATAAAATTAAACATGAAAAAGTCACCATTACAACAGATACCAAAGAAATTCAGAAAATCATAAGGAAATATTTTAAGAACATATACAACACGAAGTTAGAGAATCTGAGAGAAATGATTTCCTTGAGTTATATGACCGACCAAAATTAAATCAAGATGAAATTAACCACTTAAATACACAATAGGGACTTCCAGATAAGATGGTGGCATAGGAGCAATGCCAAACCAACCTAGGGAAGAATTTAAGCAAAATATACTCTTCTTCTGGAAAGTGAAGGAATATAGGTTATTAGATACAGCGGAGAAGCTGGAGAGACCAAGATCCCCCAGAAAGAGGAAAACGGCCAGAGTCCCATTGAGGGGATGTGAGCACCCACTGGCACCACCCAGCCAGGCACACCAAGCGGCGGCAGCAGCAGCAGCAGCAGAGACCAAACAAGGGGGGTTTTCAACTTTATCAGCTTTCTAGCAAAGTTAAGAAATCTGAAGGAAAGAGAGCTGAGGTCAACTAAGCTGCTACAGAAAGGGATACAAGTGGAACTGTGTGTGAGCAACCCCAGAAGTCTGAAATCTCCCATTCCCCAGCATCAGAACCATGAACCTCCAGCATTCAGACCCCAGTGGCAGCACAGTCAGCACAGCTGATCAGACCCCCAGCTCCACAGCACAACACCAAGGGATTGAGATGGGCATTCGGCATTGGTGAGACTGAAAGTCACCCCAAAAGGTAACGAGGCTGACTGACCCCCACACCCCCCCAAAAAAAGGTACATAGGACTACATTGGAAGAGCCAATCTCTTTCTTTGTCAGGGCAGGTTATGGATTATATATTGTTGGTTGGCTTTACCATTTTCATATAACCTGTATTTGGCGATTGAATTTTGCTGCCTTTGATGCTTTCATATTTATAGGGCCTTGTCTTTTGCTTGCATCATTATTGGGGACAGGGTCTGATTCAGATCCAGGCTGACCTGGAACCCAATTCAGAACAGAAATCTCTTACCACCACCACCACCCCCGCCCCGCCCCCCCCCCCCCCCCTGTGACAAGATTAAGGGTGTAGAACAACACACACCCTTAGGGATTTTGGCTTTGCAAGACTATCTTGTTTGTTTTAATCCCCACAATTGCATAATTTGTGCTGGCTTTATTGATTGTATATATTGCTCAGTTGAAGTTTAGAATTTGCCAGTAAATTACTCCGCCCAGTCCTCTAGAATACTTGCTTAGCAAGCAAACTCAACACCTAGGATTATTACTTCTGTGGCTGGACTGGGGTACAAGAACTACACCTGGCACCTTAAACTCATATCCTGAAAGTATATAAAGGTAGATTGCCACATCTAAAAACACAGCAGATAAGTAGGGAACCCAAGCTTCAAATAAATTCAGGATGCAAAAGTCGCTACATTATAATACAAGAAACTAAAAGAATCAAGACAATTTAGTCCCACCAAAAATTATAAATCCAGCAGAAATGATCACCAATGAGACTGTTTTAGATGAAATGCCTGACAAAGATTTCAAAAAAATGATGGTATCTATACTGGAAGAAATGAAAAGAATCAAAGAAGAAAACAAAGGAATTAAAGAAGAAAACAAACTTCTGAAAGAGAACACAGGAAACCAGCTTAATGAAATAAAGAGGTCATTACAAGACATGAGCAAGGAAACAGAAATACTGAAGAAAAACAAGGCTGAAATCCTAGCTCTGAAGAATACAGTCAGTGAAATAAAAAACTCTGTGGAAAGTCTCAACAGTAGAATGGATGAAGGAGAGAAGAGAATATCTAAACTAGAAGACCACGTGGCAGACCTAATACAGTCCAACAAAGAGAAAGACAAGCTAACAGCAAGGTATGAATGGGAATTTCAAAATATCTAGGACACTATGAAAAGATCAAACATAAGAATTCAGGGTATAATATAGAAGGAGAAGAATTTCAATCCAGAGGGTTAGTAGGTGTTTTCAACAAAATCATAGAAGAAAATTTCCCTCAAATTGGGAAAGAAATGTCAATGCAGAGAAAAGAAGCATTAGAACACCAAAAACACAAAACCTGGAAAGAAGCCTTCCTTGCCATGTTATAATTAAACTACTAAACACGCAAACCAAGTTAGAGAGAAAAAGCAAATCACCTACAAAGGTAAGCCCATCAGAATAACTGCAGATTATTCAACACAAACTTTAAAAGCCAGAAGGGCTTGAAATGATGTATTCCAAGTTCTGAAAAATAACAACTGTCAACCAAGATTACTTTATCCTGCAAAGCTATCTATCCAAATTGATGGAGAAATAAGGACATTCCACAACAAAAACAGGATAAAGGAATTTATGACAACCAAACCAGCTCTACAGAATATACTTGAAGGAATTCTTAATGCTGCAGAGAAAGCAAAACACACAGAGGAGGAAATAGGAAAAAATAAACCATACTCAAGTAACAGTTAAAACAAGAATGGTGAGAATAAATGCATACATTTCAATAATAACTCTTAATATCAATGGTCTCAATGCACCAACCAAAAGATACAGGCTTGCAGAATGGATTAAAAGGCAGGATCCTGCCATTTGCTGCCTCCAGGAAACTCATCTCTGAATAAAAGATAGACACTGTCTTAGGGTAAAAGGATGTAAAATGGTATTTCAAGCAAACAGGCCTAGGAAACAAGCAGGGTTACTACCCTAATATCTGACAGGATAGACATAAAACCAACATTAGTGAGGGAAGATAAAGAAGGTCATTTTATACTGATTAAAGGGACACTCCAACAGGAGGACATTACAATCCTAAACATATATGCACCTAACATGGGCCCTCCCAGTTTCATCAAACAAACACTATTAGACTTAAGGTCACAGAAAACATCAAACAATTGTAGTGGGTGACTTCAATACCCCATTCTCATCAATAGACAGGTCATCCTGGCAAAAAATGAACAAAGAGACATCTGAATTAAGTGATGTCATGGAACAATGGACCTAACAGATATCTGCAGAACATTCCATCCAAATGTTACAGAATATGCATTTTTCTCAGCAGCACATGGAACGTTCTTTAAAATAGACCATATATTAGGATACAAAGCAAATCTCAACAAATACAGGAAATTTAAATAATCTCTTGTATTCTATCTGAATACAATGGGATTGAACTGCAAATCAGCAACAATAAAAGTTACAGAGCACACAGAAACTAATGGAGACTAAACAGTACACTATTGAATAATCAATGGGTCATTGAAGAAATCAAAAAGGAAATCAATAAATTCGTAGAATCAAAAGATGTTGATAATACAACATACCAATACCTTTGAGACGCAATGAAGGCAGTTCTAAGAGGGAAATTTATAGCTCTAAGTGCCTATGTTAAGAAATTAGAGAATTCACAAATAAACAATTTAATGCTTCACCTTAAGGCCTTGGAAAAAGAAGGACAAGGAAAACCAAAAATCAGTAGATGGGAAAAAATAATAAAGACTAGGGCAGAAATTAATGAAATAGAAACCAAAAACACAATCCAAAGAATCAAAGAAACAAAGAGTTGGTTCTTTGAAGGATAAACAAGATTGATAAACCCCTAGCAAATTTGACCAGAAGAGAGAAGAGACAAAAAATTAATAAAACTAGAAATAAAAAGACACCATTACAACAGATAACAAAGAAATTCAGAAAATTATAAGAACATACTTTAAGAATATATAAGCCTCTAAGCTTGAAAATCTGAAAGAATTGAATGATTTTCTTGACTCATATGACTTACCAAAATTAAATCAAGATGAAATAAACAATTTAAATAGACCTATAACAAGTACAGATACCCCAGCAGTCATAAAAAGTCTCCCAAACTAAAGAGTATAGCCCCAGATGGATTCACTGGTAAATTTTACCAGACCTTCATGAAAGAACTAACACCACTGCTTCTCAAGCTTTTCCATAAAATAGAAAAGGAAGGAATTCTACCGAACTCCTTCTATGAAGCCAGCATCACCCAGAAAGAATGTAAGAGCCAAAGGAAGGGTACCACTCCTTACATACAACAGTCTAGAAAGAAACTGGACTCGATATCCAAGACCTTGCAGTGCCTGGCAATACCTACACAAGACCCTCATAATAGGAGAAAAAGATGATGACATAAAACTAAGAAAGACTAATGAAGAGAGGGAGGGGATATGATGGAGAGAAGAATTATGAAGGCAAAAGCAGAGGAGCGGAGGGAAATACCAAGGTTTGTTGTAAGAATAGAAGTTGTCAATAAATAAATACATGTATACACACACACACACACACACACACACACACTAAAATAAATAAATATACCTATAGCAAGTATGGAGATTAAAGCACTTATAAACAATCTCAGAACTAAAAAAAATCCAGGTGGATTCAGGAGTGAATTTTACCAAACCTTCACAGAACAATTAACACCAATGCTTGTCAAATTTTCCATAAAATAGAAGATGCGAACTGGGTACGGCAGTGCATGCTTTTAATCACAGCATTTGGGAGGCAGAGGTAGGAGGATCACTTTGAGTTCAAGGTCACCCTGAGACTACAGAGTGAATTCCAGGTCAGCCTGGGGATAGAGCAAGACCCTGTCTCAAATAAAATAAAATACCTTGGAATAATGTTAACTAAGGAAGTGAAAGATCTATACAATGCAACATAAAAACACTCAAAAAAGAAATTGAGGAGGACTTGAAAAAAATGGAATGACCTCCCATGCTCCTGGACAAGCAGAATTAACATTGTGAAAATGGCAATCCTACCAAAAGCAATATGCAGATTTAATGCAATTCCAATTAAAATCCCAACATTGTTCTTCACAGAGATAGAAAAAATGATCTCAAAGTTCATATGGAAAGGCAGAAGGCCTCGGATATCCAAGCATATCCTCAGCAAAAGAAATACCTCTGGAGGCATCACCATACCTGATCTGAAGCTTTATTACAAAGCCATAGTAATAAAAACAGCATGATACTGGCATAGAAACAGGAGTATAGACCAATGGAATAGACTTGAGGACCCGGACTTTGGGTCAAGCAACTACAGCTACTTGATATTCGACAAAGGCCCTGACAATATAGGCTGGAAAAAGACAGCATCTTCAACAAATGGTGCTGGACAAAGTGGATAACTATATGCAGGAAATTGAAACTTGATCCACGTATCTCAACATGCACAACTCAAGCCCAAATGGATCAAAGACCTCAATATCAGACCAGAAACTTGGCTACTACTGGAAGAAAATAGAGGAGGAACTTTCCATGACATAGGAATCAAAAAAGACTTCCTGAAAAAAAAACCAGCAGCACAGCATCTTAAACAATCACTAAACCAATGGGATCACATGAAGGTGAAGAGTTTCTTCATAGGCAAACATACAATTAGCAAAGCCAATAGATTACCCACAGAATGGGAAAAAATATTTGCTTGTTATCCAACTGACAGAGGCCTAATCTCTAGAATCTACAAAGAACTCAAAAATCCAAACAGTAAAAGGTCAAACACCCCAGTCACAAAATGGGGCAAAGAGCTGGACAGGCAGTTCACAGAGGAAGAAATACAAATGGCAAACACATACTTAAGAAAATGTTCATCATCCCTAATCATCAGGGAAATGCAACCTAAAACAACAATGAGATTCCACCTTACCCCAGTAAGGATAGCAAACATCAAAAAATCAAATAAAAATAAATGCTGGTGAGGATGTGGAGAAATAGGAACCCTCATCCACTATTGGTGGGAATGTAAGATGGTATAATTTGGAAAGCAATATGGAGACTCCTTAACCCAGTTATTCCCTCACTGGGCATGTACCCTAAAACCTTCAAGCCTCAGTCCAGAGAGATTTGCTCAACCATGTTTATAGCGGCTCAATTCGTAATAGCTAAGAGCTGGAATCA
The DNA here is from genome assembly GCA_036346955.1 of Dipus sagitta. Taxonomy (NCBI): domain Eukaryota; kingdom Metazoa; phylum Chordata; class Mammalia; order Rodentia; family Dipodidae; genus Dipus; species Dipus sagitta. The sequence goes on along the minus strand of CM070781.1, from coordinate 672,290 downwards.
ACCCAGATGTCCATCACTAGACGAATAGATAACTAAGATGTGGTGTATCTATACAATGGAATTCTACACAGGAGTAAGAAAAAAAATGACACAATGAAATTTGAAGAAAAATGGTTGAACCTGGAACAGATCATTCTCAGTGAACTTACCCAATCACAGAAAGATAATCACCTCATAGTCTCACTCATCTATAGCACCTAACTTGAATCTGCCCAAGATGCCAACATACCTAGCAAGCATCTCAAGGACCGGACAATAGGATGGGTGGGGAGGGAGTGGAGGACAAGAGAGGGGGTGGGGGACACAAATCTGGGCCCAAATGGAAATGGTACCATAAAATTCTACATCCTAAAAGGCAGACCAAATGGTTGAACCTTCACCAGGCCCTTAGAGGAAACACCTGAGTCACAAGGCCCTGGAGAGGGAACAATGAAGACTGACCTGAATCTTCTACAGCTTCTCTTTCTCTCTCTCCCTCTTCCAACTCTTTTATATTACTTATCTTTTTCTTCCTTCTCTTCATGGGCACTGACCTGTAACTCCCAGAACCAGCAGGTGGCTATCACCCACAATGAGCTTTTGATCAGAGAGACCTACAAGGTTTCCTAAAAGAATGACAGATTTCTGTCCAGAGTACTTGATGACCCACCAAAGGCTAGAGGTAAGACCCTGCTGCTGAAGACACCATATGTGGTTGACACGTAACATGGAGTGACATGGCTGGACGCTGGAAGAGAGTCAGACCCCGACAGTCAGTGCGTCTAGTCTAGTAGGTACTACATGGGTGACTGGGAGAAAATCACCAATATCTGTGCAGGCAACTCATGGTCTATCCTACTTAGCAGCAAATAACCTGCCGTGATGCTCACACAAGTGCAACAGTGGCACACAGCCATGGTGGGAAACCATCTGCTCTTAATTTGGCTAACTGGTCGCTCACTGGAACAGAACCCATAGCTGGAGCTGGGAAACAAGTCAGAACCATATCCAAAAATGAGCCCACTCTCCATTATCAAGCTACCACCAACTGTGGGCTACAAGAGGGCCTACACCTATTAAATTCTCTCTAAAAAATTGAGAGTTATCCCATTTATCTGGTGCTAAATTTACTCTCTGTTGGAGAATGTGCTTCTCTTTTTCAGATAGATGCAGATCCTAAGGAGAGAACCACCCCCATCATACCTCAAAAGGGCCCCAGCTGAAACTAAGAATAATTGGCAAAACAAGCAAGGGTGCTATTTTCTTGGTGAACCTGGGACCAGCACAAGGGTGAAGGAGATCCACACAGAGAGCAATCAACTCATACCAAATCAGATATCCAGAGACACACAGGCTCCCAAGACCTCATCAATGAAGCAGACCTAAAATGAACCTAACATGGCTCAGGGAAATTTGCAGAAGAAGGGCAGAAAGAATGTCAGAGCCACATGTTGGGTCACGATACACAGAGACATTTCCTCCTACCCATAACTGAGGGCTAACTCCACAATGCATGACCCATATACCTCAACAAGGAAGGGCCAAGAGGAGGGGGGAGGACAGGGAGGAGGCTAACAATGATACCAACTTGACTGTATTCACTGAGTACAAAACTAATTAATAAAAAAAACACACATACACAAAAAGAAAGAAAAAAGAAAAGGAAGGAATTCTACCAAACTCTTTCTATGAAGCCAGCATAACCCTGATACCAAAACAAGATAAAGCAGAACAAAAAAAAAAAAAAAAACTACAGACAAATCTCTCTCATGAACATAGCTGCAAAATTTTTCAACAAGATATTGTTAAACAGAATACAAGATTATATCAAAAAGATTATTCACCCCAACCAAGTAGACTTTATCCCAGAGATGTAGGGATGATTCAACATATGCAAATCAACAAATACAATACAGTATATAAATGCACTGAAGGACAAATATCACATAATCATCTCAATAAATACAGAAAAGGCATTTGACAAAATCCAACATCCCTTCATGATAAAAGTCACACAGAAACTGGGAGTAGAAGGAACATATCTCAACATAATAAAGGCTATTTATGACAAACCTACAGCCAACATAATACTAAATAGGGAAAAACTTGAAGCTTTTCCACTAAAATCAGGAAAAAGGCAAGGGTGTCCACTGTCCCCACTGTTATTTAATATAGTACTGCAAGTCTTAGCTATAGGAATAAGTCAAGAGACACACATAAACAGGATACAAATTGGAAAGGAAGAGATCAAATTACCATTATTTGCAGATGATATGATTCTACACATAAAGGACCTTACAGACTCTACCAGGAAACTGTTAAGAGTTGATAAACACTTTTAGCAACATAGCAAGATACAAAATAAATACAGAAATAAGTAGCTTTCCTAAATACTAACAACAAAACTGCAGAGGATGAAATCGGGGAATCACTCCCATTCACAATTGCCTCAAAATAAATAAATAAATAAATAATCTTGGAATAAACCTAACCAAGGATATGAAGGATCTCTACAATAACTTTAAAACACTCCAAGAGAGAAATAGCAGAAAACACTAGGAAATGAAAAACATCCCATGTTCTTGGATTGGAAGAATCAATATTGAGAAAACTGCAATCTTACCAAAAGTAATCTACATATTTAATGCAATCCCCATCAAAATTTTAATGGCATGAAACAATCCAAAAATTCATTTGACAGCACAAACAACCTTGAATATCATAAGCATTTTTGAGCAAGGAAAATAAGGCTGGTGGGATCACCATACCTGATTTTATATTACAGAGCCATAGTAACAAAAACAGCATGGTACTGGCACAAAAGATCATTGGAACAGAATAGAGGACCCAGATATAAGTCCAGGTAGCTATAGCCACCTGATACTCATTGAAGAAAAGACAGCTTCTGCAACAAACGGTGCAGGGAAAACTAAATATCTGTATGTAGAAGGATGAAAATAGATCCATATTTATCTCCATGCACAAGAATAAAGTCCAAATGGATCAAAGACCTTCATATCAGACTGTAAACACTGAAACTGCTAGCAGAAAAGTAAAGAAAACCCTTTCTGGTAGTTTGATTCAGGTGTCCCCCATAAACTTAGGTCCCAAGTGATGGAGATTTGGGAATTAACACCTCCTGGAGGCAGTTTATTATTGGGGGTGGGCCTATGGGTATTATATCCAGTTTCCCCTTGCCAGTGTTTGGCACACGCTCCTGTTGCTATTGTCTACCTTATGTTGGCCTGGGAGTGATGTTTACCCTCTCTGCTCATGCCATCATTTCCCCCTGCCATCATGGAGCTTTCCCTTGAGTCTTTAAGCCAAAATAAGCCTTTTCCCACAAGCTGCTCTTGGTTGGGTGATTTCTGCCAGCAATGCTAACCTGACTTCATCAGTAAATTTGGTACTGAGAGTGGGGTTGTGGCTAGACACCTAACTGTGTGGCTTTGGTCCTTTGGAGCTGATTTTCAAGAGGAATGTGAAAGAATTTGAAACCTTGGCCTAAGAGACGTCTGGCAGTGCTTGTAAGTACAGCTTGATGGACTGTTCTGGACAGAGTTGAAAGATCTGAATGTAGTAAGAACTAAAGATTGTGAAGCTTGGCTTATGAGGGTGAGAAAGAGCTTTGCTTGGACTGGGCAACCTATAGAATGGGAGAAAATCTTTGCCAGATATACATGACATAGGATTAATATCCAGGGTATAGAAAGAACTCAAAAAGCCAATGAGAAATCAAACCCAATTAAAAAATGAGCTATGGAATATTCTCAAAAGAAGAAATAAAGATCTAAGAAAGTATTCTACATCCTTAACCATCAGGGAAGTGCAAATTAAAACTACTTTGAGATTCCATCTCACTCCTGTCAGAATGGCAGGTATCAAGAAATCAAATCACAATAAATACTGGAGAGGACATGGAAAAAGAGGAACCATTCTACACTGTTGGTGGGAATGTAATAGGGTACAACCATTGTAGAAATCAGTGTGGAGGTTCCTGAGACAACTAAAAATAGATTTACCATATGACCCAGCTATACCACTCCTAGGCATATATCCTCTAGACTCATTGCACTAACTTAGAGATACTTGCACATTCATGTTTATTGCCACTCTATTCACAATAGCTACAAAATGGAACCAGCCTAGATGTTCCTCAACTGGTGAGTAGATAATAAAGGTGTGGCACAGTTATACAATGGAATTCTATTCAGTGGTAAAGAAAATTGAAATCATGAAATTTGCAGGAGAATGGATGGATCTGGAAAGGATTATTCGTAGTGATATAACCCAAGCCCAGAAGGCCAAGTGCTGCATGTTCTCTCTCATATGTGGATCCTAGCTACAAATGTTTGGACTTGGATGTGAGATGGAATAAAACTTAGCAGCAGAGGGCCAGTATGCTAGAAAGGGGCTATAAAGGAGAAAGGAGAGGGGCAGACTTAAGGGGATGGTATTATAGATATGTAAGTAGAAGAACAGATTAATGGGGGTCGGGGGAAGAGACTGAGTAAAGGAAGGGTTGAGGGAAGGTAAATCAAAATCTAAGAGGGTATCAATAATTCATATAGAAACCTTCTTTTATTGGACAATGGCACATCCGGAAGCCATAGATTGCTATTAGAAAATTTTCAGTGCCAGGGATGGGAAACATTTTAGTGAGTTGTTGGCCAGGGAGGTTCATGATGCCTCCAAAATATTATAGGCCATTGCTGAGGCCCTTGGTTTCCCACCAAGAATAGATGGTAAGACCCTATTGCTGAAGACTCCACATGGTTGGGCTGCAAGGTTACTTGAGTAGTCTTACTAGAGCTGAGCTGAAAACCTCCTCTGTGTAGACCAGCTGACAGAAAACTGGAAAAAGCTATGTCACATGCAGCTCCATGGGAGAGAGAGAAGTCATCAGTGGAGATAAACAACAGTGGACACTACAAGGCTTAAGTTGGGCCCACCAGGCCACATGAGCCAAAGGGTGCAATAGTGGCATGTCTGTTATGGGGGAAACTAATTGCTCTATAATTAAACTGGAGGCCCACTCTATAGGTGAGAGTACATGCCTTGTACTGAAAACCTATGACAGAGGAGGTCATGAGTTCTAGGGGTACACCTGCTGGTGTCTGGCTTAATGTATATTATGCTCACCAAACTGCCTGTAAGCATCTTTATTAATGTTCATACCCATATATTAATGCTACTATCACTTTTGTTTACAGAAGCTTCTCTTTTCAGATGGTGGTGATCTCTGAGATGACTCAAAAGGCACCATAGTGCTGAAAAGAAGTAACAGAGGAGTCCTTGGCACTGAAACATCTCTATCAGACCTTCCAAATTTCAGGGTCCATTGTGGAAAGGGGGGTGGAAAAAATGTAACAGTCAAAGGAAGGATGGGACTCCTTAAACTCTTTCATACACAAAATTGCCTGGATATCCATGACCTCACAGTGCCTGGTAATATCTACACAAGACCAGTATAACAGGAGGAAAAGATGATGACATCAAAATAAGAGAGAGGTTGATTGAGAGGGGGAGGGGATATGATGGGGAATAGAGTTGTGAAGGGGAAAGTGTGGGGTAATTATCATGGTATATTGTCCATAACTATGGAAGTTGTCAAAAATAAAAAAAAAATAGAAAAAGAAAGCATTAAATCGGTTGTGCATGCAAGCTCTGTGTGTTTGTTTATAGGTGAGGACCACCAGTTAACACCTTACACCTTTACCTGCCCCCCAGAGTTACTGATGTCAGCATCTACCCAGACTCAGCTACTAACATGAAGCAGGTGAAGCTGCTGGCAGGCAGCTGCCAGGATGGCTGCAGGCCATTCTAACTGCACATCCATGCTGTGGGAGGCATAGCTGCCTGAGCAGCAGCACATCTCAACCTGATCTGTACCAGACACAGTGCTCAGCTATAGCACACAGGATGCCCCTGGAGACCTCAGAACCCAGGAGCAGCATAAGTATGGCTCGCCTGTGGGGCCAACCCAAATATATGAATCCATGTTAAATGTGAACTTAGCATCCACAAGAGGATAGGGATATCCCCAGAGGATAACAAAACCATCCCATAAAAAGAGCCAACAGTCCTGAGTTTCTAAGACTAAACCTAAACCACATGCTTTCCTCCTATGAATGACCTACCATGAGCCCAGATACAGCCAACAGTTGAGAAGAGAGCAGGCAAGAGGAGACGAGAGCCCCCAAGCCAATGCACCAGAAAAGAACAGGATCACAGCTTCAGGAACTCAGAAACAAGGGGCTACCTTATCACAGACCTCACAGATATCTACAGAACATTCCATCCAAATGCTGCAGAATATACATTTTTCTCAGCAGCACATGGAACTCTAAAATAGACCATATATTAGGACACAAAGCAAATCTTAACAATTACAGGAATATCAAAATAATCCAGTGTACTCTATCTGACCACAATGGGATTAAACTACAAATCAACAACAAGAAAAACTACAGAGCATACACAAATTCATGAAGACTGAAGAGTACACTATTGAATGATCAATGGATCATTGAAGAAATCAAAAAGGAAATCAATAAATTCATAGAATCAAATGATGCAACATACCAAAAACCTTTGGGACACAATGAAAGCAGTCCTAAGAGGGAAATTTATAGCTCTAAGTGCCTATATTAAGAAATTAGAGAATTCAAAAGTAAACAATTTAATGCGTCACCTTAAGCAATGGAAAAAGAACAAGGAAAACAAAAAATCAGTAGATGTGAAGAAATAATAAAGATTATAGCAGAAATTAATGAAATAGAAAGCAAAAACACAATCCAAAGAATCAATGAACAAAGAGATGGTTCTTTGAAAGGATAAACAAGATTGATAAACCTTTAGCAAATCTGACCAGAAGAGACAAAAATTAATAAAATTAGACATGAAAAAGATACCATTACAGTGGACACTAAAAACATTCAGAAAATCACAAGGACATACTTTAAGAATATATATGCCTCTAAGTTAGAAAAATCTGAAAGAAATGGATGATTTCCTTGATTCATATGACCTGCCAAAATTAAACCAAGATGAGCTAAATCATTTAAATAGACCTATAACAAGTACAGAGATCCAAGCAGTTAAAAAGTCTCCCAACTAAAATAAGTCCAGGACCAGATGGATTCATTGGTGAATTTTACAGACCTTCATGGAAGAACTAACACTACTGCTTTTCATACTTTTACATAATGCAGAAAAGGAAGGAATTCTACTGAACTTTTTCTACAAAGTAAGCATCACCCTGATACCAAAACCAGAGAAAAATAGAACAAAAAAAGAAAATTACAGACCAATCTCCCTCATGAACATAGATGCAAAAATTTTCAACAAAATATTGGCAAACAGAATACAAGAATGTATCAGAAAGATCATTCACCCCAACCAAGCAGGCTTTATTCCAGAAAGGCAGGGATGGTTCAACATACACAAATTGATAAATATAGTACAGTACATAAATGTGCTGAAAGACAAAAATCACATGATCATCTCAACAGATGGAGAAAAGGCATCTGACAAAATCCAACATCCCTTCATGTCCTATAGAAACCGGGAATAGAAGGAACATATCTCAACATAATAAAGGCTATTTATGACAAACCTACAGCCAACATAAGAGTAAATGGGGAAAAACTTAGAAGCTTTTCCACTAAAATCAGGAACAAGACAATGGTGTCCACTGTCCCCATTGTTATTTAATATAGTACTGGAAGTTTTAGCTATAGCAATAAGGCAAGAGACACTCATAAAAGGGATACAACCTGGAAAGGAAGAGATCAAATTATCACTATTTGCAAATTATATGATTCTATATGTAAAGGAGCCTAGCAAACTGTTTGAGCTGATAAACAATTTTAGCAATGTAGCAGGATACAAAATAAACACACAGAAATCAGTAGCTTTTCTATACATTAGCAACAAACATGCAGAGGATAAAAATAGGGAATCACTCCCATTCACAATTGCCTCAAAATAATAAAGTACCTTGGAATAAATCGAACCAAGGATGTGAAGAATCTCTATAATAGAAACCTTAAAATACTCAAGTAAGAAATTGCAGAAGACAGTAGCAAATGGAAAGAAATGCCATGTTCTTATATTGGAAGAGTCAATATTGTGAAAATCTCAATCTTATCAATCTGCACATTTAATGCAATCCCTATTAAAATTCTAATGGCATTCTTCACAGAAATAGAAAAAAATGCTAAAATTTTCTTGGAAGCCCCCAAAAAACCCTTGAATAACCAAAACAAATTTGAGCAACAAAAATAAGGCTATAGTGGTATCACTATACCTGGTTTTAAGCTATATTACAAAGCCATAGTAACAAAAACAGCATGGTACTGGCACAAAGACACACACATAGATCAATGAAACATAATAGAGGACCCAGATGTTAATCGAGGCAGCTATAGCCATGTGATTTTTGACAAAAATGTCAAAAAAAATTCATGGGAAAAAAGACAGCCTCTTCAACAAGTAGTGCTGGGAAAACTGGATATCTGTATGTAGAAGGATGACAATTGATCCTCGTCTCTCCCCATTCACAAGAATCAAGTCCAAATGGATCACAGACATTAATATCAGACCTGAAACTCTAAAAGTGCTAGAGTTTGAAAAAGTATGGGAAACTCTTCAACAATAACATTGGCATAGGCAATGACTTTCTGAATATAACCCTAGTTGCTCAGGAAATAAAATCACTAATCAACCACAATGATCTCATGAAATTACGAAGCTTTTGCACAGGACAGGACACTGTGAATAGAGCAAAGAGACAACCTACAGAAAGGGAGAAACTCTTTGCTGGCTATACATATGACAGAGGATTAACATCCAGAATATATAAAGAACTCAAAAAAACTAGACAATAAGAAATCAAACAGAGCTGGACGTGGTGGCGCACGCCTTTAATCCCAGCACTCGGGAGGCAGAGGTAGGAGGATCGCCGTGAGTTCGAGGCCACCCTGAGACTCCATAGTGAATTCCAGGTCAGCCTGGGCTAGAGTGAGACCCTACCTCGAAAAACCAAAAAAAAAAAAAAAAAAAAAAAAAAAAAAGAAATCAAACAACCCAATTAAAAAGTGAGTCATAGAACTAAATAAAGAGTTTTCAAAAGAAGAAATATAGATGGCATATAAACATCCAAAAATGTGTTCTATATCCTTAGCCATCAGGGAAATACAAATTAAAACTACTTTGAGATTGTATCTCACTCCTGTCAGAGTGGCTATCATCAAGAAAACAAATGACAATAAATCTTGGCAAGATTGCAAAAAAAAAGGAACCCTTCTACACTGTTGGTGGGAATACAGTGTTGTCCAGCCATTGTGCAAATCAGTGTGAAGGTTCTAGAGACAGCTAAAAATAGATTTATTATATGACCCAGATATAGCAAGCCTAGACATGTATCCTAAGGACTCTTCTCACTGCCTTAGACATACTTGCACAACAATGTTTATTACTGCTCTATTCAAAACAGCTAGGAAATGGAACCAGCTTAGATAGAACCAGCCCCTCAACAGATGAATGGATAATAAAGACGTGGTACATTTATACAATGCAGTTCTATTCAGTGGTAAAGAAAAATGAAATTATGAAATTTGCAGGGAAATGAATGGATCTGGAAAGGATTATACTAAGTGAGGTAACCCAGGCCCAGAAAGCCAAGTCACGTTTTCTCTCATATGTGGATTCTAGTTACAAATGTTCAGACTTGTGTGTGAGTTGGAGTAAAAATCAGTAGCAGAGGCCAATAAGCTAGAAAAGGGATATAAGGTACAGAGGAGAGGGATGGACTTAAGCAGATGGTACTGTATATATATAAGTAGATGGACAGATTACTACAAATGGCCTAAATGAGGTCAGGGAAAGAGATTGGGTAAGAGGAGTGTGGGGGTGAGGAGTAATTAAAATTCAGGATATTATAAATAAGCCACAAAATAGCCTACTTTTTTGGATAATGGCACACCCAGAAGCCATAGAATGTACCAAAAAAATTTCAGGGATAGGATGCCTTCCAGTGAGTTGTTGGCCATGGAGGTCCCTGATGCCCTCTAAACATTACAGGCTATAGCCAAGGCTCTTGTTTTCCCACCAAGAATAGATGGTAAGACCCTATTGCTGAAGACTCCACATGGTTGGGCTGCAAGGTTACTTGAGTAGTCTTACTAGAGCTGAGCTGAAAACCTCCTCTGTGTAGACCAGCTGACAGAAAACTGGAAAAAGCTATGTCACATGCAGCTCCATGGGAGAGAGAGAAGTCATCAGTGGAGATAAACAACAGTGGACACTACAAGGCTTAAGTTGGGCCCACCAGGCCACATGAGCCAAAGGGTGCAATAGTGGCATGTCTGTTATGGGGGAAACTAATTGCTCTATAATTAAACTGGAGGCCCACTCTATAGGTGAGAGTACATGCCTTGTACTGAAAACCTATGACAGAGGAGGTCATGAGTTCTAGGGGTACACCTGCTGGTGTCTGGCTTAATGTATATTATGCTCACCAAACTGCCTGTAAGCATCTTTATTAATGTTCATACCCATATATTAATGCTACTATCACTTTTGTTTACAGAAGCTTCTCTTTTCAGATGGTGGTGATCTCTGAGATGACTCAAAAGGCACCATAGTGCTGAAAAGAAGTAACAGAGGAGTCCTTGGCACTGAAACATCTCTATCAGACCTTCCAAATTTCAGGGTCCATTGTGGAAAGGGGGGTGGAAAAAATGTAACAGTCAAAGGAAGGATGGGACTCCTTAAACTCTTTCATACACAAAATTGCCTGGATATCCATGACCTCACAGTGCCTGGTAATATCTACACAAGACCAGTATAACAGGAGGAAAAGATGATGACATCAAAATAAGAGAGAGGTTGATTGAGAGGGGGAGGGGATATGATGGGGAATAGAGTTGTGAAGGGGAAAGTGTGGGGTAATTATCATGGTATATTGTCCATAACTATGGAAGTTGTCAAAAATAAAAAAAAATAGAAAAAGAAAGCATTAAATCGGTTGTGCATGCAAGCTCTGTGTGTTTGTTTATAGGTGAGGACCACCAGTTAACACCTTACACCTTTACCTGCCCCCCAGAGTTACTGATGTCAGCATCTACCCAGACTCAGCTACTAACATGAAGCAGGTGAAGCTGCTGGCAGGCAGCTGCCAGGATGGCTGCAGGCCATTCTAACTGCACATCCATGCTGTGGGAGGCATAGCTGCCTGAGCAGCAGCACATCTCAACCTGATCTGTACCAGACACAGTGCTCAGCTATAGCACACAGGATGCCCCTGGAGACCTCAGAACCCAGGAGCAGCATAAGTATGGCTCGCCTGTGGGGCCAACCCAAATATATGAATCCATGTTAAATGTGAACTTAGCATCCACAAGAGGATAGGGATATCCCCAGAGGATAACAAAACCATCCCATAAAAAGAGCCAACAGTCCTGAGTTTCTAAGACTAAACCTAAACCACATGCTTTCCTCCTATGAATGACCTACCATGAGCCCAGATACAGCCAACAGTTGAGAAGAGAGCAGGCAAGAGGAGACGAGAGCCCCCAAGCCAATGCACCAGAAAAGAACAGGATCACAGCTTCAGGAACTCAGAAACAAGGGGCTACCTTATCACAGACCTCACAGATATCTACAGAACATTCCATCCAAATGCTGCAGAATATACATTTTTCTCAGCAGCACATGGAACTCTAAAATAGACCATATATTAGGACACAAAGCAAATCTTAACAATTACAGGAATATCAAAATAATCCAGTGTACTCTATCTGACCACAATGGGATTAAACTACAAATCAACAACAAGAAAAACTACAGAGCATACACAAATTCATGAAGACTGAAGAGTACACTATTGAATGATCAATGGATCATTGAAGAAATCAAAAAGGAAATCAATAAATTCATAGAATCAAATGATGCAACATACCAAAAACCTTTGGGACACAATGAAAGCAGTCCTAAGAGGGAAATTTATAGCTCTAAGTGCCTATATTAAGAAATTAGAGAATTCAAAAGTAAACAATTTAATGCGTCACCTTAAGCAATGGAAAAAGAACAAGGAAAACAAAAAATCAGTAGATGTGAAGAAATAATAAAGATTATAGCAGAAATTAATGAAATAGAAAGCAAAAACACAATCCAAAGAATCAATGAACAAAGAGATGGTTCTTTGAAAGGATAAACAAGATTGATAAACCTTTAGCAAATCTGACCAGAAGAGACAAAAATTAATAAAATTAGACATGAAAAAGATACCATTACAGTGGACACTAAAAACATTCAGAAAATCACAAGGACATACTTTAAGAATATATATGCCTCTAAGTTAGAAAAATCTGAAAGAAATGGATGATTTCCTTGATTCATATGACCTGCCAAAATTAAACCAAGATGAGCTAAATCATTTAAATAGACCTATAACAAGTACAGAGATCCAAGCAGTTAAAAAGTCTCCCAGGACATAAGTCCAGGACCAGATGGATTCATTGGTGAATTTTACAGACCTTCATGGAAGAACTAACACTACTGCTTTTCATACTTTTACATAATGCAGAAAAGGAAGGAATTCTACTGAACTTTTTCTACAAAGTAAGCATCACCCTGATACCAAAACCAGAGAAAAATAGAACAAAAAAAGAAAATTACAGACCAATCTCCCTCATGAACATAGATGCAAAAATTTTCAACAAAATATTGGCAAACAGAATACAAGAATGTATCAGAAAGATCATTCACCCCAACCAAGCAGGCTTTATTCCAGAAAGGCAGGGATGGTTCAACATACACAAATTGATAAATATAGTACAGTACATAAATGTGCTGAAAGACAAAAACCACATGATCATCTCAACAGATGGAGAAAAGGCATCTGACAAAATCCAACATCCCTTCATGTCCTATAGAAACCGGGAATAGAAGGAACATATCTCAACATAATAAAGGCTATTTATGACAAACCTACAGCCAACATAAGAGTAAATGGGGAAAAACTTAGAAGCTTTTCCACTAAAATCAGGAACAAGACAATGGTGTCCACTGTCCCCATTGTTATTTAATATAGTACTGGAAGTTTTAGCTATAGCAATAAGGCAAGAGACACTCATAAAAGGGATACAACCTGGAAAGGAAGAGATCAAATTATCACTATTTGCAAATTATATGATTCTATATGTAAAGGAGCCTAGCAAACTGTTTGAGCTGATAAACAATTTTAGCAATGTAGCAGGATACAAAATAAACACACAGAAATCAGTAGCTTTTCTATACATTAGCAACAAACATGCAGAGGATAAAAATAGGGAATCACTCCCATTCACAATTGCCTCAAAATAATAAAGTACCTTGGAATAAATCGAACCAAGGATGTGAAGAATCTCTATAATAGAAACCTTAAAATACTCAAGTAAGAAATTGCAGAAGACAGTAGCAAATGGAAAGAAATGCCATGTTCTTATATTGGAAGAGTCAATATTGTGAAAATCTCAATCTTATCAATCTGCACATTTAATGCAATCCCTATTAAAATTCTAATGGCATTCTTCACAGAAATAGAAAAAAATGCTAAAATTTTCTTGGAAGCCCCCAAAAAACCCTTGAATAACCAAAACAAATTTGAGCAACAAAAATAAGGCTATAGTGGTATCACTATACCTGGTTTTAAGCTATATTACAAAGCCATAGTAACAAAAACAGCATGGTACTGGCACAAAGACACACACATAGATCAATGAAACATAATAGAGGACCCAGATGTTAATCGAGGCAGCTATAGCCATGTGATTTTTGACAAAAATGTCAAAAAAAATTCATGGGAAAAAAGACAGCCTCTTCAACAAGTAGTGCTGGGAAAACTGGATATCTGTATGTAGAAGGATGACAATTGATCCTCGTCTCTCCCCATTCACAAGAATCAAGTCCAAATGGATCACAGACATTAATATCAGACCTGAAACTCTAAAAGTGCTAGAGTTTGAAAAAGTATGGGAAACTCTTCAACAATAACATTGGCATAGGCAATGACTTTCTGAATATAACCCTAGTTGCTCAGGAAATAAAATCACTAATCAACCACAATGATCTCATGAAATTACGAAGCTTTTGCACAGGACAGGACACTGTGAATAGAGCAAAGAGACAACCTACAGAAAGGGAGAAACTCTTTGCTGGCTATACATATGACAGAGGATTAACATCCAGAATATATAAAGAACTCAAAAAAACTAGACAATAACAAATCAAACAGAGCCGGACGTGGTGGCGCACGCCTTTAATCCCAGCACTCGGGAGGCAGAGGTAGGAGGATCGCCGTGAGTTCGAGGCCACCCTGAGACTCCATAGTGAATTCCAGGTCAGCCTGGGCTAGAGTGAGACCCTACCTCGAAAAACCAAAAAAAAAAAAAAAAAAAAAAAAAAAGAAATCAAACAACCCAATTAAAAAGTGAGTCATAGAACTAAATAAAGAGTTTTCAAAAGAAGAAATATAGATGGCATATAAACATCCAAAAATGTGTTCTATATCCTTAGCCATCAGGGAAATACAAATTAAAACTACTTTGAGATTGTATCTCACTCCTGTCAGAGTGGCTATCATCAAGAAAACAAATGACAATAAATCTTGGCAAGATTGCAAAAAAAAAGGAACCCTTCTACACTGTTGGTGGGAATACAGTGTTGTCCAGCCATTGTGCAAATCAGTGTGAAGGTTCTAGAGACAGCTAAAAATAGATTTATTATATGACCCAGATATAGCAAGCCTAGACATGTATCCTAAGGACTCTTCTCACTGCCTTAGACATACTTGCACAACAATGTTTATTATTGCTCTATTCAAAACAGCTAGGAAATGGAACCAGCTTAGATAGAACCAGCCCCTCAACAGATGAATGGATAATAAAGACGTGGTACATTTATACAATGCAGTTCTATTCAGTGGTAAAGAAAAATGAAATTATGAAATTTGCAGGGAAATGAATGGATCTGGAAAGGATTATACTAAGTGAGGTAACCCAGGCCCAGAAAGCCAAGTCACGTTTTCTCTCATATGTGGATTCTAGTTACAAATGTTCAGACTTGTGTGTGAGTTGGAGTAAAAATCAGTAGCAGAGGCCAATAAGCTAGAAAAGGGATATAAGGTACAGAGGAGAGGGATGGACTTAAGCAGATGGTACTGTATATATATAAGTAGATGGACAGATTACTACAAATGGCCTAAATGAGGTCAGGGAAAGAGATTGGGTAAGAGGAGTGTGGGGTGAGGAGTAATTAAAATTCAGGATATTATAAATAAGCCACAAAATAGCCTACTTTTTTGGATAATGGCACACCCAGAAGCCATAGAATGTTACCAAAAAAATTTCAGGGATAGGATGCCTTCCAGTGAGTTGTTGGCCATGGAGGTCCCTGATGCCCTCTAAACATTACAGGCTATAGCCAAGGCTCTTGTTTTCCCACCAGGAATAGATGAAACCCTACTGCTGAAGATTCCACATGTCTTGGCTACAAGGGCATCAAGAAATCAAACTAGGGATGAGCTGAAAACCTTTTCCCTGTAGACCAGCTGACAGAAAGCTGGAAAAAGCTGCACTGCATGCAGCCTTATGGGAGACAGAAGCCATCAGTCATGAAAACAGTGGACACTGCAAGCCTCAAGTTTGGCCAGCCAGGCCAAATGAGCCAACAGGTGCAATAGTGGCATATCTGTCCTGGGGAAAACTAATGGCTCTCTAATTGGACTGGAGACCTGCTCTTTGGGAGGTAATACACACCTGGTACTGAAAACCTGATCAAAAACCTATGGTGTGGGAGGGCATGAGCATTAGGAGTGTAATACCTGCTCTTGTCTGGCTAAATTCATATATTATGCTCACCAAACTGCCCTATAAGCAATTTACATAATGTTCATACCCATATATTACTGCTACTCTCACTTTTGGTTAGAGAAGCTTCTCTTTTCAGATGGCAGTGACCACTGGGATGACCCAAAAGGTACTACAGTGCTGAGAGGACATGACACAGGAATGTTCAGCACTGAAACATCTCTATCACACCTCCCAAGGCTCAGGGCCCATTGCAGAAGAGGTGGCAGAAAGAATGTAAGAGCCAAAAGAAGGGTAGGACTGCTTACAATGCACTCTTCCAGACACAAAATGGACTGGATATCCATGTCCTCACAGTGCCTAGCACTGTCTTCACAAGACCCTCATAACAGGAGGAAAAGATGATGACATCAAAATAAAAGACTACTAGAGACAGGGAGGGGATATGATGGAATGTAGATTTGTGAAGGGGAAAGTGGAGTAGGGGAAGGAATTATCATGGTTTATTGTAAGTATGGAAGCTGTCAATAAAAAGGAAAAAATAAAAACAGAGAGGGCGGGACAGCACTGTTCAGTTCCATGCATTTTTTTATTGTGTTATTTGGTTTTTAATTGCTTAGTTTCTGAGTTCTTTGTGTATACCAAATATTCTCTGTCAGATGTATAGCTGGCGAAGATTTTCTCTAAAAAAAATTTTTTTTTGAAGAGAATTCAGTCTGAAGGATTCATGGCTAATCTTAATATTTTTCTAAAAATTTTAAATGCAAAAAATAATAAATACCTTACCCTGCCCTCAAAAAAAATCTAGGTTTCTGGCTTCCCTTAAATATCATATCTGTATACCCTGGCAGAACAGGGTGCTGGGGCCCAGCAGCAACCTATAGGGTGCTCTGTTTTGCTGCACCCCACCCTCTATGCTGATCATATCTGCAACTTCAGTACTTCTATCATCTGTCGGCCAGGAGGGGCTGATCCACATTTATACAATTTGGAAGATCCTCTTTAAGAAAATGACTTATTAGGGAAAAGTGAGAGGTCCTGAAGGCCACATATCATTAACATTGTCCCAAACTCAGCCCTGTCCTTCTGGCATGTGAGGCCTGAAGCATGTCAATGCTGAGTGTTCTGGTGATGAGACTCACTTACAGCCAAAGGTCCCACTTCTGTTAGCCATGAAGGTGGAGCCCCAGGAGCAGGAACCTGTTTCTTCTTAGGTACTAGTTACTACTCTTGCCATCACTAACTTAACTTTAAGGATGTACTGAGCCAGAAGAAGATGATTTCAGGAGTAATATGAAATGACAAGCACTATATACCTACTGTTGCACCTGGGTCCTCCTTCTAGGGTTTCCAAGCACCTTCCCAGAGAAGGAATTCACAGAGAATGTCAGGGCAATACCAACCTGCTTGCTGATGTGTCTCCTCATGCTGTCTCTGCCACTCACTGCTGTGTCTATAATGCCTACAAGAGGTCCTGGGCCCATGCAGCACATAGAGAATTTCATAATGGTTACAGGCGAATCACTGTGTATTTCAGATAGAAAAATCTGGGATCTAAAGGGGTTAGAGACCTGCCCAGAGATACCCAGACATAGGGAACTGAGACACAAGTGTGAAGAGGCCACAACTGTGGTGGCAGGTACAGGCTAAATGGATCAATGGCAGTTCCACCCTGGTAAAGCAGGTTCTACCAGCTACAGACACTCCTTAGTGATTTTGCAAAGCTCCACTGAAGTGTCAAAGAAATAAACCTCATGTCCACCAGCTTCAGGATAGTGCATATCTGAGCTGCTGTTTGTATTTCAGTCATAACTTAAACTTCTTGCTCCTTTCCACCTTTGTCTGTTTTTGGTTTTGTTTGTTTTCTGTTTTTCGAGGTAGGGTTTTATTCTAGCCCAGGCTGACCTGGAATTCACTATGGAGTCTCAGTGTGGCCTTGAACTCATGGTGATCCTCCTCCTGAGTGCTGGGATTCTGGGATTAAAGGCGTGTACTTTCATGCCCAGCTCTTTCCCACCTCTGTCTACTGACAGACTCCAGGAGAAATGTCTGATCCCAAGCAAAGCAGAAACAACCTGAGCTGTGTAGCATTCAGTCACAATGAAAACTGCCTCACTCAGGAGGCCCTTCTAGAGCCTTAGAACTGACCATTCTCCTCCCAGCAACCCTATGAGAAAGGCACTAAATACAGGCAGCTACTAAAAGAGCCTAAGGACCACTCCTCCCCAAGGGGCACATAAAAAAGGTAAAAGGCTCTGGTGACGACTTTTCCAGCCCATTCACAGGTATATTTCCACCCTCAAACTGGGATGTATACACATGTATACTGATCTCTCACTTTTCTTTGAGAAAGTCCATTTCAACTGTCACAAAAGTATCAGGCAAAGCTGTATTCTTCTCCCCTGTCATCAAATCCCACAACTTCACAGGAAAGAGGAAGAAAGACAGACACTGAGGACTTACTGCTCTGTAGTAAGCACCAGATGTGTCCCCAGCTACACACACAGAAAACACCCATTTTGAACACAAGGACACCAGCAGAGACTCCCTGTCAGAACAAGGGCAACAGGTTGTATCACACCCAAGCCTTGGCAGTGGGAACAACCTTGCTTCAGTTGTTATGGAAGCAAGAGAGCAGAGCAACAGTCACCTACCTGCCCATGAACAGGAGCACAGGGGAAACAGCCATGGTGACTACTGTAACCACACAGCTCTGAGGGGTCAGCCACAGACGTGCTAATTCTCCGGGTGCCACATTTCTGGCACACTGCAATAGTACCAGGGGAACACGACAGGTGTCCTTCTATCCAGTGTGGAAGATAAAGGCATGCAAGGCTGGAGCAGATCAACTGGAAGGGCAGGGGTGGGGCACTTCATGAGTCACAGGGAGAGTGGGAGATGGACAGGAGGGGCAGGCCAAGCAGAGCAGCAAAGCCTGAGTGTCTGGGTTCAAAGGCCAAGACACAGTTCTAATAGTCCAACAGTCATGATGGGATAGGCAACCTTTGGTCACAAAACCAATTTGCACTTCAGACCTGAAAGCAGAGCAGCATCACACAACCTGTCATCTGCACACCTCTTGAACACCTGCTATGTACCAAACACTGTGCTGTGAGAGAAGCCATCAGATACGTAGGTGGACATTGGTCATGTGAATCACCTCCAAACACCCACAAAAAACTATTGCTGGGGGATTCTCCCTCATTCACAACTTCAGATTGTCTTAAAACGGGGGAAGGGGCTAGAGAGATGGCCCCATCACTTCCTTCACAAGCATGAAGGCCTGAGGGGACCTGAGACCACTGGAGTTCTAATCTCTAGATCCTATGTAAATAGCTGGGCATGGCCATGTGTGCCTGTAACCTCAATCTTGCAGGGGAGCAGAGACCTGAGAATGATGGGAGTCCTGAAAGCTCCAGAATCAGTAAAGACACTCCAGCTCAAAACAAGACTTGGCAGAGGAACAAAGGAAGGGGACACCTTCCACTCTGATCACCACAGACAAACACAACCCCCTGCCTCACACAGGTATATAGAGTGCCACACCACACACTACAAAAGCAAAAACAAACTGAAAAATTAAAAATAAATAAATGGGGGCAGGACAGATGGCTTAGCAGTTCAAGCACTTACCTGTGAAGTCTGAGAACCCACATTCAACTCTCCAGGTCCTACATAAGCCAGAGGCACAAGGTGATGCAAGCATGCAAGGTCACACATGCGCACAAAGTGGTGCATGCACCTGAAGTTCAATTACAGTGACTGGAGGCCCTGGCGTGCCAATTCTCCTCCCCCCTCCACCTCACTTTCACTCCCTTTCATTAAAAAGGGGGGGCAGGCTGTTGGGCTAGCCTCAAATAAATAAATAAACAAAACAAGCAAGCAGGCCAGGTGTGGTGGTGCTCACCTTTAATCTCAGCACTCGGGAGGCAGAGGTAGGAGGATCACTGTGAGGCCAGTCGGAAACTACATAGTGAATTCCACATCACCCTATCTGAAAAAAGAAAGAAAGAAAAAAAAAAGTATGGTGGGGCTGGAGAAATTGCTTAGTGGGAAAGAAGGTGCTTCCCTGCAAAGCCTGCCACTAATGAAGAAAGTAACATATTTTTACATCAGAAGTCTCCAATCAGTAAAAATTGATCTATAAATTCAACAAAACCTTGGACAGAAATTATATACATTTGGCTATAAACAGCCAAGCTGTAAAACTGATATGGAAATGGCAAGGATCAAGGATAGCCCAGGCAATCTTATAGAAGAATAAAGTAGAAAAGCATACTCTATTGGGTATCAAGACTGGAGTAATTAAAAGACTAGTGTAGCCGGGCAAGGTGACACACGCCTTTAATCCTAGCACTCGAGAGGCAGAGGTAGATGGATCGCCTAGAGTTTGAGACCACCCTGAGACTACACAGTGAATTCCAGGTCAGCCTGGTCTACAGCAAGACCCTACCTTGAAAAACCACACACATACGCGCACACACACATATATATATAAAAGATTATTGACATTAGTGGTATTAGTAAAAGGAGAACACCAACAATGGAATGCAAATGGTCACCTGATTTTCTCCAGAGGTTCAGTGAGGATAATTTTTACAATGCATAAATGTTAGCTGTTCCTTCATAGCACACATAAAATCAAGTCCATGTGGATCATGGGTCAAGTAGATAATAGCAAAGAAAGCTTCTAGAAGATAACAAAATAGATCTTGAACAGGTCAGAAAAAAAAAAAAACACTAACCATAGAAGGAAAAGACTTACATACTAGAACTGAAAGAAAATAACAGTGCTGGAGAGATAGCTTAGTGGTTAAAGCCTGACAACCTGAGTTTGATTCTCCAGTACCCACGTGAAGCAAGATGCACAAAGTGGCACATGCATCTAAATTCCATAAGTGGCCAGAGGGGCCCTGGTATACCCATATTCATTCTTATTCTCATTCTCTCTCTCTCTCTCTCAAATAAATAAAAATATTCAAAAATCAGAATTAAATATAAGCCACAAGCTGGGTATTGGTGGTGTGTACTTGTAGGCCCAGTTGCTTGGGAGACTAAGGAGAGGATCACTTGAGCCCAGAAGTTTGTAACTAGCCTGGGGCAACATATGAGACACTATCTCCCCCATGAAAAAAAAAAAAGCCACAGTACAGAACACGGTATTTGTGATACATATATCCAACAAGGGACACTTTCCCTCAATATATAAAGTATATCTACAATTCAATTTTTAAAAAGTTGGGGATGAAGGAGTATATCATATCATTAGTCATTATAAATGTAAAAATAAATCCATGATATCCCTACTGTTACCAGGATGGAAAAAAAAAGAATAAACTGACAATATCAACATCTGGACAGGCTATAGACTAACCAGAATCCTCACACAGTGTGAACTGTACAGCTGATACTGAAGATGTTTAGCACGGACCAAGGCAGACTGCAATTCTACCCTAGGTGTTCATGCCCCAGGCACATGCAGCAGATTATATGGTCAGCATAATCCTTCAGTGCCAGAACTATGCACATCCAACCTCCATCCACAGGAGCACATGCAGTGGTGAGCACAAAAAGCCAGACCTACCCAGAGTGGTGGTGCATGCCTTTAATAACAGCACTGGGAGGCAGAGGTAGGAGAATCACTGTGAGTTCAAGGCCAGTCTGGAATTACAGAATGAGTTCCAGGTCCCAGCCTGGGCTAGAGTGATGCCCTACCTCAAGAAAGAGAGGAGAGGAAGAGGGAGAGGGAGAGAAAAAAGAAACAAAACAGCTAAACTGACCTACAGTGACAGAAGTCAGAACAGTGGTCACCCTTAGTCAGAGAGGTACTGCAGAAGGGATCCGAAGAAGGAAGAACTATCTCCCTTTGCTGATTCGAGTGGCATTCATGTGAACGTGTTCCCTTTACTATACACACAGCATTAACAAAGGTGAGCTCAGCTCTACCGCCCTCCTCCCCACACAGCCCTACTTTGTTCTCAAAATATGTCCACTTTCACCTTCCACAGAGAGCTACCAGCACTGGACTGTAGTTTTTTACAGGCCTGTCTCCCACTTCACAAACTGGGGCTGGAGTGGGAAGTGTGCGGCCTACTTGGTCTCTGTATCCCTCAGGCTTGGCATAAAAGCTGCTGGATAGCACTGCATTAACAGGTAACTCATTAACTAACCCTGAACTGACTTCTCTGCAAGTCTCCACAGATAAGTCACGAGATCCGTACAAGGTCCACCCTGTAAGAGCCCCAAATCTCCTCCAAACACTCCCTAACATGCAAAAGAAAAACTAAACAGAGATTCCACTTCCTAATACTAGCTTGGGTCTTTTAAAAGAGAAAGAAAATAGTGTCTATTATTTTTATTAATTATGAACTTTACTCTATTAACATGTCACATGCCACAACTTGGTCAGAGTGTCTATTGAATTAATATGTTATTTTACTAAGAAAAAAATATCAATCTTCCTAATCTCCAAGTGAATACTAAGTCAAAGATGTGAAAAAAACAGTAGTTAACAGTCTGCATGTATGGTAAGTCATGAGCAGTAGAGATGGTAATCACCCTTCAGGGAATGCACTAAAAGCCTTATGGAGCAAAGTCTGACCTAAGGTAGAGAGTATACTCCTGCGATGTGGACCCCAACAGAATGGGGCTCAAATCCCAGTTTCTTAGCCAGCTGTCTGACCTTGGGTGGGAATAAGTCTCCCTTTCCGCTATCTTTGGTACAGTGTAATGCTGCCATTCAGTTTCCAGGGCTCGGCCTGGCCATGTGCTTATTAAGATGAAGACAATCTCCTCACTGCGTAAGGCATTTCCGTCATTTATAATTAACCATATCCATGCAAGTTATATTTTCATTCAGCAAATGCATACCAAGACTCAACTACATCCTCAGCATTATGCCAAGTGCTGGAAATGCAACCACTGGTGCCAATCAGGTTCCCTTCCTCAAGGGGTTTGTCATTGAGAACCATTGCCAAAGTATGATTGACACCATAAATGGATGATTTTCTCCAAAGATGAGGAAATCCAGACTGGAAATATAGCTCAGTCAATACAGTGCCTGTCTAGCAGGCAGGAGGCTCTGGGCTCAATCACTAGAACTACATAAAACCACATATGGTGGGGCTCACCTGTAATACCAACACTAAGGAGATAGAGGCAAAAGGATGAGAAGTTCAAGGTCATCTTCAGTTACACAGTGAGGCAAGACTAGGCTACAAGAGACTTCATCTCCAAAAAAAAAAAAAAAAAAAAAAAAATCTGAAGAAATTTAGAGATGACCTCAACTTGCCTAAGGCTCTGAAGCCACACTTCACAGTTGTCTCATCTGTGCTATGTCAGAATCACCCAGGAAGTGTTTCAAATTCTTGACACCCACATCTCATCCCAAACCACTGAGAGTAGGACTTAGACATCATTTTTTCCAACAAGTAGAAGTTTATTCACTTATTTTTTTTTAAGGTAGGGTCTCACTCTAGCCCAGGGTGGCCTCGAACTCAGTGATTCTCTTACTTCAGCTTCGAAAAACAAACAAACAAAAATAAAAATAGAAAGCATATGCCGGGTGGAGAGATGGCTTAGCAGTTAAGGCATTTCCATACAAAACCAAAGGATCCCTGTTCGACTCTCCAGGACCCACATAAGCCACATGCAAAAGGGGGGCGCATGCGTCTGGAGGTCCTTTGCAGTGGCTGGAGGCTGTGGCCTGTCCATTCTCTCCCTCCGCCCCCCTCCCTCTTTCAAATAAATAAATAAAATAAAATAAAAAAAAGAAAGCATATGCCATCACCCCAGCCTTAAGTTTACTTATTTATTTATTTTAGTTTTTTCGAGGCAGGGTCTCACTCTAGCCCAGGCTGACTTGGAATTCACTATGTAGTCTCAGGGTGGCCTCAAACTCATGGCAATCCTCCTACCTCTGCCTCCTGAGCGCTGGGATTAAAGGCATGCGCCACAACACTTGGCTTTAAGTTTATTTTTAAATTGTTTTATTTTTCAGTGCTGAGGACTGAAACCAGGGCTTCTCATGTGCTAGGCTATCACTGAGCTACATCTCCAGCTGAATATAATTTTATTTTATTTATTTATTTATTTAATTTGAGAGAGAGAGAGAGAGAGAGAGAGAGAGAGAATGAGAATGAGCACCAGGGACTCTAGTCACTGTAAACAAACTCCAAACACATGCACCACCTGTGCGTCTAGCTTTGTGGGT
Source organism: Dipus sagitta (assembly GCA_036346955.1). Lineage (NCBI taxonomy): Eukaryota > Metazoa > Chordata > Mammalia > Rodentia > Dipodidae > Dipus > Dipus sagitta. The sequence goes on along the minus strand of CM070781.1, from coordinate 648,245 downwards.
ACTGGGGAATCACACCTGGGTCCTTAGGCTTCGCAGGCAAGTGCCTTAACTGTTAAGCCACTAAGACTGTCATTTCTTTAACAGAAGTTTTAATCTGCATGAATTGAAAAATAACACATTCCAGCTGTTTCCATTAACTGTAAATAATCTTTTAGGTTTTAAGCTGTGTTAACATTTCTACTCACTAAAGCAAACTATAAACCTCTCCTACCTTAAATCAGAAGCTTTCTAGTATCAATATTCCTCCTAGGCTGGGTACACATTCTTAACCAAATTGGCTTCTAAAGCCCAGTGTATCATTCCCCTCCACCTCAATGAATCTGGTCATTTTCCCAGAAGCCAGAAGATCCCTTGTCTTCTCTCATGTGGCCAAAACCTAATCATAAAACATCCCCTACCACAAAGATTAAAGAAATAATTTACAGGTGATGGAGAGGTGGTTAAGGTACTTGCCTATGAAGCCTAAGGACTTAGGTTTGATTCCCCAGAACCCACGTAAGCCAAATGCACATGGTGGTGCATGCTTCTTGAGTTCGTTTAAAGTGGTTAGAGGCCCTGGTGTGCCCATTTTTTCTCTCTCTCTCCCTCCCTCCCCCTTCTCTAAGATAAATAATTAAAAAGAAAGAAAGAAAGCAATCACTTACTTATAAGGGCTCCAAGAACATGAGTCCATTCAGTTTGAGTGGAGTGGACAGGACCGAGCCACTATTGTTCTGATGACGTTCCAAGAACTGATCAGAAACATCAGCTGGGGGTTTCTATGGAATAGGGGTGCCTAAGACCCAGGCCCAGCCCCTAAAAAAGCTCACAGAAAGGGCAAACCCCATATAACAATACTATACTACAGTGAGCCTGCAGGAAATAGGAGAGGAGGGTACAGTGTTCTGCTAGGGGCCTTCTCTGCCCCTGAGAAGCTTCAGAGGTGTCAGCTGTGCTTGGCCTTACGAATGCTGCGGTTGGTCAAGGAGATAAGGAACACAGAAGAGGGAGTGTCTGCCTAGGGTAGAGGCAGGAAAATGTGAACCACAGCATTGGAGCTAAGGCCTGTAAGGAACAGAGAAAGCCAAAGCTATACCGGCAGAGGATGAATCTTCCCCCAAACCCAGTTCATAGTAACCACAGGCCAATGTAATGGTGAATTCCAACAGCCACTGGCTACTGCTAGGAGCACCCTCATTCATAAAACAGAGTTTGGGTACTCACCCCCAGTAAGCTCTCTCCAAGAAATGAAGGGTACTGACATGTGCAACTGTGATCTATGTAGAAGACAAGTCAGTTGACCAGGGATCAGGGATAGTGCTCATGAAGCAGAAAGTAGCTCAGGAAATCTAGCCTACAGTTTCATCACCTAAAATGAAGACACAGCAGGCTGAAGTACATACAGGCAACATTAAAGTGGAAACAAAAGCTATATCCTTATTGTTGGGCAAGTAAATGATACACAGAGTAGAATACCACAAAGGCATTAATAAGAATGTGGACAAATTTACCCAGGCATAGTGGTGCATGCCTTTAATCTCAGCACTTGGGAGACAGAAGTAGGAGGGTTGCTGTGAGTTTGAGGCTACCCTGAGACTACACAGTGAATTCCAGGTGAGCCTGGGCTAGACTGAGACCCTACCTCAAAAAAAAAAAAAAAAAAAAAAAAAAGAGCAACAGCAACAACCAAAAAAAAAAAAAAAAAAAACAAGCAAACAAACAAAAAGAATGTGGACAAATTTTAATTAGCGAGGAACAGTTTTCCCTAAGTAAAGCAGCAGGGTCTATGGGGTTTTGTGGAGCTAATTTTGTTTTTGTTTTTGTTTTTGCAATAGAAGATACTGAACCCAGGTCCTCACACATTGTAAGCACATGCTCTATTAATGAGATGGATCCCCAATACCAGCCTGTATTTTACTTTACTCATAGAAAATCTATGAGGAAATAAAAATTATAGTAGGTATAAAAGTGGAGAAACTGGGCTGGAGAGATGGCTTAGCAGTTAAGCACTTGCCTGTGAAGCCTAAGGACCCCGGTTTGAGGCTCAACTCCCCAGAACCCACGTTAGCCAGATGCACAAGGGGGCACACGCATCTGGAGTTCGTTTTCAGTGGCTGGAGGCCCTGGCGTGCCCATTCTCTCTCTCTCTCTCTCTCTCTCTCTCTCTCTCTCTGCCTTTCTCACTCTGTCTGTCGCTCTCAAATAAATAAATAAATAAATAAATAAATAAATAAATAAAAGTGGAGAAACCCAAACTAGAATGATGCTAACCAGGCATGGTGGTGCACACCTTTAATCCCAGCACTTGGGAGGCAGAGGATCGCTGTGAGTTCAAGGCCAACCTGGGACTACAGAGCAAGTTCCAAGCCAGCCTGGTCTAGGGTGAGACTTTATCTTGATAAATAAATAAATAAAGTGATGCCCAAAACCCGACTGCATAGTGTTTTTTTTTAAATTTTTTTGTTTGTTTATTTATTTATTTGAGAGCCACAGAGAGAAGGAGGCAGAGAGAGAGAGAGACAGACAGACAGAACGGGCGTGCCAGAGCTTCCAGCCTCTGTAAACGAACTCCAGGTGCGTGCACCCCTTTCTGCATCTGGCTAACGTGGGTCCTGGGGAATTGAGCCTCAAACCGGGGTCCTTAGGCTGCACAGGCAAGCGCTGAACCGCTAAGTCATCTCCCCAGCCCCCGACTGCATAGTTTTAAACAAGAAAAAGCTTTAAAAAAGTGTACATATTATTTAAAACAAATCTATCATTAGACATCAAAACCCAATCCTTTCATTGGTTTGTATGTGCCATGATTGGGTCTTCCACACCCACAAGCCTTGTAATAATGTCTGCACATTACCTGTCTAATGTAAAAAAAAAAAAAAAAAAAAAAAAAACAAACATCAAAACCCACAATAGAGTACAGCAGTCCCACAGGAGTCAATGGTATGTGCAATGGGAAACCTTGGGGCTGTGATGTTGACAAGTTGCTCTAGTGGTGGGATAGGTTTCTCTCAACAACCACAACAATATATAATTTAAAAAATATTTCCATTTTAGGGCTGGAGAGATGGCTTAGTGGTTAAGCGCTTGCCTGTGAAGCCTGAGGACCCCAGTTCGAGGCTCAATTCCCCAGGGCCCACGTTAGCCAGATGCACAAGGGGGCGCATGCGTCTGGGTTCGTTTGCAGTGGCTGGAAGCCCTGGCACGCCCATTCACTCTCTCTATCTGCCTCTTTCTCTCTCTGTCTGTTGCTTTCAAATAAATAAATAAAAATAAACAAAATTAATAAAAAAATATTTCCATTTTAAATGTTAAGGGCACCAGGTCTCATTATTACTGCTTTTAGGTCTGTTCTTATCTACTCAAGTTCATATATGGGATGCCCTCACTGGCTGGGAAAGCAAAACATATCAGATATGGCCCTGGCCTGGGTCAGCTCACAGTCCAAAAGTGGGTGTTAGTGATTAGTGCTGGCTCAAAGGACATGCAGAGAGTAGGGGACTCACATGAGGGCTCTGAAAGAGGTAGGGTGGGTCACAGGAGGCATGAATTAGGCCAAACCATAAAGGACAAGCACAAATTTTACCAGAAGACGTAGCAGACTCAGCAGAGGTATAGAGACCGGCACAGCTGTCTCCAGAGGCAGAAGATAAGCACCATGGACCCAGAACATTCCATATGGCACACCAAGCAGCCCAGACTCCATCCTCAGGTGAGAACTTCTGTCTAGGCAGGAGGAATGATACAGGCATTCTACTTTGGGCATTTAATACTCAGAAGGAAGTAGGGCAGAAAGTCAAGGAAAATACATTGAGGCTGAGTCTCCTAGCAATTCACAAACCATCTCCTCACTGTCTCCTGTTTCCTGACCTACAACACAGGTGAGTGTAGTCATCTGGGGGAATTCCATTTAACTCGGAGTAGGGTGGAATGGAATTCAGTGGTCTGCTTTGCTTGTGCCTGGCACCACACGAGCTAAAAGGAAATGTCCTCTGCACATAGTGTTTGCTACAGCAACTACTATCCACTAACAAGAGAGATATTCATTTGTTTGTCCCACAAATTGTGATCAACAATGTCTTCTGCTTTAAAACTCATCTGCAAAGCTAGAGAAATGACTCAATGGTTAAGGGCACTTGCTTGTAAAGCTTCACAGCTGGGGTTTGATGCCCAAGTAAAGCCAGATGCACAAAGTGGTGCATGCATCTGGAGTTTGCAGTGATTGGAAGTCCTCATGTGCCCATTCTCCCCACCCCTCCTCCTCTCAAATATATAAATATTATTTTTTTAAATAAATAAAAACCACCTCTGAAGAAATAGGCCTGTCTGTTCCATGACAAAATCCAGGTAGGCAGGCAGGAAATATTTTTCCTCATTCCTAGGCCCTCACCTACCTGCCTCCCTTCCTCATACAAGGCTCCTTCCACCTGTGCAGGACATGGGTTTGGGGCAGTGGTACTGCTCTTAACCCTCCTTCATCTCCCCACTTCCCCAGTAGGGAAACCCCACTTCCCCAGTAGGGAATGTGTTTAAGGCCCAGGTCCGAAACCTAAATGGAGATTAGAAGTTAGATGCAGCCCCTTATTTTCAACACCTAAAAACATTTAGGATTCCCTGCATACACATAGTCTGGATTTTAAGTCTCTTGCTAGAAACAAACAATGAACATGCAAAGTGGAAAGATGGCCATTCTGCAAATCTAGATGGTTCACTATCTTCCACATAGAGAGGCACACAGGAATCCTAGGATAAACCACAATTCACAACAAAGAACCAGCAAACCTGGAACTGAAACCACTCTGATTGCAAACTTAGCACACAGGATGTAAACAGGAACGGACATGATGTGGCAATCCAGCAGCATGTAAATCCACACACAAAAATACAGGAGGCAAGGAAGAGCTCGATGTTAGCTATACCAAACATCCAACTGAAGATAGTTCTAAATAAGCAGTACTCAACGTTTAAACTGAGATAAAGCAGATTTAATGATCAGGGTATTCTAATATGCACTAAAATTTGTAAAGCAGAACTGATTCTCTTTGGCAAAGGGAAGTCAGTCTCTGGGTAGAAAGTAGCTGGTAGCACTTCCAGGGTCTACCAAGTACCCTGCACCTCATATTAAATCACCCACCACTTACTTCCCAGACTAGCCACAACCTCATCATACACATAAGTGTGTCAGAGAGCTACCTGCTATCTGGCTGTTCCCTTCAGGTTGGACATAATCAAGAACAGCTGTGGTCACTTGCACAAGCCCCTCACAAGGCTGGCCCCACTAACATTCCCACTGTCTCTAAACTGAGCAGGCAACTCCAACTATGCAGCTTTTGTAAGGCATCACCTGGGTGAGGTGGGCTTTTCGGTGATGCAGCATCCTAAGTTGCCCATATGTCTGTAATTAAGCCTAATAAACTTTCTCTGGTCTGTCATTGCCTCTCTATCACCAGGGGGAAAAAAATCACACAACACAATCTAAACACAAAAATGTGGGGTTTTCATGAAGACAAGGTATACTATTTCCTGAGAGTGCCAGCATTCTTCAAGGTGTTCCATAAACACAGGAGAAAATTCATTCTTCTGTCTCTTACTTCCCACAACTATCTTGCTGACTGTAACTTTTCTAAGGACAATTCTGAGCAGAAACAGTGTGGCTCACAAGAGCCATCAGGAACAGGACCAGCTTCTCAGCATATCACATGAACAGATGTGCAAGCTGCAGAAGTTCAGTTCATACCCTTGAACATTACTGACTGACAATTCACAGCAAAAGTGTTCACCATCTTTCCCACCTGAGAAGGCAGAATTAGCACCAATATAAAGTAGATGGAACTTGGGCTGAAGAGATGGCTCAGCAATTCAAGGCATGTGCTTTCAAAGCCTGATGGTCTGGGATTCAAATCTCCAATACCCACATAAAGCCAGATGCACAAAGTGGTACATGCATCTGGAGTTCATTTGCAGTGGTGTTCCCATTTCCTTTCTCTTTCTCTCTGCTTGCAAATAAATAAACGTAATTTTTAAAAAGTGGCTGGAAAAAAATGTGGCTGGAACTTGATTACCCATCTGAGGCAAAAGCTAAGACCCTACTGCTGAAGACACTATATGCTGCTGACACAGTACAGAGAGACTTGGCTGGAAATGAGAAGAAAGCCAGTCCCCAGACAGTTAGCCTGTCTAGTTCTGGAAAGTGCTACATGGCCAACAATGGTCTAACCAACCAGAGGTCTAAGCTACTCAGAAGAAAAAACCCTAACAGGATGTACATGCCAGTGCAATTGTGGCACACAGTCTCAGTGGGTAACCAATAGCTTTCTGATTGGCTAAGAGAACTGTTCAGTGTAAAAGAACACATATCTGGAAATGAGAACAGGGTCAGAATCCTATGCAGACAAAGACTGTGTTCTCCAGTGTCAAACTCTCACTAGTCTTTGGCTAAAAGAGGGGTTACATATATCAAATTCTCCCTCAATATTATCCCATTTAAACTATGTTGACTTCACTCTCCTTTGGAAAATCTATTCTTTCTCATAAGGTAGTGAGACCAGTGGAGATAAACTACCCCTCTCACTTCAGACAAGCCACAGCTAAAACCATACAGGAACTGAGGAGTTGAGCATGAGTGCTGCTTCCATGCGAACCTGACAACTAGCGCCAGGGTGAAGGAGACAGACTGAGGATACTCAACACCTACCAAAGCACAGATCTAGAGGCTCCTAAGAGCTCATCACTGAAGTATACTTAAAACTCACCCACCACGGCTCAGGGAATTTTGCAGAAGAGGGGGCAGAAAGATTGTAAGAGCTACAGGTTGAGACATCATGCCCAGATGCATCTCCCCCCCCATCCTCCCCCCACAAAAAATTAACTGACTGCTGCTCCCACAAGGCATAAACCACAACCCATGAGGAATACCTGCAATCCCACTGAGAAGTGTCCCCAGTGGAATGGGGGCAGGGATGAGGGCAAAGAGGGTACCAACACATGATGCATCCATATGAAATATGTTGTTAATAATAACAATAAACATTATTTTAAAGTGGCTGGACTTGAAATTTGCTTTCCTCACAGACAGGCAACTTTTTTAGTCCAGCAAAGCTAAGAAAGAGACCGTCAAGCCCTGCTGACATACAAAACACACAGCCGAGTCAACTCATCAACCACACAAAGGAGATCTGTCATGTCTGACCTGCAAGACTGATTATTATCCTTTGTCGCTTTCTTTTCCCTGCAGACACGGTGACGCAGGCTGCCCTCAAACTTGCAATCTGGGTAAAAGCCATTTTAAGTGACACCTACTCCTGCAGTCATAAAAACATGTTTTAGAAGGGAGGGAGTGGTATGAAACAGGTTCTCATAGTGCTCAGGTTGAGCTCCAACCCATGATCCTCCTGCCTCTGCCTACCAAGTGCTGCAGTTGCCACAGTCATTTCGTTTAAGAATGATTTAACTTTCACTGTCTGTAGTATAGGGAGTAGTTATTTTCCAATAGCCAATGTGCTCTGATGTTACAGTCTCAAAGCAAAGAAAATAAGCTTAGGTCATCAAACTATATGCAGAGTTGTTTCCAAGGACACTAATTTAATTTTTATATAAAGCCATATATTAGAAAACATACTGTTCTTACACCTCTAGATGAACAAGTTTTATTGACATTTATCTTTGAAGACCAATGTTATGAATCTAATTTTTTGTCTGTCTGGAACCTCACACAAACTTCAATTCTGAAAGATCTTTTACATTCTGTCAGGCTAAAATCGCTTCAAGATTCAACATGATATCCAGTAGGATGTAGCACTAGCTATGTAAAGAAGCAGACGTGAATCTTAAATTGGCCAATTGACATTTATCTAGTTGACCTAAAATAGCTACTGTTCCTGGCCTTCCTGCTCTTCTTCTCATACTGAGGAGCTTTTGAAAGCAAACTAGAGCTCTACAGCATTGCTTAGTTTTCATACTATGAGTTAATTACTTGCTCCTACTAACATTTCTGAAAGTTTATACGAAATACTGGGTCATGTTGTCTGCTACTGGCTTCCCCTTCCATTATCATTTCATTTAGTCTACAACTATTAATCAAGTACAAAAACAACACATCAATTAATAACTGCTCATCCACTTAAACAGAACTAATAGCTAGTGGCAATACAAAAGCGCAAAGCCACATCAGACACTGATGACACTGACTCTGCTTACAGAGCACCTGTGTGTGGAAATACTCTGTTCTCGAAACTTGACATTGCGTGTTTGCCCAATGTTTCTTAATTGAGTAGAAGTGGTTGGTTCATTCTGTCTGTTGTCTTTAGCAACCATTCCAAACACTGGCTTTCCAGTCCTGAAGGGAGGGAGTGGCCAGGATGTCTGTAGTTTATACATGTCGGTGTAAGTGTAAAAGTGGCCTATATTTAAGGCTAGCTCTTCAATTTCTCTCATCCTCTTTCATTTAATATTAGTGTCAGGACTGAAATGCAAGAGCAAGTTTCCAAAAAGAAGTATATATTAATAATTCTAAGTGATCAATACTTAAATAGAGTTCAAAGAAGAAATAAAGAAGAAGAAAAGTTCTATTTCTCTACTTTAAATTTCAAGTAGGAAAAGAATGTATTCAACTGGGCCTGGAATTAGTTTTAAAAGTCTATGGTTTGAAGAAACATTTAGAGGGTGTAAATTTGGAGTTTTAGAGTCATACCCAGAAACAAAGTCGGAACACTTGAAATTAGACAAACTAGGGTAGGATATAAAGCTTGTAAATAAAGATATGTGGACAAAGGAACAGCAATTTTTCTCCTTCCTCTCATTTTAAAGCATTTAAAACTAGCAAAGATATAAACATTATGGAGAGCTAGATGACCTGCATTATATTTAACATCTAAAACCCTTGATGACCCACTAACTTCTTAAAATTTGTAGCTGTTGTCACTTAGAGACATCCTTTACAATTTTTAAACCAGTAATCTACAGTTCTCTGAAAATGGAAAACTAAAAAATGTGCTGTGTGTAATTTTGGGTGTGGAAAACACAAGTTATACAAGAATGAAAATGTTCTGTTGCACAAACTTGTAAAATTTCATTTAAAAACTTACTTCAGAGACTTCCGGTTAAGATGGAAGCACAGGAACCATGCCAAAGCGCCCTAGGGGAGAAAAAGCCAAAACCAAAACAAACAAACAAACAAAAAACAGCAAAATACATACTTCTACTAAAAAGTGAGGTGTATAGGAAATTACCAACAGCAGCAGAAAAGTAGGAGAGATAGGCAGGCAAGAAGCGGCTCCAGTAGCGGCAAAACTGAGACCAAAATCATCCCAAAAGGTAACTGGGATTACACCAGGTCAGTACCCGCCAAATAAGCCTGGGATATAGGCTTGAATTGGAAGTGCTAATTGCACCTTCCATATCAGGGTAAATTATATGTTAAATCTGATGGATGGTCGGATTTCCATTCTTAAATAAGCTATATTTTGGGCTTGTTCATTTGTTGCTTCAGTTTATAGTGGCTTTGTCTCCTCTTCTGTTGTTCATTAGGGAAGGGTCTCACTAGGTCACAAGCTGACTTGGAACCCTCAACAGACCAGAAATCTTAACCTCCTAGTTGACAGGATTAAGGGTGTGGGGCACCACATACCCTAAGGGACAGTGACTTTGTTAGAGGATCTGGGTGTCATAATACCCACTCTTGCATAAATACTCTGTGCTGTTTTTCATTGAATGTGTACACTGTTTAGTTAAATTTTAGAATCTGCCTGTATTTTGCTCCCCTCAGCCTACATGAATACTCTCATAGCAGGCAAACCCAATCTCAAGGATCACTTTTGTAGATACTCTGCGAGTCTTAAGAGCCACACCTAGCACCTTAAGCTCCTACCCTGAAGATATATAACAACAGATTGATTGATACATCTAATAATATTTCAGCTAATTAGAAAATCCTAAGCATTAAATCAATCCAAGATGCAAAAATATGTACATTATAACACAAGAAACACCAAAAATCAAGACAATATAAATCCACCAAAAAGTATGAATGCATCAGAAAAGACCTCCAGTAAGAATGAGTTAGAGGAAATGTCTGAGAAAGATTTCAAAGAAATGATTATGAATATGTTCAAAGAAGTCAAAGAGGAAATCAAAGAAGACATAGGAAACCAATTTAATGAAATAAAGAGAGCAGGTTCTGGAAAAAAAAGATGTTTATTTTGGCTTACAGGCTCAAGGGGAAGCTACATGATGGCAGGAGAAAACAATAGCATGAGCAGAGGGTGGACATCACACCCTGGCCAACATAAAGTGGACAATAGCAACAGGGAGTGTGCAAAATACTGGCATAGGGAAACTGGCTATAACACCAATAAGGCCACTCCCAACAATACATTCCCTCCAGGAGGCATTAATTCCCAAATCTCCATCAGCTGGGAATCTAGCATTCAGAACGCCTAAGTTTATGGGGGACACCTGAATCAAACCACCACATTCCACATCCCTGGTCCCCATAAACTGATAACCATACATGATACAAAATACAATGCATTCAGTATGACATTAAGAGTCCCCATAGTTTTTATCGACCCCAGTGATATTCAAACATTCCCCCCATAGTCCAAGATCTTCTAACTGAGCCACAATACAAAAAAAAAATCCCAGCAAAACCCATAATGGCAGAGAACAAATATTCAAACTGCAGAAGATGGCATTGGGTATAGCAAGGAAATATTCAACAATACATGATTTAAACAGGGCAAACTCTGTAGCTCCAAGTTCAAAAACTCTAGCCAGTGACAAATCTCCAAGTCCAGTAATTCTAACCAGCAACAAGTCTGTGGCATTCCAATTCCACCTTTCCAGCTAGGCTACTCACAGTCCTAGAAAACTTCATCAGGGCCTGCAGCTTTCCTTAGCAGACATCTCGTGGTCCCGGCATCTCCACTGGGTCTCCACTGCAACCCACGGTTCATCCTTATGGCCCCATGGGGTTTCCATGCAGGCATCCAACACACCTGCTTCACACTGCTCATAGCTATTTCCAAAACACAAGACCGTGTTGCAAACTCAATGACCCTTTTTCCAGCATTTCACATACTCCACAATATCAGGTAGGGTATCAATTTGTTAATCCAGGGGGGGACTAAAGCAGACTTTGAAGAACAGGATACTTCTTGAGCACTCAGGCCCCTTCAAAAGATTCTACATGGTTCCTGTTGCCAAAGCACAAGACATTTGGCCCAGTCTCAATGGTTGTAATCTCTCAATTGTAGGTGAACGAGCTATAGTTCACCCAAAGATTTTTCTTTCTGTGCCATATCTCTCTGCTCACACCAGTTCATTTCTATGCAGAGCAAACCTGCACAACTTCTCAGGACACCGGCATAACAGCAAGCATCTCACACAAACTGCTTCTAGCCCAGTCCAAGCAAAGCTCTTTCTCACCCTCATAAGCCAAACCTGACAGTCCATAGTTCTTACTGCATTCAGGTCTTTCGATTCTGACCAGAATATTCCATCAAGCTGTACTTATAGCACTGTAAGGCCAAGGTTTCAAATCCTTCCACATTCCTATTGAAAATCAGCTCCAAAAGGCCAAAGCCACACACTCAGGTGTCTACCAGCAATCCCACTCCTCAGTACCACTTTACTGTTCAAAGAAGTCAAAGAGGAAACCAAAGGAACCAAAGAAGACACAGGAAACCAATTTAATGAAATAAAGAGGTCAATACAAGACATAAATAAGGAAATAGAAATAATAAAGAAAAACCAGTCAGAATTACTAGCAATGAAGAACACAGTCAATGAAATAAACTCTGTAGAAAATCTCACCAGTAGAATGGATGAAGAAGAGGATAGAATATGTAAACTAGAAGACCAGGTGGCAAATCTAATACAGTCCAACAAAGAGAAAGACAACCCAATAGGAAAGTATGAACGGGAATTTTAAGATATTCGGGACACTATGAAAAGATCAAACATAAGAATTCAGGGTATTGCAGTCAGTTTCACATTGCTGAAAGAAATCACCTAAGAACAGCTTGTGGGAAAAAGATGTTTATTTTGGCTTATAGACTTGAAGGGAAGCTCCACGATGGGAGGGAAAATGGATGGCATGAGCAGAGGATGGACATCACCCAGTGGCCCACATAAGGTGGACAGCAGGAACAGGACAGTGTACCAAACACAGGCATGGGGAAACTGGCTATAACACCCATAGGCCGCCCCCAACAAAACACTCCCTCCAGGAGGCATTAATTCCCAGATCTCTGTTAGCTGGGAATCTAGCATTCAGAATGCCTAAGTTTATGGGTGCCACCTGAATCCAACCACCACAGAGGGTATAGAAGAAGGAGAAGAATTTCACTCCAAAGGCATAATAGTCATTTTCGACAAAATCATAGAAGAAAACTTACCCAAAATTGGGAAAGAGATGCCAATGCAGATACAGGAATCCTTTAGAACATCAACCAGACAAAACCTGGAAAGAACCTCTCCTCACCATATTATAATTAAACTACCAAACATACAAACCAAAGAAAATATATTGAAAGCAGTTAGAGAGAAAACTCAAGTTACCTACAAAGGCAAGCCCATCAGAAAAACAACAGATTACTCAACACAAACTTTAAGAGCCAGAAGGGCTAGGAGGGATGTATTCCAAGTTCTGAGAGATAACAACTGAGTTTATCTTGCAAAGCTATCCATTCAAATAAATGGAGAAATAAAGACATTTCACAACAAAAGCAAGCTAAAGGAATTTTTGAAGACAGAACCAGCTCTACAAAAAATAGTTGAAAGAATCCTCCATGCTGAAGAGAAAGAAAAGCACACATATAAGGAACCTGGAAAAAACAAACCATACTCAAATACTAGTTAATACAAGACAGCAAAGTAAAACCAGAAGAACTATAAAAAAATGGCAAAAATAAATATACACCTTTCAATAATATCTCTTAGTATCAATAGCCTCAATGCCCCAAACAAATAACATAGGTTTGCAGACTGGGTTAAAAAGCAGGAACCTTCAATTTGTTGCCTCCAAGAAACTCACCTTTCTACAAAGGATGGACAGTATCTTGGGGTGAAAGGTTGAAAAACGGTGTTTCAAGCAAATGGGCCTAGAAAACAAGCAGGGTTGCTATCCTGATATCTGACAAAGCAGACTTGAGTCCAACCTTAGTTAGGAAAGATAAGGAACGGCACTTTATATTGATTAAAGGCACACTCCAACAGGAGGACATTACAATCTTAAACATATGTGCACATAATATGGGGGTTCCCAACTTCACCAAACAAACACTATTAGAACTAAGGTCACAGATAACACCAAACACAGTTGTAGTGGGTGACTTTAACACACAACTCTCATCAATTGACAGGTCATCCCAGGAAAAAATAAACAGAGGCATCTGGATTAAATGAGGTCATAGAAAAAATAAACCTAACAGATATATATAGGACATGTCATCCAAATGCTGCAGAATACACATTCTTTTCAGCAGCACATGGAACATTCTCTAAAATAAACCATATATTACAACACAAAGCAAATCTTAACAAATTCAGGAATATTGAAATAATTCCTTGCATTCTATCTGACCACAATGGAATCAAACTACAAATCAATAGCAACAAGAGCTATAGAGCATACACAAAATCATGGAATCTAAACAATACACTACTAAATGATGAATGGGTCAATGAAGAAATCAAGAAGGAAATCAAAAAATTCATAGAGTCAAATGATAATGAGAACACAACATACCAAAACCTTTGGGACACAATGAAGGCAGTCCTAAGAGGGTAATTTATAGCTTTATGTGCCTATATTAAGAAATTAGAAAGGTCTCAAGTAAATGACCTAATGTTTTACCTTAAAGCCTTGGAAAAAGAACAACAAGGCAAACTGAAAATCAGTAGACAGGAAGAAATAATAAAGATTAGGGCACAAATTAATGAAATAAAAACAAAAAAAAAAAACACACAAAGAATCAATGAAACAAAGAGTTGGTTCTTTGAAGGATAAAGAAGATTGATAAACCCTTAGCAAATCTGACCAAAAGAAAGAGGGAAGAGACATAAATTAATAAAATTAGAGATGAAAAAGGCAATATCACAACAGATGCCAGAGAAATTCAAAAAATCATAGGGACATACTTAAAAAACATATACTCTACTAACTATGAAAACTTGAAAAAAATCCATTTATATGACCTACCTAAATTAAATCAAGATGAGATGAATCACTTAAATAGACCTATGACAAGTATGAAGATCCACGCAGTTATCAAAAATCTCCCAACCAAAAAAAGTCCAGGCCCAGATGGATTCACTGGTGAATTTTACCAGACCTTCAGGGAAGAACAAACACTATTGCTTCTTAAGCTTTTCCATAAAAGAGAAAAAGAAGGTATCCTACCAAACTCCTTCTACAAAGCCAGCATCACCCTGATACCAAAGCCAGGCAAAGATAGAACAAAAAAAGAAAATTACTGACCAATCTCACTCATGAACATAGATCTGTAGAAGGCTAAAAATAGATCCTTATCTCTTTCCATGCACAAGAATTAAGTACAAATGGGCCAAAGACCTGAAACTCTAAAACTGCTAGAGGAAAAAGTAGGGGAAACCCCATAATTTATTGGTCTTGGGAAAGTCTTTCTGAATATAACTCCAATTGCTCAGGCAATAAAATCACAGATTAACTGCGGGGACCTCATGAAATTAGAAAGATTTTGTATGGCAAAGGAAACTGTGAATAAAGCAAAGAGGTAATCTACAGAATGGGAAAAAATCTTTGCCAGCTATATATCTTATAGAGGATTAATATCTAGGATATACAGAACTCAAAAAATTAAATAATAAGAAATCAAACAAGCCAATTAAAAATGTGCTGTCAAACTAAATAGACTTCTCAAAAGAAGAAATATGGATGACACATAAGCATCTAAAAATAGTTCTACACCCCTAGTCATCAGGGAAATGCAGATTAAAACTACGTTGAGATTCCATCTCACTCCTGTCAGACTGGCTACCATCATCAAACAAATGACCATAAATGCTGGCAAGGATGTGAGAAAAGAGGAACCCTTCTACACTGTTGGTGAGAATGCAATCTGGTCCAGTCACTGTGGAAATCAGTGTGGAGGGTCCTAAGACAGGAAAAATAGATCTACCATATGACCCAAATATACGACTCCTAGGCATATATCCTAAGGACTCATCTCAAGACCTTAGAGATACTTGCTCAACCATGTTTATTGCCGCTCAATTCACAGTAGCTTGGAAATGGAACAAGCCTAGATGTCCCTCAACTGATGAGTGGATAATGAAGATATGGCACATTTATATAATGGAGTTCTACTCAGCGGCATAGACAAATGAAGTTATGAAATTTGCAGGAAAATGGATGGATCTGGAAAGGATTATACTAAGTGAGGTAACCCAGGGCCAGAAAGCCAAACGTCACATGTTCTCTCTCATATTTGGATCCTAGCTATAGATGAAGGGACTTCTGTGTGAGTAGGAAGAAAACTCAGTAGCAAAGGTCAGTAAGCTAGAAAAGAGATATAAAGGGAATAGAAAGGAAGGGAGGGGGTACTTAATAGGATGGCATTGTATATATGTAAGTAGAACAGATTAATGGGGGTGAAAAGGTCTAAATAAGGCCAGGGAAAGAGATTGAGTAAAGGAAAGGTGGAGGGAGGGCTAATCAAAATCTAAGAGGATATACATAAATCATATAGAAACCCACTTTTTTGGACAATGGAACACTCAGGAGCTAGAGATTGTTGCTAGAAAATTTTCAGTGCCAGGGATGGGATACCTTCCAGTGAGTTGTTGGCCTGGGAGGTCCCTGATACCCCCAAAACATTACAGGCCATTGCCGGGACCCTTGGTTTCCCACCAGGAATAGGTGGTAAGACTCTATTGCTAAAGATTCCACATACTTGGGCTATAAAGACACTGAGAAATCCTGCTGGAACTGAGCTAAAAACCTCCTCCATGTAGACCAGCTGACAGAAAGCTAGAAAAGCCATTGTGCATGCTGTTCAATGGGAGAGAGAGAAATCACCAGTGAAGAAACTCATCAGAGGATACTGCAAGCCTTATATTTGGCCAGCTAAGCCAAATGAGCCAACGGGTGCAATAGTGGCACGTCTATCATGGTGGAAACCAACTGCCCTCTAATTGGACTGGCGGCCCACTCCATGGGAGGAAATCTATCCCTGATATTGAAAACCTACAAGAGGGGTAGCTCATGAGCCCTAGAGGTGTAACATCTGCTGATGTCTGGCTAAATGTATATACTATACTCATCAAACTGCACAGTATGCACGTCTCTTAATTTTCATACTAATGCTACTCTCACTTTTGGTAGAGAACCTTCTCTTTTCAGATGGCAGTGACCTTGGGATGACTCAGAAGGCATCATGGTACTGGGAAGAAGTGACAGAGGAGTGCTCAGCGCTGAATATCTCTATCCCATTTCCCAAGGATCAGGGTCCATTGCGGAAGAGGTGACGGAAAGACTCTAAGAGCCAAAGGAAGGGTAGGACTCCTTACAGCGTGCTCTTCCAGACACAAAATGGCCTGGATATCCATGACCTCACAGACACTACCTACACTACCTACAGACCATCATAATAGGAGGAAAAGATCGTGACATCAAAATAAAAGAGAGACTGATTAAGAGGAGAAGGGGATATAATGGACAATGGAGTTCCAAAGGGGAAAGTGGGGGGATGGAGGGCATTACCATGGGATATTGTTTACAATCATGGAAGTTGTTTATAAAAAATAAATAAATAATTTATCTACTTAAAAAAAATTACTTCAGAGCTGGAGAGATGGCTTAGTGGTTAAGGCACTTACCTGCAAAGCCAAAGTACACCTGTTAGATTCCCCGGACCCACGTTAGACAGCTGCACAAGGGAACATGCGTCTGATGTTTATTTGCAATGGCTGGAGGCCCTGGCGCGCCCATTCTCTCCCTCCCTCTCTCCCTCCCTCTGTCAAGTGAATAAAAATAAAATTTTTTAAAATTACTTCATTTTTCAGTCCACAAGGTGCTTTATTCATGTGTGTGGGACGTTGTAGCATACCACAAATCTCCCTTTACCCAAGCTGTGTTTGAAATAGGCAAACTTCATCCTAAGGATAGTGTCCCCTGGAGATTCTATTTGATTTTTTATGGTGTACCACCAGCAGTTATCAGATTTACATACAGTTCTCATTAAAGCATTTTAACAGTCAATATTTAATTAGTTAAATGAAATGAAGGTAAGGAAAGCCCTTCAAATTCACCAATTTTGCATACTGTGAACACATTTCCATCAGTACTGACAGGACAGCAAATGACCATCAAATGTACATGATTTATTTTCGTATGTTAACTGTTCCAACTACACCAAGTCAGTGCCCATCACAAAACCTGATATACAGACCTGTGTTGGAAGTGCTAAGTGCAATTTCCATACCAGGGTAGTTTATATGTTAAATCTGATGGATAGTCAGATTTGCCATTCTTAAGTAACTTATATTTTGGGTATGTCATTTGTTGCTTCCTGATTTATAGTGCCTTTGTCTCCTCTTCTGTCATTTGTGGGGGCAGGGTCTTACTCAGTCACAAGTTGACCTCAAAATCCCCTAGAGAAAAGAAATCTCAGCCCCCCCCAGTTGACAGGATTAAAGGTATGGGCAACACACATCCTTAGGGACTTTGACTTCGTTAGAGGGTCTGTTTGTCTTAATACCTACTCTTGTATACTCTTGTATAAATACTCTGTGCTGATTTACATATAATGTGTATATTGTTCAGTTACATTTTTAAATTTGCCTGCATTTTGCTCCACCCAGTCTAGGAGAATACATGCATGGCAGGCACACCCAACATCTAGGAGCACAGTTGTGGTTACTCTGAGAGTCTTTTAAGAGCCACACATAGCCTCTTAAGTGCCTACCCTGAAGATACATAACATCAGGTTTATATACCTAAGAATACTGCAGATAATTACAAAACCCAAGTATCAAACTAATTCAAGATGCAAAAATATCTACATTATAATACAAGAAACACAAAAATCAAGACAATATAATTCCACCAAAGATTATAAATCCATCAGAAATGACCTGCAGTGAGACTGATTTAGAAGAAATGCCTGAAAATGATTTCAAAAGAATGATTATAACTATGCTCAAGGAAATCAAATCAAAGAAATCAAAGACAACACAGGAATCCAAGTTAATGAACTAAAGAGGTCAATACAAGACATGAATAAGGAAATAGAAATACTAAAGAAAACCAGTCAGAAATACTAGCACTGAAAAACACAGTAAGTCAAATAAAAAAAAAAAGAAACTTGGTAGAAAGTATCACCAATACAATGGATGAAGGACAGAACAGAATATATAAACTAGAAGACCAGGTGACAGATCTAATACACTTCAACAAAGAGAAAGACAAGCTAATAGGAAAGCATGAAGGGGAATTTCAAGATATTCTGAAAACTATGAAAAGATCAAACATAAGAATTCAGGGTATAGTAGAAGAATTTCACTCCAAAGGCTTAGTAGGCTGGAAAGAACCTCTCCTTGCCATATTACATTTAAACTACCAAACATGCAAACCAAAGAAAACATACTGAATAAGCCGGGCATGGTGGTGCACGCCTTTAATCCCAGCACTCGGGAGGCAGAAGTAGGAGGATTGCCATGAGTTCGAGGCCACCCTGAGACTCCATAGTGAATTCCAGGTCAGCCTGGGCTAGAGTGAGACCCTACCTCAAAAAACCAAAAAAAAAAAAAAAAAAAGAAAAGAAAAGAAAAGAAAATATACTGAATGCAGTTAGAAAGAAAAAGCAAGACACTTATAAAAGCAAGCACATCAGGGTAACAGCAGATTAATTGACAGAAAGTTTAAAAGACAGAAGGGCTTGGAATGATGTATTCCAGGATCTGAAAGCTAAGAACTGTCAACCAAGAATATTTTACCCAGAAAAGCTATCTATCCAAATTGAAAGAGAAATAAGGACATTCCACAATAAAAACAGGCTAAAGGAATATATGACAACTAAGGCAGCTCTACAGAAAAATGCCTGAAGGGTTCCTCCACATTGAAGAGAAAGGAAAACACACAAATGAGAAAGTAGGGGAAAAAATAAAGCATACTCAAAAAACAGTTAATGCAAGAGAATAAAGGGAAAAAGGAAGAAATAGAAAACAAGAAAAATGGTAAGTAGAAACACATACCTTTCAGTAATAACTCAATATCAATGGCATCAATGACCCAACCAAAAGACACAGGTTAGGAGATTGGATTAAAGGCAAGATCCTTCTGTTTGCTGCCTCCAAGAAACTCATCTCTCCATAAAAGATAGATACTGTCTCAGAGTGAAAGGATGGAAAACAGTATTCCAAGGAAATGGGCCTAGAAAACAAGCAGGTGTTGGTATCCTAATATCTGGCAGAATAAACATCAAACCAACATTAGTGAGGAAAGATAAAGAAGTTTCTCACTTTATATTGATGAAAGGAAAAATTCAACAGGAAGACATTACAATTCTACACATATATTCATCTAACATGGGGGCTCCCAATTTCATCAAACAAACATTATTAGCTTAAGGTCACAGATAACACCAAACACAGTGGTAGTGGATGACTTCAATACCCCACTCTCATCTATTGACAGGTCATCCTGGCAAAAAATAAACAGAGACACTGTGGATTAAATAATGTCATAGAACAAACAGACCTAACATATCTACAGCACATTCCATTCAAATGCTACAGAATATACATTTTTCTCAGCAGCTCATGGAACATTCTTTAAAATAGACCAACAGGACACAAAGCAAATCTTAACAAACACAGGAAAATTGAAAAAAAAATTCCTTGTACTCTATCTGATCACAATGGGATCAAACTACAAATCAATAGCAAGAAAAGCTGTAGAGCATACACAAAATCATGGAAACTAAACAATACACTACTAAATGATGAATGCATCAATGAAGAAACCAAGAAGGAAATAAAAAAATTCATACAGTAAAATGATAATGAGAACACAACATAACAGAATCCTTAGGATACAATGAAGGTAGTCCTAAGAGGGAAAATTATAGCTTTAAGTGCCTTTATTAACAAATTAGAAAGGTCACAAGTGGACAACTTAATGCTTCACCTTAAAGCCATGGAAAAAGAAGAAAGAACAAGGCAAACCAAAAATCAGTAGATAGGAAGAAATAATAAAGATTAGGGCAGAAATTAATGAAATAGAAACAAAAAAATTCAAAGAATCAATGAAACAAAGAGTTGGTTCATTGGAAGAATAAACAAAATAGATAAACCCTTAGCAAATTTAACCAAAAGAGAGAAGAGACATAAATTAATAAAATTAGAGATGAAAAATGCATCATTACAACAAATAACAAAGAAATTCAGAAAATCAGAAGGACATACTGTAAGAACATATTCTCTACTAAATTAGAAAATCTGAAAGAAATGGATGGTTTTCTAGATTTATGTGACCTACCAAAATTAAATCAAGATGAGATAAACCATTTAAATAAACCTGTAACAAGTACAGAGATCCAGGCAGTTGTACAAAATCTTCCAACTAAACAATGTCTGGGCCCAGATGGATTCACTGCTGAATTTTACCAGACCTTCATGGAAGAACTAACACCAATGCTTCTCAAACTTTTCCATACACAAAAAATGAAGGAATACTACCAAAATCCTTCTACGAAGCCAGTATCACACTAATACCAAAACTAGAGAAAGACAGAACAAAAAAGAAAAAAAGAAAATTACAGACCAATCTCTCTCATGAATATAGATGCAAAAATTCTCAATAAGATATTGGCAAACAAAATACAAGAATATACCAGAAACATCATTCACCCCGACCAAGTAGGCTTTATCCCAGAGATTCAGGGATGGTTCAACATATGTAAGTCGATAAAATGTAATACACTATATAAATGGACTGAAGGAAAAAAAAATCCTATGATCATCTCAATAGATGCAGAAAAGGCATTCAACAAAATGCAATAGCCCTTCATGGTAAAAGTCCTACAGAAACTGGGAATAAAAGGAACATATCTTAACATAATAACGGCTATTTATGACAAACCTACAGCCAACATAATACTAAATGGGGGAAGACTTGAAGCTTTTCTACTAAATTCAGGAACAAGAGAAGGGTGCCCACTATCCCCACTTTTATTTCATATGTACTGGAAGTCTTAGCTATAGCAGTAAGACAAGAGATACTCATAAAAGGGATATAAATTGGAAAGAAGATATCAAATTGTCTTTATTTGCAGATGATATGATTCTATACATATAGGACCCTAAAGACTCTACCAGCAAACTGTTAAGAGCTGATAAACACTTTTAGCAACGTAGCAGGATACAAAATAAAACACACAGAAATCAGTAGCTTTCCTATATGCTAACAACAAACGTGTGGAGGATGAAATCAGGGAAATCACTCTCATTCACAACTGCCTCAAAAAAAATAAAGTTCCTTAAAATAAACCTAACCAAGGATGTGAAGGATCTCTACAAGGAAAACTTTAAAACACTCAAGCAAGAAATTGCAAAAGACACTGGAAATGGAAAAACATCCTTTTTTCTTGGAATGGAAGAATCAACATTGTGAAAAATGTCAATCTTACCAAAAGCAATCTGCACATTTAATGAAATCCCCATTAAAATTCCAATGGCATTCTTCATAGAAATAAACAATCCTAAAATTCATTTGGAAGCACAAAAATATCTCAAATAGCCAAAACAATTCTGAGCAACAAAAATAAGGCTGGTGGTATCACCATACCTGGTTTTAAGCTATATTACAAAGCCATAGTAACAAAAGCAGCATGGTGCTGGCACAAAGACAGAAACATAGATCAACAAAACAGAATAGAGGACCCAGATGTTGATCCAGGTAGCTACAGCCATCTATTTTTGACAAAAATGCCAAAAAACCATTAGAGAAAAGACAGCCTCTTCAACAAGTGGTGCTGGGAAAACTGGCTATGTAGAAAGATGAAAATAGATCCTTGTCTCTCTCCATGCACAAGAATAAAATCCAAGTGGATCAGGGACCTTAGTATCAGACCTGAAACTCTGAAATTGCTAGAGGAAAAGGTAGGGGAAACCCTTCAACATATTGGCATAGCTAATGACTTTCTGAATATAACCCCAATTGTTCAGAAAATAAAACCACTAATCAACCACCAGGATCTCATGAAATTGCAAAGCTTTTGTATAGCAAAAGACACTGTGAATAGAGCAAAGAGACAACCTACAGAATGGGAGAAAATCTTTGCAAGCTATACATTTGACAGAGGATTAATATCCAGAACATACAAGAACTCAAAAAACTAAACAGCAAGAAACCAAACAAGCCAATTAAAAAATGGGCTATGGAATAAATAGAGTTTTCTCAAAAGAATGACATATAAACATCTAAAAAAATGTTTTACATCCTTAGCCATCAAAAAATGCAAATTAAAACTACTTTCTGATTCAATCTCACTCCTGTCAGAATGGTTATCATCAAGGAAACAAATGACAATAAATGTTGGCGAGGATGTGGAAAAAGAGGAACCCTTCTTCACTGCTGGTGAGAATGTAACGTGGTAGAGTGGTTGTGGAAATCAGTGTGTAGGTTCTTGAGACAGCTGAAAAATAGATTTACCACATGCCCAGCTATCGCACTTCTAGGTATATATCCTAAAGACTCTTCTCACTATCTCACAGATACTTGCACGACCATGTTTATTGCCACTCTCTTCATAGTAGCTAGGAAATGGTATCAGCCTAGATATCCCCCAACAGATGAATGTATAGTAAAGATGTGGCACAATTACATGATGGAGTTCTATTCAGCAGTAAAGAAAAATGAAATTATGAAATTCAATGGGAAATGGATAGATTTGCAAAGGATTATACTAAGTGAGGTAACCTAGGTCCAGAAAGCCAAACATCACATGTTCTCTCTCATATGTGGATCCTAGCTGTAATTGTTTAGATTTGTGTGTGAGCTGGAACCAAAACTCAGTAGCAGAGGCCAGTAAGCTAGAAAAGGGCTATAAGGGAGAAAAGAGAGGAGAGGACTTTAAGGGGATGGTATTGTATATATGTACGTAGAAGAACAGATCACAGGGAATTGAATGGTTTAAGCAAGGCCAGGGGAAGAGATTGAGTAAAAGAAGGGTTGGGGAGGGCCAACCAAAATTTAAGATATTGTGAACAAGACATATGAAAGCCTATTTTTTTTGGATAATGGCACATCCAGAAGCCACAGAATGTTAATAGAAAATTCTCAATGCCAGGGATAGGATACGTTCCAGTGAGTTGTTGGCCAGGGAGTTCCCCGTTGGCCCCAAAACATTACAGGCTATTGCCAAGGCTCTTGGCTTCCCACCAGAAACAGATGGTAAGACCCTATTTCTAAAGACTCCACATGCCTAGATGGCAATGTCACTAAGAAATCAACTGGGGCTGAGCTGAAAACCTCCACCCTGCAGACCAGATGACTGAAAGCTGGAAAAAGCTGCACTCTGTGCAGCCCTATGGAAAACAGAAATCAACAGTTCAGTGATCCATTCAGTGACCATACAGTGGTCACTAGAAGCCTCAAGTTTGGCCAGATAGGCCAAATGACCAAACAGGTACAATAGTGGCATGTCTGTTCTTGGGGAAACCAAATGCTCTCTAATTGGAGTAGAAGCCCTCTGTAGGGGTGGAAATGAATGCCTGGTACTGAAAACCTAATCAAAAGCCTATGGTGGGGGGAGGTCATGAGCCTTAGGATTGTAAAGCCTGCTCTTGTATGGCTAAATGCATATATTTTGCTCACCAAACTGCCTTGTAAGCAATTCACTTAATGATCATATCCATATATTAACATTACTCTCTCACTTTTGGTTAGAGAAGCTTCCTGTTTCATATGGCGGTGACCACTGGGATGACCCAAAAGGCAACATAGTGCTAAGAAGAAGGGACGGAGGAATGTCCAGCACTGAAACATCTCGCACCCTCCAAAAGCTCAGGGTCCATTACTGAATAGGTGGCGGAAAGAATGTAAGAGCCAAAGGAAGGGTAGGACTGCTTACAATACAACTGTCCACACAGAAATTGGCCTTGATATCCACAACCTGGCATTGCCTAGCAATACCTTCACAAGGCCCTCATAATAGGAGGAAAAGATGATGACATCAAATTAAAAGAGAGACTAATGGAGAGAGAGTGGGGATATGATGGAGTGTGGATCTGTGAAGGGAAAAGTG
This sequence comes from Dipus sagitta, assembly GCA_036346955.1. Taxonomy (NCBI): domain Eukaryota; kingdom Metazoa; phylum Chordata; class Mammalia; order Rodentia; family Dipodidae; genus Dipus; species Dipus sagitta. Next base: position 623,985 of record CM070781.1, on the reverse strand, counting down.
GGGGAGGAGAGGGAATTATCATGGCTTATTGTCTGTAAGTATGGAAACTGCCAATAAAAAGTGTTCACAGCTGGGCATGGTAGCACACGCCTTTAATCCCAGCACTTGGGAGGCAGAGGTAGGAGGATCACCGTGAATTTGAGGCTACCCTGAGACTACATAGTGAATTCCAGGTCAGCCTGTGTTACAGTGAGACCTAACCTCAAAAAACAAAACAACAACAACAAAGAAAAGTGTTTGCAAAATAAAATAATAAAGCTGGGCATGGTGGTGCATGCCTTTAATCCCAGCACTGGGGAGGCAGAGGTAGGAAGATTGCCGTGAGTTCGAGGCCACCCTGAGACTCCTTAGTGAATTCCAGGTCAGCCTGGGCTACAGTGAGACCCTACCTCAAAAAACCAAAATAAATAAATAAAATAAAATAAAATAATAAAATAAAAAAATAAGCTTAGCTGCTACATCATTGACATTATGAAATAAAATAGTGGCTGTGACTTTTTCTTCAATTGTGGAATGGTTATAAATTTTACCATGCTCATCTGTTCTACAGCAAATAGTTTAAAGAAACAACAGTAAAAATGAACAGCATTACCCATACTCTTGCATTTATTCTAATTGTTGTAACAGTTATAATCACACACAGTCACCCCTAAGTTGATGCTTTAGAGCGCTGAAGAGGCAGCAGTATGCTCCGAGTCCAGTATACATTCTACTTAAATTGCAAAACTACTTTAACTTGTGTATTCATATTTGCATTCATCTCTTAAGATTTAAATATACATGTTATCTTTTATATTTCAGGCTTTGTGCAAAAGCTCTGATATTTTTGCTAATCAGCTTGGCCAAATAAGAGTATTATTAATAAGGTCAAAATTATAAGCTCAGTCTCTTTGTGTGTCCTCTTGTATTGTACAAAGAAAAGAAAAATGCCTTTCAAACTTCATCTGAACCCTAACCAAGCAACAGAAATGTGTACCATTGGTCCAATACATAAGCACTATCAAGGAAAATTTAAAAGTAAATGACTAAATGCATATTTTCACATTACCACTTACTATAAATGGCTCCAAGCATGTTCTTCTGGTGGTAAGGTTGTTTAAAGACATGCTTTTCGAATTTTAAATCTTGACTGTCACGAAATGCTTCTTTTCTATGTTAAGTTCAAGTTGCTTGATCTCATGATTTTATTACTACAATTATGTTCTAATGAGTAGTGTGCATGCCAACTTCCCCAAGTAGACGCAACTTGCTCTGGAATCTCTTAGACAGCCTTTGGCTCATTTGCAATCATGGTGTAATATAGAACAACATTCACTTTTTTCAGTCCACGGTTTTGTCATAATAAATAATTACTTTTCCAATAAAAAAACAAAAACAAAAACTTGCAATCCTCCCATCTTAGCCTCCTGAATGTGGGGATTACAGATGTGTATCACCACACCCAACGTGTTTTTCCTTTTCTGATGCTCATCGCTTGGGTAAATCAGGACTAGTTTACATGCATGCATGCATGCATTCATTCATGTACGCATACATGCAATACGTGGGGGTGGGATCCCTAGTTCATTCATCCATGTATGCATACATGCAATGAGTAGAGATGGGATCCCTAAAATCTCCAAGTGAGGGCACAAGCACTGACCACTGTGCCATGCACTATGCCATTTCAGAGATAAGGAAACCAAGCATCAGAAAAAGGCTGCTTGTCCAGCCAGGCAACCAGAATGGCAGAGAAAAACATTCTAACTTTTGGATTTACAAAGCCATTCTTTGAATATTCACCAAGTTCCCCAACCCCATACCAGTGAGCATAACAAATGACTTCAAGCACGCCTGAGAAGACCAAAGGCTCCTGACTATACCCTAGCCCTCTATGTTGCACAAGAGTTTCAGGGAAGCACCAAGCTTCGTGCTCATGGGAGATTCCCATTACTGCAGGTGCTAGTCCCCACTTCAGAGAAGACAGTCAAAGCAGGGATGCTGGCCATGCCCTCCCTACCATTCTTACCTTGCCAGCATGCTCCTTGCCTGTGCATGGTCCTTTCCGGGGCTGCTTGGCTCCCCCCACTTCATGATTATTGTGCTGCTCTTAGACATCAACAGGTTAAAAATAAAGTCACAGGCTGTCCTCTAGACAGACCTGTGCTGCCTGAGCCAGCCATCACAGCACCCACTAGTCACATGTGGCTATTGAAAGCCTGAATGTGGCTAGACAGGTTAAAAGCCTCAACTTTCCATTTTATGTACTTTTAATTAGATTTAACTAGTGGCTGACACACTGGACAGCAAATGCCAGAATCTGTGTATCAACTATCCTGGCAGAAGACACCAAGAAAACCAAAAGGTGACTTTGCTGCTGGGGGTGGGGGGAGCACTGGATTAGGAGCTGCTAGTAAGCTTCCCAGGGTACTTGACACAGGTTCTGGGTAACCAGGAGGCAAGTCTTACCAGTCACAAAGCCTCTGTCCCTGAGGTATCCTTGGAGAGCATGCTTCTCCCTCCTCTTCCTTCCCATGGCTTAAGAAGACCCCATTCATGAAGAACACCCAGTTCTCAGCCCCTGCTGTCCTTCTGCTGAGGAACAGGTCATCATCTGACACCCAGAGGGTTTCACTGTGTTTCTATAGGCCTCCCCAGACTCACGCCAATGAGCCCACAGCAGCTCAGGAATAGCAGTATCAGCTTATCACTTAATGGGCAGATCTTCCTTCCCACAGGCCCCACACTATCTGAGGCAGGCTCCCACCAGGACAGATGTTTTGCAGAGTGCTGTTGCAAAGGAAGTACCCAAGGTACTGAACCTTAGGATAGTGGACAGCCAATGCTATAGCACCAAGCAGCTGATGAGGACATGTGCATCTTCCATTGCCACTGTGGAGGAAACATGGACTCTCTGGGGCACACAGAAGATCTACGAGGCTGGACAGTGCATGCTGGCAGAACTAAGGATTTGCAGAAATGGTTCTGGAACATGACTCATCAGAGAAGAAACACAGAAAAGGTTGTCACTGAATGAGTGGACCCTCTTCTCTGCAAGCCTATCCTGAGGAAAGGAGGCTGCCCAGGCTGGTGTCTGGCAGGAAAGGCCAAGGGATCATCAACTGCGGGCAACCAGGTGGGAATGAGGGTGGGATCCCTGGAGAGGACCAAGGACGGAGGAAGAGGAAGCAACACCTTAAACCTATGGAATTATCAGTGTTCCTCTTGGACATTTCTTGTTCTCATTTACTTCCCATCTTGCTACCCTGACCTAGTTCCTCTAGGGGATGGTACCCATTTACGTCCACCCAAGGCAAAGTACCCTGAGTAGCACATCACTAACCCACACACCTCATGAGCACTGGAGCTACCAGTGGAACCCTGAGAAGGAGAATCTATGTGGTCTTCATTCAGGGATATTCAGTTTTCTCCAGTCACAGGATCCCTGGACCCCATACCCACACAACCTCTTCCTGAAAATCAGGTCCTATTAACGAATGTGATCTTCTTAAACCATGTGGAAAATAGGTCTCTTATTGGCAAGACCTGACCATCAAAGTAGTATCCATCTGAACAAGTAACCTGGGGGGGCATGTTGCCTTCCTCTCACAGCCAGCATTCAGGAGGAGCAAAATAGGGCACCATGCGTCCATTCTTCAACCTCCCCTGACCAGAGCCTCCAGACACAATGGAACCACAGGTCAGGCAGAGCGAGTCCACATGGGAAGGTATCCACCAAGCTCCTTCTGTCCTCCTCCTCCTTTCACTGCTCCTCATACTACCCAACACAGAAGCAAAACCCACCACTACGACTACACTTACAGGTACCTACAACCTCTCAAAACTACTATGTGCACAACTGGGGCAGCTCACATGCACACTGAGTGCCCCACTCACTCACAGAGCCCAGCAATGTTGCCCTCTCTGCTCATTCACCCACTTGCAAGTATAACCTTCACGTCTCTGCTCTCCTCAAACCCAATTCTCCATCTCCATGGCTGTGGCTGGAACATCATTGGTGCTCTCCACTTCCAAATTCATATGGTGAAATCTTAATCTACAACCTCATGGTATTAGGGAGGTGGCTTTGGGAAGCAACTAGATTATGAGGAATGAAGCCCTCATGAATAGGACTGGTACTCATTTAAAAGAGGCCCAAAAAGCTTGTGCCTTTGCCACATGAAGCCACAGTGACCTTGGTTGGATATGATGGCTAATCTTAATTGTCAACATGATGAGATTTAGACACTCCTGGGTGTGTCTGCAAAGATGTTTGCAGAAAGGTTTAACTGAGGAGGGAAGATCCATCCTGAATGTGGGTGGCACCAATCCGTGGACTGGGGACTTGGACAGAATAAAAAAGAAAAAATGAATTGAGCACCAGCACTTGTCTCTTCCTGCTTCCTGACTGTGGATACAATGTGACCTGCTGCCTCATGTGTCTGCCACCATGCCTTCCCTACCATGATGGATTGTACCTTCAAACTATAAAACAAAGTAAACCTGTCCTTTCTTGCTTCTGTCAGCTATTTTGTCATAGCAACAAGAAAATAACACACTATCCATCAAACCAAGTTTACTAGCTCCCTGAATACCAAATTGGCTGGTACCATGATTTTGAACCTCCCAGCCTCTAGAATTGGTGTTTCCAGACCACCTACTCTATGGCATTTGATTATCACAACTTCCACCAAGACAATGCCAGCTTAGGACCTTCCATCCTGCTTCACCAGAAAACCACAGCAGTACAAGAAACAAAATGTATTACTCTATGAGAGATAGAGAAGGGAGAAGATGCAGGGAAAGAGAGAGAGAATCAAGAGAACTCTCTGTTTTCTTCTTAGTTTTGCTATGGACTTAAAACTGTTAGAAAAATTAAGGTCTATTTTTTATAGAAAAGAAGTAAATACATTACAATTAAAAATCTACACTCAGAGCTGAGTATGGTGGTGCACACCTTTAATCCCAGCACTCAGGAGCAGAGGTAGTAGGCTCTCCATGGGTTTGAGGCTACATAGTGACTACATAGTAAATTCCAGGTCAGCCTGGGCTAGAGTGAAACACTACCTCCAAAAACCAAAATAGTAACAATAATAATCTACACTTAGGGACTAAGCACAATATAACTCAGTGGAAGAGTGCTTCCCTAGCAAAATGAAGTCCCAGGTTAACCTACACATGCACATGTCCACACAGCAAACAAAGCAGTCTGGAGGTCCTTAGACAGAGCACACATGATGAAGCCCCCACAGCCACGCCCTTCATACCTATGCCTATACACTGGTGCTGGCACCTACTGCCTGCCTGGTTCTCCTTCTCTCCTTGACTCTAGGTCCCAGCACTGCAGACACAACCCAAGAACAATGCTCCAGCAATTCTCTCCTCTCTGATAAGTTCAATTCTTCCGAGTGTTCATCAAGTCATCCCACCAGGAAATAAAAAAATGTTATTTCTCCAGTCTTATGAGGGAATAATCACATACCACTTCTTCCAGTTATGGCCCCATTTCTTTCTCTACCAAAAGAATACTAGTTATTCCCAACTCCTTCCCATTCTCTTTGGTTGACTAGCTGGTTTGCTGGCTGGCTTTTAGGGTTTTTGAGACAGGTTCTTATGTAACCCAGGTTTGCCTTGAGCTCCTGATCCGCTTACCTTCACTTCCCAAGTTCTGGGATTACAGGCATGCCCCACCACACCAGCTACCATTCTCTCTCAAACTTACCCCAACTACCGTTTCTCCACCACCTCAAGTTCATCAAGGTCACCACTAACCTCCTCACTGCTAAATGTTCAATTCTGGGCTGGGGAGATAGCTCAGCAGTTAAAGGAGCTTGCTTACAAAGTCTGACAGCCCAGGTTTAACTCCCCAGTACCTATGTAAAGCCAGAAGCACAAAGTGGTACATGCATCTGGAGTTTGTTTGCAATGGCAAAAGGCCCTGGTGCACCCACATTCCTCTCCCCCTCCTACCCTTGCCTGTATCTCAAATATTATAAAAGAAAAAAAGCTAAATGAAGTTGAGCATAGTGGCACATGCTTTTAATACCAATGCTCAGGAGGCAGAGGGAGGAGGATCACTGTCAGTTCAAGGGCCACCTGGGACTACAGGAGTGAGTTCCAAGTCAGCCTGGTCTAGAGTGAGAGCCTACCTCAAAAAAAACCCTAAAAAAATAAATAAATAAACTACATGGTCAGTTCCCAGTCTTCATCTTTGCTGCCCTACCAACCCACTGATGCACTGATTCCTAGCTGACCCCTCTCCTCCCCGATGCTGGTCACTGACATGGCACTATCACCACAAGTCCACAGCTGGTCTTCACCTAGCTTCTGTAGGTCCAATTTGCTGCCCTTCTAACTTCACCAGCCATACCGTCTCAGTCTTGCTGCTTCCTCCTCTCCTCCCTGATCCCTGTGCTGGCTCACTCTGTAGTCCTTTTCTGTGTCTACCCTTACTTCTGTGGTGACCTCACCTAGTTCCAAACTCCTACAATGCCAGCAGCTCCAAACTCTCAGAGTCTAGGCTCCTATTTAAGCACCTACTCCAGCACCCTACATCAAGGACAATTCTACCCTCTTAAAAATGTAGACTTGGGCTACAGAGATGGCTTAGCCATTAAGCGCTTGCCTGTGAAGCCTAAGGACCCTGCTTCAAGGCTCCATTCCCCAGGACCCACATTAGCCAGATGCACAAGGGGGCACACGCGTCTGGAGTTCGTTTGCAGTGGCTGGAGGCCCTGGTGCACCCATTCTCTCTCTCTCTCTCTCTCTATCTATCTATCTATCTGCCTCTTTCTCTCTCTTGTCACTCTCAAATAAACAAAAATTTTTTTAAAAAAAAAATCTAGACTCATCTCTGGATTCTTCTACATACCGCACATTCACTCTTCAAATTCAACCTTCTTGCACCTTCTCCCCACTATCACCACCTCTGGCTGGACCCCAGTAACAACTCCTAAAGGGCTGCTTTGCCCCATGCTCTGCCCCAAAGTCACTCTCAGTACAGCAATAAATGTCCTTCTGTTTACACCTCAGTGAGATTACTCCTAGGGCAGGCAGAAGTCTAGATGACCCAGGTTCCCTCTCCTTAAGCAGGGGTATAAACTGTGATGGGGTAGTGGCTCCAGGGGTCAGAGAAGACGCTAAAGGAGATGATTCTGAGTAGTCTTGTATATTTGTCAGGCCCTTAAAAGCAACCAGAAACTCAAAGTGTAAAAGGACTCAATATAAGGGAGATCCCTTGCATAATATTGGACAGCCTGGGGATGGAGAGACAGCTTAGCAGTTAAGTACTTGCCTGTGAAGCCTAAGGACCAAGTTCAAGGCTCAATTCCCCAGGACCCACGTTAACCAGATGCACAAGGGGGCATACGTGTCTGGAGTTCATTTGCAGAGGCTGGAAGCCCTGGCATGCCCATTCTTATTCTTCTCTCTCTCTCTCTCTCTCTCTCTCTCTCTCTGTTGCTCTCAAATAAATAAAAATAAACAAAAAAAATAAAAAAGAAAGAAAGACTGGACAGCCTGAGGAGCTGAGAACAGCCATAAAGAAGAGGAGCTCAGTCCTATTGCCACAGGAGCTGCTATCTGCCAGCACCTGAATGAGCCTGGCAACAGACAACTCCCTAGCAGAGAGTCAGATGGGGTAGCAGCTACCAACAATCTGCTTTCATGCTTGACAGCATGAGAGAACACCAGCCACACCATGGCAGACCACTCATATTGTTTAAGCCACCAAATGTGTGCTTACAGAAAACTAATACAACTCTTCTCAAAATTCTGCAGAGGCTCCTTATCAACTGAGAATAAAGCCAATATCCTACAGTAGCCCATGTGCTACACTGAACCTAACACACAGACCTCTTCCTTCTCAGTCCATCCACATGGACCTCTGTGAGTGTTGCAGTCAAGTTCACATTGCTGGTAGAAATCACCCAACCAAGAGCAGCTTGTGGGAAAAAGAGGTTTATTTTGGCTTACAAACTTGAGGGGAAGCTCCACAATGGCAGGGGAAAATGATGGCATGAGCAGAGGGTGGACATCACCCCCTGGGCCACATAAGATGGACAACAGCAACAGGAGAGTGTGCCAAACACTGGCATGGGGAAACTGGCTATAACACCCATAATTATGCCCTCCCCCAACAATACACTCCCTCCAGGAGGCATTAATTCATCAGCTGAGAACCTAGCATTCAGAACACTTAAGTTTATGGGGAACACCTGAATCAAACCACCACATTCCACCCCTGGTCCCCATAAACTGATATCCACACATAATGTAAAATACAATGCATTCAGTCCAACTGTAAAAGTCCCTATAGTTTTTATCAATCCCAATCATGTTCAAATCCCCATAGTCCAAGGTCTTTTAACTGAGCCACAATACCAAAAAAAAATCCCCCAAACACCTATGCTGCCACAGAATAAACATTCACACTGCAAAGAATGGCATTGGACATATTAAAGAAATACTCAAGCAATACATGATTTAAACAGGGCAAACACCAAACTGTGTATCTCCAAGTCCAACATCTCTAACCAGTGACAAGTCTCCAAGTCTGATAATTCTAACCAGGAACAAGTCTCTGGAGTTCCAATTCTGCCCCTCCAGCTAGGTTACTCACAGTAACCTGGAAAATTTCATCCAGGGCTGGCAGCTTTCCTTAGCAGCTGTCTCATTGTCCTGGCATCTCCACCAGGTCTCCACTGCAATCCACGGTTCACCCTCACGGCCCCATGGGGTCTCCATGCAGGCATCCAACAAACCTGCTTCACACTGCCCATGGCCATTTCCAAAACACAAGACCACGTTGCAAACTCAATGACCCTCTCTTTCCTGCATTTCTTATACTCCACAATACCAGGTAGAGTGCCAATTTGTTAATCCAGGGAGGAATAAAGCAGACTTTGAAGAACAGGACCCTCCTTGAGCACTCAGGCCCCTTCAAAAGATTCTACATTCTTCATGTTGCCCCAGTGCAGGTCACCTGGTCCTATCTCAAAGGTTGTAATCTCTCAATTGCAGCTGAACAGGCAGCAGCGCACCCAACGATTTTTTTTTCCTATGCCATATCCCTCTGCTCACACCAGTTCATTTCTACACAAAGCAACCCTGCACAACTTCTCAGTACACAGGCATAACAGCAAGCTTTTCACACAAACTGCCTGTAGCCCAGTCCAAGCAAAGCTCTTTCTCATCCTCACAAGCCAAACCTTATAGTCCTTAGTTCTTACTGCATTCAGGTCTTTCAACTCTGACCAGAATAGTCCATCAAGCTGTACTTACTGCACTGCAAAGTGTCTCTTAGGCTAAGGTTTAAAATCCTTCCATATTCCTCTTGAAAATCAGCTCCAAAAGGCCAAAGCCACAAAGTCAGGTGTCTAGCAGCAATCCCACTCCTCGGTACCACTTTACTGCTGCAGTCAGGTTCACATTGCTGGTGGAAATCACTCAACTAAGAGCAGCTTGTGGGAAAAAGAGGTTTATTTTGGCTTACAAACTTGAGAGGAAGCTCTACAATAGCGGGGGAAACGATGGCATGAGCAGAGGGTGGACATCAACCCCTGGCCAACAAAAGATGGACAGCAGGAACAGGAGAGTGTGCCAAACACTGGCATGGGGAAACTGGCTATAACACCCATAAACCTGCCCCCAACAATACACTCCCTCCAGGAGGCGTTAATTCCCAAATCTCCATCAGCTGGGAACCTAACATTCAGAACACCTAAATTTATGGAGGACGCCTGAATCAAACCATCACACTGAGCAAAGGTACTAGCCTGCCTGTGTCCTTATCCTCCTGAATACACTCTCCAGATACCTACCTGGTGAACTAATTCTTTACCTCCCTCAAGTCTTTGCTGAAAGCGCCTCTTCTCATTGAGGTTCATGCTAATCAGCCTATAAATTCTGCAACCTGCCCTCCCCAGTTCTCCCAGTAGCTCCTGCCACCTCTACTTTCTGGCTTCTCCACTGCACTTATTTCTGCCCCATGGATATCTTATTGACTTACTGTGTCTATCTGCTTCCTCCACTAGGACAGGAGTGTGTGTTTCATTCTCAAATGAATCCAAACACCCAGAACAGTGTCTTGGCTTTTGACAGATGCTCAGTAACTTTTAAAAGTTAGGTAAAAAGAGCCAGGCATGGTGATGCACACCTTTAATCCCAGCACTTGGGAGGCAGAGGTAGGAGGATTACTGTGAGTTCGAGGCCAGCCTGAAAATACACAGTGAATTCCAGGTCAGCTGGGCTAGAGCGAGACTCCACTTAGAAAAACCAAAAAATAAAATAAAATAAAAAATAAAAAAGGGGGGTGATAAGAAGCATATTTAAGGACCTAGTATGATGCTGACATACAGAAACACTCAATAAATGAACTGCTATGATTATGACTTGCTGTCAAAAGAAAACAAAGCCCAGGAGATAGCATGATCCTCCTCAACACAGACATCCCACTGGCAGGCCCTCACACTGCTACAGTGGGGTCCCAACAGTCTCCATGTGTCCAGCATGGACAGCTGCCTCCTATAGCATCTTCCTACACTGTTGGAGTCATCCTCACCAAACATAAAGGGCAACCTCAACTAGGAAAATTAAACCCTTGGAATGGGATTGAAACAGGGTCAGGTCAGAGTGAAGTGTGTCTGTGAAAACACAGATGAAACAAAGTACAGGGACTGAGGAGATGGCTCAGCAGTTAAAGATACTTGCTTGCAAAGCCTGCCAACCTGATGTTCAATTCCCCAGTACCCACTTAAAGCCAGATGCACAAAGTGTCCATGCACCTTGAGTTTGTCTACTCACAAATAAATAAACATTTTTAGAAAACAAAGAAAGGGAAAAACAAAACAAAACAAAAAAAGCAGGGTGTGGTGGTGCACACCTTTAATGCCAGCACTTGGGAAGCATAGGGAGGAGGATCACTGTGAGTTCAAGGGCAGCCTGAGACTAATTCTAGTTCAGTCTGGGATATAGAGGGAGATCCTGCCCTGAAAAACAAAACAAAAAAACAAAAACAAAAAAAAAAGAAGGATCTCTGAATGATGGAAATAACCCTTCCCCTAAAGATCCTTACTGAGGAATACTAGAACCTCCCACTGCTTTTTTGTTTGTTTGTTTGTTTTGTTTTGCTTGTTTTTTGAGGAGATAGTATCTCATTCTAGCCCAGACTGACCTCGAACTTGGAGTGACCGTCCTACTTCTTTCTGCCTCCTAAGTGCTGGGATTAAAGGCATGTAACGCTACATCCTGTGCTGCTTCCTTTTAAATATATTTTTATTTATTTGAGAGAGAAGAGAGAATGGGTACACCAGGGCCTCCTGTCACTGCCAAGAAACTCTAGATGCATGGCCACTTTGTGCATCTGGGTACTGGGGAATCAAACCCTGGCTGTTACTTCATAAGCAAGGGCCTTTAACCACACAGCCATCTCTCCATCCTTCACCCACTACTACTGTACATGCTAAATTCTCTTCTGCTGGAGCTCAGCCTCCAGGAGGCACCTACTGACTTATGCTCTGCAAGCTCTCTCTTCCCTAGAGCTTTCTAGGAAGACCAACAAGCCAGCCGTCAAGCCTCATAATCTCCTGGCATGTTCAAATGCCTACTATAACTGCAAGGGAAAGACACTCTGCACTTGTTCACCCCAATAGCTTAGAAGGGAACTTTCTAACCTCCTCTGAAAAGCAGCCCCCAATTCCTGACAGATACTGCAGAGCTAGCTGTTCTGATCAGGGTTGAAGCTGCCTTCCATCTTTGAGAAATATTTTACATTTTATTTGTTTAAGAGAGAGGGAGGGAATGGGCACGCCAGGGCCTCTAGTCCCTGAAAATGAACTCCAGACACATGTGCCACCACCTGCATCTGGCTTATATGAGTGCTGGGGAATTGAATCTGGGTTCTTAGGTTTTGCAGGCAAGTGCCTTAATCTCTAAGCCATCTCTCCAGCACCCTTTCCATCTTTTCACGAAGAAGTAGGGCATCAGTTAGTGCCACCAGCACTGGCTGCAAAGCCTATGAATTTTGGGCTCCTTTGTGCTCTCAAGCTGCAAGTAATCCTTTACTGACCATGGTACACACTGCAAGAGGCAGGTGGTATCTTTTGTAGGAAACTATGGACTTTGGAATTAGTAAGTAAATGCTAAAACCACAGCCCTGCCATCTATGCAGTCAGCCTCTCTGCTCTGTATTCAGTGGACTATAAACCTAGAGACAGAGCTGGGCAGACTACTGCCTGGCAATGGAGGCAGCTATCTAGTTATTAAATTTCTTGTCAAAGCAGCTCCCAGCTGAGATCTTGATCTCATCCCATCTGGCTCTACTGTACTTTTTTTAAAAGCAGAATTCATTTACTTATTTATTTAGAGAGAGAGAAAAAAAAAATGGGCACACCAGGGCCTTCAGCTACCACAAACTCCAGATGCATGTGCCCCCTTGGGCGCATGTGTGAGATTGCATGGTGTCACTGTGCATCTGGCTTACGTAGGACCTGGAGATTCAAACATGAGTTCTTAGACTTCACAGGCAAGCGCCTTAACCGCTAAGCCATCTCTCCAGCCCTCTACCGTACTTCTGAGTTTCCATATGGCCTCTGAGACTGCCTCTCTGGCCTCCTACCCTTCTCTCCATCAAGTTCCTTATGCTTTGGCTCTTATCTAGGCAGGCTGGGTTGTCCCTGCTCCAGGGACTTTGCACATATTGATTCTTCTGCCTAGGAAACACTATCTTGACCTCTGCATGAGTAGAAAATGTTTCCAAGGCCAACGGGCACCTCAGCCACTACTGATTGTCTCCAGACTTCCCAGAGGCTTAATGTATGTTCACTTTTTTTATACCCTCATCCAAGTGCAGAGAGATTTGCACAGTAGCCTCTGGCAACAGCCTGCCAATCTTGGAATCTTCTTGCCCCCCCCCCCTTGTTTTTTTCCCTAGCACTTGGAGTTCAACACGTTGATCAGATTGCTCCTTTTATTGTCACAACCTGTAAGGCAGGTCATTACACAGACAAAGACAATAAGCCTAACCCTAAGATGCTGAATGCCTGCCTTATTCAAGACCACAAGGCCAGGACACAGCTAGGTGAAGAGAACATCCCCAGGTATCTTAGGAATGCACACATGTGCATATGCACCAGCACCACACATCCCTAAAGCCAATTCAAAGGCAGCAGGGAACCAGCAAATGTTGTGTAGAAAGGTCATGGGTATAAACCAAATGTTACCTCTTGCTCTCTGTCTTCTCTTTCTTTCTCTCTCAAATAAATAATTATTTTTTAAAGAATTGCCAGTATGCATCTGAATCAATTTTCAATTGGTGCAGGATACAGAAACCACTGTAGGCATTTTAAGCAGAAAGGGATTTAACAAATGGAATTAGATGACTTCAAAATCCTCTGAGCTAAACCCTCAGATCGCCAGGAGTGGGTCACTGGGCAACACAGAGCTGATACACCTGAGGAGCTGCCACTGCCACTACTGAAATCAAACAGCAGAAGTTACATTTATTTGCCTCTAAACCAAAACAGGGACTCTCACCATCCAGGAAGCTGAAAATGGACACTGTCAATGCTAGAGGAAAGCCCCCTCTCGACATCATCATGTGGCAGCACAGAACAGCCACAGGGAAGAGAAAAATGCTCTTCAACTTCACTCTGCCTCAATTTCCCACAATGGGAGAATATGATGAGCCTAATTAATATCCCAAACCTGAGCTGCAAGACTCCAGGGGTAGACTTTCACTCTTTAGCAGTGCAGTCCAGAAAGGTGCATTGGATGGAAGGCAGACTAAAGGAACAATCAGTAGCCCACAGAATCCCACCGCACACTACTTCCTGTGAATAAAAAAAACCATAAAAAGCAAAAACAGAGCCAGGAGTGGTGGTGCATGCCTTTAATCCCAGCACTTGGCAGGCAGAGGTAAGAGGATCACTGTGACTTTGAGGCTACCCTGAGACTACATAGTGAATTCCAGGTCAGCCTGAGCTAGAGTGAGACCCTACCTCAAAAAAAAAAAAAAAAAAAAAAAAAAAAACAGATCACGCACACCAAGATGTTAAAGGCCTATGACATAAAGCAGCTCAAAAGTGTTTCCAACTCTTGGTAAAGGAGCCCATCTCCTCTTCATAAACTGCCTTCCCTCCTGAGACTATGCAGCAAGCACATTTCGTCCTTAACAGGCTCTATTATCACCTACCAAGGAATCACACTGCAAAAGCCTTGATCCATCTATACAGGAACTAAAACGCTGAACACTTTCATATCATGTCAAATTGGGGGGAAAAATGAAAGCACACATGGAACCCCAACAAAAGCGGAGAGCAAGGGAGAAGCCAAGCATGGTATCACAAGCCTTTAATCCCAGCACTTGAGAGGCTGAGTTAAGAGAGAACAGTGAATTTGAGACTATATAGTCTGAAAATATATAGTGAATTCCAGGTCACCCTGAACTACAGGGAGACCCTACCTCTAAAAAACAAAACAAAAAAGAATGGTGGGGGGGGGGGGCGGCTGGTGAGACAGCTTAGCAGTTAAGGTGCTTGCCTTCAAAGCCAAAGGACCCAGGTTCAATTCCCCAAGCCCCACATAAGCCAGTTGCACAAAGTAGCACATACGTCTGGAGGCCCTGGCATGTCCATTCTCTCTCTCCCTCTCCCTCTGCCTCTTGGCCCTGGCATGTCCATTTTCTCTCTCCCTCCCCCTCTGCCTCTCGAAAAATAAATAAATAAAAATAAATGGTGTTCAAATCCAAATGGATCAAAGACCTCAATATAAGACCAGAAACTCTGCTACTACTGGAAGAAAAAATGGGAGGAACTTCCCACAATATAGGAGTGGGAAGACTTCCTGAACAAAACCCTAGTAGCTCAGGAAATTAAACAATCACTCAACCATTGGGATCTCATGAAGCTGAAAAGTTTTTTCACGATCACGTAATAAGCAGAGCCAATAGATTACCCACAGAATGGGAGAAAATTTTTGCCGGCTATACAACTGACAGAGACCTAATTTCTAGAATCTACAAAGAACTCAAAAACCTAAACAATAAAAAGTCAACCCACTCACAAAATGGGGTAGAGAACTGAACAGGGAATTCTCAGAGGAAGAAATACAAATGGAAAACACACACTTAAGAAAATCTTCAACATTCCTAACCATCAGTGAAATGCAAATTAAAACAACTATGAGATTCTACCTTACCCCAGTAAGGATAGCAAACATTAAAAAATCAAATGAAAACAAATGCTGATGAGGATGTGGAGAAATAGGAATACTCATCCACTGTTGGTGGGAATGTAAGATGGTACCACTACTATGGAAAGCAATATGGAGACTCCTAAAAAGGTTGACTATAGAGTTACCAACAGGCTCAGTTATTCCCTTACTGGGCATTTATCCTAAAAGCTCCATGCCTCAGATCAGAGAGATTTGCTCAACCATGCTTATAGCTGCTCAATTCATAATAACTAAGAACTGGAATCAACCCAGATGTCCATCCTTAGACGAATGGATAACCAAGATGTGGTATATCTACATGATGGAATTCTACACAACAGTAAAGAAAAATGACAATGAAATTTGAAGAAAAATGGTTGAACCTGGAACAGATCATTCTCAGCAAACTCACCTAATCACAAAAAGACAATCGTTGCATGGTCTCACTCATATGTGGCTCCTAACCTGAATCTGCCCGAGATGCTGATATACCTAAAATAGCTATCTTGAGGACTGAACAATAGGGAGAATGGAGTGGGAGGGGAGGGGTGGGGGGGACACAAAACTGTACCCAATGGGACTGGCACCATAAAATCCTATAACCTGAAAGATAGACTAAAAGGTTGAACCTTTATAAGGTCCTTACAGGGAACACCTGAATCAAAGGGCCCTGGAGAGGGTATGATGAAGACTAACCTTAATCTCTCTCTCACTCACACGCGCTCTCTCTCCCTCTCTCTCTCTTTCTCTCTCGTAAATTACCTATCTTATTTTCCCTTGGCACTGGCCTGTAACTCCCAGTACCAGAATGAGGTTAATATCCACAATGAGCTATTGATCAGAGAAACCTACAAGGTTTCCCAAAAGAAGGCAGATTTCTGTCAGAGAGCACTTGACAACCCTCCAAAGGTTAATGGAAACCCTACTGCTGAAGATACCATATGCTGTTGGTATGGAACATGGAGAGTCCTGGCTAGAATCTAGAAGAGAATCAGTCCCCAGACAGTTAGCTTGTGTAGTGTCAGAAGGTGCTACATGAGCGACTGGGGGAAAATGACCAACATCTGTCCAAGCAACTCATGGTCTAAGCTACTCAGCAGCAAACAATCTGACATGATGCTCACCCAAGTGCAACAGTGGCACAGAGCCATGGTGGGTAACCAACTGCTCATGAATTGGCTAAGAGATCCACTCAGTGGAATGGAACCCATAGCTGGAACTGGGAAACAAGTCAGAACCATATCCAAAAAACAAGTTTGCTCTCCAAAATCAAGCTCCCACCAATCTTGAGCTACAAGAGGGCCTACATCTATTAAATTCTCTCTAAAATAATCATGGTTATCCCATTTATCCAGTGCTGACTTCACTCTCTGTTGGAGAATCTGCTTCTCTTTTTTATATGAATGCAGAACCTGAGGAGAGAATCAGCCCATCGCACCTCACCAGGGACCCAGCTGAAACCACAGAGGAATTGGGGAAATGAGCAAGAGTGCTGCTTTCTTGGTAAACCTGGTACCAGCACAAGGGTGAAGGAGATAGACACAAAGAACACTCAATTCCTACCAAACCAGATATCCAGAGACACAGAGGCTCCCAAGACCTCATCACTAAAGTAGACCTAAAACAAACCCAACATGGCTCAAGGAAATTCGTGGAAGAGGGGAGGAAAGTGTTAGAGCTACAAGGTGGGACATTATGCACAGAGACATTGCCTCTTCCCCATAACTGATGGCTGCCCTCACAATGCATGACCCACATTCCCCAATGAGGAGGGTCCCATCAGAGAGGGGAGGACAGGGAGGAGGCAAATGATGGAACCAACATGGCTGTTTACACACTGAGTATGTACATAACTAACAAAGAAAAATAAAATAAAATTAATGGTAAAAGGCAGGAAGGCAGGCAGGCAGGAAGGAAAGAAGGAAAGAGGGAGGGAAGGAGGGAGAAAGGCAGCACTGAGTGCATTCTCTGCTAGAGGTTTTTGCCTCACTTGTATTTCCTCACTTAACTGTCATATTAGCTCTCTGCTTGGATGGCTTTTGCTGTCTATTGTTTCTGTGGTGTTGAGGATGGAACATATACTAAGCAAGCACTCCACCACTGAGCCATAGCCCTACTCCTCTCACATTAACTCTTTACAAGGGGCTCAATTAACCCCAGGTCACTCAAATACACACTAGGGACCACAGAGATTAAGTAACTTTCTCTCAACCACCACAATCCTCCCACTCATCTTTGAATTACAACTTGAACCTGGGCCAGCCAGATACAAGCCTGTGCCCCCAAAGGGCTCTCTGCCAGGTCAGGAAACAGACTGGAAAATCCATCATTCCAGCCCTTTAAGCATAGCCAGGTGCTGGCCATCCACAGGCTGTCTCTGCCCCCAAGCCTCCCTTTGGCAAGTTCTTCTCTGCCTTCATATGAACACTAAGCATCTCTTCAGGAAAGGACTCTCAGATCACCTCCTCTGAGAACTTAATGACAGGCCACACAAAGGACCAGTGCAGATTAGCAGATAAGCCCTTACCTTCAAGAACACCAGCCCCATCTCCTAAGGAAAGTAAACACACCACAAGTATGCTCTCCTACTACTGCCTGGGTTCCTAGATAAACACTACACCTGGGCTCATAGGAGCCCTTTACACAACCCCTCTCTTCCATGTGTGAGGAGGATCCTGCTCAAAGTACATTACCTTAATAAATGCACTTTAGACTAGCAGTTACACCTGGTTAGCCCGGAGATTCTGAAAGACTGGTGATTCTACTACCCTCTGCAGGCCCTGGGGCATTTGTCAATATCTGAAGACATTTTCGGTCTTTATAAATGGAGAATGGTGCTGACAGCTAGTGTGCAGAGGTCAGGGATGCTGCAACACATAGAATGGCCGCCCTCAAGTAAGCACCACCTCAAAATGTCAACAGTGGAGCAGGGCATGGTGGCGCTTGCCTTTAATCCCAGTACTCGGGAGGCAGATGTAGGAGGATCACCGTGAGTTCGAGGCCACCCGAGACTACATAGTGAATTCCAGGTCAGCCTGGACTAGAAACCCTATCTTGAAAAACCAGGAAAAAAAAATGTCAACAGTGGGGGCCAGAGCACAAATCTTGCACTAAGTTACCATGCATGCATAGGAGGGGGCAGGAAGTGAAGAAAAGAAGTATGTTATGCTCAAATCATAGAAAGCCACTACTTATGTGTTGGCCTCTGAAAGGCCCCGGTGTGAGGCCTAGTGGAACTTCCTGAGCCTAGCTAAAGTTTGGTGATCTGCCTCTGGCCAGACGAGACTCAGCAAGACGCCTAATGGCTTCTTGCCTGCTACTTCCGCATGGGATTTAGAATTATCATCTCAATAGTCACAGTTTACTATTGGCCCTTACCTTTCCCCACCGTCCTAAAATCCCCGCCTTTGTCCCCAACATTATATAGGCAACTGTTCATAGCAATAAATCGAGTTCCTGCTTCGACAAGACTCCCCACTCAGTGTGGTTTTTCTCCGATGGCCAGGAGAGGTCTGAGTCGTCGGACATTCATCTCCTCCTCAACCCCTCGGGAGGAACCAGCGGGCCTGGTCCTTCCCTCGGCACTACCTCCCCCCACCGGCGGAGCCCGGCACTTATGGAAGTTAGATGATTTACCAAGTTACCCCTATACTTGTGAATTTTCCCCTTATTAAAGCTCAGAGGTACCTGACCAAGGTCACACAACTATTAAGGAGAAGAGCTGACTGAGGTAGGAGAATTGCCATGAGTTCAAGGCCAGCTTGAGACTATAGACTGCATGCCAGATCAGCTTGGGCTAAAGTGAGACTCTACCTGAAAAAAAAAAAATTAGGTTACAGAGATGGGTCAGCAGTTAAGGTGCTTGCCTGCAAAGCCTAATGACCCGGATTTGATTTCCTAGTACCCACATAAAGCTAGATGCACAAAGTGGCACATGTATCTGGAGATCGTTTACAGTGGCTACAGGCCCTGGCATGCCCATTCTATCTCCCTTCCTCTCTTCTTCCCTCTCTCCCCTCCCTCCTTCTCTCTCTCCTTGCAACTAAATAAGTAAATAAGGAGAGCTGGAAATGAGCCTAGCCTTTCTGAGCTTTGACTCAGCACTCCCAGTTGCAGTGCCCACCCATCAAACAGGCTACCACCTCTGGGAGGGAACGGGTTAATCTACAGCTCAGGGTAGTCTGGGACACAGGTGCTGATTACAGCAGGTGAAAGAACAGCAGCTGGGCTGCAGCTTCCATAGGACAGCCATCAGATCTAGCAGCCATACTGTTGCTCCCCTGCTCCTGCCTCATGCAGGCACCTCATGAAGCAGTCAGGATGACAGGCTTTCTCACCATCTCTCTACCTCTGAGTTGACTAGCCTCCCACAATACCACCCACACATCTTTCTATAGCCTAGAGAAAAACTTACTAAGGTTGAAGTGAGCAGAGGCTAGGATGGTGAAAGGACAGGCATGGAGAAGAATGGTATGGCCTGGCTGAGATCCCCAAAGGACCATCTCTAGCCCTGGCCCACCCTCCACAAAATATTGTCCCAGTCCACACTCCTCTAAGCACTTGCTGTGGGCCAGTTCCTAGACATTCTAGAACATATTCTGCAACTTCGCTTTCTTGTCTATGAAATGTTTACTGGGCTCCCCACATTTGAGACACAAATTCCTGTCCGAGGTTGAACCCTTCTCTAATAAGGGAAGAGGAAGGGGAGAAAGGATGGAAAAGGAAAAGGGAAGGGAAAGGGAGAGGAAAAGGGAAAGAGGAAGGAAAGGGAGAGGGGAGGGAAGGAATGAGAAAAAATGAGGAAGGGAATAGGAAACAAAAAACATACACGCCTTTAACCCCAGCACTTGGGAGGCTGAGGTAGGAGGATTGCTGTGAGTTCAAGGCCAGCCTAGGTCTAGAGTGAGTGCCAGGTCAGCCTGAGCTAGAATGAGACCCTACCTCAGTGAACTAATTGTATTCTACCTACTTTCCCAAAGGTACTTAAGTGTGGCTCCCAAGAAAGTCAGAGAAGTCAAAACAAGAGCAGAAACAGAAACCAAGGAAACAAGTACAGACATTTCTTCCTGTGGTCACCTGAGGAAGACTTCCAAGAAACAGGAGCTTTAGAAGGGATCTAGAAATTACATAATGGATGTTATTTCCTCTAAAGAGGAGGAGGTTCCAGAGACAGCTCAACTCTGTCACATCCCAGTAGGACTAAGTTGCAACAGAGCAGGGCACAGCCACAATCACCTAGACAGCTGACATATAAGGAACCATTTTGCATATGTTAACTCACTTAATCCCACAACCACAAACCGGACTCATAAACTCTCTTTCCCAGATGAAGAAATTGAGACAGCAAGCACCTAGATGATGGAGACAATAAAGGTGAGAGTGAAACATAGTCAACAACACAGTAGACACTGTGCTCTTCTGAACAGTAAGCTAGGGATGAGAAACCTTAGACAGGTGAAATGATACTCAGAGAAACACAGGCAGCATGTGGATGAAGGCATCTATTGAACTCCAAAACCAAGCTGTTCCCACCATGCTGCTCCCCAGACACCCCCATTTCAAACAAGGGTTCCCAGGTTTACTAGGAACACTAAGTAACTGTGAAAAACTGTCTTCTACATTCTGAATTTCTGGACAGGGGTTAGGAAGATAGCTCAGCAGTTATAGGTATTTGCATGAAATTCTGAACAGATCTAAAAATCTACACTGAACACATTGGTGGCATTCATAAACTGGGAAACCTGAAAATACTTGTCCATGTAACAGGAACAGGTCAGCCACACCAATGATACTCCCCCAGGGTCCTGGCTCTTCCCTCTAAAGGTAATCCCTTAGTACTGAATTCTGAAGCCAATACGCTAATGAAATAGGATACTTATCAGTTGGTTCATATAGAAAAGAAAGTGTCTCCACAAAGCCATAGGCCACATAAAGATCATTTGACTCAGGCTTTGTCTTAGACTTACTGGGGACAACTCACAGTTGCCTAATGAAGCAAATGGGCAGTGCCCACAGTCCCAAATGTCTCTGGATGATTCCATCACAGCTAGTACTGCAAAGGGTCCAACAAAGGAACACATGCTCCCACTCACCCAGCCATGCCCAGCAGGCCTTCCCCCCAAGAGGCAGATTACTATCCTGCACACGCTCTCAACAGTCCCCAGACTCTTCTACAGAACACATCACAGTTGGTATGAGTGACACCCCCCAGGCTATAAGACTATCCTCCGTCATGACTTCAGACCATGTCTATCCCCGTTACTCCCATCCTCCTAGAAAAGGAACTTGAACACAGGCACTTGCTGAACAAAAGCTTTAGAATATAAACTAGGGGGAAAAGCTGAAGCAACTTTCCCCATAAGGCCTTAGGGGACACACAGGAATATAGCAAGAGGTGCACAGTGCACACTCAGCCCACCAAGAATGTGTGGGACTGCAGTGTGATGACAGTACACACCTCAACAGCAGGGCAGGACCAGAACACAATGCAAGGCCACATGGGAACACAGGGAACTTACCAGGGTACTTGGGACATGCCATCCCTGGGCTAACCCTGCACTAGCCTCATCAGCAGCCTTTCTCTGGCCCAGGAAACCAAGATTATCAGTGAATGACGAGCTCTTCAGAGCCTAAGCCTGACAAATGAAGACTAATGACCACCTATCGATCACCTGCACACACAGTAGGCAGGAGGCCAGGAAGTGACAAAGACTGTTCAAGTGAGCCAAGGACAAGAAAACCAACAGCTGACAATGAGGATCCAATCAGCTGAAAGATCACACGCCTGACCCCCACATAACTCCACAGCACTTGGGCCACAGCAATGGAAAGATTGTCTGTATGGCATAGCACCTGCTCAATGTGAAGGACAACTGGGCTGCTAGAAACAAAAGTGGTGTTACCTTGTCAAGAAGTTACTAAATGGCCCCAGTATTTTCAATTTTATCCCCTCCTCAGTTTCATCAACACAGTCTTGCTGGGGTAAGTCACTGGTTTCCTTGATGGAGCTCAGGGTGACATCAGTAAACTGTGGGCCATCATCATTCTCCAGGGTCACAATAGCACTGGAACTGCTCGTGACCATGAGATCCAAGATGTCCTCATTGCTAACAGACAGTGTAGCTGATAGCTCTGTACCAAGACTAGACACACTGCAGACAGAAACATTGTCACTGCGGCTCAGGGCCTTGGAGGTGGGGCTGTAGAGTTTCACTGAGTCATAGCCTGTCCTGGGAAATGTGGAGGACTTGCGCACAACCTGCTCCCGCTCGGTGCCTGTAGGAGCTGGGTGCACACAAGACGTAAGGGGGCATGCACTCTGGAAGGCTCGCTCAGGGATGATCTCTGACTCAGACTGTTTTCTCTTCACGTGGACCACACTGCAAGGGACAGGTTCTGGGTTGCTAATTTCCAGGGTAGGAATGCCCGAGTCCACTGAGTGAAGGCTGTGTCGATCGTCCAAAGCACCAAGTTTTAGTGTGGGCCCATACTCAGGGACCAAGAGGGAGCTGGGTGTTTTGACACTCAAGGGTTGCAGGTTCTGAAGACAGTTTCTTGATTGACCATCCACAATGCCCATCAAGGCTACACCATTTGTAGAGGTGGAAAGGTTTCCATCAGTCATCTTGGTCCAAGGAGAAACTAGAGAAACACAGACATGGAAATTAAGAAGGTGAATATAAAACCCAAAGATACTATTCCTCAGACACAGTTTGAATGGTCTGACACTCTTCTGAAGGGGATACAAGTTTAAAAGTCCTACAAGTTGGATATGGTAGTACACACCCATAACCCTAGCATTCAGGAGACTAAGGCAGGAGGATGTTGAGTTTGAGAACAAACTGCTGCGACCCCATGTCAAAATAAAAATATAATAAAATAAAAACAAGGAGCTGGGGATGTAGCTCAGTGGTAGCATGCTTGCCAAGCATGCATGAGGACCTGGGTATCACAAAAACAAACAAAGAAGTCCTATATATTCAAGTTTTGACAGAATCAGAGCTTTAACAGATTCTCATAACTGGGAAGATAACTCAAATAAAGGACCCATCTAGAGAGACACACTACTTCTGTGTCCCCTCCAGCTGTCATATTACCCAACAATAACAATCACAGCTGAAGAGATGGCTCAGCAGGCACTTGCTTGCAAAGCCTGACTGCCCAGGTTGGATTCCTCAATACCCATGTAAAGCCAGATGCACAAACTGCTGCATGTGTCTGAAGTTCACCTGCAGGGGCAGGAGGTCCTAGCATGCCCATACTCACTCATATTCTTTCTCCCCCCCCCTTTCCTCCCTCTCTCAAATAAATAAATGAATGTTTAAAAAAATCACAAATAGTATAGGTACAGGGCTAGGGAGATGACTCAATGGGTAAAGTGCTTGCCACACAAGCATGAGGACCAAAGTTAAGACCCACAGCAATCATGCAAGTAAATGCCAGTTATGGTGGTGCACACCTATAATCCAATCTAAGCACTGGGGAGGCAGAGACAGGGAATCCCTGGGCTCACTAGCTAGCTCATCTACCTGAATTAGTGAGCTCCAAGTTCAGTGAGAGACACCCCCCATCTCAAAGAATATGGTAGAGAGTGATTGAGGAAGATACCCGACATGAACCTGTGGCCTCCACATGCACACACTCACACATACATGCACTAACATGCATGCACACATACACCACACCCACATATACAAACAAAAAAGACATAGGTAGATTCAAACTTACACAAATTAAAAGTTGTAATTATTAAATTAAAATGAAATACATATTTTTATCCTCTAGTTAAGAGGTAATTTTTTAGAGTTGAAATCAATCAGAATTATCAATACTCCATCCACACCCCAACAGATCAAACTGGCAAAAAGCATGATCAGAAGAAGAAATCCTAACAGTACCCAGGGCTGATCCCGTTGGCAGGCACAGATGAAATTCCCAGCCACTTACCAGCTAGCATGACCTCAAAAGATGTACTTAGCCTTTCTAAGCCTCAACCTCCCTCCTCCTCTCCAGTAGTGAAATAGGGCAATACCATATTACAAACTGGTCTGGAGACAAGCAATGAGAAGGTTCGGGAAAGCACTCACAGACCCATACCTGACATCCACCAGGTACCCAATAAAGATGCATTCCTTTTGTTTCTAGTCACAAAAAGCCAGGCTGCCTACAAAAGATGAAGCTGAACTGTTTGTTACCCACAAGAAATTCTGTCCCTAGAGTAGATGGATAAGTCAACACCTGGACAGACATAAGGTGTCCACTACTATCTATAGTATGAGAAGCCATGTTAAGTGAGACAACAGCATGTCAGTCATGGCATTCCAAGGACCCCTTCTCTCAACCTCGCCAAAATGAATGCACAGAGAGGGAGGGAGGGGGGCTGAGAGACAGAGCCCAGTGTGCCCTCCCTCTATTCTGCTTTCCTTTGCTCTAGGTGGCCAGGGGCAGCATCCCCCAGGGCCTCTTCCAGGGAGAAGCCAGATAACCCCCAAGGCCTCAGCTGGTTCCTTAAATCTCAGGAACAGTGCGTCAGTCTTCGGGGAAATAAGCCTAAGAGGAGAAAAAGTATTTCCAATTGCAACACACTATAAGGCCAAACTCTGCAAAGGGCCAGAGCCACCTGTTCTCTAGCTCTTCTACCTGGTGCCACAAGCGCCATAAAACCAGAGGCCACACTCCAGGCCTCCTGCCTCTGCCAATGCCCCTTAAGCAAAGTGGGAGGGGGGAATAATGGAGGGGGCGTACACACAAAAAAAGGCACATGCTTCTGACACAAGGCTAACCACAAGCAGATGGCCTGCCTCCAAGTCACATGCTTTCTAAACACAGACTAAGCCTGAATTCCCCACAATGAGCAGTCACAAGGGCCCTCCCCATCATCTCTGACTACCTCCCCTGCCTCTCAACATCCAGCCATCTGGGCCACTGTGGGGCAGAGGAGTTCTCCCTGGCAAGGTCATCAGGGACCTCTAGGCTCCAGCAATGTATACCTCAGCACAGCCTCCCCAGATCTTCCAGGGAACTTGCAGGGCTCCTCACCCAGGTTCCTTTTAGTCACACCTCACCTAAAACAATGAATTTTACAACTTCTCTCATGTCTTTCTCCCCACTGGATTTGATTTCAAACAGGCACAGTTCTACTCTGTTTGGATACTATTGCCTGGCCAAGAGCCTAGTATGGATTAAGGATTCAAAAAAGTATGTTCTTAATAAATTACCAACCACCAAGTTCTTAAGTGAGCAAGTTCCAGAGCCAGTCCCATCCAAGCATGCTCAGTTAAAAGCCAGGTTATAGTCCAAGAACAAGAGAGCACAAGAAGCAGCACTACAAGGAAGAAGCCCCCCAGTCCCTGGTTGTGTGTGCAGACAACCAACCCGCACCAGCAGCTAAGCTGTGATCAGCAGGTAGAAGACCACTGTTCTGGAAAATGAAGAAGCAATGAAGAGCAAAGTCCCTCCTCTAACTTGTTTTCCAAAGTGAACGTGGTTAACAGGCCAGACACAATCTCCCTACCACGGCCACCATGGTCTGGGCTGCCCCAGGCACTGGGTGACTGGGTGGGCTCAGGAAGGAAGGAACAGCCCCAACCGCCAGCTCCCACAGCATGCTCAAGGGACACAGAAATACAGGGCAAATGGTGATTAGGCACCACTTTCCGGACAACAGAAACACACAAGATGTGAAGCAGGGATAAAAGGAAGACTGCTTTAATTCTACACAGTAAGACCATCTGAGTGTTAATATGTCCCACACCAAGCTCTGCAGGAAGCAAAGAGGAAAATTGCTCTAGGGTCTGGAACAACCCATTCACAACCCTCCCCGCCCCCTTTAAAAGAAAAAGCTGGGCTGGAGAGATGGCTTAGCCATTAAGGCACTTGCCTGCAAAGCCTAAGGACCCAGGTTCGATTCTTCAGGTCCTACATAAGTCAGATGCACAAGGTGGTGCGTACATCTGGAGTTATCTGCAGTGGCTGGGCACTGGCTGGAAGCCCTGTCGCATTCATTCTCTCTATAATTCTGTCTCAAATAAAAATAAATTTAAAAAAGAAAATAAAAAGGCTAAATGAAACTGGGCATGGTGGCACATACCTTTAATACTAACACTCAGGAGGCAGAGGGAGGAGGAACACTCTTGAGTTCAAGGCCAGCCTAGCACTCTACCTGGGCTAGATGAAACCCCACCACAAATTTAAAAAAAAAAAAAAAAAAAACAGAAAAAAGAAGAGGGGGCAGGTATGTGAAGTCAATCCACCCATCTGATTTTCCCCTCAGAATCAATGATATTAGGTCTTGGTCAAAGTCCTCAAGGAGGCCCAAACCAATTGATTCAGTTTTGTGGGGGATCCCCCCCTTGGTGCCTGGAGAAGTCATACTGCCATCTGTGCTGGTAGCCTCTGGCATGCCTCTGGGGCCTGCCCTGTCCACTCCTCCCTGGATGTTTCCAAGGACAACAACCTCCTGGCACTTCAACAGCAAGGGGACACCACAGCTCCATCACACAAAGGGCAGGACAGTGCACTCACTCTTGCTGTTATGCCTTCCTACCTCTGCATGAAGCAAAGAGGAAAACTGCTCTAGGGCTTGGAACAACCTAACTGCCACAGGGGCCCTCTCTTCCTGGTTCCTTGGTTCTCATTCTAGAGGCCAAGCACCCACAGCTTGTTTTTACTCTGCCACGGCCAAAGGGCACATATCACAAAGCCAACATGTCAGGCGGACAAGACTAGGCCTGTAATACCAGCCACCACACCTAAGCATCACCATAAAACTACCACTCAATGCAGACGGGTGTTATGCTAAACACAACCCTGTGAGCTAGGTATTGCCCACACTGCACAAAGGGGTAAACCAAGGTCTCCACTGTACGCCTAAGCATGGCACTAGACCTCTGAGTTTGCAACTCCAAGGCCCTTGGGAACATTCCTGTTAGTAAAAAACAAACACAAATGTCAAGAACCCCTTCTCCTCATCCCATGGGAAAAGGCAATGTCCTCGCCACCTCACTCATGAGAACAGCATAACCCAGTGTGGTGGTTTGAATAGAATAGATGGCCCCCAATATATTCAGTTGTTTATTGTTTGTACTTTGCATCTGTAGCCACCTGGCTGGAGGCAATGTCACTGGGTAGATCTTAAGGTGTGGTGGTGGGTTTCAGGTTTAAATCTAAAGATATGCAAAGGGTGCCTAGCAGGAGTTCCTGAAGTGTGCTGTGCTGTGTGGCTTTTGGTTTTAGGCTTGTGCTTCTCCTCTCTCTCTGCTTGGGCCTGTGAAGGCAGGCCAGTTTCTTCTGCCATTATGGAACTTCCCCTGGATCTGTAAGCTTCAATAACTATCCCTTCCTCCATAACTGTGCCTGGTCTGGAAGTTCATCTCAGCGAACCTGAATCTGTCTGCTACACCCAGCAAAGTCAATGCACTAGGTCTAGCCTCCCAGAGCAACCCCACCTGAATCTTATCTCCAGCACCCACATCTTTCTCCACAAGGCTTCCTGAAGTTTCCATGTTTCCTGGCAAGGGTTCTGGTGAGACTAACAACCTCCTCACAGAAGTGGTGGCTACACCAGGCTACATGGCAACCCAGCACATAGGAAGGTTCTAGAGAAACAGAGCTTCAGGATAGAGTCTAATGCCAAGAAAAAAAATCAATGGATACATAAGGCATCGCCCCATGTGAATTCCTCTGCTTTGTACGGGGCTCTGCAGCACTGAATGGGAGACAAGTCTCTTTAATTCACATTTGGACTGTGGCAAGAAAGGCTAGACCAGTCCTGGGCCTCTGGTGCTATAGGATAGAGGCCTGTAGCACTGAATTCAGCATTTACACCCATCGAGGTAGCCTCCACCAGCACCAAGAGCTAGAATACTAATAGCAAATCACAGGCTAAGAGAACCTCTATGTTGGGCTAGCTTAGATCTGGCTAGTAAGTGACACACACACCACCATGACCAAGAATGGGTTTGTCTGCATTGCGTACACTGGAAAGTTCCACTATAAAGGTAGTGTTTCTTTTGGGTTTTTTTGTTTGTTTGTTTTGAGGTAGGGTCTCTCTCTAGCCCAGGCTGACCTGGAATATAGTTTCAGGCTGGCTTTGGACTTACAGAGATCCTTCTACCTCTGCTTCCCAAGTGCTGGGATTAAAGACTTCTATTTTCTTTTCTTTTCTTTTTTCTTTTTCTTTCTTTTTTTTTTTTTGGTGCAGTATTGTGGGAAAATGTATGCATCGCATGC
The DNA here is from genome assembly GCA_036346955.1 of Dipus sagitta. NCBI lineage: Eukaryota > Metazoa > Chordata > Mammalia > Rodentia > Dipodidae > Dipus > Dipus sagitta. Next base: position 595,566 of record CM070781.1, on the reverse strand, counting down.
ACATACATGTGAAAGCCAGAGGAAGATGGCAGGTGTCTTCCTCTATAGCTCTTCTATCCTATTTAACTGAGACAAAGCTTCTCACTAAACCTGGAACTCCTTGTTGTTTCGATTAGACTGGCTGACCAGGAAGCCCCAGTGATCCTCCTGTCTCCATCCCCTCATTACTGGGGTTCCTGGTACAAGTGGCCATGCCCAGCTTTTTACATGGCTGCTGGGAATCAAACTCAGGTCCTCATGCTTGCACAGCAAGTGCTCTTACCCACTGAGACTTCTCCCCAGCCCCAAACAGATTATCCTTTAGGACAAAAATAATCCTAAAAAACTTCCTAGAGGGCTGAAGAGATGGTTCAGTGGTTAAGGCGCTTGCCTGCAGAGCCTAGCCATTCAAGTTCGATTCACCAGTACCCACATAAAGCCAGATGCGCAGTGGCACATGTATCTGGAGTTTGTATGCAGTGGCTGGAGGCCCTGGTGCACCCATTCTTATTCTCTCTCTCTCTCTCTCTCTCTGCTTGAAAATAAATAAATAAAAATATATAATAGGGCTGCAGAGATGGCTTGGTGGTTAAGGTGCTTGCCTGCAAAGCCTAACCACTCAGGTTCAGTTCCCCAGTACCCACATAAAGCTGGATGCACAAGGTGGCACATGTGTCTGGAGTTCATTTGCAGTGCCTGGAGGCCCGGGCATGCCTATTTTCTATCTGCTCCCCTCCCTAATAAGTAATAAAATATTTTAAATATATATATATATATATATATATATGAAATAAAACTTCCTAGAAATACATAATCACCTAGAGAGTAAAGGGCAGCTTCCAAGCCCCCTGAACTGACCAAAAAGGTGGGGAAAGTTTCATCCATGCATACTTCAGCACACAAGGCTGAAAGCGACATGAGCCTGTCGAGGGTGTCCAAAGGTCCCTTCTAAGTCCTAAGGCACAGACATATAACTTGCACTGGGCACAGTGTTATGATTTAAAGGCCTAAATAGGTAACTGTAAATTAAGGACACAGGACATATAGAATGTTTTCACCTGTCCAAAATAATCAGCTACCTTTAGCAAATTACCAAACCCCACTGACATAAGTATCTGTGAAGTACTGAAATATTCTACAGGAAGACCTTCAGACCAGCTCACAAAGGCAATGGGATTTAAAACCTTAATTTTGAATGAATTATTTTCACAGCATTGATCGTGTGCTGTACATGCTAGGAGCACATGCTCTAATCACAAAGCAAGCCTGTCAAGTACACTGAAGAACTGAAACTCAGAGAAGAAAAGTAATTGGTTCAAAGTCACACAACAGGGAAATTGGGTTCAGACCAAGTTTGACATAGAACTTTCCACATATGTTCCACACAGTCACACAACAGGGAAATTGGGTTCAGACAAAGTTCCACATAGAACTTTTCACTTTCCACATAGATTTCCACACATGGTTGCTGGAATGCTTAAGAATAATCAGTATGTTAAACACCTAACAACTTTCATTTTTGTAGGTATGTTCAGAGTTCAGCAGAAAAGCTTTAAAATAAAATGGGCAGGGATGAGGGAGGACTACAGGCTGTGGAATAGACTACTTAAGTTCAGCCTCAGCTCTTTCACTTACCAGCTTTGTAACCTTAGAGAGTGTAACTCCATGTACCTCCATTTCACTCTAGCAACATGGGGACAATACTAAACCCTACTTCATCAGGCAATTGATAAAATTAGGGTTAGAAATCCATATAAAGCCTTTAGATTCGTGCCTGGCACAGCTGAGCCTTAGAAGATATTGGCTGATGTTATACTCCTGGGCAGCAGAGAGTGACAGCCAACTCAGCCCACTATTTTAGCAACACATTTGCATAAGCAAGCCCAGAAACAGCCATTGGTATTCAAGGCATGACCACACAGCTTCTTCCTGTCCCCAACATCTCTCCTCTCACCTGCTGTGTGATACTGACAGAATTCTAGGTCTCACCCTCCCCAGGTATGCAATGAGGTTTAGCCAAACTGAGAGTCAAGAAGTCACAATGCAGGCCCAAGAAACTTGTACAACTGCTTCTAAAAAAAATGTCAGCAAACAACGCTCAGTTTCCTAATGCTCTCTCTTATGTGACATATTGTCATACAGAGAAGCAATAAATCCTCTCCAAGGTATCATGACCTCACAAGCATCCACAATGTGTGGGCAGATATGCCCTGTGCTGAGGCTGAGGCATGAATTTTATGAGCTCAGACTCATGAGACAGGCAAGGCTCCCTGAAAAATCAGGTTCTCACTTTTAGAGAAGCCTACATAGAAAGGGAAGCAGAAGCATGAGAGTTAAGGGACAACAGGGGTGGGGGCTAACAGAGCAACTGAAAATGCTAAAAGGACCTGAATCAGCAGGGGCCAAGTGCAGCACTCACTGAATGGGAGGAGATGGGCTGGAAACAGACTATAAAACTTCTGTTGCACAAACATGAATCAAGCCCAGACCAGTGCAAGTAAAGTGCTAATCAAGTGCATGGAGGCACGCTGGGACCACAGAGGACACCAAGGTGAGCAGAGCCTTGCCCATGACCTGCACCTCTGCCTCTCTTCTTATCTTACCTTCCTTAATGTTTCCCAAAGTGTATTTAACCAATAATCACCACCTAGGAGCCCATTACAGCTGGTTCTCATGGGGATCGGTGCTGGGGATTTCAAGTGGTCAAACTCATACATACAACTAACACAGCAGCAAAAGGAGGGGGTGGGGAGAGAAGCCATTCCCAAACCTGAGAGTTTGGACTGGCACTTTGCCAGATACACTGGGCAATAAAAGTGTTCCAAGAGTGCTGTAAGGACTAACCTAGTCCCTGTAATACACCTATCAATGACCACAGGCAAAGCACCCTCCATAAAAAGCCAAGACCGCTAACTAGATGCTAACTCCTACAGATGGAGGTACTGGGGGAAAGAGGGGACAACTGCTCACCAGGCGATCCCTCTTCAGCCAGCCTACATGATATAATCACAGGGTGACCAGGGCCTCCAGGAGTGAAAAAGTGCAGTAGTGCAAACAGAACCTTCCAGAACTAAGTTTCCAATTCCATCTCGGAGATAAGGCTGCCCCATGTCACTTTAACACAAAAAAATAATTTTGGCCGGGCATAGTGGCGCACACCTTTAAACCCAGCACTTGGGAGGCAGAAGTAGGAGGAGCGCTGTGAGTTCGAAGCCAGCGTGGGACTACATAGTGAATTCCAGGTCAGCCTGGGCTAGAGTGGGACCCTACCTTGGGGGGGAAAAAAATTCAATTTCATTGAATCTGGCCAAGAGACATCTCTAAAATGTCCAGGGCCTGGCTTCACTGAGGCTCCATCTGGAGTCTGCAGGAGCCAGCGCCCCTGAAGTGGGCTGAGACACTTCTGCAGGGATGGGGCAGGCAAAGTTCTGAGTTGTTCCTCCTGCCTCCCGGCAAGCCAGATGCAAAAGGTCTCCACAGCAAGATCGCGCTCTCAGCGAGAAAGGGAGTCTTCAGCTAAGGGATGGGGAAATCTGAGGAGGACGCGGGGCTTGGGGTACAAAGACTAGGGTGACAGGGTGTGAGGACGAGGGCACGGGGCTCGGAAGCGGACTCCACACAGCCGGAGCTCAGTGTGTGAGGGGAAACTTTGCACCAAGTTCCGGAAAAGCAACATATCGCAGCGCGGTCTCACCTCCCGCAGCCGCTCGCGGCCCCGACCCGGACCCGGACCCGCCACGGCGCCTCCCACTCGCACCGTCGCGCCAGAGCCTGGACCGCGCCCCAGCTCCCACCCGCGCCTCCTCGTTCCCGGAGCCTAGCGGCCTGGCTCCTCCTGGAGGCCCTCAATACCGAATTAATGCGGCTCCGACGCCATTCCCCGGCCACGGGCCAGCAGCCTAGACTCCGCGGGACCCGCAACTTGCTGGGTTCCGACAAGGAACGCAGCAGACGCAGCTCCCTGGCAGGTGCGCGGCAGCCGCGCGCCACGGCCTGGCCCCGCCCCCAGGCGCATCGCCACACCCTCGCGCTCCTGGCCACGCCCCTCCGGCCCTCCGCGGCTCTTCCGCCCGGGCCGTGTCCCCCGCCCCCCTGCCGCCGCGCCCCGTCTGCGCTAGGAGCGCTTAGCTCGCTCGCCTGCCGCTCCTCCGGCCCGCCCATCTTTCCTCCACCGACCTTAGGGGGTACGCCCTTCACCCTTTTCTGTCCCGAAGTCCAGGCAGAGCTGTGAGGACAAGCCCTCAATGGGTCATCTTATCCACCCAAGTGCTGCAAATGCCGGTACGGGCCCCCTTACCTGGTCGGCTCCGCTCGCGGCCATCTTGGAAGTGGGAAGCAGCAAGGAGGGGGAGGGGGCGCAAGCGGGCTGGGCCAGGCATGAGGAGCCGAGCTGCGGATCGCATCGATGGGGCGCCCCTGCACCGGAGGTAGCCAGGTCCCCTACCAGCCAAAGGGAGATGGGTGTGGGACACCTGAGCTCAGATCTAGGATGTATAGCCTTGAAAGGGTTCTTCCGCATCCTTCTTGACCAGTCTGTAAAACGGGCTTGTCTCATCGCTGGTTCCTTGCACTTAACATTTGTCTGCACTTTTATACCACCTGGGGTATTTTTAAACGCCAAAGTCGGGCTGGAGAGATGGCTTGGTTAAGGCGCTGGCCTGCGAAGCCAAAGGACCCACGCTCGATTTCTGAGAACCCACAGATGCACAAGGTGGCGCATGTGTCTGGAGTTCATTTGCAGCAGCTGGAGGCCCTGGCTACTCTCTCTCAAGTAAATAAAAATATTTTTAAACTCTAACGACCCGGTAGTGCACCAGGCCCGTTAAATCTCGGCTTCTAGAGGTGTGATGCAGAGTTTATCCGTGTTTTGAAAGCTGAATACTATGCAGACTGGTTGGGAACTGCTGGCCTGTTGTTCATGTATTTTATTTGCTTCAATGCTGTAAAAGTTGCCAGGATGCGGTCTTTGAAGGTAGAAGTCCTTCCCAGCTGGGAGGGGCTGAGGCCGCATGCCTGCTTCAGAGAGTTGATACAAGGCCCGAATAAGATACTGTAATAAGTAATTAGTCCTCACCCCCTTCTAGAGTGTATGCTTCCGGAACCAACCCCAGCTCGTGCGTTTACTGCAGTGTCATTCCCCTTTCCCCCGCCTGAGAAATAGCCGAGACTTGAGTATTTATTAACTTGTCATTACATTTTGAGGCAACCATAACAAGACATTCAGGTGGCCTAGGTTTATAACAAGACCCTTGGGGGTTGTGGGCGGGCCTGAAGGACCAGCCTTCCTCAAGAAAAGTTATCTCCCTGTAGCATCAGTAAGCCGGAAGATGGAGGGAGAGCCTTCACTGCTGTCCTTAGGAGTGAGGCACAGAACCCTTAGTTTGTGCTTCTTCCTGGATCATGGCTCTAACAATTTTTGGCACCCCCTTGTTAATGATGGCAGGAGAGTGCAGATTTCTAAAAGTCAAATTCTTGGTATAATACAGAGCTGAAGGGCTCCCAGGGTACCCCAGCTTTTGTGCATAATGGAAGCTTTGTAGGTGCTGAAGTTGCTGGTGGTTTTGTGAGGACCATGCCTGGTCTCCATCGTACCACTCTACACCCTCACAAGCTTCCTTTCAATTCAGTTGCGTCCTAACACATTGTATCAGAAGGTCTGCTTGCACAAGGTTCCTTGGGACTCCCCACCTCCCAGCCCCAAGCTTAGTCTCAGGGCTTTAAAACCTCTACAATGTGAAGTAATTAGAGGCAAAGCACTTGTTGGCCATAGGTTTGTGCTTGGCGCCCTCTGTCTGCCTTGCCCATGCTCTCACCAGCCTGCTCTTCCTGCCAAGTACTCTCCCTGGGACCTGTCCCTTTCCCTCCCTGAAATTTGATTTGACCTATGTCTTACCTTTTGTCAACAGTGCCCAGAAGTGGTTTAGATAAAGCCTCATCATAACTTGAGTCTGAAAAAAAAATTAAAAACAAGTGAACAGGATTCAGCTGTGTGCATTTCACCTCTCAGAGACCTGGTGCTTAGACTTCCAAATACAGAGAAAACAACCCTGTCTGGAAAGCCATCCCACCATTCTCTACAAGCTCCACCCAGGGTTTCCTGGAAAGCCATCATTTGATGTGGACCACAAAGAACTAGCACCTAAAAGGCCCTGCGGGGCAGATTCCTAAGGTTCCAAGAAACCTCCCGGCCCTCCCCATCTCCATTTCTGAAGCACATAGCTCCTCCCCACCCATACTGTTGTAAGGATTCTACAGGTCAAAATAAATGAAGCTATGGAGAAATTAGCCAAGCATGGCTGGTGGCTCAAGCCTTTAATCCCAGCCCTTGGGAGGCAGAGGTAGGAAGATCACTGAGTTTGAGGCCAGCCTGGGACTATAGATAAGATTTCCAGGACAGTCTGGCCTGGGCTAGAATGAGACCCTACCTCAAATTTAAAAAAAAAAAAAACCTGAAAGAAAAAAGAAGGGGCTAGAGAGATTGCTGAGTGGTTAAGGTGTTTGTCTGCAAAGCCAAGGGGCCCAGGTTTGATTCCCCAGTACCCACGAAGCCAGATGCACAAGGTGGTGCATACATCTGGAGTTCATTTGCAGTGGCTAGAGGCCCTGCCATGCCCATTTTCTTCTTTCTCTATCTGCCCCCCCCCCAAAATAATAATAAATAAAATATTAAAAAATTTAAAAGAAAGAAAAAGACAAGGAGAGAAAAGTAAAGAAATTGTCCAACTTGGGCTGGAGAGATGGCTTAGCAGTTAAGGTGCATGCCTGTGAAGCCTAAGGACCCAGGTTCAATTCTCCAGGTCCCACATAAGCCAGATGCACATGCGTGGCACATGCGTCTGGAGTTCATTTGCAGTGCCTAGAAGCCCTGGTATGCCCATTCTCTCTCTCTCTCTCTCTCTCTCTCTGTGTGTGTGTGTGTGTGTCCGTCTGTCTGTCTGTCTGTCTCTAATAAAAAAAAATAAAAATAAATGCTGCTGGCCAACCAACAACAGTGGGGAGACTCTGCCTGGGATGTCTTGCCCAAATGCCCTGCCAGCTTCCCTCTCCAGGAATGGGATTTCCTCTCAGGATGTCCAGTATCCAGAGAAACCATTTCTGACTACCTGCTGTGCACTGGGTACACCTAAGTGACAACAACCCACACCCAACTGACCTTGTGAGGCTCCTTGGAAACAAACAGGTGGCATTTTGCAAATATGCAATATCCTCTTGCAAGGAAAATGGTTATCTAGCCAGATACAGCACCGAGAGAGTCCTTACCAAGGTATCGGGGTTGACAGGTCTAAGGGCATGAGGCCAAACCTTTGACTATTCAGAGGAAAAAAGATCCAGAGAGAAGGTCCTCCAGTGGGTGAGCAATGGGCACACATAGCCAGAGGACTACTGTAGTACCAGGACCCTCATAGCTTCCCTCTTGAAAACAGGGATCTCATCTCCCAAACATGCATTACTCCCATGTGAGCTCCTTGGATGAATGAGTCATGCACACTCACACCCACATTTGTACAGACAGTCTAGCACTTCACCTCTGCTACCCAGGTAGATCTCCATAATCTGTTGAGCCCATGCAGTGAACCCAGGCATCTCAGCTTTGCTCTGCTATCCCCAGGTGCTGCCCTTTACCATCCTACATTCTTTGTTCCTGGTTCCTGTGTCATGCCATGGGCATGAATAAAGTCACACTCCTCACTGGGACTCAGCTGGTTCTGAACGTGTGCCTATTACCCAAACCCATGGTGCAGCATAGACTGTGTAGAGAGCTTTCCTTGTCCCCAGGGCTCTGCAGTCCCTCTGAAACCAGATCTTTTCTATCTACATTTTGTTGAGTGTTGCCTCATTTACCATGGAGATGGGTGTTTCCATTTTTAGGACACAATGTTTAGAATTTGGATTTCTCTGCTTGCTTCTCAAAATTGAGCACAGTAAGGAAAAAAATGGGGGCTAAGGAGGTGGGTCAGTGGGTAAATTGCTTGCCAGGCAAGTGTGAGGACCTTATTTCAGTTCCCTAGATCCCACATAAAGCCAGGTGCAGTAGCATGTGTCTGTAGTCAGCTCTCCTACCAGAAGATGGAAGATAGAGACAAGAGAATCCCTGCAAACTTGTGGGCCAGGTAATCTAGGTTATGCAATGGTAAATGTCTCAAGGACTAACAACCAAGGTTGTCCTGACCTCTACATGTGAGGCCACACTGAGAAACATACACACACATGCACACCATACATACAAAGATAAAAAAAAGAGGGGGGTAGAAATTTACCAGACAGCTAGAGGTCAGCTTTTAGCAACCCGAGGCAGATACAAGACAGAGGCCAAAAAGCATCCAGGCAGCTAGAGAAGCTGCCATGACTCAAACCAGACACATCATTGCAAGTAGCAGCTTTCAGACCCTCACACTAGGGCCCATCAATTGGAATTGTCCTCACAGTTTACTGGTGAACTTAGCTATTTCATAGCTGCAAGAAATTTAAAGCACTGGATGGGGGGAGACAAAACTCCTGGAAGCAGCATTCCTCAGCAGAGAAAAGTGGCCCCATCAAAGGAGGACACAGAAGGGAAAATTCCAAAACATAATCCCTTTGGTCCTAGGCTATATTTAAGGGAGTGCTTCTTATGAAATTGCCAGCAACTAGGCAGGCTGGGGACAAGAAGTTTCTCATCATGCCATTTGTAACAGTAAGATGGATAGTTTGTAAGAAGGATTACCAAATGTAGTGGTTTATATGCAGTCACCAAAAATACTTTGGAGGAGACTTCCATTTAAGATGGCAGTGTAGGAACCACGCCAAAGCAGCCTAGAGGAGGAAAAGCCAAAAAAACAAACAACAACAACAACAAAAAAAAAAAAAAAACAGCAAAATACACTCTTCTACTAAAAAGTGAGGTGTTAACAATGGCAGCAGAGAAGTAGGAGATATACACAGCATCTAGAGCCCTCACAGGCAGGCAGAAGTGGCTCCAGCAGAGGCGGCACCAGGTCCATGAGGCCACAGCTGCAAGGTTTGGCTTGAACTGCAGAAAAAGCCAGGTGAGGGGATTTTCCACTCATACCAGAACTCTTCGCAAACTCAAGAAACATGAAGGGAGAACTGCAACAAACAATGGAGGAGCACATCACGAGGTAGAGGGTCATATGGGAGAACTAGAGCCACCATCCACGGCCTCCCATCCCCCACTGCCAGCGCAAGCACTGGCGAGCACCAGAGACCTGGGGAAGGGAGCTAACAGCAACCAGCACCAGCTACCAGAGAAGTGATCCAAAAACCCAGCCAGCCTACTTGAACCCACAGTGCACCAAAGAGGGACCCAAGCAGGCACACAGCAAAACTGAGACCAAAATCATCCCAAAAGGTAACTGAGATTACACCAGGTCAGTACCCGCCAAATAAGCCTGGGATATAGGCCTGAACCGGAACTGCTAATTTCAACTTCCATATCAGAATAAATTATAGGTTAAATCTTATGGATGGTAGGATTTGCCATTCTTAAATAAGCTATATTTGTTTTGTTTCTTCTTGATTTATAGGGGCTTTGTTTCCTATTCTGTTGTACATTAGAGAAGGGTCTTACTTGGTCACAGCTGACTTGGAACCCTCAACAGACCAGAAATCTTAACCTCCTAGTTGACAGGATTAAGGGTGTGGGGCACCACTTACCCTAAGGGACAGTGACTTTGTTAGAGGATCTGGTTGTCATAATACCCACTCTTGCATAAATACTCTGTGCTGTTTTTCATTGAATGTGTACATTGTTTAGTTAAATTTTAGAATATGCCTGTATTTAGTTCCACTCAGCCTACTTAAACACTCTCACAGCAGGCAAACGCAACACCTACGGTAACTTTTGTAGATACTCTGAGAATCTTAAGAGCCACACCTAGCACCTTAAGCTCCTACCCTGATGATATATAACATCATATTGCCTAATACATCTAATAATACTGCAGCTAACTAGAAAATCCAAGCATTAACTTAATCCAAGATGCAAAAATATATATATTATAATACAAGAAACACAAAAAATCAAGACAATATAAATCCACCAAAAAGTATTAATGCATCAGAAATGACCTCCAATGAGAATGAGTTGGAGGAAATGCCTGAGAAAGATTTCAAAAGAATGATTATAAATGTGCTCAAAGAAGTCAAAGAAGAAATCAAAGGAATGAAAGAGGAAATCAAAGGAATCAAAGAAGACACAGGACATCAATTTAATGAAATAAAGAGGTCAATAAAGACATAAATAAGAAAATAGAAATAATAAAGGAAAACCAGTCAGAATTACTAGCAATGAAGAACATAGTTAATGAAATTTAAAAAAAAATGTAGAAATACTCACCAGTAGAATGGATGAAGAAGAGGACAGAAGATCTAAGCTAGAAGACAGGTTGCAGATCTAATACAGTCCAACAAAAAGAAAGAAAAACTAATAAGAAAATATGAATGGGAATTTCAAGATATTCAAGACACTATGAAAAGATCAAACATAAGAATTCAGGGTATAGTAGAAGGAGATGAATTTCACTCCAAAGGCATAGTAGGCATTTTCAACAAAATCACAGAAGAAAACTTCCCCCAAATTGGGAAAGAGATGCAGTGCAGATACAGGAATCCTTTAGAACACCAAACAGACAAAACCTGGAAAGAACCTCTCCTCACCATATTATAATTAAACTACCAAACATACAAACCAAAGAAAACATATTGAAAGCAGTAAGAGAGAAAAAAAAAATGTTACCTATAAAGGCAAGCCCATCAGGAAAACAGCAGATTACTCAACACAAACTTTGAGAGCCAGAAGGGCTTGGATTGATGTATCCCAAGTTCTGAAAGATAACAACTGTCAACCAAGGTTACCTTATCCTGAAAAGCTATCCATTCAAATAGATGGAGAAATAAGGACATTCCACAACAAAAGCAGGCTAAAGCAATTTTTGAAAACAAAACCAGCTCTAAAGAAAATATTTGAAAGAATCCTCCATGCTGAAGAAAAAGAAAAGCACACATATAAGGAACCTGGAAAAAACAAGCCATACTCAAATACTAGTTAATACAAGAGAGCAAAGGTAAAACCAGAAGAACTACAAAAAAAAAATGGCAAAAATAAATACATACCTTTCAATACCTCTTAATATCAACAGCCTCAATACCCCAACCAAAAGACATAGGTTTGCAGACTGGGTTAAAAAACAGGATCCTTCAATTTGTTGCCTCCAAGAAACTCATTTATCTACAAAGCATCAACACTATCTTAGGGAGAAAGGTTGGAAAACGGTGTTTCAAACAAATGGGCCTAGAAAACAAGCAGGGGTTGCTTTTCTAATAGCTGACAAGGTAGACTTAAGTCCAGCATTAGTTAGGAAAGATAAGGAAGGGCACATTATATTGATTAAAGGCACACTCCAACAGGAGGACATTACAATCCTAAACATATATGCACCTTACATAGGGGCTCCCAACTTCATCAAACAAACACTATTAGAACTAAGGTCACAGATAACACCAAACACAGTTGTAGTGGGTGACTTCAACACCTCACTCTCATCAATTGACAGGTCATCCTGGCAAAAAAAATAAACGGAGAGGCATCTGGATTTAATGAGGTCATAGAAGAAACAGACCTAACAGATATACAAAGGACATGTCATCCAAAGGCTGCAGAATACACATTCTTTTCAGCAGCACATGAAACACTCTCTAAAATAGACCATATATTAGGACACAAAGCAAATTTTAACAAATACAGGAAAATTGAAATAATTCCTGGCATTCTATCTGACCACAATGGAATCAAACTACAATAGCAAGAAGAGCTATAGAGCATACACAAAACCATGGAAACTAAACAATACACTACTAAATGATGAATGGGTCAATGAAGAAATCAAGAAGGAAATCAAAAAATTCATAGAGTCAAATGATAATGAGAACACAACATACCAAAACCTTTGGGACACAATGAAGGCAGTCCTAAGAGGGTAATTTATAGCTTTAAGTGCCTATATTAAGAAATTATAAAGGTCTCAAGTAAACAACTTAATGCTTCACCTGAAAGCCTTGGAAAAAGAAGAACAAGGCAAACCTAAAATCAGTAGACGGGAAGAAATAATAAAGAATAGGGCACAAATTAATGAAATAGAAACCAAAAAAAAAATCCAAAGAATCAATGAAACAAAGAGTTGGTTCTTTGAAAGGATAAACAAGATTGATAAACCCTTAGCAAATCTGACCAAAAGAAAGAGAGAAGAGACACAAATTAATAAAATTAGAGATGAAACAGGCAGCATCACACAGATACCAGAGAAATTCAAAAAAAATCATAGGGACATACTATAAAAACATATACTCCACTAAGTATGAAAATCTGAAAGAAATGGATGATTTCCTTGATTTATATGACCTACCTAAATTAAATCAAGATGAGATTAATCACTTAAATAGACCTATAACAAGTATGGAGATCCGAGCAGTTATCAAAAATCCCCCAAATAAAAAAAACTCCAGGCCCAGATGGATTCACTGCTGAATTTTACCAGGCCTTCAGGGAAGTACTAATGCCATTGCTTCTTAAGCTTTTCCATAAATAGAAAAAGAAGGAATCCTACCAAACTCCTTCTATGAAGCCAGCATCACCCTGATACCAAAACCAGACAAAGATAAACCAAAAAAAGAAAATTACAAGCCAGGCATGGTGGCGCATGCCTTTAATCCTAGCACTTGGGAGGCAGAGGTAGGAGGATCGCCATGAGTTCGAGGCCACCCTGAGACTCCATAGTGAATTCCAGGTCAGCCTGGGCTAGAGTGAGACCCTCCCTCAAAAACCAAAAAATAAAATAAAATAAAATAAATAAAATAAAATTACAGACCAATCTCCCTCATGAACATAGATGCAAAAATTTTGAACAAGATATTGGCAAACAGAATACAAGAACATATCAGAAAGATCATTCACCCCGACCAAGAAGGCTTTATCCCAGAGATGCAGGGATGGTTCAACATATGCAAATCGATAAATGTAATACATTATATAAATGGACTGGAGGACAATAATCACATGATCATCTCATTAGATGCAGAGAAAGCATTTGACAAAAATCCAACATCCCTTCATGATAAAAGTCCTATAGAGGCTGGGAAGAGAAGGAACATATCTCAACATAATAAAGGCTATTTATGACAAGCCTACAGACAACATATTACTAAATGAGGAAAACTGAAATTTTTTCCACTAAAATCAGGAACAAGACAAGGGTGTCCACTGTCCCCACTTTTATTTAATACAGTACTGGAAGTCTTAGTCGTAGCAATAAGGCAAGAGACACACATAAAAGGGATACAAATGGGAATGGAAGAGATCAAGTTATCATTATTGACAGATGACATGATTCTATACATAAATGACCCTAAAGACTCTACCAGCAAACTGTTAGAGCTGATAAACACTTATAGCCATGTAGCAGGATACAAAATGAACACACAGAAATCAGTAGCCTTCCTATATGCTAACAACAAACACACAGAGGATGAAATCAGAGAATCACTCCCATTTACAATTGCATCAAAAAAAAAGTACCTTGGAATAAACCTAACCAAGGAATTGAAGTATCTCTACAATAAAAACTATAAAACACTCAAGCGAGAAATTGCAGAAGACACTAGGAAATGGAAAAAAATCCCTTGTTTCTGGATCAAAAGAATCAATATTGTGGAAATGGCAATCTTACCCAAAGCAATCTACATATTTAATGCAATCCCCATCAAAATTCCAATGAGATTCTTCATGGAAATAGAAAAAAAAAATACAAAAATTCATTTGGAATCACAAAAAATCTTGAATAGCTAAAACAATACTGAGCAACAAAAATAAGGCTGGTGATATCACCATACCTGATTTTAACCTATACCACAGAGCCATAATAACAAAAACAGCATGGTACTGGCACAAAAGCAGACATGTAGATCAATGGAACAGAATAGAGGACCCAGAAGTAAGTCCAGGGATCTATAGCCACCTAATATTTGATAACAATGCAAAAAAATACTCATTGGAGAAAAGACAGCCTCTTCAGCAAATGGTGCTGGGAAAATTGGATATGTATCTGTAGAAGGATGAAAATAGATTCTTCTCTCTCTCCATGCACAAGAATTAAGTCCAAATGGATCAAAGACCTGAAACTCTAAAACTGCTAGAGGAAAAAGTAGGGGAGACCCCTCAACATATTGGTCTTTGGAAAGTCATTCTGAATATAACCCTGATTGCTCAGGCAATAAAATCACAGATTAACCGCTGGAACCTCATGAAATTACAAAGATTTTGTATGGCAAAGGACACTGTGAATAAAGCAAAGAGGTAATCTACAGAACGGGATAAAATCTTTGCCAGCTATATATCTGCTGGAGGATTAATATCTAGGATATACAAGGAACTCAAAAAATTAAATAATAAATCAAACAATCCAATTAAATAATGGGCTATTGAACTAAATAGAGACTTCTCAAAAGAAGAAATATGGATGGCATATGAGCATCTAAAAAAAATGTTCTACATCCCTAGTCATCAGGGAAATGCAGATTAAAACTACTGTGAGATTCCATCTCACTCCTGTTAGATTGGCTACCATCATGAAAACAAATGACCATAAATGTTGGCAAAGATGTGGAAAAAGAGGAGCCCTTCTACATTGTTGGTGGGAATGCAGTCTGGTCCAGCCATTGTGGAAATCAGTGTGGAGGTTCCTAAGAGAGCTAAAAATAGATCTACCAGCCGGGCGTGGTGGCGCATGTCTTTAATCCCAGCACTCGGGAGGCAGACGTAGGAGGATTGCCGTGAGTTCGAGGCCACCCTGAGACTCCATAGTGAATTCCAGGTCAGCCTGGGCTAGAGTGAGACCCTACCTCGAAAAACCAAAAAAAAAATATATATATATCTACCATATGACCCAACTATAGCACCCCTAGGCATATATACTAAGGACTTTTCTCATTACTTTATAGATACTTGCTCAACCATGTTTATTGCTGCACTTTTCACAATAGCTGGGAAATGGAACCAGCCTAGATGTCCCTCAACTGATGAGTGGATAATGAAGATATAGCACATTTATACAATGGAGTTCTACTTAGTGGTAAAGAAAAATGATGTTATGAAATTTGCAGGCAAATGAATGAATTTTAGGATGTTTCTTTCTATTTTGGTGAAGAATGCCATTGGAATGAGTATTTTTGCCATTTTACTCAAATATTAGGTGGCTATAGATCCCTGGACTTACTTCTGGGTCCTCTATTCTGTTCCATTGATCATCATGTCTACATTGATGGGGATTGCATTAAATGTGTAGATTGCTTTTAGTAAGATTGACATTTTCACAATATTGATTCTTCCAATCCAAGAACATGGGATGTCTTTCCATTTCCTAGTGTCTTCTGCAATTTGTGTCTTCAGTGTTTTAAAGTTTTCATTGTAGAGATCCTTGACTTCCTTGGTTAGGTTTATTACAAGGTGTTTGTATGTGTGTGTGGGGGGGGCAATTGTGAGTGAGAGTGATTCCCTAATTTCATCTTCAGCATGTTTGTTGTTAGTACATAGGAAGGCTACTGATTTGTGTGTGATTATTTTGTATTGTATTATGTTGATAAAAGTGTTTATCAATTCTAACAGTTTGTTGGTAGATTCTTCAGGGTCCTTTATGTATAGAGTCATAACATCTGAAAATAATGGTAATTGGATCTCACCCTTTCCAATTTGTATCCCCTTTATGTGCGATTCTTGCCTTATTGCTATAGCTAAGACTTCCAGTACTATATAAAATAAAAGAGGGGACAGTGGACACCCTGGTTTTATTCCTGATTTTGTGGAAAGTTTCATGTTTATTCCCCACTTAGTACTATATTGGAAGTAGGTTTGTCATAAATAGCCTTTATTATGTTGAGATATGTTCCTTCTATTTCTGGTTTCTTTAGGACTTTTAACATGAAGCGATGTCAGATTTTGTCAAATGCCTTTTCTGCACCCATTGAAGTGATCATGTGATTTTTGTCTTTCAGTCCATTTATATGGTATGTTACATTTATTGATTTGTGTAATGCTGAACCACCATCCCTGTATCTCTGGGATGAAACCTACTTGGTTGGGGTGAATGGTCTTTTCCATATATTCTTGCATTTTGTTTGCCAGGATTTCATTGAAAATTTTTGCATCAGTGTTCATGAGGGAGATTGGCATGTAATTTTCCTTTTTTTGTTCTGTCTTTGGTTTTGGTATCAGGTAATGCTGGCTTTGTAAAAGGAGTTTGGTAGTATTCCTTCCTTTTCTAGTTTGTGGAAAAGTTAAAGAAGCACTGGTGTTAGTTCTTTAATGAAGGTTTGGTAAAATTCACCAGTGAATCCATCTGGGTCCAGACTTTTTTTTTAGTTGGAAGATTTTTTTTTTTTATAACAGTTTGGATCTCTGTACTTGTTATAGGTCTATTTAAATGGTTTATCACATCTTAATTTAATTTTGGTAGGTCATCTAAATCAAGAAAATCATCCATTTCTTTCAGATTTTCAAACTTAGTGGAGTATACTTTCTTAAAATATGTCCTCATGATTTTCTGACTTTCATTGGTATCTGTTGTACTGGTGCCTTCTTCATCTCTAATTTTTTTGATTTGTGTCTCTTCTCTCTTTCTTTTGGTCAGATTTGCTAAGGGTTTATCAATCTTGTTTATCCTGTCAAAGAACCAACTCTTTGTTTCAGTGATTCTTTGTATTTTTTTCCAGTGGGGTGGGTTCTATTTCATTAATTTCTGCACTAATCTTTATTTCTTCCCATCTACTGATTTTTGGTGTCCCTTGTTTTTTTTTTTTCAAGGCTTTAAGGTGAAGTATTAAGTTGTTTACTTATGACCTGTATGATTTCTTAATATAGGCACTTTAAGATATAAATTTTCCTCTTAAGACTGCCTTCATTGTGTCCTAAAGGTTTTGTTATGTTGTGTTTTCATCATTTGATGCTATGAATACATCATTCTAAGCCCTTCTGTCTTTTAAGGTTTGTGTTGAGTAATATGCTATTATTGTGATGGGCTTCCCTCTGTATGTGACATGATTTATCTCTAACTGCTTTCAATGTTTTCTTTGGTTTGTGTGTTTTGTAGTTATAATATGGTGATGAGAGGTTATTTCCAGATTTTGTCTATTTGGCATTCTAAAGGCTTCTTATATCTGTTTTAGCATCACTTTCTGTATTTAGAGAAAATTTTCAAAGATTTTGTTGAAAATACCTACTATACCTTTGGAGTGAAATTCTTCTCCTACCATACCATGAATTCTTATGTTTGATATCTTCATAGTGTCCCGATTATCTTGCAATTCCTATTCATGCCTTCCTATTAATTCGTCTTTCTCTTTGTTTGACTGTATTAGATCTACCACCTTGTCATCTAGTTTAGATATCCTATCCTCTCCTTGATACATTCTACTAGTGAGACTTTCTACAGTGTTTTCTATTTGACTTACTCTGTTTTGCATTTCTAGTATTTCTGATTGGCATTTTTTCATTATGTCTATTTCCTTACTCATGTCTTGTATTAATCTCTTTATTTTATTGTTGGTTTCCTGTGTTCTCTTGGGATTCATTCAGGAGTTTGTTTTCTTGTTTCTTTATTTTATTTTATTTTTTTGTTTATTTTTACCTACTTATTTGAGAGAGAGTGAGAGAGAAAGGCAGATAGAGAGAGAGAGTGAGAATGGGCACACCAGGGCCTCCAACCACTGCAAACGAACTCCAGACATGTGCACCCCTTGTGCATCTGGCTAACATGGGTCCTGGGGAATCGAGCCTCAAACCAGGGTCCTTAGGCTTCACAGGCAAGCGCTTAACCACTAAACCACCTCTCCAGCCCTTCTTGTTTCTTTTGATTTCTGTCAACATTGATATGATTATATTTTGAAAACTGTCAGGCATTTCATCGAAATCAGTCTTGCTGGAGGTCATTTACCTTTTCAAATTTTATTTTTATTAGATATGGACATATTTCATATGTAAACAACACATGTTGGTACCATCCTTTCCCTCCTTCCTGCCCCTTTTCTGAAGAAGCCTTCATTGTTGGGGATGCAGGCCAACCCCATGGGGATTGTGGGTCATAAATTATGGGGGCAGCAGTCAGTTATGGGGGAGAGGCAATGTCTCTGTACAAAATGTCCCAACTTATGTACCAACTGTGTGTCCTAACCATCTTTCTGCCCCCTCTTCTGCAAAATTTCCTGAGCCATGCTGAATGCATTCTAAGTCTTCTTCAATGATGGGCACTTAGGAGCCTCTGGATCTCTGGTTTGGTAGGTGTTGAATGTCTTCCATGTCTATCTCCTTCACCCTTGTGCTTGTATCAGATTCACTAAGAAAGCAGCACTCTTGCTCATTTCCCCAGTTCCTCTGCGGTTTCAGCTGGGGCCAAGATGGAGTGAGCTGGGTCACTTACCTCCTCAGGTCTAGCTACCATCTGAAAAACAGAAGCAGATTCTCTAATGGAGAATGAAGTTAGCACTTGTTAAATGGGATAACCATTATTAATTTAGAGAGAATTTAAAGGGTGTAGCCCCTCTTATAGCCCAAGATTAGTGGGAGCTTGGCAATGGAAAGCAGAATTATTATCTGGATATGATTCTGACTTGTTTACCAGTTCCAGATATGGTTTCCTTTCCACTGAGTGGATCTGTTAGCCAATCCAAGAGCAATTTGGTTACCCACTATATCAATTGAGATGATCATATGGTTCTTATGGTTAAGTTTATTTATGTGGTATATTACGTTGACCAATTTCTGTATGTTGAACCATCCCTGAATCCCTGGGATGAAACCTACTTGATCAAGGTGGATAATGCCTTTGATGTGTTGTTGAATTTGGTTTGCAAGGATTTTGTTTAGGATCTTTGCATCTAAGTTCATGAGGGATATAGGCCTATAGTTTTCTTTCCTTGTTGCATCTCTGTCTGTTGTGGTATTAGGGTGATGCTCACTTCATAAAAGGAGTCGGGGAGGATTCCCTGGTCTCCAATTATGTGAAACAGTTTGAGAAAAAATGGCTTCAGTTCTTCAATGAAGGTTTGATAGAATTCATCTGAGAAGTCATCGGTCCTGGATTTTTCTTTTTGAGGAGGTTTCTGATTACATTCCAATATCCATTGATGTAGTAGGCTTGTTTAGGAGATTAGTCTGCTCTGTGTTTAGCTTTGTTAGGTGTTATGTGTCTAGGAGTTCATCCATTTCTTCCAGATTATTCAATTTTGTGAAAGTATGCCCTGATAATTCTTCCAATTTCATTGATATATGTTGTGAGCTCTCCTTTTTAATTTCTGATGTTGTTAATTTGAAAATTCTCTCTTTCTCTTTTCTGCTTGATCAAATTGGCCAGGGGTTTGTCAACCTTGTTTGTTTTTTCAAAGAACTAGCTCTTCATGTTATCAATTTTTAAAAAATTATTTTCTTAGTTTCCAATTCATTCATTTCTGCCCTAATCTTGATTATTTCTTTCTGTCTAGAGCTCTTTGGGTTGGATTATTCTTGTTTTTTTTTTTTTTTTTCCAGTGCTGTTAGGTGGACAGTCAGGTTATTAATTTGGGATCTCTCTGTCTGTGTAATGAAGGCATTTAGGGCTATGAATTTCCCCCTAGGACTGCCTTCATTGTATCTGATAAGTTTTGGTAAGTTATGTTTTCATTACCATTCAATTCTAGGAATTTTACAATTTCTTTTTGATTTCTTCCATGACAAATTCATGGTTTAAAAGCATGTTGTTTAGTCTCCAGTAGCTGGTGGTGTTCTTGATGTGTCTCTTGTTGTTAATTTCTAGCTTTAAAGCATTGTGATCTGATATGATGTAGGAAGTTTCTTCAATTTTCCTGGCTTTATAAAGGCACACTTTATGGCCTAATATATGGTCAATTTTGGAGAAGGTTCTGTGGGCTGCTGAGAAGAATGTGTATTCTGTAGAGTTGGGGTGGAAAGTTCTGTAGATATCCATTAGGTCTAGTTGATCTATGATGTTGTTGAGCTCTATTATTTCCCTGTTGGTTTTCTGCTTGAATGATATGTCTATTGATGATAGTGGAGTTTTGAAGTCTCCAACTATGATGGTGTTGGTGTTTATTTCTGTTTTATTGTTGAGCAGATTTTGTTTTATAAACTGTGGTGCACCAGTGTTTGGCACATATATATTTATGATTGTGATGTGCTCATGTTGGATCATTCCCTTGATGAGTGAGAAGTGGCCTTCTTTGTCCTTTTTTACTTTTTTTTGGTTTGAAGTCTATTTTTATCAGACATTAATACAGCAACACTTGCTTGGTTTTTATTTCCATTTGCTGGGGATATCATTTTCCAACCTTTCACCCTGAGAAGGTGTCTATCTCTAGTGGTGAGGTGGTGAGTTTCTTGAAGACAGCAGTTAGAAGGGTCCAGGTTTTTTTTTTTTTTTTTTTTTTTTTTTTTTTTTTTTTAACGTAGGGTCTTGCTTTGGCTCAGGATGACCTGGAATTCACTATGTATTCTCAGGTTCTCAGGGCGGCCTCAAACTCATGGTGCTCCTCCTACCTCTGCCTACCAAGTGCTGTGATTAAAGGTGTGCGCCACCACGCCCAGCTTGGGTCCAGTTTTTTGATCCATCTTGATAACCTATGTCTTTTGATGGGTGAATAAAGACCATTAATATTTAAGGTTATTACTGTGAGGTTTGAATTAATCCCTGTCATGATGAGGTGTTTTATGGTGTTTGGTGCTTTCTTGTGTTTTGTACTATGTTGAGCCTGGTCTGTTTTGGTTATTGTGATCTTCTTCTTGTTGGCTCTTGAGACTGGTTGTTTGACTGTTGTGGGTGGAGTGTTTCCTCAAGTATTCTCTGTAGCTTTTGCATTTTGTTCATATAATCATACAGTTGAATTTTTTCATGGAAACTTCTTTTTTCACCATCTCCTATGAGGGATACTTTTGCTGGGTAGAATAGCTTGGGTTGGAAGCCACACTTTTTAGACTTTGAAGTGTCCCATTCCAGGCCCTTCTTGCTTTCAGGATTTTCAGTGAGAAATCTGACTAATTGTGATGGGATTGCCTTTGTATGTTGTGGGTTGTTTTTCTCTTTCTACTTTTAACACTCACTTTGTTTTCATTGTTAAGAGTTTTAACAATGATGTGTCTTGGAGAGTTTCTTCTTTGGTCTGTTTGGTGTTCTGTGGGCTTCTTATATCTGCATGGGCCTCTCTTTTGAGAGATTGGGAAATGTTTCTTCAATAATTTTGTTGGAACCCCATCAGCTATCTTATTAGGGCATGGCCACTCCTGGTCCTTTTAGAAACTTTGTTTTATTTTATTTTGAGAAAGGATCTCATTGTAACCTAGGCAATCCTGAAACTTAGTATGTAAGCCCAGGCTGGCCTCGAACTTGTGATCCTCCTGCCCCAGTCTCTCGCATTGGGATTATCAATGTGCATCATCAAACTTGACTTTTGCTTGTAAATAGCAAAGCTGCTTTAAATGTTTTCCTGTGCAGTCCAAAGAATAAATTACTGGTTAACTAATGTGTATATGGATATCTAACCTGCTTTTCTAATAAAGGCTTTGGTTTTCATTAAAAAAAATAATTTTGTAGAATATGTTCTCTATGCCTCTGGCCTGGATTTCCTCTCCTTCTAGTATACCCGTGATCTGGATGTTTGGTCATTTTAGGGTGTCCCACAGTTCCCTCATATTCTGTTCACTTGATTTTTTTGAACTTAGCAAAGTTTTTGGCCTCTGTTCAATTTCTTCCTTCTTGTATTCCAGGTCAGAGGTTCTGTCTTCCACATGAGTAACTCTGTTGGTGAGGGGTTCTAGAGAGGTTTTTATAATTTCTATTTGATTTTTGTTTTCTGTTGTGTTATTTTGCATCATGTCCATCTTTTCTTGAATATTTTTATCTTTATTTATTTATTTGAGAGAGAGAAAGAGGCAGAGAGAGGGAGAGAGAGAGAGAATGGGCACACCAGAGCATCCAGCCACTGCAAACGAACTCCATATGCAGGTGCCACCTTGTGCATCTGGCTTATGTGGGTCCTG
This sequence comes from Dipus sagitta, assembly GCA_036346955.1. Classification (NCBI taxonomy): domain Eukaryota; kingdom Metazoa; phylum Chordata; class Mammalia; order Rodentia; family Dipodidae; genus Dipus; species Dipus sagitta. The sequence goes on along the minus strand of CM070781.1, from coordinate 573,518 downwards.
GGGAATTGAACCTGGTTCCTTTGGCTTTGTAGGCAAGCGCCTTAACTGCTAAGCCATCTCTCCAGCCCTCCATCTCTTTTTTGAGGTACAATTTTAATTTGAGTTTTGATTTTCTTGATGTTTCCAGGAATTCATTCTTGCATTTGATCATGTCTTCATTAAGCTTAATCAACTGGTTCTTGAGATCTTCCATTTCTTGATTCACCTTCAATTTATTCATATCTCTTTGGAGGGGTCTAATGTTTTCTTCAATCAAGTTATGCCTACTATCAAATGCTGAATTCTCTAGGAAATGTTTCTGTTCAATTTCATTGATACAATTGTTGGTTCTTTGATGGTTTGCTTCCAGTTCAGCAATTTTTTTGATCAGGGTCTTATTGGTTGTTGTTTTCATTATGGAAATGAATTTCTGTTGATTTTCTATGATTTCATTGGAGGTTTCCATTGTAGGACTAGGCATGTTTGGTGGAGATTTTTCAGTTTTTTGACTTTCATTGGCTTTTTTTGTGTTGTTGTCTACCCATTTTAGGAAGACTGTTTTATTGAGGAGGAAGAAAGATTTTGTCCTTTGACCTGTGCACCCTCTGACTCAGGTGAACAAAGATAGTGGTACCCAGTGGCCAGTCAGGATGCCAGAGCAAAAGGCCTGATTCCACAGCTCACACAGGAATCAGTCCTCCCTAATCAAGGCACAATGGGACCTATCAGAGAGAAGCCAGGGACCAGGCATCACTCTGTGCCATGCTTGCCCACACACAGTCCAACCTAGGAAACCCAGACCAGGTATCTGGGAGGAAACAGGAAACAGGGGTCTGGCCTACTCACTCCACATCATTGCACCAACCCACCCACAGACTGGTGCAGGGAGCCCAGACCATGGAGCTGGGAGGAGAAAGGAAACAAGAGTCTGGCCTACTCATTCCACACTGCTGTACCTGCCTGCATACTGTATTCTTGATTTTTTATTTTTCTTGTATTATGATGTAGAGATTTTTGCATCTTGAGTTAATTTGATGCTTGGGTTTTCTAAGTATCTGTAGTATTCTTAAATGTGTAAATCCTACTTTATGTATCTTCATGGTAGGAGTTTAAGGTGCCAAGTGTGGTTCTCAAATCACTCCAAGAGTAATAGCAGAAGTGACCCTAGGTGTTGAGCTTGCCTGATATGCAAGTATTCTAGTAGGTCAGGTAGAGCAAATTACTGGCAAGTTCTAAAATCCAACAATGCAATATGCACATTCAATCAAAACCAGCAGAGGGCTGGAGAGATGGCTTAGCGGTTAAGCATTTGCCTGTGAAGCCTAAGGACCCCAGTTCAAGGCTCCATTCCCCAGGACCCACGTTAGCCAGATGCACAAGTGGGCGCATGCATCTGGAGTTCGTTTGCAATGGCTGGAAGCCCTGGCATGCCCATTTCTCTCTATATATATATATCTGCCTCTCTCTCTCTGTGTGTCACTCTCAAATAAATATATATAAAAAAACCCAGCAGAATATTAATGCAAGTGTGGTGATTAAAACAAACAGATAATCTAATAAAGCCAAAATCCCTAAGGGTGTTGCCCCACACCCTTTATCCTGTCAACTGGTAGGCTGAGATTTCTGGCCTGAAATGGTTTCTAGGTCAGCCTGTGTTGAGTGAGACTCTGCTCCCAATAATGACAGAAGTAAAAGACAAAGGCCCTATAAATTGTGAAACAGCAAAAGCAACAATAGTCAATACCAAAATACAGCTTATTTGAGAATGGTAAAGCTGACTAAGAATACATCAATCAAATATAACACATAACCTGCCCTGATATGGAAAGTGAGATTAGCACTTCCAGTGCAGGCCTGTGTACCTGGATTTGTGTAAGTAGGCTCTTTTACCTTTTGGGATGGCTTCCATTCTCACCTATGCTGAGTTCCCACCTGGGTCCCTTTCTGTAGTACTGTGGACTCAATTAGGATGCTTGGATCTCTGGATCTGGTGTTCTGATCAGCTGTGTTGGATACTGTGCAGCCCAGGGGTGGATGAGTTTTTTGGTGGTTTGCGGTACTTGCAGTTGGGAAATGGGAAGCCATGCAGGATTCCTGGAGTTGTACCAGAGCTTCTCAGATGATCCCATTTGTGTTTTCCTTCAACAGCCGCTCAGCTGGTCCCTGTTGTCTTCCCCTTCAGGTTTCTTGACTTTGTGAGGAGGCTGGTTTGAGTGGAAAACCCCTTCACCTGTCTTCTGCTCCTGTAGCTCTGTGCTGGGCCAGGTGGGTGCACAGATTTAGGCTGGCAGCACCTCTGTGGTGGTTGATAATTCATTCACTTTTCAGTAGAAGAGTGTATTTTGCTGTTTTTCTGCTTATTTCCTCCCTAGGCTGCTGTGGCATGGTTACTTTGCCACCATCTTCCCCAGTTAGATTCTTATTGGATACCAGGGAAGAGATATCTATTTTAAAGACCCCAGTGGGGCTGATTACAAATAAGAAGATGCCAGTCTAGGGGGGCATTGGTGCTGTTAAGGACTTTTACCTCATACCTGAAAGGATGATCAACTTGGACCACAAGCAGGTAACTTACTTCTTTGTAGTGATCCAGGACTGCCCTTTCTCCCTTCTGAGAAGAGATCTCCTTCAAAAATTGGGTACCACCATTACTTTTACAACCCAGGAAACTAACGTCTCCTTCGCCCCTGCCTATCAGCTCATTCTAACCACCCCTCTGTCTGATGAGTATCTCCTAGCTCTTCCAAATTCCACCATAGAGACAACATCCAATTCAAAGGATCTATTCTGAGTGCTACAACAACTCCCAGCTGGGTGTGGTGGTGCACACCTTAATACCAGCACTTGGAAGGCAGAAGCGGGAGGATTGCCAAGAGTTTGAGGCCACCCTGAGACTACATAGTGAATTCCAGGTCAGCCTGAGCTCCAGTGAGACTCTACTTCAAACCCACCCCCCAAAAAATAATTCCCTAAGGTATGGATGGGAACAAACCCTCTGGGCTTAGCTGCTCACCACCCACTAGTCATGGTAAATCTTTTGGTCATGGCGACACCAGTCTGAGTCCAATGGTAACCCATGAACCAGAGGGCTAAACTAGGGATTACCCCTCATATCAAAAGACTGCTAGAAGCCAGTATCCTCACCCTGTGCAAATTGGCCTGGAACACACCTTTCCTGCCTGTCCTCAAGCCAGGAAACTCAGATTATTGGCTGGACCAGGACCTCCAAGAGGTAAATAAATGAGCTGAGACTATCCACCTACTGTTCCAAATCCATACACCCTACTCAGCCTCCTTCCACCAGACCATCATGTCTATACTGTCCTGGACCTAAAGGACACTTTCTTTTCTATCCCTCTGCCAGCAAAGAGCCAGCCTATATTTGCCTTTAATGGACAGATCCATTATCTGGAGTAACAAGCCAACTGACCCAGACACAATTACCCCAAGGCCTTAAAAATTCCCCAATGCTATTTTGGGAAGCCCTACAGAAAGACTTGATGGGATTCCAAGTACCTCACCATGATTTGACCCTGATCCAGTATGTAGATGATCTCAGTCACTTGTTCAAAAGACAGTAAGGATTTGCTCAAACTGCTCCAGATATTGGGGCATCATGTCTCTGCACAGAAAGCTCAGATCTGCCAGACAGAGGTCTTCTACCTGGAGTACAGACTCACACAAGGTAAGAGGACTCTCAGTGCTGCCCAGAAAGAGGCCATCCTCCAGATGCCCACACCCTAAACCAAGAAACAGGCATATAAATTCCTGGGGCAGTGGGGTATTGTGGGCTCTGGATCCCAGGTTTGGCTGAAATAGCACAGCCCCTTTATTCAAGCCACAGCAGGAGACCAACCCTTAAATTGGACAGAGAAAGAAGAACAGGCTGTCCAGGATCTAAAGCCTTAACACAAGCCCCCACTTTGGCTCTACCACATGTCACTAAGCTGTTCCACCTTTTTGTCCATGAAACTCATGGCATTGCAAAAGGTATTCTAACTCGGACTTTGGGACCCTGGTGGAGGTCCATGCCATACCTATCCAAGTGCTTAGATTCGGTGGCCTCAGGGTAGCCTTCCTGCTTATGAGGAGTAGCCACTACTGCCATACTGCTGAGAGAGGCTGGCAAACTCACTTTAGGCCAAGATCTGACTCTCGTGGCCCCTGATGCTATGGAGACTCTCCTAAGGGGGCAAATGGTCAATGCATGACACATACCCACATCACTCAATATCAGAACCTACTTCTTAACCAGCCCTACCTTACTTTTACTGCTGTACAGAGTCTCAACCCAGTGACATTAATGCCTGATGACAACCCCAAGGCCCCTCATGGCTACAAAGATCTGCTGGACATCTCTCAGGCCAGCCACTCATACCTCCAGGATACTCACCTGCCTGAGCAGATGCTGACTTGTTCATTGGCGGGAGCAGCCTGGTTATCAATGGGGCCAGGAGAGATAGGGTGGTGGTGACTACTCAATGGAACATCATTTGTGCCCAAAAGGCAGAACTGACTACACTCATTCAAGCCCTGTGGTGGGGAATACATAAACAAGTGATATCCACAGTGACAGCAGGTTTGCCTTTGCTACCCTTCATGTTCATGCCATGATATACAAGGAGAGGGGACTTTTGACTGCTGAGGGAAAGATGATTAAACACAAAGAAGAGGGATGGAGAGATGGCTAACTGGTTAATGCACTTGTCTGCAAAGCCAAAGGACCCATTTAAGCCAGATGCACAAGGTGGCACATGCATCTGGAGTTTGTTTGCAGCAGCTGGGGGCCCTGGGGGCCCCTCTTTCTTTCCCTATCTCTCTCTCTCTCTTTCTATCTCTCAAATAAATACATAAAAATTATAAAGAAGAAATTTTAGCCCTTATTGAAGCTGTTTGGCTTCTCAAAAAGGTGTCCGTTATCCAATGAAAAAGCCATCAGAGCACTAATACACTAACTGGATGGCAGATCAGGCAGTCAGACAAGGTGCTGGGCTACCTGTAGAACCCCTCACCATCTTGCCCATAGCCTTTCCTGACCTAAAGCTCCCTCCTTAATCAACCTACACCCAGGAAGAAAAAGAAAAACCTCACTCCCAGGACACAAAGCAAGACCCGATTGGATGGTGGATTCTTTCTGACTCAAGGACCATCCTCCCTACAGCTCTCACACGACTCCCAGTGGACCAAATATATCCAACCACCCATTTGGGTGCTACAAAATTGTGTTACTGGCTTCAGATACCAAATCCCTCAACTTATACACAGCATCCAGATGCCCTTCCTGCATACAAGTTAACCTGAAACAAGAGACAAAAGGTATCCCTGTTGCCTGCCTGAGGGGACTAGCTCCAGGTGAGAAATGGGAAGTTGACTTCACCAATATGAAACTCTCTCACACAGGATACAGATATCTGTTGGTGTTTGTAGACATCTTCTCAGGATGGATGGAAGCATTTGCTACTCAAAGAGAAACTGCCCTGAAGGTGGTTAAGAGTCTTTTACATAAAATTATTCCTAGGTTAGATAGACAGCAAAGCACTTAATGTAACGTGGAAACTCCACTCCACCTACCGACCTCAGAGCTCAGGACAGGCCAAATGCATGAACCAGACTATTAAGTCCATGCTCTCCAAATTAATTTTGGAAACTGGTGAAAATTTTCCCAACCTCTTGCTTTTGGCCCTCCTTCGGGTAAGGTACATCCCTTATAAGGCAAGATTTACCCTCTATGAGATCATGTTTGGGAGACTACCCCCCCTTGTTGACCCACATGAGGGAGTGGTTGAAGAGATCACAAATCAGTGTCTTTTAAAGTATCTCCAGCCCAACAGGTCCAGTTGGCGATCTACTCTCAAGATGTCCTTCTGGTTCCCTTGTTGCCCTGCCATTTGCTCCTGCCAAGAGACCAGGTGTATGTCAAGAAGTTCCAGAAGGAGCTGGGCGTGGTGGCACACGCCTTAATCCTAGCACTTGGGAGGCAGAGGTAGGAGGATTGCTGTGAGTTCGAGGCTACCCTGAGACGCCATAGTGAATTCCAGGTCAGCCTGAGCTAGAGTGAGAACCTACATAAAAAAAAAAAAAAAGAAGTTCCAGAAGGAAGGACTGACTCCCGCATGGAAATGGCCTCATGCTATTGTCCTGACTATACTAACTCCCATTATGTTCCACGGGAACCCCACCTGGATTCACCAATCCTGTGTTAAGTCTCCCCTGCACCGGACCACAGATGGACTGCCTCCCCTGGGCCAGATGCTCTCAAGTTAAGACTCTCTTGCAAATATGATCTTTACTTGCTTGTGTACTTTCCTTTACAATGGCTATGCCCATCTCCTATTCTGTTATCTTAACCTCTTTCTACACCAGGGAAGTTCTGTCAAAAGCTAACCGGACATGGGGTCCAACAAGCCTGTCCAAGTAAAAACGGACTTCATAAAACTCTCAAACCTCACCACCCCAGCAGATTACCTCCTGGCAGGGTGGGGACACCTGGGGGGATCTATTCATATTCCCCTATAGTTGCCCTGACCTAAAAAAAAAAAGGGGGTAGATTTTTATTTGTGCCTGGAGGAACAGGACACCCCCCTCATCATTAGACCATATGAATCAGAAGATTCTTACTTCAATCCTTACTGGAAATGTGTCAGCACTGCTACTTACTTTGGGGGCCCAAATGATACCACCTTCCTCTCTGTCTGGAAGGAGCTAGGGGGCGATTATTCTGACCCAACTAAAGGAAACCCCATAAGTATTCAGGTAAATAACCTTCACCATTATCTCTAGGGAACTGAATTTACTTGAGAAATAAGAATATATATGTCTGGGCACGATCTAAGGGTCATTGTTTACCATCCAAGCCAGGAAACACCAAACCCACCCACACCCTATCTGCTGGTGGCTCCATTAGATAAGCCTCTGATCAATTTCCTGCTTCCCCCAGCTCAATGGGAACAAAAGGCCTCTCTAACTATAGGACCACAGTCACAGACCCCAAAGCCTCCCATGACTGAGCTTGCCCCTAAAGAGAAATTCCAACATCTTACCCATGCTCCTCCTAAATTACACTCAATCCTAGCTGGCCCAAGATTGCTGGCTCTGTTTAAAGGATAGACCTCCTTCCTTTGTTGGGCTGGGAATAGAAATCCCAATAACCGTGTCTTCTAACAGGTCTGCTGCCATATCCTGAGAATACCATCTCTTTGGGGGATGTGACTGGGAAAGTTTCTTGCTTTGACACCTCAAATTACACCCCTTTCTAACTCTCCCTACTCTGCTACTTGTAATACTAGCCTTACATTGATGCTCAGTTCAGAGGCATATTTTGCTCCAGAAGGAAACTGGCTCTGCTGCTCCACTGGCCTCACTCACTGTATGTCCTCCAATCATCTGTCTGACAATCCACTTTTATGTATAGTTGTATATGTTCTTCCCTAAGTGTATGCATATTCAGGGCCAGAGGGAGCCTATCTTTTGTTCCCCTTTGGGCTGCCCTCTCACAGATACAGACAGACTGCTCCCTAGGTACAGCAGCATTGATCAAGGGAAAAACAGGTCTCCAACAAATGAGCCAAGAGATAGATGCTGATGTTAAACACCGCAAGTTTTCCATTGATGCACTTCATGCTCAGGTTGAATCCCTAGCTGAAGCAGTCCTTCAAAATCAATGAGGCCTAGACCTAAACCTTATGTCTCAAGGAGGGCTTAGTGTAGTCCTGGGCTTTTATACTAATAAGTCAGGGTTAAGCAAAAAAACTTTATAAAAAGTTATGGACAACTTAGATGGGAGACAGAAAGAACAAAATCAAGTAATTCCTGATACCATAAACTGTCTGACTGGAATCCCTGGCTTACAACCCTTTTCACTGGTTTGGCTTGCCCCCTGTTTCTCCTTTTCATAGGAGTTGCAGTAGGACCCCGTGTAATAAATTGTGTTTTAAAATTCATAAAATAGAGAATCATTTTGGCCAAACTAATGGTCCTCAGGACTCAGTATTCACTCCTTACACATAGTCAAAGATTTGAAGGCCCCTGAAAGAAATGGGGAAATGTACTAGGTAAGATAAGGCCATTTTGTCCTGCAATGCTAACAGCTCAGATAAGGCCATCCTGTTCTAATTAGGCCTAATTCCATGAGTGCCCAAGTGCCTTCCAGCCTCTAACTCTCCCATCCCCAGACAATCACGTCCACATTAATAGCATTCTATAGGCTTCCCGTGACCCTGAGCCCAGCCGAGGAGAGAGCCCCTTACTCTCTACGTGGGCTATTTAATTCCTCCAGCTCCCACATGGCAGGAACTCTGTGACCTTTCTTTTCTTTCCATGGTTTTCCCAGGCCCTCCTTGTGGGATCTCTAGCCACATGGGTACTTTTCCTTGGCTTTGTACTTCCCTCAATAAATATAATTTAATAATTATCCTTCTCAGTCTTTTTTTAGTTTTGTTTTTTGGGTTTTTGTTTTGTTTTGTTTTGAGGTAGGGTCTCACTCTAGGCCAGGCTGACCTGGAATTCACTATGCAGTCTCAGGGTGGCCTCGAACTCATGGCAATCCTCCTACTTCTGCCTTCCAGGTGTTGGGATTAAAGCCGTGCACCACCATGCCTGGCTTCTCAGTCTTTTTTTATGAGAGAGAAAAAGCATGAGAGAAAGCAAGAGAGAGCAGGGCGTGGTGGCGCACGCCTTTAATCCCAGCACTCGGGAGGCAGAGGTAGGAGGATCGCCGTGAGTTCGAGGCCACCCTGAGACTCCATAGTGAATTCCAGGTCAGCCTGGGCTAGAGTGAGACCCTACCTCGAAAAACCAAAAAAAAAAAAAAGAAAGCAAGAGAGAGAAAGAGGGAGAATTGGCATGCCAGGGCCTTCAGCCACTGCACTGCAACTCCAAGCATGTGTGCCACATTGTGCGCATGTGTGACCTTGCATGCTTGCATCACCTTGTGCATTATTAGGTTTATGTGGGATCTGGAGAGTTGAACATAGGACCTTAGGCTTCTCAGGCAAGTGCTTTAACAGCTAAGCAATTTCTCCAGCTCTGAGACACTTTTTTTTTTTTTTTTGGTTTTTCAAGGTAGGGTCTTGCTCTAGCCCAGGCTGACCTGGAATTCACTATGTATTCTCAGGGTGGCCTTGAACTCACGGCGATCCTCCTATCTCTGCCTCCCGAGTGCTGGGATTAAAGGCGTGTGCTACCACGCCTGGCTCTGAGACACTTTTTATAGTTTAAAAAAAGTATTCTTAGCCGGGCATGATGACACATGCCTTTAATCCCAGCACTTGGGAGGCAGAGGTAGGAGAATGGCCATGAGTTCAAGGCCACCCTGAGACTACATACTGAATCCCAGGTCAGGTACAGTGACACCCTACCTCGAAAAAACAAACAAACAAAAGGTATTCTTTTATCATTATTTTCAACCTATAGGAGAGTGTTTACCCCTATTCACCCTCTATTTTAATGAATTAGTTTTGCTCTGGTCAGTTGTAAAAATGCATTATTTTATTTTAATTTCATTTATTCATTTGAGAGTGAGCGTGGGTGTGCCAGGGCCTCTTGCCACTGCATACAAACTCCAGATGCATCTGGCTTTACATGGATACTGGGGAATTGAACCTAAACTGTCAGGCTCTGCAAGCAAGCACATACAATGGTTGAGCCATCTCTCCAGCCCCACATTGTTTTATTTTTTAAAAAATAACTTGTATTTTTTTCTCCCACATGAAGAAAGTGATGCAAACCTGTCTTCCGAAATTTGGTAAGCTCAGGTATGTCCAAGAAGAGAGAAGACAACCCCTGTAATCCACCTTGCAGAGGGGACCACTGACCCAGGGCTCCATGTTCTTCGGGTCTTGTCTGCAGCATCAGCAGCATGACTGAGTCAGTGTGAGGGGTTCTCCAACAGCTGTCTGGGATGCACGTGGGAAGGAAGCATGGAGTGTGGAGCATCAGCCAGGAATGGGCTTTTAGGCAAGGAGAAGGAGAGAAAGCACTGTATAGACTTCTTAAACAGTCAAGTCACAGGCCCTCAGGTTCCAGGGAGACCAAAGATGAGCAGCTCCCAGGCTGAGGGAAGGACAGAGGCAAGACCAGGCCCACATTTTCCAGAACCTGGACTCCAAAGCTGGAGCACAGCCTCAGCAATCTCTACTGCTGCCTGTTGTGTGTGCAGCATTTGTTCATGCATAGGTGGTAGTGGGAAAGGGAAACATCCCTTGTCCAAGTTGGTGGGTCTCCTGTTGTGAGTCCCAGGAAATGAGAGAGCAGATGCAGTTTGAATACTGGCCCCTCTGATGCCTGAGGTCTCAGAAAGGAAGGGTACATAGACCAATTATTCATATAAACTTGAGGTGCTGCAAAATATGAGGGATATGGGAGGGTAGTTTGGCTCCTGAGGGAAGCTGACACCCAAAGGCTGGTTATAATCACGAGAAGAAAAAAGATGCCTCATACAGAGGGAACAGCATGTACAAGGGTCCTGTGGCAGTGATATCTTTTAAAAATTACCTACTTGCTTGTGTTTGAGAGTGTGTATACCATGCCAGAGTAGCTTGCCTTTTCAAACAAGTGTGTCTGTCATTACATGGGTGCTGGGAAATCAAAACCTGGCCAGATGCCTTTGCAAGCAAGAGTCTTTAACTTCTGAGCCACCCAACCCCATCTCCAAGCTAGTGATATCTTGCAGTTCTTTCAGAATGTTGTAACAAAACAGCATAAACAGAAACATAGACTATAAACAACCAGCATTATCCCTTACGGTTTTGTAGGCAGGGAAGTTGATGATCATGCTGCTGCACACTTGTTGTCTGATGAGGGCCTGGTTTCTAGATGACATCTTTTCACTTCTAGGGTCCATTTTATAAGGAGTATCCATGTCAGTTATGAAAGCTTCACTCATGGCATACTTACCACCCAAAGGATCCATCTGTGTGACACCATCCCACTAGGGGTTATGGGTTCAACATGTGAGTTTGTAAGGATATATGAAGATGTGAAAATGCAGGAATAAAGATGGAGTTTCTTGGGGCTGGGGAGATGGCTCAGTGGGTTAAGAGAGCACTTGCTGCACCAACATGAGGGCTTGATTCCCCAGCAACCACATAAACAGCTGGGTGTGGCTGCCCATATCTGTAATGAAGTATGGAGACCAGAGAGTCAATGGTGCCTGCTGATCGATAAAAGAAGACTTCATCTCAGGGAAACAGAAAGATGAGCAAAAACAGTAGGACACCAACATTCTCCTCTGGCCTCCACTCATTCTATATCTGCACGTGTGCACATCACATGCATAAGCCACACACACTCTACACACAGATACACACACAGATACACACACACACACACACACACGGAGTTTGCTTGTTAACCTTAACAGGAAGTAAGGCCAGGAGGCTGTAAATGAAGGGATCTTACACACAATGCCTGAGAGTCACTCTCAGTCTGCCAGTACCACAGCCAGGCAGCCTCACATAGAAGCATGTCTGCAGAACATTTGTCCAGAGGCCATCTGTCCAGCCTAGGATGGGTGCCTCCCTAGTTATTGATCCTGTGAAAATAGGATGTTTATTCTCCTTCATTTTGGCCATAAACCCTCCCCTGGCTTCAGCCTCCTTGGACACCCTGTAGCTTCCCAGTGTGTGTCATCCCACTGCAGGCCTGCCTAGCTCAGATACAGCAGTATTCTTTGGAAATATGCCTGTTACTTAGGGTGACATAGACACTCAGTCATGGCAAGGTGGGGGTGGCAATGGGAGGACCTGGAACTGAAACCAAGATGAGGTGCTGTAAGGAATAAGGTCAGATTTGTGTTTTGCAATGATGGCCCTGTGCCATGCAGGATCAATGGTGGGGTGCCATGGAAATACTTGGGGGATCCACTTTCCAGTGCTCTGTGCTAATGGCAGTGCTGGACTCATGTGGAGAAGAGTGGCCCACTCTATTGAGTTTGTCACTGTTAGACATCTTGCTTCACTGTGAAGAATACTCTGGAATACTATGGTGAGGAAGAGGCTTGGAGGGAAACCTCGTGACACTTTTGATTTGTTGCTCTGGTACTACTTCTGCGGTAGGGCTCAATTCTAGAGGTATGGCTAATATTCATTCTCAACGCCCAGAGGTGGGAAGGAGGAAGAAAGCCATCTGGGAAGAAGTTGGGCTGTCCTCCGAGGAGACTGAAGAGGTGCTGGGACTGAGATGGCCGCAGCAAGAGAGGTCACACCCAGTTGTGACTCCTGGATGAACCTCAGCAACTCAGAGGTGGGTGAGAGAGAGGTTATGGGTTGGGGAGAGGCTCCTAGATTCAGTTCAGCGAGGCTTGGGCAACTCAGAGGGGCATGGACAGACTCATCTTCATGGAAGCACAAGGTCCTTCTGAAAGAGTTGGTGACCAACCTCCCAGGTCTTGCACAGGCCAGGCAAGGCTGAGCATGCTCACTGTCCCTGGCCTCTGGGATGAGGGAGGCCTGCAGTAATTGTGCCATCCTGAGAACTCATGAGCATTTCCAGACAGTGGGTATCCCAAAAGCCCTGTGTTCACTCCCCGGGAGCCCAAGAGCTGGTGCCAGCCAGTAAAGGCAGAGGCTGAGAGACAGATTTCACTGCAGCTTCTCCTCCTCCATGAGGATACTTTTGAACCCTGCTCTACTACTGACCTAAACCTTCTGATAATGTATTTGTAATGGCTTCAAATCAGTGTTTAGAGTCAGGCATGATGGTACATGCCTTTAGTCCCAGCACTCGGGAGGCAGAGGTAGGAGGATCACTGTGAGTTCAAGGCCAGGTCTACAGGGTAAGTCCAAGGCCAGACTAGGCTAGAGTAAGACCCTACCTCGAAAAACAACAACAAAATAAACAACAACAACAAAACCCCACAAGTCAGTTTTTAGAACAAAGTTTACTGTGGGAAATATCTAGTACGTGCAAAGTAGGGAGGACAATGTCAAGAAGGCCCAGTGCCCATGAGAACAGGGGCCAGTGATGTGCTCTGCTCACCTCCTCCCCACGGTTGCTCTTTTAAATTCCGTGGACTCTTAAGGTGCATCTCAGTGTTGTCAGTCCACAGGAATGCATTTCAGCTTGTTCTGAGTAAGTCTGTAGTGGGATGACCTTAAAGCACAAGGTCATCAGCAGACTTAAAGGTATTAATTCCTTGATATTTCCTAGGATCCCAATTTTTTCCTCCACCCTTCCTCTGCTTCCTCTTTCTCTTCTTCCTTTTTCTTCTGCTTCTTTCTGGGAAATAAAACCTGGATTACTGAGCTAATCCCAAACTCATTTTTATTGATTTTTTTTCTTGAGACAATGTCCTGCTCAGTTACCCAGGCTTGCTGTAAACTCACTATGTAGCCAAAGCTACAATCACTATGTGATCCAGACTAGTCTCAAATTCACTATGAACTGGCCTCAAACGCAATCCTGCCTCTCTACACTGCACACAGCTCCCAATTTTCTTTGCAGACTATAAAACTGGTGGCATATAGGCCACCACCCACTGAGCTTGGTTAAATGGTAAGACCTATTATTTTTCAACATAATGTCAGTGTGACTTCAATAGCTCCTTGCACACCATCTACAGAAAGTTTCCCCATCTCTGATGGAATAACCAAAGTCACCACCCCACTGGAGGTTGGGATGATAATCACAGGAGGACAGTGACCTGCAAAGTGCACCTTTGGTGCAGCGATTGTAGCACCAAGTAAACATGGCCAGGAAACCTACCCTGACTCCCTTCCATTTGTTTACTGGGCTCATGGAACTGAGGGGAAGAGCAGCCGTGGTATCTTCTAAATGCTACAAAAGTTCCAGCAGCTTCTCTGCCATGCATCAGCCCCTTCTAACACTCCTGCCCAGCCTCAAAAACCACTGCTGAAGTACCACTCGAGGGCAACATACATGGTCCCCACCCCATCTCAGCCCTGCTACCAGCAGCATGAAGTCCAGAGGCCTGGAATGAGCTGGTTCCTGCCAACTCTAGTCCATCTCTTCCTTACCACGGCCAAACCCTGCTGGGACTCAGATGGAATTCTGACACTCCTAGGAGGACTTGAATGACTTACGTGTTGCTTTCAGAGGATACTGGTAAGGGAATTGGCCTCCTCGTGTGCCAATCGTGTAACTCTGAACCCCGGGGAAGTGAACTTCCATGTGCACAGATGGGACCACTGCCTGATTGGCTAGAGGACACATGGCAGAAGTCAGGATTAGCCAGAGCCAGCAGTCCCAGCCATGCCCAGGCCTCTTCTGCTGCCCAGAGGCTTCCCTTGCTCTCCAGTCAGGGGTACACCTGGCCCTTGAAAAGGGTAGCGAGACCCTGTTTCTGTATTGCCAAAGCTGTCTCCCTCCACCTTCTGCTACTATCCCACCTCAGGAATGCTGTACCCACCAGCTGGTCCTACTGTGGCTCTCTGATCTGTAGCAGCTCAATGGAGAAGCCAACATTGCTAAGAGGGAAACTACTTTCCACAGCATAGTTTGTAGGGCAAATGGATTGCAGTATGTCTGAAATGGATCATGCAACTCATCCTGCAGGAAAAGCCACATTCCTTTGGGTGTGTAAACTCACTGAATATATCTCCCTGTAGTGGCCTTAGCCACCCCACCAGTCAGAACTCGGGCTGGAGTCCACATCCTTCACCCTGCACCCTGGCCCCTCCACAGTTCCAGGAGCTTCTAGGCAGGTGCAGCCTCAGTCTTTCTCAAGCTCTTCAGGGATTCAGGAGTGGCGTGACTTGGGCATGCTAGAGACACTGAAGTTTACTATGTGAGAGATTTAGAGACCTGTGATGTTGTTAGCAGAGAACCAGCATGTAGGGAGACTTACTGGTTTAGAAGTTATTACTCAGCAGGATTAGGACCTAGCATCTAGTGGGTGCTTGGCATATGTATTTGAACAAATGGATGACTGTTTCAAGTCTTATTTGAAATGATAGGGCTTAGCCCTGAAGAGTTACCATGGTCATTATTTTGTATTTGTGTGCATGTGTGTTGAGATCAGGGGGCAACCTCAGGTGTTCTTTCTCAGTAGCATATTTTCACTATTTTAGAAAAAAAAATTTTTTTTAAGGTAGGGTCTCGCTCTAGCCCAGGCTGACCTTGAACTCACTATGTATTCTCAGGCTGGCCTCGAACTCATGGCGATCCTCCTACCTCTGCCTCCCAAGTGCTGGGATGAAAGGCATGTGCCACCACACTCAGCTTAAAAATTTTTTTTTCATTATTTATTCGAGAGAGAGGGAGGGAGGGAGAGAGAGAAAGGGCACACCAGGGCCTCTAGCCACTGCATGGGTAGGATACTTTCAGGTTTGGAGGTCAACTCCTCCCACTTTGAGTTGTGGTGAAGGGCACCTCAGGTTTGCTGGGGGTGATGGTGGGTACTTAGCACATCTGCTTTGTGCAGCTGGTGAGAACAGGGGCACTGCTAGGCCCCCAGCTAAGAAGTTGAGATGAGCTCAGGTGTGAGGGCTGAGCTCATAATCACAAATGGGATCCCTATGATCCAGGGCCAGCCACCAACCCACCAAGAGGGACCCTTTTTGCAATTGGCACTGTACTGCTTGGCTATAGGGAGGCCTTGGGAAAAAGTACACACCACAGGAGGGGTGGGAATGCTTGGAAACCTATATGCCTGCCAGGGTGAGACAAAGCTTTATCTGTGTGCTCATCCCTGAGGAAGGTGCAGTCAGTGGGGCAGGGCTTTTCTCATCATGACATCCTAGGTGGCAAAAAAAGGAAGAATGGTCCTGGGCACCATGTGTCTTGGGCTCCTTGCCTTGGCCTGCCCTGAGAACAATGTGTCACTTAGTTTTGTAAAGTGCTTTCATCTAATTCTCACAAGAGTCTGGAAGGGGGAATTATCCCCATGGGTGACAGGCCAGAGGGTGAAGCCTGTTCTCTGTCCCCAAGCAGGGATTCCCCAACCCCAGGGGCTCCAAGTGGTCCCTGGACTGTTTTATGAAGTCCAGGCTGTGTGCCATTCTCCCCAAGTGGCGTGGCAGCCTAGAGCTCCTTGGCTTGGCTCTGATGTGCATACCTGGTATTGCAGTTAGGTTCACATTGCTGGCAGAAATCACCCGACCAAGAGCAGCTTTTCGGAAAAAGAGGTTTACTTTGGCTTACAGGCTTGAGGAGAAGCTCCATGACAGGGAAAACAATGGCATGAGCAGAGGGTGAACATCACCCCCTGGCCCACATGAGGTGGACAACAGGTACAGGAGAGTGTGCCAAACACTGGCATGGGGAAACTGGCTATAACACCCATAAGCCCACTCCCAACAATACACTGCCTCCAGGAGGTGTTAATTCCCAAATCTCCATCAGCTGGGAACCTAGCAGTCGCAACACCTAAGTTTATGGGGAACACCTGAATCAAACCACCACACCTGGTTACATTGCTGCTCTTGACCCCCTTCCTTCTTGCCCAGTCACAACTGGAAACAGAAGCTAGTTTCTTGTCTTGAAGGGCCAACATGTGGCTTCATGTCAGTGACTGAATAGCCCTAAACTGGCCACATGATGGTAATAAAAGTTAGCATCCAGTGACACCCAGTGGTGGATGATTCCTGTGGGACTGTTCCCTATCAGTCCTAGGGGAGGGCTTCATAGAAACCAAGGGCACAGAACCAGCAATCTCCCTTGAAGGATCTGGTTACCACAGAGTAAAGGTAGGACGTGCAGCCAGCCCAGGCCACTGTGATTTACAGCTGCCTCAGACCCGGCCTGGCAACTTTTCCTTTGAAATTCTGTCAGGACCAGTTTCCTTTCTAGGGAGTCCTAAACCACAGGGAAAACAGTGCAAGCCCAGCCTTGGGGACTGGACCACAACTTGGTAGCCTTTGCATTTTGGCATAGTATGGATGGACTAAATCTGACAAGGCATTTTAGACCTGAAGACAACAGCCTGGGGAGACAGAGGCAGGGCTCCCTGAGATGATAACCTTGCAAATGGGCAGGAGGTACTTACTCATTGGGATCAGGAAAGGGCTGCCTGGTAAAAGTTGTCCATATTGTGTAAACAGATCTGGGATGAGAAGATTTTGGCAGGTCAAGTATACTCTGCAGTTGCCCAATGTGAATCCTAGCTTGGCCATTGACTAAGTATTAGACCTTGAGCAAGCGCCTCAGTCTTTTCATCCACAGCATGCTTGGAAAAATGTGGCCCAGCAAGGCCCAGCTGAGGTGCTGTCAGTGGCACCTGAACATGAAGTGGTTGTATCAATGCTACTATGATAATGGAAGGCAGCTATAGCAGAAAATGCAACCAACTAACCACACCATCAGTGTCAGGCTTCCTGGTTTCAGTGTCTTCAACAGTGGCAGCATGGGAAGATGGCTAACTAGCAGCTTTCAAGGGCTACACTCTTGGACAGACAGCGTCCAGGTGCTAAATGCACTTTACTATGCATCTAGACCTGCTGGCTGGTGCCTGAGGTAGCAGAGCAGCAACATCTGTGGCCACAGCAGTGGCTAGAGCTCCTTAGATGACACAGCAGAGGTTTTTACATCCCTCTGGATACTTTGCTGGAGTGGTAGCATCCAGGTAACAGGAATGGGCCAGAAGATGGCTAGTGAGCTGCCTCAGCCCCAACCCACTACTGAAGATGGAGTATTTGTGAAGCAACCACTGACAGTCTGTGGAGACAACACAGAAGGAGCAGGTGGCTAGCAGAGCCTTATGTGCACATCTGTGGCCTAGGCAGGATGACGGGAAAGGAGGCTTGTCAATGTCAAAGTGCTACACCAACCCCAGGTGTACCTACTTGTTGAATGACCGCAGTGCACCTGTGAGGAGTCCCTCAGTCACACCTGCAGGTGTCTTCAGAAAGGTTGCCCAGGCCTTAGTGCCCCACTGAGCACTCGGGTCACTCTGAGGAATCTGTAATTAAACTAAGTCAGCATAGCAGTCTAAGCTTGGCCAGAGCTACAGTCCAGTGCTCAGAGAGGACTCTCCCTAGGACCAAGGCACTCTTCCTGCCCAAGATCACAAAGCAAACAAGCAATGAGCTGGCTCAACACTACAAAGGCATCCATGGCCCTCCTCTCCCGCCAACTTTTTTGAGACAGGGTCTCATGCATACAAGGCTAGCCTCAAACTTGCTATGTAGCTTAGAATGATGGATTTCTGATCCTCCTGCCTTTTCCAGCAAGGGTTTAAAGTTCAAAGGTCTAGATTGGCTTTTAAAAAAAAATATTTGAGACAGAAAATAGAGAATGGGCATGCTAGGGCCTCTAGCCACCAAAAATGAACTCCAGAAGCATGCACCACCTTGTGCATCTGGCTTTACATGGGTACTGGGGAATCAAACCTGGATCTCTAGGTTTCACTGGCAAGCACCTTAACTGCTAAGTCATCTCTCCAGTCCTGGCTTTACTTTTGACTCTAAAATTAGGCAGTACTTCATTCCATAAAATAGAACAAGGGATTCATTGAGCCAAGCAAAGGTGTGGACTTTTCTTAAATGACAATATTTTCTGTCCTTACTGTGTAAAGCATGATGTTCTGAAATATAGTGATGAATGGCTTTGTGATGAGGACACATCTATGCAGCCTGAGGTGATTTTGTCATTGTATGAACATCATACACTTTCACAAACCTTGCTGGTATAGGTTGTTAATCATTCTATGACTTTGTGGTTTTTTTTTTTTTTTTTTGGAGGGGGGTATTCTTTTGAGACAGGATCTCATGTATCTTAGGTTAACCTCAAACTAGCTAGGTAGCTGAGAACAACCTTCAATGACTCATTCTCTTGCTTCTACCTCCCACCTGAGTGCTGGGATTACAGGTATGTATAAGCCTAGCTTATGTAGAACTGGAATTAAATCCAGGACTTTGTGCATGCTAGGAAAGTACTCACCATAGGGGCTATAGTCCCAACCATTAATTAAAAAAAAAAAAAAAAAAAAAAAAAAAAGAGTTGGGCTGGAGAGATGGCTTAGCGATTAAGGCACTTGCCTATAAAGCCAAAGGACCCAGGATCGATTCCCCAGAACCCACATAAGCCAGATATACAAGGTGGCACATGTGTCTGTAGTTTGTATGCAGTGGATGGAAGTCCTGGTGTGCCCATTTTCACTCAAATAAATATATTTTTCAAAAATGAATTAGGGCTGGAGAGATGGCTTAGCGGTTAAACTCTTGCCTGTGAAGCCTAAGGACCCCGGTTCGAGGCTCAATTCTCCCGGACCCACGTTAGCCAGATGCACAAGGGGGCGCATGCATCTGGAGTTCGTTGGCAGTGGCTGGAAGCCCTGGCGCGCCCATTCTCTCTCTCTCTCTCTGTCACTCTCAAATAAATAAATAAAAATGAACAAAAAAATTTTTTAAGAAATGAATAGTTAAAAACAAAAGTTATCACTGTCTGAGGCTAGCCTGAGACTGAAGTCCAGGTCAGCCTAGACTAGAGACCCTACCTCAAGAGCAAATAAACATTTTAACTTTCTGTATGGAACCCTTTTCTTCTGCCCCAGAAGAAAAGTATATGATAGTCTTGCTGGGGAGAGGGCTCAGTTGGTAAAGTGCTTGCCACACAAGCATAAGGACCTGAGTCTAAATCCTCAGAACCCACATTAAAGACAGACATAGTAGCATGTTTGTAGCCACAGTATTCCTACCACTAGATGAGAGGTAGGGACAGGAGAATCTTTAGAAACTCACAGGTCAACCAGCTTGGTATACATATTGAACAAGAGGTCCTGCCTCAAAGCAGGGTGGTAACAGGGCTCCCAAAAGTAACTAAAAATGGCCAAAGACAAGAAATACCCTTGAGCCTATAAGAGAGAATCTGGCATTACCTTTTTTTTATCCTAAAGGAGTTCCCTCCCTAAAGGAATTTCTCTTCTTATTAAAAAACAAAACAAACAACAACAAAAAAAAAAACTGAAAAAAAAAGAGTAGGGTGTGGTGGTGCACCTTTAATCCCAGCACTTGGGAGGCAGAGGTAGGAGGATGAGACTACACAATGAATTCCAGGTCAGCCTGGGCTAGAGTGAGACCCTATCTCAAAAACAAAACAAATCCGGATTAGAGTCACCAAGAGGATTAATGCATTGGGATCCTCCTGTTTCATAGGAGCTCTGCCTTCTTTCCTCTCTAGCTTATAAATGAATTTTTGCTCCTCTTGACTTGCAAATTTTTCCTGCTTTTTAATTCTTTAGCCCAATCTCCAGACAATATCAGTGGAAGGCAAGGACCACCACGAGTTTATTCTCTGACCTCCACATTGTACACAGTGGCATGTGCACACCAGAACTTACACATGGTACACAGGCACAAAAAAGATTTTTAAAACCATGCTAATTGAAAAAAAAAGTACTTTCCTCACATAACCAAAGTTGAGTATCAGTTTTACAGGGTCATGAAAAAGGCCCACAAGATCTGTCCCACATGGTGCAGGTCACACTGACTTGAGCAGGGACATTCCACAGCCTGGCTTTTCCTGCAGGAGCAGTGTACAAAGATAAAAGTCATGCTTGTTCAGTGGTATCTACAGAAATGCTCTCTAGATACTGAATAAATACACAGAAATAGTCTATGTATGGGTCAAGGAGGAACCTGTTGAATTTCTATAGCAATGACACAGCTCTAAGAATAGTTCTGCAGCTCTGTGATTTCTGATGTGCAAAGTCATGCAAGAGTCTATTTTTCAAGCTACAGGCCAGCCTGTAATGTACCTGTATCTGTGTTTATTACACTTGCACTAATGACTGCTAGGAGCTTTTATACTTCTGTAAACATACACTGACTTCTTTTTATAAAGAACACCAATCATGTTAACATGTGAAAACTTCTTTCCAGAATAAAACACAAAGAGGAAGTTTTCTCTAGAAGGGAAGGACTGGTCTAGCCCCTCAACCAGTGAGGGCTGGGATGGGCGGGGCTTACTACTCACTGCCCTTCTGGGTAAGATTGTCTGGGTTTGTTCCAGCTTCACAGTTAAGAGGCTTGGAGTCTTTGTGAAAGAATATTCACTATGACAAATAAAAACAACAAACTGCTTTTTCGAAATTTTTATTTGGTGTTAAGTCCACAAGAAAACAACAACAACAACAAAAAAATCAGTTACTCTGGTGTACGTGAAATCAGAACAATACAATCACAGGAAGAAAAAAAAAAATCTCAGCCCAGGAATGGAAACTGACACTTCAGTGCTCTGGATATGCAACACGCTTCATACCACAGTGCGCTTCAGCGTTTGCCAACTTTTTTTTTTTTAATGCTTTTTGTGATCATCCATTCACAAAACTAAAACCACACTTTCAACTCTGTGCTGGAAGTCTCTAAGCGTCAGCCACTTAACTATGAAAACAAATCAATACAGAATCTTGTCAATTCCTTTGCTGTCTATGATCATCCCATCCCCATCTGTGGAGGGCCTCACCTCCATGCTGAGGAAGTTGGCACCTTTGCCACTGGAGCTCTTTCCTGATGAGCAGCAGCTATCCAAGTCAATTGAGCTCATGGCTATATCTGAAATCCATTTGGTTTCTGCTACATAAGCAAAGATCTCTAGGATAATCATCACTGAATTGACTTGAGGAGTTTACAACTTCTAGTCCTTTCTTGCCTTTGATGATAAGTTATGTTTCAGTGCAGATGCTAATCAATTTTAGGAAGCTCCAGAAGAAAGAAAAATACATAAAAATTTATCTGATGTCTGTAAATAAATAAGAACATAAAACCTTACACATGCACACACGTACACATACACACATACAAACCCACTGTAAAGTGTCAAAAGATATGCTGTATAAAACAAACCCTACAGTGGTGAGATCACCCTCAACAAGCATTCCAGGCTTCCCATGGTGAGGACATACAGACCCTCAATGACTGCTCCAAGCAAGGTACCTCACAGAGTTCAGCTCCCAGCTAAAAAACCATCCATATGTTCCTCTGCTGAACTTAGTGATGAGGCTGTCTTGGCCATGACAGATTTCTCCATCATCCCTGACGTCATGAACATGCTAAACTGATGTCACAGATTAGGTATTTTTAAGACAAGTTGGTTAAAAAGGATAATTTAGAAGGTTTAGGCTTTGCACATATTAGCCCTCTTAGCTTCAACCTGTCACACACTGTTGTGAGAGTTGCGGAGGTGATCAGCATGTTTAGATGCAAATGTGTGAGACACACAGAGGGCCTGGGCTCACCAATCATATGAGGCAATGATCAGAAAGCAATCACACAGGTATGTGGAAAATTACTCTACCTACCCCAGCCCACCACACAAAGAACTTGCCCAGAACATTCTCTCAAACACAGAATGAGATATAAGCTATACTACATCACAGCCACAGAGCAGCTAGCTGCAGCAGCCAAAGATTTCTTTGGGGTGATGAGATGGCCGTATCGCATGTCAATTTTTTTAAGTTCAAGTTTGCAGACCTCAGTTCAGTGTAGTCACCAAAGTGTTACAACAGGCAACCAAGGTCCTCAATCATGTGAAGATCTAGCACAGAAAACCCTGGCTGGCATTTGTATGACTTCACCACAGTATCAAAGCTGGCTGGGTAGAGTGGGCATGCTCACCCCACTCTGCCTCATCTTACTACCCCATGCCTCAAATCCTTGGCTGCTTCAGTTAGCAAGAAATTTACAAACCATAGTATCATCCATGATACTTCAGGTTAAATCCTAAGAAAGAAAACACAGTATTTTGTAAGTCTCTAAAAGCACACTCTTGTGGTTTCTATATCAAATGTACATAAGATTTTGCTGAATGAGACTGCAGATGAGTCACCATGCTTCCCTCCTACCTTCATAAAGGCCCCGACACACTGCAGGGAAGGATTTATCTCCTGGCTCTCAGAGAACAAAGCTAGAGTCTCTGGACAGCTGTAGTGGCTGTCGGTGCTGCAGTACTGACAAGGTGATGGCAATGCAGCCACCACAAGAGGGAGAGGGCCTGCAGCTGCGATGCAGAAGCGGGGACACTACTAGGACAAGCACATGCACACTCATTCTTCACTGGACAGCACAGTCTAGTCTACTTCAGATAGCAAGAACTTAACAGCTTGGAAACACATCTTCAACAGGACAGCTGTCCTCAATGCTAAAATAAGCAAGAAGAGAAAGGTAATCACTGATGTGAATCAGTTAATCCAAGAAGAAACCTAAGTTGCTGCTTCAGACTAACAGGCCTTACAGAAGGCAACTTCCCTTCACACAGCATTTTAAAAAAGATTGGTACTATTCTGCAGGGTTAAAGATGCGTTCGGGAGAAGAGCTCCTCTCCGCTGGGGCCCACCCACTCGCTGCCGTCTTCAGGGCCTGTATCGCCTGAGTCAGAGCTGGTGCTGGAGCACATCTTCCTGGGGAGGCTGTTTGGTTTGACCCCAGAGCCTCTCTCTCCTGTGCATCTTGCTTCATAGACAGAAGACACCTATAATTCAAGAAAGAGTTTTCAACTGACCAGATATCATAATGCCCACCCCAGAGAGCTAAGCTGCTCTTTATTTGTATGCAGAGATGAGAAAGCAAACCACTGATGCTCTCCTAGAGATCTGCAAAAGCTGAAGAGAGAGCTAGATAGTTCACTACTTCAGAGAAAACCCGCTTCTCCCTTGCCCATGAAGGGTCTCAACCCTAACTCTGCATGTCTAGTCACTTGGGTAAATGTGGCTGTGCTATGCTAAGATAAAAGGAATTCCTTCATTTTCAAAAAGTCTTTTGAGTGCCTACTTCAGGACAGCCATAATGTCACTCCAACAGGAAGACAGACATGGTCACGCCCTCCTGGTGCTCATGTTCCCATGGACAAGGCAAACAAGCAAACAGATAGACATGCAGACTGCAGATGGTGAGGGGCGCTCTGGACATGAGTGTTTGGCCTGCAGAAGCACTGGAGCTGTTGCAGTGTTTCTAAATTATAGTCCTAGCACTATCTAATGCTTTGTAGCACAACTGTTTTGTGGGATATTTCCCCTGCCACAAGGCTCCTAGGATGCAAATGGTAACCCTCACCAGGTTATAGCAACCTTCCCCAACTCTTCATCACACCTACCACAAGCTCCATCCCATTTCCAAATGGCATTACAGTCCTGGCTTACTGTTGAGGCTCACAGGCCATGTCTGTACGCCACCTTCAGATGCCTCAATTTTCTATTCTACAAAATGAGCATGTCAGGAGTACTTAGAACACATGGTGTTGAGAGGCTACTGTCTTGCTGAATGGTGATGACTGGTGAGGACAAGCAGAAGCAGGAAGGACAAGGAAGGTCATGGCCACTACTGAGCAGTGTGGCAGTAGTCTGCACCAAGTGGGCAGGAGAACTTGAGGGAACAGGTGTGTGTGGAGACAAGGTTCAATAATAGGCTGGCAAGCAGGCTGTGTGTGAAGATTAGAGGAAGAGACAGATCTGGTGAGCTGTTCAATGAGGGGTGAAGGGTGTGTGGCAGGCCTTACACATCAGCCTGAACATGCTAACGCCTCCTGATAGGTTTGTAGGCACTGACCGATACCACACATTGCTTTGGAGAATTCTTACAGGGCTTAAACTGACTATGACAACTCCTAAGAAAAAAAGAAGCTTGCTTCAATTAATTGGCCTATCTGCCTAATACAGGAGGGCTTGAGAATGGGCCACAACAGGTATAAGCCTTGAACTTGCCTTCACAGAGCCCACAAACTTGCTGGGGAGACAGACATGTACAGAATGTCAGGACTACAAACAAGAGGAACTGTATCTGGGTAACAAGTAGCAAGAGAACAAGAAGAGCAGTCTGTCCCACATAGGGCAAGGAAGGCCACGCCAGGCCAGGTGAGGCAGGAAAAGCACACTGAAGCAGAAATGTGCTGCCCCAGGACTGGAACAGGGAGCAACAGGCTCACCCTGTCATTCAGAAATCCCCTGTGGCAGCAGGGTGAGAAAAGCCAGAGAGGATTGGAGACTCTCTAGGACACCCTTGCTGTAAATGGGAGAAGGCAGGGGTGAAGCTGACCCAAAGGAAGGGCCAGAGAGGAAAAAGGCAATATCCACAGAGCAGGGGTTCTGGCTTAGTGGGTCACATGACTCCCAGGTTTCTGACTACTGTGTAGGGAGGCGCTGGCCATTTCTAACTTAGGAAGAAGGAGGGCAGTCCACTTACCCTATTAAAATTTAACAGACGCTCTTCGTTACAGGGTATTTCTTTAGCATCTGGATATTCTTCTATATCATTCTCTCCCTTGGCATTTGTATAACATTCTTAATCATTTTGAGTGGAGAAGCGAAAAGAGGGAAAGGGGAAATTCCATTAAGACACAGTTACGAGATATACATTCTTGTTCCATTTCCACTGAAAATTTAGGTCCCCCAACCCTCTGGAGGTTTAAAGTAGTCACTGAAAGCACAACCAGCCAGGTGCATATAAAAAAATGCTATGCCAAATGAAAATTTCTTACCTCACAGAGTTTAGTGAGGAAACAAAACAAAACAAAGCATGAACTAAGCAGCCAGCAGAAGCGTTTTCTAACATGAGACACTCACTTAACAAATACATACGCACACCTATGATGTGAAGGCCCTGGGAACCAGTGGGGCCTGTGCTCAAGAATGAGTATCAAATGGAGGGAGACAAAGGATGCATCACAGGTACATTCACGAAACAAGAACAGAGGCTTTCTAGAGAGGTCCACTGAGAAAGCAAAGCAGGTAAACATTTAGCCTGTTTGAACTCAACACCATGCCAACTGCACACTCCATAGACCTGTGGACCAGGGAAAGGAGGCTTGTGGCTTGATGAGGCAATGCCTACTGAATGAGAAGGCAAAGCAGGCCATAGTTAGAGGAATTCAATGGATCCAGGAAGGACCATTGTTCTCAGCCCATGCTGTACATTCAGTCACCCAGGGAACTCTGGAAGATCCAGGATTCCAGGAGACTGACAGAACTGTTACAGGGAGGCCAGGTACCACCCTTCTGAATAACTCCTGGGTCATTCCAGAGCACAGCCAGATGGGAGTATATGGTCTTAATCTAGCCCAGCCTCTTATCCACCAACTCCATGAAGAAGGCAACTATAGCACAGTCACAAAAAAACTACAGCACAGTCACAAAAAAAAAAAAAAAAAAAAAAAAAACAAAGATAGGACTGGTTTGGACCTGGCTGTAATACAAACTCAGATATGCCCTCTTAATATCCTTGCCTGCTGGGAGTTACCAGAAGTTAACAGTATGTTATGGGTCCCATATGCCAAGAGCCAAACAAGGACAGCCTGGATAAGTGCTGGACTCACACTGCTTGCTGTGTAGGGCATTCTCCACAATCTGCTAGCCCCTGGCATTGCCAATTACCTGAATAATCCAAGCCCTGAGTGAGAGAGGCCACGGTAAATGTCAGGTTTTATTTCTTACTTGTAACCAATAATTCAATCCCAAGCCCCAAATCTCTAAAACAGGACTACCACCATCCCTCAAAGGCTTGTAGCACATTAGAGGAGGTGCTATGTGAGCAGTTGACATGCACAGTAACATCCATACCCACCAATCCAGGACATAGGATCTGGGAAGGTGGGGGAGGCCACTGCACTCTGATGAGGCAAGTCCTGTTTTACCCCATCTATACTAAACACATACTCCACACCCATGCCAAGAGAGGGACTGTCAGGAATGGAAGTAGGTGACTATTTCCTGGTCCAGGAAGACTCATGAACATAGGGATTTCACCTGAACTACTCCTTCATTCAGGACATTAACAAAGGGCAATGCTGAACTGTTTTCATGTTTCTTGTAATGCTCACAAATAACAGCTACTGTTTTCCAAGTAACAAATGTTTCTTGTAATTGATGAGCCACCCCCATCAGGAATGACTTCCTGTTGGGCTCCTTTTACAAATACAGACAATGGGGTGCAGAAAAAGGACAACATTGTGAAAACCTAGCAGCAGGCACAGAATTGCTGGGCTATAACTCAGCCTCATTCTCCTAGCCAAGGCCCCAACCACCCCTATGCTGCTCACTAGAAGGCTCACTGTACACAGCCTGGATAATACATGTCAATACCAATGAGCTTTGATACATGGAGGAGCTGGAATGTGAGCACTGGAGGGTGCCATCTAAAGTCAGCTGTGGTCCCCACCCACCCCAAGCCACCTCCTTTTTGCCAGCCATACTACTCTATTGCACCAGTTATTGTACCTCTTCCTGCAGCCCCAACTATCATGTTGTCATCCCTGCTCAAGACACTCAACCAGGAGGACAGGGACAGCCTTCCCATGCATTCCCAGATCCTAGAGCAGTGCCCAGCACACAGAAGGTATACATGAGCCTAGTAGCACCACCAAAGAACACACAGAAAAGCCAGCAGGGTTAAAGTAGTAAGGTAGTGGGCTTTCACCAAGGACAAGATGCCTCACTTCCTAGACCTGACCAAAAGTGCAAGGGGGCAGTCCCCCTTCTCAGGGATGCACAGAGCTCCAGTTAAGTCAGTGACAAGAGCAGTATGATTGTTCCTAGCCATTTCCAATGTTAGAAGCTTCAGGAGTGCCTGACTCTTCTGAATAGGTGAGTGGGTGGCTGTTTCCTATAAGCCGTTGTGAGACTACAGACCCCAGGGTGCACCAAGTATTAAGAAGGATGCTTCATGCTATTTATGGCAGCTGCACAGAGGTCATACTTAACAGCTGTCACTTAAAAGATCGGTTGCCATTATTTACCTACTACGTGCCACTTCACATGCAAACTCAAACGTTTTATAAAGTCAAGGACCTAGAGCTAAGAGTTGGACCTGGACTCCTATTGATGAATGACAGAAACAACCAAGCTGAGGTAAGTATGAATTCAGTTGTGTCTGAAAATCACTCCAAGGAAGTGGATTCTTGCTGTATGGTGGTACTCCTCTTTCCCTTCTGGTTCTTCCAAGGTGACCCTCTGAGACATAGCTCTTTATACTTCTGACTCACATTCCATTTGCTGCACCTGTGACCCAGCTCACAGACTGGGCACTCATGAGGGCCAGGTCTGTGCAATTATGACCCTAGCATTCACTCTGACCCATTGCTGTAGAGGACAAAACTTCTGGGCCATCAGATATACAACCTGGCTTTCCAGCTTACAATTTATAGTTGACTCACAGGATTTGGGAAAATTACTAACCTTGAGACCTTTCTCATATGAAAACCAAGGGCAACATCTCACCAGGTTCTCATGAGATAACAGAAAAAATAGAGAACACCTTTCAAGGAATGAACTGCCTGGATTTAAGTTCATGTGAGAACAATAGTAGCAACCAGCCCTCTGTACCTACTGTGAAACAAAGATACTAAATGAAGACAGCTCTTCACTCTCTTCATGACCCAGTTGAATCTTTAGGAATGAGGAATGTAGGGCTTGGGAAGGCACCTGTGACTACAGAACACAGAAAAGCAAATATCCCAGAGAAGAAGAATCAAACCATCTGCAGGAAAGAAAGGTTTAGGAGGGTGAAGCTAGTGAGAGAAGTCACTGGCTACAAGGCAGCTGTAGCCTCAACGAGGAAACATGACAGATGTGAATACACTCACTGAAGATTTTCGTAAGCCCCCAGCGTTCTAATAGGAATGAGAAATACATAAGGTAGTCAACAGAAGCCCAAGAGTCCACAGGCCACCTAAGCTCAAAATCAATACACGTCTCCACACATCTCCAGAGTTCCTATGTCTCCCCAAATTCTATGTCAGGATTTGTCACAGCTTTTGTCTGTCTCCTGGGAAGGCTCACATGGTTCATTCATAACAAGCCCCTAAACTAAAATGGTCCTAATGAAATCAGCTCCTGCTCCTACCCCTCTTGTAGCCACCCCTCCTCCAAATCCCTCCTGCTGAATACTCCTTAGTCTCAGGACAAACTCATTCTCTACAAAACCTTTTGATTATCTATTCTTATTACCTGCCACAAGCCTATCTTATTACTCCCCAAACCAATGCAGGAAACTTGGCACCCAGAAGCTACTCTGCAGTTTTTCAATTTCATCTTGACCATTGGTAGAGTTTTTTTCCTTCCCAAGGCAGGGTCTCACTCTAGCCCAGGCTGACCTGGAATTCACTATGTAGTCTCATGGTGGCCTTGAACTCATGGAGATCCTCTTACCTCTCCCTCCCTAGTGCTTAACGGCTACCACAACCGGCTGGTAGAGTTTTTAAACACACATTGACCTAACACCCTCCAAACTGAAATCCTTCCCACAACCATCCATTCCTGCATACTAAACAGGCCCCAGCAGCCAAGCTCCTGATCCTGACAGGCTCCCTCCTCCTTACCTGCTTTTCTGGCTCAGCTTTAAACCAGCTGTCTTCACCCTAGCTCAGGCTGACCTGGAATTCACTGTATAGTATCAGGATGGCCTCAAACTCAGAGTGACCTTCCTACTTCTGCCTCCTGAGTGCTGGGATTAAAGGCATGTGCTACCACACTCTGCTGTTTTCTTTTTAAAGTTTAAAGTGACTACATTAAGAGAAGGAAAGAGGAGATTATGAAGAGCTCCTGACCACAAGTCCCTCTTCTTTCAGTTTGCCTCAGACTCTGCTACCTTCGGTTTGGTGACTTTCCTCCTCTATGGTTCCACAGTGGCTATATATAACTCATCAAAACTCAGTCAATACCTTGTATGCTTTTATGTACTTCCAAATTTCTACCAGCCCATGAATGAGTTTGAGAGCAGGGTATAGTTTTCATTCATCTCTATGTCCCCAGTGTGTGACAAAGTATTGGACACATGGAAACTTTTTTGGTGTTTCCTAAACTAGAAATCTGAACCAATTAATCAGTGTCCACAGGTCTCCTTACCTTCACACTCTGATGCAGGAAAAAGAGGAGAGTACAAGGCTTTTTCCCACCAGGTCTGTTTTTCTTGATTTCTATTCATTTCTTGTACATCAGTGTTCAGTACAGGAAACTGTTTAGATTAAACCAAATAGAGAAAATATTTATAAACTTTCAAGATAGAGGGGGAAAAAAAATCAAGCATTACTGGTGGAATATAACCCCAGATTTAAAATTATATATACATATACATACATATATTTGAGACAGAGTAAGTGTGACAGTGAGTATGGGCACAACAGGGCCTTGTGCCACTGCCAACTAACTCCAGACACATGCGCCACTTTGTGCATCTGGCTTTATGTGGGTACTGGGCAATCAAACCTGGGCCATCAGGCTTTGCAAACAATCACCTTTAATTGATGAGCTATCTCCCCAGCCCAACCTCAGAATTCTTAAGATGGGAGCTTTTAAAAAACACTTAAGGGATGGAGAGATGGCTTAGCGGTTAAGCGCTTGCCTGTGAAGCCTAAGGACCCCAGGTCAAGGCTCGATTCCCCAGGACCCACGTTAGCCAGATGCACAAGGGGGCGCACACATCTGGAGTTCGTTTGCAGTGGCTGGAGGCCCTGGCGCGCCCATTCTCTCTGTCACCTCAAATAAATAAAAATGATAAACAAAAAAATTAAAAATAAATAAATAAAAATAAAAAACACTTAATAGCCAGGCGTGGTGGCACATGCCTTTCATCTCAGCACTCAGGAGGCAGAGGTAGGAGGATTGCCATGAGTTCAAGGCCACCCTGAGACTACATAGTGAATTCCAGATCAGCCTGGGCTAGAGTTAGACACTACCTTGAAAAGTTTTAATTTTTTTTTTTTTTTTTTTTTTTTGCTGTTCTGGATAAATCAAAGGAGAAGTGACAATATGCTTAATAAATAAATAAAATAAATAAATAAATAAAATTTTCTTAAAAAGCACTTAAACTGGAAGCTGACTGAAAATCTAATATAAAATCAAGACAAAAAACTTACAAGGCTTAAAAAACTTACAAGGCTTAACAACAACTGAAGTGCATACAGCTAACAGGGTGGCTTTGAGTCTGAAAGTGAACAAGGTGTTCACTTTTCATCCATCACATGGTAAAGAAGGTGCGCACTCCGCAAGGAGGATCTGAGACCAAGTTTGTCTCCTGAGCAATGAGGACGGGTCTCATGGGGCCTGGTGGTTGGCAGACAACAGCTATCATTGGTGATCAGCAGGCTGTTGGATTGATCAGCTTCAGTCAGCACATTTATCCTGAAACACTGGTGGCTGCTGCTTCCATATACCTTCTTCATTGTGCCTAAGATATGGTATGCCTGCCAACAGCTTTCCTTTGTACCTCTCTGAGTCCCTGTGCTTGGTTCTCAGCAGAATTCTGTGCAAATGAAGAGGCCTGTAAATTCTGTACATGTATTCACTGTTTCAAAAGGCATGTCATTATGTGATCAAATTTAAAAGCTGAACTTTTTCAGTACTTAACATAATTTTTCAAAAGTAGTACTAAATTGGGAGCTGAAAGAGCACTGTACTATCTATTGTCTACCTAGAGTGGGGTATGTGTATGTATCTTCTTCAGTATGATGCAAATGAGCAATGCTGTCAGATAAACAGATGCCAAGATGAGGGCTTGACAAGGCTGGACTGAGTGCAAATGAGGCCAGGGTCTCCAGTAAAGGTGGGTACCAGTAACTGGCAACAATTCCCAGTACACTGAGCCATTTCAGAAAGGCCTTCTCTATTCTGGGATATTATTTAGTGTTTAGGGCAGCAAGGGAAGGTGGCCAGAACTCTCTGCACCATCCTAAGGCACTACTGCAGGGAGAGATTAATAGGCTGCTGTGTTCCTATTTGTGCGTTTAACTATGCTGCTTATTTTTTGATCCTCTCATGAGACAGAGAGAAAGGTACAAAAGAAATGGACACAGAGTCAATCATGAAGGACAGGGGTGATGAGGGAAATAAGATAGAGGGGTCAAGGCACAGTTTAGGGTCTAGAACATGCAGTAAGATAATGAGGTAAGATGCCAGAGGAACCATATTGGAAGCTTCTTAAGGACAAGACTGTATCTTGGTCACCAGTGCACCTACAGGCACAAAGCTGCAGAAACCATCTCCAAGGCCTAGTCTCTGATCACACAGCACATAATATCTTCTCTCCCCTGTGAAGCTTGCCAGTCTCTGTCATTAGTCTTTTCTGAATCCTCCATCTGGGTGTCCGATCCTATGGTCAAGATTCATTGTCTTCTGTTTTATGCTATAGAGTCATATTCAACATACACACAACATTTTATGACAACTTTCTACTCATTTGATCCCAACATTCAGGTAGCAGAGCAAATATGATCACATACTTTGCTCACATCTCTCTAATGCTGTTTCTGTATGTGGTTGTCTAAGTGTGTTGCATGCACCCTGTGCATACACATGTGGGGGCCAGACGGAAGGCATCAGGTGTCCTCCCCTGTCACTCTTCTGCCTTATTTCCCTGAGACAGAGCATGTTATCGATTGTGGAGTGCCTACTTTTTCAGTTAGACTGGCTGACCAGGGAGCCCCAGCAATCCTGTCTGCCCCACCTCTGGGGTTACAGGCATGTGCAGTCATCCCTGACTTTTTACATGGGTCCTGGGGAGCATGCTTGAGCAGGAAGCACTCTTGCCCACTGAGCCATCCCTCTAGCTCTATTTTTTTTTTAATTTGGTTATTTTTATTACTATGGTCATGATAAGACACAGTTTAGTAAATTTACAAAATGAAACAAAACAAAATGTTTTATACTGTTCTATTTTTTAAATATTTTATTTTTATTTATTTGGAGAGAGAGAGAAACAGAGAGAGAGGGAATGAAAAGGCACACCAGGGTCTCCAGCCACTGCAAACGAACTCCAGACACATGCGCCCCCTTGTGCAGCTGGCTAAAATCGAACCTGGGTCCTTTGGCTTTGCTGGCAAACGTCTTAACCGCTAAGCCATCCCTCCAGCCCTCTCCAGCTCTGTTTTAACTCAACTTCTGGATTAATGTGATGGTAGAAAGTGCAGAACGAAAAGAAACTGGAAGCAGGACAGAACAAAGTAGAACCACCCACCTCCAGGTGTCTCCTAGCTCACTCTGACCTCCAAGTACTTCCTCCAATGGCAGCTTCTTTAGGAAGCCTGCCTGGCTCCTATTTAATGCAGCCAGCTGCTCTTGGCTCTCCCAGCCCACCTCATACCTCATGCCTCATGCAGCAGCTCTTCACCTTCTTTCAGATAATGCTTTCTCGCCCAGCATGTAACTTAGGAATCTGCTGTCAGTGCCCCAAAGTTGCAGGTACCTTCACAATACAGGGCCTTTTGCTATTTATTCTTAGCACCCACAAGAGCAGCTGGTACATACACTAGGCACTTGATACATATCCCATGAGTGAATGGGACAGTGAAATGAGAGAGGGGAGGGGAGGGGACAAGAGAGGAGAGAACTTCATCTGAAAAGCCTAACCACAAATGTGTGCAACCACAGATGCAATTCTCACTTCTTTTGAAGCTGAAAGTGATGTGAAGGGGACACAGGCTCCACAGCTACAGTCTCACTCAATAGCTTAGTTCTGATGAAGAGAAACATGGTGGCAGTCCCCCCTTTTTGGCATTCCCTTTATTTGAGGTCTTAGCACATCCCTTTCCTATAGACCCTTCTCAGTCACTGGATGACGAAAGAAAAGGAAGCCCTCTTCAGATTGCTCTTTTGAAAAGGAGAAACAAAAGGCAAACAAGATATATAACACAGACTGAAAGGGCCTACTCTGGGCTTTCCTCTGCTCCCAAGGTACAAAGCTGGGTAAGAGTGTTGGCTCTGACCTTTCCTGTGGAATGGGCTAATCTCCCTCCCTGAGCTTACATAGAAAGCATGGTGCCAACCCACCAGGATGGCCCTCTACTCCCTCTCTCTCCAACCTTTAGATCTGCTGACCTTCAGAGCTCAATTCTGGGGAAAAATGAGCTCCAGCCTAAACTGGCCTGGAAATTCCTTGAAGACAGAACTAAGTTTTCTGCTTCTTTTCTGCACTTCAAAGTATTTGGCACTAAGTAGGCACTGGAGTTATGAGAAGGATGTATGTGCCATGCTTTTTTGCACTCTCTCACTGCTTCTCTGTAGCGGTGTATATGGGTACACAATTGCCTTTCTTTCTATATACATGAGCCTTGCACACCTATCCCATACCTCTGTAGCCAAGCCTCTCTACCTGGCCTTCTGCTCACATGGCCTGCTCCCTTCTGCCCTATCCACTTAAGTGTGTCCAAACCACCTACCATATCGCCCATTCCTTAGCATGGCTCTGCAGAGGCTCCCACAGCCTCTTAGGGCTCATCTTCACTGCTCCACCAACATATGACCTAGAACTACATTGGCTCTATTGCCTGAAAGACAAGGAACTGGACAGTTAAGTAACAGTGCATCCATACAGTGGGAAGGTATACAGGAAATAAAGAGTAATTATAAGAAGGGGCCATTTTATGGTGGCACATGACTTTAATCCCAGCACTCAGGAGGGAGGCAGAGGTAGGAGGACTGCTGTGAGTCTGAGGCCAGCCTGAGACTATAGAGTGAGACCCTACCTTGAAAAAAATAGAATAAATTAATAAGGGAGGAAGGAAAGAGGCATTTTAGTTACAAAGGAAAAATAGGAGGAACTATATCCATACAGCCTGAGACTATAGAGTGAGACCCTACCTTGAAAAAAAAAATAGAATAAATTAATAAGGGAGGAAGGAAAGAGGCATTTTAGTTACAAAGGAAAAATAGGAGGAACTATAGCCATACTGGTGACACATCACAGCTCATACTAGTTGAGTGGTAAGGGCCTCTTCACCATGTATGTACCCTCTTGGAATGAAATATAACCCATACAAGCTGCTCATTTCAATTAAATCATCTTCAGACTGGTCTTCCTGCTAGACTGAAGTCTTCACAGGCAAGGATGACATGTCACTTAACTAGTGCTCCTTCCTTAGTGATGGATATAGAATAGGCATCCAATAAATGCCTGCCAACCTGAATTGAACTAAACTTTAGCATGTACCAAGATAGCATTTCTCATGGAAATCCCACATTTTCTTCCTCTTGCTCTGAAACAGATGGAATAATAATGACTTTTAAATGGACACAGATCACTTCTGGAAAGACTGGCTCCACACAGGCAAAGGGGAAGAATACCCTCTTGTGGACTCAAGACTGACCAGCAACTGTGACAGGGTGGACAGACATAGGTTTTATGCCAGCTAGGTCCCAAACTGTCCCTTTCTACTCCCGCACTTCAGGTCAAGCTATGACGTATACTCCAATCTGCAGTGGTGTTATGCGAGATCGCTGCTGACAGGCTTACAGCATCTGACTTTCAGACAAACCCACATCCTCTGAAGCTAAGACAGCTCAAGATAGCCCAGAATTCTGAGCACATACTGAGCAACATACTAGAAAGTAGAGGAATATGGTAGTATGATGTAGAATCTCGCAGCTTTCCCCTTTTTCTTTCTTCTTGATCAAGAGCCAAGTGAAATACATATAGAGGAATATTTAGGAAGAAAAAAATGGGGCAATACAACAACAAATCTATCAACACTATTTTTTTATTTTTAGATAGAGAGACACAGACACACACACACACACACACACACACACACACAGAGAGAGAGAGAGAGAGAGAGAGAGAGAGAGAGACAGACAGACAGACAGACAGACAACTGGCATACTAGGGCCTCAGCCACTGCAACCAAACTCCAAGACACTTGTGCCACCTAGTGTGCATGTGTGACCTTGCTCTTGCCTCACCTTTCTGAGTCTGGCTTATGTGGGATCTGGAAAGTAGAACATAGGTCCTTAAGCTTTGCACTCAAGTGCCTTAACTGCTAAGCCATCTCTCCAGCCCTACTATTTTTCTTTAGCAGTTTACATTTGAGTTTTACAAGCCTTAAACTGACCCCTCTACTGATCTCTAGGCAAGCTAACTACAGCAGCCATTCTTAATTTACCCCTGGGGTTTCCTGGAACTACAGGCAAGCAGCTGCACACCTATGCACTCAGACTAGTTGAGTGAGGCATGGTCCATAGCCCTCTGGAGCTGATAATCAAGTGGCAGAGAGAAAGTACGTGAACAACTGAAGAGACATAGAAATGTGTTATCTATTAAAAAAAGAAAAAGAGAAAATGAAGGGAAATTAAGAGAAGCGAGAATGAATTCTGATGTGCATTGAGGATGGGGTAGAGGACAGAACAAGAGTTAGGCAAAGTTAGCTGGGCGTGGTGGCACACACCTTTAATCCCAGCACTTGGGAGGCAGAGGCAGGAGGATTGCCACAAGTTCGAGGCCACCCTGAGACTACATGGTGAATTCCAGGTCAGCCTGAGCTAGAGTGAAACCCAACCTTGAAAACCAAAATAAAAAAAAAAAAGAGGAAAAGTGTTAGTGAAGAAGGTGGCATGTGACAACAGCCTCCCAAGATGAGAGAGCCAGTGTATAGGACAGATAAGAGGGAGGGCAACACACAAACTGCTCCCAGATGTCATGATGTGTAAATGTCTCCAATTCTCAACAGCTTGTTTCTGGTTAAGCAATATTTGAAACCGCAGCAGACAGCTATGGTTTTTTGTAGATAGATTACTGTCTTCAGTGTTAGTTCTGGTACAGTCAATTCAACCTCAAGTCACTTCTTAGGAATACAGTCAAAGGGCACAATGACTCCATTAATAAAACCTTCGACATAAACCACACAGAACTCCCAGCTTCAAGAACCCAGACTTCTTACAGAGCAAGGAAGAGGTTCTGGAAAGGATAATTTTTGGACTGTGGGTTTCATTTCTACATGAAACATAGCATATTTACAGAACCCTGTCCAGATGTAATATACTGAACATGAAATACACAAGTTATAATAAATCCAATCAACATTTAAAAAACATTTTTATTTATTTATTTGCAAAGACAGAGATAATGAGAATGGGTGTTCCAGGGCCTCTAGCCACTGCAAATGAACTCCAGACACATATGCCATCTTTTGCATCTGGCTTACGTGGGTACTGGAGAATGGAACCTGGGTCTTTTGGCTTTGCTGGCAAGCACCTAAAGTGCTGAGCCATATCTCTAGCTCCCCAATCAATATTTAAGAGGCAGTGAAGCAGGCTTGCTCCTTAGAAAAGATCTTTACTAGGAGTCACATCCTTGACTGGAAGCAGGAATGCTTATATATAAGCTTTTTGCTTTACACATAGTACATGAACATTACATAAGAATCTTATAGCCTGTGACTTATTGTAAAATGTCTTTTGTCTGCAAGAGAGCCTACTTCAAATCTATAAAAATCAAATCCATTTTAAGTCCTAAAATGTAGACTCATTGGAATAATACATTTTAAGACATTTAAACTAAGTCCACAGTATTTAACCCTTTCATTGTCTGAGATGGTTATTCCTAGAATAAAGTACAATCAAACCCTTTATCAAACACCAACATGCATGGATACCTACCTCTTCCAGTTGTTCTGAAGAAACTGGATTATCTTCACAAGCAGGGAACTGACAACCTGCTTTGCAACTACAAAAATCATTAGTTTCTTCCTCACATTGTGCCATGATTTTACAATTTGCTTCTGAGCTTTCTAAATTTATTTCCAGAGATTCATTCATGCTACATTCCAAACACTGATTTTGCTTTCTGATGGGCAGAATCCCAGTTGCCTCCTCCTGGGAATCCAGTGATGTCTGAGCACTCTTCTCCATTCCAGATTTTTTTAATCTGGGCAGGAACTTCCCAGACTCAAGCTCCGATTTCCCATAGTAGTGGCCTTCTTTCTCTGCATCTTCTTCCAGAGGCTTGAGATCTGCCTGTGAATCTTCAAATACATCAACCTGAGAAGGAATGGGAATATTTGCTTCATCTTTCTCAGATTCCAATTCCGACTCACTTCCTCCTCTGGGTGACAGTTCAGATGCAGAAATTGGGCGAAAGTGAGTCCGAGGAGAGATCCGAATAGCCCTGTATTGTGTTCTGTCGACACCACATATCCTGGGGTGAAAAATCTCACTGTCTGAATCAGAGCAGAGAATTGATTTCGGCTTAAAACTGGGGCTGAAAGATGCAATCCCTTCGGGTTCAAATGAACATTCTACGTGAAGAACTTGTGAAAACGGACTGTTTAGGTCAAAGGAAGAGAACGAATATTCAAGCCCAGGATCTTCAACTTGAAAGTTACTACAAGCTCCTAGCAAGTCTTCATGGAAGATAAAAGAAAATCCTTTATTTAATCCATTTTCCCCACTCTTCGGCAGATCATTTTGTTCAAATGACACAAAGGGTTTCCATAACTGCCTGTGCCCAGGAGCAAAGCTGTTTCCTGGGGTCATAAAGACATCCGTACCAGCTATTGTCACAACATCAGAGGCTGCACACTGCAACAAACTTCCTTTTGTGTGAGTAGGTGGTACAACTGCCCATTCCCCATCACTATTGAAGGTTTTAAGTTCTCCATAAACTCCTCCAAGAATAAACGCATTCTCTTTATCTTGGGCCACACCCCAAGGTTTAGAAGGTGTGGTATAATCACCACCATCCACCTTTGACAGCTCGCTAGAGACAAATGTTCTTTTCTCTGGGTTCTCCTTCTGTCCCTCCCAGAGATGATACTCTGATCTCTGCACAGCCCTACTTGGCTCCTGAAGGGACTCCATTTTAGCTTCGGCATCCAAGCAGCAGCAGTAATTATTCACATCTGTTGAAAACAACTCATCATCAGTTCTTTCTGGATCTACTGTAGCTGTAGAATGTCTATCTGCCATCTTTGTCCAAATGTCTTTAATAACCCCTGAGCTGTAGCTGTCTCCGTGTGGACTGCTTTCACTACATGCTTGTGTAGTTTCAAAGCTTTTGTTTAATGTTTTTTGTTCTAGTTGAATACCACAGACAGATTCTAGCTTAGATCTTTTTTTGAAAACTAATGTAGGAATTTCTCCTAAAGTCCTATTGTTTTGCTGGCAAGTTTCATCTTGCAAAAAATCTAGAAGTTCTTCATCTACGTAATTTGATGAGACTCTAGGAACTACATAATTAATATCTTCTGCATTAAACTGTGTCGGTTCTTCAAACTGAATGTTTAATGTCTCGTTGTCTGAACGTGTTTCTTCTGAATGGGACCACGGACTACAAGTTCTTGTTGAAAGATTAGAACAATGTTCATTTTCTTCAAAGGCACTATTTTTGGTCCATATTAGCAATCTAGACTGTGTTTTCCCAAGTATATTAGCACTAGAATCTGTATTTTCACTTCCCAAGTTGAGTGTTTCAAAAGAAAATGGTAAAACAGAATTACTGCATTGCACTTCAAACACTGAAAAACAAGAGTTTATACCAGATCCTTCATTAATATCTGAAAAGAGCTCTTGATTGCCAGCAAGCAAATGTGAATTGAGCACTGTGCTGTCCAAGATTGGAGAGAGTCTTATTGGAGAGTCTCCTCCAAAACTCTCTCCATCAG
Organism: Dipus sagitta; assembly: GCA_036346955.1. Classification (NCBI taxonomy): domain Eukaryota; kingdom Metazoa; phylum Chordata; class Mammalia; order Rodentia; family Dipodidae; genus Dipus; species Dipus sagitta. Next base: position 534,296 of record CM070781.1, on the reverse strand, counting down.
CATCACCAGAGCTGGATGAACAACACTCCCAAAACTGAGCCAGGTTGCCAAGGTCTTGCAGGAAGAAGCCCTCAGCACCCACAGAGCTGGTAGAATCTGTCCATATTGCACGTTCCCCTTGCAATTCCATACCATCTAACACTATGCAACATTCTGCCTCAAAATCTGCATTCTCTTTGCTTTTTTGTCGAATCATATTCAAAATTCGACTTTCTCCTTGCATTGTTTCTGAGGCACCAGGATCCAACATGGATTGATCAATATCCACTTCATAGAAGTGTGTTAATTCTGATAGATGAATATCATCTAGGTATTTATTGTCCTCTGGTAGAGAACATAATGAGGTCCCAGCGAGGTCAATATCCTCATTTATAACTGCAGGCATTTCTACAAAATGACCATCAATGAAAGTACCTGCTGCGAGGTATGTTTTATGGATATTACTGTTGCTGATACAAAGACCATGCACTGATTCAGACAAGTCTTCTACTGCCTCTGAGGTCAGAGCACTTGTGTCCTGTCTGTTTCGGTATGTGGTCTCTAGTTTGCTTTTTCTGCTCAAAGGAACAAAATATTCAGCAATGGGTTCAGTGTACCATAATGGCTCCTCTTTGTACTCTTTGTTGTTTCTGCTCTCCACATACAGGTCTTTTCCTGTAGAGCACCCAGGATCTTTTCTCCCTGGCTCTTTTGCTGGTCTTTTACCCCGCTTGCACAGCTGCCTGAATGACCCATTGCCACTGCTACTGCTGCTGCTGCTACTGCTGCCTGCATGGACACTTCTCTCTGCCTTCTCACTGTGCTTCAGTGACAGCCTGTTTTGCCCATTCCGCCCTTTTTTGTTTCGAATTTCTCGTGCTTTGTGTCTGACTTTAACATATTTCATGGATGCTTTTAATTCTCCCTGATTACCACTTGAACTTGAGCCTGCTTCACTAGAGCCGGAAGACCAAGAGCGAGGGCGAGTCTTCCCTTCAGGCTTATGTCGGATTTGCTTTTTGTACATGGCAGGTTTTTCTTCGATGGTGCCATTACTCAACTTGTTTTCCTTCTCGTGTCTGCTTCTGCTCTGGCTTTTCTCAAGCACAGTGATGGACATTTCCATGCCTCTTTCCTTGATGACTTCACTTTCACTATTGCAGTCTTTTGGGGAAGATGTGTCTGTGCTCACTGGGGGTGCTGTGGATGATGAAGAGGAACTGGAATAAGAACAGGCTTTGGACTTGTTCCAGACGGTCATGATCTCTTGCAGGCAAACTGGTTTCTCAGAAAGTGGTGGAAATGCTTCATAGTACCTAAAAAGCAGAGTTAAGAGTTCAAAGGCAAGCACTTACCTGAAACCAACAATTCCAATCACAGAAGTCTAGTATTTCATATTAACAGAGTCAACATGCACACTATTAATATTTCATTTCAAAATAACTTAAATACAGTAAAATATACTAGACATTAAGATCAGTCCCATGAATCAAGTACTTTTCTGCTCAGCACTGTGATAAGTACCATGCAAATATTATGAAAAATATGTAAGACAACAGATTTTTTCTTCAAAGCTTGAATTTTAATGAAGAAGAAATGAAAAAAAAAAGTACTACAAAGAGTGTAGTCTTTTTAGGAATGTATGAGTTTGAGTATCAATTTGATTGCAATACTGTGACTTTGAAGTTCATTATTTAATGTTTTAGTCTATTTCCTCAACTCTAAAGTGATGAGCATATCATTGACCTCATGGTTATTGTGAACACTGGAAATGAATGCCATTGACAAGCTAGTTAGAAAATGAATGAGGAATATGTGCTCTATAGCCACATTCCATGAGACTGAATCCTGGCTCTGCTGCTACCTGTGTGACCTTAGGCCTGTTACTTAACCTCTCTGTAGCTCAAAGTAGGAGTAAGAATAGTGACCTAGGCTGAGGAGATGCTCAGCAGATAAAGGCAGTTGCTACCAAAGCCTGCCATCCCAGGTCCAATTCCCCAGTACTCATGTAAAGCCAGAGATGCACAAGCTGGCACATTCATCTGGACTTCATTTGCAGTGGCAAGAGGCTCTGATGTGCCCATTCTCTCTTTCTCTTTACTTGAATGAATGAAAAAAAAAATAGGGGCTAGAGATGGCATAGTGGTTAAGGCGCTTGCCTGCAAAGCCTAAGGATCCATGTTCGACTCTCTAGATCCCACATTAGCCAGATGCACAAAGGTGAGGCAAGCACAAGGTCACACATGCCCACTAGGTGGCACAAGTGTCTGAGTTCGATTTCAATGGCTGAGGCCCTGGCATTCTCTCTGTCTGTCTCTCTCTCTAAAAATAAATAGTATCAACTTCACAAAGCTGGTATCAGGAAGGAATAAAGGAATTGAAATGAGAAATGAGTCAGGATAACACCTGCTTAAAGCCTGACCTCACTCCTATAACATTATCTCAGGGTGCTGGCTTGGTGCCTGGCACTTAAGCAGGCTCTCAGTCAAGTACTCAGGAATGAGGAGGCTGAGGAGGTCTGGAGCAATCAGAGTCCTGCATTCCTATCACAGGTTGATGAGAACTGTGAGGCGTGAGGATGTGACAATACACATATGTTGTACTCCAGAATAGAGGCTTAATTAACTATACCAGTGGCCTCAGGAAATGCAGAGCAGGAAAGACTAGGGTGGAGCCATTTTGACTATGGAAGGCACTGCTGTTGGAGAGACAACACTCAAGGTCACACATGAGGTGGCAAAGACCATGTCTTTAGAGGGCCTGCATGAGTACTTTTCTTAGTCTATATTTGAGCTGTTCAACAGAAACTCACTGTGAACTTCTAAGTTGTCTAGGAGTTAATTCAAACTGGTGAAATTAATTCTATTGAAATTCAATATGATTTTAAACTGATTAGTACAATGTTTTGTATGACTGCAGAATTGTGCTGGTTTTTAAAAATTTTATTTATTTATTTATTTGAGAGAGAAAGAGGCAGACAGAGAGAAAGAGAGAGGGAAAGAATGGACATGTTAGGGCCTCCAGCCACTGCAAACAAACTCCGGATGCATGTACCCCCTTGTGCATCTGGCTTACATGAGTCCTGTAGAATCAAACAGGGATCCTTTGACTTTGCAGGCAAATACCTTCACTGCTAAAACATCTCTCCAGTACTGTACTGGATTTTTTATACTTAGGTCCATCTCAATTTGAACTAACACATTTTAAGTGCTCAATAGCCTGCCTTGTTTTATGGTTTGTGTTGCAAAACACAGGTCTGTACAAGCACAAAGTGCGAATTTTTCCCTCTAAGTTTTAGAAGTTCTGAAAACTAAAATAAAATGTGTAACAAAGAAGTCTTCTATAATGTAGATTATTTCAATATAAATCATTTACAAAGAAAAAACTAAAAGTACAGAGTACAAGTTTAGTTAGGTCCAGAACCTGCCTATGCTCCTTGTGCAATAAACAGTGGAAACTTGGTTTGCTTATAGCTGTTTCAGAGGCAGTGCTGTGAAATTTCAAAGGTAGTAGTACATAAGTGAACTCTACAAACAATAACCTTCTTCATCTCATTCATAAGGCTAGAATCATCTCATTTGGCATTGCATTCTTGGCTCCAAGTGCATAGTTAAGTGTTCAATATATGTTTCTTAAATTATAAAATAAGAAATTAAACAAATGACGAACAAAAACTGGAAACCACGCAGCAGTTAGCAGCCTAAGTTTAACGAATGCACACTTTACACTGAATATAATCTTACATACATTTCCACTTGATCCTTTGCTGTAGGGGACAATTCTGCCTCTGGAGAGGGAGACCCCTCAAGCTTTTTGTGAATCTTCTCTTCTGTTATAAAACAAAAATTCAGAAAGATTATCTTATAGTTAATGAATGATACATTCTTAAAAGTCTCAAGTCATTTAAATAAAACAATTTATGCTTTGTAGCTTAGAGAGAGGACTCTATACCAGTTTATCACTCATTCAATCTTTTTTTTTTTTTTTTTTTTTTTTTGAGGTAGAGTCTCACTCTAGCCCAGGCTGATGTGGAATTCACTATTTAGTCTCAGGCTGGCCTTGAACTCATAGCAATCCTCCCACCTCTGCCTCCTGAGTGCTGACTGTGTGCCACCATGCCTGGCAATCTTTCTTTTTCTTTCATTCTCCCCTTTTCCCCCCAGATAGGATCTTGATTCGAACTTACTCTGTAGCTCTACACTAAACTGAACTAACTGTAATCCTACTTCACCCTTCTGCATGCTGGGATTACAGGTGTGCACCACCAACCCTGGCCAGTTTATCTTTTTCATTAAAAATCTACTTCTTCAGTGTGCCAGAAGGTACTCTATGGCCCACTCACACTAGCCACTGTATGTCACAGCTGATGAAGCTTCACAGCTCTTCACTATGAGACTGAACTTCCCTGTATACTTACTAATGAGACCAGAAGGAGGCAACATCTGTTCACATTCCAAAAATATTTTCTCACAAAATTCTGACTCAGACTTTGTATTGACACATTTTGACTAATATTAAACTATAAAGAAAAGTCTTCCTTACAATTAGCTCTGGTGCTTACCATGTAGGTAAGCAAGGCTGTATTTCAATTCAAACAGAAACATGAAGCGTTATGCAGTGAACTCAGCCCATGATACTGTCTTAGATTAAAAACAAACTTGACCTCAGCAGAAGTTCTCAACGCTTGGAAATAGCAAAATGACCATAAGCTCAAGGAAACTGGATTTTTAGCCTAAAATGTACTTCTCCTTCTGAGGTCTTGTGAAGCATCAGGAACCCACTGGATTATCAGGGCACAGGAATAAAAAAAAAAAAATAATGAATCCATTAAGTTTACCTATCCAAAGCAACTCAAACCTGAAAAAAAAAATTAGTGTGAACACCTTGGAGATTTAATATCAATAAACATTAATATCAGGCAAGGAAAGAGAGAAGAGAAAATATTGCATCTAATCTCTGAGTTTCAAATTTAACAAACAAAAATAGAAAAAACCAAAACAAGGAAATGTTTCCTATCTCTGAGAACACCTGTAGATTAAGTCTTATTACTCTTTGGAGCAGAGAATCTCCTACGTGGCAACTAACATTACACAGAAACCCCTTGGAGAGATGAAGATGGTAAAGGATGCTGGCCTGGTGACACACTGAACTCAAAGATTGTTTGGGTATGGATTCTAGGAATTTCCTCAGTCCAGGCTGGGGACTGTGACAGTGGGATACACATGCTCACCTTGCTCACTCTGCAGGTCTTTCAGTCTGCAGCAGAGTTCCTCTACCAAAGTCTCGATCCCAGAGCTCTGTGTGACAACAAAGACTGTCAGGTTACACAACTATAGCAAAAGCAGGCATTTCATGTCAACACACAGGCTTACAATTTTCCATGTTCCAAAAGAAATACGCCAACACTTAATGAATTCTGGACTATAAAAACAGCACTTACATAGATCCAAAGTTAGTTTAAGTATTTTACTAATAAAGGACATTAAGTGGGACTTATTGATAAAGTAAAGCAATATGAATGTACCTCCCAGAATGGTTTCTATCTTTCCAGAGGACATCACCTTGCTCAGTAAAGCAAGGAAGGACCTAAGCACCCATCATCTGGCAAAAGTCAGTCACCATTAAGAATCTATGTGATATGCAAATCGCTAAATGTAATACACTATATAAATGGGCTAAAGAACAAAAATCACATGACCATCTCTCAATAGATGCAGAAAAGGCATTTGACAAAATCCAACATCCCTTCACGGTAAAAAGTCCTAAAAGAAACTGGGAAAAGAAGGAACAAATCTCAATATAATAAAGGCTATTTATAACAAACCTATAGCCAAAAACCTAAATGGGGAAAAACTTGAAGCTTTTCCACTAAAATCAGGAACAAGACAAGGGTCTTCACTGTCCTCACTTTTATTTAATATAGTACTGAAAGTCTTAGCCATAGCAATAAGGCAAGAGACACACATAAAAGGGATATAAATTGGAAAGGAAGAGATCAAATTCTCATTACTTGCACATGATAAGATTTTATACATAAAGGACCCTAAAGTCTCTACCAGCAAACTTAGAGCTGATAAACCCTTTTAGCAATGTAGCAGGATGCAAAATAAACACACAATGATCAGTGGCCTTTCTACATACTAACAAGAAACATGTGGAGGATGAAATCAGGGAATCACTCCCATTCACAATTGCCTCAAAAAAAAAAAAATTCCTTGTAATAAACCTCACCAAGCAAGTGAAGGATCTCTACAATGAAAACTTTAAAACACTCATGAGAAAAATTGCAGAAGACACTAGGAAATGGAAAACATCCCATGTTCTTGGATTGGAACAATCAATACTGTAAAAATGTCGATCTTACCAAAAGCAATCTACACATTTAATGCAACCTCCATTAAAATTCCAATGGCATTCTTCATGGAAATAGGGGGAAAAAATCCTTAAATTCATTTGGAAGCACAAAAAGCCTTAAACAGGCAAACCAATGTTGAGCAACAAAAATAAGGCTTGTGGTATACCATACCTGATTTTAAGATATATTACAGAGCCACATTAACAAAAACAGCATGGTACTGGCACAAAGACACACAGATCAACGGAACAGAATAGAGGACCCAGGTAGCTACAGCCATCCGATTTTTGACAAAAATGCCAAAAATATTCATTGGAGAAAAGACAGGTAGTTTCTTTAACAAATAGCTCTAGGAAAACTGGATAACTATATGTAGAAGGATGAAAATAGATCCTTATCTCTCTCCATGCATAAGAATCCAATCGAAATGGGATCAAAGACCTTAATATCAAACCTGAAACTCCTGAAACTGCTAGATGAAAACACAGGGGAAACTCTTCAACATATTGGCAGAGGCAACAAGTTTCTGAATATAATCCCAGTTGCTCAGGAAATAAAACCATGAATTAACCACTGGGACCTCATAAAATTACAAAGCTTTTGTATAGCAAAGGACACCGTGAATAGAGCAAAGAGGCAGCTTGCAGAATGGGAGAAAAATCTTTGCCAGCTATACATCTGACAGAGGATTAATATCCAGGATATACAAAGAAATCAACACACACACACACACACACACACACACACACACAACCCAATTAAAAAAATGGGCTACGAGCTGGGCGTGGTGGTGCACACCTTTAATCCCAGCACTTGGAAGGCAGAGGTAGGAGGATCACAGAGTGTTCAAGGTCGCCCTGAGACTGCATAGTGAATTCCAGGTCAGCCTGAGCTAGAGTGAGACCCTACCTTGAAAAACAAAACCAAAACCAAAAACAAACAAACAAACAAAAGGGCTATGGAAACTGGGTGTGGTGGCACATGCCTTTAATCCCAACACTCAAGAGGCAGAGGTAGAAGGATTGCTGTGAGTTCAAGGCCAGCCTTGGAGTAAGAGTGAGTTTCAGGTAAACCTGGCCTACAGAGAGGCCCTACCTCAGAAAAACAAACAAAAAGGGGGGGGGGGATATGGAACTAAATAAAGTTCTCAAAAGAAGAAATATAGATGGCATATAAACATCTAAAAAATGTTCTAGGCTGAAGGGATGGCTTTGTGGTTAAGGCGTTTGCCTGCAAAGCCAAAGGACCCAGGTTCAATTCCCCAGGACCCATACTAGCCAGATGCACAAGGGGGCGCACGTGTCTGGAGTTCATTTGCAGTGGTTGGAAGCCCTGACACACCCATTTTCTTTCTCTCTCTCTCTTCCCTTTTCTTCTGTCAAATAAATAAATATAAATAAATAAAAAATATTTTAAAATGTTCTACACCCTTAGACACCAGGGAAATGCAAATTAAAACTATTCTGAGATTCCATCTCACTGCTGTCAGAATGGATATTATCAAGAAAACAAATGACAATAAATGCTGGCAAGGATATGGAAAAATAGGAACCCTTCTACACACCGTTGGTAGGAATGCAATCTGGTACAACCATTATGGAAATCAGTGTAGAGGTTCCCAAGACAGCTAAAAATAGATTTACCACTCCTAGGTATATATCCTAAGGACTCGTCTCACTACCTTAGAGATACTTGCCCATCCATGTTTACTGCTGCTCTATTCACAATAGCTAGGAAATGGAACAAGTCCTAGATGTCCCTCAAATGATGAGTGGATAATGAAGATATGGTACATTTACACAATGGAGTTCTATTCAGTGATACAGAAAAATGAAATTTGCAGGGAAATAGAAGGAGCTGGAAAGTGAGGTAACTAAGTGAGGTAACTCAGGCCCAGAAAGCCAAATGCCACTTGTTCTCTCTCATATGTGGATCCTAGATACAAATTTCTAGATTTGTATGTGAATTGGAGTAAAAATTGGTTAAGTACGCTAGAAAGGGGCTATAAGTGAGGGAAGAGAGGTAAGGACTTAAGGGGATGCTATTGTATATATGTAGGTAGATAAACAAAACTACTGGCAATGCAATGGCCTAAGTGAGGTCAGGGGAAGGGATGGAGTAAAGAATGGGTGGGAGGTGGGTTAATAAAAATTTAAGATTTATGAATAAGTCGTATAGAAACCTACTTCTTTGAATAATGGCATACCCAGAAGCCATTCATTGTTACTAGAAAAATGTCAGTGCCAGGGATAGGCCAGGGAGGTCCTTGATGCCCCCAAAACATTATAGACCATTGCCAAGGCTCTTGGTTTGCCACCAGAAAAAGATTGTAAGACTCTATTGCCGAAGACTCCACATGCTTGAGCTGCAGGTCACTGGGAAATCAAGCTGGAGCGCAACTGAAAACGTCTTTCCTGTGGACCAGCTTAAGAGAAAGTTGGAAAAAGTATGCTGCATGCAGCCCTATGGGAGAGAGGAGTCATCAGTGGAGACAAACAAGAGAGGACACTGCAAACCTTAAGACTGGCCAACAAGGCCAAATGAGCCAAGGGGTGCAATAGTATCATGTCTGTTATGGTGGAAACTCACTACTCTCTGATTAGACTGGAGGCTGGCTCCAAGGGAGGAAATACATGCCTGATACTGTAAACTTAGTCAAAAGCCTATGGCAGGGGGGTCATGAGCCCTAGAGGAGTAACACCGGCTGGTGTCTGGCTAAATGCATATATTAATGCTAACCAAACTGTTCTATAAGCACTTTTCTTAATGTTCATCCCATATATTAATGCTACTCTCACTTTTGGTTAGAGAAGCTTTTCTTTTCAGAAGGTGGTGACCACTGGGATGACTCAAAAGGCACCACAGTGCTGAGCATAAGTAACAGTGAAAGTTCAGCACTGAGACATCTCTATCACACCTTCCAAGGCTCAGGGTCCATTGCGGAAGATGTGGTGGAAAAAATGTGTGGGACTGCTTACAATGCAACCTTTCAGACCCAAAATGGCCTGGATATCCATGACCTTGCAATGCCTAGTACTGCGTACACAAGACCCTCGTAATAGGAGGAAAATATGATGACATCAAAACAAAAGACAGACTGAGAGGTGAGGAATATGATGGAAGGTTGATTTGTGAAGGGGAAAGTAGAGGAAGGGAGGGAATTATCATGGTTTATTGTCTATAATTATGGAAGTTGTCAGTAAAAAAGTTAAAAACAAAAAAACAAAGAATCTATGTGAGCATGGTCCTGTACAGACCCAATATGAAGAAAACAGCATCAAGAATCTGTGAGCATGGTACTATACAACATACTCAATGCAAAGAGATTTGCAAAACCTCTTCTTGGTTCTTGAGATCACAGGGGGGAAAAAAAGAAAGAAAGAAGCTGAGAGCATAATTGTTCACTGCACAGACTTTTACACTTTCCAAATTCTCAATTTCTTGCAAGAAAAAAGAATAATCTCTCATAGTGGACAAAAGATTAAATGCATTTCTCAGATTTATTCAGTGGTGAAGTTCTACCTAAGTTGGAATTCGTTCTCTTTCGGTAAGCACATATGAACAGATGCACATGACAGCCCTCTGAGCTTTGAAAGGCTAAAAATAGAACTTTACACATTCACTTAACTCAAAATGACTCAGCACAAGTATTGTAGATATCCTAAGGAGAAACTTCATAGTTATAGTTTTAGCAGCAAAAAGCAGATTACAATTAAGAAGGTTAATTGCCAACATCTATAGTTACATTCTGCCCATCTCACACCACAGAGCTTCTAAAAGGGAAACAAGAAAACAGGCCAGAGGACAGCTGATTTTCCCTTAAAGATGCTTAAAAAGCATAGACAACATTAGCCTTAAGCAGTGATAGACTCTACAATCCCATCACAAAGGGTTCGCTTACCATAATGTCCAAGGTATAATGAGGCCGGCAATTATATTCCATTTCCCACAGATCATGAAACCAAACACTAGTGTCAGCTGACATGCTGCATACTGTTCTGTACAACAAGCCCATGTAACTGTGCTTGCAAACCCAGGGCTATCTCCAATGCAGAGCACTGAATCTCCAGGGACCTCTTATTAAACTTCTTTCAGTTTTCAATAATTTGCCATTTCATACATTATCACAGAATAGCCAGTACAAGGTAGTGACTGGATATTTTTAATGCTTTGTCTTGGAAATTACAACTACACATACACCGATATATGACAACAACTAAACATATTTATCATTTATTCATGTATAATGTATACATTTACTCTTACATATAAATACGTATTTTTCCAAGGATAAATAGCAAAAGCATCTTACTTTTTACTCTGTGTATTAAAGTATACTTTACTGACCAGGTTTTTGCTTTCCCTCTAGGTGCCTGGCTGGAACATGCCTCCTTAATCTCTCCAGAAACAAGCAACTGCCAGGGAAAGCCTGTACTCTGGTGCCACTAGTAAGTCATGTCCCCCAGCACTTGTTCCTTGGTGTGGTCTCCAATGACTGGGCTTCACACCATCCTATTAGCAAGGGGGACAAAGGCTCCCTAAGAATGCTAACTCTTGTTCCACATGCCATGCCTGCTGAAGCATCAGTCCTCTTAGCACAGCAGTCCTGACATCTCATTACAGATGCATAGGACCCCAAACAAGATCAGCAGAAGAATATGCAAGGTCCTGGGCCTCATCACAGTCTCACAGGGAAAACAAATAAAAGTGGAGTATGTCAACCTCTGGATAATATAGCATGATCAGCTAGGTCTGGTGACGTATGTCTAGTCCCAGGCACTAAGAGGATGATACAGGAAGACACTGAGCTGGACGTCAGCCCAAGATACATGTGAGACCCTTTCTCAAAAATACAATAAATAGGGCTGGAAAAATGGCTTAGTGCTTAAGGCACTTGCCTGCAAAGCCAAAGAACCCAGGTTGGATTCCCCACAACTCTTGTAAGCCAAATGCACAAGGTGGCACATGTGTCTGGAGTTCGTTTGCAGGGCTACAGGCCCTGGTGCATCCATTCTCTCTCTTTCTCTATCTGCTCCTTTTTCCCCTCTCTCAAATAAAAAGGTAAAATATTTAAAAATAAAAATATAACAAGCAGGGCTGGAGGGATGGCTTAGTGGTTAAGGCACTTGCCTGCGAAGCCTAAGAACCCAGGTGTGATTTCCCAGGACCCACATAAGTCACATGTACAAGGTGGTGCATGTGTCTGGAGTTCGTTTGCAGTGGCTGGAGGCCCTGGAGTGTCCATTCTCTGTCTCTCAAATAAATAAATAAAGAATACCTAAAAAATATAATAGGCTGGAGAGATGGCTCTGAGGGTAAAGTGTGTGCCACATAATGCTCACCTGAGCTCAGATTCTCAGTGCCCACATAAAATGTCATATATTGTGGTGCATGCCTGTAATCCTAGCACTAGGAAGGCAGAAACAGAATCCCTGGGACTCACGGCTTGCCAGTCTAGGCAAATCTGTGAGTTGTAAGTTCAGCAAGAGAGTCTATCTCAATAAATAAATGAATAAATAAAAGGTGAAAAGTAATTGATGACACCCAACACACACACACACATCCACACCCTCCCTCACATATGTATGTAAAGTAAATAAATAAAAACACAAATCCCAGTGGGGCATGGTGATACACACCTTTAATCCCAGCACTTGGGAGGCAGAGGTAGGAGGATCAACGTGAGTTCAAGGACAACCTGAGGTTACATAGTGAATTCCAGGTCAGCGTGGGCTAGAGTTAAGACCCTACCTCAAAAACAAACGTACCTACCCACAAATCCCAAGCCAAAAATAGCACTATCAAAGCTTACGAAAAGGCAAGTCTGCTTTGGATCCGCTTTTAGCAGGGTGATGATGAAGAAAGGCAAAGAGAATGCATATGACTTTATCAAACATGCTGTGCTGTTGATGATAGAAAGGTTATTTAACTCATCTGAGTTTCCACTTCATTAGAGATAGAAAGGAAAATACTTGAATTAAGTCCTTCAACTTCCTTATTTCATTATGACATCTTGCTGATATAGGCAGGTAGGAATTACTGAATTCCTTTCAATATTGTTGTACTTGAGGTTACATATTTAGGAACTCATCTGTTATTGGACTATTTCTTTTCAGATTCATATTTATTCTCTTAAGAACTAAAATCACTGAAGGTAAATCCAGGTCAAAGGCTCAGAAGGTTCTGGCTTGAATTTTTGGATACCCTTTGCCAATACCACATTATTCAGTTAACCAGAAAGGTCAGCTGAGCTTCTATAGAAGCTCATGCCTATAGCTCCAGGTCAGTCTCTACTACAGTGAAATCAGGGAAGGAGGGAGAGTAGATAGATCAAGAATTTCAAAGTAGATTTAGTTAGTTTCTTTTTAAGTTTGTTTATTTGCAAGTACAGAGATAGAAGAGACAGAGAGAATGGGCATGCCAGGGCCTCCAGCCACAAAAAAATACTAGATGCATGAACCATTTTGTGCATTTGGCTTTACATGGGTACCGGGGAATCAAACCCAGGTTGCTAGGCTTTACAGGCAAATGCCTTAACTGCTAAGCCTCTCTCCAACCTATGGAATAGACATTTTTTAAAATTTACTTTTCATACTACATTGTTTTTTTTTTTTTTTTTTTTTTTTTTTTGGTTTTCAAGGTAGGGTCTTGCTCTAGCCCAGGCTGACTTGGAATTCACTATGCAGGCTCAAGGCGGCCTTGAACCCATGGCAATCCTCCTACCTCTGCCTCCCAAGTGCTGGGATTAAAGGCGTGCTCCACTACGCCCGGCTTCATACTGCATTTTTGAGACTGTCATATTCTGTTGCCCAGGTTGGCCTTAAACTCAATCCTCTTGCCTCAGCCTCCTGAGGGTTAGGGTTACAGGCATACGTCACCACACCTGGCTGAAACAGACTTACAATTTAAAATACCACATGACTATAATACAAAGGGTTCTTTTTCATTTAACATTACAGTGTATACAGCAAATCCAGACTAAAACCTTACAATCTATACATAGGCATTAGCCTTTTCCATGCTGTTTATGTTTACAAGCACAGAAGTCCTATAACCAAGCTGTGTAGTTAAGCACACAAAACTGGACTGTAACATAACAAAGTAGGCAGAAACATTGGATTTTATGATTTTTATGTACATATTGATTTAAAACTGCTTGTGACTTTTGGTACTTGCTAAAAATGTGATAACCAGGGGGTTAAAAATAACCTGACCCATCTGGTGTCTTAGGCTTTATATTTATTTCTAAACAGCAATAGTTACTGGATTCCTTTCAATACTGTTGTACTTGGGGTGACATCCTTTTTGGAGGAGACATATTTAATCTAGGGAGCATGGCTCAAGGTCACTAAGAGGCATAAAAAAACTAATACACATAAGAAAGCTTATGTTTCTTTCTGGCTAAGTCCATAGCTTTTGATCAAATACTTGAATCTAAGACTTTCAAAAACCCACTGACTTCCATATAATGACCTGAAGCCTCAGTGTTCACTGAAAAAAGAACTGTATATACTACACCAGAGGGGTAAACACAGTGTCCCAGCTGCACACTTTGTAATGGTCAAAATGGGAACAAATGAAAGACTAAGTAGTCTCACTACTGACAACCACAGAAACAAAAAAGGGTAATAATGACTTAGCAGCATGAATTTTTTAAATCTTAACTAAAGCAAAGCTGCAAAATGTGGTACAGCTCTATTATAGTAAGTTGAAGAAAATGCAAAATAATCTCACACTTAGGTACACCTTCAAATGATAAGTATAAAAATAAACACCATGACAGTAACTGGCAAGTCAGATAAGTGGCAACCTTTGCAAGGGATGGAGGAGAACACAGAGTAGAAGGGGCAGACCCTGGTTGTATAGCTCACCCCCCCCCCACCCCAAGAGAGGAACATGCCTCCGTGCTTATCTGTCTTCTGTTCCTTCAGGCCAGTCTGTCCCACTCATCATGCTGTAACCCCACCACACAGGCCTGTTTTTGTGCTCTTTGCTCACCAAACTTGAAATTTTAATAAGAGCTCCTTCCAGTAATTTCCTTTCTCACATCCTCACTTTTCAACATCTGATAGGTGGGAAAATTTTTGCAGAAATCTCAATCTTCCACCTTTCTAAGAGAACAGGGCTACTTGACAAGCAAGAAAGCAGCCTATTACGTAGGGCCTCTACGTCCCATATAAGCCACTCAGCCCTGCTAACCCTGGACTTGCACATTCACCTACCTCTTCAAAACCCCACCTAGCTTTCTCAGGAAGGGATCCCACATGTACATCTTTACTCATCTCCACCCTCCCACAGACATGTGTCTTCCTGACAGTCCTTTTCATGACAAAATGGAAAATGCAAATTCTTACAATTGCTCAAACCATAGACCTGGGCCACCTCGACACCTTCCTTTGTTCTACCTTCAAATTACAGTTCAACCAGTTCTCTGGGCCACTGCAACACCTGCAGCTGGCTGGTGTTTTTGTTATTTGCTGTTTTGAGACAGCTTCACTATGTAGTCCACTGTAGACACATCTTTACAATCCCCCGTCTCCACAACAGCAGGTCATTACTGGTCTCACTGAGTCTGCCCCCTGCCTCAGGTAGCCAGCTTATCAGCTGAACAGTCTCAAGCAGCAGCTATGAGCTCTGATCAACATTAAAGTCAGGCTCCATCACACTTTTCTCCAAATGCTCCAATAGTTCAAAAGCTTCTCAGAGGAAAGCCAAAGGGCCTTCTAAGGGCCTTTATGCTTCCTTGAATGTTCCAGCTGCATCTGTATGCCCAAGAAGAGAAGACTGGACTCCCTCAGGCAGGCTGGCTGTGACAACAGCAACTGTGAGGATTTTTAGCTCCCGATCACTGGCTGTTCCTCATTTCTTACAAATGTGCAGAAAGCACCCAGACAGGTGCTTCACACCTTTGAAATGCCTAGTAAATTTTACTAACTATTGTCTTGAAGCTCTTATTATTACCTAGAAACAGTTATATTAAAAGTTAGTATGGCCCAAGAGTGGTTCGGTCCTTGCAGGACAGGCTGTGGCCACGAGGAAGCAGTGGTGGTGGCTGGTAGCCTTCAGCATTCGTCCGCCTTCATGATGAGTTTAGCCTTCAATCCCAAACCTTCCCTCAATGGACTAACAGGAAAACCAGTGATGGTGAAACTTAAGTGGCGAATGGAGTACAAGGTCTACCTGGTATCTGTAGATGGCTACTTGAACATGCAGCTTCCAAATACAGAAGAATACATAAATGGGGCATTGTCTGGACATGCAGATGAAGTTTTAATAAGGTGTAACAATGTCCTTTATATCAGAAGTGTTGAAGAAGAAGATGGTGAAATGAAAGAATAGCACCTTTGGTTGAAGACTTTTAAAATGTATATTTCTATACAATAAAGATTGTTTTTCCAAAAACAAAAAATAAAAATTAGTATGGTTTCTCCTGGACAGCAGACTAAATGATACAACCCTCAACAGGAGTATGCAGGGATTGTCTGGTAAGAAGGGCCCTGGAGAGGGTGGGATGAAGCTTAACCCTAAAACATCTGGCTCCAGCTTGTAATTTCCAGTATCAGATATTGGCCACAATCCACACTGAGCTGTTGGATTAGAGAGACCTACAAGGTTCCCAAAACAAGACAGGCCTTTTTTTGTCAAAGCATTTGAGGTAAAAGGTTAGACCCTATTGCTGAAGACACCACATGCTGCTGACAGAGAACACTGAGAGATCCGGCTGTAATCTGAAAGGAGGCCAGTTCCCAGATGGTCTGCCCATAATAGTGCAGGAAAGTGTTACATGAGCTTCTGGGGGAAAATGGTCAATAACCTTATGTGCTAACAGGGGATACTGCTATACAAAAGCAACCAGCCTGACAAGATGGACGTGCCTGTGCAATAGCAGCACTCAGCCTAGGTTGGTAACCAATGGCTCTCTGATTGGCTAAGAGATCCACTCAGTGGAAAGAAACTCATAGCTGGAACTGAGAACCCAGTCAGAATCCTATGGAGACCAGAAAACCATGGACTCCAACAAGAAGCTTCCACTAGTCTTTAGCTACGAGAGAGGCGGAGTTCCCACTAGTCTTTAGCCAAAAGACAGGCTACACCCATCAAAATCTCTCTTAAGTAGTAATGATTATTCCATTGAACCTATGCTGAGCCCGGTCTCCTTTGGAGGATCTGTTTTTCTTTTTCAGAAGGCAGCTAGAACTGAGGAGATAAACCACCCCTTGCACATCAGCCAGGGCCCTGGTAAAACCACAGAGGAGCTGAATAAGCAATAGATGAACAAAAGTGCTGCTTCAATAGCGAGTCTGACAACCTGTGCTAGGGTCCTGGAGACAGACACTGAGGACTCAAAATGAACCAAAGCAGAAATTCAGAACCTGCTGAGAGCACAACACTAAAGCAGACTTAAAACATACCCATTACAGCTACAGGAATTTTGCGGAAGAGACAGCAGAAAGATTGTAAATGTATACATTTAAAAAAAAAGAAGGGGGGGGGGCTGGAGAAATGGCTTAGCGGTTAAGCACTTGCCTGTGAAGCCTAAGGACCCCTGTTCGAAGCTCAATTCCCCAGGACCCATGTAAGCCAGATGCACAAGGTGGTGCATATGTCTGAAATTCGTTTGCAGTGGCTGGAGGCCCTGGTGTGCCCATTCTCTCTCTTTCTCTCTTTGTCTGTCGCTCTCAAATAAATAAATAAACAATTTTTAAAAATTTACCAACTGGGCACTTGCTTTCAAAGTCTGGGCTAGAATGAGACCCCCACCTCACAAAAAAGAAAAAGTATAGGGTTGGGAGATGGCTCAGCAGTTAAAGCTGCTTGCTTGCAAAGCCCGTAGCCAGGTTCAATTATAGCCATATAGCCAGATGTACAAAGTGACATATGTTGATTTGCAGTGGCAAGAGACCCCGGAACACCCATTCTCCCTCTCTTCACCCCTCTAATGGCTGCTGTTGTCTGGCTACATGCATATATTATAACTACCAAACTGCCCTATAAGCACTTTTTAAAAAAGGTTATACCCATATATTAATGCTATTCTCACTTTTGGTCTTCTCTTTTCAGATGATAGTGACCACTAGGGTGACTCAAGAGCCACCATAGAGCTAAGAAGTGACAATGGAGTGTTCAGCACTTAGACATCTCTATCACACCCTTCAAGGCTCAGGATCCATTGCAGAAAGGGTGGCAGAAAGAATGTAAGAGCCAAAGGAAGGGTACGATTGTGTAGTAGTTTGAATGGATGGCCCCATTCAAAAGAGTTTTATTATACCTTCTTGGATTTCCAGCTACTTGGCTGGAGGAGGTGTCACTGGGGTGATCCTGCGGTCCAGTCCTAAGATGTTTGTTACTAGGGGTAGATCTGAATTTCAGTCTAAGGATATGCAAAGTGCACAAGTGTCTGGAGTCCAATTGCAGTGGCTAAGGCCCTGGCACAAGAATTCTCTCTCTCTCTAAAAATGAAAAAAAAAAAAAAAAAAAAAAGATATGCAAAGTGCTGGAGCTTTGCTTGAGTTCTGCCTGGAGTTCCTGAAATGTGCTTGCATGCTTTTTGTGGGTGGCTTTTCTCTCTGCTTGGATCTGTAAAAATGGGCCAGCTCCTGCCATTATGGAACTTCCCATGGATCTGTAAGCTTCAAATAAATCCCTTCTTCCTCCCATAAACTATGTCTGGTCTGCAGGTTCATCCCAGCAACATGAGGCTGGCTGCTATGGAGTGCTTACAATGCAATCTAAATCTTTCAGACACAAAAGGGCTGGAATATCCATGACCTTGCAGTGTCTGGCATTACCTACAGAAGACCTTCATAATAGGAGGAAAAGATAACGACATTAAAATAAAAGAGACTAACTGGAAGGGGGAGGGGATTCGATGGAGGATGAATTTGAGGGGGGCAAAGAGGAGTGGGGGGAGGAAATTATCATGGTTTATTATGTGTACTTATAGAAGCAGTCAATACAAAGTTCAAAAAAAGTAATTATGGACTTCTGATTAAGATGGTGGTGTAGGAACCACACCATAGCAGCCTAGGGGAGAAATAACCTCCCCCCTCAAAAAAAGCAAAATACACTCTTCTACTAAAAAGTGAGGTGTATAAGAAATTACCAATGGCAGCAGAAAAGTAGGAGAGATCCAGAGCATCTACAGCCCACACAGGCAGGCAGAAGTGGCTCTAGCAGCGGCGGCACCAGATCCATGAGGCCACAGCTGCAAGGCTCGGCTTGAGCTGCGGGAAAAGCCAGATGAGGGAATTTTCCACTCACACCGGAGCTCCTCACAAACTCAAGAAACGTGAAGGTAGGACCACGGTGAACAACGGCGGAGCAGATCACGAGGTAGAGGATCATGTGGACCAGTGGGAGAACTAGAGCCACCAACTTCATCAAACAAACGCTATTAGAACTAAGGTCACAGATAACACCAAACACAGTTGTAGTAGGTGACTTCAACACCTCACTCTCATCAATTGACAGGTCAGCCCAGGAAAAAATAAACAGAGAGGCATCTGGATTAAATGAGGTCATAGAAGAAACAGACCTAACAGATATACAAAGGACATGTCATCCAAATGCTGCAGAATACACATTCTTTTCAGCAGCACATGGAACATTCTCCAAAATAGACCATATATTAGGACACAAAGCAAATCTGAACAAATACAGGAAAACTAAAATAATTCCTTGCATTCTATCTGACCACAATGGAATCAAACTGCAAATCAATAGCAAGAAAAGCTGTAGCGCATACACAAAACCATGGAAACTAAACAATACACTACTAAATGATGAATGGGTCAATGAAAAAAATCAAGAAGGAAATAAAAAAATTCAGAGAGTCAAATGATAATGAGAACACAATATACCAAAACTTTGGGACACAATGAAGGCAGTCCTAAGAGGGAAATTTATAGCTTTAAGTGCCTATATTAAGAAATTAGAAAGGTCTCAAGTAAACAACCTAATGCTTCACCTTAAAGCCTTGGAAAAAGAACAAGGCAAACTGAAAATCAGTAGACAGGAAGAAATAAAGATTAGAGCAGAAATTAATGAAATAGAAACAAAAAAAAAAAATCCAAAGAATCAATGAAACAAGGAGTTGGTTCTTTGAAAATATAAACAAGGTTGATAAACCCTTAGCAAATCTGATCAAAAGAAAGAGAGAAGAGACACAAATTAATAATATAAGAGATGAAAAAGGTAGCATCACAAAGATACCAGAGAAATTCAAAAAAATCATAGGGACATACTATAAAAGCATATACACCACTAAGTATGAAAATCTGAAAGAAATGGATGATTTCCTTCATTTATATGACCTACCTAAATTAAATCAAGATGAGATTAATCAGTTAAATAGACCTATAACAAGTATGCGGATCCAAGCAGTTAACAAAACTCTCCCAACCAAAAAAAGTCCAGGCCCAGATGGATTCGCTGGTGAATTTTACCAGACCTTCAGGGAAGAACTAACACCACTGCTTCTTAAGCTTTTCCATAAAATAGAAAAAGAAGGAATCCTACCAAACTCCTTCTACAAAGCCAGCATCACCCTGATACCAAAACCAGGCAATGATAGAACAAAAAAAAGAATATTACTGACCAATCTCCCTCATGAAAATAGGTCTGTAGAAGCATGAAAATAGATCCTTATCTCTCTCCATGGACAAGCATTAAGTCCAAATGGACCAAAGACCTAAAACTCTAAAACTTCTAGAGGAAAAAGTAGGGGAAACCCCTCAACATACTGGTCTTGGGAAAGTCTTTCTGAATATAACCCCAATTGCTCAGGCAATAAAATCATTGATTAACTGCTGGGACCTCATGAAATTGCAAAGATTTTGTATGGCAAAGGACACTGTGAATAAAGCAAAGAGGTAATCTACAGTATGGGAAAATCCTAAGACAGGTAAAAATAGATCTATCATATATGACCCAGCTATAGCACTCTTACACATCTATCCTAAGGACTCATCTCACTACCTTAAAGATACTTGCTCAACCATGTTTACTGCTGCTCAATTCACATTAGCTGGGAAATGGAACCAGCCTAGATGTCCGTCAACTGATGTGTGGATAATGAAGATATGGCACATTTATACAATGGAGTTCCATTCAGCAGTAAAGAAACATGATGTTATGAAATTTGCAGGAAAATGGATGGATATCGAAAGGATTATACTAAGTGAGGTAACCCAGGCCCAGAAAGCCAAGTGTCGCATGTTCTCTCTCATATGTGGATCCTAGCTACAGATGACTGGACTTCTGTGTGAGTAGGAAGACAACTCAGTAGCAAATGCCAGTAAGCTAGAAAAGAGGAAGGGAGGGGTACTTAATAAGATGGTATTGTATATATGTAAGTAGAAGAAAAGATTAATGGGGGTGAAAAGGCCCAAGTGAGGTCAGGGGAAGAGATTGAGTAAAGGAAAGGTGGAGGGAGGGCTAATCGAAATCTAAGAGGATATAAATAAATCATATGGAAACCTGCTTTTTAATGGAACACTCAGGAGCCATAGATTGTTGCTAGAAAATGTTCAGTGTCAGGGATGGGATACCTTCCAATAGGTTGTTGGCCAGGGAGGTCCCTTATGTCCCCAAAACATTACAGCAATGGCCGGGGCCCCTGGTTTCCCATCAGGAATAGATGGTAGGACCCTATTGCTGAATATTCCACATGCTTGGGATGCAAGGCCACTGAGAAATCCTGCTGAAACTGAGTTGTAATCTCCTCCCTGGAGACCAGCTGACAGAAAAGTGGAAAAAGCTACATACATTGCATGTAGCTCCATGGGAGAGAGAGAAGTCATCAGTGGAGATAAACAGTAGGACACTGCAAGCCTTAAGTTAGGCCAACCAGGCCAAATGAGCTAATGGGTGCAATAGTGGCTTGTTTGTTATGGGGGTAACCAACCATTCTGTAACTAGATTGGAGGCCTGCTGGAACTGAGCTGATAACCTCTTCCATGTAGACCAGCTGACAGAAAGCTGTAAGAAGTCATTCTGCATGCAGTTCAATGGGAGAGAGAAAAATCACCAGTGAAGATACTCGACAGTGGACACTGCAAGTATTAAATTTTGCCAGCCAGGCAAAAAGGTGCTATAGTGGCATGTCTGTCATGGTGGAAACCAACTGACCTCTAATTGGACTGGAGGCCCACTCCATGGGAGGGAATATATCCCTGATACTGAAAACTTACAACAGGTATAGTCACGAGCCCCCATCTGCTGCTGTCTGGCTAAATGTATCTACTATGCTTATCAAACTGCCCAGTAAGCCCTTCTCTTAATGTTCATACCCATATATTAATGCTACTCTCACTTTTGGTAGAGAACCTCCTCTTTTCAGATGGCAGTGACCTTGGGATGACTCAGAAGGTATCATGGTGCTGGAAACAAATGACAGGAGTGCTCAGCACTGTAATATCTCTATCACACCTTCCAAGGCTCACGGCCTATTGTGGAAGAGGTGGACAGGAGCCTTGGAAGCACTGGGATTGCAGAGGATACAGACTCCTCATTCAGTCATCAGGTCCAGGCTGAGGAGAGTGGGCAACAGAAATAAATCCACACCACACAAGGTGCAAGTGATGAGGATCCAGGTACCAGCTACATCTAGATGGCAGGAGCCAGCCCCAGCACAGCAGAGGGTTAGAAGCCCTTGAGGGTCTGGGAGGGGCGACCATGGCAATTAGTGACAGTGGCTTTCCCAGTCCTCCAGGGCAGGTTGGAAGCATGGGAAACGGCCTGGCCTTGTGGCTGTGCTGAGTGCTCAGGCCACCATAATCCAGCTCCCAGCAGAAGGTAGAAAGATTTGTCTTGACTGATATTTTGATTTTATAATCATCAATGCTGAAAATCTCACTTTAGGGCCATTTTATAAATTTTAGAAACTCTGTTCCAAAATTCATTTAATAAAACTTGTTTTTTGTTTTTGTTTTTTTCCATGTAGGGTCTTGCTCTAGTCCAGGCTGACCCAAAATTAACTATGTAGCCCCAAGCTGGCCTCAAAATCATAGCAATCCTCCTACCTCCGCCTCCAAGTGCAGGAATTAAAGGCAAGCGTCACCACACCAGGTCTCATTTAACAATGCCTTATAAAGCTAACTTAGCAAACGAAATAGCAATTTTTAAAAATCATTCTAACATAATATATATTAATTTGATAAATAATGAAAGCTCTTGTGTTAGGTAATGAGACTATTATGTTTCTGTATGAGCAGAATACTGTATGTACAGTGAAATCCCTGCAATTTATAGCATGCAGTAGTTCCAAATCTGAGCCAAGTTGTTTCAGGCAGCATATTGGTGTTGTGTGACAGCACACACAATTCAAAGGGTAACATGCTCAGAACCAAGGCTGTAGGAAGTTATTTGGTGTGGCAGGCAAACATTGTAAGAAATACCTCTGATTCATTATGTCTTATATGAATTAAGTTTTGATCATTGCAAGCCTTTTACTGTTGCATAATTTTCTGTGACCCACACATTCAGTTTTATGATCCCACATGGAGTCACTACACACAATTAAAGAAGCTAGGGCACACAATATCCTGTGAAGCAATACAAACAATAGACATGCTAAACATAAAAACGCACTTTGCAGTTGACCTGGGGTTCAGCTGAAGGTGAGAAGATAATCCAAATGAATAAAACCCCACTATATCCAGGGTAGAAAATCTGTTAAGAGGCACTTTAAATCACTAAGGAGCTAGTCAGAAACACCAGGTTTAGCAGCAACAATTACTTTTACTTAAGGAGGGGAAAAAAGCTATATTGTATCATAACTTTATTTACTCCACAAACAGCACCTCACATTTCTTTTCTGTTTTTTTTTTTTTTTTGTAATTAATTTTAGTGCATAGAATAATGGGTCTCACTGTAACATTTTGATACATGTATATCCTGGTATTGTGCTCATGTTCACTGTCCCCTTTATCCTCTTGTCACCCCTCCCCAAATTCTAATCCTCTAATCACCTCAATGAAAAATGTTATAGTCATTTTAATGAATTTTTAAGCAGCTCAAAAATAAAACAGAAATATACATAACTATTTAAATAAAAAAAAATACCACAACAAACAAACCATGTAATAATGTCCTGTAGCAGACAGCCTCAAGTCACTGGGATAAACCTCCAAACTAGGCACAGTTATGGGAGGAACAGCATTTATTTGACGCTTACAGATCCAGGGAAGTTCCATAATGGAATTCAGAATCGCTCCCAGTGACACCTCCTCCAGCCAAGTGGCTGGAGATCTAAATTACAAGCTTTAATAAACTCCTGAATGTATTGGAGACAACCGTTCAAACTACCACATTCCTTAACTCTGAATATGAAAAAAACAGTCAAAACCAAATTTGAAAATTAAAAAAAAAAAAGAAAAACTGGGTTGGAGAGATGGCTCAGGGGGTAAGGTGCTTACTTGCAAAGCCTAAAGGCCAGGGTTCAATTCCCCAGTATCTACATAAAACCAGATGCATAATGTGGCACAAGTGTCTGGAGTTCATTTGCAATGGCAAGAGGCCCCAGCAAGCCCATTCTCTCATTCATATTCTCTCCCATTCTCTCTCTGCTTACAAATAAATAAAAATATTTATTAAAAAAGAGTTGGGCACAGTTCAAAATTGCTTTCTTAGTTTTTAAGCAGAAAGGAAGACCTGGATATATTTAACAATAAGCCATACCTGCAGATAAGAGAACCAAACAGACAGCTCAGGACAGCAACCCTTGATAAAATCTATACTTGGCTCAGGAGGACTTGAGCTACTTGTTTACTGAGGCAAGGAACCTCTAACAAACCATTGGTGACTGCAACCAAGGCACATGAAAAGCATGCTGCAGAAAAGGAAAAGCCAGACTTGCATGTTATTTGCATGTGTAAATGAAAAGGGAATTGTCAAAGGTAGTTTTAGCTCAGACCCACCAATGGCCATGGTCCCCTAGAGGAATAAATACCTAGTGCTCAGAATTCTTCACAGTTATTGCCAAACTTTCATCAATGTATACAGTTTAAATTTGGCATACCAGAACTCTCATAAAACCTCTATTAAGAGCCAAGTGTGGTGGCACATGCCTTTAATTCCAGCACTTGGAGGCAGAGGTAGGGGGATCACTGTGAGTTTGAGGCCACCCTGAGACTACACAGTGAATTCCAGGTCAGCCTGGCCTAGAGTGAAATCCTACTGGGTGGGGGGGGGGGGGGGGGAGGGAGAGGGGCGGGAGACCAACCAACCAACCAAACAACAACAAAAAAAACTTCTCAGATACAAACTATTGAGCTGAGCAGTGAAGAGACATGATGCAATGTGGGAGACATCTATCTCATCACAGGACAAAGCACTGTAGAGTGCAGAATCACAGACAAAGTGAAGTTACCACTCTCCTTAAACAGCAGGGAGGACACTGATTGCAGCTTTTAGAGAAGCAGTCCATACAGAAACTAACTCATGGTCACAGCGCACATGAAGACATCCATGGAACAATTCATCTCATGAACACACATCCCCACTATTTCCCAGCCTATGCCTGTATCTAGACAGTAACTGCCTACATTATGTCCTGTAATTACGTCATTAACCTTTGACTTAACTAGGTTATAAATGATAGTGCCTCTAACTCTGATCAGTTGGTAGTGATTGAAGAGTGTACCAAGAAGAGCTCTGAAAGCAAAGCACAATGCCACAGGCATTACCTTCCTGTACTTCAGGAGCTGAACCACACCTCCAGGTGCAAGCGTTCAATGTGGAAATAAAATAACAAAATGAAATAAATCTTCGCATTATAATGTCCTATGTAGGTCCTCCTTACTCTTTCTTTTGAAGCCAACTGAGTCTAAAAAGACCAAGAAACAACAACAACAAAAACAAAACAAAAAGACCAAGAAACACAAAAATAGCCTATAAAATTTAAATTACTACACTGATTTCTCAGTTGCTACAGGCAGTAATTAAACAGAATTGTTTCCAGGTTCTTTTCACTGGCTCACCAAAAGCACAGGCAGGCAGTTTAAATTGCAGGTCTGTAAATTGAATTATAAGGAACAGCAGGCGGCTCTGGAGCAGGGGACCGGAACTCTCTCTTTCCTCATTCCATAAGGACTCACTGAGCACCTGGTATATGTCTGGCGCATTCATTTCATCAGCCAATTACAACTGGGTAAGATATTAAAAATCATCATTAAAGCCAGGTGTGGTGGCCATGCCTTTAATTCCAGCACTTGGGAGGCAGACATAGGAGGATCACAGCAAGTTAGAGGCCAGCCTGGTCTAGAGTGAGACCCTACCTCAAAAAAAAAAAACAAAAAAACAGTGGGGTGGGGGAGGAAAACCATTATTAGAAAAAACAATGAAAACAATGGAGGGGGCTGGAGAGATGGCTCAGCACTTAAAGGTGCCCAGATGCAAAAAATGGTGCATGCATATGAAATTCGTTTTCAGTGGCAGGAGGCCCTGGTGCCATTCTCTTTCTTTCCTTGCATATAAATAATATTTTTTAAAAAAAACAATGGAATTATTTTTTAATTAAAATGGAAAGAGCATGGGCCGGATGTGGTGACACTCCCCTTTAATCCCAGCACTTGGGAGGCAGAGGTAGGAGGATCACTGAGAGTCTGAGGCCATCCTGAGACCACATAGTGAATTTCAGGTCAGCCTGAGCTAGAGTGAGACTTTACCTCAAAAAACCAAAAATAAATAAATAAAGGAAAGAGCAAAAACAGTGCAAGTATGTTTCAATTTCTCTTTGCTGTAACCAAACCTGACAAGAGACCACTTAAATAAAGGATGAAGGGTTTACTTTGGCTCACAGTTTGGGAGTACAGTCCTCATACTGGGGAAGGCATGCAGCAAGAGCATGAGGCGGTTACAAGGCATCCATAAACAGGAACCAGAAAAGAGATGAATACTAGTGCTTAGCTCCCTTCCCTTTTACTCAGCTGGGACCTTAAGTCTGTGGAGCGATACCACCTGTATTTAATTTTCCCACCTTAGTTAAACTCTGTAAATGACCTCATAGACATGCTCCTGGGTGATTCTAAAATCCAGTTAAGTTGACAATCAAGATTAACCATAACCTTGGTGTTAAATGACAGCCAGGGAAAAAAAGTGCACTCCAAGGCAACAACCTAAAGAATCAAGGTCTCTGCGGCCACTGCCTACCAAATTCTTTGAGCACACAACTCACTCAGCTAGTATGACTACACACACTTTGAGCAAGCTGTGAGAGGAGGGCCACAGCTCTCATGGAAGGTTCTCAGCCTGTTCCATGCAGACATTTCAATTTCCTATATTCACTCCACTTAGCTGTGAACAGAAGGCAGACATTTCTCAGCAACTCTGGTCCCAATAAAAAATTAGGTCTTTTACCAGCAGCAGATTTATTCATATTTTCCTCCTAATTATGATTCAGCAGCTTCTCTGGACTTTATTCAAAGAATTTACATGAACTAACCTCTCCCCACCTCCATTCTGAATTCCTTTAAAAGCTCCAAGTTACTTTGTCAATCTACTCCTTCTGGGTCATGAACAAAACTTCCCTTTCCAATGTCCTACTACACATTATTCTCTGTAGTCTGTCCTTCATTCACACCCTGCTGAAGAGGCAGTCTTCCAGGGAGCCCTGCTGCTCACCATACTTCCTCAAAGTAAGGAAGAACACTTGTCCATGCACAGCCAATGAGATTCTCTCTCTAGTTGACCAGTGTTAGTGACTACAGTTCACTCATCAAGTTGGGCTAAGGCTGCTGGCAAGGTCATTTTTAACCACACATATGCTAAAGTACAGAGCCAGAATTGACACAGAACAATGACCCACAAGCAGGAGAAAGGCAAATGGAAGACTAGATCACTGGAGACAGCCACTTTATCTGCTGCCCACACAGTCCCCACGGAGGCCCCTCCTGAGGGAACCATACAAGCATGGTTTTAGTGTGACATTCTTGTATCTGTTATATGCATTCTATTTTTTTCTTTAACTGGGTTAGTTATGTTCCCACTTATGGTAATGAAATGGTACCAAGATAGTGATATGTTATGGTTTGAATCTGAATCATTATTGGGGGCAGGGTCTTACTTGCCCCAGGCTGACCTGGAACCCATTTCAGGCCAGAAATCTCAACCTCCCAGTTGACAGGATTAAAGGTGTGGGGCAACACACACCCTTGCAGATTTGGCATTATTAGATTATCTTTTGTTTTAATCCCCACTCTGGCAATAAAGACCTACCAAACTTAAATCAAGATGATATTAGCCACTTAAATAGACCTGTAACAAGTATGGAGATCCAAGTAGTTATTTAAAAAAAAAATCTCCCAACTAAAAAAAGTCCAGGCCCAGATGGATTCACTGGTGAATTTTACCAGACCTTCATGGAAGAACAAACACCAATGCTTCTCAAACTTTTCCATAAAATAGAAAAGGGAAGAACTCTATCGAACTCCTTTTACAAAGCCAGCATCACCCTGCTACCAAAACCAGACAAAAACAGAACGAAAAAAGAAAACTACAGACCCATCTCCCTCATGAACATAGATGTGAAAATTCTCAACAAGATATTGATAAACAGGAATACAAGGATATATCAAAAAGATCATTCAAGCCGGGCGTGGTGGCGCACGCCTTTAATCCCAGCACTCGGGAGGCAGAGGTAGGAGGATCGCCGTGAGTTCGAGGCCACCCTGAGACTCCATAGTGAATTCCAGGTCAGCCTGGGCTAGAGTGAGACCCTACCTCAAAAAACCAAAAAAAAAAAAAAAAAAAAAAAAAAAAAGATCATTCAGAGCTATAGAGATAGCTTAGTGGATAGGGCTTTTTCCTGCGAAGCCTAAGGATCCATGTTCAGCTCTATAGGTTCCACATAAGCCAGACACACAGTGACACAAACGCACAATGTCGCACATGAGGGTACATGTGTCTGGAGTTCATTCACAACAGCTGAAGGCCCTGATGTACCTATTCTCTCTTTCTCAAAAAGAAGATCATTCACCCAAACCAAATAGCCTTTATCTTTATCCCACAGATGCAGGGATGGTTCAACATATGCCAATCGATAAATGTAATACAGATGGCATATAAACATCTAAAAAATTGTTCTACATCCTTAGATCAGGGAAATGGATATTAAAATTACTTTGAGATTCCATCTCACTCCTGGCAGAATGGCAATCATCAAGAAAACAAATGACAATAAATACTGGCAAGGATGTGGAAAAGGAGGAACCCTTCTACACTATTGGTGGGAATGCAATCTGGTACAGCCATTGTGGAAATCAGTGTAAAGGTTCCTGAGACAGCTAAAATACATTTACCATATGAACCAACTACACCACTCCTAGGCATATATCCTAAGGATTCATGGCACTACCTTAGAGATACTTGCCTATCCATGTTTATTGCGCTCTATTCAAAATGGCTGGGAAATGGAACCAGCCTAGATGCCCCTCAACTGGTGAGTGGATAATGAAAATGTGGTACATTCATACAATGAAGTTCTATTCAGCAGTAAAGAAAAATGAAATTGTGAAATTTGCAGGGGAAAAGATGGGCCTGGAAAGGATTATACTTAGTGAGGTAACCCAGGCCCAGAAAGACAAGAGCACATGTTCTCTCTCATATGTGGATCCTAGGTACAAATGCTTGGACTTGTATGTGAGTTGGAATAAAACTTGGTAGCAGAGGCCAATAAGCTAAAAAGAGGCTATAAGGGAGGGAGAAGAGGGGAGAACTTAAGGGGAAGGTACTGCATATATGTAAGTAGATTGAGTAAAGGAAGGGTGGGGGGAGGATTAATCAAAATCTAACAGGGGGGAACCTCCTCCAAGCAGAAGAGGCGCAGTGACCTGGCTCCCTGTGTTTCTCTGCTGCCCGTTCCTGTCTAGTCCAGACTCCTTAGGATATCAACTTCAGTCCCTCACGGCCATACCTGGACCCAACAGGTGAAAAAGGATGCTGAGGAAGAAGACCCCATAGACCAGCTGATTACCCACTCTGGCTGCACTGCCTCCCACTTCGCAGTGCAAAAGTGCATGGCCCAGCACCAGGATAGGCGCCAGTGCCAGCCACAAGTGCAGGCCATCTGGGATTGCATGAGTGAACAACAGGCAAAATGGCGGGAGGAACTGCAGAGGAGGAAAGAACAAACCAGCACCCACCGCTGAGGTCCTAAGCCACACATCTCAAGCAGCTGGCCCTGTGCAAACCAATGCCCAGAGAGACCCCAGCAAGTGGCAGCAGTGTGGATCAGAGGGTGTAAAACTTGGGCATAGGTCTTTGGGACCAGTGTTGAAATCCAGACAGAGTTTGGACATAATAATGAGCTATCATTTTAATGGTCATCACCTTTCTTGTTCTACCAGTATTTACATGTAAAACAGAGAGTTAGATAAGGGACACTCCCTTCACCTTACCTCTTGGGTTCATGTGCCAAGTACTGAGATGACAATAGGGGCATCTGAACTTTATAAGTAGGGGGCTAGAGAGATGGCTTAGCGGTTAAGGCACTTGCCTGTGAAGTCTAAGGACCCAGGGTCAGTTCCTCAGTACCCATGTAAGCCAGATGCACAAGGTTGTGCTTGTGTCTGGAGTTCGTTTGCAGTGCCTAGAGACCCTAGTGCGTCCATTCTCTCTACCCGCCTCTTTTGCACGCGCTCCCCCCCCCCTCTCTCTCGCTCTCTCTCACAAACCAACCAACTTACCTTATAAGCAAATTCACAATGTAAAGGGAAATTGGTTATTTAAATTCAATAACAGAAAGTGTTTCTGTTTTTGTGTTGGTAATGTGTGATGTGATAAGGAATATGACCTCTGCCTTCATGTTGCCTGGGGTCTCATTTGAGAGATGGAAATAAAGCAACACTGGAACATTAAAAAAAAAAAAATCTGGGCTGGAGAGATGGCTTGGCAGTTAAGGCACTTGCCTGCAAAGCCAAAGGACCCAAGTTTGATTCTCCAGGACCCACGTAACTAGATGCACAAGGTGGTGCATGTGTCTGGAGTTCGTCAGCAGTGGCTAAAGACCCATTTTCTCTATATCTGCCTCTTTTTCTCTCCCTTCCTCTCTCTGTCTCTGATATATAAAATATGTTTAAAAAAATCTAACAGGGCATCAGTAAGTCATATGAAAACCTCCTTTTTTGGACAATGGTGCAACTAGAAGCCATAGAAACTGTTACTAGAATATTTTCAGTGTCAGGGATGGGATACCTTCCAGTAAGTTCTTGGCCAGGGAGGTCCCTGATAACCCTCAAACATTACAGAACATTGCCGAGGCTCTTGCTTTCCCATCAGGAATAGATGGTAAGACCCTACTGCTGAAGACTCCACATGCTTAGGCTACAAGGTCACCAAGAAAACATGCAGGAGCTGAGCTGAAAATCTCCTCCCTGGAGACCAGCTGACAGAAAAGTAGAAAAGTAGAAAAAGCTACATACACTGCATGCAGCTCCATGGGAGAGAGAGAAGTCATCAGTGGAGATAAACAACAGTGGACACTGCAAGCCTTAAGTTGGGCCAACCAGGCCAAATGAGCTAATGGGTGCAATAGTGGCACGTTTGTTATGGGGTAAACTAACCGTTCTGTAATTGGATTGGAGGCCTGCTCCACAGGAGGGAATACATGCCTGATACTGAAAACCTATAAATGGGTAAAGTCATGAGCCCTAGGGGTGTAATGCCTGCTGCTGTCTGGCTAAATGCATATGTTATGCTCACCAAACTGCCCAGTATTCACTTTTCTTAATGTTCATTCCCATATATTAATGTTACTCTCACTTTTGTTTAGAGACACTTCTTTTTTCAGATGGCGGTGACCTCTGGGATGACTCAAAAGGCATTACAGTGCTGTGAAGAAGTGAGAGAGGAGTGCTTAGCACTGAGACATCTCTGTCACACCTTTCCAAGGCTCAGGGTCCATTGCAGAAGAGGTGGCGGGAAGAATTTAAGAGCCAAAGGAAGGATAGGACTCCTTACAATGCACTCTTCTAGACAGAAAATGGCCTGGATATCCATGATTTCACAGTGCCTGGCACTACCTACACAAGACCAGTATAATAGTAGGAAGAGATGATGACATCAAAAGAAAAGACTGATGCCCAGGCATGGTGGCACACACCTTTAATGCCAGCGCTTGGGAGGCAGAAGTAGGAGGATCACCGTGAGTTTGAGGCCACCCTGAGACTACATAGTGAATTCCAGGTCAGCCTGGACTAGAGTGAGAAAATAATAAAATAAAAATAAAAATAAAATAAAAAATAAAAGACAGAGAGGGGGAAGGTATATGATGGAAAGTGGAGTTGTAAAGGGGAAAGCGGTGGGTGGGGTGGTGGTGGTGGTAAGGGAATTATCATGGTTTATTGTCTATTATTATGGAAGTTGTCAATAACAACAAAATTAAAAATTTTTTCATGAATGAAAAATAACCATGCTCATCTCTCAATGGTGAGTTAATAAGTAGTTCTAAGTTTCTATAGTCACTACTGTATTAATTTTTAAATTTTTAAAAAGTACCTTTCTTTCTTCCTTCTAGAAATAGAATGCAAACTTACTTCATCAGAAGCAGAACGAAGACACTGGACAGCAGCCTGTTTTTTCATTTCTTCGAGAGTTAGATCTGAACACTTTTTCTTACTCTTTCCCCATTTCTTATAGGCTCCTTTTTCCCAGCCGAGGAAGATGTCATTCTCCTGCAAGAAGATTGTACCAGGTTAAATGACAGGGAAAGCATTCTGAGGCACCCTGTTCCCACCTAAGACATATATTTCCTACCAACTACCCATTCACAAAATGAGACCCACTGATAAGCCAAGAGACCATTGAAGACTCTCAATCACAGTACATAATAAAAATCTGATTATTGCTTATCTTATAAGAAATGCTAACTGGTAAACAACTCAGCTCAGATGTTTGTCCATAACCACAAATATAATTTAAATGCATCTTAAATTCTAACCTAAAATAAATGTTCTCTCATATAATTTCTACTCTTTATAAATAACTATCCAAGTTATTATTAGATATAAAAACTTTAAAGATACCTGATTTTTACTTATTTATGAGAGAGAGACTAGGCACACCACTGCAAATGAATTCCAGATGTATAAACCACCATGTGCACCTGGCTTATGTGGGTTCTATGGAATTGAACCTGGGACCTTAGGCTTCACAGGTGATTTCCTAGATTTATATGACCTATGAAAATTAAATCAAGATGAGATAAACAATTTAAATAGACCTATAACAAGTATGGAGATCCAAGCAGTTATTGAAAATATCCCAACTAAAAGAAGGTCCAGGCCCAGATGGGTTTATGAGTGAGTTTTACCAGACCTTCATGGAAGAACTAACACCAATGCTTCTCAAACTTTTCCATAAAATAGAAAAGGGAGGAAATCTATCAAACTTCTACAAAGCCAACATCACCCTGATATCCAAAGCAGACAAAAACAGAAAAAAGAAAAAAAAAAAAAAGAGAAAACTACAGACCAATCTCCCTTATGAACACAGAAGCAAAATTTCTCAACAAGATATTGAGAAACAGAATATAGGAATTTATAAAAAATATCATCCACTCCTCCCCCCCCCCCCCCCCGCCACACACACCAAGTAGGCTTTATCCCAGAGATTCAGGGATGGTTCAACATACACAAATTGATAAATGTAATACACTATATAAATGGACTAACAGACAAAAATCACATGATCATCTCAATAGATGAAGAAAAGGTATTGGGCAAAATCCAACATCCTTTCATGGTAAAAGTCCTAAAGAAAGTGGGAATATGCCAGGCGTGGTGGCACACAGCTTTAATCTCAACACTCGGGAGGCAGAGGTAGGAGGATCACCAAGAGTCTGAAACCACCCTGAGAGTACACAGTGAATTCCAGGTCAGCCTGAGCTAGAGTTAGATGATACCTCAAGAAAAGAAACAACAAAAATAAAAAATAAAACAAAATAAAGGAAGAAAGAAAGAATACAAAGAACCATACCTCAACATAATAAAAGGCTGTTTATGACAAACCTGTAGTCAACATAATACTAAATGGGGAAAAACTTGAAGCTTTTCCACTAAAGCCAGGAACAAGACAAGGGTCTCCACTCTCCCCACTTTTATTTAATATAGTACTAGAAAGTCTTTGCTATAGCAACAAGACACACTCATAAGACAGATACAAATTGGAAAGGAAGAGAACAAATTATCATTATTTGCAGATGATAGGATTCTATACATAAAGGACCCTAAAGACTCTACCAGAAAACTGTTAGAGCTGATAAACACTTTTAGTAACATAGTAGGTGTGGTGGTTTGAATAGAATAGATGGCCCCCAATATATTCAGTTGCTTATTTGTTTGTAGTTTGCAGCTGCAGCTACCTGGCTGGAGGCAGTGTCACTGGGTGGATCTTAAGGTGTGGTGGTGGGTTTCAGATTTCAATCTAAAGATATGCAAAGTGTGCCTAGCAGGAGTTCCTGAAGTATGCTGTGCTGTGTGGTTTTTAGGCTTGTACTTCTCTCTCTTGGTCCTGTGAAGGCAGGCCAGCTTCTTCTGCCATTATGGAACTTCCCCTGGATCTGTATGCTTCAATAAATATCCCTTCCTCTATAACTGTGCCTGGTCTGGAAGTTTATCTCAGCGAACCTGAATCTGTCTGCTACAGTAGGATACAAAATAAACATACAGAAACACTAACAAACATGCTGAGGATGAAATAAGGGAGTCACTCCCATTCACAATTGCCTCAGAGAGAGAGAGAGAGAGGGAGAGAAATTGCAGAAGACTCTAGAAAACGGAAAGACAGGAGTGCTTTGATTTTTATTAAAGTTTTGTGTTTTATTCATTTTATTTTATTTATTTGAGAGAAAAATAGAAGAGAGTCAGAGAGAGAGAGAGAGAATGGGCACACAAAAGCATTCAGCCACTGTAAACGAACTCCAGATGCATGTGCCACCTTGTGCATCTGGCTTCTGTGGGTCCTTAGGCTTCTCAGGCAAATGCCCTAACTGCTAAGCCATCTCTCCAGCCCCTGATGTTTTTAATTAACCTTTTTTGATATGTATGTGTAGTATGTGTGAGTTGTGTGTATGTGAGATGCTGTGTCTATATTTCTGCACAAACATCAGGTATGTTTCTCTATTATTCCTCTGATTAATTTTCCTGAGACAAAATCTTGTATTGAACTTGGAGCTTGCTGGCTTTTGGGTTTTTTTTTTGGGGGGGGGGAGGGTTGTTGTTGTTGGTGGTGCGTTTTTTTTTTTGTTTTGTTTTTTTTTTTTTTGGTTGGACTGGCTGACCAGCAAGCCCCAGTAATCCTCCGGTCTCCTCTCTCCTCATCATGGAGGTTCCAAGCTTTTGTGGTCAATCCTAGCTTTTGTGGGGGTGCTGGGGATTGAACACTACATTTCACACTTGCACAGCAGATGGTCTTACCCAGTGATCCATCTCCGCAGCCTCTCCAGGAGCTTTTGATGAATTAAAGTTGCATTCACCTGAAGAAGCTAGCATTACTGATTGTCTAATCAACCGATCTCTGATAATCTAACAGATCTGCTGATGGGAGATCTGGGAGGTCCATTTGGCTGTCTCATTGGTTCCATTGGATTCCAAATCGAACTTCTTTTCTTTCTTTCTTTCTTTCTTTCTTTTTTTTTGGTAGGGTCACACTCTAGCCCAGGCTGACCTGGAATTCACTATGTAGTCTAATGCTGGCCTCAAATTCATGGTGATCCTCATACCTTGGCCTCCCAGCCTCCCAAAGGCTAGAATTAAATGTGTGTGCCATCATGCCCCATTTCAGAACTTCTGGCTACAGTGGAGGACATTGGAGATGAGCTTCTTCTGAAGCCCAAAAGACTAATGGCTGTGACTGTCATAGGAATACAGGCTGTCATGTCCCAGGGGCCTAGTGTTTGACTTAATCTTGTTAAAACACTTTGTTGTGGACTGGAGAGATTGCTTGCTTAGTGGTTAAGGCACTTGCCTGAAAAGCCAAAGGACCCAGGATCGATTCCTCAGTACCCACGTAAGCCAGATGCACAAGGTAGCACATGCATCTGGAGTTCGTTTGCAGTGGCTGAAGGCCCTGGTGCACCCATTCTCTCTCTCTCTCACTCTGCCTCTTTCCCTCTCTCCAATAAGTAAATAAAAATAAAATATTTTTTAAAACTGCTTTGTTGTCCTTCAAGGGAGTTCAGGATAGTGCAATGGTAAAGTGGTCACACAGCATCACCACCTCAGTGATGCAGTGTGCAGATTTCCCTTCTGACCGACTTCTTTGTGATGCTCACAATTGCTATAGCTGAGTGAATGTTCTTAGTATCCCTGAATGTTTAGCATACAAAAATATGTGTGTGATTATTACCTATTTTATGGTGTAAAAGAGCCAATAAAGCATTCTGTTATCTGTTAATGTTTCTCAAATAAGTTTTCCCAAAATGTAAGTAAATGTCTTCAAATTTTTATTTTATCTTAAATTCTGGTACAAATACATATAGATTGTATATTGAGAATATTCCCCTACACCTATCTCCCATCCCCTTTCCCGCTGCTCCCTGCTCCAGTGAGTCCTCTTTTCCCCTGCAAAGTTTCACTTCTACTTTCCTGCTATGTATACATACATGATCATATGTATCTATATAAAATTTAAGGAGCACAAATAAATGAAATCATATATTTGTCTTTCTAAAAAAAAAAAAAAAGAAAAAAAAAGAAAATGGAAAGACATCCCATGTTCTTGGATTTGGATTGGAAGAATCAATATTGTGAAAATCTCAATCTTACCAAAAGCAATCTACCCATTTAATGCAATCCCCATTAAAATTCCAATGGCATTCTTCACAGAAGTAGAAAAGACAATCCTAAAATTCATTTGAAAGCACAAAAAACCCTCGAATAGCCAAAACAATTGTGAATAAAAATAAGGCTAGCGGTATCACCATATCTGATTTTAAGCTCTATGACAAAGCCACAGTAATAAAAACAGCATGGAGTTGGGCATGGTGGCGCATGCCTTTAATCTCAGCACTTGGGAGTTAGAGGTAGGAGGATCACCATGAATTTGAGGCCACCCTGAGACTACACAGATAATACCAGGTCAGTCGAAAAGAGAAAAACAAACAAACAAAAACAAAAACACCATCACCACCACCAACAAAAACCAACCAACCAACCAACAAAAACAGCACGGTACTGGCACAAAGACAGCCATGTAGATGTTTTAGTCTTTTGTGCTTCCTCATGAATTATTGTATCATTTTTTTTCAGCTCAGTGAGAAGTGTTACTGAAATTTTGATGGAGATTATATGTTTTCTGCAAGTTCATTATTGCTATAAATGAAAGCTACTGATTTTTGTATGTTGGATATATATGTATATATTTGAGAGAGAGAATGAGCAGCATGCCAGGGTCTCTAGCCATTGGAAAGGAACTCCAGACACATGCGCCACCTTGTGTATCTGGCTTATGTGGGTGGGTACTGGGGAACTGTACCTGAGTCCTCTGGCTTTGCAGGCAAGTGCCTTAACCACTAAGCCATCTCTCTAGCCCCTCTACCTCAGTTTTAAAATTTTTATTTATTTATTTGAGAGGGGGCAGATAGAGAAAATGGGCATGTCAGGGCCTCTAGCCAGTACAAACAAATTCCAGACACATGCGCCATCTTGTGCATCTGGGTAATATGGGTACTGGGAATCAAACCTGGGTCCTTGGGCTTCACAGGCAAGCACTTTAACCGCTAAGCCATCTTTCCAGCCCCCTATCTACCTCATTTTGAGGCAGCTTCTCTCCGGATTTTTGCTCTGCTGTTTTTTTTTTTTTTTTGGCTGGGCTCACCATAGCTTCCAACTTTTTTTTGTGGGGTCTGGGGAAATCTGGGGAAACACAGGTACTCCAACATGCGTAGTGGAGGGCATTATCCACTGATCCATTTCTCCAGCCCCACAACTGGCATGCTTTTGAAATGTAATCTGTCAGGCATGTATCCAGATCTCAAGAACCTGGAAGACTGTTTAGCTGAATGGTGTTTTTCCATTTTTTAAGAAAAACATGCTTAGGACAAATGAGATTATCTGTTTCCATTTCTTGAACATGCTTAGCTGAACTATATCTGAGACATTCTAGAGATAGACCTTGTGTTGTAAGGAGACACAGGACTGAGCCTTAACAGTGTTGACACCAAGCTTAATGTTCTTCAAAGTAGTAATTTGCTGCATTCAGTCATTAACTGCCATTCTTTTCAGTCGTCTTCTTTTTTTTTAGCATGTTGTCTGTCCACTGGTTTTAATCCAAATTTATAAATGAAAAAATTTGAAGGCAAAACAAACTAGCAAAGTGATGAAAACTAATACTTAAGTTTCCACTGTAGGGAAATAGCTAAGTAAACCTGTATCTTGTGACAGTACAGAGCCAAAATATTGTTAACATGGATACTGCTTACAGTATCCATAAAAACCAGATATACAATTATACAAATAATATGAATTCATTTGTATTTTAAAAATTTTCTTTAAGCTGTTATAACTTCCTTTTGCTCATAGTGCATAAAAGAACAAATGCAGGGGAATTATGCGTAAATTACTGAAAACAGAACTTATTTTTGTGTGGACTGCCAAGATTGGCTTTCTCCTTACTGAGTACCTATAAACACATCTTTCTCCTACAATACATTATAGCTCAGCAGCAGTAACATGCACTCAATGGCCCTAAAAAATTCAAATTCAGACTAACCTACACCCCTGAAACACAGTTTGAAAATAATCAAGATATCTTGAACATGTCTGTGTACTTGTAATCAAATAATTCTATTTCTGAGAATTCCTCCTAAAGAAATAATCACTAAATGCACAAAAGTTTTGGAACTGTTGTTAACCATACTGCTGTCAATAAAAATAAACATGTAGAGAGACAACCAAAATGTCTAACAGGAAGGTGTGGTTAAATAAATGACTCATGCAACGGGCTGTTATAGCCATTAAAGCAAGAAGCATATTAACTGACATAAAAGCTACTGATAACATGAGAAACAGTTTCTCTGACAGTGTGAGTCCTCTCTCTCCTCAAGTATTTATTTATTTGCAAGCAGAGAGAGGGGAGAAGAGATGAGAGGGGTATGGGCATACCAGAGCCTCCAGCTACTGCAAACATACTCCAAATGCATGAGCCACTTAGCATATCTGGCTTTACCTGGGTACTGGAGAATCAAACCCTGGCCATTGGGCTTTGCAGGCAAGTGCCTTAAGTGCTGAATCATCTCTCCATCTCTCCTCACATATCTTTGAAGAAATACTGAAAGGCACCCCAGGAAAGAGATGTTTGTCTTCTAAATTTTATGAGTCATGTTCCTTTAAGGGTCAAAAAAGTTTTATTTGTGTGTGTGCGTGCGTGTATGCACACATGCTTACAGATATGTGGAGGCCAAGAGAAAATGTTAGGTGTCCTCTAGCATTCCTCTGCACATTTCCTTGATATACAGTCTCTCACTGATTCTGAAGCTTGCTGTTTTCCTGTAAGCCCCAGTGATTCTCTGCTCTCTGCTCCCTACAGGACTATTGTTACAGATGTTATGTGGTTATATCTAGCTGGGGAATCAACTAAGGCAGTCTCGGGTCCTCTCATGCTCACACTCTGAGCTATATGAGTTGACAGAAATGAGAAGTCCCATAAAGTTCCATTTGCATCAGGCAACTCTTTGTTAGTACAGGGAGCTATATTAGTCCTTCCACCTAGCTAGGTGTTTCTGGTGGTGTTAGGCTATGAAGGTGACTCTTCCACTTGTTAGAGATGAAGTCTAGCAGAGAAGACAAGTGAACCAACAGTTTAGGATGCTATCACAGACATCTTAGAAACACAGAAGAGACATATTCTTTCTTGACCTGGGAGAGTTACTGTTGCACAGCCTGAAAGACCGAATAAAAGTCTGGCCAGAATGAGGGGAGAAGACACAATGTACTAATGCAAATAATAGCAAATATGCTCTGTAGAGTCAGATATGAAGTATTTTAAAAGCCAAGGGCATAATTTTTTTAAAAAGAGAAAATAGATTTCTAAATTTTTTGCTGATAAAATCTTAAACATGGGCTGGAGAGATGGCTTAGCAGTTAAGGCACTTGCCTTCAATGCCAAAGGAATCAGGTTCAATTCCCCAGGACCCACATAAGCCAGATGCACAAGGTGGCACATGTGTCTGGGGTTTGTTTGAAGTAGATGAAGGCCCTGGTGCACCCATTCTCTCTCTCTCATCTATCTCTCTTTCTCTATCTGCCTTATACTCAAATAAATAATGAATAAATGAATAAAAAATAGTTTAAAAAATCTCAAACGTAATTCAGCAACAGTTTTGTACAATATAGCTTGATTACTGAAAATTTGATTCTTGGGCTAGGGAAGGAGCTTAGTAGTAGAGTGCTTGCCTCTTTTCCAGAAGGTCTAACAAAAAGAGATACATTATTTAAGGCTGAGTAAGAGGCCTTGGCACTCAAGCATGAAAACCTGAGGTCTATCCTTAGCACCCAGATTAAAAAAACAATGTGGCCATGCACACCTGTAACATCAGTAGTGAGGAGGGCAGAGACAAAAGAATCACTGAGGCTCACTGGTCAGCCAAAGTGACCCAAAAAATGACAGACCCAAGCCAGGCATGGTGGCGCACGCCTTTAATCCCAGCCCTTGGGAGGCAGAGGTAGGAGGATTGTGGTGAGTTTGAGGCCACCCTGAGACTACATAGTGAATTCCAGGTCAGCCTGGGCTAGAGCAAAACCCTACCTTGAAAAACCAAACCAAACCAAACAAGACAGACCCAGACTCAATGAGAGACTCTACCTCAAGAAAACAAGAAAGAACAACAAAAGAAAGGGATACTTAATGTTTTACTCTGACCACCACACAGTGCACAGGGAGCACACAACTGCACACCCACATGTGCATACACTATACATATTATACATGCTGTGCATATGCACACAACACATGTATATTACACATACCCAAAGTCTTAAAAAAATGTGATTCTTTTGGAGGGGGGGAAGATAATATTTAATTGATTGTGGAGTTCAAGGCTAGTATTCCCCAACCATCAAAATCAACAAGTCAGGGCTGGAGGGATGGCTTAGTGGTTAAGGTGCTTGCCTATGAAACCTAAGGACCCAAGTTCAATTCTCCAGATCCCACATAAACCATATGCTGTGGAGAGCCGAGAGAGTGTGACCGCCATTACAAGATGGCGCTGACATCCGGCCTCGGCCCTGGTGAACAAGTAGAATAGCGCATGTGTAAGTGGTAAAAGCGCGCCAAGTCACTGCCCAGCCCGGGCATATGAGCGTCATATGAGCACGCAGCCAATCAGCAGAGTACACGCCACCTAGGGGCTATATAAGCGGCGCCATTTCGGGGCTCTGGGTCTTTCCTCATTTCATCTGTTAACTGGAATAAACGCTTGCTGCAGAAGGATCCTGGTGCCCGCGTGCGTTCTTGCTGGCGAGACGACTACGCGGGCTACAGCTGGTGCCGAAAAACCCGGGACGCCGGGTGCCTGTCATCGCCGGCGCCGAGGAGACCCCCCATTCACGGGGAAGGATTCAGAACTGCAGGACTGAGGTAGGTTCTGAGAGGCATGTCTGGTCTTGACTTGTTTCATCTCTCATCCAAATTGGTAGGAGCAATTTTTGCTCTCCCTATTGTGATGGTGGCTCTCGTTCTCTTCTTTGTGAACATGGGAGCCTCACATTCGGAGCTACAAGACAGCATGTCAGAAACAGAACGGGATAAAAGGTTAGGGGCCCTTGAGGAAAAAGAAAAAGACGTCTCTAAGAAAAAAGGCCTTTCCGCGGACGCTAAGTCCACAGAAAGAAAAGACAAGAAAAAAGACGCCCTGGGAGAGAAACATGAGAGGGAAAAGAGAAGTCCAAAAAGGAGGCCTCTTTATCAGATAAAAGAATTGGAGGCTTTAGGAATTGATAGCTCAGAGTCTGAGGATCTTAGTCCCTCCGAGGAGGAAAAATTAGATGGCAAAGCGGCTCGCTATGGGGAGGAGAGATATTATTTTGATGAGCAGCCGCTACTGCAAAATCGAAAACAAAAGAAGATAGGAGATAAGAACCGCGCGGCTTTTCAATCTGCCGCCCCTGTCATTCCCAGTGCTCCTCCGCCTTATGCCGGCAAGCATTGTTCAGATTCCTTCCTTTCAGAGGGGGACAAAAGGAGGTGCTTACAAGCCTTCCCGGTGTTTGAGGCTGCAGATGGAGGCCGCGTCCATGCGCCGGTAGAGTATGCCCTCATTAAGGAACTTGCTGAATCAGTTAATAAGTATGGAGTAGATGCTAATTTTACAGTTATGCAGCTTGAGAGACTCGCCACTATGGCAATGACTCCAAATGATTGGCAAGTTACAGTAAAAGCTGCTCTTCCTAATATGAGACAATATTTAGAATGGAAAGCCCTTTGGCACGATGCTTCTCAAACTCAGGCAAGGGCTAATGCCAGTGCAGAAGATAATCAAGGGCACTGGACCTTTGATTTACTAACAGGACAAGGCCAATTTGTTCATAATCAGACAAACTATGACTGG
Organism: Dipus sagitta; assembly: GCA_036346955.1. NCBI lineage: Eukaryota > Metazoa > Chordata > Mammalia > Rodentia > Dipodidae > Dipus > Dipus sagitta. Next base: position 492,420 of record CM070781.1, on the reverse strand, counting down.
GGAGCATATGGTCAGATCTCTGCCGCTGCTATTAAAGCATGGAAAGCCCTCTCAAAAAAGGGCGAGGCCGGGGGACACCTAACAAAGATTATTCAAGGCCCCCAGGAGTCATTCTCAGACTTTGTAGCCAGGATGACGGATGCAGCGGGCAGGATATTTGGGGACCCAGAACGAGTTAAGCCAATGATAAAACAACTAGTGTTTGAAAATGCCTCCCCAGAGTGTAAAACAGTCATTGCTCCTAGGAGAAGCAAAGGACTGACAGACTGGATAAAGGTTTGCCGAGGACTCGGAGGCCCACTCACTAATGCTGGCCTTGCAGCGGCTATATTACAGGCTAAAAACCGCCAGAGTCTCGGAGGCAATAAAGCTTGTTATAACTGCGGCAAAGCGGGTCATTTAAAACAAGATTGTCGTGCTCCTGCACAAAAGAAAATTCCAGGACTATGCCCCAAGTGTAAGAAGGGCAATCACTGGGCCAATGAGTGTCGCTCAGTTAGAGATATTCAGGGAAAACTTATTCAGCATGATACCCCTTCTGAAGAAAAAAATGAGAATGTTCCAAAAAACGGGTCTCAGGGCCCCAGGTCTCAGGGCCCCAAAAGATATGGGACACAAGTGGACAACAGGAGGGCATGTCTAGCTGTAGAGTAACAAGAGGTTCCACAGGACTGGACCTCCGTTCCACCTCCCAATTCTTATTAATGCCACATATGGGAGTGCAACCAGTCCCGGTTGAATTTAAAGGTCCCCTCCCTAAAGGAAGTGTCGGCCTTATTTTAGGACGCTCCTCTCTTACCCTAAAGGGGCTTATGATTCATCCTGGAATAATGGATCAAGACTATACTGAAAGGCTTCAGGTTCTTTGCTCTTGCCCGCAAGGCATATTTTCAATTTCCCCTGGGGATAAGATTGCTCAATTAGTTCTCCTCCCCAGCTTGCACGACCATTTTCCTTCCACCCAAATGCCAAGAGACACAAAGGGGCTTGGTTCTTCAGGAACTGACTGCGCTCATTTGGTAGTTGATCTTTCAACTAGGCCTACCTTACAACTACAGATAGAAGGAAAGAGCTTTTCTGGCATTTTGGACACTGGAGCTGATAAAAGTATCATTTCCTCCCAATGGTGGCCTAAGGCGTGGCCTGTTACACAATCGTCTCACTCTTTACAAGGGTTAGGGTATGAGGCCAGCCCTACAGTGAGTTCACGGTCATTGACTTGGCAAACACTAGAAGGTCAAACAGGAAGCTTTATACCCTATGTGCTCCCTCTCCCTGTTAATCTATGGGGAAGAGACATTTTACAGGAATTAAGACTAGCATTGACTAACGAATACTCTCAGCAAGCTCTGGATATTATGAAAAGGATGGGATATAAGAAAGAAAGAGGCCTTGACAAAAAAGAACAAGGGAGATTAAGCCCGATCCCACAAGAAGGTAATGCAGGGAAGCAAGGTCTGGGTTTTCATTAGCTGCCATTGAGGGTTCCATGCCCATATCCTGGCTCACAGAGGAAGCCATATGGGTTCCTCAATGGCCTCTTTCCTCTGAAAAGTTAGAAGCTGCTACGAGGCTGGTTAAAGAACAAGTACAGCTTGGTCATTTGAAGCCCTCTACCTCTCCTTGGAATACACCTATTTTTGTTATAAAAAAGAAATCTAAAAAATGGAGACTTCTCCATGATTTGAGGGCCATCAATACACAGATGCGGCTATTTGGCTCCGTGCAACGAGGCCTGCCTTTGCTCTCTGCTTTGCCTAAACAATGGAAAATTATAATTATAGATATTAAGGATTGCTTCTTCTCCATTCCTTTATGCCCACAAGATAGACATAGATTTACATTTACTCTACCTGCTGTTAATCATTTTGAGCCAGATAAAAGATATCAATGGAAAGTTTTGCCTCAAGGCATGGCCAATAGCCCCACTATATGTCAGTTATATGTGCAATTGGCCCTTGAACCAGTTAGAAAACAATTTCCCTCTCTGCTGTTAATCCATTATATGGATGATATTCTTATGTGCCATAAGAAATTAGTTGTTTTACAGACTGTATATCCTTTATTATTAAAAACCTTAAGACAATGGGGCCTACATATTGCTTCCGAGAAGGTTCAAGTTTCAGAAGTAGGTTCCTTTTTAGGGACGGTTATTTACCCAGAAAAAATAGTTCCTCAAAAATTAGAGATTCACAGAGATCATTTACGAACGTTAAATGATTTTCAAAAATTATTGGGTGATATAAATTGGTTGAGACCGTTTCTAAAAATTCCCTCTGCTGAATTAAAGCCATTGTTTGACATCCTAGAAGGAGATGCTCATATTTCTTCACCTAGAGCCTTAACACCAGCTGCAAGCCGCGCCCTAAAAGTGGTAGAAGAAGCTTTACAAGATGCTCAGTTGAAACACATAGAGAAAGCCAAAACTTTCGACCTGTGCGTTTTTAAAACTAGACATTTACCAACTGCCGTGCTGTGGCAAGATGGACCCTTATTGTGGGTTCATCCCAACGCTTCTCCTGCTAAGATTATTGATTGGTACCCAGATACAATTGCTCTGCTTGCCCTTCGTGGATTAAAGGCAGCCATTACTCATTTTGAAAAAAAACCCAGGTCTTTAATTGTGCCTTATACAGCCCATCAAGTTCAGATATTAACCGCTACTTCTGATACTTGGGCGGTGTTAATCACCTCCTTTGGTGGTTTAATAGACAATCATTACCCTAGACACCCTATTTTACAATTTGCCTTAACCCAAGAGGTTGTGTTCCCACACAATATATCTCGGGAGCCACTTCAAGATGGGCTGATGGTCTATACAGATGGGTCAAAAACAGGAGTAGGGGCCTATGTGGTTAATGATAAGATTATATCTAAACAATATCATAAAACCTCACCTCAAGTTGTGGAATGTTTGGTAGTATTAGAAGTTTTGGAAAAATTCCCAGGTCCCCTAAATATTGTTTCGGATTCCTGTTATGTAGTAAATACAACAAAGACTTTAGAGGCTGCTGGGTTGATTAAGACATCTAACAAGCTTACAACAATTTTTCAAAAGATTCAGTTTGCCTTGATTAATAGGAGATCTCCTGTTTTCATTACACATATCAGGGCTCATTCGGGCCTACCGGGGCCCATGTCCCATGAAAATGACTTGACAGATCGGGCCACGAAGTTTATCATGCTTGTTCTTTCATCAAAATTAGAGTTGGCTAAAAGTTTTCATAAAAGGTTTCATGTCACAGCTGAGACATTGCGTCGTCAGTTTGACATCACTAGAAAAGAGACTAGAGACATAGTAACTCAATGTCAAAATTGCTGTCAATTTTTACCTGTGCCTCATGTAGGAATTAATCCCAGAAAAATTCGCCCATTACAAATTTGACAGATGGATGTTACTCACGTCCCATCTTTTGACAAATTACAATATTTACATGTTTCCATTGATACTTGTTCTGGAGTTATGTTTGCTTCCCCATTAACCGGGGAGAAAACAGCCCATGTTATTCAACACTGCCTCGAGGCGTGAAGTGCCTGGGGGAAGCCCAAAATTCTTAAGACTGATAATGAACCAGCTTATACTTCTCAAAAATTTAAACAGTTCTGTCACCAGATGGGAGTGACCCATTTGACAGGTCTCCCATATAATCCTCAAGGACAGGGTATTATAGAACGGGCTCATCGCACTCTAAAGTCTTATTTAATAAAACAAAAAGGGGGAGTCGAGGAGGCTCTGCCCTCAGTCCCACGAGTGACTATATCCATAGCACTCTTTACTCTTAATTTTTTAAATTTGGACAGTCAGGGCCATTCGGTGGCTGACCGTCATTGCTCAGAGCCTAACAGGCCACAGGAGATGGTTAAGTGGAAAGATGTTTTGACTGGTCAATGGAGAGGCCCGGATCCTATTTTAATAAGATCCAGGGGAGCTGTTTGTGTTTTTCCACAGGAAGAAGACAATCCATTCTGGCTACCAGAACGCCTAACACGTAGACTTGTGATACCTGACGAATCATCGAGATCCTGTGCGGGAGCCGAAGAAGACCCTATTCTACTAGAGTTGACCCCTCCCTAGCTGTGGGCCTGACATCCTGGATTTCTTCAGCCTTCTCTTTCTTTAAGGAATGGGTGGGAGTGGCGCTGTTTGGTGCAGCCCTATGTTGTGGCTTAGTGTTCCTGCTTTGGTTGTTCTGCAAGCTCAGAGCTCAATAGCAATGTGACAAGGCCGTTATTGCGCAAGCACTTGTGGCTATGGAACAGGGATCATCTCCTGAAATTTGGTTAATTAATTAGACTGAGACCCTCAGTCGATGCACCTCAGGGGTTTAGCCCATTGCACTGAGTCGATGGGAGATCTAAGTCTAATCAGCCCTTGCCTAAGTGGCTGCAGCACCAAAATATGAGATTGACAGCCCTTGCACCCCCAGGAACAATATTCCATTGCACGGGGATGGGTGTCAACTCCCCTTTTTGTCTCTCCCTTGGCCTTTGCACTCAGAGGACTTGTCTCCATTGCACCTGATAAGGTGAGGGAGTAAGCTCTTGATCGCTTATTCCCCAAGGAAGGAATTTGCTTGATCGAGCATAGGGTTGTTTGGTGCTGCGCTGGTTGGGCTATGAGGCAGTTGTCATCTTATTAAAACAAAAAGGGGGAGATGTGGAGAGCCGAGAGAGTGTGACCGCCATTACAAGATGGCGCTGACATCCGGCCTCGGCCCTGGTGAACAAGTAGAATAGCGCATGTGCAAGTGGTAAAAGCGCGCCAAGTCACTGCCCAGCCCAGGCATATGAGCGTCATATGAGCGTCATATGAGCGCGCAGCCAATCAGCAGAGTACACGCCACCTAGGGGCTATATAAGCGGCGCCATTTCGGGGCTCTGGGTCTTTCCTCATTTCATCTGTTAACTGGAATAAACGCTTGCTGCAGAAGGATCCTGGTGCCCGCGTGCGTTCTTGCTGGCGAGACGACTACGCGGGCTACAATATGCACACGATGGCACATGCATCTGAAGTTCATTTGCAGTGGCTGGAGGCCCTGGCATATCCATTCTCTCTTTCTCCCTGTCTGTCTTTAAAAATTAAAATATTTATGGACAGTTTGTCTTTAAGTTGTACTATTGTGAATAAGATGGCCAGTAGATTGAAAAAGGAAAGCATTGCAATAGATGTTGAATTTCACCCATAAGGAGAAAAGCATTTTAAATTTTACAAAAATGTTTAAATAACCCAAATACATGAATAAAAACATTTCTTTGTAAAAAAAAATTAAAGTATTTAAAAAGAATCATGCCAGACATTACCCTGGGCCTTAGCTCTAGTCCCCCCCCCCCTTTTTTTAATTTTTCAAGGTAAGGTCTCTCTCTAGCCTAGGCTGACCTGGAATTCACTATGTAGTCTCAGGCTGGCCTTGAACTCACAGTGATTCTCCTACCCCTGCCTCCTGAGTGCTGGGACTAATGGCATACACCATCACGCCTGGCTTCCTTGGACAGTTTTAAAGTACACAATTTAGTGTGATACTAACTTTAAAAAAATTTTTTTTATTTATTTGAGAAAGAGGGAGGGGGAGAAAGGGAGAGAATGGACACTCCAGGGCCTCCAGCTGCTGCAAATAAACTCCAGATGCATGTGTCCACCACCTTGTGCATCTGGCTTACGTGGGTCCTGAGAAATTAAACCTCGGTTCTTTGGCTGTGCAGGCAAGCACCTTAACCACTAAGCCACTTCTCCAGCCCTTTATACTAATATATTTTTAATTTTTAATTTTTTTTTTTTTTTTTTTTGGTTTTCCGAGGTAGGATCTCACTCTAGCTCAGGCTGACCTGGAATTCACTATATAGTCTCAGGGTTGCCTCAGGCTCATGGCAATCCTATCTCTGCCTCCTGAGTGCTGGGATTAATGGCGTGCACCACCACGCCCGGCTTATACTAATATTTAATAAGTCTTATTGATGGAATTCACATACCATAAATTTTTAGCTCATTCTTGATGCTAAGGTTTGAACTCAGAACCTCAAAGATATAATTAATTTACTCTTTAACATAGTTAGGTTTGTTTTGTTCAATAGTTATCACTCTCTGACTTTAAACATTTTCTCTCAAAAGAAACACTTTGCCTGAGAAGTCACTTCCCATTTCCCTCTTCCAAGCTACCAGTAACACTAATCACGGCCTTTTATCAGTGTATGGCCTTGCCTACTCTGGACAGAAATCGACTTATACAGTGTGTCCTTTTGGATCTAGTTTCTTTCACTTAGTATGGTGCTTTGAAGGTTCAACTATGTTATAACATGTATTAGTAGTTCATTTCCATTTATGATCAACTCAACTAACAATATGGATGGAGTGCATTTTGTTTATTCATTCATCCACTAATGGATGTTTGAGTCATTTCCATCTTTTGGCTAATAGTAGTGTTGCTATAGATACTCAAGTAAAAGTTTTTGTATGGACATCTATTTTCAGTCCTTTTGGGTATATACCTAGCAATATATATGCATATATGTACATATACTGGGTCATATTTTTAATTCTGTTTATGCATTTGAAGAAGTGTCAGACTGCTTTCCAAAGCTGCTGCAATTTATGGGAGGAGGCAATTTTCCCACATCCTTGTTAATATGTGTAATTGTTTTTATATAGCTGTCCTGGTGAGTATGGAATGAAAACTCATAGTTTTGATTTCTCTAGTGACAAATGTACACTCAAGTCTGTCCAACTTAATACTAGGCTTTGTTTTTGTACAAGTTTTTTTTTGTACGAGTTTGTAATCTATCTGGATACATGTCCTTATGAGGCATACAACTTGCAAATAGTCTGTCCCATTCTATGTATCTTTTTCACTTTCTTGTCAACGTCCTCTGAAGTACCTAACTTTTCACTTTTACATTTCATTTATTTACATTTTTATTCGCTGCGTTTCTTCTGTCATAGCTAAACGATTACTGTCTAATCCAAGTTTAAAGATGTCATTCTGTGTTTAACAGTCATAGCTCTTATAGCCAAGTCTCTGGTCTATTTTGACTTAATTATTTTAGTTTTAGGTTTAGTTTTTGGTTCATTCTTCAGTATGCGGGTACCACCCAATGGTCCTGGGATCATGTTAGCAACTATTCTTTCCCCACTGAATGGTTCTGTGGGGAATCATTGGACGATAAATGTAAGGACTTGTTTCTGAACTCTTCAGTTTCATTTCATCAACTTCTGTGTCTAGTGAATGCCAGGGCCAAACTGTCTTGTAGCAAGTTTTGAAATTTGGAATTGAGTCCTCCAATGCTTCTCTTTCCCTCCCTTCCCTCTTTCCATTAAGAATTTTGGGCTATTCTAAATTTCCTGAACTGAGTCCTCCAATGCTTTTCTTCTCCCTCCACCAAGAATTTTGGGTTTTTCCGAATCCCTTGATTTTCCCATATAAATGCTACAATCGCTTTCTCAACTTCTGAAATAGAGGTGGCTGGGACTCTAGTGGGGTCTGTGCTGAACCTACACATGAGTTTGGGGAGTGCTACTGTCTTAAAGGTATCAAGTTTTCCAATCAGGTACTTTGTTTTCTCATTCACTCAGGTTTCTCAGGTATTTCAATTGTTTCTCTTATGGTGTGCTTGTGTTCATGTGTCTAAGTGCAGATGTACACATGTGAAGGTCAGAGGACAATTCTAGGTGTCAGTCCTCCTCTTACACCTAGCTTGTGGCAGGACCCCTTTTTGGAGTTCACTACTGCATACTCCAGGCTGGCACTGGCTGGCCCTCAAGTTTCTACGACTCTTGTCTCTACCTCTCACCTTGTGATAGGAGGGTTGGGATTTTTACGTGGGTTCTAGAATCTGAACTCTGGCACACTTATCCAATGATGTCTCCCTATCCATTTTATGTTTTAGTACACAAGTCTTACACTTTCTTTGCTAAATTTATTCCTAATATATATTTTTAAAATTTATTTGAAAGGCAGAGAAAAAGAATGCGAACTCTAGACACAAGCACCACCTTATGCATCTGGTTTTATCTGCTGTGCCGGTTAAGTTCTGTTGTCAACTTGATCTGTTTAGTAATCCAGACATTCCTCTTGAGTGGGTCTCTGAAGTTGCTTCTAGGAAGTATTAAGTGAAGGAGGAAGTCCTTCCCTCATGGTGAGCCCTTCCCTCAGAGGTGGGGGGGGGAGCTCTTCTTAGAAGGGGGCTTTATCTCTAAGGAAGCTCTGGGAGAAAATAATTCCTTCCTCCCACCAGGCTTGCTACCTTCCAGCTGGCACTGAAGACCAGGGGCTCTCCAGGAAGCCTCCAGGCCTTTAGTGCTGGATCAGGACTGCTGAGGCATCCAGCCTCATGGACTGAGCAGCTACCAGGTTCCTTGATTCTAGGGCCTGCAAACTGCTACTGTTGGACTACTATAAACTAATCCAATAAATTTCCCTTTAATACAATCCATTCTATCAGTTCTGTTTCTCTAGAGAACCCTGACAAATACACATGGGTACTGGGGAATCGAACCTGGGGCCTTTTGGTTTTGCAGGCAAGTGCCTTAACTGCTAAGCAATCTCTCCAGTTCCCCCAACATTTTATTATTATTGCTACTGTTGTAAGTGGAAATGTCATTTCAGTCCTTAGGATTTTCTTTCTTTTTTTGTTTTGTAGTACTAAGGATCGAGTCCCACAGCTTTGCATATGCTAGGCTATTACTAAACTACATCCTATGTCCAGGGTTTTCTAATATCTGGATATGTATCTTTTCTCAGACATTTCTTATTCTTTCCAGGTTTGTGTTACATGTGACTAGAGATAGTTTACTTCTTTCTAATCTGGATGTCTTTTTCTTCCTATGTGCCCTGTTAATGGTAACTTACAATAAGATTTTATGTATTTCGTTTTGAAAATGTCTTCACACAGACACTAACCACACTGATGATAATCAGCAAGACTGAGTTTAACACAGTTGTTCAGGAGGCATTTGTAAAGTTCTCAGTTTTCTCTTGGTGTTCATAGAAATGTACAAAGCAGTTTGACATTATAATTCAAGGAGCTGTTAAAATTTTGTGGTAATATAAATTATGCACACAAAGAACTGTTTTATCCTACAAATTTTAGGTTGAATTCACTAGAAACATCACAAGCCTGTAACAAAAACTACAAACACACTACCACCATACGACATACACCGTTTTGCATTCTGTTCTTTTCACTTATGGTAAGAACTCCTTCATTTTCTTTTCTCTGGCTTTATGCACTATGTTAATATATTGTAATAGCCAACATTTAACTAAAAACACAGTACTAATCATCAGATTTAAAAAATATATATAGTATAAAAAATCCAAAATACTCCTATTTTACTTTGCTGTGGTTTGAATACAGCATCCCTACTGGTGAGTTCCTGCTGAACAGGCTGTAAGGAGGTGAGAACTGGTTGGAGGATATAGTTCACAGGGCCATATCATTGAAGGGCTTTTCTCATTCCTGTCCCCTTCCTCAATCCCCTCATCTCCTCTCTGTTTCCTAGCTGGCCAGAAAGGAAGCAGCTGTTTTGGGCCATGACCTTCCACCATAATGCTTTCTACTTGTCATTCCTAACAGCAATGAAGCAAGTTCCAAGGACAGAAATCTCTGAAGCTGTGAGGCAAAATAATCTACCTTTCAGTTGTTTTTCTCAAGTATTTTGTCAGTGGTAGGATGACTGATGCATACTTCTTATCTTTTTGTTTTCTCTGCTGTACAAGAATTCAGGTTCATAAACATAAAATTAGTAGGTATGTGCCATACAGGTAACTCAAAAAAACTGAGTAAAATTGAATGTTTTTTTCACCTTAATCTTGAAGGCAGAATGTAGTTACCAAGTACTTAAAGCAAATGAGGCTAAAGATCTCCCCAGGGGAACAAGTTATTATCAGGTACTTTTCTAGACACTTTTATAAGGTAACATAAGGTCAGAGTTTTGATTGACTTCCTCATGCTGTCTTCTATTAAAAAGGAACTTGGGGAAGAGAGTGAGTGGGGGTACGAGCCGGTGTCGCCGAGCGACCCACTGTCCTCCTTTTTCCGTAGGGAAACTGTGGGTGGTTAAGGCTCCTCCAAGCCCCCACTGCCCCGGCCTTGACCGTGTCCCCAAGATCCACGGTGTGGCCACCTTCTCCTGCCTGCCGAGATGGCGCTGGACCCTGCAGAGCAGCATCTCAGACATGTTGAAAAGGATGTTCTGATCCCTAAAATAATGAGAGAAAAGGCCAAAGAGAGGTGTTCTGAACGAGCTGAAGTTGCTTTTGTCCAGGGATTACTGTAATTCTCATTGAGGGCACTGGGCCACAGATCCGCAGACTTCTGCATGGGGAGCCGACTGCATCAACTTCCATTTGAAGACTGTCCAGAAAGCTCACATGCTGGGGACCTTCCTGCTTCCTTTCCTTCTTCCATTCTGTAGAGATGACTTTTTCAATCTGATGGAGGCAACACAAGAGTGTGTCCTTATATTCAATTTGTGTGGTGGTCATTATGGTTCTTAAGATTTTACCAGATGTTGCAAGGACTCTGGAATCCTTATGGTAGTGAAACGCCGGAAGGAAAATTCTGCATTGAAAGAGTGTCTAACTTCTTACTACAATGACCCAGCTTTTTATGAAGAATGCAAGCTGGAGTATCTCAAGGAATGGGACAAATTCAGGAAAACTGGAATTCCTACCAAGAAAAGGTCACAGAAACTTCCCACAGGCATGTAGACAAGTACTCAGATGAGCCAGGAGCACTGCTATTTAGGAAACTCGTTTATATTCTCTACCTGAAATAATGGACTGAATGTTATCCTAATTATGGAACTGTTAATTTTATATGTAATAAAGATGTTTATTTCTGAAAAAAAAAAGGAACTTGGGAACTGGAGGAAGAAAAAGAACACACTATTCTAAAATACACCCAGTATTATTGCTGTCTGCTGAGAGCTGCTGAGCACCCACCCCTGCCTCCCACACCTCCCTGCTAACAGCCTCCTGCAGAACATAGGCCCAGTAAGTCTGAATGAGACCAGTACCACCTCTACCCCATCAAGCACTTCAGGCTCTAACTGGAGGAATGCAACCTAGGATCTGCTCAGAGAGGTGTGAGACCCATCAGAAATGAATATTTCATGGTTTAGGGAATGTGGAAACATGCCCATTGTCACTATTATTTACCCTGCAAGACACTGGTTCAAAACCAAGTTGAAAGGAAAAGTTAGGGGCTGGAGCAATGGTTCAATAGTTAAGGCACTTGCTTGCAAAGTCTTATGGCCTAGGTTTGATTTCCCAATACCCAAGTAAAGTGAGATGCACAAGGTAGTGCTTGCGTCTGGAGTTTGTTTGCAGTGGCAGGAGGCTCTGGCACACACATTTTCACTCATTCATTCTCTCCCCCTTTCCCTCTTAAATATTTTTAAAAAAGAAAGGAGGAGGGGTAGAGAGATGACTTAGTGGTTAAAGTGCTTGCCTGTGAAGGCTAAAGACTCATGTTAGACTCTCTAGGTCCCACATAAGCCAAACACAGTGATGCAATAACGCAAGGCCACACATGCACACAAGATGGCACCCACATCTGGAGTCTGATTGTAGTGGCTGGAGACTCTGGCGTGACAATTCTCATTCTCTTTCTCATGCATAAAAACCAAAAAAGGCTAGACTGTTGGGTTTGCCTCAAAAAAAAAAAAAAAAAAAAAAAAGAGGAGTTAGCAGAGAAGCAGCTCTACTTCTGGATATTCAGTTATATGAATTGTTTACTGTTCAAGCCAGTTTACATCAAACTTTTGGTTGCTTGTACATGAAAAACATAAACAGAACTTAAGATGTCAATTATAAATCTATTAACAATTGCATTGCTTAAAAGAACTGGCAATTGCTTCTAAAGGAAACCAGGATCTGTAATAAATCAAGCATACTTTCTGAGTAACTATATAAACCTCTAGCCTTACTCAGGCAGTGGTAATCTCTGAGCTGACCTCCTTGCCTTTAGTTTCCCATGCCCGTGTCCCACTCTGGCCCAGGCTGACCTGGAATTAATTTGGTAGTCTCAGGGTGGCCTCGAACTCACAGCATTCCTCCTACCTCTGCCTCCCGAGTGCTGGGATTAAAGGTGTGCGCCACCATGCCCGGCTGTAAGCACTAATCTTAATGTTCATCCCATATATTAATGCTACTCTCACCTTTGGTTAGAGAAGCTTCTCTTTTCAGATGGTGTGGTGACCACTGGGATGACTCAAAAGCTACCATAGTGTGACAAGGGCCTAAGATGGAAGACATAAGTGACTCCATATTGTGAACTTATACAACGAAGTTCAGCTTAGCTGGTATCTCAGGATCTCACCTACACTTGAACTTTATGCTTGGCTTACTTTAACACAGTGGGTCATGACCACAAGACAAGATGTTTTTCTCACTGTTGCTAAATGCAATGTTTAGCTTCTGTATTAACTGCTGCTTGCTTACAGTTATAGAAGAGGGAAAATGCAGGGAGGGGAGATTCTGGAAAAGTTCCTGTTTTTTCTAAAATCAACTGAAATTAACTCTTATTTTTGCAAAATTATGATTGCTGAGCTTCTGAACTATAAAACTAATATGTGAAATCTTATGGTTTTCTCAAATAAAAGGAGCCTGGAAATATAGCTTGGCACAGCATTCAGGTTCCTGAGTCCTGGGTGTAGACCATGGCAGCCTGCCAATAAAGATTCCTTCCTACTACTTGGTGTCTGAGTGGTCTTCCCTGAGGGTCTTCACCATAACATCAGTACTAAGAAGTGACAGTGGAATAATCAGCACTGAGACATCTCTATCGCACTGTACAAGGCTCAGGTTCATTGCACACAGGGTGACAGAAAGAATGTAACAGCCAAAGGAAAGGTAGGATTACTTAACACTCTTCCAGAAACAAAATGGCCTGGATACCCATGGCCTCACAGTGCCTGACACTACTTAACCAAGACCCTCATACGAGGAGGAAAAGATGATGACATCAAAATTAAAGAGAGACTAAAAGAGAAGAGGAAGGGATATGATGGAGGGTGGATTTGTGAGGGGGGAAGTAGGGAAGGGGAGGTAATTATCATGGTTTATTGTCTGTATTATGGAAACTCGACAAAAAAGTTTAAAAAAAACCTTTAGCTGAATGTAACTCATAAAAATTTTGAAATGGACTTGTTACAGTCAGGTTTGCATTGCTGGCAGAAATCCCCTGACCAAGAGCAGCTTTTGGGAAAAAAAGGGTTTTCGCTTATAGACTTGAGGGGAAGCTTCATGATGGCAGGGGAAAATGGTGGCATGAGCACAGGAGGGATATCACCCCCTGCCCAACATGAGGTAGACAACAGCAACAGGCAAGGGGAAACTGGCTAGAATACCCATAAGCCCGCCCCCAACAATACACTGCCTCCAAGACGCATTAATTCCCAAATCTCCATCAATTGGGAACCTAGCATTCAGAACATCTAAGTTTATGGGGGACACCTGAATCAAACCACCACACTTCACCCCTGGCTCCCATAAATTGATATCCATACATGATATAAAATGGAATGCATTCAGTCCAACTGTAAAACTCCTCGTAGTTTTTATCAATCCTAACAATGTTCAAACATTCCCATTATCCAACGTCTTTTAACTGAGCCATAATACCAAAGAAATCCCCCAAAGAACCCATAATGGCACAGAATAAACATTCACACTGCAAATGAAGGCACTGCATGTAGCAAAGAAATATCCAACCAATATAAGATTTAAACAGGGCAAACATTAAACTCTGTTGCTCCAAGTCCAACAAGTCAGTGATAAGTCTTCAAGTCTAATAATTCTAACCAGTAACAAGTCTCTGGAATTCCAATTCACCCCTCTAGCTAGACTACTCATAGTCCTGGAAAATTTCATCTGGGGCCAGCAGCTTTGTTTAGCAGCCATCTCCTGGGCCCAGCATCTCCACTGGCTCTCCACTGCAACCTGCAGTCCAGCCTTACGGCTCCATTGGGTCTCCATGCAGGCATCTAGCAAACTGCTTCACACTGCCCATGGCCGTTTCCAAAACACAAAACAGGGTTGCAAATTCAATGACCCTCTCTTTCCTGCATTTGTTATATTCCATAATACCAGGTAGGGTGCCAATTTGTTAATCCAGATGTGAATAAAGCCGACTATGAAGAACAGGACACTCCTTGAGCGTTCAGTCCCTTTCAAAAGAGTCTACATTCTTTCTGTGGTTCCAGTGCTGGTGAGCTGGCCCAATCTCAAAGGTTGTAATCTCTCAATTGCAGCTGAATGGGCAGCAGGTTCACCCAAAGATTTTTTCTGTGCCATATCCCTCTGTTGATACCAGTCCATTTCTATACAATGCAACCCTGCACAAATTCTCAGGACATGGGCAAAACAGCAAGCCTCTCACACAAACTGCTTCTAGCCTAGTCCAAGCAAAGCTCTTTCTCACCCTTAAAGTCTGTAGTTCTTACTGCATTCATGTCTTTCAACTTTGACCAGAATAGTCCATCAAGCTGTACTTACAGCACTGCAAGGCATCTCTTAAGCCAAGGTTTCAAATCCTTCCACATTCCTCTTGAAAATCAGCTCCAAAAGGCCAAAGCCACACAGTCAGGTGTCTAGCAGCAATCCCACTCCTTGGTACCAACTTTACTGCTGCAGTCAGGTTCACATTGCTGGCAGAAATCACCCGACCAAGAGCAGCTTTGGGGAAAAAGAAAGGTTTATTTGGGCTTACAGACTCGAGGGGAAACTCCATGATGGCAGAGGAAAATGATGGCATGAGAACAGGGTGGACATCACCCCCTGGCCAATTGGCGGACAATAGCAACAGGAGTGTGCGCCAAATACTGGCAAAGGTTAACTGGCTATCCTACCCATAAGCCCGTCCCCAACAATACACTGCCCCCAAGAGGCATTAATTTCCAAATTTCTATCAGCTGGGAGCCTAGCATTCAAAACACCTAAGTTTATGCAGGACACCTGAATCAAACCACCACAGGACTAAAAGAACTTTCAATACATAAACTGATTGGCTAGTTTCACTATAAAATGTTAATTTACCACATGCAAACAAAGTATGGCTATTTAAAGTAGTTTTAAAGGCGAAAAACAAGCAAGCAAGTAGTCTACTAATCTCCACAGGTAACCATTGGTAATATTTGCTATGTTAGTTATTTTTCTTGTTGCTGCAACCAAATATTTGACAAGAAACAATTTAAGGTAGAAAGGACTTACTTTGGCTCAGTTAAGAGATGATACAATCCACCATGGTAGGGAAGGCATGGTGGCAGGAGCCTGAGGCAGCAGGTCAGACTGCACTCCCAGTTTGCTTTCTCCTTTTTACTTCTGCCTAGGACACTGCCACTCACATTCAGGGTAGGTCTTCTCTCCTTGGCTAAAACTCTAAAAAATCCCTGGAAGACTAGGTGACTCCAAATCACTCATCACAAGTAGAATATACCTAACTAGATTACTTTTCATATGTAGAGTTTCACCCCCACACCCGACTGTTACGCATGATGTAAATGCACATTCTATGAATACTAATATTCCTATCAGGTCACAAAGTTTTATACTTGTCAAAAACTATTTTTAAGGCTAGAGAGATGGCTTAGCAGTTAAGATACTTGTCTGTGAAGCCTAAGAACCCATTTTCAACTTTCCAGTTCCACATAAGCCAGATGCAAGGTGACACAAGTGTGCAAGGTTGCACATGTACACTAGATGGCATAAGCATCTGGAGTCCGATTACAGTGGCTGGAGGCCCTGGCATGCCAATTCTCTCTTTCTCTCGCACTAAAAAAAAAAAAAGAAAAATTATTTTTAAAGACGAGCATGGTGGTGCACACCTTTAATCCTAGCACTTGGGTGGCAGAGGTAGGAGGGTTGTTGTGAGTTTGAGTCCACCCTGAGACTACATAGTGAATTCCAGGTCAGTCTGGGCTAGAACAAGACCCTACCAAAAAATAAAAAATAAAACAATAATAACAAAACAACACTATTCTTAGACCCAGGCATGATGGTGCATGCCTTTAATCCCAGCACTTGGGAAGCAAAGGTAGGAGAATCACTGTGAGTGTGAGACCACCCTGAGACTACATAGTGAATTCCAGTTGAGATTAGGCTACAGCAAGACCCTACCTCAAACTTAACCCTGCAAAAATATTTTTGTTAACCACATACTCAATAGTTTGGAGAAGATCTTTTAGTTTGGAGGTAATTTTCCTTCATCTAAAAGGCACTTTTTATGGTACTCTATGAAGCAACACTAGAAGGCAGCAGTGTCAAGTCTATGAGACAGGTCTGTTTGTGTTCTCTCTTTCCCCACTCCCCACTTTGGAAGACCAGCCTAGCCACCCCTTTGTCCTTGATGGTCTAAAATGTCAAACTGCATGACTGGGTGAAGTGGTGGATCTTCCACGAAGAAGAGTGACTGTCCCAAATCCTCTTCAGCTAACAATACACTGGGTATGCTATTGTGTGATTAAGTTGTATAGGCCCCAAGCTTACTTGAAGGTATATAATTGATATTGTGCTAGGGTTTGTGTTCACAATCCACTGAGGCCAGCCTTCCATCATCCCTGATAATGTGAAAAATGTGCTAATGAAGTAACCTTGCACAGAGCCACACAAAGCAAAGAATTGTCTACCAAGCCCTGTCCTAATTCCCAGCTGAGAAACTGTCAGGATAACAGTGGGTTTTTCAACTTACTAAGTTTGGAGATGATTTACTATGGAACAATACTCATCACACACACACATACACACACACACCATTTCTTTTGTACTAAACATCCCTCTTTTAAACACAAGAGAACATTTCCTAGCCCCAACATCAAGCTTTTTGGGGAACAAATCCAAGTTCATTTTATCTATATGTGCCTGTGTGTGTGTGCATCTGGTCCTATTTCCTAAATCCATAATTAAAATATCTGGCAAGGTCAAATATTTCATATTAAGATTGCCCTGTGGGTTGGAGGGATGGCTTAGTGGTTAAGGCGTTTGCCTTCAAAGCCAAAGGACCCAGGTTCAATTCCCTAGGATCCACATTAGCCAGATACACAAGGTGGTGCATGCGTCTGGACTTCATTTGAAGTGGCTGGCAGCCCTGGCACACCTCTCTCTACTTCTTTCTGTCAAATAAATAAAAATAAAATATTTAAAAAAATATTGTCCTGCCAAAGGAAGGGCAGGACTCCATACAACATGCTCCCTCCAGACACAAAATGGCCTGGATATCCATGGCCTCAGAGTGCCTGATACTACCTGCGTAAGACCATCATAAGAGGAGGAAAAGATCAAGACATCAAAAGTAAAAGAGAGACTGATTGAGATGGGGAGGGGGCATGATGGAGAGTGGAGTTTCAAAGGGGTAAGTGGGAGGAGGGAGGGTATTACCATGGGATATTTTTTTATAATCATGGAAGTTAATAAAAAAATTAAAAAATTAAAAAAAAAAGATTGTCCTAGAAAATGTTGGAAAGACAAGTGTCACTCATCTGTTTAGAGAGGGGAAACAGCTATTTGCTTGTGAAATGAAAGTTCTCCATGAGTGGCAATGTTCACAGTAGAGGCAATTGGTGTTTACTGCATCTGGTACTGATCTAGCAACATGATTAGGAAGTACCTACAATGATACCTGGCACCAACAACAGCTCAATAAAGACTGAACCTTAAGCTGAGCATGGTGGACATGCCTTTAATCCCAGCATTTGGAAAACAGAGGTAGGAGGATCACCTTGGGTTTGAGGCCACCCTAAGACTACATAGTGAGTTCCAGGTCAGCCTGAGCTACAGTGAGACCCTACCTCAAAAAAAAAAAAAAAAAAAAAAAAAGACTGAACCTTTACCATCAATAGTGCCAACAGGCATGAATATGAATGAATATGCATCTTAGAAATGAAGAGACAAGCAGAGGTGTTCACTCAACCAAGTTAGAAAGTCAAAATTAAGGTCTTGGGACTCCATAGCACCTGTTCTTAACCATATAAAGGTAGAAGGGATCTCAAAAATGAAGAACAAATAGAAGGCCACAAGTCTGATAATTGTTTGGGATGATAAACTCAAGGTTTTATTTATTTATTTATTTTTTATTTTTTGGTTTTTCAAGGTAGGGTCTCACTCTAGCCCAGGCTGACCTGGAATTTACTCTGTATTCTCAGGGTGGCCTCGAACTTACTGTGATCCTCCTACTTCTGCCTGCGGAGTGCTAGGATTAAAGGCATGCGCCACCACGCCTGGCTTAAGGTTTTATTATTTAAAAATATTTTAGTATCTCCTTATTTATTTGACAGAGAGAGAGAAAGAATGGGCACACCAGAGCCTCCAGCCACTGCAAACAAACTCCAAATGCATGTGCCCCCTTGTGCATCTGGCTAACGTTGAGTCCTGGGGAATTGAATCTGGGTCCTTTAGCCTTGCAGGCAAATGCCTTAACCGCTAAACCATCTCTCCAGCCCCTCAAGGTTTTATTATCATTTTTGTTTGTTCTGCTTTACTGAGACAGGGTCTCATATAGTCTGGTCTGGCTTCAAACTCACTACACAGCTGAGGATGACTCTGAATTATTGATCCTCCTGCCTCCACTTCCTGAGTGCTGGATTAGTAGTATGTAGCACCATGCCTGGTTTATGTGGTGCTGGGGATTGAACTCAGGGCCTTGTGCATGTTATGCAAGTACTCTACCAACTGAGACTATGACAATTCTTCTCAAATACTGTGGGTCAGGGAAAGATTAAGGATAAGACAAACAAACAAAACCAATTATGCTCTATTAAAAAAGTAACTGATCAGGGGCTGGAGAGATGGCTCAGTGGTTAAAGGCACTTGCTTGCAAAGCCTGATGGCCTGGGTTCAATTTCCCAGTTCCCATGTAAGCCAGATACACAAAGGGACATATGCATCTGGCTGGAGTTCATTTCAGGGACTGAAGAGATGGCTCACCAGTTAAAGCACTTGCTTGCAGAGCCTAATGATGTCCTAGTACCCATGTAAAGCCAGATGTGGAAAGTGGCACATACATATGGAGTTTGGCTGTAGTGGCCAGATGCCCTGGTATACACATTCTTCTTCTTCTTCCTCTCTTTCTGTGTATCTGCTTGCAAATAAATGAATAAAATACTTTTCTTTTTTTAAGAAACATTATTTATTTATTTATTTATTTGAGGCAAAGAAAGGCAGACAGACAGAGAGAGAGAGAGAGAGAGAGAGAGACAGAGAGAGAGAGACAATGGGCACGCCAGGGCCTTCAGCCACTGCAAATGAACACCAGATGCATGTGCCCCCTTGTGCATCAGGCTTACGTGGGTCCTGGAGAATCAAACCAGGATCCTTTGGCTTTGCAGGCAAACGCCTAACCACTAAGCCATCTCTCCAGCCCATAAAATACTTTTTAAAAAGTAAAAACCCAGGACTGGAGAGATGGCTTAGCTGTTACAGTGCATGCCTGAAAAGCCTAAGGACCCATGTTTGACTCTGCAGATCCCACGTAAGCCAGACATGGCAAGCGCAATGTCACATATGCCCAGTAGGTGGCACAAGCACTTGGAGTTCAACTGCAGTGGCTGAGGCCCTGGCATGCCAATTCTCTGTTGCTCCCTAAAATAATAATAATAATAAAAAGACCAAAGAAATCACCAGGGCTGGAATGGCTTCTTGGGACAGACAGAAAAAGCCAGAGACACATGCTGGTTCCTGGGAGAAGAAAAGGGTGGGACATGAGGACTTCTGACATTGAGTGCAACACAAGGGGACTTCTGGGATGTCGGGTACAACCACTTTGGAAAGCAATATGGAGACTTCTGAAAAAGCTGAGTATAGAGATACCCACAGACCCAGTTATTCCCTTACTGGGCATCTACCCTAAAACCTTCAAACCACAGGCCAGAGAGATTTGCTCAACCATGTTTATAGTGGCTCAATTTGTAATAGCTAAGTGCTGGAATCAACCCAGATGTCCATCACTAGAAGAATGGATAACTAAGATGTGGTATATCTACACAATGGAATTCTACACAGCAGTAAGAAAAAAATGACACAATGAAATTTGAGGAAAAATGGTTGAATCTGGAACAGATCATTCTCAGTGAACTTACCCACTCACGGGAATGTTCTATTCTTTATTTAACAGTAGTTAGGTGGATTTGATGTTCATGAGAATTTACCAAACTGCACATTTTTCTGTGTGCATTTACTGAAGTATATCTCAACAAAAATTTACAGGAAAGGGGCTAGGGAGATGGCTCAACAGTTAAAGACACTTGCTTTCAAGGCCAGCCAACCAGGGTTTAGTTCTCAGTACCTACAAAAAGCCAGATGCACAAAGTAGCATGGTGGCACACGCCTTTAATCCCAGCACTTGGGAGGCAGTGGTAGGAGGATCGGAACGCTGTGAGTTCAAGGCCACTACATAGTGAATTCCAGGTCAGCTTGAGCCAGAGTGAGACCCTACCCCTGAACACCCCCCCCCGCCCCGCAAAAAGTAGCACATCCATCAGGAATTCATTTGCAGTGGCAGGAAGCCATATACATTCATTCATATTTTCTCTTTCTCTCTCCTTGAAAATAAATCAAAGTATTTTTCAGGAAAGGAACTAGAAAGTAGTAAGAGTTGCTCCATACCTGGAACAGTTAATGTAGTTGTGAGAGTCCTGAGATTTGAAAAAGTCTTAATAACCCACGAATGCCCTAAGACGGGGGCCATCATGAAAAAACGAGGCCCAATAAGGTAAAACTCCAGAAGTGGAAAAAGAACAGAAAACAGACAGATACCACTAGCAAACTGTGCCAGGCATGGTGGTGCATGCCTTTAGTAGCAACACTCAGGAGACAGAGGTAGGAGGATTGCCATGAGTTCAAGGTCACCTTGAGAGTACAGAGTGAATTCCAGGTCAGCCTGGGCTAGAGCAAGACCCTACTTTAAGAAACAGGGGGGAAATCTGTGTTCGGAACCCCAAATCATAGTATGTCATAGGAATAGGGAATACATTCTAATATTCAGGAAAGAACAGCTCACTACTTCCTAGAATAGAACTTAGCCAGCACCCTCTTTTGATCACTCGGCACTCTGATCATTCAAGCTAGTCTTTGTGGGTCATCTTCTCTAGTACTTAGGCCATGGTTCCATCCAAACTTCCTCATGCAAGTGGCCAGGTCAGGAACAAGCCTATGACCAGGACAAGAAGCCTGCTCATTCTGGGGATGCACACAAACAATACTCTAAGCCAGCAAAAGGCAGAGTTCTCATATGAAGCTTGAGAAGGAAGGTATAAATGAAGAAGGCAAGTTTAATGGCCTCGATATCCATGACCTCATAGTGCCTGACACTACCTACACAAGACCATCATAAGAGGAGGGAAAGATCACGACATCAAAATAAAAGAGAGACTTATTGAGATGGGGAGGGGATATGATGGAGAATGGAATTTCAAAGGGGAAAAGGGGGGAGCGAGGGTATTACCATGGGGCATTTTTTATAATCATGGAAAATGTTTTAAAAAATTGAGAAAAAAATAAATAAGATTAAAAAAAATAAAATTAAATTAAAAAAAAGAAGGCTAGTTTGAGGTTGGAGTAGGCATTCTAGGCCCTGGATCACAATGTCATTGAATTCAACCCTAAACCCAGACATATTCAATTTTTTTTTATACCAGTAAATGTTTCAAACTTCACTAGCACAGTGACCTTGAATATGTTACATAACCACTGCACCTAAATATCTCCTCCTACAGAATACAATAAAAGCAGGATAAATAGGATGACCAAATTTCTGTGAGTGGAAAGTAAATGATCACAATAGTATGGCATGTGGCAGATCTATATTTGTTTTTACTAGTACTTTTGTTTAACCCAGACTGACCTGGGTGTTCTGTCATTAGCCATGGACTCCTAGTAAGGTTAATAAAGAATTTATTTTGGGCTGGAGAAGTTTCTCAGCAGATAATGCACTTGCCTGTGAAGCCTAAGGACCCAGGTTCAATTCTCCATTATCCACATAAGCCAGATGCGTAAGGTGGTGCATACATCTGGAGTTTCTCTGCTGTGGCTGGAGGCTCTGGCACGCCCATTCTATCTGCCTCTCCCTCTCTCAAATAAATAAATAAAAATATTTTAGAAAACGAATTTATTTTGCTGAAAGCATTAAACTGCATCATGGTAGTTTTAATTTGACTATCTATAAAGGAAGTCTAATATATTTGGGACTGTCAGATGGTATGCTGAAAGACATATCTTCTTGAAACATTCCTCCTCATCAATGATGGATAATGGGGAGAAGTTTGTTGGCATAATCTGGAGAAATACCTTTTATGTTTCTCTTGTACTCATTTTTGAGCAACGCCATAAAAAAGTCATCAACAGTCTTACCCTGTGTTGGACCCTATAAGCTACATAACTGATCAGCCAGACCAGATGGGCCTACTGGTACAATACTAGTATCACTATTATGGGGGTAACCAATTGCTCTGATTGGATTTGAGATCTGCATCACAGGAACAAATCCATGCCTGGTACTGAAAATCTAAGTCAAAAGCCTATGGCTAGGAAGGTTATAGGCCATAACAAGGGAAGCTATTACTGCTGTTTGGCTAAGTAGATATGCTGTGCTCATCAAATTTCCATCTAAATATTTATATATGTTTATGCTCATAGATTAATGCTGCTCTCAGGTGTGGTCAGAGATGTTTTGCTTTACAGTGGGCAATGACTACTGGAGAGCCTAAAAACTAGTCCAAATGCTGAGAATAAGAGGCTGAGGAGCAATTAGTATGAAATGAGATCTATATCACCCCTACCAAGGTTTAGAAAACACTGCAGAAGAGGGGATGGAAGAAATTTTAAGAGCTAGATGATGGGGAGGAGTATTTGGTACATTGTCATTTGGACATGACAATTCCATCAGTGACCTCAAAGCCACTATTATTACCTGCATAAGACTTGAACAATATTCAACTCATCAACAATATTCTATCATGAATGAAGAACAACAACAAAAAAAGGGACATCAAAATAGAAGAACTAGGGCTGGAGAGATGGCTTAGCAGTTAAGGGACTTGCCTACCAAGCCTAAAGACCCAGGTTTAACTCCCCAGTAGCCATGTAAGCCAGATGCACAAGGTGGCACATGTGTCTGGAATTGGTTTGCAGTGGCTGGAGGCCCTGGCATGCCCACTCTCTCTATTTGCCTCTTTCTCTCTCAAATAAATATATATTTTTTTAAATAGAAGAACTAGTTGGAAAAAAAAAAAGAAGGTCTGTTGAGAGGGGTATGGGGAGGGAGACAAGAGAAGGCCAGGGAAAGAGACTGTGATCAAAACACATTATATGCATGTATGAAAATTGTCAATTAAAAAATCTAAAAAAATGTTATGACAAAAAAATAAGATTTATACAATCCAGGCTTAACACTTCAAATTTCTTGCTGGAAACACATAAGCTAACTGGCAATGGAGATAATAAATTAGCTTGTCCCATCTATAAAACCTGTAAGCGCATTAAAAAAAAACAGCTGCCAAGGCATACTCACAGCACTCAAAAGACCAAGGCAGGGAGATCACTGAGTCTGAGGCCAGCACAGACTACAGAGTGAGTCCTAGGTCAGCCTGGGCTAGAGTGAGATGCTGCCTCAAAAAATAAAAATACATGGTGCATGCTTTAATCCCAGCACTTGGAAGGCAGCGGTGGGAAAATCACCATGAGTTTGAGGCCATCCTGAGACTACACATAGTGAATTCCAGGTCAGTCTGGGCTAGAGTGAAACTCCACCTCCAAAAACCAAAAATACATAAATAAAAGTTGTCCAATTCTACATTTTCTAAAGTTTGCCTTTAGAGTAGAATTTGTGATGTTTACCTGACAAATATTTGAAAACAAAATCAGGCCAGATATGAACTCTGACTCATCACTAACCATGTATTTACAGCAGCTCCCCAAGCTGCTCTGACTTACATCTCATGGAAGGGACAACTGTTTAACTTGAAGAAAGCATAAGGTAAGCCCTATGCAGAGGCAGCCAGCAGTGCATAGTTCAGCTACTAACTAAAAACAAGATAAAATGTCAACTACTAAATGTAGAGAAGGTAATTAAGTTAGAAACCCATAGCTGGTTCAGGTGTGACTTACCATTCTTGCTATACTGACATATAAAACTGCTTCACAAGTTAAAAAAAAATTCTTAAAATGTAATACATGACTTCAGCCCATGAGGATGTTATCCTTTGCTGACAAAGATAATGCAATCCAGCAACTACAGTGAAGAACTAGCATGACTGAAGAAACACAGAAAACAAAGAAACAAAGAAAAGTGTAGTAGAAGCTGTTGCTTTCAGGTTGGAGAGATGGCTTAGTGGTTAAGATGCTTGCCTGCAAAACCAAAGGACACGGGTTCATTTCTCCAGTACTCACATAAGCCAGATGCATAAGGTGACGCATGTGTATGGAGTTCATTTGCAGCAGCTGGAGGCTCTGTTGCACCCATTCTCTCTGTGTGTCTCTATCTGCCTCTCTCTCAAATAAATAAATATGTTTTTTTTAACGAGGCATTGCTTTCATCAGGAATTCTCACAAATTTCAGAGAGGGGCAAGGAATGGAGCTCAGTGGGTAGTACACTCACCTAGCATGCATGAAGCCCTGGATTCCATCCCTACCACAGCATAAACTGGGCATGGGAGCACAGGTCTGTAATGCCAGTACTCTGGAAATAAAGGCAGGAGGATCAGAAGTTCAAGGTCATTCTCAGCAACATAGTATGTTCAAGGCCAGTCTGTGGTACATGAGACCTTGCCTCAAAAAAAAAAAAAAAAAAAACACCAAAAAAACAAAACAAAGAAAACAAAAACCCCAACAAACAAGAAAAAGGTAACCTGGGCTTTGAAGATGGGAAAGAAAAGCAATTTTATATCACTTGAAAATGGTATCTAGCAAAGTTCTGATTTACACCTATCAGAATATAGTAATCATGACAAAACAGAAAATGAAAAGAAACAAGAAGAGGGGAGTAAAGGAAAAGGAAGGGGAAGGGAGGAGAGGGTGCTCTGGGAAACATTACTGGCACAGCTATGGTATCTCAGATGTTCTCTAGACCCACCCAGGAACCAGAAGGTGCACTGCTAACTCAAATTTGGTTATTCAGACTGTAAGAGTGATGGGTTGAACATGGCAGATACAGCTAGTGTTCAAGATTATGACAGGGTTGAACACGGCAGACATGGCTAGTGGTTGAAGCAAAGGTTATAAAATGTCAGTTGGATTTCAGGGCCAGATTGTCTCAAAGCCTACGGGATAATGAAATGCCCATTGGTGGAGTCATTTGGCCCCCACCCGAGGGACTAGCCACTCTGAGGTCAGATGAACCAGAGGTCAGGAAGAGGCTTGTTCACCTACAGCTGGTGACTAGTGGCAGGAACTGTTATAGAAGCCAAAGGAGTGCTTGCTTCAGCAGGACAAATACTAACATGGAATGGTGCAGAGATTAGCATGGTCCTGTACAAGAATGCTATGCAACTTCGTGAAGCGTTTCTTTGAAGAGAAGAGAAGGGAAGGGAAGAGAGGAGAGGAGAGGAGAGGAGAGGAGAGGAGAGGACAGGAGAGGAGAGGACAGGAGAGGAGAGGACAGGAGAGGAGAGGACAGGAGAGGACAGGACAGGAGAGGACAGGACAGGAGAGGACAGGATAGGAGAGGACAGGACAGGAGAGGACAGGACAGGAGAGGACAGGATAGGAGAGGACAGGACAGGAGAGGACAGGATAGGAGAGGACAGGACAGGGGAGAGGAGGAGAGGACAGGGGAGAGGAGAAGAGGGGAAGGGAGGGGAGGGGAGAGGGGAGAGGGCAGAGGGCAGAGGGGGTGGGAGGGGGAGGGGGGAGGGGAGGGGAGAGGGCAGACGGGGTGGGGAGGGGGAGGGGAGAGGAGAGAGGGGAGAGGGGAGGGGAGAGGGGAGGGGAGAGGGGAGGGGAGAGGGGAGGGAAGAGGGGAGGGGAGAGAGGAGAGGGGAGGGGAGAGGAGAGGAGAGAGGGGAGAGGAGAGGGGAGAGGGGAGGGAGAGGGGAGGGGAGAGGGGAGGGGAGAGAGGAGAGGGGGAGAGGGGAGGGGAGAGGGAGGGGAGAGGGAGAGGGAGAGGGGAGGGGAAGAGGAGAGAGGGAGAGGAGAGAGGGGAGAGGAGAGAGGGGAGAGGAAGAGGGGAGAGGGAGAGGGGAGGGGGAGTAGGGGGAGGGGAGAGGGAGGGGAGAGGGGAGTGGGGGTGAGGGGGAGAGCGGAGAGGAGAGAGGGAGAGCTTAGAGGGGAGAGGGGAGAGGGGGAGAGGTGAGAGGGGAGAGGGGAGAGGGGAGAGGGGAGAGGGAGGGGGAGAGGGAGAGGGAGAGGGAGAGGGGAGAGGGGAGAGGGGAGAGGGGGAGGGGAGGAGGGGAGAGGGGGAGGGGAGAGGGGAGGGGGAGAGGGGAGGGGAGAGGGAGGAGGGGAGGGGAGGGGAGAGGGGAGAGGGGAGGGGAGAGGGGAGGGGAGAGGGGAGAGGGGAGGGGAGAGGGTAGGGGAGAGGGGAGAGGGGAGGGGAGAGGGTAGGGGAGAGGGGAGGGAGGGAGGGAGAGGGTAGGGGAGAGGGGAGAGGGGAGAGGGAGAGGGGAGGGGAGGGGAGGGAGGGAGGGGAGGGGGAGAGGGGAGGGGGAGGGGAGAGGGGAGGGGAGGAGGGTAGGGGAGAGGGAGGGAGAGGGGAGGGGGAGGGGAGAGGGGAGGGGAGAGGGGAGAGGGGAGGGGAGAGGGGAGAGGAGGGGAGAGGGAGGGGAGAGGGGGAGAGGGGAGAGGGGAGGGGAGAGGGGAGGGGAGAGGGGAGAGGGGAGGGGGAGAGGGGAGGGGAGGGGAGAGGAGGGGAGAGGGGAGGGGAGGGGAGAGGGAGGGGAGGGGAGAGGGGAGGGGGAGGGGAGAGGGAGAGGGGAGGGGAGAGGGGAGGGGGAGAGGGGAGGGAGAGGGGAGAGGGGAGAGGGAGAGGGGGAGGGGGAGGGGAGAGGGGAGAGGGGAGAGGGAGAGGGGAGAGGGAGAGGGGAGAGGGAGAGGGGAGGGGAGAGGGAGAGAGGGAGAGGGGAGGAGGGGGAGGGGAGAGGGGAGGGGAGGGGAGGGGAGAGGGAGGGGAGAGGGGAGAGGGGAGAGGGGAGGGGAGGGGAGAGGGAGGGAGAGGAGAGGGGAGAGGAGGGAGAGGGGAGAGGGAGGGGAGGGGAGAGGGGAGAGGGAGGGGAGGGGGAGGGGAGAGGGAGAGGGGAGGGGAGGGGAGAGGGGGGGAGGGGAGGAGGGGAGGGGAGAGGGGAGAGGGGAGGGAGAGGGAGAGGGAGGGGAGAGGGGAGAGGGGAGGGGGAGAGGGGAGGGGAGAGGAGGGGAGGGGAGGGAGGGGAGAGGGAGGGAGAGGAGGGGAGGGGAGAGGGGAGGAGGGAGGGGAGGAGGGAGGAGAGGGGAGGGGAGCGGGAGGAGGGGGAGGGGAGGGAGAGAGGGGGAGAGGAGGGGAGAGGGGAGAGGAGGGGAGAGGAGGGGAGAGGGGAGGGGAGGGGAGAAGGGAGAGGAGGGGAGGGGAGGGGAGAAGGGAGAGGAGGGGAGAGGGGAGGGGAGGGGAGAGGGAGAGGGGAGGGAGAGAAGGGAGAGGAGGGGAGATGGGGAGGGGAGGGGAGGGGGAGAGGGGAGGGGAGGGGGAGAGGGGAGGGGAGGGGGAGAGGGGAGAGGAGGGGAGAGGGGAGAGGAGGGGAGAGGGGAGGGGAGGGGAGAGGGGAGAGGAGGGGAGGGGAGGGGAGGGGAGGGGAGAGGGGAGAGGGGAGGGGAGAGGGGAGAGGGGAGGGGAGAAGGGAGAGGAGGGGAGAGGAGAGAGGAGGGGAGAGGGGAGAGGAGAGGGCCAGAGAGGAGAAGAGAGGGCCAGGACAAGAGAGGGCCAGGACAAGGACAAGGGAGGACAAGAGAGGGCCAGGACAAGGACAAGAGAGGACAAGAGAGGGCCAGGACAAGGACAAGAGAGGACAAGAGAGGGCCAGGACAAGGACAAGAGAGGACAACAGAGGACAAGGATGAAGAGAAGAGAAGAGAAGAGAAGAGAAGAGAAGAGAACAGAAGAGAACAGAAGAGAACAGAAGAGAAGAGAACAGAAGAGAACAGAAGAGAAGAGAAGAGAGGACAGGGACCAGGACAGGGACCAAGACAATACAAGACAAGACAAGACAAGAGAAAAGAAGCCAAGAGGAGACCTCTATGTTTTTCCTATGTCTGCAGGACGACAGCACTCCTGGATGCTACAACCTAGCTCTCTTCCTGTGCACACATCTTCATCAAGTTCCACATCAGCTTTTCTAAGTGCAGGAAAATATAATGACCCTAAGTCATCTGTTATTAAAATCTGGAATTGGGCTGGAGAGATGGCTTAGTGGTTAAGCACTTGCCTGTGAAGCCTAAGGACCCCGGTTCGAGGCTCGATTCCCCAGGACTCACGTTAGCCAGATGCACAAGGGTGCGCACATGTCTGGAGTTCGTTTGCAGTGGCTGTAAGCCCCGGCGTGCCCATTCTCTCTCTCTCCCCCTCCTTCTCTCTGTCACTCTCAAATAAATAAATAAAAATAAACAAAAAAAATTTTTTAATCTGGAATTATTTATTTGCCTTTTATATCAGCACTGGCCTTGTACAATTCACCTTCCCTGGGATGTGTACCAAACTATTTTAAGGCCTTTCTATTTCCCTGTAAATCCTCCTGTTATCTACAGACATAGTATGCTTTCCTCAGCTTTTGTCCCTTATTCTTTATCCCCAACCTGCTTTGGCTAATGTAGAAACAAGAATACTTGACCAAGTCTATTAGAAATGTGCTTGACTATAATCTCTTCACAAATACACCTGTGGTTTACCTTTGGCACTTTGCACATAATAATCTGAGCTAGTAAAATTAATGCTCTTGATTAAATATGCTGACAGAAAACTGTAAGAAATGAGGTTTATTAAAGCCTACTAAAAAACTGATCTATCCCCATGAGCATGTTTAGAGCTACATACCTGATTTCTGAATTATAAGAAATACAAGTTCTTCCATGTTTGTAGAGATAACACCTTACCTCCACTTCAAGAGTCTATTTCATCAGGCTAGCTTAGTGGTTAAGGACCTTGTCTGTGAAGACTAAGGACCCAAGTTCTATTCCCCAGTACTCACATACACCAGATGCACAAGGTGACGCATGAATTGGGAGTTTGTTTGCAGTGGCTAGAGGCCCTGGTGTATCTGTTCTCTCTCTCAAATAAATAAATTAAATTAAATGTATTTTTAAAAAAGAGCCTAGGGCTAGAGAGATGGCTTAGTGGTTAAGGTGCTTGCCTGTAAAGCCTAAGGACTCATGTTCAAATCTCCAGGTCTTACGTAAGCCAGACATACAAAGTGACATAAATGCGCAAGGTCGCACATGCGCACAAGAGGGTGCATGTGTTTGGAATCCAACTGTAGTGGCTGGAGGCCCTGGCATGCCAATTCTCTTGTTCTCTCTCCCATTAAAAAAAAAAAAAAAAAAAAAAAAAAAAGCCAGTCTGCTGGGCTTGCCTCCAAAAAAAAAAAAAAATGAGTATTTCACATTTTACATTTACTAGAAAGATAGCAGTAAATTATAAAGCTAACCCCAAATAACACTTCTGCTGACTATGAGGTTTCCAATCCCCTCAAAACATTACTTGAGGGACTGGGAGATGGCTCAGCAGTTAGGGCACTTGTCAGCAAAGCCAAAAGACTCAGTTTTGATTCCCCAGTACACATGTAAAGCCAGATTCTCAGGGTGGTGCATACGTCTGGAGTTCATTTGCAGTGGCTAGAAGCTCTGGCATGTCCATTTTCTATCTGCCTCTTTCTCTCTCAAATAATAAAAAAAATTTTTTTAAATTTACTTGAGCTGAGCATAATGACATGTTTATAATCTTAGCACTTGAGACACTGAGGCAGGAGGATAGCCGTGGTTAAGATCAGCCCTGAGTTATAAAATTCGGGGGGGAGGGGGAAACCACACACAAAGACAAACAAAAACTTACTTGGGCCATTGTGGTGGCGTACGACTTTAATCCCAGCACTTGGGAGGCAGAGGTAGGAGGATCGCTGTGAAGTCAAGGCTTCCTTGACATGTCATAGTGAATTCCAGGTCAGCCTGGGCTAGAGCAAGCCCCAACCTAAAAAAAAAAACAAAAAAAAACTTTCTTGGCCTAGTTACCTACCAGCCAGGGCAATAAGTAAACAAACTGAAAGCAGGAAAAATGCCCAGCCAGAAGTCATGACAACACCAGCTGTGAAAAGCAAGCTCTGAGAAGTGCTGTATGAGAAATGTAAGTCTCAGAGAAAGACACCCTATGTCCTACCTATAGGACTCTGAGACTTTAAAAACGCAAAGCCAGCTTCTTCTATTAAAGATTGTGCTTTCAGTGTTAGTAACAAGCAGGTATGTCCACTGCGGCTGACAGTTATGAGTATTTACTCATACTTAAAACGTGAGACTTTAAAAAACTATTTTATCTATTTGAGAGAGAAAGAGGGAGGGAGGGACAGAGAGATGAAGGGGGGGAGAGAGAAAGGAAGGGAGAGATGGAGAGATAAAGCGGGGGGAGAGAATGGGCATGCCAGGGCCTTTTCAGCCACTGCAAATGAACTCCAGACACCTGCACCACCTTGTGTATCTGACTTCACGTGGGTCCTAGGGAATCGAACCTGGGTCCTTTGGCTTTACAGGCAAGTGCCTTAACTGCTAAGCCATCTCTCCAGCTCAAGCCTTTTTTAATGTATATAACTCAAATGCACAGTTCTTGAGCTTCAAAGGTCTTTAAAAATCGTGAAATCTGTTGCAGAGCTCCTCCACTGCTGAAGACTGCTTCCCTTTGGCAGGTGTCATGTAGTAACTCTTCTTGGAGACTAAGACTAAGGTTTAGTTTTTTTTTTTTTTTTTGGTTTTTCAAGGTAGGGTCTCACTCTAGCCCAGAGCTGACCTGGAATTCACTATGGAGTCTCAGGGTGGCCTCGAACTCACGGCAATCCTCCTACCTCTGCCTCCCAAGTGCTGGGATTAAAGGCGTGCGCCACCACGCCCGGCTAGTTTTTTTTTTTAAAGAAACAAGATATGGGGATGGGGAGATGGCTTAATGGCTAAGATGCTTGCCTATAAAGCCTAAGGACCCAGGTTCAATTTGCTAGTACCAATGAAAGCCAGATGCACATGGTGGTGCATACATCTGGAGTTCCTTTCCAGTGGGTCGAGGCCTTGGCATGCCCATATTCTCTCTGTAATAAATAAATAAATAATAAAAATATCTTTAAATTATAAAAAAAAAATTGGTTGGTTTCTCATTTTAGGAGTTCATCACCACCTTAGCAACTCGGCCATCATGTTCCAAATAGGATTTCTCACATTAAACTCAGCTCCTACATCAGATAAAATGTGTAAAGAGACTTACAAAGTGATGAACAGTGATATCTGGTAAAGTTACGAGCTTTACAAAACCTTTAAGTGTACTGATTTGTCATACACATGGTGATTAACAGAATTCTTGTAGATAATGAACATTATGAAACGTTAATGAACAGTATAAAACTTGAAACTCTGCCACAGCAGGAAGTATAAAAGACACATGACTATTGATTGTAAGATCTGTAACTGAACAGTAGAGACCAGCATTCTGGGGCAGTGCTGCTCATCAGTGGCAGGTCATCACCTATTACCAGTTCAGATAAGACCCAAAGTGTGTGTGTGTGCCAGAATGGAAGTAACATGGAGAAAGCCTATGAAGAAAATAACTGGACTAAACAGTGTTCAGTGACATCCTACTTACAATCATCTTCTTATCATCTTATTACTGACAGTTTAAAAAGTATGCACACCAATGACTAACCCTGATTTGGAGTATGAACATAATCTTTTTACACAAACAGAGGCTGGGGAGATGGCTCATTCAGTGAAGTGCTTACTACGCAAGTATGAGGACCTGAGTTTGGATTCCCTGTAACCATGGAAAAGCTGGACACAGTGGTGTGCACCTGTAATCCTAGCACTGAAGAGGCAGATACTGAAGGACCCCTTAGAACTTACTGGCAACTAGTCTAACTGAATTGTGAGAGCTCCAGATTTAGAGAGATTCTATCTCAAAAAGCCAGGCATGGTGACACACACCTTTAATCACAGCACTCAGAAGGCAGAAGTAGAAGGATCATTGTGAACTGGAGGCCAGCCTGGAGCTACAAAGTTAAGTTCCAGGTCAGCCTGGGCTAGAGTGAACAATACCTCAAAAAAAAAAAAAAAAAAAAAAAAAAGGTAGAGAACAATTGAGGAAAATACCTGACATCAACATCTGGCCTCCACAGGTGTGCACAAGCGTGCGCGCATGTGCACACACGCACACACACTCTCTCTCTCTCTCTCTCTCTCTCTCTCACGATGCTCACAGCTCTCAATTTTTACAAAATGCTTAGAACATGTAAATACCTGTTCCTGCAGGTCGTAGTCATAGCTGTCATGAAGCAGAAGACTGAGAACATAGCGAGTGTAAATCATGGCATCAATGCCACATTTCTCTAGCTCTTGTCCCAGCCAGGTCTGCACTGGGCCCAATGCATGAAGCAGAGACATGTCAGAAACAGACACCAGGTCTGGATAAGAACTTGAGGAGCTTTCAGATGGCAAACCATCCACAACTATTGTACAGAGAGGGTGCATGAACTTAGGTTGTTGACATCCTTAAAACACAAAGCATTTTCTGCAGCTGATGTTCTGTTGGTGTCTGGAGAGGACTTTCACTCCAGCAGAAAGGAGATGTGCTTGACATTGAGGATGAGCACTTATTTGTGTTGTAGTTGGAGCTCTAGAACAGAACTTCCCTTTTTAGACATGATCATCAATGACTAAACATTCTGACAGCAACATACATATAGAAGCAATTTTCAACTTTCATTTCACATTGAAGCCAAATGTCAGTCTCCAGCAGAACCTATAAAAATAAGAGAAAAAAGGATGCATTACATATTACATAAATTATACACTTTTTAAAGATAATTTTAAAATATTTATTTCACAGAGAGAGAAAGAAAGAATAGGTGCGCCAGGGCCTCTAGCCATTGCAAATGAACTCGATGCATGTGCCACCTTGTGCATTTAGTTTACATGGGCACTGGGGGAATGAAACCTGGGTCCTTAGGCTTAGCAGGCAAGCACCTTAACCATTTTTCCAGCCTTTAAAGATAATTTGTTAAACAAGTTCCTCTTTATTAAATATTTTATTTTTTTATTTGAGTGAGAGAAAAAGGGGGAGAGAGAAAAAGAGAAAGAATGAGCACACAGGGCCTCTAGCCACTGCAAACGAACTCCAGATGCATGTGCCACCTTATGCATCTGACTTACATGGGTCCTGGGAAGTCGAACCTGGTCCTTAGACTTTGCAGGTAAGTGCCTTAACCACTAAGCCATCTCTCAAGACCAAAGTTCCTCTTTATTAAAATATCACTGGTAAGTGAGGACAAAGATTTTCCCCTGGAACTTTTAACATCTTAAACTGAGTGATACTATAAGCTTTTTAAAGGTTACTATCATTTGGAAGAAAAATATAGAAACTGATATACTTTCTGTGCTCACTGACACCGATTATCAAGAGCATGGCCTAGTATGTTTACAGTGATCAAATACTAATTATACTTAAATATAATGGAAATAAACAGTTAATTAGTAAGTTTAGGGATAGGGCAATGGCTCAGTAGATAAAGTGCTTACTACTAAAGCCAGAATACCTTAGTTTAAAGCCCAGATCTCATGTAAAAAGCTGAAAGCCATTGCAGGCTTCTGTAATTCTAGCACAATGACAGAAAGATAGGAAGCTGAGATGGAATTTCACGGACGCTTATGGCATCAACAAACAACAGCAGAGCGAAAATCCAGAGAGAGAAAGAAAGAGAAACCCTGCCTCACATGAGGTGGACAGGCGAGGACCAACCTGGAAGTTGTCCTCTGACCTCTACACATACACCATGTTACAGGAGTGTGCACTCACACAAATATATGCATACCACAATTAATAATTTCACCAAAACACTGGTAAAGCTGTGCTGTATATGGATCAACAATAATTTTGTATTGCCTTTTTTTCACTTTAGGATGCTAATTGCTTATTTTGTAAAAATTACACTGAATGGGACTGCAGAGATAGCTCAGCAGTTAAGGCACTTGCCTGTAAAGCCTAATGACCTAAGTTGGATTCCCCATTAACCATGTAAAGCCAGATGCACAAAGTGGCACATGCATTTGGAGTTCATTTGCAGCAGTTGGAGGCTCTGACATACCCATATCTCTCTCTGCTGGGCATGGTGGTGCACACCTTTAATTCCAGCACTCAGAAGGCCAAGGGAGGAGAATCGCTGTGAGTTAGTGGCCAGCCTGAGACTATATAGTACATTCCAGGTCAGCCTGGATATTTTTAAAGTGCTATACTGATACACCATCTATAGCTTTTCTTTATACCACATTGAATTACTTGCAATAAATGATTGTTTAACAATGGCCTCTTCCTCATATTTCTATATGCCCAACTAATATAATAATGACTTTTCTGAATTATGATTTGTTTTGTTTTTTAAATATTTATTTTTATTTATTTGACAGAGAAAGGGAAGGGACAGGGAGAGAGAGAGAAAACAGCCATGCCATGGCCTCCAGCCACTGTAAACAAACTCCAGACGCATGCGCCCCCTTGTGCATTTGCCTAATGTAGGTCCTGGGCAATCGAACCTGGGTCCTTTGGCTTTGTAGGCAAACACTTTATCTGCTGAGCCATCCCTCCAGCCCTGTTTGTTTTATTTTTTTTTGAGGTAGGGTCTCACTCTAGCCCAGGCTGACCTAGAATTCACTAGGTAGTCTCAAGCTGGTCTAGACCTTGCAGCAATCCTCTTAACTCAGCCTCCTGAGTTCTGGGATTAAAAGCATGTGCAGAGGTAGGAGGATCACTGTGAGTTCAAGGCCACCCTGAGACTACATAGTGAATTCCAAATCACACCTTAATCCCAGCATTCAGGAGGCTGAAGCAGGAGGACTATGCTACAAATCCTACTGGGCTACAAAATGAGTTTCAGGTAAGCCTGGACTAGAGTGAGACCCTGCCTCAAAACTCAGCTTAGGGTAGGCGTGATGGCACACACCTTTAACCCCCAGCACTTAGGAGGCCAAGGTAGGAGGATTGTCTTGAGTTCAAGGCCAGGCCACCCTGAGACTACATAGTGAATTCCAAATCACACCTTAATCCCAGCATTCAGGAGGCTGAAGCAGGAGGACTATGCTACAAATCCTACTGGGCTACAAAATGAGTTTCAGGTAAGCCTGGACTAGAGTGAGACCCTGCCTCAAAACTCAGCTTAGGGTAGGCGTGATGGCACACACCTTTAACCCCAGCACTTAGGAGGCCAAGGTAGGAGGATTGTCTTGAGTTCAAGGCCACTCTGAGACTACAGAGTGAATTCCAAATCACACCTTAATCCCAGCATTCAGGAGGCTGAAGCAGGAGGACTATGCTACAAATCCTACTGGGCTACAAAATGAGTTTCAGGTAAGCCTGGACTAGAGTGAGACCCTGCCTCAAAACTCAGCTTAGGGTAGGCGTGATGGCACACACCTTTAACCCCAGCACTTGATTGCTGTGAGTCAGAGGCCACCCTGAGACTACATAGTGAATTCCAAATCACACCTTAATCCCAGCATTCAAAATGTGGATGGATCCTTTTAAAGGAACAAGTCAGAAATGGCAACTATATTTGTCTTACTAAATACCTTTAAAAGATAATTGGAGTTCCCTGACTCCCAGTATCCCTGCTGCTGGTGTGAGACTGCTTATCAGACCCTGTCACCTGTGTCATGAGTAGGTCTGGGCAGAGGTTCCCTGGCTCCTGGTGCTCTGATTCCTGATTTCCCTGTGGGTGCACACATGCAGTGCAGTGAGAACCAAGAAGATAAACCATCCCTTGCATCAGCCAGGGCCCAGGTAAAACCACAGAGGAAATGGCGAGATGAGCAAGAGTGTTGCTTCAATGGCAAGCCTGACAACCAGTGCCAGGGTGATGGAGACAGACATGGAGCCAAAGCAGAAATCCATTAGCTGCTGAGAGTACAACTTTAAAGACGACAAAACACACCCACTATGGGTCAGGAAATCTTGCAGAAGAGGGGGCAGAAAGACTGTAAGAGCCACAGAGTGGGAGAGAATGTCTAGAGGCATTGACCCCCCCCCCCCAATGACTGAGTGCTGCTCTCATAACTCATAGCCTAATCCCAGCACTTTCAAGGCTAAGGCAGGACAATGGTGAGTTCCAGGGCAGTTTGTATTACAGAGTACCTTAAAAATATAAAGTATGTCAATAAAATTTTTTTAAATAAGGTAACAATATATATAGAATGTAGCCTTTGAGATATATGTAAAAGCAAGATGCATGACAATATTATCTCAAAGGACAGTAGTAGAGGGATGTAACAATGTCACTGTTATATTGTAAAATTCATGACAAGCTCATAAGATAGCCATTAACAATCCTAATAAGGCTAGGAAGATGGAGCAGCAGTCAAAGGTGCTGGCTTACAAACCTGCTGGCTTGGGTTCAATTCTCAAACCACCTGGCAGAAGTCAAATGCAAAGGGTGGCAAATGTGTCTGGTGTTCATTTGCAGTAGCAAAAGGTTATGGTACACCCATACACACATAAGTAAATAAATAAATAATAAATTAATTTAAAACATATATCTATATATATATATACACACATATACATACATATATATATATATATATATATATATATGAATATATATATAAACTATAGCAATTAAAAAGCAGAGATGGGCCGGGTGTGGCGGCGCACGCCTTTAATCCCAGCACTCGGGAGGCAGAGGTAGGAGGATCGCCGTGAGTTCGAGGCCACCCTGAGACTCCGTAGTGAATTCCAGGTCAGCCTGGGCTAGAGAGAGACCCTACCTCGAAAAACCAAAAAAAAAAAAAAAAAAAAAAAAAGCAGAGATGGACAGACTTAAACTTAAATTAAACAGTAACAGCCAATTTTCTGTTTCTACCTTATGTTTTAAAATGTTATTTCTTTTTTTTAATTATTATTTTTATTTTTGTTTTTTCGAGGTAGGGCTTCACTCTAGTCCAGGCTGACCTGGAATTCACTGTGTAATCTCAGGGTGGCCTCGAACTCATGGCGATCCTCCTATCTCTGTCTCCCGAGTGTTGGGATTAAAGGCGATTTTTTGGTTTTTAAAGGCAGGGTCTCGCTCTTGCCCAGGCTGCTCTGGAATTCACTATGTACCCTCAGGGTGGTCTCAAACTCGGCCATCCTACCTCTGCCTCCCAAGTGCTGGGACTAAAGGCATGTGTGCCACCACGCCCGGCTTGCCATTTTAGATATAAACACCCAAGGATGTTAAAAGTAAAAGGATGGAAAATGCTAACACTAATAAAAGGAATGTCTGACAAAGTTGAATTCCATGCAAAGAATCTTAAGAGTAAAGGTCAATTACTATGATAAAGGAATTAATACATCAAGCCCCAACAGTCCTTTATAGTACACACCTAATAGCACAGTTCAAACTACGTACAGCAAAAATTGACAGAACTATGAGGAAAGACAAATTCACAATTACGCCAGATTTCAAGAATCCTTTCTGAACATTGGAAAAAGTACAAAGAAAATAAGGATATATAACATTAGAACATTATCTACCAACTTGTCTTAAGACTATATTCTCTGTCATTAAAAAACTGCAATGAAGTGAAAATATCCAAGTTGCCCAAGTATATTTCTAATAACATAAAACTATATTACAAATTAATAACATAAAGATGTGTAGAAAACTTACCAAATATGTGCAAAACAAATACTGTATCTCAAAATAACCAAAAGGACAAAGGAGAAATCAGAACGTATTCTGAACTGAATGAAAATGAAAACATGAGGCTGGAGAGAAGGTGCTTGATGGCAAATCCTAACATGCCTGTGTTTGATTTCCCTAGTACCCATGAAATGCAAGATACACAAGTGGTACCTGAAATTTGTTTGCAGTGGCAGGGGGTCTTAGCATGACTATACACACACACATTCTTTTTTTTTTCTCTCTCTCTCTCTCTGCTTCTTTCTATATGTCTGTTTCTCAAATAAATAAATTTAAGGGGCTGGAAAGATGGCTCAGTGGTTGAGGCATTTGCCTGCAAAGCCAAAGGACCCAGGTCTGACTTCCCAGGACCCACATAAGCCAGATGCGCAAGGTGGCGCACACATCTGGAGTTCGTTTGCAGTGGCTGGAGGCCCTGGCACGCCCATCCCCCCCCCCGCCTATTTCTGTAGCTCTCTCAAATAAATAAATAAAAATTAAAAAAAAATTAAAAGAAAGAAAAAAGCCAGGTATGGTGCCACATGCCTTTAATTCCAGCAGTCAGGAGGCTGAGGTAGGAAGATTGCCATAAATTCCAAGCAAGCTTGGAGCTACAGAGTGAGTTCCAAGTAGGTCAGTCTGGACTGGGACCCTGTGGGGAGGGGGAATTGGAGAGAATAAAATGAACTGGGTGTAGTGGTATACATCTTTCATCCTAGCACTCAGGAGACAGAGGTAGGAGTATTGCTATGAGTGAGAGGCCAACTTGAGATTACAGAGTGAGTTCCAGGTCAGTTGGGCTGTATCTCTATCTCCAAACAACAACAGAAAGGAGGGCTGAAGAGATGACTTAGTGGTTAAGACACTTGGCTGCAATGCCTAAGCACCCAGGTTCGATTCTCCAGTACCCACGTAAGCCAGATGCACAAGAGGGCGAACATGTCTAGAGTTGGCATACAGTGGCTAGTGGCCCTGGAATGCCCATTCTCTCTCTCTCATAAATAAGCAAATACAATATAACTAAAAATAGACACACAATATTTAAAGAATATCTGCTTAAGAAAGAAGTTGGTAAGGAGTTTGCCATGCAAGCATGAAGATCAGAGTTTGATCCTCAGTACCTATAATCTCAGTGCTGGGGAAGCAGACAAGAAGATCCCTGGTGCTCCCAGGCTAGCTATTCTAGCAATTTAATTGGTAAGATCCAGGTCCATTGGAGACAGTGTCTTAAAGGAGACAGACAACATTCCTGAGGATAACACCTGAAGTTGTCCTCTGGCCTCCAACACACAGGAATACATGCTCTCACACATATGATCACATATACACTACACATACAAAACGAAACTATAAAAACAACAAATAAAACATTCTAAACAGAAAAAAACAATATTAAATAAAATTCCAGAGCAAAAGCCAAGCATAAAAACAATGAAACTAAAACCTGGGGCTAGGGAGATAACTCAGTCCATCTATAAGTATCTTTGCTATAGAACCCAAACATTAGTATAACCTGCTGTCAGTAGAATCCAAGATTTCTGTAGTAACTGAAAGGAGTCAAGTGGGAGAGGGAAACTAGCAAATGTAAAGTGTAGCAAAAGACACTGAACCTTGTGATCTCAACATAGCTGCTTGCACCTCCACCTGTACCCCTAACAGAACTTTTTTTGAAACTTGTACACCACCTGTCCAACTTCAAAATAACTGTCATGACTAGAGTCACTAGTGATAAGAAAGAAAGAAAGAAAGGAAGGAAGGAAGGAAGGAAGGAAGGAAGGAAGGGAGGGAGGGAGGGAGGGAGGGAGAATGATAGGACTTCCGGTTAAGATGGTGGTGTAGGAGGCAGAGGAAATAAGCAGACAAACAACAAAATTCACTCTTCTAACAAAAAGTGAAGGTGTATAAGAAATTATCAACCAAGGCAGAAAAGTAGAAGAGACCCAGAACTTCTAGAGACCACAGAAGCAGGCAGAAGCAACTCCGGCAGTGGCGTGGGCACATGGAGCTGCCAGGCTCTGCCTGAGTCATAGGAGAAACCAGGTGAAGGGATTTTCCACTCATACCAGCCTCCTCACAAAACTCAAGAAACCTGAAGAAGACAGCAGGGACCAGTTTAGTGGCTCCTGAGGAACAGGGCAGCTGGGACAAGGCACAAAGCTCTGGTACAATTTCAGGCACCCTCCACAGCCTCCCATCCCCCAAACCGCCAGTGCCAGAAACCCCCAGAGACCTGGGGAAGAGAACTCACCTAAAACAGCACACAGCACAGGCAATCAGAGTAGCCACCTACCCAGCCAGCCTACCTGAGCCCACAACAAGGTAAAGTGGGATGCAAAACCGACATTGGAAGTGCTAATGACACCTTCCATGTTAGAGCAAGTTATGTGTTAAATCTGATGGATCCACCGATTTGTCATTCTCAGTTATATTTTGGAGTTATCCTTTGTTGCTTTCTGATTTATAGTGCCTTTATCTCTTCTTCTGTCATTCATGGGGGCAGGGTCTCATTCAGCCACATATTAACCAGGAACCCTTTATAGACCAGAAATCTCAGCCTCCCAGTTAACAGGATTAAGGGTGTGGGGCAACAAACATAATTAGGGACTTTGACTTTGTTAGATGATCTGTTTGCTCTAACACCCACTCTTACATAAATACTCCATGTTGGTTTTGATTGAATGTGTATATTGTTAAGCTGAATTTTAGAATTTGCCTTTATTTTGCTCCACACAGCCTACTAGAATACTTGCATAGCAGGCAAACCAAACATCTAGGATAACTTGCGCTGTTACTCTGAGAGTCATTTAAGAGCCACATCTGACACCTTGAGCTCCTTCCTGGGAATATGTCAGATTTACACATCTATGAATACTGCCGATTATTAGAAAACCCAAGCAACAAGTTAGCCCATGATCCAAAAATCTCTACAAGAAACACACAAAAATAATCAAGATAAGGGGACTTCTGGTCAAGATGGCATCTGCCTAACCAAGCCTCACCTTGCAGGAAAGAAACACAAGATCTTTGGGGTTCTTTGGGGATTTTAGGGGTTTGCAGATCATAATAGACCTCCAATGGGAGGGTGTGAAGGAGCAAAGTAGGGAATCTGCTGATTTCCACACTCTCGGGTAACTCACTAGTCCCCCAATCCGTCCAAGCCACACGCCACCGGGTTCCTCCTGCACTAAGCGCAGGCTAAGTGGACCTAGGTTAGCAGGCTAGCATTCCCCCCTCCCTAGGCTTTCCCGCCACTCCACTGGGGACCTCCATGAGCGAACCCAGACTAGCAGGCTAGCATTCCCCTTCCCTCTCTCCTTCACTTTTCCCACCAGCAAGGAGTTCCACCCACCATGAGTGGACCCAGGCCAGCAGGCTAGCGTTCCTTCTCTCCCTCCTTCAGTTTTCCTGCCACCAGGGACCTCCACGTGTGACCATCCCACCCAGCATGCATGAACCAGGTCCTACTGCACTTCCTGCAGGCTAATCGGACCCAGGCCAGCACGCAATTCTTCACCCCTCCCACCGCCTACCTGTCACCCCACTGGGACCACAGCCCACCCCCACCCCCCCACCTCATGCATCACTTGACCTGCAACAGTCCCATATCCCCGCCTTGTCACAGGACCCAGCAGTCCCATCCCCTCACCCTTCAGTGTCACAGAACCACCATTCAATAACATCCCTACCGTCCACAGCCCAGCCACACCACAAGTCTGTTTTGTCCCATTCCCTCCTATCCCCAGTCCCCTTGAGCCACCTAACCATGCAGTCCTATACCCCAAACCACCAACCAACAAACTCCTTCATCAGGTCCTCAGGCCCCCACCAGAGTCCTCCTGGGCTCCTTCCCTCCGAGCAGGCCCCATTGCCATCAGAAGCCTAGTGGAAGCAAACATGAAAGGGAATAATTAATGATGACACTTCAAGGGTAAACTACAGCTTCCTCCTAAATTAAATAAGATTCCCACACTATGATGGGCAGACCACAGCCCAAAAGGAATAACATGAAAAATCAAATGCAAGTAAATCCAACAAGACTGCCCAGTCCCACAATGGATGTCTCTAACAAAAACAAAGAAGAGACAATAGGATCAGAATCCCAAAATGAAGACACAAGCTATGCAACCCTGGCCAAGCAATTAGCAGAACGTGCATAAAAATCAACAAAGGTCCAACAACTGTGTGAATGTTGTCCTTGCTGGATT
The DNA here is from genome assembly GCA_036346955.1 of Dipus sagitta. Classification (NCBI taxonomy): domain Eukaryota; kingdom Metazoa; phylum Chordata; class Mammalia; order Rodentia; family Dipodidae; genus Dipus; species Dipus sagitta. The sequence goes on along the minus strand of CM070781.1, from coordinate 450,383 downwards.
AGACCTAATAGAAAAGAACCAGAAAGGGTTCCAAAGAGAGTTAAATGATCTGAAGGAGAGCAAAAAAAAAAAAAAAAAGATGACCTCAATAATCAGCTGGCTAAGCTTAATAAAGACATAAATACAGGATGAATTCCAAGAAGCATTAGGAAACCAGAAAATGACATGAAAAGGGAACCTGACAGAAGGATGGAAGCTATACATAAAAAGGCATAGAAAATACAAACCAAATGGAACAAGTCCAAAACTCTATCGAAGCTCTCAAGAATAGAGTCAGCCATGTAGAAGATAGAAACTCAGAACTGTAAGACAAAACAGAACAGTTCGTGAGTCCAAAAGTTTCAATAAGTTCAAAAATTTTGTGAACAAAACATGAAGGAACTGTGGGATCTCCTTATATGTCCCAACATTCGGATCAAGGGAATACCAGAAGGTGAAGAAATTCAGACCAAAGGCATGGAGAACTTATTCAACAAAATTATCAAAGAAAACTTTCCCACCCTCTCAAAAGAAAGTCCCATGAAGTTACAAGAAGCTAACAGAACTCCAAACAGACTGGACCAAAGGAGAAATTCTCCAAGACGTATTATCATTAAGACTGTAAACATCAATAACAAACAGAAGGTCCTAACAGCAACTAGGGAGAAACAACATATTACATATAAAGGTAACTCCATCAGAATTACTTCAGACTTCTTAAAAGAAACCCTGAAAGACAGAAGGGCCTGGAATGCAGCACTGCAAAGACTAAGAACTTATGGCTTCCAACCCAATCTACTGTATTCAGTAAAACTGTCCCTCATACTAGATGGTGAAAGAAAAACTTTCCACAATAAAACTCAGCTTTATGACTATATGAACACAAAGCCAAACCTACAGAGAGTACTTCAGGGAATCCTCCACACAGAAGAATCAAATAACCAACCTCAAGTGCCTACAAGAAGCAGATCGCAATAACCAAACTCAGAGAAGCTACAAAAAACTACAGAAAGATAATTGTCACATGGTCTCACTCCTATGTGGCTCCTAACCTGAATCTGCCCAAGATGCTGACATACCTAATAAGCATCTTGAGGACTGGACAATAGGGAGGGTGGAGCAGGAGGGGAGGGGAGGGTAAGGGTGGAAGGGGTGACACAAAACTGGACCCAATTAAAAATGGTACCATAAAATCCTATATCCTGAAAGAAGGTCGAACCTTCACCAGGTCCTGAGAGGGAACACCTGAATCAAAGGGCCCTAGAGAGGGTATGATGAATACTAACCTTAATCTTCTCCTTCACAAAGCCAATCTAAACAAATACAGGAAAATTGAAATAATTCCTTGTACTGTTATCTGATTGCTATGGGATTAAACTACAATTCAGCAATAAGAAAAACTACAGAGCACATATGGAGACTAAACAGTACACTACTGAAGGTGTCATTGAAGGAATCAAAAGGGAAATCAAAAAATTCATAGAATCAAATGATAATAAGACAACATACCAAAACCTTTGGGACACAATGAAGACAGTCCTAAGAGGGAAATTTATAGTTTTAAATGCCTATATGAAGAAATTAGGAAGGTCAAAACTTGATGCTTCACCTTAAGGCCTTAGGAGAAAAACAAGGCAAACATAAAATCAGTAGATGGAAAGAAATAATAAAGATTAGAGCAGAAATTAACAAAATAGAAACAAACAAAAGAATTACAAAGAATCAATGAAACAAAGAGTTGGTTCTCTGAAAGGATAAAAAAGATGGATAAACCCATAGCAATTCTGACTAGAAGAGAGAAGAGACACAAATTAATAAAATTAAGGATGATAAAGGCACCATTACAACAGAAAATAAAGAAATTCAGAAAATCACATGGACATGCTTTAAGAACATATAGTCCATTAAATTTGAAAATCTGAAAAAAATGATTTCCTTTATTTATTTGACCTACCAAAATTAAATGAGGATGAGATAAACCATATAAACAGACCTACAAGCACAGAGATCAAAACAGTCATAAAAAAACCTTCCAACTAAAAAAAGTCCAGGCCAACCCAGATGGATTCACTGGTGAATTTTATCAGACCTTCAGGGAAGAACTAACACCAATGCTTTTTGAGCTTTTCCATAAACTAGAAAAGGAAGGAATACTACCAAATTCCTTCCAGGAGGCCAACATCACCCTGATACCAAAATTAGATAGAGATAGAACAAAAAAAAAAAAGAAAAAGAAAAAGAAAAAGAAAATTACACACCAATCTCCATCATAATCAAAGATGCAAAAATTCTCAACAAGATATTGGCAAACAGAATACAAGAATATATCAAAAAGATTATTCATCATGACAAAGTAGGCGTTATCCCAGAGAAGCAAGGATGGTTGAACATATGCAAATCATAAATGTAATACACCATATAAATGGAAGACAGAAAATCACATGATCATCTCAATAGATACAGAAAGTGCATTTGACAAAATCCAACATCACTTCATGATAAAAGTCCTACAGAAACTGGGAATAGAAGGAACATATCTCAACATAATAAAGGTTACTTATGACAAACCTACAGCCAACATATACCAAATGGAAAAAAACTTGAAGCATTTCCACTAAAATCATGAACAAGACAAGGGTTTCACTGCCCTCACTTTTTTTGTAATATAGAGTACTATCTTACCTATAGCAATAAAGCAAGATACACACATAAAAGGGATACAAACTGGAAAGGAAGAGATCAAATTACATTATTTGCAGGTGACATCATTCTATACATAAAGGACACTAAAGACTACCAGAAAACTGGTAGAGCTGATGAACAATTTTAGCAACATAGTAGGATAAAAATAAACACACAGAAGTCAGTAGCCTTCCTGTACACTAAAAGCAAACATGCTGAGGATAAAATCAGGAAATCACTCCCATCCACAATTGCCTCAAAAACTAAAACACCTTGCAATAAACCTAACCAAGAAGTCAAGAATCTCTACAACAAAAACTTTAATACACTCAAGAGAGAAATTGCAGAAGACACTAGGAAATGGAAAGACTTCCCATGTTCTTAGATTGAAAGAACCAATGTGGTAAAAATGTCAATCTTACTAAAAGCAATCTAAATATTTAACACAATCCCCATTAAAATTCCAATGGCATTCTTCATGGAAATAGAAAAAAAAAATCCTAAAATTCATTTGGAAGTACAAAAAAAAAAAAAAAACCCTTCAAATATCTAAAACAATTTTGAGCAACAAAAATACGGCTGGCACTACCAACCACTGGGACCTCATAAAATTACAAAGCTTTTGTACAGCAAAGGACACTATGAATAGAGCAAAGAGGCAACCTACAGAATGGAAGAAAATCTTTGCCAGTTATATATGTGACAAAGGATCAATATCTAGGATATACAAAGAATTTGAAAAACTATATAAGAAATCTAACAACCCAATTAAAAAATGGACTATGTTCTCAGAAGAAGAAATACAGATGGCATATAAACATCTAAAAAAAAAGTTCTACATCCTTAGCCATCAGGGGAATGCAAATTAAATGCTGGCAAAGATGATGAAAAACGGGAACCCTTCTACACTGTTGGTGGGAATGCAATCTGGTCCAGCCATTGTGGCAATCAGTGTGGAGGTTCTTGAGACAGATAAAAATAGATTTACCATATGACCCAGCTATACCACTCCTAGGCATATACCCTAAGGACTTGTCTCACTACCTTAGAGATACTTGCACATCAATATTTATTGCCACTCTATTCACAATAGCCTAGGAAATGGTTCCAGCCTAGATGTCTCTCAACCGATAAGTAGATAATGAGGATGTGGTACGATTTATACAATGGAGTTCTATTTAGTGGTAAATAAATATGAAATTTGCAGGGAAATGTATGAATCTGGAAAGCATTATACTCAGTGAGGTAACCCAGGCCCCAAAAGCCTGTTCTCTCTAAGATGTGGACCACATCTACAAATGTTTAGACTTGTGTGTGAGTTGGAGTAAAAAACTGGTAGCAGAGGCCAATAAGCTAGCAAAGGCTCCAAGGGAGGGAGAGGAACGGAGGACTTAAAGGGATGGTATTGTACATACATAAGTAGATGAACAAATTACTGGGGGTAGAATGGTGTAACTGAGATCAGGGGAAGAAAGAGTAAAAGAAGGGTGGTTAATCAGAAGGTTAATGATAATAAGGATATTTTGAATAAGCTATATGAAAACCTACTTTTTTGGATAATGGCACACCCAGAAACCATAGTGTTACTAGAAAAATTTCAGAGCCAGGGATGGGATACCTTCCAGTCAGCTATTGGCCAGGGAGGTCCCTGATGACCTCAAAAATTATAGGCTCTTGATTTCCTGCCAGAAATAGATGGTAAGACCCTATTCCTGAAGACTCCACATGCCTGGGCTGGGAGGGAATACATGCCTGGTACTGATAACATAATCAAAAGCCTTTGGTGGGGGAGGTCATCAGCCTTATGAGTGTAAGGCCTGCCCTTATCTGGCTAAATTCATATATTATGCTCACCAAATGGCCCTGTAAACACTTTGCTGTTCATTCCCATATATCAATTCCACTCTTTATTTATTTATTTATTTTTTTGGTTTTTCAGGGTAGGGTTTCACTCTAGCTCAGGCTGACCTGGAACTCACTATGTAGTCTCAGGGTGGCCTCGAACTCACGGTGATCCTCCTACCTCTGACTCCCGAGTCCTGGCTCACTCTCACTTTTGGTTAGAGAAGCTTTTCTTTTCAGATGGCAGGGACCACTGAGATGACCCAAAAGACATCACAGTGCTAAGAATAAGTGACAGCACTGAAACATCTCTATTACACCTTCCAAGGCTTAGGGTCCATTACAGAAAAGGTGGCGGAATGAATGTAAGACCCAAAGGAAGTGTAGGACTGCTTACAAGGCAATCATCTAGACAGAAATTAGCCTTGATATCCTTGACCTTGCAGTGTCTAGAACTACCTTCACAAGATCCTTGTAACTGGTGGAAAAGGGGACATCAAAATAAAAGACTTATGGAGAGAGGGAGGGGATATGATGGAGAGTGAATTTGTGAAGGGGAAAATGGAGGAGGGGAGGGAATTATCATGGTTTATTTTAAGTATGGAAGCTGTTAATAAAAACAAGCATGAAATTTCAACAAAACCAGCCAGGCATGGTGGTGCATGCCTTTAATCCCAGCACTTGGGAGGCAGAGGTAAGGGGATCATTGTGAGTTCAAGGCCACCCTGAGACTACTAAGTAAATCCCAGGTCAGCCTGGGCTAAAGTGAAACCCTACCTTGAAAAACCAACAATAACAACAAAAACAAAATGAGAGAGAGGAGAAAACAATGGCAAGTGTAGAAACCTCAGGCTACCTTACATTCACTGGTGTAGTTCCTTCTATTAGGTTTTTTTTTTTTTTTTTAAATTTATGAGAGATAGAGAAAGAGAATGAGAATATTGACATTCCAGGGCTTCTAGCTATTGCAATCAAGCTCCAGATGCATGCGCCATCTTGTGCACATATGTTACTTTGTGTATTTGACTTACATGGGCTATGGGGAGGCAAACATGGGTCCTTAGGCTTTGCAGGCTAGTATCTTAACCATTAAGCCATCTCTCCAGCCCTCTACTGAGGTTTTGAGTCTAAAGTCCCAAACAACAAGGCGATTTCTTTCCTCTTGCATCATAACACCAGAGCAAGATGTTCTTATAGCTGCAAAGTATCCATTTCTGCTTGCTTTGAACCTTAGCCTGTTAGCAGATGATCCAAGTATAGGGATACCAGGAACTAAGCTTTCAACCCCCAACTGTCAAGCCTTGGTGAGCCTCTGACCACATTAGATTCTTTTTGAAAAACATTATTTATGAGAGAGAGAGAGCGAGAGAGAACTGGCACACCAGGACCTGTAGCAACTGCAATAGAACTCCAAATGAGTGTGCTATCTTGTTCGTATATATGACATTAGATTTTCTAGTTTTGAACTGTAAGTAAGAGATCAGGTTCACTGCCTCATCATGATAAAACTTACCTTAAGTGGGGTGTCTGACAGACACAGGCAAAACCCATGGTCATCCCATCTGCCTGGAAAGTTGAAGAAGATAGCTGGCACCTGAGGTCAACTTCCTGCACCACCACCACAACAAAATACTCCAAGAACACAACAGTGAAATACCCAAATTAATCATTATATTAATTCCAAAAGTAAAATAAATTCAATTTTCCTCGGGGTGGCGACACATACCTTTAATCCCAGCATTTGGGATTCAGAGGTAGGAGGATTACTGTAAATTCAAGGCCAGCCTGAGACTACATAGTGAATTCCAGGTCTGTCTGGACAAGAGAGAGGTCCTACTTTGAAAAACAAAATAAATAAAATAAAAAATAATAAATCCAATTTCAACTTAGGTTTTATGTTTTAAGTTCAGGATGGGGGGTGCAGGGTGTGGTGATGCATGCCCACAATCCTAGCACTTGGGAAGCTGAGACAGGAGGAATACTACAAGTTTGAGGCCAACCTGGGCTATTAGCACACTTCTCATCTCAAAGAAAAACAGGGCAGGGGAGTTAGATCATTAGTTAAATGTGCTTGATTGTTAAGCCTACAGGACCAAGTTCAATTCACCAATATCCATGCAAAAACCAGATTTAAAAAGTGGAAGATGTGTCTAGAGTTCATTTGTAGCAATAAAAGGTCCTGGGCAAGCTCATTGGAATAAGAGCAGATTGCTTAACACAAGTGTTAAAAGCCAGGAGGTCTTGAAATGATGTGTTCCAGGTCCTGAAAGATGCTATCTGTCAACCAAGATTACTATATCCACCAAAGCAACACTTCATAATTTAAAAACAAATAAGGACTTTCTACCAAAAAAAAAAAATATGAGAAAGGAATATATGACCACTAAGCCAGCCCTACAAAAATACTTGAAAGGCCCCTTTAGACTGAAGACAAAGGAAAACACATACAGGAGACAACAGAAAAGTTAAACCATGTTCAAACAATAGTTAATACAAGAGAGCAAAGGAGCCGAGTGTGGTGGCACATGCCTTTAATTGCAGCATTTGTGAGGCAGAGGTAGGAGGATCACGGTGAGTTTGCTGGCAGCCTGTGACTACATAGTGCATTTCAGATCAGTCTGTACTAGAGTGAGACCCTACCTCAAAAAAGCAAACAAAAAAGGCAGGATCCTTCTATTTGTTGTCTCCAAGAAACTAACCTCTCCATAAAAGATAAACACTAAGGGGTGAAAGGATGGAAAACAGTATTTCAAGAAAATGGGCCTAGAAAGCAAGCAGGTGTTGGTATCCTAATATCTGACAGGACAGACTTCAAACCAACATTAGTTAGCAAAAATATAGAAGGTCACTTTATATTGATTAAACAAACACTCCAGAAAGAGGATTAAAATTTTAAACATATATGCACCTAACATGGGGGCTCCTAATTTCATCAAACAAATAGTATTAAACTTAAGGTCACAAATAACACCAACCCCAACTGCAATGGGTGACTTCAATTTCCAACTCCAATCAATTGACAGGTCATCCTAGCAAAAAATAAAGAAGCATCGGGATTAAATAAGCTCATACAAAAAATGGACCTAATAGACATCAACAAAACATTCCATCCAAATGCTGCAGAATATACATTCTTTTCAGTAGCACATGGAACATTCTCTAAAATAGACCATATATTAGGACACAAAGCAAACCTTAACACATACAAGAAAATTGAAATAAGTCCTTGTACTCTATCTGATCACAATGGTATTAAACTGCACAAGAACAGCAAGAAAAGCTATTGCACATGAAGAAAATCATGTAAACTAAACTTCTAGATGATGAATGGGTTAATGAATAAACCAAGAAGAACATATAAAAATTCATAGAGTCAAATGATAATGAGAACATAACATACCAAAACCTTCAGGACACAATGCAATCCAATCAGTCCTAAGAGGGAAATTTATAGCTTTAAGTGCCTATATGAAGAAATTAGAAAGGTCACAAGTAAACAAGTTAATGCTTCATGTTAATGTCTCGGAAAAACAAGAACAAGGCAAAGCAAAAGTCAGTAGATGGGAAGGAATAATAAAGACAAGGTGTGATGGTTTGATTCAGGTGTCCCCCATAAACTTAGGTATGCTAGGTTCCCAGCTGATGGTGATTTGGAAATTAACACCTCCTGGAGGCAGTGTATTGTTGGGGGGTGCCAGTGTTTAGCACAGTCTCCTGTTGCTATTGTCCATCTGATGTTGGCCAAGAGGTGATGCCCACCATCTGCTGATGCCATCATTTATTTTTTTCCTGCCATCATGGAGCGTCCCTTCAAGTCTATAAGCCAAAATAAACTTTTTTGTTCCATAAGCTGCTCTTGGTCAGGTGTTTTCTGCCAGCAATGTGAACCTGACTGCAACATTAGGACAGAAACTAATGAAATAGAAATAGAAAAAACAATTCAAAGAATCAATGATTGATAAAAACAAGATTTGATAAACCCTTAGCAAATATGACCAAAAGAAAAAGAAACACAAATCAATAAAATTAAAGATGAAAAAGGCACCATTAAAACAGATACCAAAGAAATTCAAAAAATCATGAGGACATACTTTAAGAACATATACTCCACTAAGTTTGAAAATTTGAAAGAAATGGGTGATTTCCTTGATTTATATGACCTACCAAAATTAAGATGAGATAAACCATTTCACCAGGCCTGTAACAAGCATGGAGATCAAAATAGTAATGAAAAAAATCTCCCAACTAAAAAAATTCCAGGCCCAGATGGATTCACAGGTGCATTTTACCAGACCTTCAAGGACAGACTAACACTAAAGCTTCTCAAACTTTCAATAAAATAGAAAAGGAAGGAATACTACCAAATTCCTTCTACAAAGCCAGCATTACCCAGTTACCAAAACCAGACAAAAAGAACAAAAAAGAAAATTACAAGCCAAACTCCCTCATTCCCAACAAAATAATGGCCAAAATAATGGCAAACAATACAAAAATATATGTGAAAGATCATTCACCCCAATCAAGTAGGTTTTATGCCAGAGAAGCAAGGATGGTTCAACATACTAATAAATAAATCAATAAAAGTAACACACCAAATAAATACACTGAATGACAAAAATCACATGATCATCTCAATAGATGCAGAAAAAGCATTTGACAAATCCAACATCCCTTCATGGTAAAAGTTCTAAAGAAACTGGAAATAAAAGGAACATATCTCAACATAATAAAGGCTATTTATGACAAATCTACAGCCAACATAATACTAAATGGGGAAAAACTTGAAGTTTTTCCACTAAGATCAGGAATAAGACACGGGTGTCCAATGACCCCACTTTTATTTAAATAATACTGGAAGTCTTAGCCATAGAAATAAGGTTAAAAAAAAAAAACACACATACTAGGTATACAAATTGGAAAGGAAGACATCACATCATCATTATTTGCAGATGATATGATTCTATACATAAAGAACCCTACAGACTATCAGCATACTGTTAAAGCTGATAAACACTTTTAGCAACACTGCAGGACACAAAAAATACATGCAGAAGTCAGGAGCCTTCCTTTACACTAACAATAAACATACTGAGGATGAAATCAGAAATCACTCCTATTCACAAATGACTCAAAAACAAAATGTACCTTGGAATAAACTTAACCAAGGAAGTGAAGGATTTCTACAATGACAACTTTAAAACACACAGGAGAGAAATTGTAGAAGATACTAGAAAATGAATAGACATCCCATGTTCTTGGATTGGTAGAATCTATATTGTGAAAATGTTACTCTTACCATATGCAATCTACCCATTTAATGGAATCCCCAACAAAATTCCAATGGCATTCCTCACAGAAACAGCAAAAACAATCCTAAAGTTCATTTGGAAGCACAAAAACTTTAATAGCCGAAACAATTATGAGCATCAAAAACAGAGCTGGCAGTATCACCATACCTAATTTTAACCTATATTACAGAGCCATAGTAACAAAACAGCATGGTACTGGCCAAAAAAAAAAAAAAAAAAAGAGAGAGAGAGAGAGAAGAGACATAGATCAATGGAACAGAATAAAGGACCCAGATGTAAATCTAGGCAGCTACAGCCATCTGATTTTGGGAAAAATGCCAAAAATATTCATTGCAGAAAAGACAGCCTCTTTAACAAATGGTGCTGAGGAAACTGGATATCTGTAAGTAGAAGGATGAAAATTTATCCTTATCTCATACCCTCTTAAATTCTGATTAACCCTCCCTGCACCCTTTCTTTACTCATTCTTTTCCTCTGAGTTCACTTAGGCCATTCCACTCCCAGGACTCTGTTCATCTGTCTATTCAATACTATCACCTTAAGTCCACCTGTCTCCTCTCTACGTTATAGCCCCTTTCTAGCTTCCTGGCCTCTGCTACCTATTTTTACCCCAACTCACATACAAATCTAAACATTTGTAGCTAGGAGTCACATATGACAGAGAATATGTGGCGTTTGGCTTTCTGGGCCTGGGTTACTTAGTATAACCTTTTCCAGATCCATTAATTTCACTGAAAATTCATTATTTCATTTTTCTTTACTGCTGAATAGAACTCTTTTGTATAAATGTACTGCATCTTCATTATCCATTCATCAGTTCAGAGACATCTAGGCTGGTTTCATTTCCTAGCTACTTTGAACAGAGCAGCAATAAACATGGATGTGGAAGCATCAATAAGGTAGTGAAAGGAGTCCTCAAGATATATGCCTAGGAGTGGTATAGTTAGGTCATATGGTAAACTGATTTTTAGCTGTCTCAAGAACCTCCACACTGATATCCACAATGACGGTACCAGTTTACATTCCTATCAACAGTGTAGAAGGGTTTCTCTTTTTCTGCATCCTTGCTAGCATTTATTGTCATTTGTTTTCTTGATGATAGCCATTCTGACAGGAGTGAGATTTGCATTTCCCTGATGGCTAAGGATGTAAAACATTTATTTTATTTTATTATTTTAGAATTTCAAAGTAGGGTCTCACTCTAGCCCAGGCTGACCTGGAATTCACTTGGTAGTCTCAGGGTGGCCTTGAACTCATGGCAATCCTCCTACCTCTGCCTCCCAAGTGCTGGGATTAAAAGGTGTGCATCACTACGCCCGGCTTAAGACATTTTTTTTAGATGTTTACAGGCTGTTGCAGTCAGGTTCGCATTGCTGGCAGAAAACACCTGACCAAGAGCACCTTGTGGGGGAAAAAAGGTTATTTTGGCTTACAGACTCAAGGGGAAGCTCCATGATGCAAGGAAAAGAATGACATGAGCAGAGGGTGGACATCACCTCCTGGCCAACATCAGGTGGAAAACAGCAATAGGAGAGTGTGCCAAACACTGGCAAGAGGAAGCTGGCTATAATATCTATAAGCCCATCCCAAATAATACACTGCCTCCAGGAGATGTTAATTCCCCAATTGATATCAGGTGGGGACCTAACATTCAGGATACCTAAATTTATGGGGACACCTGAATGAAACCACCACATTCTGCCACTGACCCCCCCCCCCATAAACTGATAACTTTCTTTGATGTAAAATGCAATGCATTCATCCAACTTTAAAAGTCCCCTTAATTTTTAACAATCCCAATGATGTTCAAACATCCCCATAGTCCAGTCCCAGGTCTTCTAAACTGAGCTATAATACGGGGGGGGGGGGGGGAAGAATCCATAATGGCACAGAATAAACACTCATACTGCAAATGCAAATGATAGCACTGGGCATAGCAAAGAACTAGTCAACCAATACAAGATTTAAAGATCCTTCACTTCCTTGGCTAGGTTTATTCCAAGGTACTTTATTTATTTAGTTTTTTTTTTTTTTTTTTTTTTTTTGAGGCAACTGTGAATGGGAATGATTCCCTGCTTCAGCATGTTTGTCCTTAGTATAGAGTAAGGCTACTGATTGCTAAAAGTGCTTATCAGCTCTGAAAGTTTGCTGATAGAGTCTGTAGGGTACTTTATGTATAGAATCATATCATGTGCAAATAATGATAATGTGATCTCTTCCTTTCCAATTTGTATCCCTTTTATGTAGCTGAGAAAAGCTACCCTGCATGCAGCCCCATGGGAGAGAGAAGTTATCAGTGGCAATAAACAACAGTGCACATTACAAGCCTTAAGTTTGGCCATCCAGTCCACATGAGGCAACAGATATAATAGTGGCATGTATGTTATGGGGGACACCAACCACTCACTAATTGGACTAGAGGGTCTGTCCAAAGGAGGGAATACATGCCTGGAGCTGAAAACCTATGACAGGGGATGTCATGAGCCCTAGGGGTGTAACACCTAGTGGTGTCTGGATAAATGTATATATTATGCTTACCAAACTTCCTGTATGCACTTCTTTTAATGTTCATACTCATATATTAATGTTACTCTCAGTTTTGGGTTAGAGAAGCTTCCCTTTTCAGATAGCTGTGACCTCTGGGATGACTCAGAAGCAATCACAGTTCTGAGAAGAAGTAACAGAGGAGTGTTCAGCACTGAAACACCTCTATTACACCCTCCAAGGCTCAGTGTCCATTATTGAAGATGTGGCAGAAAGAATTTAAGAGTCAAAGGAAGGTAGAACTGCTAATAGTCTTCCAGACACAAAATAGCCTGAATATGCATGACCTCACAATGCCTGGTACTACCTACACAGGACCCTCATAATAGGAGGAAAAGATGATATCAAATGAAAGTGAGAAGGGAATTACCATGGATTATTGTCTATAATTATGGAAACTGTTAATAATTTTTTTGAAAGTGACACTAATTGAGAAAGGGAGGAGATATGATGGAAAGTGGTTTTATGAAGGGAAAATGGGGGAGAGGAGGGAATTATCATTCTTTATTGTCTAGAATTATAGAAGTTGTCAATAAAAAAGTTAACAGGAAAAAAAAATCAGACCAGGCATGATATGGTGCACACCTTTAATCCCAGCACTTGGGAGGCAGAGGTAGGAGGATCACCATGAGTTCAAGGCTACCCTGAGACTACATAGTGAATTCCAGGTCAGCCTGGGCTAGTGTGAAACCCTACCTAGGATGGTGGGGAGAGAAAAGAAAGAAATCAGAGATGTCACAAGTAAACAACTTATTTCTTCACCTTAAGATCTTGGCAAAGGAAGAACAAGGCAAACCAAAAATCAGTAGATGAGAAGGAAAAATAAAGATTTTGGTGGAGCGCTGGAACCAAAGAACCCAGCTTCCATTCCTTAGTACCTACATAAAGCCAGATGCACAAGGTGGCCCTTGCATCTGAGTTTGTATGCAGTGGCTTAGAGACCCTGGCATGCTCTTGCGTGTGCTCGCTCGCTCTCTCTCTCAAATAATAAATAAGTAAAATATTTTTGAAAAGATTACGGTGGACACGGCTCAGAGAATTTTCCAGAAGAGGGGATGGAAAGAATGTAAGAGCCACAGGTTTGGACATCATACCCAGGGGCATTTGCCCCCCACCCCCACCATACAACACGTAAGCCACAATCCCATGGGGAATACCAGCAACCCAACTAAGGAGGGCCCTTATCGGAATGGGAGTAGGGAGGATGGAAAAGATAGTAGCAACACATGATGTAGTCATACAAAGTATGTAAATATAAAAGAAAATAGCTGGGCATAGTGGTGCACACCTTTAATCCTAGCACTGGGGAGGCAGAGGTAGGAGGATCACTGTGAGTACAAGGCTACCCTGAAACTACAGAGTGAACATAGGTTAGCCTGGGCTAGAGTGAGATCCTACCTTGAAAAAACACACTGCTGGGGCTGGAGAGATGGTTTAGTGGTTAAGCGCGCCTGTGAAGCCTAAGGACCCTGGTTCGAGGCTCGATTCCCCAGGACCATGTTAGCCAGATGCACAAGGGGGCGCATGCATCTGGAGTTCGTTTGCAGTGGCTGGAGGGCCTGGCGCGCCCATTCTCTCTCTCTCTCTCTATCTGCCTCTTTCTCTCTGTGTCTGTCACTTTCAAATAAATGAATAAAAATTTTTTTTAAATAAAAAAGAAAAAGCACAGTTATTAACACTATTAGTTAAAAAATTAAAAAAAGATTAGGGTGGAGATTAATGCAATAGAACCTATCTATCTATCTATCTATCTATCTATCTATCTATCTATACACATACACATATACAAAGAATCAATGAAACAAATTGTTGGTTCTTTGAAAGGATAAACGAGATGGATAAACATTTAGCAATATGGACAAAAAAAGAGAAGAGACAGAAATTAATAAAATTAGAGATGAAAAAGACACTATTACAATAGATAGCAATGCAATTCAGAACTTCTATGGACATAACTTACATGGCGGTTTGATTCAGGTGTTCTGAATGCTAAGTTCCCAGCTGATGGAATTTGGGAGTTAACGCCTCCTGGAGGGAGTGTATTGTTGGGGGCGGGCTTATAGGTGTTACAGCCAGTTTCCCCAAGCCAGTGTTTGGCATGTTCTCCTGTTGCTATGCCCACCCTCTGCTCATGCCATCATTTTCCCGGCTATCATGGAGCTTCCACCTCAAGCCTATATAAGCCAAAATAAACTTCTTTTTTTTCCCACAAGCTGCTCTTGGTTGGGTGATTACTAGAAATGCAAACCTGACTGCAACAGTAAAGTGGTACCAAAAAGTGGGATTGCTGCTAGGCACCTCACTGTGTGGCTTTGGCCTTTTGGAGTTGATTTTCAAGAGGAATGTGGAAGGATTTGAAACTTTGGCCTAAGAGATGCCTTGTAGTGCTGTAAGTACAGCTTGATGGACTATTCTGGTCAGAGTTAAAAGACCTGAATGCAGTCTATGGACTATGAGGTTTGGCTTATGAGGGTTAGAAAGTTTTGCTTGGACTGGGCTAGCAGTTTGTGTGAAAAGCTGTCTTGAAGGAGCCTGAATGCTCAAGGAGTATCCTGTTCTTCAAAGTCTGCTTTATTCCCCGCCCCCCTGGATTAGCAAATTGGCACTCTACTTGGTATTATGGAGTACAGGAAATGCAGAAAAGAGAGGGTCATTGAGTTTGCAACACAGTCTTGTGTTTTGGAAATGACCATGGGCAATGTGAAGCAGGTTTGTTGGATGCCTGCATGGAGACCCCATGGGGCCATGACGGATGAACCGTGCGTTCCAGTAAAGACCCAGTGGAGATGATGGGACCATGAGATGGCTGCCAAGGAAAGCTGTCAGACCTGGATGAAGTTTTCTAGGACTGTGAGTAGCCTAGCTGGAGGGGTGGAATTGGAACTCCAGAGACTTGTTGCTGGTTAGAATTATTAGACTTAAGACTTGTCACTGACTAGAGTTGTTGGACTTGGAGCTACAGAGTTTAGTGTTTGCTCTGTTTAAATCATGTATTGTTTGAGTATTTATTTGCTATGCCCAATGTCATCTGTTGTAGCTTTGAATATTCTGTCACTATGGTTTTTTTTTTTTTTTTTTTTTTTGTTTTGTTTTTCGAGCTAGGGTCTCACTTTAGCTCCAGCTGACCTGGAATTCTCTGTGTAGTCTCAGGGTGGCCTCGAACTCACAGTGATCCTCCTACCTATGCCTCCCGAGTGCTGGGATTAAAGGTGTGCGCCACCACACCCGGCAAGGTTTGTTTTTTTTTTTTTTTTAAGGTGTGTGCCACCATGCCTGGTGACCTACCTATATTTTGTTTATTTTTATTTATTTATTTGAGAGAGGCAGAGAAAGAGGCAGATAGAGAAAGAGAATGGGCGTGCCAGGGCCTCCAGCCACTGCAAACGAACTCCAGATGTGTGCTCCCCCTTGTGCATCTGACTAACGTGGGTCCTGGGGAATCGAGCCTCGAACTTTACAGGCAAGCACTTAACCACTAAGCCATCTCTCCAGCCCTTGAGGTTATTTTTGGTATAATGGCTAAGTTAAAAGATCTTGGACTATGGGACTATGTATTAATATCATTGGATTTGATTTGAAAAAATATGGGGGCTTTTAAAGTTGAACTGAATGCATTTTACATCATGGATGGTTATCAGTTTACGGGGGCCAGGGGCAGAATGTGGTGGTTTGATTCAGGTGTCCCCCATAAACTAAGGTGTTCCGAATGCTAGGTTCCCACCTGATGGAGATTTGGGAATTAACACCTCCTGGAGGGAGTGTATTGTTGGGGGTGGGCTTATTGGTGTTATAGCCAGTTTCCCCAAGCCAGTGTTTGGCACACTCTCCTGTTGCTATTGTCCACCTTATGGTGGCCAGGGGTTGATGTCCACCCTCTGCTCATGCCATCATGGAGCTTCCCCTCAAGTCCGTAAGCCAAAATAAACCTGTTTTCTCCCACAAGCTGCTTTTGGTTTGGTGATTTCTACCAGCAATGTGCACCTGACTGCAACACCTTATATTCCACTAAATTTGAAAATCTGGCTGGGTGTGTTGGCACACCTTTAATCCCAGCACCTGGGAGGCAAAGATAGGGTGATCACCCTGAGTTTGAGGTCACTCAGAGACTACATTGTAAATTCCATGTCAGCCTGAGCTAGAGTGAGACCTTATCTCGAAAAACAGAAAAAAAAAATTTGACGATTTCCTCAATATATATGAAATTAAGTCAAGATGAGATAAACTATTTAAACAGACCTATAACAAGCACTGAGATTGAAGCAGTTGTTAAAAAATTTTTTTTTCCCAGGCTGGAGAGATTGCTTAGCAGTTAAGGTGTTTCCCTACAAAGCCAAAGGGCCCAGGTTCGATTCCCCAGGACCCACATAAACAAAATGTACAAGGTGGCACGTATATCTGGAGTTCGTTTGTAGTGGCTAGAGGGCATGGCTTTCCTATTCTCTAGAATGGAGTTCTAGTCAGTGGTAAAGAAAAAATGAAATTTGCAGAGAAATGGATGGATCTGGAAAGGATTATACCTAAGTGAGGTAACTCAGGCTCAGAAAATCAAATGCAGGCTAGAGACATGGCTTACCAGTTAAGGCACTTGCCTGCAAGCCAAAGGACCCAGGTTTGATTTCCCAGTATCCAGGTAAAAGCAGATGCACAAGGTGGTGCATGTGTTTGTAGTTCATTTGCAGTGGCTAGAGGCCCTAGTGTGATCATTCTCTCTCTCTCTCTCTCTCTCTCTCTCTCTCAAATAAAATATTTTTATTTTTAAAAGTAAAAAAAAAAAAAAGTCAAATGTTGCATGTTTTCTCTCATATGTGGATCCTACCTACAAATGCTCAGATTTGTATGTGAATTCAAATAAAAGCTAGTAGTAGAGGCTAGGAAGCCAGAAAAGGGGTATAAGAGAGGGAGAAGAGGGCAGGACTTAAGGGGAGGGTTGTATATATGTAAGTAGGGGAACAGATTATTGGGGTGGGGGGAGATTTGCCTAAACAGAGTCAGGGAAAGGATTGAGTAAAGAAAGGGTAGGAGGAAGGTTAATCAAATCTTAAGATGTTTTCAATAAGCCATACGGATACCTACTTCTTTGGATAATGGCATACCCAGAAGCTATAGATTGTTAGTAGAAAAAAAATCAGTGCCAGGGATGGGATACCTTCCAGTGAGTTGTTGATCAGGGAGGTCTCTGATGCCCCCAAAACACTACAGGCCATTGCCAAGGCTCTTGGTGACCCACCAGAACTAGATGGTAAGAACCTATTGCTGAAGACTCCACATGCTTGGGTCACTGAGAAATCAAGCTGGAGGTGAGCTGGAAACCTCTTCCCTGTTGAACAGCTGACAAAAAGCTGGAAAAAGCTACACTGTATCCATTCCTGTGGGAGCAAGAAGTCATCAACAGTAGTGACAGTAACAAGAGTAACAATAGCAGACTTTGCAAGCCTTAAGATTGGCAAGCTCAGCCAAACCTGCCAACTGGTGCAATAGTAGCATGTCTGTTATGGTGGACGCCAACTACTCTCTAACTGGACTGGAGGCCTGCTCCATGGGAGTGAATACATCATGCCTGGTACTGAAAACCGAGTCAAAAGCCTATGAGGAAAAAAAAAAAAAAATCCCAGACATGGTGGTATATGCCTGTAATCCCAGCATTCAGGAGGCTAAGGTAGGAAGGCCATTGTGAGTTCAAGGCCAGCCTGAGACTACATAGGGAATTCCTGGTCAGTCTGGGCCTAAGCAAGATCCTACTTTGGAAGAAAAAAAAAAA
The DNA here is from genome assembly GCA_036346955.1 of Dipus sagitta. Lineage (NCBI taxonomy): Eukaryota > Metazoa > Chordata > Mammalia > Rodentia > Dipodidae > Dipus > Dipus sagitta. Next base: position 432,269 of record CM070781.1, on the reverse strand, counting down.
AAAAAGAAGAAGCCTATGGCTGGGAGGTCAAGAGACCTAAGGAAGTAATGCCTCTGTTGTCTGGCTAAATGCATGCATACATTATGTCAATCAAACTGCCCTGTAAGCACTTAAAAAAAAAATATTTCGGGGATGGAGAGATGGCTTAGTGGTTAAGCACTTGCCTGTGAAGCCCAAGAACCCTGATTCCAGGCTCAACTCACCAGAACCCACGTTAGCCAGATGCACAAGGGGGCGCATGCATCTGGAGTTTGAATGCAGTAGCTGGAGGCCTTGGCGTGCCCATTCTCTATCTCTATCTGCCTCTTTCTCTCTCTGTCACTCTTAAATAATTAAATAAATAATTTTTAAAAATTGAGAATGAAGCTGAGCGTGGTGGAGCACGCCTTTAATCCCAGCACTCGGGAGGCAGAGGTAGGAGGATCACTGTGAGTTCAAGGCCACCCTGAGACTCCTTAGTGAATTCCAGGTCAGCCTGCACTACAGTGAGACCCTACCTCAAAAAACCAAAAAAAAAAAAAAAAAAAAAAAGAGAATGTTTTAAAATGTATCTTTAAAAAAATATTTAGAACAATATATTAATGCCATTCTCACTTTTGGTTAGAGAAGCTTCTTTTTTCAGATGGTATTAACACTAGGATGACTCAAAAGTCACCATAGTGCTAAGAAGTGACAGTGGAGTGTTCAGCATTGAAACATCTTTATCACACCTTCTAAGGCTCAGGGTCCATTGTGGAAGAGGTTGTTGAAAGAATGTCAGAGCCAACGGAAGGGTTGAACTGCTTACAATGCAATCTTCCAGACAAAAAATGGCGTTGATATGCATGACCTCACAGTGCCTGACACTACCTAAGAAGACCATAATAGGAAGAAAAGTTGATAACATCAAAATAAAAGTGAGACTAATGGAAAGGGGAAGAGGATTTGGACAGTGGATCAGAGAGGGGAAAATGGGGGAGGGGGAGGGAATTATCATGGTTTATTGTCCATAATTATGGAAGCTGTCAATAAAAAATGTTTAAAAAAAGAATGAAGAGCGACAGGAAACATACTCATTAACCTCTGGTTCCACATGCACACACACATGCACATATATAAGCCTTCTGCATATACAGATGAACATACAATACACATACACAAAAAGAGAGAGAGAGAAATTCAGTACCCACGTAGCCGTCTTAGTTGAAATGTCAGGGTGCTCCTCTTTTTTTGTAACATACTATACTTTCTGTGATTAAACACATGAAAATTACTTCAAAAAGCAGCTTCTCACTGGGCGTGGTGGCGCATACCTTTAATTCCAGCACTCGGGAGGCAGAGTTAGGAGGCTTACCATGAGTTCGAGGCCACCTGAGACTACATAGTGAATTTCAGGTCAGCCTGAGCTAGAGTGAGACCCTACCTCGAAAAAAAAATATCTATCTATCTATCTATTCACTTGCATCTCTCTTCAGTTCTGCTTAGGTTTATCTTACATACTTGAAAAAATTACTTATGAATATGTACATATGGTGTATGTGTGAGGGAGGGGCCACACCAGGACCTTCTGCCACTGCAAACACCAGACACTTGGGCCACCTTCTGCTTAGGGACTGAACCCAGGGATGTCTGTGTCTATAGTCATAGCCATCGTCCTGTCTTTGGGGGTATTTGGTGTCTATGGGTGTGCCCCAGTCTTGAGCCTTGGGGTACCTGATGTCTGTAGGTAGGGCCCTGGTCCCAAATCACATCAAAACCATGCTTTAATCTCTTGGTCTGGGGGAGGGGAATGGCAAGGGGCCACTGTCCAGCCAAAGCTGGCCAGGTGCTAGCACTGAGCTGACCTCAGGGGACCCTATCCTGACAACAGTATAAGGCTCAAGACAGGGGGCATTCCCCGCTCATGGTACACATTCATTTATACACATGGTCCTATGTTATATACTTTTGAATGAAAGCTTTGAAAGTACTTCTCAAATATGAAAAAATACATATAATTTTAGCACCTAAGAGAATTTAAAAATTATTTCAACATGCTGAAGAACATACTAATTTTTTTTTTTTTTGTTTTTTGTTTTTCGAGGTAGGGTCTCACTCTGGCTCAGGCTGACCTGGAATTCACTAGGTAGTCTCAGGGTGGCCTGGAACTCTCGGCAATCCTCCTACCTCTGCCTCCTGAGTGCTGGGATTAAAGGCGTGTGCCACCATGCCCAGCTGCAATTTTTTTTTTTTAATATAACATTGTTCTAGTGTCACTGAACTGCCCAATATGGTCACCACTTGTTACATGTTGTTATTTAAATTCATGTTAAAAACTAGTTTCTTGGGGCTGGAGAGATGGCTTAGTGGTCAAAGTGCTTGCCAGTGAAGCCAAAGGACCCAGGTTCAATTTCCCAGCACCCATGTAAAGCCCTACACACAGAGTGGCACACATTTCTAGAGTTCATTTGCAGTGGCTGGAAGCCCTGGCATGCCCATTCTCTCTCTCCAACTGACCAACCCCCCTCCCCCGGCAAGTAAATAAAAAAATTTAAAAACAAAAACAAAAAGCAGCCGGGCATGGTGGCACACGCCTTTAATACCCAGCACTGGGGAGGCAGAGGTATGAGAACCACCATGAGTTCAAGGGCACCCTGAGACTACATAGTGAATTCCAGGTCAGGATGGGCTAGAGTGCAACCCTACCATGAAAAACAAAACAACAACAACAACAACAAAAGTTTCTTGAGCTAAGTGTAGTGGAACATGCCTATAAACCCAGCATTCAGGAGTCTGGAGCAAGAGAATCTCAAGTTTGAGGCTATGGTACACACTGTGAGACCCTATCTCAAAACAATAATCAGTTTTTCAATGGCACTAGCCATACTTCATGTGCTCAAATACCACATATAGTTCTTGGTTACTGTGTGAACAGGACACATAACCACAGAAGTCCTACTGGACAGGACTGGCTTTGCCTCCAGCAAATGACTACATTGCGCTAAACAGACTCAGTCATTTTTCAACAGTTCATACATGTGCCTACAGACTGTACCAGATACTCTTTCTTTACAACCCCCCCCCCAAAAATAAGTATACCAGTATTCTGAGATAATACAATAGGCCCAAGAGGGGATCAGAATATATCTTCCTTTATGTTTAATAGAACTTAAATTTTGTTATAGTTAATTGTAGTCATGGATGCCTCAATGACAAAGTCACACTATGAGAGAACAGGTGAAACTTACTGACAATGTAAAAGAAATTCAGGATATATAGGATAGCTGGGGCAAACTGGGAAAGTTTACTTAAGACAGAGTGTACTATCAAACAACCCCCTCCCCCAATTAGCACAAAAGTTGAGAACTAACTCATGCCACAAGTTCATTCTAGCTTGGCAGGATAATCACTCAACATGGTCACTCTAGGACACAGGGTAACAAAAGGACCACTACCTTGAACTCTGCTAGTTCAGGGACTACAAAAATCAAGTTCTGTGCCAAAGTATGCCATGATGCTTTGAAAGCTTCCTCCTAGAAGTGAGTTCTATCAGCTCATTCACCAAAGCATGTCTCTTGCCTCACTTCCAAGGGCAAAATATGAGAATTATAATAGGGAGCATCTGACACTGTTAAAAAACAAAACAAAACAAAAAACCAGCACTCTGGTTAAATAAGTATGGTGGTTTGATTTAGGTGTCCCCCCAAAACTCAGGTGTTCTAAATGGTAGGTTCCGAGCCGGGCGTGGTGGTGCACACCTTTAATCCCAGCACTCGGGAGGTAGAGGTAGGAGGATTGCCATGAGTTCGAGGCCACCCTGAGACTCCATAGTGAATTCCAGGTCAGCCTGGGCTAGAGTGAGACCCTACCTCGAAAAAATAAAATAAAAATGAAAAGAAATGATAGGTTCCTAGCTGATGGAGATTTGGGAATTAATACCTCCTAGAGGCACTGTATTGTTGGGGGTGGGCTTGTTGGTATTATAGCCAGCTTCCTCCTGCCAGTGTTTGGCACACTCTCCTGTCACTGTCATCCACCTAATGTTGGTGAAGAGGGGATGTTCACCCTCTGCTCATGTCATCATTTTCCCCTGCCATCATGGAGCTTCCTCTTGACTCTGTAAACCAAAATTAGCTTTTTTTCCCCACAAGCTGCTCTTGGTCGGGTGTTTTCTGCCAGCAATGCAAACCTGACTTTAACAAAAAGCCAGGTAAATAACTAGAGGCACAGATGAATTAGAAGCCAAATAAAAGACTGGCTCTTAGGGTGTGCTCCTTCACGAATGAGCCTGCAAGGTTTTTAGGTCAAACTGTGACATAGCCATGTACTAACCTTTGCATTAACTAGGGTTAGCAGAGTGCTTGGGCCTTGGCAGATGATCAAACCCATGCTGAACTAACAATTTCTCAAATTGAAAGGCAAGGGAATAAATTCTCAAAAGGGTTGGTTAGAAAAAAATAACATCTGAATACCAGCACTGGGGAAAACAGCAACTCTGGTCACATTTTGAATTCTAACTTGTCTTTCACCACCCTTGATGCACTGGATGCTTCCTGTACGCTAGGCAAAGTGTACAATGCTAGTGACATAAAGACAATAAACATGGTTTCTCCCCTCAGTAATTTCTAACTTCTATTAGTGAACTTTGATTTCATGCTTGCATAATGCAACCTATACCCCTCACTGAATCCCTCTGCCCCTTCTGCATTCCCTTTGATCTCAAACAGCACTTCTGAAATTTATGCCTTCAGCCAAGCTATATATTTTTAATTGGTCCTTCTTCATTGTAAAGTTCACAATAAATGCTCTGTCTTCATTGCCTAGAACTGTCTTTTCACAATTATTCAATCAGTGTTTACAGGACTTTCATAGAGAGAAAAAATTTTTAAATGGAGGAAAAGTAAAAGGTGACAAAGACAAAGAAAGAATAGAGAATAAAGTATCTGACATATTAAGACCATAATATTACATTTTACCCAAAACTTCTAAAGAGTATCTTCCAGAAAACCATAGAGTGCAAATATACAATAAAGTAGTTACATATTTATAAATAATTCTTGGGCTGAAGGATGTCTTAGCAGTGGGAAGCCTGAGGACCCAGGTTCAATTCCCCAGTACCCATGTAAGCCAGATGCACATGGTGGCACATACATTTGTAGTTCATCTGCAGGGGTTAGAGGACCTGGTGCAACCCATTCTAATAAATAATAAAAATAAAATATTTTGAAAACCAGTAATTCTTTGGCTGGAGAGATGGCTTAGTGGTTAAGGCATTTGCCTGCAAAGCCAAAGGACCTTGGTTCAATTCCCCAGGACCCATGTAAGCCAGATACACAAGGTGGCGCATGCGTCTGGAGTTCATTGTCATGGCTGGAGGCCCTAGCGAGCCCTCTCTCTCTCTTCTCTCTCTCTCTCTTTGCCTCTTTCTCTCTCAAATAATTTTTAAGTTTTTTTAAAAATAGTAATTCTTGCCTGTTTTTTCCTGACCCAAGTACAATTTGAAGCACAAAGCATTGCTTAATTCTATTTAACAGCCTATGTATGACCCAAAGAGAACATCCATGAAGAATCTACAACTCAAACTGGATCTGTCAATTTGTCTGCTCTGGGGATCTGAAAATTGATGTGCAAATGGACAATCAGACCTTTCTGCCTCATTCTAGAAACGTGTTAATTCCTAGGAAATGAATAAGGCTTCTTTTAAAGATAATAAAATCAACAAAACCAGTATGGGACCACATTCTTTTTATATAAGCAGGAAGAACCACATAAAGATTAAGACACTTCATTTTCACTAGCCAAGTTAATATTAGCAAGCTAATAACAAATACTAGTCAGTATATATTTTCTACTGGCAACTCAAATTCTTTTCATACCCAAAGGACTGTTCTTTAGACTACTACTTGATAAAAACATAACTACTAAATGCCTTAATAAAATGTAGGCTTAGGGCTGAGGGATGGCTTGGCAGTTAAGGCGCTTACCTGCAAAACCAGGTTCCATGTAAGCCAGATACACATGGTGGCACATACATCTGTATGCATCTAGAGTTCACTTGCAGTGGCTAGAGGCCCTGGGATGCCCTTTCTCTCTCTCTCTCTCTGGGTCTAATAACTTTTTTTTTAAATGCGGGCTTATACTAAACCTGGCTAATCTTTATATTTAAAAGGTAAGGAAAAGACTGGAGAGATGGCTAAGTGATTAAGGCACTTGCCTGCAAACCCTAACGACCTGCATGTGATTCCCTAATATCTATATAAAGCCAGATGTACAAAGTGGCACATGCATCTGAAGGTCATTTGCAACAGCTGGGGGCCCTGGCACATCCATTTTCTCTCTGTACTACTCTTTATCTATGCTTGTAAATAAATAAATCCACCATGATGAAGCTTCCCCTGGAATCTGTAAGCCTGAAATAAACCTTTTTCTCCCATTAAAAATTTTTTTTTAATTTTAAAAAATTTAAAAGATAAGGAAGAAGGCTGGGAACATGGCTCAGTGGATAAAAAAACTTTCTGTGCAAGTATACCTGAGTTGAGATCCCCAGAATCCATATAAAAAGCCAGATGTGTCCCGCCAGGTATGGTGGCGCATGCCTTTAATCCCAGCACTCAGGAGGCAGAGGAAGGAGTTCAAGGCCACCCTGAAACTACATAGTAAATTCCAAGTCAGCCTGGGCTAGAGGGAGACCCTGCCTCAAAACAAACAAAATAGCCAGATGTGTTGGGTACCAGCAATCTCAGTGAGCCAACAAGTAACAAAGAGGTGGAGAAAGGAATTTCTTAGAAGCTCACAGGACAGCTAGCCTGGCAAATGAAGAATGAAGTACAAAAGCAAGAGACCCTGTCACAAATAAGGCAGAAGGCAAGGAAACAGCACCTAAAGTTACCCCTGACCTCGACATGTATGCCCTGACATATGAACACACCCACAAACATACATATACAGACATAACACCACATACACACCCATCCCAAAAAGAAATAAAAAGAGTATAACAATGTAATGCAGAGTAATTCAGAAGTAGAACATTTGGCTTGCTAGCAGGCATGTGATCCTGGGTTCAACCCCCATCAACAAAAAAAAGTGGGGGAGCTGGCAGTAAGCACTTCTCTTAATGCTCATACCCATATATTAATGTTACTCTCACTTTTGGTAGAGAACCTTCTCTTTTCAGATAGCAGTGACCTTTGAATGACTCAAAAGGCATCATGGTGCTGGAAAGAAGTGACAGAGGAAGCCTCAGCACTCTCTATCTCTATCACACCTTCCATGGCTCAGGGTCCATTGCAGAAGAGGTGGTGGAAAGAATGTAAGAGCCAAAGGAAGGGTAGGACTCCTTACAACGTGCTCCTCCAGATACAAAATGGCCTAGATATCCATGACCTCACAGTGCCTGACACTACCTACACAAGACCATCATAATAGGAGGAAAAGAACATGACATCAAAATAAAAGAGAGACTGATTGAGAGGGGGAGAGGGCATGATGTAGAGTGGAGTTTCAAAGGGGAAATTGGGGGAAGGGAGGGAATTACCATTGGATACTGTTTACAGTCATGGAAGTTGTTAATAAAAAATAAATTAATTTTAAAAAGGGGGGCTGGAAAGATTGTTTAGTGGTTAAGGCACTTGCCTACAAAGCCTAAGGACCCAGGTTCAATTCCCCACTATCCATGTAAAACCGATGAACGAAGTGGCACATGCATCAGGAGTTCCTTTGCAGTGGCTAGAGGCCCTGGTAGGCACATCTTCTCTCTATCTCTCTCCCCCCCACTAATAAATAAACAAATATAAAAAGTATTTTTAAAAGCCGGGGGTGGTGGCATACACCTTTAATTCCAGCACTTGGGAGGCAGAGGTAGGAGGAAAGCTGTGAGTTCTAGGCCACCCTAAGAATACATACTGAATTCCAAGTCAGCCTGGACTACAGCAAGACCCTACCCCCCCCCCCCACACGCATATATAGAGAGAATTTACATGGTTCAAGATAGGTGAAAGTAGTTCTATACAGGATCAGAACTAGTGACTAGACTTCCAGTAAAGCTGAACAAATGAGAGCTAGATCATGTATGTAATAAACCAGTAAGAGAAAAGACATTTCCATCCAATTTAAAAAATTCTCCTCCACTGACCTTGATTTTGACAACTTTGATGGGCCTCTAAATAGCCCGGCTTTAACTTAGCTGTTATAAACTGTTTATGCAAAATTACACTGAAGTAAAGTTCACTTAGCTGTATGATAGAATTCTTTAGCTACAAAAGGGCAGTTTGTATGACTTAAAAAAAGGAGTTCTTATGTTGATTCATTAAAACGCTCCTAGCAGGGGCAAATTTCATATCCAGCATTTTCCAGAATAAAAAGCCTGCATAAAGCATTTGCAACTGAAAACAGTTATGCTCCCCCCAAAGACAACCAAACTGCTGTTGGACAAAATTCCAAACCAGGGCAAAGTTATGAAATGAATGAGTAAAAATTGTTGTAAGAGGAATATAATTTTTAGAAATTTGAAACTTCCAGTAGTTTGAGAGTTTCAGGTCTTATATTGAGGTTTTTAATCCATCTGGAGTTGATTTTTTTGTGCATAGTGAGAGGCGTGAGTTTGAGTCTAGTTTCATTTTTCTCCATGTGCTTGGTTATGCAATTTGTCCAGCACCACTTGTTGAAGAAGCTGTCATTTCTCCAGTGTATGTTGTTGGCATCTTTGTCAAAGACCAACTAGTTATAGTTACTTGAACTAAGGGGTGGGTCTTCAATTCTGTTCCATTTGGTTTATATGTCTATTTTTATCCCAGTACCAAGCTGTTTTTATCACTATGGCTTTATAGTACAGGTTTAGATCAGGTATGGTGATACCTCCCAGAGGCGTTTCTTTTGCTGAGGATACATTTGGATATCCAGGGCCTTCTGCCACTCCATATAAATTTTGGGATTATTATTTTATCTCTGTGAAGAATGACGCTGAGATTTTTATTGGTGTTGCGTTACATCTGTATATTACTTTTGGTAGAATTGCCATTTTCACAATATTAATTCTACCTATCCAGAAGCATGGGAGGTCCTTCCATCTTCTCATGTCCTCCTCAATTTCTTCCTGAAGTGTTTTTTATGTTTTCATTATATAGGTCTGTCACATCCTTGGTTAGTGTTACGTCAGGCTTGCACTGCTGGTACAAATCAACTGACCAAGAGCAGCTTGTGGGGAAAAAAGTTTATTTTTGGCTTATAGGTTCAAGGGGAAGCTCCATGATGGCAGGGGGAAACAATGGCATGAGCAGAAGGTGGACAACACCCCTTGACCAACATAAGGTGGACAACAGAAATAGAAGAGTATGCCAAACACTAGCAAAGGGGAGCTGGCTATAACACCCATAAGCCTGCCCCCAAGAATACACTGCTTCTAAGAGGCGCTAATTCCCAAATTTCCATCAGTTGGGAATGTAGCATTCAAAATACCTAAGTTTATGGGGGAATACCTGAATCAAACCACCACACAAGGTATTTGACCTTTTTTTGTGGCTATCAGAAACTGGACAGCCTCACTGATTTCTTTCTCTGTATTACTTGTCTTTTGCATATAGGAAGACTATTGATTTTTATGTGTTGATTTTGTATCCTGCCACTCTGCTGAAAAACTTTATCACCTTTAAAAGTTTTATGGATGAAAAAAATAGAGGGAACCTTTCACAATATAGGAGTGGGAAAAGACTTCCTGAACAATACTCCAGTAGCCCAGGAAACTAAAATCCTCAACCAGTAGGATCTCATGAAGCTAAAAAGCTTTTGAACAAATAAACATGCTATAAACAGAGCCTACCCACAGAATGGGAGGAAATCTTCACAAGCTATACCACTGACAGAGGCCTAATATATAGAATCTACAAAGAACTCCAAAAACTAAACAATTAAAAAAAAAAAACTCCACTTAAAAAAATGGAGCAGAGAACTGAAAAGGGAATTCTCAAAAGAAAAAATCCAAATGGCTAATACTCACCCAAGATGAAATGTTCAACATCCTTAACCATCAGAGAAATGCAAATTAAAACAATTGCAACAATTAAATGCAAATTAAACTTACTCCAGATTTAAAAAATCAAACGACAATAAATGTTGGTAAGGAAGTGGGGAAAGAGGAACCCTCATTCACTGCTGGTAGGAGTGCAAACTTATACAACCACTATGGAAATCAATATGGAGACTCCTGGAAAGATGAAAATAGAGCTACCAAAGGACCCAGCCATTCCTCTACAGGGCATCTACCCTAAAGGCTCCACTCTTCACTGCAGAGATATTTGCTTAACCATGATTACAGCTACTCAATTCACAATAGCTAAGAACTGGAATCAACCCAGATACCCATTGTTTGAAGATTGGATAATGAAGATTTGATACATATACACAATGGAAAAATGATATAATGAAATTTTTAGGAAAATGGGACACACTAGGAACAGACCATACTAAGCAAACTCACACAAGCACAGAAAGACAAATACTGCATGTACTCCCTCATCTGGTTCCTAAACTGGACAGCTTGTGTTACAGATATACCTGCAAACAGCTCAAGACAGGTAAGAGGAATGGAATGGTTTAGGTGGAGGGGAATGGGGGGAAATATACATAAAACCCAATCCAAAATGAACTGGTACCATAGAAACCTTCCTCCTGAAGAGCAGACTAAAATATATAACCCTCAATAGGAGCATGGAGGGATGATCTGGCAAGAAGGGCCCTGGAGAGGGTGGGATGAAGCCTAACTTTAAAACATTTGGCTCTGGCTTACAACTCCTAGAACCAAAAATTAATTACAGTCCATGTTAAGGTATTGATTGGAGGGACCTATGAGGTCCTCACAACAAGACAGGCTTTTTCTGTCCAAGTACTTGATTACCCATCTGAGGTAAAAGGTAAGACCCTATTGCTGAAGACAGCGCATGCTGCTGGCGCAGAACACAGAGATCCAGATGAATCTGGAAGGAAGCAAGTTCCCAGATGGTCTGCCCATATGGTGCTAGAAAACACTGCATGAGCTGGTGGGGGAAAAAAAAGGCCAACTATGTGGTGAGCAAGCAGGCGACACTGCTTTAAGATAACTATCAGCTTAACAAGATGTACACACCTGTGTAACAGTGGCACACAGCCTAGGTGGGTAACCAATGGCTCTTTGACTATGAGATCTGCTCAGTGGAAAGGAAACCATAACTGGAACTAGGAACCAGGTCACAATCCTATGGAGACCAAGATAATGGACTCCAATGAGAAGCTCCCACTAGCCTTCTTCCAAAAGTGAGGCTACACCCATCAAAATCTCTCCTAGTTAACAATGTTTATCCCCTTTAACTTTTCTTGATCTCATTCTCCATTGGAGAATCTTTTTCAGAAAGCAGTGAAAACTGAGGACAACCATAATCTATCAGCAAGACAAGAATAGATAGCTGACTCCCTAGCAGGAGATGAACCACCCCTCGCACAGCAGCCAGAGTCCAGGTAAAACCACAGAAGAACTGGTGAGATGAATAAATGTGCCACTTCCACAGCAAGCCTGACAACCTGGGCGAGGGTGACAGACACTGACGATACTCAAAACACACCAAAGCAGGTATACAGAAGCTGCTGAGAATTCAATATTAAAATACAATTAAAGCATACACAAAGAGGCTTGAGGAAGTCTGTGGAAGAAGGAGCAGAAAAGAGTGTAAGAGCCACTGGGTGGGAGGTAATATCTAAAGACAATAGCCCTCCCCACAGTGACAGACTGCTGCTCTCACTATTCATCACACACTTCCCCATGGTGAATACCAGCAATCCCACTGAGGCAGCCCTCATTGGAGTGGGGTACACAGAGGAAGGAAATGATGGTACCATCATATGATGTGTCCATACAAACTTTCAACTTAATAATAATAAAAACAATTTTGAAACTCCAATTAGGAGATTAAAACTGATCTTCATGCCGGGCGTGGTGGCGCATGCCTTTAATCCCAGCAGTAGGGAGACACAGGAGGATCATCCTGAGTTTGAGGCCAGCCTGGGACTACAGAATGAGTTCCAGGTCAGCTTGGGCTAGAGTGAGACCCTTGCCTTGAAAAAAAAAATTAAAAAAAAAATTGTAAACCTAATCTTCACACTAAAAATGTCCCTCTCCTCACTACCACGGCCCCCGCAAAAAAACTAAAGCAAGTTTATCTGGAAATAAATAAAAGTAGATTTTTTTAAATTTCTGGAAATGTACAACACTCTAACATCATGAAACCTGTAGGAAGAATAAATGTGTCAGTGAAATAGATCACCTGCAGACCACAACAGAAAAGAACAATTTTATTGAGCACACCTAAAATGCATAGACAAGGGCAGTTAACAGCAGAACTGCTGCCCAAGATAATGGGCTACATGAAGGTAGGTAAGGGAGGTGAAATCCCCCCCCCCCCCCCCCCCCCCGCCAGGTAGGGTCTCACTCTGGCTCAGGCTGACCTGGAATTCACTATATAGCCTCAGGGCGGCCTCGAACTCACACAATCCTCCTACTTCTGCCTCCAGAGTGCTGAGATTAAAGGTATACACCACCACGCCCGGGCAGAGGTGAAATTTTTAAGCTATCCTCTTAGGGTGACCAACTATGCAATTCCTGCCATGCAAATAACAGTAGTCCTGATTGGTCAATGTTTGATTCAGGTGAAGGGTGTAGCAACAGTTCTGGGTTATAATTGATTTTGACTGGTCAGTTCCATAATTCATTTCGCTGCTTGTGGTTTGACCAGAAAGGAGCCAGTTTTTCTTTTGGGGAATGCGTTCTATTCCAGGATTTAAATAATGTTTTTCCCTCCACAAAACCTTTGTATTAGAACAAGGCTGGAGAGATGGCTCAGCAGTTGTGTATTTCCTAAACAAGCATTGAGGACCTGAGGGAGCCCAAGACTGTCCAAGTTCAAACTCCATAACCCACACAAAACAGCTGGGCGTAGCCACACACTTATAATCCCAGTCTTGCAGGGGAGCAGAGACCTGAGAATCTTCCCAGGCCAGCAAGCTCTGGAATAAAAAGAGACTCCAGCTCAGAACAAGACCAGGCAGAAGAGTGATGGGGCAGTCACCCAACATTCCACTCTGGCCTCCCAGGCGAGCGAACCCCACCCACCCAGGTAAGCAGATGGTGTGTATGGGGGGGGGGGTGTTGCAAGGGCACATACATGTGCATATACCACACACACGCAAGCAAAAATAAAGTAAAATACTGGCTGGAGAGATGGCTTAGTGGTTAAGGTGCTTGTCTGTAAGCCAAAGGATCAAGGTTCAATTTCCCCAGAACCCAGGTAAGCCAGATGCACAAGGGGTGCAAGCATCTGGGAGTTCATTCACAGTGGCTGGAGGCCCTGGCATGCCCTATTTCTCTCTCTTTCAAATAAATAAATAAATATTTTTTTAAGGATTAAAAAGAAAATAGGGCTGGAGAAATGGCTTAGTAGTTAAGGTGCTTGCCTATGAAGCCTAGGGATCCAGGTTTGATTCCCTAGTACCCATGTAAAGCCAAATGCACAAGGTGGCTCACATGTCTGGAGTTCCTTTGCAATGGCTAGAGGCCCTGGTGTGCCCATTCTCTCTCTCAAAATATTTTTAAAAAACTAAGTAAAATAGTAGACCAGGCAGGGGCTGGGGAAACATTTATCTCCAGCACCCACATGAGACTGGGGATAATGATGCACATTTGTAATCCCAGTGCTAGTAAGCAGAAACAGGATCATCCCTGGTGTTCACTGCCTAGCTAGTCTAGCTGAACTCTAGGTTCAGTGAGCCCTCAAAAGTAACGAGGAGAGAAAGCTACCCTACATTGACCACTGACATACACACACATACATATCACACATCCAAGAAAAAAAAAACTAGGTCATAGCATGCCAACGTAGTTTTTCAAAGTGATACTGTAGCTCGTAAAAATGTCTGAGCATAAACATTCTACAGATTTTCACAATAAAATGTACTAAACTGGGGTTGGAAAGATAGCTCAGTGAATAACAACAGTGCTTGCTATAAAAGTATGAGGACCTGAGTTTGAGCCCCAGAACCATGATTTAAAAAGTGAGGGGGAGGAGCCAAGCATGGCGGCGTATTTAATCTCGTAGGAGGATCACCGTGAGTTCAAGACCACCCTGAGACTACATAATGAATTCCAGATCAGCCTGGGCTATAGTAAGACCCAACCTTGGGGAAAAAAGGGGGGTGCCTTCCTTGGTTCTGTACTACCCGCAATAAATATGATAGAAAGGGGGGGCTGAGGAGATGGTCTCATGGTTAAGGCACTTGCTGCAAATCCAAAGGACCCAAGTTTGATTCTCCAGTGCCCATGTAAGAGCCAGATATACAAGGTGGCATATGTGTCTGGAGTTCATTTGCAGTGGTCTGAGGCCCTGGCACACCCATTCTTAATATGCCTTTCTTTCTCTACCCTCCCCCCCCCCGCCACTGAAATAAATTCCTTTTAAAATCCAGGTATACCAAACATGCCTGTACCCCAGTGCTGAGAAGGAAGAGACAGGGGGATAACCTGTATCAAGGCATAACAGCACACCTGTAAGGCCAGCACTCAGGCAGTTGAGACAGGAGGATCAAGAATTTCTCCAAGGAGAAAGAGATACCACCAGTGAAGATACTCAACAACGGACACTGCAAGCTTTATAATTGGCCAGCCAGGCCAAATGAGCCAACGGGTGCAATAGTGGCACGTCTGTCATGGTGGAAACCAACTGCCCTCCAATTGGACTGGAGGCCCACTCCATGGGAGGGAATACATACCTGATATTGAAAACTTAAAACAGGGGTAGTCATGAGTCCTAGGGGTGTAACATCTGCTGATGTCTGGATAAATGGATATACTATGCTTATCAAACTGCCCAGTAAGCACTTCTCTCAATATTTATACCCTTATATTAACGCTACTCTCACTTTGGGTAGAGAATCTTCTCTTTTCAGATAGCAGTGACCTTGGGACGACTCAGAAGGTATCATAGTGCTGGAAAGAAGTGACTAGAGTACCGAGTAACATCTCAATCACACTTTCCAAGGCTCAGGGTCTAATGCGGAAGAGGTGACGGAAAGAATGTAAGAGCCAGGGCTGGAGAGAGGGCTTAGCGGTTAAGTGCTTGCCTGTGAAGCCTAAGGACCCCGGTTCAAGGCTCAATTCCCCAGGACCCACGTTAGCCAGATGCACAAGGGGGCACACGCATCTGGAGTTCGTTTAGAGAGGCTGGAAGCTCTGGTGCGCCCATTCTCTCTCTCTCTCTCTCTGCCTCCTTCTCTCTGTCACTCTCAAATAAATGAATTAACAAACAAAAAAATTAAAAAAAAAAAAAAAAAAAGAATGTAAGAGCCAAAGGAAGGGTAGGACTCCTTACAACATGTTCCCTCCAGACATAAAATGGCCTGGATATCCATGACCTCATAGTGCCTGACACTACCTACAGAAGACCATCATAAGAGGAGGAAAAGATCATGACATCAAAATAAGAGACAGACTGATTGAGATGGGGAGGGGCTATGATGGAGAATGGAATTTCAAAGGGGAAAGTGGGGGGGGGGGAGGGTATTACCATGGGATATTTTTTATAATCATGGAAAATGTTAATAAAAATTGAGATTTAAAAAAAAAAGAATTTCTCCAAGGAACAAAACAAATGTGCTATGCAGTTTCCTCAAAGTAAAGTATGAGTGATATAAAAATGTACAGTGGTATCTACAGAACTTCTATTTTGCACAAATTAGGGAAATACCAGAACTGAATTAAGAGCAGGTTGTTTATTTCAGTATTTCTTGAAACTTAATATGCTAACGTGCACCTGGACTTCTAAGAAGAAAACAGTAGGTAGCAATTGGTTTTTTTATTAATTATTTTTAGACCTATATTCCTCCTTAGAACATACTTGGGGAAACATGACTTTATAATCAACATACTAACATCTTCCCCAAAGGCCAGGAAACTCACGTGGAGTCCTTACATCCTGAATTTCCATCATGGAACTTCCCCTAAGTCTGTAAGCCAAAATAAACCTTTTTTCCCACAAGCTGCTCTAGGTGGGGTGTTTTCTGACAGCAATATGAAGCTGATTGAACAGCAAAGTTGGTACTGGGAAGTGGGATCATTACTACTAAAAACCTGTGTGGCTTTTGGAGCTGATTTTTGAGGACAGCATGTGGAAGGATTTGAAATCTTGGCCTAAGAGACACCTTGCAGCACTGTAAGGGCAGCTTGATGGGTCTATTCTGGTCAGAGTTGGAAGACCTGAATGCAGTAAGAACTAAGAACTGTGAGGTTTGCCTTATGAGGGTGAGAGGTTTGCCTGGATTGGGCTAGAAGCAGTTTGTGAGGGGGGCTTGTTATGCCATGTCCTGAGAACTTGTGCAGGGTTGCACTGCATAGAAACAGACTGGTATGAACAGTGGGATATGGCACAGAAAGAAATCTTTGGGCTCAAACTCCTGCCTGTTCAGCTGCAATTGTATGAGAGATTACAACCTTTGAGATTGAGCCAGCTGACCTGCATCTGGGACAACAGGAAGAATGCAGACTCTTTGGAAGAGGCCTGAATGCTGAAGTGTCCTGTTCTTCAAAGTTTGCTTTGTTCCCCCCCTGGATTAACAAACTGGCAGGCCACCTGGTATTATGGAATATAACAAATGCAGGAAAGAGAAGATTATTGAATTTGCAACATGGTTTTGTTTTTTTCAGGAAATGGCCATGGGGAATGTGAAGCAGGCTTGTTGGATTACCTGCATGGAGACCCAATGGAGCCATGAGGATGGGTTGCAGTGGAGACCCAATGGAGATGCCAGAACCATGGGATGGCTGCCAAGAAGAGCTGCCAGCATCAGATGGAAGTTTTCTGGGACTGTGAGTAGCTTAGCTGGAGAGATTTGTTGCTGGTTAGAATTATCAGACTTGGAGACTTGTCAGTGACTAGAGTTGTTGGAACTACAGAGTTTGATGCCCTGTTTAAATCTCATATTGGTTGAATATTTCTTTGCTATGCCCAATGCCATCCTTTGCAGTGTGTTTACTCTGTGCCATTATGGTTTGGGGGGGGATTATATTATGGCTTAGTTAAAAGATCTTGGACTATGGGGATGTTTGAACATCATTGGGATTGATAAAAACTATGTACACTTAAAGTTGGACTGAATACATTGCATTTTATATCATGGATGGTTATCAGTTTATGTGAGGCAGGGGTGGAATGTGGTGGCTTGATTCAGGTGTCCCCATAAACTTAGGTGTTCTAAATGTTAGGTCCCCAGCTGATAGTAATTTAGTAATTAAAGCCTCCTGGAGGCTGTGTATTGTTGGGGGTGGGGCTGTGGGTGTTATAAACAACTTCCTCTTGTCAGTGTTTGGCACACTCTCCTGTTGCTGTACTCTCTCTGATGCTGGCCAGGAGGTGATATCCACCTCTGCTCATGTCATCATTTTCCCCTGCCATCATGGAGCTTCCCCTTGAGTCTGTAAGACAAAATAAACCTTTTTCCCCCCACAAATTGCTCTTGGTCGGGTGTTTTCTGACAGAAATGCAAACCTGACGGCAACACCATGTTTTATTCAATTTCTTCTCAATGGACATTTAAATTGTTTCCAATCTTTGCCTATTTTGAACACTGCTGCTCTGAAGAGGCTCTTTCCTCTTGCATCTACATCCAACAGTGGGACTAACCAGTTACAGAACACAAAATGGTGAACAAGGTTTGAAACTACTTCAATAACTACCAGTACAAAGCATACCAGCACTGACTCCATCAGTGATGCATCTGTTAGCCCTTATTGTGCACCCTTCACCTTTTCGTACTGTCCATGTAGGAAATGTATGACAGAAGACTTTATTTGTATTTCATTTATCACTAATCATGCACAGCTGTTATATACATACTGGCCAGATATATTTCCTCTTCTCTGAATTACTTGCTCATGGTTTTTCTGAGTCTTCTATTGAATTTTTAAAAATTGATTTGTAGGAGGCTGGAGAGATGGCTCAGCAGTTAAAGCACTTGCCTGCAAAGCCTAATGACCTGAGTTCAATTCCCCAGTACCCACGTAAAGCCACGTGCACAAAGTGGCACATGTATCTGGATTTGCAGTGGCTGGAGGCCCTGGCACACCCACCTCTTTCTCTCTTCTTCCTCCCTCCCTGCCAGGTGTAGTGGCACACGTCTTTAATCCCAGTGCCCGGGAGGCAAAGTTAGAAGGATCGCTGTGAATTCAAGGCCAGACTAAGACTACATAGTGAATTCCAGGTAAGCCTGGGCTAGAGCAAGACCCTACCTCAAAAAGGGGGGGGGGGCTGGAGAGACGGCTTGGAATTAAAGTGCTTATCTGCAAAGCCAAAGGACCCAGGTTCAATTTCCCAGTACCCATGTAAAGTCAGATTGCACAAGGTGGCACATGCATGGAGTTCATTTGCAGTGGCTAGAGGCCCTAGCCTACCCTGTCTCTCTCCTCTATCTGCCTCCCCAACAAATAAATAAAATTTTAATTAAAAATAAAATAAATTTTGTTTTGTAGTTCTACTAATCATCTGCCAAATTTATGTATCATAAGTATTTCTTCCAGCATCAGCATAGGGATCACCTTTTTATTTTCTTCATATTGATTGTCCTTTGATGAGGAAGACTTCAAATTTTAATATACTAATTTTATCCATTTTTGTCATTCTGTGGTCCTAAAACTTGCTACCCATGATATATTACAAGAACTCACAGCTTTAACCCACCCTCAGATTCCAGCCCGGTCCCAAAGAACTGAAATATGCATGTCATCAATACTATTCCTCATTCCTAGGTGACAAATGTACTGTGAAGTTTGAAAGCACTGTAATACAAGTAAAGTATGTTTAATCATATGACATTGTATCATAGGACTATTAAGAAAGAAAATATTCAGCCTAATATCTTAAATTGTTATCACAGAGCAATATGAAAAGTTTTTAACATAATACATGATCATTTAGAGAACTCAGAAACTTATCAGTTTGGGGCTGAAGATATGGTACAGCAGTTAAAGGTGCTTGCTTGCAAAGCCTGATGGCCTAGTTTCAATTCTCCATTGCCTATATAAAGTCAAGCACTAAGTGATGCAGACATCTGTAGTTCATTTGCAGTGGCAGGAGACCCTGGTGTGCCCATACTCTCCGCTCTTCCTTTGCTCGCAAATAAAGTTAAAAAAAATTTTTTTAATGAAATTTGGGTCAGTGTGTTCATACAGAATGTTCATACAGGCTGGGGAGATGGCTCAGCTGTTAAAGGTGCTTGCTTGCAAAGCCTGCTGGCTGGGGTTCGATTCCCCAGTCCCAAGTGTGGTGGTTTGATTCAGGTGTCCCCCAAAAACTTAGGTGTTCTGGATGCTAGGTTCCCCAGCTGATGGCAATTGGAAATTAAAGCCTCCTGGAAGGAGTGTATTGTTGGGGGCAGGCTTATGGGTGTTATAGCCAGTTTCCCCATGCCAGTGTTTGGCACACACTCCTGTTGCTGTTGTCCACCTTTATGTGGCCCAGGGGGTGATGTCCACCCTCTGCTCATGCCATCGTTCTCCCCTGCCATCGTGGAGCTTCCCCTCAAGCCTGTAAGCCAAAATAAACTTCTTTTTCCCAGAAGCTGCTCTTGGTTCAGTGATTTCTACGAACAATGCGAACCTGACTGCAACACCAAGTGAAGCCAGATGCACAAGGTGGTGCATGCATCTGGAGTTTACAGTGGCAGGAGGCCCTGAGGTTAGAGAACCCCTATACTACTATAAGCAGACTTATAGATGATTCTGGCAGGAGCTCAGGAAACCAGAATGACAGAAATGTGTACAATAATGACTGTGTTCATGAGTACTCCAAAGTAAACAAGGGCTCTACTAGAAACTGGAATAGAGGCCATGCATGGCAAAGAACTTTTCTACATTTGTCCTGTGCTTTCTGGGAGGCTGAGTTTAAAACTAATAGACTAATCTAGCAGAGGAAATTTCAAGAGAAAAGCAGTCTTTAAGTTGTAGAATGACTATTGCTGGCTGCATTTTGTCAGGTTTACAGTGATTATCAAGATCAAACCACAGAGCAGAAGGATATGAAAAATGTGCAGCACATGCCTTTAATCCCAGCACTCGGGAGGCAGAGGAAGGAGGATCACAGTGAGTTCGAGGCTACCCTAAGACTACATAGTGAATTCCAGGTCAGCCTTGGCTAGAGCGAGACCCTACCTCAAGAAAACAAAACAAAAGAAAGAAAAGAAAAATGTGCAGTCAGACCAGAAAAGGATCAGGTTGGAAATTTTTGACAAGCAGATGATTATTTAACAGATTAGTGAGACAACTTACCAAGTAAGTGTTTCCTGTGCAAGCGTGAGGGTCTGAGACCTCCAGAGTTCAAATCTCCAGATCCCACTTAAAACAGCTGGGCATGGCCATGTACTCCTGTAACCCCAGACCTGCAGGAGAGCAGAGAATACCCAACATACTAACTCAGTCCACCACAGGTGAGCCTATGAGGAAACACAAGGGCACCTATGCATGCATGCACCACACATACCACATTCACAGTACACACACAAGCAAAAAGTAAATAAAAACAAGATTATCACCACTAAAAAATGTAAAACAAGGTCTGCAAAGTTTAGGTGCTTGCCTGTGAAGCCTAAGGACTCAAGTGCGATTCTCCACGTTCCACGTAAGCCAGACACACAAGGTGAAGAAAGTGCGCAAGGTCACACATGCATGCAAGGCAGCACATGCACTTGGAGTTTTGACTGTTGTGTCTGGAGGCCCTGGTGTGCCAATTCTCTCTCTCTCTCTCTCTCTCTCATAAAAAAATTCAAGAAATAAAAAACAAGCACTTTGCAATGGGATGACATGAAGTTGGCTAGACTCCACATATCGCAAGTTGCAAGATAAATTCTTTTGACAGACTTTCCTTTGAGGAAAAGTACCAGTGTACCATGTTCACAGACGTGACTAGTGAAATGGTTTCTCAGGTTCAGTCACCCAAGCACTCAAGAGGCAGCTGATGCTGTAGTACAAACAAACCTGGCTACTGCTTGAGCTTGAGATACAGCATAGCATCATCCACAAGACACTGGTTTAGCAGGCATACAGAATATAAGAGTTACTGGGCCAGACGTGTGTATCGCATACCTTTAATCCCAGCACTCAGGAGGCAGAAGTAGGAGGACTGCCATGAGTTTGAGGCCAGCCTAGGGCTACAGAGTGAGTTCTTGGTCAGCCTGGACTAGTAAGACCCTACCTGGGGGGGGAGGGGACAGAAAAGTTACTAGGTCATAGAAGCTTCCACCCAGACTTTTTGTTTTGCTTAGGTAGGGTCTCACACTCCACTCTGTACTCTCAGGCTGGCCTCAAACTCAGAGCAATCCTCCTACCTCTGCCTCCCTAGTACTGGGATTAAAGGTGTGTGTCACACCAAGCTTCCACCCAGATTTTTAAGGAAATCTTAGGAGGCCAAGCAATAGCAGGGTCAGATTCCTTATGAGGAGCCCCTTAGACGGCATATGAAGCTGTGAGGGTGAAGCCTAAGCCACAATTGAGACTTAGGATGTTGGAGATAGGAGAAACATGGACATATGCTAAGGAAAGCTATAGCAACAAGTAGAATCAGTCAAGGAGAGACACTAGTGGACTCCAAGTGGCAAGGCCAGAGGGACTGGACTGCTCAATTCCAACTGGTCACACTATTTTAGCAACCAGGAGGATGAAAGATGATGCTCAGTTTACTTTCTTCTTTTTAATTCCATTCAGGACTCCAGTCCATGAAACATGCCACCCATATTCCAAGTGGGTCCTCCCCCCTCAGTTAAACTTCTGTGAAATGCTTTCATAGACATGACCAGAGGCTTTTTTCCTAGGTGATTCTAAATCCAGTCACTAGTCAAACTGACAATGAAAATTAGCCATCACACAGGAGCATACAGCTAAAAGATTATCTTGAGTCTCTGTAGAAATGTTGGATTTAGAGACTTAAAAAAAAATATTTAAGGGGCTGGAGAGATGGCTCAGTGGTCTTAACACCCCTACCATCCCCCCACCTCCCCCTCATCTGTCTCTTGCTGCTTGCAAATAAATTTTTAAGTTGTTTTACTTCTATTTATTTATTTGAGAGAAAGAGAGAGAATGGGCGCACCAGTGGCCTCTAGCCACTGCAAATGAACTCCAAATGTATGTGCCACCTTGTGCATCTGGCTTATGTGGGTAGTGGGGAATTGAACCTGAGTCCTTAGGCTGCAAAGGCAAATGCCTTAACCACTAAGCCATCCCTCCAGCCCAATTGAAAGAAAAAAATTTAAGCAGGTGTGGTGACGCACACCTTTGATCTCAGCACTCAAGAGGCAGAGGTAGGAGGACTGCTGTGAGTTCGAGGCCACCCTAAGACTACATGGTAGATTCCAGGTCAGCCTGGGCATATTTGGAGAGGGGGGTAGCACATGCACCAGGGCCTCTTGCCACTGCAAACACCAGATGCATGTGCTACTTTGTGCATCTGGCTTTACATGGGTACTGGGGGATCAAACCCAGGGCAGCCGACTTTGCAAGCACATGCCTTTAACCACTGAGTCATCTGTTCAGCCCAAATTTAATACTTTTGAACAATGTCAGAACTTTCAAATCATAGGAATTTTTTTTTTTTTTTTTTTGCTTTGTTTTTCAAGGTAGGGTCTTGTTCTAGCCCAGGCTGACCTGGAATTCACTATGTAGTCTCAGAGTGATCTTAAACTCACAGCCATATTCCTACCTCAGCCTCCCCAGTACTGGAACTAAAGGTGTGAACCACCATACCTGGAAAATTATGGGAACTCTTGAATTTTGACTAAATGCTGCATTTTGTGCATTTTGTACTGAGACAGCTATGAGCGTTGGAGCCAAAGGCCAAATGTTATAGTTTGAATACAAAATGTCCCCCACAGGTTTATATTCTGATACTTGGTCCTCAGCTGGTGGCACTGGAAACTTTAGAAGGTGGAGAATAGCTGGAGGAAGGAGATCTTTAGAGGGGAGGTCTTTGGGAGTATCACTATCTTCTTCCTTTCACACTCTCTGCTTCCTATCCCTTCTGTGATATGAGCAGCCTCCACTACATTTCTGTCACCATGAAGTGCTCCAAAATGTCATCCACAGACAAACTAAAACCCTCTGAAACAATGTGTCAAAACAAATCTTTTCCAGGCTGGAGAGATGGCTTATGGTTAAGGTACTTGCCTGCAAAGCCATAGGACCCAGGTTCAATTTCCCAGGACCCACATAAGCCAGATGCACAAGGTGGTACATGCGTTTGGATTTCGTTCGCAATGGCTGGAGGTCCTGGCACGCCCATTCATTCTCTCCCCCACCCCTTGCACATAAATTAAGTTCTGGTTTTTTTATTTTATTTTTATTTTATTTTATTTTATTTTATTTTTTGTTTTACGAGGTAGGGTCTCACTCTAGCCCAGGCTGACCTGGAATTCACTATGGAGTCTCAGGGTGGCCTCGAACTCACAGCAATCCTCCTACCTCTGCCTCCCAAGTGCTGGGATTAAAGGCGTGCGCCACCACACCCGGCTTTTAAGTTCTGTTTTTTTGTTTTTTTTTTTTTAAATCTTTTCTCCCTTGTTTCTATCAGGTATGTATTATAGTCACAGAAAAGCAAAGTAACCAATATATCTATCCTTTAGTGTTCTCCACATCTGCTCCAACAAAGCTCTCAGAGAAGCTATTCTGACCCTCCTGAAACCACAGTGTAAAATGATTCTCGGTAGATTCAAACATCTAATGATGAGTCATGTGTAAAAGATTACACTCAGGGGCTGGAGGGATAGCTTAGCAGTTAAGGCATTTGCCTGCAAAGCCAAAGGACCCAGGTTCGATTCCCCAGGAACCACGTTAGACAGATGCGCAAGGGGGCTCATGCATCTGGAGTGCATTTGCAGTGGCTGGAGGGCCTGGCGCGCCCACTCTCTCCCTCTTTCTCTGTCAAATAAATAAAATAAAATATTTTTTAATAAAAATTGCACTCAGAGCTGGAAATATGGTTCAGTGCTAAGACACTTGCTTGCAAAGCCTTCCAAAAATTTCCAAACCATCCACATTAAGCCAGATGCAAAAAGTGGTTCAAGCGTCTGGTGTTCACTTGCAATGACAAAAGGCCACAGTGCATGCATGTGCATATGCACATAAAATAAAGTGAAGGATTCTACCACACACTAGAGGGCTTCAGCATCTCTTCTCTTCCCTTAAGGAATTAAAATTCAGATGCCTTGAACACAAACTAAAAAGCCAAAAATAAAAAACTACTGAGTTATCAGATAAGCACTGTGTGGGAGAAAAGAAGTTAATACTAAGCCTAAATTGCATTTCAGCCAAGTCTTCAATACTTGGATAGGGAGAGATGGGTAGAAAGGACAGAGAATCAGGTTAGTAGTAGTCTCATGCAAAAATGTAAGGTGTTAAATTGCTCTGAAAGCACTACACTTAATGTTCATATTCATATATTAATGCTAATCTCACTTCTGGTTAGAGAAGCTTCTCTTTTCAGATGGCGATAACCACTGGGATGACCGAAAAGGCAACACAGTGCTGAGAAGAAGGGATGGAGGAGTGTCCAGCACTGAAACATCTCACCCTCCAAGGCTCAGGGTCCATTGCGGAAGAGGTGGCAGAAAGAATGTAAGAGCCTAAGGAAGGGTACCACTCCTTACATACAACTGTCTGGACTGAAACTGGCCTCAATATCCAAGACCTCACAGTGCCTAGCAATATCTACACAAGACCCTCATAATAAGAAGAAAAGATGATGACATCAAATTAAAAGAGACTAACAGAGAGAGAGGGAGAGGATATGACGGAGAGCACAATTATGAAGGGGAAAGTGGGGGAGGGGAGGGAAATACCATGGTTTGTTGTCTGTAAGTATAGAAGTTGTCAATAAATATATATATTAAAATATATATATGTATGTGTGTGTATATGTATATGCATGTGTACGTGTGTGTGTGTGTGTGTGTGTATGTATATATATATATATAGTGTTATGGTTTGAATCTGAAAGGTCCCCTCTAGGCTCATATGTACACACTTGGTCCCCAGCTGGTGACACTACAGTGGAAAGTGCTGGGAACTTTAGGAGGTGGGGCTTACCTGGAGAAAGTAGGTCAATGACTGGTCCAACCTTGGGGAAACCTTGTCTCAAAAACCTTTGCCAATGTGTATCTCCCCTCCTCTCACCCTCTACTCTTTTCTTGTCTCTTACAAAGTAAGGAACTTTGCTCCACCACATCTGTCATGATAGAAATGAAACCATGAGCCAAAATACATCTTTTTTTCCACTTAAGTTGTTCACAGAAAATACTTGGCCACAGTGCTGGAAAATCCAACAGACAAAACTGGTGTCAGAGAAGTGAGGCCACTGCTCTGACTACTGACAATATGCTTCAGAAACCTCTGGGACTAGTGTGCAGGGGGAATGAGAGAGTTGAAGAAGCACGCTAGAGAAACCTAGAATGCTTTAACAGCACTTAAGGAGCAATTCTGGTGGGTGCTCAGACTACCAAAAGCCAGTAGGAACTTTCTACATTTTATCCATGAGAGGCCATGTCCTGAAACTGTCACAAGCTGAGTTTAAAGTAGATGAAGTAGTTAGTTAATATGGGAGAGAAAATTCCAAGACACCCAGCATTCATATTACAATACTCTTTAAAGTTTAAAATGAGAATCATGAGCAAAGGCAGAAAGGCCTGAAAAATTTAGTGTTGTCATAAGAACAGCAAAGGTAAAGCTGGGCCAAGGAAAGTGTAGCTACTGGGGCTGGAGAGATGACTCAGTGGCTAAGGCACTTGCCTACAAAGCATAACAATCTGGGGTTCGATTCCCCAATACCCACATAAAGTACAAAGAGGCACATGCATCTGGAATTTGTTTGCAGCGGCTGGAGGTTCTGACACAGCCATTCTATCTGTCGTCTATCCCTCTCTGCTTGGAAATAAATACATACTAAAAAAAAAAAAAAAACTGTGGCTATGAAGAAATTAGTGTCATTAAAAAGAAGACAACGCATGCCTTTAGTCTTCTGAGTTCAAGGTCAGCCTGGGCCACAGAGTGAGTTCTTTTTTTTTCTTTTGATTTTTCGAGGCAGGGTTTCACTCTAGCCCAGCTGACCTGGAATTCACTATGTAGTCTCAGGGTGGTCTTGAGCTCATAGCGATCCTCCTACCACTGCCTCTCAAGGGCTATGATTAAAGGTGTGTGCCACCACACCGGGCTCAGAGTGAGTTGTTTTTTGTTTTTGTTTTTGTTTTTTGCCCCAGAATGAGTTGTTGATCAGCCTGGGCTAGAGAGACCTTGCTTCAAAGAAATCAAGCTAATAACAACAACAACAACAAAAAGGCAAATGTTTGCATGAGGACAACAGGAAAGATGCCTTGAAGTATCTTGAGAAATTGGTCAGGACCAGCACATCACAGATTCAGGAATAGTAAAGTGTAAACTCATCTGAAACACTTTTCCCTGGAGAAGAAAGGGGATCTGGGACAACATGATCATACAAGGTCAAGGCCACCCAGGAAGCTGTTTCCCCAGAATCTGTTTCATTGTGCTCAGCAACCCAGGAACTCTGAGGCTGCTGCAGCCATGATCCCAAGAGACCAGGCTACTTCTTTAGCTGGTGGCAAACCGTGGCATTACCAAGTGATACTGATTTTGCACCAGTCATGCAGAATGCAGTTATAGGGCCATAAAGCTGTCCACCCAGATTTCAAAGGAAAGCCTGGGAGGCCAGGCAATGTGTGACAGGACTGCAGTCCCTGCACACAGCCCTGAAAAAACTATGAAAAAATGTATCAAAGATGCAATGGAAACCAGGTGGGGTGGTGGCACATGACTTTAACCTCAGCACTTGGGAGGCAGAGGTAGGAGAATTGCTGTGAGTTCAAGGCCACTCTGAGAATACATACTGAATTACAGGTCAGCCTGGGCTACAGCAAGACCCTATCTCAAATAAAATAAAATAAAATAAAATAAAATAAAATAAAATAAAACAAAACAAAACAAAACAAAACAAAACAAAACAAACAAAGCAAGGGCTGAAGCCAAAGGACCCAGTTCAATTTCCCAGGACCCACGTAAAGCCATATGCACAAGGTGGCACATGTGTCTGGAGTATGGAGTTCATCTAGAGGCCCTGGTGCACCCATTTTCTATCTGAGTCTTTCTCTCTCTTTCAGATAAATAAAAAATAAATAAATAAAATAAAAAGTTGGCCTCGAGCTCATGGTGAGCCTCCTACCTCTGCCTCTACAGTACTGGGATTAAAGGTGTGCGCCACGTGGAACATTCTGCATTTTGACGTGTTCATAACTGAAGTACCCTTGGAAAGAAGGGGTGGAAACTGGCTCATGTGAACATTTGGTCCCCAGATGACAGTACTATTTTCCAAGATGCTGGAAACATTAGGAGGTGGGACTTAGCAAGAGTAACTGAATGAGGATCCTTGGAGGTATCTTGTCTTTGACCCAGTAACATCAGTGCTAATCACAATATTAGATAAGAGGTGAGAATCTTTGTTCCACTATGCCCTTCTGTCAAAAGGGACTGAAATATTCAAAACCATGAGCCAAAATAAAGTTTCCTGTCCCTTAAATTGTGTATGTCAAGTATTTTATCACAGGTCTAACACTTAAAAGAGATGCAACTGACAGAATAAGCACAAATGTCAAAGATTTTAGACTGACTTTTTTTAACCCTTTATGCACTACCTCTAAACTAGGGACTTAGGGTGCTGGTGCCCAAGGTGATAACCTTTGTAGGAGTGTTTCATATTTAGTCCTAATGCTCCCTTAGTAAATCCCAAAACAACGGCAGCTTTTTTTTTTTTTTTTTTTTTTTGGCTTTTCAAGGTAGGGTCTTGCTGTAGCCCAGAATGACCTGGAATTCACTATGTAGTCTCAGGTTGGCCTGGAACTCGGGGATTCTCCTATCTCTGCCTACTGAGTGCTGAGATTAAAGGTGTGTGTCACTATGCCCAGCAGAAATGGCTGGTTTTTTTGTTTGTTTGTTTGTTTTTTGGTAGGGTTTTACTCTAGCCCAGGCTGACCTGGAACTCACTATGTAGTCTCAGGGTGGCCTCGAACTCATGCTGATCCTCCTACCTCTGCCAAGTGCTGGGATTAAAGGTGTGCACCACCACACCTGGCCCAGAAATGGCATTTTTTTTAAAAAAGCATTTTTTATTTATTTGACGGACACACAGAATGAATGAATGAATGGGCACACCAGGGCCTACTGCTGCTGCAAACAAATTCCAGACACATGTGTCACTTTGAGCTTCTGACTTTATGTGAGCACTGGGGAATTTAACCTGGGCCAGCAGGCTTTGCAAGCAAGCACCTTTAACCACTGACCTAGCTCCACAATGTCAATAGCTTTTTATGAATATAATAAATTTCCATAAGAAAGTTTTTAGGAAAATATGTCATCTACCAAGAGTGAAATTACCTTTCACATGTAAGTGTTCTTCAGCTTGTGCTCTGGTTCCCCTACCCACACCATGGGGCATCAACCTACAGTCAGCAATGCAGTCCCTGACAGTTTAGAAACAGATGGCAGAGTGACAGCTTTACCCTGCATAAAATACCACTTGTGACACGACCAGCAAAAGGCCAAAAATAATCATAAAGAAATATTGTAAATATCTTCCATATAGTAAAACATATATGATGTCTAATATTGTGATTAGCACTGATGTTACTAAAAATACTTTGTAGGGGCTAGAGAGATAGTTCAGTGGTTAAAATACTTGCCTGCAAAGCCTACAGACCATGGCTCAATTCTCCAGTACCCACGTAAAGCTAGATGGCATCTGGAGTTCGTTTGTTGCAGTGGCTAGAGGTCCTGGCATGCCCATTCTTGCTCTCTATCTGGTTCCTTCTCACTTGCTCTCTCAAATATTTTTTTAAATACTTTAAGAGGACTGGAGAGGTGGCTTAGTGGTTAAGCGCTTGCCTGTGAAGCCTAAGGACCCCGGTTCCAGGCTTGATTCCCCAGAACCCACGTTAGCCAGATGCACAAGGGGGTGCACGTATCTGGAGGTCGTTTGCAGTGGATGGAGGCCCTGGTACGCCCATTCTCTCTCTCTCTCTCTCTCTCTGCCTCTTTCTCTCTCAAATAATTAAACAAAAATAAATACTTTATAAAAGTAACATTCTTAACCAGGTGTAGTGGCGCATACCTTTAATCCCAGCACTTGAGAGGCAGAGGTAGGCAGACTGCTCTGAGTTCCAGGCCAGCCTGAATTACAGTGAAACCCTACCTCAAAAAAAAAAAAAAAAAAATAAAGCAAATCTTGCTAGGCATCATGGTGCATGAGTTTTAATCCCAACATTCAGGAGGCAGAGGTAGGAGGATTGATTTGAGTTTGAGGACTAACTGGAGCTACACAGTGAGTTCCAGGTCAGATTGGGCTAGAGTGACTCTACCTCCGGAAAAAGAAAAAAGAAAAATTTTTAAAAAGTAATATTCCTGGGACTGGAGAGATGGCTTAGCAATTAAGCACTTGCCTGTGAAGCCTAAGGACCTCAGTTCTAGGCTTGATTCACCAGGACCCATGTAAGCCAGATGCACAAGGTGGTGCATGCATCTGGAGTTTGTTTGCAGTGGCTGGAGGCCCTGGTGCACCCATTCTCTCTCTCTCTTTCTCCATCTGCTGCTCTCAAATAAATAAAAATAAATGAACAAAAAAAGTAGTACTCTTAAAGTTGATTTAGCAAATCATTGAGCTTAAAGCCCTCAACAAGGTGTTGAGGATAAAATAATGGGAGGGGCACCACAGCTAGGCTTTAGTGTAAGCAATTTATAATACAACATGATACAGACAATAATGGAAGGAAACACAGAAGGCTTGCAGAAAAGAATAATTCATTCTGAAGTACTTCCAAAAGGCTACAGAGAGGTCATAATAACTGATAAGAGCTTCTAAAAACAAGGAGGTAGAAGTGAGAGGACACTCCAATAAGAGAAAAGAATATAACCAAAGAAAGGCTGAAACTGCTTGGAATGTTCAGAGAACCAGAAGTAGGTCTTGTTCAGCTAGATAATGTGGAAAGAGGACAAATATGACTGCGGCCTCTAATGTGGTGTTACCGTGACTACATCCTAAGGTTCAAACCACGAGCATCTCGGAAGCTTGCAGATCCAAAGGCTGGCCACAGAGAGAATACAGGCAACCAGGCAGCGTGGCTACGAAACGGTGGGAAAAGCCTGAACACAAAGCTGGGAACTTTAACCAAACGGAGGAATGTCAAGTTTTAATAGTAATAGGACCAATTCAGCATTGTCCAAGTTGTGAGTGTTGACAAAAATGATTTCCCATCTTCCTTTACTGCTCATCTATCCTGTAAGACAGGTACCATCATTCTTTCCATTTCATAGATGACAAATAACTGCTCCAAGTCCAATGCTACCAAATCAGGGACAAACCTTGGCCCAGTACATTTCTCCACAATGTGAAACAGAAAACAATCACATGAAAGAAATGAAGAGTGCTAGGATAAAATCAGGCACAGAGGGAGCTATATTACCACTAGAGATGTGCTAAAAAGTCATGTAATTTTCTTAAATGTTTCCAACTTGTACATCAAGTAAACCAATTATCTTTAAAATAGTTATATTCACCTCATGCTGCCATGTTATAGATAAGTACCTTTCCTCTTAAGGAACCTCTAATTCCATTTCCTGCGAAACTAATAGGAGCGATACTTAGCATTCCATTGGCCAAACTTGCATCCTCTTAACTAAAACAGCTTATAAAAACGGAAGGTCTTTGTTTCTTTCTTTCTTTCATTGATTCTTTCTTTCTCAGAATTGACTGAGGCTTCACCTGTGCTACATTCCCAGTCCTAACTACTTCTTGAATGATTAAGAAATCATTTAGCAAGGACAGCAAATGAATCTGAGACACAAGTAGTATTAACTGCAGGGGCTTCCATAGGTGTTTCAAAGGCACAATTTCCGAAATTGTTTTTTTCTGAAAGAAATAAAGATCCCGAGACCTATTTAAAAATGGTTCAACCCAAAATAACTGCGGGCAAATATTTGACCTTCAGGATGCGGACAAGACACCTTTCTCTCCCTTTAAATATGAAGTCTATGAAATGGTCCAAAGTATTGTGAAATGGGTCTCATACAGCACAGCAGAAATCCAGCCTGGGTTTTCACTGCAACATCTTTTATCACCTTTTATCCAAACTGCTCACCCCCCATTTCTCAGCAACCCTCTACTATCGCTTCTTTAGCCAAGCAGAGAACCAGACGTGCAAAGCCTATTTCTAGGAACTTGAGCAATCCAGGTGATTACAATCAAAGATCCTATGGCACTCATTAACTCCACAGAGTGGCATATCCCCCTCCCCACTTCATCTCTACCCTACTTTTTACTTAGCTAAAAGCTTGTCTACAAAAGGACAATCATCGACGGGTGGGAAACCAACACGAGTACTCCCAAATTTGGGGGTCTGCTCCCCAAAGCTCATCATGCCCTGTCATCTGCACACCGCACACCGCCGGCCCAATTCTAGGGCACCGCGATGCCCTCCGCAGGAGGCGCGGAGAACTCTAGAAAGGCCGGCCGGAAGCCAGCCCTGGAGGACGCCGGCCCGCGGCGAGCAAGCCGACTCCCGGGGCCGCTCGCCGGTGACTTTGGGGCCTGTCACTTCTACCCTCGGCCATAACCTTCGCAAACCTTGCCCCGCGCATGCCTCCCCCCGCCATAGGTTCGCCCGCCCGTCACTCAGCCGCGCCGCCCGCCCCCGCCCGCGCTCTCCCGGCCTGGCCGCCGAAGGACAAAACTGAGGGCCAGGGACACAGGGCTCCCGCCGCCGCAGTTCGCCCGGCAGCGGGAGGAGCAGCCCGCTCCAGCCGGCCCGTTGTTCGCACTCGTCGCCAGCGGCCGGCAGCAAGGTCCAGGCCGGCCCTGGCGGCCTCAGTCTTCACGCAGCCCCACGGCGGCCCAGCCTCCCTCAGGCCGCCTTCAGCCTGGGCACCGCCACAGCCACCCGCCTGCCGCGTTCGCGCCCTCAGGACCCGCCCGCTCACCGTACCTGCCGAGGCAGCGAGGCAGCGCGACCAGCAGGCGCCTCTCCTCGCGTTCCGAGGGCTGCGGACTGCCGAGCGCCGAGCGGCCCTGGCCTGCGCCTTACGTAAAGCGGCGGCGGCCCCAGCGCCAGGCGGCGGAGGGCGGGAGACGGCGCGCCGCAGCCGCCCCGCTTCGTTGCCCGGCAACGGCCTCAGCGCCCCGCCAACCAAGGCCGAGTTCCATATCCTTCCGCCCAGGCCAGGATTACATCAGCGCGCAGGGCCCCGCCCCTGTCCCGCCTTCCAGCCGCCTCCGAAAGGGGGGGAAGGGTTGGTCCCTCGACCGCGGGGAGGTGCAGCCCAGTCAGAGAAGCCACATGCCAGGGAGGCGCCCCCTGCCGAGGGGCGGCGTGACGTCGCCCTTTGCAAAAGCCCGGGATGTCTGCCGCCGCCCCGCCCGGCCGGGCCGCGTGGGGTCACGTAGTTCTGCCTTGAGGCCCTTGTAGCAGGCGCGCACCACCTGTCCCCGCTCCTCCTCCTCGTCGTGTCCTGGAATGGCTGCAGTGGGAGGTTAGACACAAAGAGAGGGGAAAAAAAGCGAGCTAAAGAAATGTGACGTGGCTTTATGTTATTAAGTAGGCAAAAATAAAAGACGACCTGCAAGATTCGGAAGTGGGAGCCCAAAATGTGCAGTTAACCTTTTAATTGATGTCTCTTTCCACCCACCTACCTTCCCTAAATGGGATACCTAAGCCTGTTCTATAAAAGCAAATGTGATATATTAGAAAAGCCTACAAGAGTGCCTAACTAAACAAAGTGAAAAACAGGTCCAGAAGGGTAGTGCTTTGCCTGGGATCATTTGTTAATTTGTACTTAGCACCACTGGATACCAGGCACTTCTGTTGAGTTTTGAACCCTGGGCAAAGTTTCTGTATTGGCTCACAGGCTTGTGGAAGAAACCGAGTTGCAAGGAGGGGGGAGCACTGATCCTCTGAAGTATGCTGGACTCCACTTTCTGGGAACCAGGACCAAGAGCTAACATTTACATAATACCCAGGTGTGTTTCTGCAGCCTTTCCTTGAAAAAATTCCAGGGTTAAAGCTCACCATCTCACTTCTCTGGTGAGAAGGGAAGACTGAGATTTAACCCCCATGTGGCTGCTGGTGGGGGCGGGTAGGGCCTTCAGCAAGAAACAGTATTTGGACCCAGGTTCTTCGCTCTTAACATCTGGAATTTTTTTCTTTCCTTCACACAACTATCCCTTCATCAACTTGCTTCCAATTTCATTACTTTACGATGCATCGCAGATGAATGTGCCTCACCATAAACCACCATGCATTCAGTCAGAAAATGTGGAATTTGTAAAAGGTGGTCATCTCTTAATTTCTGCCATATTAATGATATTCTTGTCATCTACATTTATACTTTATGAAAAAGCAAGATGGCAGCAAAACAAAAAACATTTTGAGGGGCTCAGCAAATCAAAATGTTTTTAAAAAATTAATCAAAGCTGGGTTTGATTCCAGTACCCATGTAAAGCTGCATGTGTCTGGAGTTTGTTTGCAGCAGCTAGAAGCCCTGGCATACCCATTCTCTGTCTGTTTTTCTTCTCTGTCTCTCTTTCTTTCCTTGCAAATAAATAAATCAAAAAAAAATTTAAAAAACATTTTTGAATGGTAACAATATAACTCAGATATTCTCAGACAAAAGACAACACAGTTGGCAACGATATAACTACACATTATCAGTGTGTCACAGGCCAGGTCTCATAAGCCAGCAATTTACTGGAACCTGAAGGTTCTCTGGAGAAGCAGATATCTCAAGGGAGTGGGAATTAAATAGGATTAGAAGGAGTTGGAGGTGGAATGAGAGATCACAAAGGAATAAAAGTGTCTTTATATACCACATTCTTTAGCCACAGGAAACTGAGAAATCAAGCTGGAGCTGAGCTGAAAGCCTCCTCCCTGTTGACTAACTGTCATAGTGCTGGAAAATGCTATGCAACCTGTTGAGGGGGAAAAGTCATTAACAGACTTAACCACCAGTGGACTGTGCAAACTACACTGCTGGCCAGCCAGGCAAAATGTGACAACTGGTGCAATGGTAGCATGTCTGTTATGGAGGAAACCAACTGTTCTCTGATTGGATCTGAGGACTACTCCACAGGGGAATTCATGTTTGGTACTGAAATTCCAGTCAAAAGCCTATAGTTAGAGATAGGGAGAAGTTACTGCTGTTGTTTAGCTAAATGGATATATTTTACCCACTGTGGTGGTTTGATTCAGGTATCCCCCCTAAACTTAGGTGTTCTGAATGCTAGGTTGCCAGCTGATGGAGATTTGGGGATTAACGCCTCTTGGAGGCAGTGTATTGTTGGGGGCGGGCTTATGGGTATTACAGCCAGTTTCCACTTGCCAGTGTTTAGCACACACTGCTGTTGCTGTTGTTAATCTGATGTTGGCCAGGGGGTGATGTTCACCCTCTGCTCATGCTGTCATTTTCCCTGGCCATCATGGAGCTTCCCCTCGAGTCTGTAAGGCAAAAGAAACCTTTTTTTTTCCCACAAGCTGCTCTTGGTGGGGTGTTTTCTGCCCGCAATGTGAATCTGACGCAACACCCACCAAATTACCCTCTAAACACTTATACCTATGCCCATATATCAATGCTACTCTCACTTTTGGCTAAAGAATCTTCTCTTTTCAGATGGCAGTGACCACTGGGGAGACTCAAAATTCATCAAGTGCTGAGAAGAAGTAACAGTGCTCAGCACTAAGGGAGACATCTCTATCACACTCTCTGTTGTACTTACCTTCTCATTGCTGAGACAAAGCTCTTGATCAAAAAGAGCTGATAGGAGGAACATTGTTTATTTTGGTTTATAGTCTCAAGGGGAAACTCCATGATGGCAGGGGAAAGGGATGGTATAAGCAGAGGGTGGACATCACCTCCTGGCCAACACCAGGTGAACTACAGCAGCAGGAGAATGTGCCAAACACTGGCAAGGAGAACCTGGATATAACACCCATAGGCCTATTCCCAAAAACACGCCTCTCCTAGCCAGGCTCCAATACCCAAAATGCCATCAGCTGGGGATCAAGCATTTAGAACACATGAGTTTATGAGGGATACCCAATTCAAACGGCCACACTCTCCAAACTTCAGGGACCATTGCAGAAGAAATGGCAGGAAGAATGGAAGAACCACTCACAGTGGCTGATGGTACCAACACAGTACCTGCATAATAGGAGGGGAAATGATGGCATCAAAATAGAAGAGGGACTACTTGGAAATAAGAAGGGATTCAGTGGAGGGGGTATAGGGAAGAAGGAAAAGGGAGGATGGTGAAATAAGATTATGATCATAATTTTGTATGGAGGTTGTCAATAAAAAGGGTTTTTTTGTTTGTTTGTTTTGTTTTGTTTTTTAGAGACAGGCATGGTGGCACACACCTTTAATCCCAGCAACTCAGGAGGCAGAGGTAGGAGGATTGCCATGAGTTCGAGGCCACCCTGAAACTACATAGTGAATTCCAAGTCAGCCTGGGCTAGAGTGCGACCCTACCTTGAAAACCCAAAAAATAAAAAAATAAAGAGTTAAATAACTACATCCCCACTCCTTGTACTCATTGAAGTTTCAAACGCATGTCTATTTCTGACAAAAAAAAAAAAAAAAGAAAGAAATGCCTGAGTCTGTGGGGCCATACATTCAAATCACCACACCAGCTTTTCCAGTCCTGAGGCTTTGGGCCTTTGTGGTTTCTTTGCTGGCAGCTTTTATCAGTACCTGAAAGTGTCTTCTTAGTGTGTCTGCTTCCCTATGGAGACTGGCTTCCCAGGAGAGCAGCTCTGGTACTCATCTCTGCCATCTAGCCTTCTGTGACCACTTGAGACAATTCTCATGCACCTTCCTGAAAAGCTCCTGGAGAAAGCTTGGCAGAGTTAAATTCAGGGTAATCAGAGCCCTGATGCCAGGGAGGAAGTCCCCAGGGAATGTAAAGAAGGCCAAAGGTCTCTGGTTGAAGCAAAGTTGTGAAGGTGGGTGTGATGGTATACTCCTACTTTAGCACATTCTGCAGTGAAACCATCTTTCCCATGTATGCCTGAAGTTTCATTTCATTTCTCAAGATCAAGAGCATTGCCACAGCACCTTGACTACTGAACAGAGGCACAGTAGTGATGGGGATAAATGACAGCTCAAAGTGCCATCTGAATTTGGAAGTTCTCAAAGCCAGCAATGATCTCAGATGGTACCAGCAGAGGAGGCAGGAGTTTGCCACGCATATGACGAAGAGCTGGCTGAGGATGGGGGTGCTCTGTGATGTCCAATAGCATCCTGGCAGTTAGAAGGCAAGAAAAAGCCTACTGGGTTCTGTGACCTTGAATATCTATCTACCCTCCCTGATGGGCCTCAATTTCCCCATTTGCACAGCAAGAGGCAGGTTGGAAATTTTCAAAGGATAATCTAGTTCAATTATTCTGTGACCTTCAGAAACAAAATTTCAATGAAGGAACACTGTGTTAAAAGGAGTATTTCAGCCAGTCGAGAGGGCACACTCCTTTAATCCCAGCACTTGGGAGCAGAGGTAGGAGGATCACCATGAGTTTGAGGCCATCCTGAGACTACATAGTGAAGTCCAAGTCATCCTGGGCTAGAGTGAGACCCTACCTCAAAAAAACATAAAAAACAAAACAAAACAAGGAGCATTTCAGTATGAAAGCCAAGTTTATTGGATAGTGGCACATCCAGAAGCCATAGAGTGTTACTAGAAAATTTTCAGTGCCAATGGGACGGGATACCTTCCAGTGAGTTGTTGGCCAGGGAGGTCCCTCTTGCCTCCAAAACATTACAGGCTATTGCCAAGGCCCCTGGTTTCCCATGAGAAACAGATGGTAAGACCCTATTGCTGAAGACTTTACATGCCTGGACAGCAAGATCACAAAGAAATCAAGCTGGGGCTGAGCTGAAAACCTTCTCCCTGTAGAGTAGCCAACTGAAAGGTGGAAAAAAGCTGTACTGGATGCAGCTCTATGGGAAACAGAAGTCATCAGTAGTAGAAACAGTGGACGCTGGAAGCCTCAAGTTTGGCCAGACAGGCCAAATGACACAATAGGTGCAATAGTGGCATGTCTGGGAGAAACCAACTGCTCTCTAATTGGACTGGAGGACTGCTCTATGGGAGGGAATACATGCCTAGTACTGAAAACCTAATCAAAAGCCTATGGCAAGGGAGGTCATGAGCCTTAGGTGTGTAAAGCCTGCTCTTGTCTGGCTAAATGCATATACTATGTTCACCAAACTGCCTTGTAAGCAGTACACTTAATGTTCATATTCATATATTAATGCTACTCTCACTTTTAGTTAGAGAAGCTTCTCTTTTTAGATGGCGGTGACCACTGGGATGACCCAAAAGGCAACATAATGCTCAGAAGAAGTAACAGAGGAGTGTCCGGCACTGAAATATCTCTCTCACACCCTCTAAGACTCAGGATCCATGGCAGAAAGAAAGTAAGAGCCAAAGGAAGGGTACAACTATATACAATGCAACTGTCCACACAGAAATTGGCCTCAATAGCCATGACCTCATAGTGCCTAGCAATAACATCACAAGGCCCTCATAATAGGTGGAAAAGATGATGACATCAAAATAAAAGAGAGACTAATGGAGGGAAGGAGGGGATATGATGGAAAGTGGAGTTGTGAAGGGGGAAGGGGGAAGGGGAGGGAATTATTATGGTTTATTGTCTGTAAGTAAAGAAGTTGTCAATAAAAAATTATGCATTAAAAAAATAAAGAATTAGAGCCAGGCGTGGGTGGTGCACGCCTTAATCCCAGCACTTGGGAGGCAGAGGATTACTGAATTTGAGGTCACCCTGAGACTCCATAGCAAATTCCAGGTCAGCCTGGTCTAGAGTGAGACCCTACCTAAAAAAAAAAAAAAAAAATTAGGGCTGGAGAGATGGTTTAGCACTTAAGGTGCTTGCCTGCAAAGCCAAAGGACCCAGGTTCAATTCCCCAGGACCCACTTAAGCCAGATGCACGAGGGGGCACATGCATCTGGAGTTCGTTTGCAGTGGTTGGAGGCCCTGGCACACCATTCTCGCTCTCTCCCTTTCCCTGCCTATTTCACTCCCTTTCTTAAATAAATAAATAAATAAATACAATAAAAAGAAAAGAATTTTTTGTATATATATATTTATTATTATTTTTATTTATTATTTTTCTCAATATTTATTAACATTTTTCATGATTATACAAAATATCCCATGGTAGTACCTGCCCGCCCCCCCCACTTTTCCCTTTGAAGTTCCATTCTCCATCATATCCCCTCCCCATCTCAATCTTTCTACTTACATATATACAATACCAACCTAATAAATACCCTCCTCCCTTCCTTTCTCTTCCCTTTATATCTTACTGGCCTCTGCTACTGAGTTTTTTCCTTCTCGCACAGAAGCCCAATCATCTGTAGCTAGGATCCACATATGAGGGAGAACATGTGGAGCTTGGCTTTCTGGGCCTGGGTTACCTCACTTAGTATAATCCTTTCCAGATCCATCCACTTTTCTGCAAATTTCATAACTTCATTTTTCTTTACCGCTGAGTAGAACTCCATTGTATAAATGTGCCATATCTTCATTATCCACTCATCAGTTGAGGGACATCTAGGCTGGTTCCATTTCCCAGCTATTATAAATTGAGCAGCAATAAACATGGTTGAGCACGTACTTCTAAGGAAATGAGATGAGCCCTTAGGAGATATGCCTAGGAGTGCTTTAGCTGGGTCATATGGTAGATCAATCTTTAGCTATTTTAGGAACCTCCACACTGATTTCCACAATGGCTGGACCAGATTGCATTCCCACCAACAGTGTAGAAGGGTTCCTCTTTATCCACATCCCCACCAACATTTATGATCATTTGTTTTCATGATGGTAGCCAGTCTGACAGGAGTGAGATGGAATCTCAATGTAGTTTTAATCTGCATTTCCCTGATGACTAGTGATGTAGAACATTTTTTTAGATGCTTATATGCCATTCGTATTTCTTCCTTTGAGAATTCTCTATTTAGCTCCATAGCCCATTTTTTGATTGGCTTGTTTGATTCCTTATTATTTAACTTCTTGAGTTCTTTGTATATCCTAGATATTAATCCTCTATCAGATATATAGCTGGTGAAGATTTTTTCCCATTCTGTAGGTTGCCTCCCTTTCACTCCCTTTCTTAAATAAATAAATAAATACAATAAAAAGAAAAGAATTTTTAAAAGGAGTATTTCAATCTGGTTAAGATGGTGGCATAGGAGCCATACCAAAGTGGCCTAGGGGAGGGAAAAAAATAGCAAATACAATAAAAAGTGAAGGTGCATAAGAAATTATCAACCACAGCAGAGAAGTAGGAGAAATCCAGAGTATCCAGAGGCCACAGAAGCAAGCAAAAGCACCTCTAGCAGTGGCACCAGGTCTGCACTGCTGTAGTTGCCAGGCTCTGCCTGAGCCACAGGTACAGCCAGGGGATTTTCCACTCAAACCAACCTCCTCTCAAACTGAAGAAAAGTGAAGGGGAGGACAGCAAGGACCAGCAGAGCAGCTCCTGAAGAAGATCATGAGGACCAGAGAGAAAACTTCAGCCACCATCCACAGCTTCCCCTCCCCCACCACCAGCACAAGTGCCAGCAAGCATCAGAGACCTGGTCAGGGAACTCAACTACACAGCACCTGTCACAGGCTATCAGAGCAGTGATCCACTGACCCAGCCAGCCTCCCTGAGCCCACAGCACAGCTAAAAGGGACCCAAGTGGGCACAAAGCATAGCTGAGACCAAAGCAATCCCAAAAGGTAACTGGGATTACACCAGGTCACTACCCGCCAATAAAGTCTGGTATATAGGCTTGCATTGGAAGTGCTAATTGCACCTTCCATGTCAGGGTAAATTATGTGTTAAATCTGATGGATGGTTGGATTCGCCATTTTTAAATAAGCTACATTTTGTGCTTGACATTTGTTGATTTCTGAGTTATAGTGCCTTTGTCTCCTCTTCTGTCATTGGTTGGGGCAGGGTCTCACTCAGTCACAAGTTGACACTGGAACCCTCTACAGACCAGAAATCTTAGCCTCGCAGTTAACAGGATTAAGGGTGTGGGGCAAAACATATCCTTAGGGACTTTGGCTTTGTTAGAGGATCTATTTATCATAATAGCTACTCTTGCATAAATACTCTGTGCTAGTTTTCATTGACTGTATGTATTGTTCACTTAAGTTTTAGAAGTTGCTTGTATTTTTTTCCACCAAGCCTACTAGAACACTCACATAGCAGGCAAACCCAACAACTAGGGTCACTTTTCTGGTTACTCTGAAAATATTTTAAGAGCCACACCTAGCATTTAAGCTCCTACCCTAAAGACATATAACATCAGATTGATTGTTATATCTAATAATGCTGCAGATAATTAGAAAACCCAAGCATCAAATTAGTCCAAGATGCAAAGATCTCTACATTATAATACAAGAAACACAAAAATCAAGACAATATAAATCCACCAAACATTATAAATCCCTCAGAAATGACCTCCAGTGAGACTGATTTAGAGGAAATTCCTGAGAAAGATCTTAAAAGAATGAGTATAACTATGCTTAAAGAAATCAAAGAAGACACAGGGAATGAATTTAATGAAATAAGGAGGTCAATACAAGGCATGAATAAGGAAATAGAAATACTAAAGAAAAACCAGTTAGAAATGCTAGCTATGAAAAACACAGTAAGTCAAATTAAAAAAAAATTCTGTGTAAAGTCTCACTAATACAATGGATGAAGGAGAGAACAGAATATCTAAACTAGAAGATCAGGTGACAGATCTAATATAGTCCAACAAGGAGAAAGACAAGGAAGGCATGAATGGGAATTTCAAGATATTCAAGGTATTTGAAACATTATGAAAAGACCAAACATAGAATTCAGGGTATAGTAGAAGGAGAGGAATTTCACTCAAAAGGCATAGTAAGTGTCTTTACAAAGTCATACAAGAAAACTTCCCCAAAGTAGGGAAAGTAGTGCCAATACAGATACAGGAAGCCTTTAGAACACCAAACAGACAAAACGTGGAAAGAATCTCTCCTCAGTATATTATAATTAAACTACCAAACACACAAACCAAAGAAAATATATTGAAACCAGTTAGAGAGAAAAAGCAAGTCACTTATAAAGGAAAGCCCATCAGGATCACAGCTGGCTACTCAACACAAACTTTAAAAGCCAGAAGGGCTTGGAATGATATATTCCAAGTTCTGAAAGACAACTGTCAATCAAGAATATTCCAGCAAAGCTATCCATCCAAATTGAAGGAGAAATAAGGACATTGCACAACAAAAACAGGCTAAAGGAATATGTGACAACAAAGCCAGCTCTACCAAAATGCTTGAAGGAATCCTCCATGGTGAAGAGAAAGGAAAGCATACATATGAGGAAACAGGGAAAAACAAATCATATGTGAAAACACTTAACACAAGAGAGGAAAGGGCAAAAAGGAAGCATTACAAAAGAAGAAGAATGGTGAGTCCAAATACATACCTTTCAATAATAACTCAATATCACTGGCCTCAATGCCCCAATCAAAAGACACAGGCTTAAAGACTAGATTAAAAAGCAGGGTCCTTCTGTTTATTGCCTTCAATAAACTCATCTCTCCATAAAAGACAGACACTATCTTAGGGTGAAAGGATGGAAAATGGTATTCCAAGCAAATGGGCTTACGAAACAAGCAGGTGTTGAGATCCTAATATCTAACAGGATACTTCAAACCAACATTAGTGAGGAAAGATATAGAAGGTCAATTTATATTGATTAAAGAAAAAATTCAAGTGGAAGACATTACAATTCTAAATATATATGCACCTAACATGGGGGCTCCCAATTTCATCAAACAAACAATCACAGATAACACCAAGCACAATTGTAGTGGGTGACATCAATAATCCACTCTCATCTATTGACACATCATCCTGACAAAAAATAAATAAAGAGACATCTGGATGAAATGATGTCATAGAACAAATGGACCTAATAGATATCTACAGAGTCTGCAGAATACATGTTTTCTCAGCAGCACATGGAACATTCTCTAAAATTAACCACATATTAGGATACAAAGCAAATCTTAACAAATATATGAAAATTGGAATAATTCCTTGTACTCTGTACCACAGTGGGATTAAACTACAAATCAGAGCATGTACAAAATCATGGAGACTAAATAGTACACTACTGAATGACGATTGTGTCATTGAAGAAATCAAACAGGAAATCAAAAAATTCATAGAATCAAATGATAATGAGAGCACAACATGCCAAAACTTTTGGGACACAATGAAGGCAGTCCTAAGAGGAAATTTTATAGCTTTAAATGCCTATATTAAGAAATTAGAAAGGTTGCAAGTAAACAACTTAATGCTTCACCTTAAGGTCTTGGAAAAAGAAGAACAAGACAAACCAAAAATCAGTAGATGGAAAGAAATAATAAAAATTAAGACAGAAATTAATGAGATAGAAACAGAAAAATATCCAAAGAATCAATGAAACAAAGTGTTGGTTCTTAAAGGGTAAACAAGATTGATAAACCCTTAGCAAATCTGACCAAAAGAAAGAGAAAACAGGGCTGAAGAGATGGCTTAGCGGTTAAGCGCTTGCCTGTGAAGCCTAAGGACCCCAGTTCGAGTCTCTATTCCCCAGGACCCATGTTAGCCAGATGCACAAGGGGGCGCACACATCTGGAGTTCGTTTGCAGTGGCTGGAGGCCCTGGTGTGCCCCCCCCCCTCTCTCTCTCTCTCTCTGTCACTCTCAAATAAATAAATAAAAATAAACAAAAAAAGAATGAGAGAAAAGACACAAATTAATAAAATTAGAGATGAAAAATGAACCTTACAGATACCAAAGAAATTCAGAAAATCATAAGGACATACTTTAAGAACATGTACTCTACTAAGCAATAAACTCTGAAAGAAATGGATGAGTTCCTAGATTTATATGACCTACCAAAATTAAATCAAGATAAGATAAACCATTTAAATAGACCTATAACAAGTACAGATATGCGGGCAGTTATAAAGTCTCCCAACCAAAAAAGTCCAGGCCCAGATGGATTCACTGGTGAATTTTACCAGACCTTCATGGACAAACTAACATCAATGCTTCTCAAACTTTTCCATAAAATAGAAAATAGTATTCCTTATACTACCAAACTCCTTCTATTAAGCTATCATCACCTTCATTCCAAAATGAGACAAAGACAGGACAAAAAAAGAAAATTACAGACCAATTTCCCTCATGAATATAGATGCAAAAATTCTCAACAAAATATTGGCAAACCGAATACAAGAATATATCAGAAAGATCATTTGCCCTGACTAAATAGGCTTTATCTCAGAAATGCAGGGATGCTTCAACATATGCAAATTGATAAATGTCATACACTACATAAATGGAATGAAGGACAAAAATCACATGATCATCTCAACAGATGCAGGAAAGGGATTTGACAAATCCAACAAACAGTGGAAGCTGGAAGCCTCAAGTTTGGCCAGAGAGGCCAAATGACAGAATGGGTGCAATAGTGGCATGTTTGCTCTGGGGGAAACCAACTGCTCTCTAATTGGACTGGAGGTCCGCTCTATGGGAGGGAATACATCCCTAGTACTGAAAACCTAATCAAAAGCCTATTGCAGGAGAGGTCATGAGCCTTTGGCGTGTAAAGCCTGCTCTTGTCTGGCTAAATGCATATACTATGCTCACCAAACTGCCTTGTAAGCAGTACACTTAATGTTCATATTCATATATTAATGCTACTCTCACTTTTAGTTAAAGAAGCTTCTCTTTTTAGATGGTGGTGACCACTGGGATGACCCAAAAGGCAACATAATGCTGAAAAGAAGTGACAGAGGAGTGTCCAGCACTGAAACATCTCTAACACAGCATCCAAGGCTCAGAGCCCATTGTGGAATAGATGGCGGAAAGAATGTAAGAGCCAAAGGAAGGGTACAACCGTCCAGACAGAAGCTGGCCTTGATATCATTGACCTTGCAGTGCCTAACTATACCTTCACAAGACCCTCATAATAAGAGGAAAAGATTATAACATCAAAATAAAAGAGAGACTAATGGAGAGAGGGAGGGGATATGATGGAGAGTGGAGTTGTGAAGGGGAAAGTGTGTGTGGAGGGGGAGATTATCATGGTTTATTGCCTGTAAGTATAGAAGTTGTCAATAAAAAATTATACATTAAAAAAAGGAGTATTTCAGGGCTGGGGAGGTGGTTCAATGGTTAAAGGCACTTATTTGCAAAACCTGTCAGTCTGTGTTCAATTCCCCAGTAATCACAGAAAGCCAGATGTACAAAGTGGTTCATTCATCTGGTTGTTTTATTTGTTGTTGTTGTTTTGTTTTGTTTTTTGCAGTTGCAAGCGGTCGTGGTGTACCCATACTCTTTCTCTCCTCTCAAAAAATAAACTGATTTTTAGACATGAACATGTTCAACCCTGCCCTCCTGCCTTTGACAGAAATAATACCAACTCCTGACTTTCCACCCTGGCCCCTCCCATGTTTCACTCACATTATCCTGGCCCCCACAGCTTCCACAGGAGTGGTTTTCCCTCTTTTGAAACAAGGAGACTCCAGAGAGGTTCACCAGCTCCCA
The DNA here is from genome assembly GCA_036346955.1 of Dipus sagitta. Taxonomy (NCBI): domain Eukaryota; kingdom Metazoa; phylum Chordata; class Mammalia; order Rodentia; family Dipodidae; genus Dipus; species Dipus sagitta. Next base: position 387,570 of record CM070781.1, on the reverse strand, counting down.
CCAGGCCTTACTGTGGCAGTGTGAGAATGCTATCCCAGCCCTGTTCTGCTGGACTCCACACAGGTTCACTAACATCTCTCTGGAGTCAGCTCTAAATAAATGGTGCCCAGATGCATTCCCATAGTGTTACAATTTCAATCTCATTGCTAGGACAGAGCACTTGACCAAAAGCAGCTGATGAAAGGAAAGTTTTATTTTGGCTTACAGTCTCAAGGGGAAGCTTCATTATGGCAGGGGAGAGCATGGCATGAACAGAGGCTGGACATCAACTCTGTAAGAGCAGGTGGAAAACAGCAGCAGGAGAGTGAGCTAAACTGTATGGGCGAGGAACTGGCTATAACACCTCTAACCCTGCCCCCAAAACATACCTCCTCCAGCAAGATTTCATGTCCCAAATTGCCATCAGCTAGAGACAAAGTATTCAAAATGCATGAGTTTATGGGGAACATCTGATTCAAACCACCACATTCCACCATTGGCCCCCATAAACTCATTACCATCCATGACTTTACAAGTGAAATGCATTCAGTCTAGGTTTAAAATATAGTTTTATCAGTTCTAACACTATTCAAACATCCCTATAGTCCAAGATCCCTTAAATGAGAAGCAGATGTTGGACCAGGAAGCCTGGATTGGACCAGGACCCTTCATATTGGCCTCCAAGGCTAGGGCCAGACAAGTTCTTGCATCTTCCCTTCCAGGTTACTGCATGAAGTGGTGGTGTGCTCATTATGCAGGCCCAATCATAGCTTGGTGTTTTCTGCCAACCATAAGGTACCGATGTGCATGACTCACATCTCAGTATCTCAGCACTCCTGCTGGTACTGGCTGCAGGATGTACACCTACCTGATGGTGATGGCTGGACTCAGACCTTCTGAAGACTATTTTCATCCTGACTAATGACAACTGCAAATACATTATTTCCAAATGAGGTGAAATTTGGAGGTTCTAGGGGTCAGGACTTCAGCACATCTATTTTTTTTGTTTATTGGTTATTTTATTTATTTATTTGACAGCCAGACAGAGATAGAAAGAGGAAGAGAGAGAGAGAGAGAGAGAGAGAGAGAGAGAGAGGGAATGGGCATGCCAGGGCCTCCAGCTACTGCAAACAGACTTCAGATGTGTGTGCCCCCTTGTGCATCTGGCTAACATGGGTCCTGGGGACTTGAGCCTTGAACTGGGGTCCTTAGGCTTCACAGTCAAGTGCTTAACTGCTAAGTCATCTCTCCAGCCCACATCTGTTTTCTTTTAATTTTTTTGTTTATTTTTATTTATTTATTTGAGAGCGACAGACAGAGAGAGAGAGAAGGAGGCAGAGAGAGAGAGAGAGAGAGAGAGAGAGAGAGAACGGGCGCGCCTGGGTCTCCAGCCACTGCAAACGAACTCCAGATGTGTGCGCCCCCTTGTGCATCTGGCTAACGTGGGTCCTGGGGAATCCAGCCTCGAACCAAGGTCCTTAGGCTTCACAGGCAAGCACTTAACCGCTAAGCCATCTCTCCAGCCCTATTTTTTTTTTATCATCATTATCATACCTATTTGGGGGTTATGGTTCAACCCATGACATCCATGTTGTTTCGTATTGCCCACTCCTCTTTCTGTCAATTCTGCCAAGAACAGAATACATATTATTATCTCATTTTATAGATTAGGAAATGGGGGCTTAGAAGAGTGAAATGATTTTTTTTTGTTGTTGTTGTTTTTCAAGGTAGGGTTTCACTGTAGCCCAGGCTGACCTAGAATTCACTAAGGAATCTCAGGGTGGCCTTGAACTCGCAGCGATCCTCCTACCTCTACCTCCCGAGTGCTGGGATTAAAGGCGTGCGCCACCACTCCTGGCCTTTTTGTTTTTTTTTTTTTTCAAGGCAGAGTCTCACTCTAACCCAGACTGACCTGAAATTCACTCTGTAGTTCCAGGCTGGCTTTGAACTCATGGTGATCCTCATACCCCTTCCTCCTGAGTACTAGGATCAAAGGTGTGCACTTGATATGCTGTTTTAAGCCATTTGTTTATGTGTTGGTCTGTGTATGAATAAAGTCAGGGAACAACCTCAAGGTGTTCTTGTTCTTTGTGGTGGTTTGATTCAGCTGTCCCCCATAAACTTAGGTGTTCTGGCCTATGAGGGTGAGAAAGAGCTTTGCTTGGATTGGGCAGTTTGTGTAAGAAGCTTGCTGTTATGACCGTGTCCTGAGAAGTTGTGCAGGGTTGCTTTGCATAGAAATGAACTGGTGTGAGCAGAGGGATATGGCACAGAAAAAAATGAACTCTTTGGGTGACCTGCTGCCCATTCAGCTACAATTGAGAGATTACAACCTTTGAGATTGGGCCAGCTGACCTGCACTGGGTCAACAGGAAGACTAGACTCTTTTGAAGGGGCCTGAGTGCTCAAGAAGTGTCCTGTTCTTCAAAATGTGCTTTATTTCCCCATAGATTAACAATTGGCACCCTACCTAGTATTATGGAGTATAATAAACACAAGACAAAGAGGGTCATTTAGTTTGCAACATGGTCTTGTGTTTTGGATATGGCCATGGGTAGTGTGAAGCAGGTTTGCTGGATGCCTGCATGGAGACCCCCATGGGGTTATGAGGATGAACCGTGGGTTGCAGTGGACACCCAGTGGAGATGACTGCCAAGGAGAGCTGCCACTCCTGATGAAGTTTTCCAGGACTATGAGTAGCCTAGCTGGAGGGGTGGAATTGGAACTCCAGAGACTTGTTGCTGGTTAGAATTGTTGGACTTGGAGACTTGTCACTGGCAAGAGTTGTTGGACTTGGAGCTACAGAGTTTGATATTTGTCCTGTTTAAATTTTGTACTGGTTGAATATTTCTTTGCTATGACCAATGCCATCTTTTGCAGTGTGAGTGTTTATTCTGTGTTATTGCGGGTTTTGGGGGGGATTTTTTGGTATTATGGCTCAGTTAAAAGACTTTGGATTATGGGGATGTATGAACATCATTGGAATTGATAAAAACTACGGGGATGAATGCACTGCATTTTACATAATGTATGGTTATCAGTTTATGAGGGTCAGGGGCAGAATGTGGTGGTTTGATTCAGGTGTTCTCATTGGCTAAGCCTAAACCAAAACTTACTTCCCCAATGTAGCCTTTTGCTGACACTAGCTAAACAAATTCCGCATTTTTTCTTTTTATAGCATTTCTCACAGTAACAATGTGTCTTAAATGTGTATAGTCAGTCCCCTTCTAAGATTGAAGGTTCCATGGAGACATTCTTGCCATATACTTAAACTTAGGTGTTCTGGACGATAGATTCCCCAGCTGATGGCAATTGGAAATTAAAGCCTCCTGGAGGTGGTGTATTGTTGGGGTTGGGCTTACGGGTGTTATAGCCAGTTTCCCCATGCCAGTGTTTGGCACACTCTTCTGTTGCTATTGTCCACCTGATGTTGGCCAGGAGGTGATGTCCACCCTCTGCTCATACCATCGTTTTCCCCTGCCATTGTGGAGCTTCCCCTTGAGCCTGTAAGCCAAAATAAACCTCTATATTCTACAAGCTGCTCTTGGTTAGGTGATTTCTACCAGCAATGCAAACCTGACTGCAACACTCTTCTTCCACATTCTTTGAGATAGGGTCTGTTTCCACTGTAAACAAATGCCTACTATCTTCTAATTCTTCTGGCTCTGTCTCCTATTATTGTAGGATCATTGGGATCAGAGACACACATGTCACTTTGTGTCCAGCTTAACCTAGGTGCTAAGGAATCAAACTCAGTCCAGCAAGCTTTACCAGCAAGCACCTTTAACTACTGAACAATTTCCCTGCTCCAAAGTGACATTTTCCTTTTCTTTCTTTCTTTCTTTCTTTCTTTCTTTCTTTTTTTTTTTTTTTTGTTGTTGTTTTTTGAAGTAGGTTCTTACTCTAGCCCAGGCTGATCTTGAATTCACTATGTAGTCTCAGGCTGGCCTCAAACCCATAATGATCCTCCTACCTCCACCTCCTGAGTGCTGGGATTAAAGGTGTGCATCACCATGCCCAGCATGACAAAATTTTTAACAAGGTCACCATTCAGTTGGTATGTGCTAGGTCTGGGAGGCAAACTGAAGCCCAAATCTAGTTTTCTTCCCCATCATTCATTTATAAAACCTTATTGAGCAGTATGGGGCACACTGGGCTCTTGGTAGGTAATTAATAAATATGGCAAGAATGTCTCCATGGAACCTTCAATCTTAGAAGGGGACTGACTATGCACATTTAAGACACATTGTTACTGTGAGAAATGCTATAAAAAGAAAAAAATGCGGAATTTGTTTAGCTAGTGTCAGCAAAAGGCTACATTGGGGAAGTAAGTTTTGGTTTAGGCTTAACCAATGAGAAAGACTGAGATCTTCCTGATAAGAGAGGGAGAGCAACCTAAATAGGATGTATCAGATGCCAGGAACAGCACATACAAAGGTCCTGAGACAAGAAAGGTCAGAGTGCATTGAGAAACTGAAAGCAATTAGACTTGGCTGCAGGACTCCAAATGACTTTGGAGAGTGCATAACTGTGTACACAACACAGATAACCAGGTCTTATGTGCTGTGGCAAGCAGTATGGAGTTCACTCAGAATGCTAACAGGAATATGAGTCTGCTGAGTTCTCTATGGAATAACTTCTCTCTTCATAAGATTCAATTGAGGCTATATAATTCATGTCATGCTGTGCTCAAGTCAAGCTGAGGAGGTCTTTGGATTTGTAGAATTTGGGTCTCAGTCATGTCTCAGTTTGAAGATGTCCACTCTGCAAGGCCATGCTCAGGAGTGAGTCATTAGTTGTCTAAGTACCCATGAAATGGGAGGAGGAAGTAAACTTTTGGGTGTCTCTTGCTGGGTGACTTGGAGCAAGCAATGGCCCTTTCAGAACTTCCACCTCCTTCCCGACATGTGCACACCCCAAGGACCTCTGAAGGAGAGAGAGAGAGAGAGACTCAAGATCCTTTGGTGACCTTCCCTTGACTCTAACAGTATCTTCAGTTCATGTTCATATAGTGCCAAGAGCCACATTCTGGATACAAGTTGCCAAACCACAGATAGTGTCACTGGTCCTCAGTTCCTTCAACTGCAACTAGGTCCATAACATACCTGGAGCAGAAAATGGGCACTTAGAAGTGGTACTGCATCCTAGGGTATCCTCCAGGAAAGCTGGAGGTCTTTACATTCTTACCTGTGGGATATTTGCATTGAGCACCTAGGTACAGAGTCTGTACTAAGAAATCCTGCTGATATTATTTCATTGCAACTTTACTACCCCAAAAGTTCCCCATTTAAGCCACACATGAGAATGCACTCTTGTAATTCCAGCACTCAAGAGGCAGAGGCAGGATGATTGCATTAAATTCAAGGCCAGTGTAGGCTTCATTGCAAGATCCTGTCTTGAAAACAAAATTGGAGCGCTGGAGAGATGGCTTAGTGGTTAAGGCACTTGCCTGCAAAGATAAAGGACCCAGGTTCAATTCCCTAGGACTCATGTAAACCAGATAGATGCACAAGATGGTGCATGCATCTGGAGTTTGTTTGCAGTGGCTAAAGGCCCTGGTGTGTACATTCTTTCTCTCCCCTTCTCCCTCTCCCCAACTCTCTTTCTTTTAAAAAAAAATATTTATTTTACTTATTTATTTGAGAAAGGGGAGGGAAAGAGAATGAGATAAAGAGGGAGAGAGAGAGAAAGAGGGAGAGAATGGGTATGTCAGGGCCTCCAACCACGACAAATGAACTCCAGATGCATATACCACCTTGTGCATCTGGCTTATGTGGGCACTAGGGAATTGAACCTGAGTCCTTAGATTTTGCAGACAAGCGCCTTAACCACTAAGGCATCTCTCCAGCCTTCCCCATTTCTTAAATAAATAAGTAAATAAATAAATATATAAATAAATGTAAAATACATTTTTAAAAATTGGAGCAGGGCATGGTGGTGCATGCCTTTAATCCCAGCACTCAGGAGGCAGAGGTAGGAGTATCACTGTGAGTTCAAGGCCACCCTGAGACTACATAGTGAATTCTAGGTCAGCCTGAACTAGAGTGAGAGCCTACCTTGAAAAACCAAACCAAACCAAACCAAACAAGACAAAACAAAAAAACTCCAACAAACAAACAAAAAACGAATTGTGATAGGTGTGGTGGTGCATGCAAGATCCTACCTTGAAACCCACCCCCCCTCCAAAACAAAAGGGAGCTGGAGAGATTTCTCAGTAGTTAAATTCACTTCCTGTGCAAGTATGAGGGCCTGAGATTGCCTGTGTTCAAATATCCAGATATCTTCTAACTTCCATATGTCTATACCCCTGTTCAGCCAGAAGTAAAGACTGACCAGTTTCCCTCCTCTTTCCTCTAACAGCAGTTAGAGTGTCTTCTGAAGAGAGGGGGAAATGAGAGGGTGTAGACAGGATGACCAGGCTCCTAAAAGTAAAAAGGCAGGAAGTCTGCACTTGCTAGAAATCAAAGATGATCTGATTTTTTTATCTCTCTTTTCCTAGTTCCGTAGACCTGTTTTCCACAAACAACCTGGGACCCTCTTGGTAGGGAGGTCTTTCCTAGGATTTAAATCTAATCTTAACACTGTGGTTGGTCAAGTTTAGACCCCATAACTTGGTTAGCTTCTTCCTGAGTCAGCCCCTAGCCCTAACAAACCAGCTGGCCCTTTGGTTCACCTGAGCCAGAAGGCAGGGCCCACCAATATAAGGTCATAAATACATTTGCCAGGGGAAGGCAATGCTCTGAGCTACCTAATCACTTGGGAACTGAACTTCCAGGTGTTGGTGAAGTTTCCCCTGGGCTCTTCCCAGGCCCATCAGGGCCAGGTGAGGGGAGCGCCCCCTAGCCCTTACTTTCCACAGGGGCTCTTACCCCAGCCCCAGCAGGAGCTATTTGAACTTTCTTTTCTCTCTTTTCTTTCCATGGTTTTCCCAAGCCTTCCACATGGGATCTGTGGCCATGTGGGTGCCTTTCCTTGGCTCTGTACTTCCTTCAATAAATATAATAACTTAATTAAAAAAAAAACAAATATCCAGATCTCATGTAAAACTGCTGGGCATAGCCATGCACTCCTGTAACCCCAGTCCCACAATGAAGCAGAGACTCAAGAATCTTTGGAGTTCTGAAAGTTCCCAAAAACACAAAAGGAGATTCCAGCAAGGCTTGGTGGCGCATGCCTTTAATCAGGACTTGGGAGGCAGAGGTAGAAAGATAGCTGTGAGTTCAAGGCCAGCCTGAGACTAGTGAATTTCATGTCAGCCTGGGCTAGAGTGAGACCCTACCTTGAAAAACAAAAGGGGGGAGATAGAGAGATGGATTATCAGTAAATGCACTTGCCTATGAAGCCTAAGAACCCAGGTCTAATTCCCCAGTACTCATGTAAACCAGATGCTCAAGGTGGTGCATGTGTCTGCAGTTCGTTTGCAGTGGCTAGAAGCCCTGGCATGCCCATTCTCTCTCTCTACCTGCTTCTCTCTCTCTTTCAAATAAATGAATAAATTAAATGAAAATAAAAGAGACTCCAGCTCCAAAACTAGGCCAAGCAGAAGAGCAATGGATCAGGACACCCAATCTTCCACTCCAACCACCACAGCAGGACATACAAAAGCATATACATGTGCATACACCACACCACATTACATACACACATATGCACACATAAGCAAAATAAATAAATATTTTTTAAAATAGGAACCGCGGTGGTAGGGGGGAACCTGGGGAGATGGCTTAGCAGTTAAGGTGCTTGCCTGCAAAGCCTATAGACCCAGATTTAATTCCCCAGGATCCACATAAGCTAGATGCACAAGGTGGCACATGTGTCTGGAGTTTGTTTGCAGTGGATAGAGACCCTGGAGTGCCCATTCTCTCTCTCTCTCTCTTTCTCTGTTTCTTTCTCTCTCTTAAATAAATTAAATTAAATTAAAAATAAGTAAAAATTAGGAACTAGTGAGACAGCTCAGTTGGTAAATTGCTTGATTACAAGCATGAAGACCTGAATTCAAATCCCACTATCCATGTAAAAGTGTTGGACATGATAGCATGCACTTGTAGTCCAAGTACTGGAGAAGGGGAGACAGATGGATCCCTGGAGCTTGCTGGCCAGCAAGTCTAACCTAATTGGTGAGCTCCAGTGAGGGACCCTGAAATGGACAGTATACCTGAGGATGATACTCAGGGTTGTCCTCTGACCTCTATATGCATGCACACATATGTGCTTCCACATATATATGAATACACATATACAGAAACATGTGCAACACACATACATACACATACAAAAAACAAAAATAACAAATTAATAAGATTAGATTAAATTAAGTTTTTAAACTTTTTTATTGACAAATTCTATAATTATAGACAATAAACCATGATAATTCCCTCCCCCCATTATCCTCTTCATACATCCACTCTCCATAATGTCCCCTCTGTTTTGTTTTGATGTCATCATATTTTCCTCTAATTATGAGGGTCCTGTATAGGTAATACCAGGCATTGTGAGGTCATGGCTATCCAGGCCATTTTGTGTCTGGAAGACTTCATTGTAAACAGTCCTACCCTTCCTTTGGCTCTTAAATTCTTTCTGCCACCTCTTCTGCAATGGACCCTGAGCCTAGGAGGGTGTGATAGAGACATTTCAGTGCTGAACATTCCTTTCTCACTTCTTAGCACTATGGTTCCTTATGAGTCCTCTCAGAGGTCACTGCCATCTGAAAAGAGAAACTTCCCTAACTCAAAAGTGAAAGTAGCATTAAATGAGTATGATTGTTAAAAGAAGTGTTTACAGGGAAGTTTGGTGAGCATAACATATGCATTTAGCCAGACACCGGCATGCATTATACCCCTAGGGCTCATGAACTCCCCTGACATAGGTTTTTAGTACAAGGCATGTATTCCCTCCTGTGGAGTGGGCCTCCAGGCCAATTAGTGAGTAGTTAGTTTCCCCCATAACAGACATGCCACTATTGCATCCATTGGCTAATTTGGCCTGGCTGGCCAAACTTAACACTTGCAGTGTCCACTGTTGTTTATCTCCACTGAGGACTTCTCTGTCCAATAGGACTGCAGAAATCATAGCTTTTTTCACCTTTCTGTCAGTTGGTCTACAGGGAGGAGGATTTCAGCTCAGCTCCAGCTTGATTTCTCACTGACCTTACAACCCAAGAATATGGAGACTTCAGCAATATGGTCTTGCCATCTATCCCTAGTGGGAAACCAAGAGCCTTATTAACAATGGCTTGTAATGTTTTGGGGGCATCAGGGACCTCCCTGGCCAACAACTCACTGGACGGTATTCCATCCCTGGCACTGAACTTTTTGTAGTAACAACCTGTAGCAGACAGCTTCAGGTTTGCTGAGATGAATTTCCAGACCAGGCACAGTTATGGAGGAAGGGATATTTATTGAAGTTTACAGATCCAGGGGAAGTTCCATAATGGCAGAAGAAGCTGGCCTGCCTTCACAGGCCCAAGCAGAGAGAGAGAAGCACAAGCCCAAAAGGTCCAAAGCCACAGCACACTTCAGGAACTCCAGCTAGGCACACTTTGCATATCTTTAGATTGAAATCTGAAACCCACCACCACACCTTAAGATCCACACAATGGCACTGACTCCAGCCAGGTGACTGCAGATGCAAACTACAAACAAACAATTAAATATATTGGGGGCCATCTATTCTATTCAAACCACCACACAACCTATGGCTTCTGACTGTACCAAAAAAGTATGTTTCCATGTGACTTACTCATACCCTCTTAACTTTTGATTAACCCTTCCCCAACCCTTTCTTTACTAATCTGTTCCCCTGACCTCACTTAGGCCATTTCATCCCCAGTAATCTGTTCATCTACTTACACATGCACACACACACACACACACACACACACACACACACAAATATATACAATAGCATCCTCTTAAGTCCTCCCCTCTCCTCCTTCCCTTACAGCCCCTTTCTAGCTTACTGGTCTTTCCTAAAAATTTTTACTCCAACTCACATAAAAGTCTAAACATTACCTTACTTAGTAACCCTTTCCAGATCCATCCATTTCCCTGAAAATTTCATAATTTCATTTTTCTTTAATGCTGAATAGAACTCCATTGTATGTATGTACCACATCTTTATTATCCATTCATAAGCTGAAGGACATCTAGGTTGCTTCCACTTCCTACCTATTGTGAATATAGTAGCAATAAACATAGTTGAGCAAGTATCTCTAAGGTAGTGAGAAGACTCCCCAGATATATGACTAGCAGTGGTAGAGCTGGGTCATATGGCAAATCTATTTTTAGCTGTCTCAGGAAACTCCACACTGATTTCCACAAAGGCTGTACCAGATTACATTCCTGCCAATAGTGTAGAAAGATTCCTCTTTTTCTGCCTCTGCATCGGCATTCATTGTCATTTGTTTTCTTGATGATAGCCATTCTGACAGGAGTAAGATGAAATCCCAAGGTAGTTTTAATTTGCATTTCCCTGATGGCTAAGAATGCTGAACATTTTAAAGATATTATAGGCCATATGTATTTCTTCCTATGAGAACTCTCTACTTAGTTCCCTCCACTTTTTTTTTTTTTTTTTTTTTTTTTTTGGTTTTTCAAGGCTGACCTGGAATTTACTATGTAGTCTCAGGTTGACCTCAAATTCACAGTGACCCCTATCTCTGCCTCCCAAGAGCTGGAATTAAAGTATGCACCAACATGCCCAGCACCACTGCCCACTTTTTCTTAGGTATTTTTTTATTGGCAACTCCATAATTACAGACAATAAGACAATAAACCCTGGTAAAATTTCCTTTCCCTCACTTTCCCCTTTAGAACTCCACTCTCCATCATAACCCTTCCACCTCTCAGCCAGTCTCTCTTTTATTTACATGTCATCATCTTTAGGCATGGTAAGGCCATGGATATCCAGACCATTTTGTGTCTGGAAGTGAGCATTGTAAGGGTCCTGCCCTTCCTTTGGCTCTTACATTCTTTCTGCCACTTCTTTTGCAATGGACCCTGAGCCTTAAAAAGGTGTGATAGAGATGTTTTAGTGCTAAGCACTCCTCCGTCACTTCTTCTCAGCACTATGGTTCCTTCTGAGTCATTCCAAAGTCACCACCATCTGAAAAGAGAAGTTTTCTAACCAAAAGTGAGAGTAACATAAATATATGGGTAAGAACATTAAGAGAAGTGCTTTCTTGGCAGTTTGGTGAGCGTAGTTTATACATTTACACAAACAGCAGCAAATGTTACACTCCTAGGGCTCATGACTTCCCCCTTCATAGGTTTTCAGTATCAGGCATGTATTCCCTCCCATGGAGCAGGCTTCCAGTCCAATTAGAGGGTGGTTGGTTTCCCCTATAACAGACATGCCACTGTTGCTCCCATTGGCTCATTTGGCCTGGCTGGCCAAATTTAAGGCCTGCAGTTTCTACTGTTGTTCATCTCCACAGGTGATTTTTCTCTCTCACATGGAATTACATGCAGCATAGCTTTTTCCAGCTTTTTGTCAGCTGATCTGCATGGGGGAGGTTTTCAGCTCAGCTTCAGCAGGATTTCTCAGTGAGTTTGCAGCCCAAGTATGTGAAGTCTTCAGCAATAGGGTCTTACCATTTATTCCTGGTGGGAAGCCAAGAGCCTTGGCAATGGCCTCTAATGTTTTGGGGCATCAGGGACCTCCCTGGCCAAAACTCACTGGAAGGTATCCCATCCTTGGCACTGAAAATTTTCTAGTATAATCTATGTCTTTTGGGTGTGCCATTATCCAAATGGTAAGTTTCTATATGATTTATTCATACCCTCTTAGATTTTGATTAGTCCTCCCCCCACCTTTCCTTTATTCAATCTCTTCCACTGACCTTACTTAGGCCTTTCTACCCCCAGTAATCTGTACTTCTATTTACATATATACAATACCATCACCTTAAGGTCCCCCCTCATCCCTCCTTTTCTATTTCTTTTATATCCCCTTTTTAGCTTACTGGACTTTGCTACTGAGTTTTTTGTTTTTGTTTTTCAAGGTAGGGTATAACTCTAGCCCAGACTGACCTGGAACTCACTGTGTAGTCTCAGGGTGGCCTTGAACTCATGGAGATCCTCCTACCTCTGCCTCCCAAGTGCTGGGATTAAAGGCGTGCCGTGCACCACCATTCCTGGCTTTGCTACAGAGTTTTATTCCAACTCACATAGAAGTCCAAACATTTGTAGCTAGGATCCACATACGAGAGAGAACATATAACATTTGGCTTTCAGAGCCTGGGTTACCTCAGTAAGTATAATCCTTTCTAGATCCATCTATTTCCCTGCAAATTTCATAATTTCATTTTTTTAACTGCTGAACAGAGCTACATTTTATAAATGTATCACATCCTCATTATCCACTCATCAGTTGAGGGACATCTAGGCTGGTTCTATTTCCTAGCTATTGTGAATAGAGCAGCAATAAACATAGTTGTGCAAGTATCTTTAAGGTAGTGAGAAGAGTCCTTAGGATATATGCCTATGAGTGATATAGCTGGTCAGATGGTAAATCTATTTTTACCTGTCTCAGGAACCTCCATGATGATTTCCACAATGGCTGTACCAGATTGCATTCCTACCAACAGTGTAAAAGGGTGCCTCTTTCTGCATCCTCCTCAGCATTTTTTGTCATTTGTTTTCTTGATAGTAGCCGTTCTGATAGGAGTGATCTGGAATCTCAAAGTAGTTTTAATTTGCATATCCCTGATGGCTAAGGATGTAGGACTTTTTTTTTTTTTTTTAGATGTTTATATGCCATCTGTATTTCTTCTTTTGAGAACTCTCTATTTAGTTCCATAGCCTATTTTTTAATTGGGTTGTTTGATTTCTCATTATTTGTTTTTTTTTTGTGTTCTTTGTATATCCTGGATATTAATCCCCTGTCAGATGAATAGCTGGCAAAGATTTTCTCCCATTTTGTAATGTTGCCTCTTTGCTTTATTCACAGTATCCTTTGCTATACAAAAGCTTTTTAATTTAATGAAGTGCCGGTTGTTGATTACTAGTTTTATTTTCTAAGGTACTGGGGTTGTATTCAGAAAGTTGTTACCTATGCCAATGTGTTTAAGTGTTTCTTTCTTCTAGCAGCTTCATAGCTTAAGATCTGATATTAAAGTCTTTGAGCCATTTGGATTTGATTCTTGTGGGTTGAGAGAAATAAGGATTTATTTTCATCCATATATATAAATATATATATATAAATATATATATATAATATAAATATATATATATATATATATATATATATATATATATATATATATATGTTTCCCAGCACCATTTGTTAAAGAGGCTCTTTTCTTCAATGAATATTTTTAACACTTTTGTCAAAAATCAGGTGGCTATAGCTTCCGAGACTGGTATCTGTGTTCTCTATTCTGTTCCATTGATCTATATGTCTGCTTTTGTGCCCAAACCATGCTGTTTTTGTTACTATGGCTGTGTAATATAGCTTAAAATGATATACAGCAATACCATCAGTCTTACTTTTGCTGCTTAAAATTGTTCTGGCTAGTCAAGGTTTTTTTGTGCTTTCAAATGAATTTTAGGATTTTTTTTTTATTTCCATGAAGAGTGCCATTGGAATTTTGATGGGGATTCATTAAATGTGTAGATTGCTTTTGGTATGATTGCCATTTTCACAACATTGATTCTTCCAGTCCAAGAAAATGGGATGTCTTTTCATTTCCTAGTGTCTTCTGCTTTTTCTCTCTTGAATGTTTTAAAGTTTTCATTGCAGACATCCTTCACTTCCTTGGTTAGATTCATTCTAAGGTACTTTATTTTATTTTATTTTTTGAGGCAATTGTGAATGGGAGTGTTTCGCTGATTTAATCCTGACCATGTTTGTTGTTAGTATATAGGAATGCTACTGATTTCTGTATGTTTATTTTGTATCCTGCAATGTTGTTAAAAGTTTTTATCAGCGCTAACAGTTTGCTGGTAGAGTCTTTAGGGTCCTTTATGCATAGAATCATATCACCTGCAAATAATGATAATTTGATCACTTCTAATTTGTACTTCTTTTTGGTTTTTTGAGGTAGGATCTCACTCTAGCTCAGGCTGACCTGGAATTCACTATGTAGTCTCAGGGAGGCTGCGATCCTCCTACCTCTGCCTTCCAAGTGCTGGGATTAAAGGTGTTCACCCAGCCAATTTGTATCCCTTTTATGATGTATCTTACCTTATTGCTATAGCTAAGACTTCTGGTACTATAGGAAATAAAAATGGGGAGAGTGGGCACCCTTGTCTTGTTCCTGATTTTAGTGGAAAAGCTTCAAGTTTTCCCCATTTGGTATTATGTTGGATATAGGTTTGTCATAAATAGCTTTTTTTTTTTTTTATTTTCAAGGTAGGGTCTCACTCTAGTACAGGCTGACCTGGAATTCACTATGTAATCTCAGGGTGGCCTTGAACTCATGGTGATCCTCCTACCTCTCTGTATGACCCTATAATTTTCTGAATTTCTCTGGTATCTGTTGTAATGGTGCCTTCTTCATCTCTAATTTTATTGATTTGTGTCTCTTCTCTCTTTCTTTTGGTCAGATATGCTATCAATCTTGTTTATCATTTCAAAGAACCAATTCTTTGTTTCATTGATTCTTTGTAATTTTTTTGTTTGTTTCTATTTCATTAATTTCTACCCTAATCTTTATTATTTCTTCCCATCTATTCTCATCTACTGATTTTTGGTTTGCCTTGTTCTTCCCTTTCCAAGGCCTTAAGGTGAAGCATTAAATTGTTTACTTGTGACCTTTATAATTTCTTAATATAGGCACTTAAAGCTATAAATTACCCTCTTAGGACTGCTTTCATTGTGTCCCAAAGGTTTTGGTATGTTATGTTCTCATTATCATTTGATTCTATGAATTTTTTCATACCTTCTTGATTTCTGCATTGACCCATTCATCAGTTAGTAGAGTGATGATATCTATGCTCAAAGAAATAAAAGAAGAAATCAAAGGAATCAAAGAAAAAACAAACTCATGAAGTAATCCCAAGAGACCACAAGGAAACCAATTTGATGAAATAAATAGGTCAATATAAGACATGAGTAAGAAAATATAAATAATAAAAAATACCAATCAGAAATATTAGAAATGAAAAAAGACTAAGTCAAATAGAACACTCTGGAAAGTCTCACCAGTAGAATGCATCAAGGAGAGGGCAGGATAGCTAAATAGAAGACTAGGTGGCAAATCTAATGCAGTCCACATCCTTGCCAGCATTTATTGTCATTTGATTCCTTGATGATATCCATTCTTACAGGAGTGAGATGGAATCTCAAAGTAATTATAATTTGCATTTCTCTGATGGCTAAAGATGCAGAACATCTTTTAGATGTTTTTATACCATCTGTATCTCTTTTTTTGAAAACTCTATTTAGTTCCATCGCCCATTTTTAATTAGGTTGTTAGATTTCTTATTATTTAGTTTTTTGACTTCTTTGTATATCCTGGATAGTAATATGCTGTCAGATGTGTAGTTGGCAAAGATTTTCTCCCACTCTATAGGTTGTCTGTTTGCGCTATTCACAGTGTCCTTTGCTGTACAAAAGCTTTGTAATTTTACGAGGTCCCAGTGGTTGATTAGTGGTTTTGTTTCCTGATCACCTGTGCTTATATTCAGAAAATCATTGCCTAGGCTAATATGTTGAAGAGTTTTCCCTACTTTTTTTTGAGCAATTTCAGAGTGTTGGGTCTGATATTAAGGTCGCTGATCCATTTCAACTAAATTCTTATGCATAGAGAGAGATAAGGATCTATTTTCGACCTTCTACATATAAATATCCAATTTTCACAGTACCATTTGTTGAAGAGATTGCCTTTTCTCCAATGAGTATTTTTGACATTTTTGTCAACGATCAGGTGGCTGTAGCTGTCTGGACTTGATCTGGGTCCTCTATTCTGTTCCAATGAGATATGTCTGTTTTTGTGCCAGTACCATGCTGTTTTTGTTACTATGGCTCTGTAATATAAATTATGGTATGGTGATACCACCATATTTTTGTTGCTCAAAATTGTTTTGGATATTCAAGGTTTTTCATGCTTCCAAATGAATTTCAGGATTTTTTTTCTATTTCCATGAAGAATGCCATTGGAATTTTGATGGGAATTCTATTAAATGTGTAGATGACTTTTGGTAAGATTGGCATTTTCACAATATTGCAATATTGATTCTAATTGAAGAACATGGGATATCTTTCCATTTCCTAGTCTGAAATTTCTCTCTTGAGTGTTTTAAAGTTTTCATTGTAGAGCTCCTTCATTTCCTTGGTTAGGTTTATTTCAAGGTACTTTATTTATTTTTTATTTATTATTAGTTATGTATATAGTGTATATACAGCCATGATGGTACCATCGTCATCCCCCCATGCAGATTGTGGGTGTTGCATTGTGGGGGTGGCCATCAGTTATAGGGGTGGAGACAATGTCTCTGTGCATAATGACCCAACTTATGGCTCTAACAATCTTTCTGCCCCCTCTTCTGTGAATTTCCCTGAGCCATGTTGGGTTCATTTTGTTTTTTTTTAAGGAAATTGTGAATGGGAGTGTTTCCCTGATTTCATCCTTAGCATTTTTGTTTTTATTATATAGGAAGTCTACTGATGTCTGTGTGCTTAATTTGTATCCATCTACATTGCTAGAAATGTTGATCAGCTGTAACAATTTGCTGGTAGAGTCTTTAGGATCCTTTTTGTATAGAATCATAATATCTACAAATAATGATAAGTTGTTCTTTTCCTTTCCAGTTTATATCCCTTTTATGTGTGTCTCTTGCATAATTGCTATAGCTAAGACTTCCAGGGCTATATTAAATAAAAGTGGGGATAGTGGAAGCCCTTGTCTTCTTAAAAAAATTAATTTAATTTAATTTATTTATTTGCAAACAGAGAGAATGATAGAGAGAAGAGAGACAGGGAGACAATAGGCATTCCAGGGCCTGTAGCCACTGCAAATGAACTCCAGACGTATGTGGCCCTTGTGCATCTGGCTTATGTGGGTCCTGTATAATCAAACCTGGGTCCTTTGGCCTCACAGGCAAATGCCTTAACTGCTAAACCATCTCTCCAGCCCATTTAAAATAATAAATTTTATTTTGTTTATTTATTTGCAATGAGAGAGAGCAAGAGAGAGGGAGACACTATTGTCTTGTTCCTGAATTTAGTGAAAAATTTTCATGATTTTCCCCATTTAGTATTATGTTGGCTGTAGGTTTGTCATAAATAACCTTTATTATGTTGAAATATGGTCCTTCTATTTCCAGTTTCTGTAGGACTTATCATGAAGGGATGTTGTGTTTGTCAAACGCCTTTTCTGCATCTATTGATATAATCATGTGATTTTTGTTCTTTAGTCCATTTATATAGTGTATTACATAAATCAATTTGTGTATGTTGAACTATCCCTGCATCTCTGGAATAAAGCCTACTTGGTTGGGGTGTATTATGTCTTTTCTAAAAATTTATTATTTTTTAATGACAATTTCCATAATTAAACACAATAAACTATGGTAATTCACTCCCCTACCACTTTCCCCTTTGTAGCTCAACTCTCCATCATATCTCCTCTCCCTCTCAATCAATCTCTCTTTTATGTTGATGTTACAATCCTTTCCTCCTATAATTATGGTCTTGTGTAGGTAGTGTCAGGCACTGCAAGTTCATGGACATCCAGGCCATTTTGTGTATGGAAGAGTGCATTGTAATGAGACCTGTTCTTCTTTTGGCTCTTACATTCTTTCCACCACCTCTTCCTCAATGGACCCTGAGCCTTGGAAGGTGTCATAGAGATGTTTCAGTACTGAGCACTCCTCTGTCATGTCTTCTCAGCACTGTAGTGTCTTTTGAGTCATTCCAGAGGTCACAGCCATCTCTAACCAAAAGTGAGAGTAGCATTAATATATGGGTATGAACATTAAGAGAAGTGCTTACTGGGCTGTTTGGTGAACATAATGCATACATTTAGCCAGACACCAGCAGGCATTACAACCCTAGGGCTCATGACTTTCCCCATTATAGGTTTTTAGTATCAGGCATGAATTCCCTCCTGGAGCAGGCCTCCAGTCCAACTAGAGAATGGTTGGTTTCCCCCATAACAGACATCCCACTATTGCACCTGTTGGCTCACTTGGACTGGCTGGCCCAACTTAAGGCTTGCAGTGTCAACTATTGTTTATCTCCACTGATGATTCCTCTCTCTTCCATGGAACTGTATGCAGCATAACTTTTTCCAGTTTTCTGTCAGCTGCTCTACACAGAGGAGGTTTTCAGCTCAGCTCCAGCAGGATTTCTCAGTGACCTTGCAGCCCAAGTATGTGGAGTCTTCAGCAGTCGGGTCTTAACATCTATTCCTGGTAGGAAACCAAGAGTCTTGGCAATGGCCTGTACTGTTTTGTGGGGCATCAGGGACCTCGCTGGCCACCAACTCACTGGAAGGTATTCCATCCCTAGCACTGAAAATTTTCTACTAACAATCTATGGCTTCTGGGTGCACCATTGTCCAAAAAAGTACATTTACATATATATGACTTATTCATACCCACTTAGATTTTTGTTACCCCTCCCCCAACCTTTCCTTTACTAAATTTCTTCCCCTGACCTCACTTAGGCCTTTCCACTCACATTAAGCTGTTCTTTGCTTACACATATACAATACCATCTCCTTAAGTCACCTCCTCCCCTCCCTCCCTTACATACCCTTTCTAGCTTACTGGCATCTGCTACTGAGTTTTATTCCAACTCACATACAAGTCCAAACATTTGTAGCTAGAATCCAATATGAAAGAGAACATATGGCTCTTGCCTTTCTGGGCCTGGGTTACCTCACTAAGTATAATCTTTTCCAGGTCTGTTCATTTCCCTGAAAATTTCATAAATTTATTTTCCTTTACCTCTGAATAGAATTCCATTGTATAAATGTACCACATCTTCATTATCCACCCATCAGTTGAGGGACATCTATGTTGGTTCCATTTCCTAGCTATTGTGACTAGAGCGGCAAATATCTCTAAAGTAGTGAGAAGAGTCCTTAGGATGATGCCTAGGAGTGATATAGATATGTCATATGGTAAATATATTTTTAGCTGTCTCAGGAACCTCCACACTGATTTACAGAATGGCTTTACCAGATTACATTTCCACCAACAGTGTAGAAGGGCTTCTCTTTTTCCACATTTTTGCCAGCATTTATTGTCATTTATTTTCTTGGTGATAGCCATTCTGACAGGAGTGAGATCTCAAAGTAGTTTTTTTTTTAATGCACAATTTTATTTATTTATTTATTTATTTGAGAGTGACAGACAGAGAAAGAGGCAGAGAGAGAGAGAGAGAATGGGCGCACCAGGGCCTCCAGCCACTGCAAACGAACTCCAGACGCATGCAGCCCCTTGTGTATCTGGCTAACGCGGGTCCTGGGGAATTGAGTCTTGAACTGGGGTCCTTAGGCTTCACAGGCAAGCGCTTAACCACTAAGCCATCTCTCCAGCCCTCAAAGTAGTTTTAATTTGCATTTCCCTGGTGGGTGAGGATGTAGAACATTATGTTGATGTTTATTTGCCACATGTATTTCTTCTTTTGAGAACTTTCAATTTAGTTCCATAGCCCATATTTTAGTTGGGTTGTTTGATTTCTTATTATTTAGGTTTTTGTGTACCTTGTATAACCTGGATACTAATCCTCTGTCAAAGATTTTCTCTCATTTTGTAAGTTTCCTCTTTGCTCTATTCAGTGTCCTTTGTTGTACCAAAGCTTTGGAATTTCATGAGGTCCCAGTGGTTTATTAGTGGTTTTATTTCCTGAGCACCTGGGTTTATATTCAGAAAGTCATTGCCTATGCCAATATATTGAAGGGTTTCCCCTACTTTTTCCACTAGCAGTTTCAGAATTTTAGGTCTGATACTAAGGACTTTGATCCATTGGGACATAATTCTTGTGCATGGAGAGAGATAAGGATCTATTTTCATCTTTCTGCATATAGGTATCCAGTTTTCCCAGCACCGTCTGCTAAAGAGGCTGTCTTTTCTCTAATGAGTATTTTTTGGTAGTTTTGTCAAAGATCAGGTGGCTGTAGCAGTCCAGACTTACATCTGGGTTCTCTATTCTGTTCCATTGATCTATGTGTCTTTCTTTGTGCCAGTACCATGCTCTTTTTGTTTCTATGGCTTTGTAATATAGCTTAAAATCAGGTATGGTGATACAACCAGCCTTATTATTTGTAAACTTTATTTTTATTTATTTATTAGAGAGAGAGAGAGAGAGTGAGTGAGGGAGAGAGAGAATGGGCACACCAGGACCTCCAGTCACTGCAAACAACCTCCAGATGCATGCCCCACCTTGTGCATCTGGCTTATGTGGGTCCCAGGGAATCAAACCAAGGTCCTTTGGCTTTGCAGGCAAATGCCTTAACTGCTAAGTCATCTCTTCAGCCCCCCAGCCTTATTTTTGTTGTTCATAATTGCTTTGGCTAGTTAAGGTTTTTTGTGGTTCCACATGAATTTTAGGGTTTTTTTTTTCTATTTCCATGAAGAATGCCATTGAAATTTTGATAGGGATTGCATTAAATGTGTAGATTGCTTTTGATAGGATTACCATTTTTGCAAGATTGATTCTTCCAATCCAAGAACATGGGATGCCTTTCCATTTCCTATTGTCTTCTGTAATTTCTCTCAAGTGTTTTAAAGTTTTCATTGTAATAATCCTTGACTTTCTTGTTTAGGTTTATTCTAAAGTACTTTATTTATTTTAGTTTTCAAGGTAAGGTCTCACTGTAGCCAAGACTGACCTGGAATTCACTATGCAGTCTCAGGTTGGCCTCTAACTCATGGCAATCCTCCTGCCTCTGCCTCTCTAATGCAGAAATTAAAAGCATGAGCCACAACGCCTGGCTTACTATTATTATTATTTTTGATGCAATTGTAAATGGGAGTGATTCCCTGATTTCATCCTCACTATGTTTCTTACTAATATATAGGAAGGCTACTGATTTCTGTCTGTTTATTTTGTATTATTCTATGTTGCTAAAAGTGCTTATCAGCTCTAACAATTTGCTGGTAGAGTGTTTAGGGTTCTTTATGCATAGAATCATGTCATCTGCAAATAATGATAATAATGATAGTTTGATATTTTCCTTGCCAATTTCTATCCCTTTTATATGTGTCTCTTGCCTTATTGCTTTAGCTAAAATTTCCAGTACTATATTAAATAAAAGTGGGGACAGTGGACACCTCTGATTTTAGTAGAAAAGTTTCATTTCCCATTTAGTATTATGTTGACTGTAAGTTCATCATAAATAGCCTTTATTATGTTGAGATATGTTCCTTTTATTCCAAGTTTATGTAGGACTTGTATCATGAAGGGATGTTGGATTTTGTCAAATGCCTTTTCTGCATCTATTGAGATGATCATGTGATTTTTGTCCTACAGTCCATTTATATAGTGTATTACATTTATTGATTTGCATATGCTGAACCATCATTTCATCTCTGGGATAAAGCCTACTTGATTGAGGTGGATGATCTTTCTGATATATTCTTGTATTCTGTTTTATTTTGTTGAGAATTTTTGCATCTATGTTCATGAGGGAGATTGGTCTGTAGTTTTTTTTTTTTTTTCTCTCTTTTTCTTGTTTTGGTATCAGGATGATGCTGGCTTGGTAGGAGGAGTTTGTAGAATTCTTTCCTTTTCTACTTTATGGGAAAATTTGAGAAGCATAGGTGTTAGTTCTTCCATGAAGATCTGGTAAAAGTCACCAGTGAATCCATCTGGGCCTGTATTTTTGTCATTTGGGAGATCTTTTTTATAACTACTTGGATCTCCATTCTTGCTTAGGTCTATTTAGGTGGGAAATCTCATCTTGATTTAATTTTGATAGGCCATATAAGGAAATCATCCATTTCTTTCATATTTTGAAACATAGTGGAGTATATGTTCTTAAAATATGTCCTTATGATTTTCTAAATTTCTTTGGTATCTGTTTTAATGGTGCCTTTTTCATGTCTAATTTTATTAATTTGTGTCTCTTCTGTCTTTCTTTTGGTCAGATTTAGTAAAGGTTTACCAATCTTGTTTATCCTTTTAAAGAACTAACTCTCTACAAACTCTGTTTCATTGATTCTGTGTTTTTTTTTTTTTTTGGATTCTATTTCATTAATTTCTGTCCTAATCTTTATTATATTATTATTATATATTATATATAATATATATTATAATATATAATATATTAATTAATAATTAATAATTAATATATTATATATTATTATATATTAATATTATTTATTATTTTCTTTTATTATTCTTTTTATTTTTATTATTTATTTATTTATTTCTTTATTATTTCTATTTTTGGTTTGCCTTCTTCTTTTTCCATGGCTTTAAGGTGAAGCATTAAGTTGTTTGCTTGTGACCTTTCTAACTTGTTAATATGGGCACTTAAAGCTATAAATTTCCCTCTTAGGACTGCCTTCATTTTGTCCCAATGATTTTTTAATGTTGTGTACTCATTATCATTTGACTCTATGAATTTTTTGATTTCCTGTTTGATTTCTTCATTGACCCATTCATCATTTAGTAATGTATTGTTTAGTTTACATGTTTTTGTGTATGCTCTATAGCTTTTCTTGCTGTAGATTTGTAGTTTAATCCCATTGTGATAAGATAGAGTGCAAGGAATTATTTCAATTTTCCTATATTTGTTAAGGTTTTCTTTGTGTCCTATTATATGGTTTATCTTAGAGAATGTTCCATGTGCTGCTGAAAAGAATGTGTATTCTGCAGCACTTGGGTGAAATGTTCTTCAGATATCTGTAAGGTATTAAATGACGTATGACATCATTTAATCCTTAATCCTTCTGTTTATTTTTTGCCAGGATGACCTGTCAATTGGTGAGAGTGGTGTGTTGAATTCATCCATTACAACTGTATTTGGTGTTATTTGTAGCTTTATTTCTAGTAGAGTTTGTTTGATGAAATTGGGAACCCCCAATGTGTTAGGTTTACATATATGTTTAGAATTGTAATGTGCTCCGTTGTGGTATTACTTTAATCAATCCTTTATCTTTCCTCATTAATGTTGCTTTGAAATCTATGCTGTCAGATATTAGGATAGTGACACCTGTTTGTTTTCTAGGTCCATTTGTTTTCAACATCATTTTCCTACCTTTCATCCTAAGATAGTGTCCATTTTATATAGAAAAGTGGGATTCTTGGAGGCAACAAATAGAAGGACTCTTTTTTTTTTAACATAATCTGCAAATCTGTGTCTTTTGGTTTGGGCACTGAGGCCATTGATATTAAGAGTTATTATTTTTTATTAGATATGGACATATTTTCTTATAAACAACACATTTTTCTACCATTCTTTCCATCCTCCCTGACCCTTTTCTGAAGAGGCCTTCATTGTTGGGGATTCAGGTCAACCCCATGGGGATTGTGGGTCATGTATTATGCAGGGGCAGGGGGAAGAGGCAATGTCTCTGTGCAAAATGTCCCAACTTGTGGCTCTAACAATCTTTCTGCCTTCCTCTTCCACAAAATTCCCTGAGCCATGCTGGAAGCATTTTAAGTCTACTTCTATAATGGGCACTGAGCAGCTTCTGGATCTCTGGTTTGGTAGGTGTTGAATGTCCTCAATATCTCCATCACCCTTGTGCTGATGTTAGATTCACTAAGAAAGCAGGACTCTTGATCCTTTTCCCAATTCCTCTGTGGTTTCAGCTGGGGCTGGGGTGGAGTGCACTGGGTCACTTATCTCCTCAGGTCCAGCTTTCCTCTGAAAAAGAGAAGCAAATTCTCCAATGGAGAATGTAGTCAGCACTAGTTAAATGGGATAACCCTTATTAAGTTAGAGAGAATTAAAAGTGTTTAGGCCCTCTTATAGTCTAAGGTTAGTGGGAGCTTGACAATGGAAAGCAGAATCATTATCTGGATATGGTTTTGGCTTGTTTCCAAGTTCCAGGTATGGTTTCTTTTCCACTAAGTGGATCTATTAGCCAATATAAGAGCAGTTGGTTACCCACATGGCTGTGTGCCACTACTGCACTTGTGTGAGCATCACACGGTTGTTTGCTTCTGAGTTACTTAGACTTTGAGTTGCTTGGACAGATGTTGGACACTTTCCCCCAGCAGGTCATGTAGTGCCTTCCAGCAGTAGATGGGCCTACTGACTCTCCTCCAGATGCCAACAAGGTCTGTCCATGGTCTGTGCTGAAAGTTTATGGTGTCTTTAGCAGTAGGGTCTTACCATTAACCTCTGATGAGTAATCAAGTGCTCTGACTGAAGTCTGTCTTGTTTGTTTTGGGAGATCTAGGAGTCTTTCTGATCAACAGCTCATTGTTGATGTAGACTATCTTTGTAGAGGGAAATACAGTCCAGTGCCAAGAAAAAAGAAGAAAGAAAAAGCCAGAGAATAAAGAGAAATGGGAGAAATTTGAAGTTAGGTTTCATCTTACTTCCTCCAGGGCTCTTTGATTCAGGTGCTCCCTCTAAGGTCCTCTTGAGGGTTCCACCTTTTAGTCTGGCTGCCAGGATATAGGATTCTATGGTACCAGTTCAATTTGGATTCAGTTTTGTGTCCCCCTACCCTTTCCCTTGCCCCAACCTCTACCCTCCGTATTCCCCAAGCCTCAAGATGCTATTCAGTTATGTCAGCAATTTGGGCTGATACGGGTTAGGAACTGCAGATGAGTGAGATCATGTGATGGCTGTTTTTCTGTGATTGTGTGAGTTCACTTTTAATGATCTGTTCCAAGTTTGACCATTTTTTCTACAAATTTCAATGTGTCATTTTTTTCTTATTGCTGAGTAAAATTCCATTGTGTAGATATACCACATCTTGGTTATCCATTCATACAATGATGGGCACCTGGGTTGATTCCAGTTTTTAGCTATTATGAATTGAGCAGCTATACACATTGCTGAGAACTGAGATGTGAAGCTTTTAGGGTAAATGCCCAGTAAGGGAAAACCATGGTCTGTTGGTAAGTCTATATTGATCCTTTTCAGGAGTCTCCATATTTATTTCTAATAGTGGTTGTACCAGCTTACATTCCCACCAACAATGAATGACTGTTCCTGTTTCTCCACAGCCTTGTCAACAATTGTTTTCATTTGATTTTTTAATGTTTGCTATCCTTAATGGGGTAAGGTGGAATCACATGGTTGTTTTAATTTGCATTTCCCTAATGGTTAGGGATGTTGAACATTTTCTTAAGTGTGTGTTAGCCATTTGTAATTCTTTCTCTGAGAACTCACCATTTAGTTCTTTGCCCCACTTATGGAGTGGGTTGTTTGATTTTTTTATTGTATGGTGTTTTGAGTTTTTTGTAGATTCTGTATATTAGGTCAGTGGTATATCTGGCAAAGATTTCCTCCCATTCAGTGGGTAATCTATTGTCTCTGTTTATGGTATGTTTGTCTGTGCAGAAGCTTTTTAGCTTCATGAGATCCCATTGGTTGAGTGCTTGTTTAATTTCCTGGGCTACTGGGATTTTGTTCAGGAAGTTTTTTCCCAGTCCTATATCTTGGAGAGCGCCTCCTATTTTTTTCTTCCAGTAGTTGAATGGTTTCAGGTCTTATATTGAGGTCTTTAATCCATCTGGAGTTGATTTCTGTGTATGGTGAAATTAGTGGGTCTAATTTCATTTTTCTATATATGGTCATCCAATTTGTCCAACACCATTTGTTAAAGATGCTATCTTTTCTCCAGTCTACATTATTGGCGCCTTTGTCAAAGATTAAGCAGCTGTAGTTGCTTGACCTAAAGTCTGGGTCTTCAATTATGTTCCATTGGTCTATGTTTCTGTTTTTATTCCAGTACCATGACATTTTTGTCACTATGTCTTTGTAATATAGCTTTAGATCAGGTATGGTGATACCATGAGGGGTGATTCTTTTCCTGAGGATATGTTTGGATATCTGAGGCCTGTTGCCATTCCATATGAATTCTGAGATCATTATTACAATCTCTGAAGAATGGTGTTAGTATTTTTATTGATATTGCATTAAATCTGTATATTGCTTTTGGTAGATTTGCCATTTTCACAATATTAATTCTACCTATCCAGGAGCATGGGAGGTCTTTCGATCTTCTCAAGTCCTCCTCTATTTCTTTTTTGAGCATTTTTATATTTCAATTATATAGTCCTTTCAAATCCTTTGTTAGTGTTATTCCAAGGTATTTCATTTTTTTGTTACTATTGAAAATGTGACAGCCTCACTGATTTCTTTCTCTGTATTTTTGTCCTTTGCATGTAGAAAAGCTAGTGATTTATGTGCATTGATTTTGTATCCTGCCATATTGCTGAAGGAATTTATCACCTTTAGAAGTTTCGAAATGGATACTTTCTGATCCCTTATACATTGGATCATGTTATCTGCAAATAGAGCTAACTTGACTTCTTCCTTTCCAATTTGAATCCCTTTTATTTCTTTCTCCTGTCTTATTGCTTGAGCTAGTACTTCTAGTACTATGTTGAAGAGCAGCGGTGAGAGTGGGCACTCCTGTTGTATTTTGTCAAAGGCCTTCTCTGCACCGATTGAGATGATCATGTGGTTCTTATGGTTCAGTTTATTTATGTGATGTATTACATTGACCGATTTCCATATGTTAAACCATCCCTGGGATGAAGCTTGATCAAGGTTGATAATGTTTTTGATGTGTTGTTGAATTCCATTTGAAAGGATTTTGTTCAACATCTTTGCATCTAAGTTCATTAGGGATACGGGCCTGTAACTTTCTTTCCTTGTTGCATCTCTGTCTGGTTTTGGTATTAGGGTGATGCTAGGTTCATAAAAGAAGTCAGGGAGTAATCCTTCATCTCCAATTAGGTGGGATAGTTTGAGAAAAATTGGTCTCAGTTCTTCTAATGAAGGTTTGATAGAATTCAGCTGAGATGCTATCCGGTCCAAGACTTTTCTTTTGGGGGAGGATTTTGATTACCGTTTCAATCTCTATGGATGTGATAGGTTTGTTTAGGAGATTAATCTGCTCTGAGTTTAGTTTTGTTAGGTTGTATGTGTCTAGGAATTCATCCATTTCTTTGAGATTATTCAATTTTGAGGACTAGAGGTTTTGGAAGTATGCCCTGATGATTTACATTTGCTTGAAATAAAATTTTCCAACCTTGAGGAGGTGTCTATCTTTAGTGGTGAGGTGGGTTGCTTGAAGACAGCAGATAGAAGGTGTTGCAGTCAGATTCACATTGCTGGTAGAAATCACCCAACCAAGAGCAGCTTGCGGGAAAAAGAGGTTTATTTTGGATTACAGGCTTGAGGGGGAAGCTCCATGATGGCAGGGAAAATGATGGCATGAGCAGAGGGTGGACATCACCCCCTGGCCAACATAGGTGGACAATAGCAAGAGGAGAGTGTGCCAAACACTGGCAAGGGGAAACTGGCTATAATACCCATAAGCCTGCCTCCAACAATACACTCATTCCATGAGACATTAATTCCCAAATCTCCACCAGCTGGGAACCTAGCATTCAGAACACCTAAGTTTTTGGGGGATACCTGAATCAAACTACTACAGAAGGGTCCAATTTTTTGATCCATCCTGATAAACTGTGTCTTTTGATGGGTGAGTTAAGACCACCAATATTTATGGTTATTACTTTGAGGTTTGAATTAATCCCTGCCATGATGAGGTGTTTTAATGTGCTTTCTTCTGTTATGTACTGTTTTGGGCCTGGTTTATTTTGGTTATTGTGATCTTCTTGTTGGCACTTGAGATTGGTTGTTTGATTGTTCTTTGTGGAGTATTACCTCAAGAGTTCTCTGTAGGTTTGGCTTTGTGTTCATATAATTGTAGAGTTGAATTTTTTCATGGAAAGTTTTTCTTTCATCATCTATTATGAGGGATACTTTTGCTGAGTAAAGTAGCTTGGTTTGGAAGCCATAGTTTTTCAGACTTTGGAAGTGTTTCATTCCAGGCCCTTGTAGCTTTCAGGTTTTCCATTGAATAATCTCATGTAATTCTGATGTGATTGCCTTTGTATGTTGTGATCTTGCTGCTCTTAGCATTCTTCTTCTTCTTTTTTTTTTTTTTTTTTTTTTTATTTTTTTTTTTTGAGGTAGAGTCTTGCTGTAGCCCAGGCTGACCTGGAATCCACTATGTAGTCTCAGGGTGGCCTCAAACTCACAGCAATCCTCCTACCTCTGCCTCCCAAGCACTGGAATGGCTGGTGCATGCCTGGCTTGCTTAATACTCTTTGTTTTCATTGTTAAGAGTTTTAACTATGATGTGCCTTGGAGACTTTCTTCTTTGGTCCTGTGTATTTGGTGTACTGTGGGGCTTCTTGTATCTGGATATGCCTCTCTTTTGCAATTTTCAGAAAATTTTCCTCAATAATTTTGTTGAGTATATTCTTTATGCCTTTAGTTTGAATTTCCTCTCCTTCTGGTATACCCATGACCTGGATATTTGGCCATTTTAGGGTGTCCCAACAGCTTCCTCATATTCTGTTCACTTGATTTTTTTTGTTTGCTTTTTCAAGGTAGGGTCTCACTCTAGCCCAGGCTGACTTGGAATTCACTCTGTATTCTCAGGGTGGCCTTGAATTCATGGCAATCCTCCTACCTCTGCCTCCTGAGTACTGGGATTGGAGGCATGCACCACCACACCCAGCTTTTTAATTTTTTTGTTTGTTTCACTTGATTTTTTGAGCTTAGCAAAGTTTTTGGCCTCCTGATCAATTTCTTCTGTCTTATCTTCCAGGTCAGAGGTTCTGTCTTCCATATGAGTAACTCTATTAGTGAGTGGTTCTAGAGAGGTTTTTATAATTTCTTTTTGATTTTTGTTTTCTGTTGTGTTATTTTGCATCATGTCCATCTCTTTTTTGAGGTATGATTTCAATTCAAGTTCTAATTTTCTTGATGTTTCCTATAATTCATTCTTGCATTTGATCAAGTCTTCATTAAGCTTAATCAACCAGCTGTTGAGGTCTTCCATTTCTTAACTTCAATTTATTCATATGTCTTTGGAGGGTTCTAACGTTTTCTTCAATAAATTAAGCCCACTGTCAAAAGGCTCTATGAGACAATTCTGTTCAATTTCATTGATACAATCGTTGGTTCTTTGATAGTTTCCTTCAAGTTCAGCAATTTTTAATTTTAATTTTTTTGTTTTTTCAAGGTAGGGTCTCACTCTAGCTCAGGCTGACCTGGAATTAACTCTTTATTCTCAGGGTGGCCTCAAACTCACGGCAATTCTCCCAAGTGCTGGGATTAAAGACGTGCACCACCACACTCGACTTGTTTTTTTTTTTTTTTTTTTTTTTTTTTTAATCTTGGTGTCATTGGTTGTTGTGTTTTCATTTTGGGAATGAATTTTTGTTGATTTTTCTATGATTTCATTGGAGGCTTCTGTAGGACTAGGCACCCTTGGTGGAGATTTACCAGTTTTCTGACTTTTGTTGGCTTTTTTGCATTGTTGTCTATCCATATTAGGAAGACTCTTTATTTTATTGAGGGGGAAGCAAGTTTTTGTCCTTTGGCCCACTCAACCTCTGACTCAGGTGAACAAGGCTGTTGATACTTTGTGGCCAGTCAGGATACCAGAGCAAAAGGCCTGATTCCACAGCTCACACAGGGACTAGGTCTCCCCAAGCAAGGCACAATGGGACCTACCAGGACCAGGGTACTGGGAGGAGCAAGGGATGACAGGGATCTGGCCTACTGAGTGCTGTGCCCTCCAGGACACAAACCAGTGCCGGCAATCCAGACTGAGGCGGTAGGAGGAACCCAGATACAGGGGTCCAGCCTATTCACTTCAGGCCATTGTGCCTGCCCATACATGGTCTGTGCAAGGAATTCAGACCCAGGAGCAGGGAGGAGCCTGGAAATGGGCCCAGCCTACTCACTCCAGGCTGCTGTGCCTGCACACCTACTGTCTATGTAAGGAACTCAGACAGAGATAATATTAAGAGTTATGATTGGAAGGTATATATTTATTCTTGTCATTCTTTTTGTTTTGTAGTTTGTCTGGTTTTCCTTTACTCTCTTCCTCTCTCTCTCTCTCTTTGTTTTTTCTAGGTATAGTTTCATTCTACCTTAGGCTGTCCTGGAATTCACTATGTAGTCTCAGGGTGGCCTTGATCGCTTAGAGACCCTCCTAACTCTGCCTCCCAAGTGTTGGAATTAAAGGTGTGCTACACCATGTTGGCTTTTCCTTTACTTTCTTGTATTAAATATTATTTGAGTATTTTTTTTTTTGAGGTAGAGTCTTACTCTAGCCCAGGCTGAGTATGGTTTATTTGTTCCTGGTACCTTATGTGTGTGCTTTTCTTTCTCTTCTGCCTTGAGGACCCTTTCAAGTATTTTCTGTAAAGCTGGTTTAGTGTTTGTATATTCCTTTAGCCTGTTTTTGTTGTGGAATGTCCTTATTTCCCTGGATGGATAGATTTGAAGGATAAAGTTAATCTTGTCTTACTGTTGTTATCTTTAAGAACTTAGAATACAGCACTCCAAGCCCTTCTGGCTTTTAAAGTTTGTGTTGAGTAATCTGTTATCATGATGGGCTTTCCTTTGTATATGACTTGTTTTTTCTCTGTATCTTCTTTTAATATATTTTCTTTGGCTTGTGTGTTTTGTAGTTTAGTTATAAATTATGGTGAGAGGTTCTTTCCTGATTTGGCTGTTTGGTGTTCTAAAGGCTTCCTGTGTCTGCATTGGCATCACTTTCCATATTTGGGGGAAGTTTTCTTCTATGATTTTGTTGAAAATACCTACTATGCCTTTGGAGCGCAATTTTTCTCCTTCTACTATGCCCTGAGTTCTTATGCTTGACCTCTTCATAGTGTCCTGAATGTCTTGAAATTACCATTCATGCCTTCCTATTAGTTTGTCTTTCTCTTTGTTGGACTCTATTAAATCTGCCACCTGGTCTTCTAGTTTAGATAATATGTCCTCTCTTTGATTCATTCTACTGGTGAGACTTTCCACAGAGTTTCCTATTTGACCTACTCTGTTTTTCATTTCTAATATTTCTGATTGGTATTTTCCATTATTTCTATTTCCTTTATATGTCTTGTACTGACCTCATTATTTCATTAAGTTTGTTTCCTGTACTCTCCTTCAGGAGTTTGTTTTCTTCTTTGACTCCTTTGATTTCTTTGAGTACAGATATAATAATTTTTTGAAATCATTTAATCTAAAATGATTTCACTGACAGTCTAAAATGATTTCACTGACAGTCTAAAATGATTTCACTGATGGATTTATAGTTTTGGTGGTATTGTGTTGTCTTGATTTTTTTTGTTGTTGTTATAATGTAGAGATTTTTGCATCTTGAGTTAATTTGGTGCTTGGGTTTTCTGATTATTTGCAGTGTTCTTAGCCCTGTAAATCCGACTCTATATCTCTTCAGGGTAGGATTTTAAAGTACCAAATATAGCTCTTATACTCTAAGAAAACAGCAAAAGTGACCCTAGGTGTTGGGTTTGCCTCTTAGTCATGTATTCTAGTATACTAGGTAGAACAATTTACTGGTAAATTCTAAAATTCAACTGAGCAGTATACACATTCAATCCAGCCCAGCCCAGAGTATTTATGCATTAGTGGGTATTAAAACAGATAATCTAATAAAGCCAAAAAGTCCCTAAGGATGTGTGTTGCCCCACACCCTTAATCCTGTCAACTGGGAGGTTGAAATTTCTGGTCTACAATGGGTTACAGGTCAGTCTGGGGCCAAGTTAGACCCTACCCCCAATAATGACAGAAGAAAAAGCTAAAGGTGCTATGAATCAGGGAACATCAAAGGCAACAATAGTCAACACCAAAAATGCAGTTTATTTGAGAATGGTAAAGCCAACCAAGAATATGTAACCTGACCTGACATGGAAATGATTAGCACTTCCAGTGCAGGTGTATGTACCTGCCTTTGTGTAAGTAGGCCCTGTTACCTTTTGGGATGATTTCCAGTCTCATCAATGCTGACAGCTCACCTTTATCCCTCTCTGTTGTGCTGTGGATATAGTGTTCTGATTGGCTGTGCTGGATTCCCTGCAGCTGGGAGCTGAATGAATTCTCGTCTCTCCTGGTTCTCATTCAGTATTTTTCCTTCTGGAAGTCTCTCTCTTCCCCTGCATGTTACCCATTCAGCATATGCAGGGCAGAGAGTGTTCACAGCAGGTAGCCTCAGGCTAGAAATCATGCAGATCTGGGTCTGAATCATGCTGCTGGCCTGCAGAGCAGAGGGAAATAGAAAAGGCAATTTCTTTCTTTTCTTTTAATTTAATTTAAATTTTTTTATTATTTATTTGAGAGAGAGAGAGAGGAGGAGGAGGGGGCAGACAGAGATATAATGGGTGTGCCAGGGACTGTAGCCACTGCAAACAAACTCCAGATGCATGCACCACCTTGTGCATCTGTCTCACATAGGCATTAGAGAATTGAACCTGAGTTCTTAGGGAAATTGAACCTGGGTCCTTAGGCTTCACAAGCAAGTGCCTTAAAACTGCTAAGCCATCTCTCCAGCACTTCTTTTATTTATTTATTTATTTTTAGACACAGTCTTATGTTGCCCAGGCTGGCCTTAAACTCACTATGTAGCTAAGAATGACCTTGAATTTTTGATCCTCCTGCCTCTACTTCCTACGTGTTTGGAGTATAGACAAGGAATATCACATTCTAATTTATGAAGCAATGGGGATTGAACCCAAGGCTTTATGCAAGCTAGGCAAGCCCTCTACTAAACTGAGCTACATTCCCAGCCCTCTTTTAAATATTTTTAGGTGTGTGGGTGTATGAGTTATACAGGTGCATGTGTGTGTGGAGGCCAGAGGTTGATGTCAGGTGTCTTCCTTAGTTGCTCTTCAGTTTTTTGGGGGGGAGGCATTCGAGGTAGGGTCTCATTCTAGCTCAGGCTGACCTGGAATTCACTATGTAGTCTCAGGGTGGCCTTGAATTCATGATGATCCTCCTACCTCTGCCTCCCAAGTGCTGGGATTAAAGTTGTGCTTCATGCTCTTCATTTTTTGAGGCAGCGTCTCTTAAAATCTAGAGCTCACCAATTCAGCTAGACCAGCGAGCCCTATGGATCTGCCAGGTCTCCTTTCCCAAGAACTTCGATTACAGGCACATGCCACCATGCCTGGCATTTTCACGTGAGTACTAGGGTTCTTAA
The DNA here is from genome assembly GCA_036346955.1 of Dipus sagitta. Lineage (NCBI taxonomy): Eukaryota > Metazoa > Chordata > Mammalia > Rodentia > Dipodidae > Dipus > Dipus sagitta. The sequence continues at coordinate 354,472 of CM070781.1, read as the reverse complement.
TTTAGGTCCTCATGCTTGTTTCACAAACCCTTTCCCTACCTAGCTATCTCCCAGTCTCTCTTTTAAATATTTATATTTATTTATTTATTTTGAGGTATGGTCTCATCCTAGCCCAGGCTGACCTAGAACTTACTATGTACTCTCAGGTTGGTCTCAAACTCACAAGTGAACCTCCTAGTTCAGCCTTTGTTTCAGTCAGGTTCACATTGCTGGCAGAAATCACCCGACCAATTGCAGCTTGTGGGAAAAGTTTATTTTGGCTTACAGACTCAAGGGGAAGCTCTGTGATGGCAGGGTAAACAACAGCATGAGCAGAAGGTGGACATTGCCTTCTCACCAACATCAGGTGGACAAAAGCAACAACAGAGTGAGCCAAACACTGGCATTAAACACATTCACATTGATTGTTATGTGACCATCCCCACTATACATCTCCAGAATTTCCCTTTTTCCTTTTTTTCTGGTTTTTATTTTTATTTTTGAGATAGGGTCTCACTCTAGTCTGGACTGTCCTATAATTTACTATGTATTCTCAGGGATGGCCTTAAACTCACAGCAATCTACCTCTGCCTCCCAAATGCTAGTGTTAAAGACATGCATTGCATCACCGTGCTTGGCTCTTTTTTCTTTTTGAAGCAGAGTCTCACTCTTTAGCCCAAGCTAGCCTGGGACTTACTATAGCCCAGGCCGACCTACAACTTGTGATGATCCCCCTACAGACTCCCAAGTGGTGGGATGCCAGGTGTGATTCATTATACCTGGCATCTGGAACCTTTTTATCTGGTCAAACTGAAACTCTCTTCCCATGGACTCCTCATTCCTTCCTCCCCAGCCCCTGGCAATGAGCCTTTTCCTTTCTGTTTGTATGAAAAGGATAGCTCTAGGGACCTCTGTGTTGTAGTGCATGGACTCTTTTTCCTTTTAAAAGCAAATTAATATGGTAATGAAATCAGCATCCAATCAACATTTTGTTTTTCCATTCAACAGTGTCCACACTGGGGTTGCTTTCACTCTTGACCACTGGGAAGAGTGCTTCGGTGGTGTCTGTCTCTCTCTCTTATTTTTTTCAAGGTAGGGTATCACTCTAGTCCAGGCTGACCTGGAACAAACTGTAGTCTCAGGTTGGCCTCTAACTCACAGCGTTTTTCCTACCATGCCACTGCTGTACTTAAAGACTTATTTTTCCTGCTGTTTGTATAACCAGACACAGGGGCCTCAAAACATGGTGAAAACATGAACATGTGCTGAGTACTCAACATGTGCCAGGCTGGCCATAGCATGCTAAAAGGAGTTACAGCATCAAGTCCTCATGACCCTCTGAGTGCCATTACAATTCTACCTTTTAGAAACAGAAAGAAATAGTGACCTTGACCAAAGGTCCTATAGCCAGGAAGTGATATATCTGAGGGAAGATTTCAAAAACCAGCTACTTAACAATGATTTGTCCACATGGCTGCGCTTCTATCCATAGAGCTTCTCTCTCCCACAGGGCTTCTCCCCTCCTTACAGCCTCTTGCCCATGGGGCCTCTCCACTCCTTAGAATCTCTCCCCTCCACAGTCTTTCTTTTCCACAGGGCTTTTTTCCTTTACAGGGCCTCTCTCCTCCACAAAACCTTTCTCCTCCAGAGGAGCCCTTACAGGGCTTCTTCCTTCCACTGGTTTCCACCCTTTACAGGGCCTCTTGGGCCACAGGCCCTTTTCCCTTACAGAATTTCTTTCCTCTACAGGGCGTCTCCACTTACAGGACTCTCTTACTCCAAAAAGCTTCTTCCAATCAGAATGCATTCTCTGTATGCAAACCATGGATTCCTTGGCTTGTCTCAAGCATCTCCAGTGGTAGGGAATGAGCCATGGCACAGATGACCCCAGGTCATCTGGGAAAAAGATGAAGGAAAGTAGTTAGCCTATGTTGCTCTTCTTGGTACTGAACGGTGCCCAGTCTCTGAGGAGTGGGCCTAATTCCATCTGTTGAAAATCAAAGCAAACCAGGAACAAGACTCCATAGGAAATATGTAAAGGCTCCAATTTCACATATTTTTTTTTATAGCTGAAAGAACATAGTCCATCTGACCAACATGATGAAGTGTACCAAACAGCTGCTGCTGCAGCTGCAGCTGCTTCTTCTTCTTCTTCTTTTTCTTTTTTTTTTTTTTTTTTTTTTTTTTTTTTTTTTTTTTTTTTTGGTTTTTCAAGGTAGGGTCTCACTCTAGCCCAGGCTGACCTGAAATTTACTATGTAATCTCAGGGTGGGCTTGAACTCATGGTGATTCTCCTACCTCTGCCTCCCAAGTGCTGGGATTAAAGGTGTGTACCACCATGCCAGGAAATTTATCTTCTATCACAGGCACTCTATTTTATTTAAGGGCAACACCTCCAAAACCCATTAATTTCCCAAGTGGAAAGGAACGACTGGCAGTGACACAGGGTGGCCTAGCCTTAAGGGAGAAATTGCTCTAGTTGCCACAGCCTCACAAGGACAATGAGAATTCTGCCTGGAAACCTTTTAGCCTCACTGTGCCAGAGGCTGGACAGGGTGTGCACTTTTTCCTGGTTTTGAGGTGAAGGTATTCTTCAGAAAATCCCACCCCCAGGGCTAACCCTTAAATTTTAGTCTCCTTCTAGACAACATCAGTTTTGGCTAGGAAGATTGTCAGTCTTCATGCACCAGGCAAGGAAAAAGCCACCAACTGGTACTTTGCATCCAGGAAACAAAACAAAACAAAACTTGTTTTGCCCCAGGAGGGCTAGAAACTCAGGGAGGCAACAAAGCAAAGATAAACAAAGCACAGATCCGAGACCATAGTTGTCTGTGCTAGGGGAAAGTAGCACAGAGCTGGAGCTAGTAGTGACTCACGGGAGTCACTATTGCTCTACTCTGTGCCAGGGATTGATACCCACTGACTCTCTGACCAGCATGCTTAGGATCCCTAGGGCCCTCACCTCTTGGTGAGATGAGGAAACTGTGGTTCTGAAAGAGGCCAGCAAGTTGCCTCAAAGCATAGAGCAAGAAAACAAAAGGCAGGATTGGATTCTAGCACCATCTGACCTGCTGAGAGCTTGGGAGCCCAGGCCCTGTAAGGAGATCTAGGTGGGGTGGGTACATGAAGCAGCCAGAGCTAATGTCAAGGACTAGAATTAAGGTTGGGGTTATTTTGGTTTGGGCTCCTCAGCAGCCAGTCAGGTGCAAGAAGTTCAAATGGCATATTCTAGAATAACCACCCTCAAAGATGTGCACCTCCCCAAGACCTCATCTGACAAAGGGCCTTATGAGATGGGATTGAGGCAGTGAATCTTTTGATTGAGAACTGTCAGCCTCCTGCTCTTTAGCGTCGCATGGTCCCATAGTATTGAATGGTCTGATTGCCCAGCTCCACCCTGCATCCTGCCCCAACAGCCTTCTATCCTTCCCATGGGTCCAGGCTCTTCTTCTTCTCTGCAGAACCATGTTCACTATACCATTCTGCCTCTGCTACTTCCTGGAATGCACCCAGTAAGTCTGCTTAACTAGTGTTTTTACCAACGTGATTTTCTGGAAGCTTCCAAGACAGTCCCCAGGTGGGTGAGAGGCCTCTGGGTTGCCAGCCCCTTCCTGTGAGCTGGGCTTTGCCTCCCAGGACCTGTCACTCAGGATAGAGCGGGGGCTGAGTCCCGGGAAAGGCACAGACATTGTCCACAGCCACCAGTCTGTCTGCCAGGCTGTTTTTGTTTCTTTTCCCTGCAGAGCTGAGGCTTGTGGGGCAGGTTCTCAGATGCAGCCATAAAACTTGCTAGGCAAACCTAGGACACTGGCTGGGACAGTGCCCCAAGAGGTAAGTGGGCGTGGCCTGGTTCTCTATCATAGCTCTCTACCTCCTCCAGCCCCATGAGCTCCACTTGGCGGCTGCAAGATCAGTCAAGGATTACACTCCCCTGGGGTTAAAGTCCCAACTTCACCTCCTTGCTGCATCATCAGTAGGAACAAGTTATTTTACCATTCTCTGTCAAATGCATGGAGCTAAGCTCTCTGGCAAGTATTGAGTCAAATTGTGTGTAAGTTTCAGAGAGCTACACAGTCACATGATGCAAAATTGAAAGTACAGCAATACCTGTATTTGCAGAGCCCAGGCATTGTCTTCCCCAAAGCCACCCGAAGTCAGGCAATGGTCTCTTTGGTGAGACGTGGGTGTAGCTACAGATTAGATTTGATCTGTAGCAATAGACATAGATTTACACATGCCTCACTATCTCTGTCACAGAACAGCTGTTGAGAGGGAGTAGACAGTTAGGGTGACTGGGCCCCTGAAAGTAAAAAAGGCAGAGAAATCTGCACTTGCTACAGATCAAAGGATAATCTGGGTTCTTATCTCTTACCTAGATCTGGTTTTCCACAAACAACCTGGACCCCTCCTGAGAGGGAGGTCTCTCATAGGATTTAAACATTGTGGTTGGTCAAGTTCAGTTCCCAGAACTTGGTGTCAGGGGTAGCCTCTTCCTGAGAGAGCCCTAGTGCTAACCAACCAGCTGTCCCTCTGGTTCACCTGAGTCAAAAGGCAGGGCCCACCACCATAAGGTTATAAATACATTTGTAAGGGAGGAAACGTGCTGTGAGCTGCCTGATCATTTGGAAACTTCCCTTGGGGGGAAATGGGAAATGGGGGTATTTCTACTGCTGCTTCTCCAGCTGCAAATTACTATCTCTGGCTAAGCTGAGGGGAATGAGTGGTGACCGGCATTGGTGACCCCTGCTGCAGGCCAGACCTCTCTTCTACTCACCATGCCACATGGGTGACATGCTGGATCAGAGTCGCCAGCCACCCCAGGTGGGGCTTACCTGTTGTGGAGGTCTGTAGGGTGAAACTTCACCTTGGAGCAGTCCCAGGCAGTAGCTCAGTGAGACAGCACCTGCAGAGTGAGCTGCTACCTAGAGACCTCAAAGGTTGTATTAGAGTTCAGCTGTTTTGGCTCAACAATGACTGGTTCTACTCCATTATGTATAATCAAATAGTTTACCTCAAGATTTTGTTTAAATGACTGTCCATTGCTTATAAGAAAATTAACTCTTCCCTGGTGTGGCGGTGCACGCCTTTAATCCCAGCATTTGGGAAGCAGAGGTAGGAGGATTGCATGAGTTTGAGGCCAGCCTGAGCCTACATAGTGAATTCCAGATCAGCCTGAGCTAGAATGAGTCCCTACCTCCAAAAAAAAAAAAAAAAAAAAAAAAAAAAAAAAGAAAAGAAAAGAAAAAAATTATCTCTTAGGAGATATTCTCTAGTTTAGGGTGCAGCCTCATGCTCAAACAATGGTACTCATCTGAGAGAAATAATGTCAAGCTGTATGGTTCTATTTCTAACACTCCCTGGGTAATTTGTATCAACACAGGTATCTAAACTCAGCAAAGATGTTTTCAAACACAGGTGCCAAGACTTTATACTGTCTTATTTGTCTTTTTGCTGACAATTTCTAGGTTAAATTATTTGGTTTAGACTTGTTGATAAAAATACTGTTTTCAAGACTAAAAACAGGTTCTGTCTGTATTTATAGCTATTAGCTATTTAAAGGATAAGATGTGCCTACTTTGTATGCTTTAGATATGGCTTGTGCTGCCACAGAACAAACTAAACTTAATTTTTTTGTTTATTTTTTATTTCTATTCATTTGAGAGCGACAGACAGAGAAAGAGGCAGGGAGAGAGAGAGAGAGAGAGAGAGAGAATGGGTGCGCCAGGGCCTCCAGCCACTGCAAACGAACTCCAGATGCATGCGCTCCCTTGTGCATCTGGCTAATGTGGGTCCTGGGAATCGAGCCTCGAACCAGTGTCCTTAGGCTTCACAGGCAAGTGCTTCACCACTAAGCCATCTCTCCAGCCCACAAGACTAAACTTAAAGGGTGGACAAAGATGACTCAAGCTCGATCTAGAGCTCACCAATTCAGCTAGACCAGCGAGCCCTATGGATCTGCCAGGTCTCCTTTCCCAAGAACTTCGATTACAGGCACATGCCACCATGCCTGGCATTTTCACGTGAGTACTAGGGTTCTTAATTTAGGTCCTCATGCTTGTTTCACAAACCCTTTCCCTACCTAGCTATCTCCCAGTCTCTCTTTTAAATATTTATATTTATTTATTTATTTTGAGGTATGGTCTCATCCTAGCCCAGGCTGACCTAGAACTTACTATGTACTCTCAGGTTGGTCTCAAACTCACAAGTGAACCTCCTAGTTCAGCCTTTGTTTCAGTCAGGTTCACATTGCTGGCAGAAATCACCCGACCAATTGCAGCTTGTGGGAAAAGTTTATTTTGGCTTACAGACTCAAGGGGAAGCTCTGTGATGGCAGGGTAAACAACAGCATGAGCAGAAGGTGGACATTGCCTTCTCACCAACATCAGGTGGACAAAAGCAACAACAGAGTGAGCCAAACACTGGCATTAAACACATTCACATTGATTGTTATGTGACCATCCCCACTATACATCTCCAGAATTTCCCTTTTTCCTTTTTTTCTGGTTTTTATTTTTATTTTTGAGATAGGGTCTCACTCTAGTCTGGACTGTCCTATAATTTACTATGTATTCTCAGGGATGGCCTTAAACTCACAGCAATCTACCTCTGCCTCCCAAATGCTAGTGTTAAAGACATGCATTGCATCACCGTGCTTGGCTCTTTTTTCTTTTTGAAGCAGAGTCTCACTCTTTAGCCCAAGCTAGCCTGGGACTTACTATAGCCCAGGCCGACCTACAACTTGTGATGATCCCCCTACAGACTCCCAAGTGGTGGGATGCCAGGTGTGATTCATTATACCTGGCATCTGGAACCTTTTTATCTGGTCAAACTGAAACTCTCTTCCCATGGACTCCTCATTCCTTCCTCCCCAGCCCCTGGCAATGAGCCTTTTCCTTTCTGTTTGTATGAAAAGGATAGCTCTAGGGACCTCTGTGTTGTAGTGCATGGACTCTTTTTCCTTTTAAAAGCAAATTAATATGGTAATGAAATCAGCATCCAATCAACATTTTGTTTTTCCATTCAACAGTGTCCACACTGGGGTTGCTTTCACTCTTGACCACTGGGAAGAGTGCTTCGGTGGTGTCTGTCTCTCTCTCTTATTTTTTTCAAGGTAGGGTATCACTCTAGTCCAGGCTGACCTGGAACAAACTGTAGTCTCAGGTTGGCCTCTAACTCACAGCGTTTTTCCTACCATGCCACTGCTGTACTTAAAGACTTATTTTTCCTGCTGTTTGTATAACCAGACACAGGGGCCTCAAAACATGGTGAAAACATGAACATGTGCTGAGTACTCAACATGTGCCAGGCTGGCCATAGCATGCTAAAAGGAGTTACAGCATCAAGTCCTCATGACCCTCTGAGTGCCATTACAATTCTACCTTTTAGAAACAGAAAGAAATAGTGACCTTGACCAAAGGTCCTATAGCCAGGAAGTGATATATCTGAGGGAAGATTTCAAAAACCAGCTACTTAACAATGATTTGTCCACATGGCTGCGCTTCTATCCATAGAGCTTCTCTCTCCCACAGGGCTTCTCCCCTCCTTACAGCCTCTTGCCCATGGGGCCTCTCCACTCCTTAGAATCTCTCCCCTCCACAGTCTTTCTTTTCCACAGGGCTTTTTTCCTTTACAGGGCCTCTCTCCTCCACAAAACCTTTCTCCTCCAGAGGAGCCCTTACAGGGCTTCTTCCTTCCACTGGTTTCCACCCTTTACAGGGCCTCTTGGGCCACAGGCCCTTTTCCCTTACAGAATTTCTTTCCTCTACAGGGCGTCTCCACTTACAGGACTCTCTTACTCCAAAAAGCTTCTTCCAATCAGAATGCATTCTCTGTATGCAAACCATGGATTCCTTGGCTTGTCTCAAGCATCTCCAGTGGTAGGGAATGAGCCATGGCACAGATGACCCCAGGTCATCTGGGAAAAAGATGAAGGAAAGTAGTTAGCCTATGTTGCTCTTCTTGGTACTGAACGGTGCCCAGTCTCTGAGGAGTGGGCCTAATTCCATCTGTTGAAAATCAAAGCAAACCAGGAACAAGACTCCATAGGAAATATGTAAAGGCTCCAATTTCACATATTTTTTTTATAGCTGAAAGAACATAGTCCATCTGACCAACATGATGAAGTGTACCAAACAGCTGCTGCTGCAGCTGCAGCTGCTTCTTCTTCTTCTTCTTTTTCTTTTTTTTTTTTTGGTTTTTCAAGGTAGGGTCTCACTCTAGCCCAGGCTGACCTGAAATTTACTATGTAATCTCAGGGTGGGCTTGAACTCATGGTGATTCTCCTACCTCTGCCTCCCAAGTGCTGGGATTAAAGGTGTGTACCACCATGCCAGGAAATTTATCTTCTATCACAGGCACTCTATTTTATTTAAGGGCAACACCTCCAAAACCCATTAATTTCCCAAGTGGAAAGGAACGACTGGCAGTGACACAGGGTGGCCTAGCCTTAAGGGAGAAATTGCTCTAGTTGCCACAGCCTCACAAGGACAATGAGAATTCTGCCTGGAAACCTTTTAGCCTCACTGTGCCAGAGGCTGGACAGGGTGTGCACTTTTTCCTGGTTTTGAGGTGAAGGTATTCTTCAGAAAATCCCACCCCCAGGGCTAACCCTCAAATTTTAGTCTCCTTCTAGACAACATCAGTTTTGGCTAGGAAGATTGTCAGTCTTCATGCACCAGGCAAGGAAAAAGCCACCAACTGGTACTTTGCATCCAGGAAACAAAACAAAACAAAACTTGTTTTGCCCCAGGAGGGCTAGAAACTCAGGGAGGCAACAAAGCAAAGATAAACAAAGCACAGATCCGAGACCATAGTTGTCTGTGCTAGGGGAAAGTAGCACAGAGCTGGAGCTAGTAGTGACTCACGGGAGTCACTATTGCTCTACTCTGTGCCAGGGATTGATACCCACTGACTCTCTGACCAGCATGCTTAGGATCCCTAGGGCCCTCACCTCTTGGTGAGATGAGGAAACTGTGGTTCTGAAAGAGGCCAGCAAGTTGCCTCAAAGCATAGAGCAAGAAAACAAAAGGCAGGATTGGATTCTAGCACCATCTGACCTGCTGAGAGCTTGGGAGCCCAGGCCCTGTAAGGAGATCTAGGTGGGGTGGGTACATGAAGCAGCCAGAGCTAATGTCAAGGACTAGAATTAAGGTTGGGGTTATTTTGGTTTGGGCTCCTCAGCAGCCAGTCAGGTGCAAGAAGTTCAAATGGCATATTCTAGAATAACCACCCTCAAAGATGTGCACCTCCCCAAGACCTCATCTGACAAAGGGCCTTATGAGATGGGATTGAGGCAGTGAATCTTTTGATTGAGAACTGTCAGCCTCCTGCTCTTTAGCGTCGCATGGTCCCATAGTATTGAATGGTCTGATTGCCCAGCTCCACCCTGCATCCTGCCCCAACAGCCTTCTATCCTTCCCATGGGTCCAGGCTCTTCTTCTTCTCTGCAGAACCATGTTCACTATACCATTCTGCCTCTGCTACTTCCTGGAATGCACCCAGTAAGTCTGCTTAACTAGTGTTTTTACCAACGTGATTTTCTGGAAGCTTCCAAGACAGTCCCCAGGTGGGTGAGAGGCCTCTGGGTTGCCAGCCCCTTCCTGTGAGCTGGGCTTTGCCTCCCAGGACCTGTCACTCAGGATAGAGCGGGGGCTGAGTCCCGGGAAAGGCACAGACATTGTCCACAGCCACCAGTCTGTCTGCCAGGCTGTTTTTGTTTCTTTTCCCTGCAGAGCTGAGGCTTGTGGGGCAGGTTCTCAGATGCAGCCATAAAACTTGCTAGGCAAACCTAGGACACTGGCTGGGACAGTGCCCCAAGAGGTAAGTGGGCGTGGCCTGGTTCTCTATCATAGCTCTCTACCTCCTCCAGCCCCATGAGCTCCACTTGGCGGCTGCAAGATCAGTCAAGGATTACACTCCCCTGGGGTTAAAGTCCCAACTTCACCTCCTTGCTGCATCATCAGTAGGAACAAGTTATTTTACCATTCTCTGTCAAATGCATGGAGCTAAGCTCTCTGGCAAGTATTGAGTCAAATTGTGTGTAAGTTTCAGAGAGCTACACAGTCACATGATGCAAAATTGAAAGTACAGCAATACCTGTATTTGCAGAGCCCAGGCATTGTCTTCCCCAAAGCCACCCGAAGTCAGGCAATGGTCTCTTTGGTGAGACGTGGGTGTAGCTACAGATTAGATTTGATCTGTAGCAATAGACATAGATTTACACATGCCTCACTATCTCTGTCACAGAACAGCTGTTGAGAGGGAGTAGACAGTTAGGGTGACTGGGCCCCTGAAAGTAAAAAAGGCAGAGAAATCTGCACTTGCTACAGATCAAAGGATAATCTGGGTTCTTATCTCTTACCTAGATCTGGTTTTCCACAAACAACCTGGACCCCTCCTGAGAGGGAGGTCTCTCATAGGATTTAAACATTGTGGTTGGTCAAGTTCAGTTCCCAGAACTTGGTGTCAGGGGTAGCCTCTTCCTGAGAGAGCCCTAGTGCTAACCAACCAGCTGTCCCTCTGGTTCACCTGAGTCAAAAGGCAGGGCCCACCACCATAAGGTTATAAATACATTTGTAAGGGAGGAAACGTGCTGTGAGCTGCCTGATCATTTGGAAACTTCCCTTGGGGGGAAATGGGAAATGGGGGTATTTCTACTGCTGCTTCTCCAGCTGCAAATTACTATCTCTGGCTAAGCTGAGGGGAATGAGTGGTGACCGGCATTGGTGACCCCTGCTGCAGGCCAGACCTCTCTTCTACTCACCATGCCACATGGGTGACATGCTGGATCAGAGTCGCCAGCCACCCCAGGTGGGGCTTACCTGTTGTGGAGGTCTGTAGGGTGAAACTTCACCTTGGAGCAGTCCCAGGCAGTAGCTCAGTGAGACAGCACCTGCAGAGTGAGCTGCTACCTAGAGACCTCAAAGGTTGTATTAGAGTTCAGCTGTTTTGGCTCAACAATGACTGGTTCTACTCCATTATGTATAATCAAATAGTTTACCTCAAGATTTTGTTTAAATGACTGTCCATTGCTTATAAGAAAATTAACTCTTCCCTGGTGTGGCGGTGCACGCCTTTAATCCCAGCATTTGGGAAGCAGAGGTAGGAGGATTGCATGAGTTTGAGGCCAGCCTGAGCCTACATAGTGAATTCCAGATCAGCCTGAGCTAGAATGAGACCCTACCTCCAAAAAAAAAAAAAAAAAAAAGAAAAGAAAAGAAAAAAATTATCTCTTAGGAGATATTCTCTAGTTTAGGGTGCAGCCTCATGCTCAAACAATGGTACTCATCTGAGAGAAATAATGTCAAGCTGTATGGTTCTATTTCTAACACTCCCTGGGTAATTTGTATCAACACAGGTATCTAAACTCAGCAAAGATGTTTTCAAACACAGGTGCCAAGACTTTATACTGTCTTATTTGTCTTTTTGCTGACAATTTCTAGGTTAAATTATTTGGTTTAGACTTGTTGATAAAAATACTGTTTTCAAGACTAAAAACAGGTTCTGTCTGTATTTATAGCTATTAGCTATTTAAAGGATAAGATGTGCCTACTTTGTATGCTTTAGATATGGCTTGTGCTGCCACAGAACAAACTAAACTTAATTTTTTTGTTTATTTTTTATTTCTATTCATTTGAGAGCGACAGACAGAGAAAGAGGCAGGGAGAGAGAGAGAGAGAGAGAGAGAGAGAGAATGGGTGCGCCAGGGCCTCCAGCCACTGCAAACGAACTCCAGATGCATGCGCTCCCTTGTGCATCTGGCTAATGTGGGTCCTGGGAATCGAGCCTCGAACCAGTGTCCTTAGGCTTCACAGGCAAGTGCTTCACCACTAAGCCATCTCTCCAGCCCACAAACTAAACTTAAAGGGTGGACAAAATGACTTCAAGCTCTTGTGCCATTCTTTAATGTTTCAGTAAACAAATGTGCTACATATGTGTACCCTTCAAAGTTGGTGTAACTTCCCTTATTCCTTCTTTCCTTTGTTTGTGTGGTGTGCTGCGTGTGTGTGTGTGTGTGTGTGTGTGTGTGTGTGTGTGTGTGCGTGCGTGCGTGTGTGTTTAAAGGTAGGGTCTCGATCTAGCTCAGGCTGATCTGGAATTCACTATATAGTCTCAGGATGGCCTTGAACTCAAGGTAATCCTCCAACCTCTGCCTCCTGAGTGCTGGGATTAAAGGCAGCTAAGTGTAACTTCCTTTGTAAGTGTTCTAATAACCTATATAGATGCCAAAGCCAACTGGATTCATTTTGGCCCTTGCTCTCAGGTCATGAGGCCACTGGAGATGATGGGACACTTCTGCACTGGCCCCCTGGTAAGTCACCTTTCTTCCTGATGAGGGAGGATACAGAGACCCAGAAACAAACAAACAAAAAAATGGTGTATAGTCTGAAACAGGAGAGTCACAACTGAGAAAAAGTTAGACCTCCTGGTTTCCTAAAGGAGAGAAAAGCACTTGGTCAGCATGGCCCTGACTCAGCCCAACAGACAACACCAGTACTGGAGAAGCCATAGTGCTCTTCCCAGGTCCCTAGAATCTCCTTTGGAGAGCCTTTAGTGATCTTCAAAATTAATCCTTGATTAAATTTTTGCTACCTGCTTGGTCTTGAACACTGAGAGAGAAATGTATAATGAAAGATAAAGGGATACCTCAAATATTATATAAATAGCCTATTAAGTATATAACAAAAGCTTTCCAAAAGGGGAAACAAATGAGGCCTTAAGGCATGCTGGACCCCTCTGTAATAGTTGTATTTCTACAATAAGGAAAAACAACCATAGATGTCAGAATGGTTATTTTCAAATTTATATATATATATATATATATATATATATATATATATATGACTCTGACCAAGGGTCACTTAGTTCAAACGACTTCCTTATACTGGGGACAATGGTAAATCCCTTCTTACTTGTGCCAGAACATCATTAACTAAATCCTGAGGCCAAAAATATATTTATACAGTTCCTGATGCACCCAGTGGCTCTATGGTACTAACCTTTGATCCTGACTACTCCCTTGGACAAATTTAAAAAGGTACACTCTGGGAGGCTATTATAAAAAATATGGTATATTCACCATTATCAAGGTTAAATGTTATATAGGGATATATATATATATATATCCCTATATGTTCTTGATAACTCTGCTAATCTCTCATCTGTTTTACATACCATATAGGAATAGATTCATACTATGTCAGGACACTACTGTGGCATTTGATGAACAGTTCTGGGAGGAAATCTCAGCCAGCTCATGCTCAGATGGTCCTGAGACAATCCAAGTCCATCTACCTGGGTTCCCTCGAATGCTGCCCAAGGCCTAGAAGTCCATAAGAAAGAAAACTCTGAAGGCAACCAGTTTGCAGTGTGCCCACTTCTCATTAGTTCCTTGCTTTTATTCTTTCTCCCCAGTATTTTCTTCCAAGACTATCTTCCTACACTCCATCAATACACTTGCAGGGTCCTTTTCAAGGTCCTACCCTTCCTTTGGCTCTTACATTTAAAAAGTGTTCTACATCATAAGCCACCAGGGAAATGCAAATTAAAACTACTTTGAGATTCCATTTCACCCCTGTTAGAATGTCTACCATCAAGGAAACAAATGACAATAAATGTTGGTGAGGATGAAGAAAAAGGGGAACCCTTTTACACTGTTGGTGGGAATGTAATCTGGTACATCCATTGTGAAAATCAGTGTAGAGGTTCTTGAGACAGCTAAAAGTAGATTTACCATATGATCTAGCTATAGCACTTCTAGGCATGTATCCTAATGACTGTTCTCACTACCTTAGAGATACTTGCACAACCATGTTTATTGCTGCTCTATTCACAATAGCTAGGAAATGGAATCAGCCTAGATGTCCCTCAACAGATGAATGGATAATAAAGATGTGGTACATTTACACAATGGAGTTATATTCAGTGATAAAGAAAAACAGAATTATGAAATTTGCTGGGAAGTGGACGGATCTGGAAAGGATTATACTAAGTGAGGTAACCCAGGCCCAGAAAGCCAAATGTTGCATGTTCACTCTCATATGTGGATCATAGATACAAATATTTAGACATGTGTGAGCTGGAACCAAAAAATCAGTGGCAGAGGCAGTAAGCTGGAAAAAGGTTATAAGGGAGGGAGGAGAAGGAAGGACTTTAGGGGATGGTATTTTATATATGTAAGTAGAAAAACAGATTACAGGGAGTGGAATGGCCTAAGCGAGGCCAGGGGAAGAAATTGAGTAAGAGAAGGGTTGGGGAGAAGGTCAATCAAAATTCAAGATATTCTGAATAAGACATATGAAAGCCGACTTCTTTGGAAAACAGCACATACAGAAGCCATAGATTGCTACTAGAAAATTTTCAGTGCCAGGGATGGGATACCTTCCAGTGAGTTGTTGGCCAGGGAGGTCCCTTCTGCCTCCAAAACATTACAAGCTATTGCCAAGGCTCTTGGTTTTCCATTACTAACAGATGGAAAGACCCTATTGATGAAGACTTCACATGCATGGGCAGCAAGATAACTGAAAAATCAAACTGGTGCCAAGCTGAAAACCTTCTCCCTGTAACCCAGCCAACTGAAAGCTGGAAAAAGCTGCACTGCATGCAGCCCTATGGAGACAGAACTCATCAGCAGTGAAACAGTGGACAGGCCAAATAACAAACTGGGTACAATAGTGGCATGTCTGCTTTGGGGGAAACCAACTGCTCCCTAATTGGACTGGAGGCCCCCTCTATGGGAGAAAATACATGGCTGGTACTGAAAACCTAATCAAAAGTCTATGGCAGAGGAGGTCATGTGCATTAGGGTTATAAAGCCTGCACTTGTCTGGCTAAATGCATGTATTATTCTCACCAAACTGACCTGAAAGCACTACACTTAATGTTCATATTCATATATTAATGCTACTCTCACTTTTGGTTAGAGAAGCTCCTCTTTTCAGATGGTGGTGAACACTGGGATGACTTAAAAGGCAACATAGTACTGAGAAGAAGTGATGGAGGAGTGCCCAGCAGTAAAAAATCTCTATCACACCCTCCAAGGCTCAGAGTCCATTGCAGAAGAGGTGGCAGAAGAATGTAAGAGCAAAAGGAAGGGCACCACTCCTTAAAATGCAACTGCCCAGACAGAAATTGACCTTGATATCCATGATCTTGCAGTGCCTAGCAATACCTTCACAAGACCCTCATAATAGAAAAAAAAAGATGATGAAATAAAAATAAAAGACAAATGGAGAGAGGGAGGAGATATGATGGAGAGCGGAGTTGTGAAGGGAAATATGGGGGAGGGGAGGGAAATATCATGGTTTATTGTCTGTAAGCATAGAAGTTGTCAATAAAAAAAATTTAAAAAGAGAAGCTCCTCTTACCAAAAGTGAAAATAGCATTAATATATGGGTATAAATGTTAAGTAAAGTGCTTACAGGGCAGTTTGGTGAGCATAATATATACATTTAGCCAGACAAGAGCAGGTGTTACATTCTTAAGGCTCATGATCTCCCCCACCATAGGCTTTTGATTAGGTTTTCAGTACCAGGCATGTATTCCCTCCCATAGAGTGGACCTCCAGTCTAATTAGATAGCAGTTAGTTTCCCCCATAACAGACATGCCACTATTGCACACATTCAGTCATTTGGCCTGGCTGGCCAAACTTGAGGCTTGCAGTGTCCACTGTTTTCATGGCTAATGACTTCTGTCTCCCATAGAGCTGCATGCAGTGCAGCTTTTTCCAAATTTCTGTCAGCTGGTCTACAGGGAGGAGGTGTTCATCTCAACTTTAGCTTGACCTCAGTGACCTTACATCTCAGGCATATGAAGTCTTCAGCAATAGGGTCTTACCATCTATTTCTGGTGGGAAGCCAAGAACCTAGTCAATAATCTATAATGTTTTGGGGGCATCAGGGTCCTCCCTGGCCAACAACTCACTGGATGGTATCCCATCCCTGGCACTAATTTTTTTTTAGCAACACTCTGTGGCTTCTAGGTGTGCCATTTTCCAAAAAAGTAGGTTTTTATCTTATTCACAGTATCTTGAATTTTGATTAACCCTTCCCCCACCCTTCTGTTACTCAGTCTCTTCTCCTGACCTTTATTAGGCCATTCCACCCCCAGTAATCTGTTTGTCTACTTGCATATATACAATCCCATTCCCTTAAGTCCTCCCTCTCCTCCCTCCCTTAGAGCCCTTTTCTAGCTTACTGGCCTCTGCTACTGATTTTTAACTCCAAGTCACACACAAGTCTAAACATTTGTAGCTAGGATCCACATATGAAAGAGAACATGCGACATTTGGCTTTCTGGGCCTGGTTTACCTCACTTAGTAAAATCCTTTCCAGATTCATTCATTTCCCTAAAAGTTTCATAAGTTCATTTTTCTTTACTGCTGAATAGAACTCCATTGAATAAATGTACTACATCTTCATTATGCATTCATCACTAGATCTCTTTTTCCACAAACAACCTGGACCCCTCCTGGGAGGGAGGGCTTTTCTAGGATTTAAATGTTGTGGTTGGTCAAGTTCGGCCTCTGGAACTTGGTGTCAGGACTAGCCTCTTCCTGAGACAGCCCCTAGTCCTATCCAACCTCTGGTTCACCTAAGCCAAAAGGCAGGGTCTACCTCCATAAACTTATAAATACATTTGTGAGGGGAAGGCATGCTCTCTGAGCTGCCTGATCACTTGGCAACTTCTATCTATTGATGAGTTTTCCCTGGGCTCTACCCTTATTCTCCACATGGGCTCTTTATCCCTTCCAGCTCTCCAGAGGACAAGAGCTCTTTAAATGTTCTTTGCTCTTTTTTCTTTCCATGGTTTTCCCAGGCCCTCCATGTGGGATCTCTATCCATGTTGGCACCTTTCCTTGGCTTTGTACTTCCCTCAATAAATATAATAATTATCCTTCTCGGTCCTTTTATTCAATTCCTTGATTAAAATTAGAACCAAACCTAGGGCTTGGGGTTCAAGAACTTTCCTGAACTCCAAGCACCCTGTTACAGGGTGACATAAGGAGAAGTTGGAAGCCTATTATGGGCCCAGGATCATGTCTGAGAGAAGACCATAACACTGACAGTGCCCTTGCAGCCTGAGCTATGCCCACATTCATTCCAAGTTGGATGTACCTGTAACATTTTAGAATTTGTAGGGCATGACCAGGGTGTGGTAGTGCACACCTTCAAACCCAGTGCTTGGAAGGCAGAGGTAAGAGGACTGCTATGAATTTGATAACCAGCCTATAACTATACAGTGAATTCAAGGTCAGCCTGGGCTAGAGTTAGATCCTACCTGGAAAGAAAAAATGACAAAGAAAAAGGAATGGGCAGGATAGATGTCCCTAGGGCTAGGGAAAGGTAGTTGGCCACAATCAGGCAGAGACAAGGGATTCCTGGGGAAGAATGGATAGAGAACAGAGGAGAAAGAGAGGAAGTGGGCTCAGTCTGCTTGTGGGCAGGAACAGAGATTACACACCCTCTGGGCTAAGAAATGCCAGTGCAGAACAGCTGCCAGGTTCCAGTGGATCCCCAGTGGCCTCCCATGAAAACTTAAGCTCTGGTGTGATGAAGCAGAGCCACCTGCACAAGGGTTCCCAGCTGGGCTTGGTGCCAAAGTTTTGGAGCCAGAATGAGCTGCTCCCTCCTCCTACCAGATGGGTTAAAGCATGGAGAGAGGTTGGAGACTCCCTTTACTCCCTAGAAGCTCCTTGAACCTGGAAAGGTTCAGATACTCACTGAGAAGGCAATGGAAAGAGCTCCCACAAAAATTGCTCCATCAGATACCTTAGAAAGAAAAATATCCCCACTGAGGAGGAGCACATCAGTCAATTGGCCAGGCCATAGTCCCACTCATTTAGTCACAAAACTGCAGGTGTTTCTGTGAAGGAACCTTGTAGCAATAGTTTGTAGCCACTATCTGTCAGCTCAGCCAAGGAGATTGTCCTTGGGTAGGTCTTCTCTGAGCAGTTGAGGACCTGAGGAACATAGCTGAAGCTTCCCAAAGGTAGATTAAATTCTGGGTGTTGGGGAGATGGTTCAGTGGTTAAAATCACTTTCTTGCAAATCTTGCTGACCTGAGTTCGATTCCCAAGCACACATGTAAAGCCAGATGCAAAGTGGTCCACCTACACACACACACACACACACACACTTAAAAAAAATATTTGAGAGACAGAACTAGAGAGAGAAGGGGCACTCCAGGGCCTTCAGCTGCTGCAAACGAACTCCAGATGCATGTGCCCTGTTGTGTACATGTGCAACACTGCATGCTTGCGTCACTGTGCATCTGGCTTATGTGGGACCTGGAGATTCTGAGGCTCACAGAGCTCCATGAACCCAAGTGACTATTGTTTAATATTTGGATGAAGTGAGGTGACTGTTGTTTTATAAATGGATGACACACTGAAAGTCAGAGACTGACAACCTACTGAGGCTGTAGGTAAGCTCTAGGATTTTTGTTTTCTGATGCTTCACCTCATCATCATATCATTACCCCTTCCTTCTTCCTTTTTTTCTTTCTTCTTCCCTCCCTACCTCCTTTACTTATTTTTAAAAATATTTATGAGAGAGAGAGAGAGAGACAGAGAGAGAGAGAGAATGGGCATGCCAGGGCCTGTAGCCACTGCAAATGAACTCCAGATGCATGCTCCACCTTATGCATCTGGTCTTATGTGGGTGCTGGGGAATTGAACCCAGGTCCTTAGGCTTTTCAGGCAAGTGCCTTAACCACTGAGAAATCTCTCCAGATCCTCCCTTCCTTCTTCTTTTCCTTCCTTACCTCTCTTTCTTCTTCCCTCCCTCCTCTTCCTTTCTTTCTTCTTTTCTCCCTCCCTTCCTTTCAGTCTTTCTTTTTGTGTATACTTAAACAAGATAAAAATTCAGCTTATGGGGCTAGAGAAATGGCTCAGACAGTTTGGGTTCAATTCTCCAGTCCCCACATAAAGCCACATGCACAAAGATGGTGCATGCATCTGGAGTTTATTTGCAATGGTAAAAAGCCCTGGTGCACCCATTCTCTCCAGCCCCACTCCCTCTCTCTGCTCTCTCTCCCTCTCTCTCTCTGATTGCAAGTAAATAATTTTTTTAAATGGAGTTTATGTGTTGGGTGAATCTCAGTGAATCCTTCAGCTCTTGTAACCAGGCCTGAAACCAAGAGGCAGGAAACTCACCATCCACCATATTCCCTCACATCCCTTTCCCACCACCCCACTCCCCATGCCAAAGGCAAGCCCCCTTCTGATCCTGTCCCCATAGATTAATTTGGATTTGCCTAGTTTGAATTTCATATATGTGGATGCAAGTTGGCTCTTTTTTCCTTTAATTGTAAAAATTGTATAAGGAGTAGCTGTGGACAGGTTCTGTAGGCTTGGAGCACACCTTTTTGGTACTGCATGTACTTCCATGCACCTGTCCATAACTCATCCTCATCACTGGCCTCCTGCCTCCACAGCACACTAACCCACTTTCTTCCCTTGGAGCTGGCCTCTGTTCACTCCTCTCATCTGGAAGTTCTTGTCCCAGCCCTCACAAGCAGAAGGAAATTGCTAGTTATGCCATGGTGTCTTCAACATTCGTGCCCCTTGGGGGGCTCAGCTTCAGGAGATATTGGCTGCCTATCATGTTCCCATGAGCCTTTTAGTTCTAACATGCTTGGCACATGTGTTAAACTTGGGGCTTGGGGAAAGGCTGCAGAGGCTACATGCAGAGGTGACAGAGCCTGAGCCTAGTGGTCAGTGAGGAGGGACACCAGAGTAGTAGGTGATGCACTCAGCCCCCAATTTTCAGAGGTAGGACAACAGGTCTGAAGTGGAGTGGCTCAGAGGCCAAGTGAGGGTGAACAGAGACTGTGCTGTCCCCCATAGGAAGGGTGGTGCTGGGGAAGCAGCCGGGGCACAGGGTGCCTTGATCACCCTAGTTTTCATAGGCCCTGGAAAGCATTTACAAGGTCTGAAATGAGGGTGATGTGTGTTGGTGGATGAAGGGGAGTATGGGCCAGTGGTGGGGATGGGATAGCAGGAGGAGCAAGGGACTTCCCTGTGGGACAGCCTGGGGAGGCCAGCAGTCAACACCCATGGATAGACTGATGAGCATGGCTGACCCTGAGCCAGGAGCATCTTGAGGAAGATGCTCACTTTATTTTATTTACTAATTTTAATTTAGAGAGAGCAAGCCAGAGAGACAGACAGTGAATTGGTACACCAAGGCCTCAGCCACTGCAATTGAAGTCCAGATGCTTGCACCACCTAGTGGGCATGTACAACCTTGCACTTGCCTCATCTTTGTGCATCTGGCTAACATAGGATCTGGAGAGAGATCCAACATGGGTCCTTAGGCTTCACCTTAATCACTAAGCCATCTCTCCAGCCCTTTCCTCACTTTATATAGAGGGTTGGAGTGCTATCTCAGCTGGCACATGTTGCTATAGCAGAAAGCCATTGACTGGAGGACTCAGTAACATAGATATCTATTCCTTATAGTCAGGGGCTGTAAGTACAAAATAAAGGTATAAACAAATTCAACATCTGCTGAGGCCCATTTTCTAGTGAAGCGGTCATCTCTTTACTATGTCCCTCCATGGTTAGAGGGGTTTGAAGGTCTCTCGGGTCTTTTATTTGGCAGCTAAACCCACTCATGAATGCACCCTTGATGGCCTACTCACCTACTGTTGCAGTTACTCTCCCATTGCCGAGACAACCAACCAACCAGAAGTAGTTTATGGGAGGAAAGGGTTTATTTCAGGCTTACAGATTCTAGAGCAACCTTCATCATTGTGGAAGAACATGGCTCACTTTATGCGTTCACCGCAGAGAATGAAAAACCAACACTAGCAAGCACAAACAGCCTAGCTGGCCCTCCACACACCTAGTAGGACTGGACTCAAGATCTGTCAGCCACCAGTGACACACTCCTTCAGCAGCTCTATCTGTTGAGGACAAAGTAGGAAGTTTAATCAAAAATACTCAAGGAACTAGGCATGGTAGTACACGTCTTTAATCCCAGCACTTGGGAGGCAGAGTTAGGAGGATTGCTGAGGGTTCGAGGCCACCCTGAGACTACATAGTGAATTTCAGGTCAGCCTAGGCTAGAGTAAGACCCTAACTAAAAAAAAGTTTCTTAAGGGTCTGAAGGGATGGTTTAGTGGTTAAGGCACTTGCCTGAAAAACCTAAGAACTCATGTTTGAATCTCCTGGACCCCCACAGGCCAGATGCACAATGATACAAGCACACAATGTCATACATGTGCACAAGGGAATGCATGTGTCTGGAGTTTGTTTGTAGTGGCTGAAGGCCCTGGCACACCCATTCTCTCTTTCTTCCTCTTTCTCTTTATCTCTCTCAAGAAAAAAGAAAGAAAAAAAAGAGAAATACTTAAGGCTGGCTGCCTTTAATCCCAGCACATAGGAGGCAGAGGTAGGAAGATCATAGGCTGAGACTACATAGTGAATTCCAGGTCAGCCTGGGTTAGAGTGAGACTCTATCTTGAATAACCAAACAACAACAACAATAACAAACCCTAAAGGCTATGGGAGAACATACATTTACATTAAAACCACCACATATCCCAAGAACTTTCCATCTGTGATAGTTTGAATGTAAAGTGTCCCCATAGTCTCATTGGTTTGTGATTAAGTCTCATGCTTAATCTCCAAGCTGATAGAGCCTTTGGGAGGTAGAGAATTGCTGGAGGAAGTGTGGCACTAGGGGTGAGCCTTAAGGTTAGCCTGGCTCCAAGCCCAGTACTTGACTACTTCTATCCAGATATTTGACCAGATTTGAGCCTGTTTCTGCTCCTGTCATGCCATGATAAAAGCTGTAAGCTGAAATAAACTTTTTTTTTTTTTTTTTTTTTTTTTTTTTAGCTGCTTCTGGCCAGGCATTTTGTCCCAGCAATGAGATGTTAACAGCAACAGAAAATTGGTATCAAGAAGTGGGGTCTTTATGCAATAAACCTGACCATGTGGTTGTTTGGTCTTTTGGAAGTAGTTTATGGGAGGGAATATGGGAGGATTTGGAACTTTGGACTAGAGAAGACTTTCAGTGCTGTAAGCAGAGCTTAATTAATTGTTCTGGTGAGAGTTTGAAAGACCTAAATGCAGAAGACTGTGGTATGTGTAGTCTCAGTTTATGAGATTTTAGAGGGGAAAGAGGACTTTATTGGGACTGAACTAGAGGCAGTATGTGTGATGCTCTTGCTACATTCTGCCTGTGTCCTGAGAACTCAAGCAAAGTTGAATTTAAAGGTAATGGACTGGAAGGCTGGGGATAGTGGCACAGGCCTTTAATCCCAGCACTCAGGAGGTAGAGGTAGGATTGCTCTGAATTGAAGGCCAGCCTAGGCTAGAGTGAGATCCTACTTCAAAAAGAAAGTGATGAACAGGTGTATTTACTGCACAGCAGAAGGATGTGAAGGATATAAAATTTGGTAATGGGAGAAAAGGAAAGTCTCCAACCAGAGACTGAAGCCTGGCTCAGCTGTGATTGTTGAAAAGATTATTACTATTGAGGATTGGCCAGCTGCTGTGCACTGGGAAAATAGGAGGACTGCCAAATATTTTGAAAGGAAGAATCCTGAAGGAAGAATGGTAAAGGAGTTTCATGCTCCTCAAAATTGGTTTTATTCCCCCCTGGATTAATAAAGTTAGTACCCCACTTAATACTAGTTTAGGAAGGATGAGAGATGCAGGAAAGAGAGGGTCATTGGACTTGCAACATAGTCTTTTTGGAGCCATAAAGATGAACCATGGGGTGCAATGGAGACCCCAGGATTTTGCAGATGCAAGAACAATAGAACATACACCAAGGAGAGCTGCTTGCTCTGGCTCAGATGGATCTTCCTGGAAAGCAAGCTGCCAAGGCTGGAGGGGTGGATTGAAGCCAAGAGGGTTTCTTAATGAATTTTACATGCCAGACATTGAGCTGCAGGATTTATGTTTGCCTTGCTTATTTTCTATCACCGTGCTGTGTCTGTTTTCCTTGCTATGCCTTCTTTTTATGATGAAAAAGTTTACTCTGTGCCAATATGTGTTGGTTGGAAGTATGTAACTTGTGTCTTTATTTTACAGGCTCACAGTTAAGAGACTGCCTTGAGTCTCAGATGAGAATTTATACATGGGCCTTTTGAACTGTGTTGGGATTGGTAAAGACTAGGTGGACTTTTAAAGTTGAACTGAATTCATTTGCATCACGAGATGGTCATGAGTCTATGGAAGCCAGGGGCAGAATGTAGTAGTTTGAATGTACAGTTTCTCTCCATAACCTCATGTGTTTGTAATTAAGCCTTATATTCAATCCCCAACTGGTAGAGCCTTTGAGAGATAGAACCTTGCTGGAGGAGATGTGTCTCTGGGGTCTGATTTTGAAGTTTATTAGTCAAGCACCAAGCCCAGTACTTAGACTACTTCCACCCAGATATGTGACTAGATGTGAACCAGCCTCTGCTCTGCCATAATGATGAAACTTCCCCTCAAAACTATAAGCTGAAATAAACCCTTTCCTCCCATAAGCTGTTTCTGGTCAGGTGCTTTATCCTAGCAATGAGAAGTTAACTCTACCACATGATACATCACCTTGGGGGTAAGAGTCAACATGTGAATTTGGAGGTGATGAGCCATCACCTTGCAGCAGCAGGGAGCTGTTCAGTTTAGCCCAGGGATATGGGTTCCTGGGTTCTTGCTCCAGGCCAGCCATGGTTCCCCAAAGATGTCCCAGGCAACCGTGGAGACCAAGGTTGTGTGCACGTGATGAGAGAAAGAATCACCCACTCCTGGGAGTCAGTTCCAGTGAACAGTTCTCAGTTTATTGTCAGGGAAAATGGATTTATAAGCATCTGAGGACGGGAAGAGGACCCTAAGGGGATTGGTAGATTTAAAGATTGCTAGTCTATGGGGACATTTGTTCCAGCACATAGGCAATGGTGGGTCAGATGATCTAGGGTCTCAGGGAGATGGACTGTGTGAAGGTACTGGCTGATAAGCAGTTTCCTAGGCAACTGGCCAAAGGCCACAGAGTTATGAGCAAAGCCTACGTCTTATCTGAAAGTCCAGATATCCGGTGCTTGGAGAGGGAGTGGCCTTACTTCCTATCTATCTCAGGGTCCATCCAGAATTTTGTCTGGGGGTCCAGGCTCACTGTGACCCCCAAGAATGGGGGGAGGATCCTGGCTCACTGCAACCCCTAAGGGTGGGGGGAGGAGCTCCCCTGCTGGTCCGGTCCCTGAGATATGACTGGCGGTTCAGGCTGCTGCTACCTCTCCATATCCTGGGGCCTTCATGTCAGAAAGTTTAGGTTTGCTTTAACCCAGGGCCCTGCCAATGTCTGATACAGGGATGGCTTCCTTTGTCTTCTGATGAAGCCATTTCAAGCCTCTATAGTCAAGGACAAGGATGCCCTGACCCATCTCAGTGCTATAACCCTTGCCTAGCTTTCCCAAGGCCCTGGGTTGGCTTCCTAGCAACAAACACCACCACCACCACACAGTATAAGTAGATTAACAAAGCATCTGAAGTTCAGTGAGGGTTGCCTCAGAACCAGGTACATGGATAATTTAAAAATTACATTCAGGGGCTGGAGAGATGGCATAGTGGTTAAGGCACTTTCTTGGTCAGAGGAGGAAGTGGTATGGCGAAAACAGAAAATAAGAAAAGGAGGGCTGGAGAGATGGCTTAAGCGCTTGCCTGTGAAGCCTAAGGATCCCGGTTTGAGGCTCGATTCTCCAGGACCCACGTTAGCCAGATGCACAAGGGGGCGCACACATCTGGAGTTCGTTTGCAGTGGCTGGAGGCCCTGGCGCACCCATTCTCTCTCTCTGTCTCTATCTGCCTCTTTCTCTCTCTGTCACTCTCAAATAAATAAATAAAAATGAATAAAAATTTAAAAAAAGAAAAGGAGCCTTGTGAAGGGTGTGCTATATAGGACCTTATCCACAGGCTGCCAAAGGACCCAAGTTTGATTCCTCAGTACCCACATAAATGCAGATGCACAAGGTGGCTTATGCATCTGGAATTTGTTTGCAGTGACTGGAGGCCCTGGCACACCCATTCATTCTTCTCTATCTGTCTCTTTCTCTCTATCAAATGAATAAAATATTGACTTTTTAAAAATTACATTTATATTTAACATGTACATAAGCAAATATAAAAAAGACCATTCATACAAAAGTTCCAGGGGCAGTGGAAGCACTGTGTCCAGACTTCTTCCCCAATACCACCCTTCCTACAGGAGCCAAGAGAGAGCAGCCTGGCCATGTGCACCCTTGCTCATCCCCTGAACCACTTCACTCCAGACCTATGGTCACACCTCTGCAAACTGAGGGCTAAGTGCTTCCCTGCTGCTTTGGCGCCCTCCTTAGTTTCTGTAGCCTCTAGAGGCACTGACGTGTCTCTGTAGTGGAAGCAGAGCCCAGTGCCCACTTGAGCCTCTACACAGTGTCACCACTCTGAGGTGGAGAGGAAGAAGCTTAAGGAGACACACAGTGACATAAAACAACCCCAGGTCTGGGGACAGAGCTTTTGTCATTGGCCTGACAGGGGTCACCTCCCCTCAGAGTCTGGTGACACCATGTTCCTTCACAGGCAGAAGTCAGAGCTGCTGGCCGGAAGTGACCAGTTTCCTTGGTCAGGGGAGGGAGTGGTGTGAAAATAGGAAAAGGAGCCTTGTGCAGGGTGTGTTATAGGACCTTATCCACAGGCTGCCATCTTGGAATGCTGGACATCAACAGTCATTGATCCCAGTTTCTCATTTGCACATGGAATATAGAATTTGAGACAGGAACGGCTCTTCTGAGGTCACAGATGTTCAGAGAGGTGCTGCCCACACATGGCCTGTTCATGCCTAGGACCCTGCCCATTTCTCAACTATATTCCAGTTTTCAATCTCAGTTGCTGACAGCCCAAAACAATGCTGGAAGGGTGGACAATCATGGTTGGTGGCACAAAGGTGGGACACAAACACTGGCTGCACACAAGGGCTACACTGTGCCATTCTTTCTCATTCAATTCTTTTGTTTCCTATTTTGTATGTGTGTATGTATGTGTGCTCATATGAGTGTCAATACACATGTGTGTGGGCAGGTACGCATGCATGAGGAGGCCAGAGTTGATGTGAGGTGTCTTCTTCAATCATATTTCACCTTATTTTTTTTCCAATTCTAATTCCAGGTAGCCCAGGCTGACCTGGAATTCACTCTGTAGTTCCAGGCTGGCTTTGAACTCATGGTGATACTCCCACTGCTGCCTCCTGAGTGTGGGGACTAAAGGTGTGCACCACTACACCTGGCCCACATTATTTTTTGAGACAAGTTCTCTCACTGAACTTAGAGCTCACTAATTCAGTTAGACAAGCTAGCCAGTGAGTCCTAGGGATTCTTTGTCTCTGCCTCCCAAGCATAAGGTTTATAGGTGTGCAGCTACCACCATGTCCAGCTTTAAGGTTGGGTGGGAGCTAGGGATCAAATAAATGCTTGAGAGGCAAGCACCTTCCAATTGAGCCATGTCTTCCATTTAATTATAACCACAGTGGAGGGTAGACAGATGTAGAGTGGATGGTTGGGATTACTTGCCAGCAGAACATGAGTAGAATATGAGTTCTGTGTGTGGCAGGGAGTGGGGCTAGCAGGAGGTGGAGCTGGAGGTCCAGACAGGACCAGAGAGCAGCCAACTCAATGCCTCTTCTGGGAGATAACTTGATCCTTCAGCAGTGTAGAGTCCCAGGGGAACATAGACCAAGAAGACTAAAGTTCAGTTTTGGAGGCAGCTACAGATCTGCTGGAAGACTGGCTCGGTGGTCAGGGAGGGCTGGGATGAGAGTCTCAGCTAAAAAGGTGTATGTCATGAGTTTCTCTCAACAAAAAATTTGAGGCTTGTGTGAGTCAAAAAGTTGAAAGATTGGGACTGTCAGGATGCCTCTTCCAAAGAAAATCAAGGCAAGAAAGAGCTCATTGTTCCTAAGTCCCTTCATTTTGGGAGCAGAATGCATGTTTGTGTAGACCACCAGTGAGATTTGGCTGGTAATGGATTGCTCCCAGAGAACAATTGGCTGAGTGCAGTTGCAAAGCTGAGGTCAGCTTGCCCTGGACAGGCTGGCTCTGAGGCTCTGGCAGACCACTGCTGGTCTTAGATCTTGTGGCAGGCAGGCCAGCAAGGCTACAGATTGGTGCTCCTCCTCTCCACAATATGCAGAGCTCAGAGGCCACACTCCATCCCAAAGAAGATCAAAGCCTCTTCTTGCTGCGTGGTGAGAGTGGGGTATTCAAGGCTTCAGTGGGAGATGACACATTGGCAAGGTCACCAATGAGGAACAGTCCCCTGTCTCTGGGAGAGAGCTATCAGTCACAAATATAGCAATCTTCTCTGTGCCAGGCACTGGCTTTAAAGTGCCTCAGAACACTAGGACATTTAATCCTCATGAGGCCCTGAGAGTTAAGAACCACTGTAAACCCAGGAAGCCAGACTCAGAGCCACATCACGTGTGGGACCCTGGTGTGCCCACAGGCTATTGGTTTTCAAGGGCTGATTTGAGACCCTGCTTCTACTGACAACCCTGCAACCTCCAGTGAGGCATTTCCCCTCTCTGACCCTTGGCTTCCTCATCTGCAGAATGAGTTACAAAGCTACCTCAGTGGGCCTCATGGTTTCCTGGCTCTTTGCCTAGAAGACTCTGCTATCATTAAGAGTTCATACCTTAGTTTTGGAGCCTGAGATCTTAGTTTGGAAGTGGCAGATAAGAAGCCAAGAGGGGGTTGGGTATAGTGGCACATGTCTTTAATCCTAGCACTTGGGAGGCAGAGGTAGGAAGATTGCTATGAGTTCGAGGCCAGCCTGAGACTACTCTGCTAGGAACACTGTCTGGCATTTCCCACACTTGGGGTGTCTTATGTTGCTTCTTGGTGTCAAAATGACCTTTCCCCTAAATTCTCAAGTACCACAGCACCTGCACAATGACTGCAGGCCATTTGAACAATGTCCAGGTGGCCTCTTTGGAATGTTTTTGGAGAGTAGTAGGATGCTGACCAGAAGTCTCAGGGTGGTATGATGTGATCAGAGCCCAGAGATCAGCAAAAAATGCATACTTTGTAATCTCAGGCAATTGGCTGAACCTCTCTGAGCCTCATTCCTTCATTCAGGGGGATCAGGGCTGAATCAAACAGGCCCTTCCTTCCCTGCATGCCCTCCTAGTTCCAAGCTTCATGAGAGAGACCAACCGGGAGACAATCCCAGGCAGTGTGAACCCTTCAGCCAGGAGAAGCAATGTATCAAGATGATAAGGAAGGCCTTTTGGAAGAGATTAGGCCAGGAGCCATGGTTTTCTTCTGTTCCATTAAGGATGCATGGATGAAATCTGGTTTTGTGTCAGAATGTGTAATTGCATTTTCAGTTATTTTGTTATAAAAGTATACACATGCACAGTGAGAGCTTTCCAGAAAAAAAGAAATCTTACCCTGCTGTCACTGGAAGAAACCAATCGCTGTCCACGACCTCTTATGTGGGCTTCCAGAAGTGATCTGCTTGTATGGAAGCACATGTGGAACATTAAAAGTCCAAATAGGGCTGGAGAGATGGCTTAGAGGTTAAGGCATTTGCCTGTGAAGCCAAAGGACTCAGGTTTGATTCACCAGGATCCATGTCAGCCAGATGCACAAGGTGGCACATGTGTCTGGAGTTCATTTACAGTGGCTGAAGGCCCTGGTGTGCCCCTTCTTTCCTCTGTCTCTGCTTCTTTCTATCTCTCTCTCTCTCTCAAATAAATGAAATAAAATAATTTTATTTTAAAGTTCAAATAGAGGGCTTAGTGGTTAAGGTGGTTGCCTGTGAAGCCTAAGGACCCAGGTTCAATTCCCCAGTACCCATATAAGCCAGATACACAAGGTGGTGTATGCGTCTGGAGTTTGCAGTGGCTAGAAGCCCAGGTATGCCCATTCTCTCTCTCTCTTCTCTGTCTTTCTCTGCCTCTTCCTCTCTTTCAAATAAATAAATAAAACATTTTTTAAAAGTCCAAATAAAGCCAGGTGTGGTGCTACACACCTTTAATCCCAGCACTCAGGAGGCAGAAGTAGGAGGATTGCTGTGAGTTTGAGGCCAGCCTGGAACTACAGAGTGAGTTCCAAGTCAGCCTGGGCTATAGTGAGATCCCGTCTTTAAAAAGAAAAAAAAAATCAAACCAAAACAAAATACAAGTCCAAATAAGTGACCATGGCTAACTACCCGCTGTGTGGTCACCAAGGGGCTCATGTTCTTATCTGCTCTTTCCCTGAAATGTGGACCTTGGACATATTTAGATTTTTCTTTTTCTGTGTGTAGAATTAATGATGTGTGTATGTGTGGTGTATGTACATGTACGTGTGCAGATATAAGCACCTCATTCACACATGTGCAGAGCTTAGAGGCAGATATCAGCTATCCTCTATTATCCCTCTTGTCTTCTTTCCTTGAGTCTCTCACTGAACCTGGAGCTTGTGAAGCCAGAAAGTCCCAGTGACCTCCTGTCTCCACCCTCTTTGGCACTGGGGTTAGAGGCACGTGCAGCCATGGCCAGCCCTTTACATGGGTGCTAGGGATCAGTCTCAGATCCTCATGCTTGCTCAGCAAAGTGTTATTACACACTGAGCCATCTCCCCAGCCCCTTGGATGTGTTTCTAATCCACAGCTAATTGCTCAAGACACTGCAGGAGTTACCTGGGGCCAAGAGCAGCAGTCCCTGGTGTCTTTATCTCAATACACCTTACTCCACACCAAGTCCTTTATATCCATCTTGCCTCCTAAGCCTCCCTGTGGTTGAATAGTTGCCACACTGTTTTTAGAAGAGGAAATGGGGCTCAGAGGAGAAAGCCATGTTCTGATGCTTCATAGCTATTCTGGGTCATGTTGGGCCCCACAGGACTCTGAAGCCAGAAGGAGGCCATACTGTCCTGGAATACTGGTTTCTGGAGGCAAGTAGGGTTAAATATAACCTAGGCAGGAAGTGCAGGCCAAAGGGCAGCCAGCCTCGGCCCTTGGGATTCTGGAGCAGCTGCCCACACAGGCCAGACTCAGTCCCTGGAAGCATCATACATGTATCTTTGACTTGGTGGCTCTGCTCTGTGAGCACATTGTCTGAGGACTGCCTCATGTGTTCATGGCCTGTGTTTCCTCCAATTTGGGGGATGTATCATATCAAACTTCTTATCACTGCTTGTGCAGCCCTGAGCTCAGATTAGTCACTTGACCTTTTTCTTTTCTTTTCTTTTTAAAAGTTTAAAAATTGAAGTAAATCAGGTATGGTGGCTATATTATCAGGGTTCTCCAGAGGAACAGAACTGCTAGAATGAATTATATAAAAAGAAATGGAATTTTTTGGATTAGCTTACAAATAGCAGTTGCAGATCTGAGAATCAAGGAACCCAGTAGCTACTCAATCCATGTGGCTAGTTGCCTCAGCAATCCCAATCTGGCACTGAAGGCCTGGAGGCTTCCTGAGGAGCCGCTGGTCTTCAGTCCACGCTGGTCATCAGTTGATGCTGGTCTTCAATCCGTGCTGGAAGGCAGCAAGCAGCTCTGGCAGCCAAGTGGAAGGAAGGGGCTCTTTTCACCCAGAGCTTCCTTATAGAAAGTTCCCCTCTGAGAGGGCGACCCCTCTAAGGGATGGGCTCACTCTGGGGGCAGGACTTCCTCCTTCAGTTAATTCTTCCTGGAAGCAACCTCAGAGAGCCACCCAAAAGGGATTTCTGTGGATTACTAAACAGATCAAATTGACAACACCTTAACCATCACAGTAGCACAGGCCTGTTAATTCCAGCACTCAGAGGGACGATCACTATGAGTTCAACACCAGCTGGGATATGCTCCCTGTCTCTAAAAGAAAAAAAAAAAAATTGAAGATTCACACAACATAAAATTAAGTATTTGAAAGTTTCTATATTAGTGACATGTATACATTTACAGTGCTGTATAACCATCACCTCTATGTACTTCCAGAACATACTCTTCTCCCCCACACTATTTATTTATTTATTTATTTTGGTGGGGCTGGGAGTAGAATCCACAGCCTTGCGTATGCCCAGCAAGCATTCTACCCTTGAGCCAAGCCCAGCTGGAACATAACACCTATTCGGTTTCCCTCCTTCCTCTCCCCAGCCCTTGGCAACTGCTAAGCTGCTTATGTCTCTAAGGAGTAGTGTCCTCTAGATATTTCCTACAGAAGGGAGTCACCCACTGTGTGCCTTTGTGATTGGTTTTCCTCACTGAACCTGTTCCCCAGGCTGACCTTACAGGGGATGGAGCTCTTCCCTCCCTTCCAGAGCTGTGTAAAACTCTACTCTGTGGGTATCTTATGCTTCCTTCATCCACTCCTCTGTGGTGAACACTGGGTCCAGCTGTTGCTGATGGGAAAATTTTACTGACCTGTGCTTCTTCAGCCCCTCTCCCAATCTGTGAGCCTGGAGATTGGACCCATTGGAGATTGGCTGGCCAACAGACATAAAGCCCTTATGCAGCACATGGTAGGCGCTCTGCTTTCATCCTTGTTTCTTCACAAGCTAGCACTTTTTGAGCACCTGGACTGTCAAATATGAGTCCTTAGGTTTTGCAGGCAAGCTTCTTAACCGCTAAGCCATCTCTGCAGCCGGTCATTCACTTCTTTATCAGACAGAGCTGGCCCTTGCCCTGGCAGGCCTTCCTGGAAAACACAGTCCCTCTGTTCCCAGAGTCTGTGTGAGTGGAGAGGGCTCTGTGAAGCCTTCTCTCCTGTCTCTGACACAGCACATTGTCATTTCTTTTTATAGGACCTTAATGGGTCCATTCAGAGGAACAGAGCTGCTGCAGGGTATAAAGACAAATGTGATAATTAGAGGGGTGCCAGCCATGCTGGGCGCTCGGGAGCATGAATGTAATGGGAGACTTCTCATGGCCCTCTCTGCCCCTCCCTCTGGGGCTCCAGGGACTTGAGACCTATGGGTGTAAATCAGGTCTCTGTCTGCTAAGATTGCCACTCTCATGCCTCTAGGTTGCAGGTTGGGGAGGGGGGGGAAGAGTGGGGAGAGACTGCACAGGTGTGGAAACTGAAGACAAGGGAGGGAGGGTCTGTGCCTGGCCCAAGGTCACACTACATAGCCTGTTTCCATGGAGATGACCCTGTCCTCAGGCTGTTCTGGCTGAGTAAAGCCCTTCCCAGACAACTGAGGAGGCTTTGGCAAGGCCAGAGCCATAGGGCTCAGGAACCAAAGAGGACAGTTGACCTTTGAGACATCAAGTATTCTCACATCTTTCAGTGCTTTTAGGAGGCTTGACTATCATTTCCTAGAGTCCAGTTCTCTCCATGAAACCATCCAGGGTTAAGGTTACACTCCATCTCATTTCATCTTCATCCCCATTCTCCAGTACCATGGTATACCAGTGCTAAGCTGAACACTGGGGCCCAGAGTAGAATAAGGACCTAGGAAGAAATGATCCTGGGATTTCTCCAAGGCCCAGTAAAAGGCTGCCTCCTCAGGACAGCCTGGCCTGGGCCCTTCCTGATCAGGAGCCCAGGCCTGTGTCTGTATTTCTGCCCATCTTAGTAGCAACTGTTGGTTGTGGGTGTCACCTGTCTCCACTAGCCTGAGGCTCCTGAGGCCCCAGAGCCCAGCATGGGACAGCGCAGAACAGTGTTGTGGGAGGAATGACTATAGCATCAGATGAGACAGCAATGAGGGGCTTTGAGAGGCATCTTGAGAAACTTGAAGCCAGTGAACTCCAGGAAGGATCAGCTGGGGCAGAATGGCGTCAGGAGGCTAGGGTGTGGCCTGGCTGTGGCCCCAGTGGATAATGCTTGGGGCTGCTGGGAAGACCCTGCGCAGTCCTGCCTTCTTGAGGGGTGGCCTTTCCTTCAGGGCTGACCATCCCAGATCCCAAGGAGCCCCAGTTCTAGATATTCACAGATGGGGAACTGAAGCTGAAGAAAGGGATTTGCCCAGATTACCAGCTACCAAAAGCTAACACTGCCGGGTGTGGTGGCGCACGCCTTTAATCGCAGCACTCGGGAGGCAGAGGTAGGAGGATCGCTATGAATTCAAGGCCACCTTGAGACTACAGAGTTAATTCCAGGTCAGCCTGGACCAGACCAAGACCCTACCTCGAAAAACCAAAAAACCAAAAAACCAAAAACCAAAAGCTAACACTGGTTCTGCTCACTGAATCAAGCAGTCATCTTTGAGTCAACCCTGGTAATAAACAGTGATAGTGACATCAGTGACCTTCGTAGCTGTGGCTGTTGAACATACCTTCTCTGACATTATCCCCTTAGATTCTTCCAAGGGCTCTGTGAGGCAGGAATTCTCATCCCTATTGCCAGGTGGGGAAACTTCAGCTCCAAGTGAGAATTCACCTTACAGTGAAGAAATGAAACTAGGCCTGCTTCCTCAGTGAGGCTTTGTCAGGGCAGCCAGGAAGGATCTCCATTGGCAGGACTCTGGAGGTGGGAAGGACTGGCCTACAAACATGCTGGGTGGTCCAGGCCTTGGAGCAGAGTGACAGCTCCAGAAAGGCTGGAGTCCAGCCCAGCTGACCCCTCTAGCTGCTCTTCTGGAGCCAAGAGCTCTAGCATTGCCTTGCCAGTGTTCACCCACTCTGACCTGTTTTCCTGGCAACTGCAGCTCAGGGTGAATCAGCCCAGCCCTGAGTGTCTTGCCAAAGCAGAGGTGGCCATGAGGTCAGATACAGCATCCTCTGCCCTCCCACCTCCCTGCATTCACTCTTGCTATTCTTCCATGTTTGAGGAGGCTTCCTGTTCTCTTGTCAAACTCCCACACATATGTCATTTCCTGCCAAGTTGGCACCGCTCTGGAAAGAAATCCCTCTGTAATCCAGATGGTCAGTTCCCTGCTGTACCTCCTCCATTGCTATGAAGGGTCTAGCTGTCCCTTTCTCTTCTCTGGCCATGCATAGAGGTCTTCATCCCTGTCCTCCAGGGTTCAGCTTCTCCTTAGGGAAGAGGCCATTTTCAACCAGAGCATGAGGAGGCGTGGATGCCAGCCTCGAGCATATGCACAGTAGGGAGAAAGGGAGCTCTGGAGAGGTCCAATCCCTGCTCAGAGTCCATGGCCACCCTCAACCTGGGGAGGAAGTCCAGTCGTCACTGGCTAGGTCCAGAAGCCACAGCCTCTGCCAAGATGGGCTGTTGGCTCTTCCCGGTAGCTCAGCTGAACACCAGGAAGCTTGACTTTATTTTGCTGGTAGAGACCATGTAGATTCTGGACCAGGTATAGCTCACATTCTCCTCTTGGTAGTCATGCAAAGAGGGAGGACACCAGGACAAAGAGGGGTTAGGCCAGAACCCACATTAGCCAGGTGCACAAGGGGGCACATGCAACTGGAGTTCATTTGCAGTGGCTGGAGGCCCTGGCGTTCCCATTCTCTCACTCTCTCTCCTTCTCTGTCTCTCTACCTGCTTATTTCTCTCTCTCTCTCTCTCAAATAAATAAAAATATTTTTAAAAAGAGGGAAAGTTGTCCAAGGTCACACAAAGAATACATGGCAGATTGGGATTGAAATGCTGACTGTCTGGTGCCATGGTCCATATACTAAGGCACAGATTGCTCCCTGAGTATATGCTGCAACAGGGAGACAGAATCAGCATGAGGGCTGGTGTGGGGTGAAAAGACTGCTTGCCTGCTGTGCTGGCTTGACTCAAGTGTCCCCCATAAACTTAGGTATTCTGAATGCTAGGTTCCCAGCTGATGGAAATTTGGGAATTAACGCCTCCTGGAGGCAGCATATTGTTGGGGGCTGGCTTATGGGTATTATAGCCAGTTTCCCCTTGTCAATGTTTGGCACACTCTCCTGTTCCTGTTGTCTACCTGATGTTGGCCAGGAAGTGATGTCCACCCTCTGCTCATGCCATCGTTTTCCCTGCTATCCTGGAGCATCCCCTCGAGTCTGTAAGCCAAAATAAACTTTTTATCCCCCAAAAGCTGCTCTTGGTTGGGTGATTTCTGCCAGCAATGTGAACCTGACTGCAACACCTGCAGTCTGATAGACCTCTGGGGCCAAACTTCACCCAGGCTATGTCACCTCAGCCAAGTTCCTTAACTTCTCTGGGCCTCAAATGTCTCCATTCTAGTGTAATAACAGTAGCAGTAACCATGCACTATGTGCCAGGTCCCTTTCTGTAACCCAGGAACACAGCCACAGTAGGACAGGCAGTGCCTTGCCTCATGGGGAAGTCATGAGGATGACCTCAATCAAGGACATGGAAGGGCCTCCTACCCCATAACCAGGGCAAACTCCTGCTTGCCTCTGGATCTTCCAACTCTTCCATTTCCAGCCCTGATGATTGTGCCTGGGGGGCAGTGAGGATTTGGGATGAATGACCTCCATGTGGAGGGCAGAGAATGAGCAAAGAGTAGTGTCTGGGGTGAGTGGGCAGTACCAGGAGAATCAGGCTGCACAGGCCCCGCGAGAAGCCTGAGAATGAAATGTGCTCCCTGTATTCATGGCGTGGAGAAGGGAGACATATAGCAGTATTGGCCAATAGTCCCTGGACTTGTCCTGCCCAACAGCTTCTGCTTGAGTTCCAGAGTTCCTGACCTGCAAGGGGCTCAGGATCACCTGCCCAGCTGGACCTAAGGCAGAAACATGGGTGGGTCTGAGCTGAGAACATCAGACCTTCTGTCTGAATGTGCCAGCAACACTTATTCTCTGTAGGAATACAAGCAGAAGCCAGATATGGTGGTACAGTCTTGTGATCCCAGCACTCAGAAGGCAGAGTTGGCCTGAAGCAAGTTTGAGGTCAGCCTGGGCTACATAGCAAGACTCTGTGTCAAGAACAAACAAAAATAAATGTGTGTGTGTGTGTGTGTGTGTGTCCGCGCGCGCGTGCACGCGCACACGTGTAAACCAAAATGATACCTTCCATGATCAAGATCAAGTTCACCCTACTGGTCCCAAAGACAACCTTATTACCATGTCAGTGAATAGACTACAGTCAAGTTCCACGTGCTTTTCATGTTCAATCTTTTGTGTTTAGCTTCTGACTAAACTTGTGTTTCCTATTTCTGATTAGAAAGTTAAGTGTGGTCATTATAAATGCAAGCAAATCCATTCATGAAATGTGGAACACAGAAAGTTCTGAGGGAAAGGAAGATGAAAGTCTCACCATCCACAGGCCAGGTGGCTGAATAAATTTGTGGGTGTAGTAGACCAGAGTTGTGAAGCATGGGTCAGGCTTAGCTTGGCCTGGGTTCAGGTCCTTTTCCACAATATCTCATCTGCTCACTCCTCTGCCTGCTGTTCCTGCCTGTCTCATATAGCTGCTGGAAGAACTAGAGAACGACCAAAAAGCACAGATAGGCTTGGGAGATTGCTCAGTGGTTAAGGTGCTTGCCTGCAAAGCCTAACGATTAGAATTTGATTACCTAGAACCTGCGAAAATCTAGACACACAAGGTGGAGCATGCATCTGGAGTTCGTTTGCAGCAGCTACAGGCCTTGGTGCATTCATTCTCTCCCACTTGGGAGGCTGAGGTAGGAGGGTTGGTGTGAGTTCAAGGCTATCCTGACACTACAGAGCTAGATGCACAGCGACACAACTGTGCAAGGGGGCGCGTGTGTCTGGAGTTCCATTGCAGTAGCTGGAGGCCATAGCACAACAATCCTCCCTCTCTCTCTCATTCTTACTCATAAAAAAAAAAAAAAAAAAAAAAAAAAAAAAGGCCAGTCTGTTGGGCTTGCCTCAAAAAAAAAAAAAAAGAAAAAGAAAAAAAGAAAAAAAAAGTGAATGAGTGAGACAGAGATATGGAGGTAGAAAGGACAACAAATACAGGGACAGAGACTAGAAGCCTAGGAGGGGCTGGGAAGGCAAAGTGGATGGATTACGGCGGGGGGGGGGGTGCGGGGGGGGGCAACCCTGTAATCCTGGAACCCAACCAGCTCTGGGCCTGGCCGGCCCTATCAAAGCACACAGAAGCCTAGGTCAAGAGAAGCTGGAGGAGAGGAAGCCAGGCTGAGAAGGCCTCTGGGGGTGTGTGTCCCTCCTCTTGGATCCCAGTGGGAGCCAACCTGCACAACCCCCTCACTCGCCACTAAACACACACATACCTTCATGAACACAAGGCACTGTTGACATGGGACTGAGCACCCTAAACACCCGCATTGCACAACTACACTCACGCACATATTATTGTTAATGTATGGGCCCAGTTAACTGGGGAAGCCTGTTTTAGACCCAGCCCACAGACAGCCAAGCCCAGGACCTTCTTCAGCCCACAAACACAGGGTGGTTTGTGGATCTTCAGGCAAGTCAGATTCTTTCCTCATGGGCTACACAGCTGTTCCAGAGTTGATCCATGTCTCTTGTCTGGGGAAGGCCAAATCTCCCTAAGAGCTCTTCTCATCCTTCTGAGTCCTTGGGCATCTCAGCACCTGTGCTATCCTATGGGTCCTCCTCACACCTAGTGTGAAGCCCTGCTTCCAGTTCACATTGAAGACCAAAAAATATCAACTTCCTGTCAGACAGAGCAGGAACTATAGAATTGGGGAGGGGCAGAGACAGAAGGAGCCTCACATGGCAGCTGTGGGAGTAGCACCTTCTTGCTCTGAAGAAGTTCCTTAAAAGTGGACAGTATCAGAGCCC
Organism: Dipus sagitta; assembly: GCA_036346955.1. Classification (NCBI taxonomy): domain Eukaryota; kingdom Metazoa; phylum Chordata; class Mammalia; order Rodentia; family Dipodidae; genus Dipus; species Dipus sagitta. The sequence continues at coordinate 316,931 of CM070781.1, read as the reverse complement.
TTCCTCTAGCTTGAAGTGCGTGGGGATTTCCTCAGAGATGAGTAAGGGTAGACTGGAAGTGCCAGGTTGAAATAGGAAGTGACAATTCAAGAGGGATGGGGTGATGATTCAGTGGATAAAATGCTTGTATGAGCTCATATAAGAACCTGAGTTTGGATCCCAACATTCATGTCAAAGTCAAGTGTGGTGGCACACCTGTAATCTCAGCACTGGAGAGGTGGAGACACAAAGGTCACTGGGACTCACTGACTCTCTGGTCTAGCTGAATTGATGAGTTCCAGGTTCAGCGAGAGACTGTCTCAAATATAAGATGAAGAGAAACTGGGGAAGACACCTGATATCAACCTCTAGCCTCAATGCACACATGTGCACCTGCATATACATGTGTACATACATACACACACATATGCAAAAAAGGAAATAGGGTTGGAGAGATGGCTCAGCAGTTAAGGCACTTGCCTGCAAAAACTAATGACTTAGGGTCAATTCCCCAGTACCCACTTAAAGCCAGATACACAGTGGTGCATGCATCTGGAGTTCGTTTTCAGTGGCTGGAGGTCCTGGTGTGCCCATTCTCTCCATCTCTCTCTCTCTCTCTCTCTGTGTGTGTGTCTTCCTCTGTCTCTCTTTCTCTTCTCATCTCTCTCTGCTTTCAAATAAATAAATAAATAAATAAAAGTATTTTTAAAAAAGAAGTGATGGCTCTTCCCCAGACTCAGGCTCTTTTTCCTTCCACAGTTTCCACCATGCTAATGAGCTGTGACCTTGTTCATTTGTGACAGTTTAATCATCATGGTTTGTTGGCATTTTCACTGCCAATGTGTTTTCAGGAGTGGAGAAGGTGATCCATGCTTTTGAGGAATGAACTATCATTATGCTCATCCTCAACACCTTTCCCATTTCAGCTCTGCTGTTCTTGGGTCAGCTCTATACAGAGAAAGATTAGGGAGGAGGTACTGCCCAGAGTTCTGAATCATGGGAATGTGGTTCTATGAAGGTGAAGGAAGGGAAGCCATTCTTGCTGCTCTCACCTGTGTACCTCATTCCAGCTGCTGATTCAGTAACAGGAAAGGGTAGTCATCCAATGATTGCCATTATTCCCAGTCAAGCTCATGTCCCAGGCATGTGGAAATAGGGTCTGTCATTGTTGTGAGAAGATAGATGACAAAGAAAGTGTTCAACCCCATGATTTGGCAGTTACAAGCACAGTACTAAGTCATAGCTAGATAGGAGCAAGATGTTCCAGAGTGACTGTGTGGATAGATGACTACAGATAACCATCATGTGCTGTATTTGCAAATTGCAGAAGAAAGGATCTTGAAAGCTTTTAGCAGAAGGAAAGATAAATGTCTGAGGAAATGGATATGCTTGATATGGTTTGAACACTGCCATGCATGTGCATCCCAGTGCCACATTCTCATTAATAGGCAAGTTTTATGTTTTGAAATGCCAGTTAAAGTACATATAACTAGGCCAGTTATAGTGCTGCATGCCTTTAGTTCCAGCACTCCAGAAGAACAGATAGGATGATTGCTCTGAGTTCAAGGCCAGCCTGGAACTACAGAGTGAATTCCAGGCCAGCCTGGGTTAGAGTGAGACCCTATCTCAAAAAAAGACAAAACAAGGGCTGGAGGCATAGCTTAGTGGTTAAAGTGTTTGCCTGATAAGCTAAAGGACCCAGGTTCAGTTCCCCAGGACCCAGGACATTAGCCAGATGCAAAAGGTGGCACATGCATCTGGAGTTCATTTGCAGTGGCTGGAGACCCTGCTGCACTCATTCTCTCTCTCTGTCTCCCCCCACATCAAATAAATTAAATATTAAAAAAAATGAATTCCCTGGTCCCAGTTCCCTGTGCTGGATGATGTGTGGGCAGGCATGGCGTGGAGTAGGCCAGATCCCTGTTTTCCGGTTCCTTCCAGTTCCCTGGTCCTGGTTCCCTGTGCCAGATGGTGTGCAGTCGGGCATGGCATGGAGTGAGTAGGCTAGATCCTTGTTCCCTGACACCTTCCAGTTCCCTGGTCCTGGTAGGTCTCATTGAGCCTTCCTTGGGAGGCCTGGGCCCTGTGTGGGCTGTGGAATCAGGCCTTTTACTCTGGTATCCTGACTGGCCACTGGGTACCAATATCCCCGTTCACCTCAGTCAGAGGGTGCATGGGTCAAAGGACAAAAACTTGATTCCTCCTAAAATGGGTAGACAATAATGCAAAAAAAAAAAAAAAAAAAAAGCTAATAAAAGTCATAAAACTGAGAGATTCCCACCAAAGATGCCTAGCCCTACAATGGAAGTCTCCAATGAAATCATAGAGAAAGCAACAGAAATTCAATCCCAAAATTAAAACACAAAACCCAATGACACCCTGATCAAAAGAATTGCCGAACTGGAAGCAAACCATCAAGGAACCAACAATCATATCAATGGATCATTTAGCCTTTGACAGTAGACTTAACTTGATTGAAGACAATGTTAGAACCCCCAAAGAGATATGAATGAATTGAAGGTGAATCAAGAAATGGAAGATCTCAACAACTGGTTGATTAAGCTTAAGGAAACCTTGATAAAATGTAAGAATGAGGGCTGGAGAGATGGCTTAGCAGTTAAGGCATTTGCCTGCAAATCCAAATCCAGTTTGATTCCCCAGAACCCATGTAAGCCAGATGCACAAGGGGGTGCACATTTCTGGAGTTCGTTTGCAGTGACTGGAGGCCCTGGTATGCCCATTCTCTCTCTCTCTCTCCTGCCTCACTTTTGGTCTCAAATAAATAAATTAAAATAAAATTTTAAAAAATGTTAAAAATGAATTCCAGGAAGCATCAAGAAAATCAGAACTTGAACTGAAATCATACCTCAAAAAAGAGATGAACATGATGCAAAATAACACATCAGAAAACAAAAATCAAATAAAACATATAAAATCCTCTCTAGAACTTCTCACTAACAGAGTTACTCATGTGGAAGACATAACCTCTGACCTGGAAGACAAGACAGAAAAATTTGTCAGGAGGCCAAAAATTTCACTAAGTTTAAGATCATGGGTATACTAGAAGGAGAGAAAATTCAGGCTAGAGGCTTAGAGAATATATTCAACAAAATTATTGAAGAAAATTTTCCAATTCTCTCAAAAGACAGGCCCATGCAGATACAAGAAGCCCACAGAACACCAAACAGACAGGAACAAAGAAGAAACTCTCCAAGGCACATAGTTAATACTGTTAACAACAAAAACAGAGAATGTTAAAAACAGAAAGAGGGAAACAACTCACAACATACAAAGGCAATCCCATCAAAATTATGTGAGATTTCTCAATGGAAACCTTGAAAGCCAGAAGGACCTGCCATGGAACACTTCAAAGTCTAAAAACTATGGCTTCCAACCCAAGCTACTTTACCCAGCAAAAGTATCCCTCATAAAAGGTGGTAAAACGAAAACTTTCCATGAAAAAAGTCAACTACATGATTATATGAACACAAAGCCAAACCTACAGAGGATATATGAGGGAATTCTCCACCCAGAACAGTCAAACAACCAATCTCAAGAGCCAAGAAGAAGATCACAATAACCAAAAACAGACCAGGCTCAACATAGTACAAAACACAAGAAAGCACCAAACCCCATAAAACACCTCATCAAGGCAGGGATTAATTCAAACATCACAGTAATAACCTTAAATATTAATGGTCTTAACTCACCATCAAAAGAAACAAGTTATCAGGGTGGATAAAATAAATGGACCCTACTATCTGCTGTCTTCAAGAAACCTGCCTCACCACTAAAGACAGACACCTCCTCATGGTAAAAGGATGGAAAATTATATTCCAAGCAAACAGAAATAAGAAACAAGTGGGTATTACTATATTACTATTTGATCAAATAGACTCAAAAAAAAGTAACCACAAAGGACAAAGAAGGCCACTTCTTTTTTTTTTTTATTTTTTGGTTTTTCAAGGTAGGGTTTGGCTCTGGCTCAGGCTGACCTGGAATTAACTATGTAGTCTCAGGGTGGCCTTGAACTCATGGCGATCTGCCTACCTCTGCCTCCCGAGTGCTGGGATTAAAGGCATGCGCCACCATGCCCGGCTCAGAGAAGGCCACTTCTTAATCATCAAGGGAATGATCCAACATGAGAACATCACAATCATAAATCTATATATGCTAAACACAGGTGTACCACAGTTTATAAAACAAAATCTACCTGACAATAAAACAGAAATAAATACCAACACTCCACTATCATCACTAGATCATCCAAACAGAAAACCAATAGGAAATAATAGAGCTCAACAACATCAGAGGTCAACTAGACTTAATGGATATCTACAGAATATACATTCTTCTCAGCATCCCACAGAACCTTCTCCAAAATTGACCATATATTAGGCCAGAAAGCATGCCTCCATACAGTCAGGAAAATTGAAGTAACTTCCTGCATCACAATGTTTTAAAGCTAGAAATTAACAAGAGACATATCAATAATTCCACCAGCTCCTGAAGACTAAACAACACACTTTTAAACAATGAATGTGTCATGGAAGAAATAAAAAAATTGTAAAATTACTAGAATTGAGTGATAATGAAAACACACCTACCAAAACTTATGGGACACAATTAAGGCTGTCCTAAGGGGAAAATTTCTAGCACTAAATGTCTTTGTAACAAAGACAGACAGATACCAAACTAATAACCTGACTTTCCACCTAAAGGTGCTGGAAAACCTAGAAGGATCCAACCCTAAAAGCTCTAGATGGAAAGAAATAATCAAGATCAGAGCAGAAATTAATGAATTGGAAACTAAGAAAACAACTAAGAAAATCAATGAAATGAAGAGCTGGTTCTTTGAAAAAAATAAACAAGATTGATAAATCCCTGGTTAATTTGATCAAACAAAAAAAAAGAGAGAAGTTGCCAGGCGTGGTGGTGCATGCCTTTAATCCCAGCACACAGGAGGCAGAGGGTAAGGAGGATTGCCATGAGTTTGAGGCCATCCTGAGACTACATAGTGAATCCCAGGTCAGTCTGGGCCAGAGCAAGACCCTACCTCAAAAAAAAAAAAAAAAAAAAAAAAGAGAGAAGTCTTTTTTTGTGTGTGTTGTGCTTGCATTTTTTAAAACTTAATTTACTTTTACTTTATTTTATTTTATTGGTTTTTTATTGACAACATCCATAATTGTAAACAATATTCTATGGTAATTCCATCCCTATCCCTCAATTTACCCCTTTGAAACTCCACCTTCCGTCATATCCCCTCCCCCTCTCAGTCTCTTTTTTTATTTTGATGTCATGATCTTTTCTTCCTATTATGATGGTCTTGTGTACGTAGTGTCAGGCACTGTGAGGTCATGGATATCCAGGCCATTTTGTGTCTGGGGGACCATGTTGTAAGGAGTCCTACCCTTCCTTTCTCTCTTACATTCTTTCCACCATCTCTTCTACAATAGACCCTGAGCCTTGGAAGGTGTGATAGAGATATTTCAGTGCTGAGACTCCTCTGTCACTTCTTCTCAGCACCATGGTGTCTTCTGAGTCATCCCAAGGTCACTGCCATATGAAAAGAGAAGCTTCTCTAACCAAAAGTGAGAGTAGCATTAATACATGGGTATGAACATTAAGAGAAGTGCTTACTGGGCAGTTTGGTGAGCATTTAGCCAGACATCAGCAGACATTACACCTCTCAGGCTCATGACTACCCTGTCATAGGTTTTCAGTATCAGGGATGTATTCCCTCCCATAGAGTGGGCCTCCACTCAAATTAGAGTGTGGTTGGTTTGCCCCACAATAGACATGCCACTATTGCACCCATTGGCTCAATTTGACCTGGATGGCCAAATTTAAGGCTTGCAGTGTCCACTGTTTAGTATCTTCACTGGTGATTTCTCTCTCTCTCACATTGAATTGCATGCAATGTGGCTTTTTCCAGCTTTCTTTCAGCTGGTCTACATGGAGGAGGTTTTCAGTTCAAGTCCAGCAGGATTTCTCAGTGACCTTGCAGCCCAAATATGTGGAATCTTCAACAGTAGGGTCTTACCAATTATTCCTGGTGGGAAACCAAGGGCCTTGGCAATGGCCTGTAATGTTTGGGGGGGGGGCATCAGGGACCTCCCTAGCCAACAATTCACTTGAAGGTATCCCATCCCTGAAAATTTTCTTGTAACAATCTATGGTTCCTGAGTGTTCCATTTCCCAAAAAGTAGGTTTCCATATGACTTATTTATGCCCTCTTAGATTTAGATTAGCCCTCCCTCCACCTTTCCTTTACTCAATCTCTTCCTCTGACCTCACTTGGGCCTTTTCACCCCCCATTAATATGTTTTTTTGACACACACACACACACACACATATATATATATGTGTGTGTGTGTGTGTGTGTGTGTGTATATATATATATATATATATATATATATATATATATATACAATGCCATCCTATTAAGTCCCCCCATCCCTTCCTTTCTATTCCCTTTATATCTCCTTTCTAGCTTACTGGTCTCTGCTACTGAGTTTTCTTCCTACACATAGAAGTCCAATCATTTTTAGCTAGGATCCACATATGAGAGAGAGCATGTGACATTTGGCTTTCTGGGCATGGGTTACCTCACTAAGTATAATACTTTCCAGATCCACCCATTTTCCTGCAAATTTCATAATTTCATTTTTCTTTCTTTCTTTCTTTTTTTCTTTCTTTCTTTTTTTTATTTTTATTTTTTTTTACTTTTTTTGAGGTAAAGTCTCAATCTAGCCAAGGCTGACCTGGAATTCACTATGTAGTCTCAGGGTGGCCTCGAATTCATGGTGATCCTCCTACCTCTGCCTCCTGAGTGCTGGGATTAAAGGCGTGTGCCACCATGGACCCAATTTCATTTTTCTTTACTGCCAAATAGAACTCCTTTTTATAAATGTATCACATCTTCATTATCTACTCATTAGTGGAGGGACATCTAGGCTGGTTCCATTTTCTAGCTATTGTGAATAGAGCAGCAATAAACATGGTTGTACAAGTATCCCTAATGTAGTGAGAAGAGTCCTTAGGATATATGCTTATGAGTGATATAGCTGGGTCATATGGTAAATCTATTTTTAGCTGTCTCAGGAACCTCCATAATGATTTCCACAATGGCTGGACCAGATTGTATTCCCACCAACAGAGTAGAAGTGTACCTCTTTTTCTGCATTCTCCTCAGCATTTATTGTCATTTGTTTTCTTGATATCAGCCATTCTGATATGAGTGAGCTGGAAGTTCAAAGTAGTTTTAATTTGCATTTCCCTGGTGGCTAAGGATGTTGAACATTTTTTTAGATGTTTATATGCCATCTGTATTTCTTCTTTTGAGAAATCTCTTCCATAGCACATTTTTAATTGGCTTGTTCGATTTTTTTATTATTTAATTGTTTGAGTTCTTTGTATATCCTAGATATTAATCTTCTATCAGATGTATAGCTGGCAAAGATTTTCTCCCATTCTGCAGGTTGCCTCTTTGCTCTATTCACAGTGTCATTTGCTGTACAAAAGCTTTGTAATGAGGTCCCAGTGCTTGAACTGTGGTTTTATTTCCTGAGCAATTGGGGTTATATTCAGAAAGACTTTCCCAAGACCAATATTTTGACAGTTTCCCCTACTTTTTCCTCTAGCAGTTGCAGAGTTTCAGGTCTGATGTTAAGGTCTTTAATCCATTTGGACTTAATTCTTGTGCATGAAGAGAGATAAGTATCTATTTTAATCCTTCTACAGATACATATCCACTTTTCCCAGCACCATTAGCTGAAGAGGCTGTCTTTTTCCCATTGAGTATTTTTAGCATTTTGTTTGAATATCAGGTGGTTATAGCTACCTGGACTTACATCTGGGTCCTCTATTATGTTCCATTGATCTACATGTCTGTTTTGTGCCAGTACCATGCTATTTTTGTTACTATGGCTCTGTAATATAGGTTAAAATCAGGTATGGTGATACCACCATTCTTCTTATTATTATTTTTTTGCTCAAAATTGTTTTAGATATTCGAGGTTTTTTCATTCTTCTAAATGAATTTTTGGATAGTTTTTTCTATTTCTGTGAAGAATGCCATTGGAATTTTGATGGGGATTGCATTAAATATGTAGATTGCCTTCTGTATTGCCATTTTCACAATATTGATTCTTTGATCCAAGAACAAGTGGCGTCTTTCCATTTCCTAGTGCCTTCTGCAATATCTCACTTGGGTCCTTCACTTTCTTGGTTAGGTTTATTCCAAGGTGTTCTTTCTTTCTTTCTTTCTTTCTTTCTTTCTTTCTTTCTTTCTTTCTTTCTTTCTTTCTTTTTTTTGATGCAATTGTGAATGGGAGTGATTCTCTGATTTCATCCTCTGTGTTTGTTGTTAGCATATACGAAGGCTACTGATTTCTGGAGTGAAATTCTTCTCCTTCTATACCCTGAATTCTATATTTGATCTTTTCATACTGGCCTGAATATCTTGAAATTCTCATTTATACTTTCCTATTTGTTTGTCTTTCTATTTGTTGGACTTTATTATATCTGCCACCTGGTCTTCTAGTTTAGATATTCTGTCCTCTCCTTCATCCATTCTACTGGTGAGATTTTCTACAGAGTTTTTATTTCACTGATTGTGTTCTTCATTGATAGTATTTCTGACTAGTTTTTCTTTATTATTTCTATTTCCTTGTTTATGTCTTGTATTGACCTCCTTATTTCATTAAATTGGTTTCCTATGTCTTCTTTGATTCCTTTCATTTCCTCTTTGATTTCTTTGAACATATTTATAATCATTCATTTGAAATCTTTCTCAGGCATTTCCTGTATATCAGTCTCACTGGTGGTCATTTCTGATACATCAATACTTTTTGGTGGATTTGTATTGTCTTGATTTTTTGTGCTTCTTGTATAATGTATGATTTTTTTTTTTTTTTTTGGTTTTTGAGGTAGGGTCTCATTCTAGCCCAGGCTATGGAGTCTCAGGGTGGCCTCAAACTCATGGCAATCCTCCTACCTCTACCTCCTGAGAGCTGGGATTAAAGGTGTGTGCCACCACGCCCGACTATGTAGTGATTTTTGCATCTTGGATTAATTTAATGCTTGAATTTTCTAATTATCTGCAGTATCGTTAGATGTATCAATCAATCTGATGGTATATATCTTCGGGGTAGGAGCTTAAGGTGCTAGATGTGGCTTTTAAGACTCTCAGGGTAACCACAAAAGTGACCCTAGGTGTTGGAGTTGCCTGCTATGAGAGTATTAAAGTAGGCTAAGTGGAACAAAATGCAGGCAGATTCTAAAATTTAACTAAATGATGTACACATTCAATGAAAAACAGCAGAGTATTTATGCAAGAGTAGGTATTGTGACAACCATATTCTTTAACAAAGTCACCATCCCTGAGGATGTGTGTTGCCCCACACGCTTAATCCTGTCAACTGGGAGGCTAAAATTTCTGGTCTGTAGAGGGTTCCAAGCCAGCTTGTGACCAAGTGAGAACCTTCCCTAAACAAATGACAGAAGAGGAAACAAAGGCACTATAAATCATGAAGCAACAGATAACAAGCCCAAAATATAGCTTATTTCAGAATGACAAATCTGACCATCCATCAGATTTAACATATAATTTACCCGGACATGGAAGTTACAATTAGCACTTCTAATTCAAGCCTATATACCAGGCTTATTAGGCAGGTACTGACCTGGTATAATCCCAGTTATCTTTGGGATGGTTTTGGTCTCAATTATGCTGCACTCCTACTGGGCCCCAATTTGCTGCACTGTGGGCTTAGGTAGGCTGGCTGGGTCACTGGATTACTGCTCTGATCACCTGTGTTGGGTGCTGTGTAGGTGAGCTCCCTCCCCCAGGTCTCTGGAGCTTGCTGTCTCTTTCACTGGTGGTGGGGGAGGAGAGGCTGTGGATGGTGGCTGAAGTTCTCCTGTTGGTCCTCGCAATCCTCTTCCTCACAAGCCGCTCCATTGGTCCTTGCCATGCACCCTTCACATTTCTTTCATTATCCAATAGTATTAAATTAACAAAAGGAGAAATGAAAATGGAGAGATCACAACAGACATCAATGAAATTGGAGAAATCATCAGGGCATACTTCCAAAACCTCTACTACACAAAATTGGATAATCTGGAAGAAATGGATGAATTCCTAGCCACATACCACCTACCAAAACCAAACTCAGAGCAGATTAATCTCCTAAACAAACCTATCACATCCATGGAGATTGAAAAGTTAATCAACAACCTCCCCAAAAAGAAAAGTCCAGGACCAGATGGCTTCTCAGCTGAATTCTATCAAAGCTTCATTGAAGAACTGAAACCAATTTTTCTCAAACTGCTTTGCATAATCAGAGACTGGGGACTACTCCCCAACTCCCCTTATGAAGCTAGCATCACCCTAATTCCAAAACCAGACAGAGATGCAACAAGAAAAGAAAACTATAGGCCTATATCCCTGATGAATTTAGACGCAAGGCTTGTGAACAAAATACATGCAAAAAAAATTGAACACATCAAAAGCATTATTCACCCTGACCACCTAGGCTTCATCCCAGGGATGCAGGAATGGTTCAACATATGTAAATCAGTCAATGTAATACACCACATAAATAAACTTAACCATAAGAACCACATGATCATCTCGATTGATGCAGAGAAGGCCTTTGACAAAATACAACACCACTTCATGATCAAAACACTGGAAAGAATAGGCATGGAGGGTTTATATCTTAACACAATAAAGGCTGTGTATAAAGAACTATAGCACAAATAATATTTAATGGGGAAGGACTCAAGGAGTTCTTACTGAGATTGGGAATAAGACAGGGGTGCCCACCCTCAGGACTGCTCTTCAACATAGTATTAGAAGTACTGGCCCAAGCAATAAGACAGGAGAAAGGAATAAAAGGGAATCAAATTGGAAAGGAAGAAGTCAAGTTAGCCCTATTTGTAGATGACATGATTCTGTATATAAGTGACCTGGAAGTCTCCATCTCCTTCAGTAAAGTGGAAGGATGCAAAATCAATGCACAAAATCAGTAGCTTTTCTATATGCAAAGGACAAATATACAGAGAAAGAAATTAGCAAGGCTATCCCATTTTCAATAGCAAGAAAAAAGTTAAAGACCTTGGAATAACACTAACCAAGGATATGAAAGACCTATATAATGAAAACATTGAAATTCTCAAGAAAGAATCTGAGGAAGACTTGAGAAGATGGAAAGACTTCCTATGCTCCTGGATAGGTAGAATTAATATTGTGAAAATAGCAATTCTACCAAAAGCAATATTCAGATTTAATGCAATATTAATAAAAATACCAGCATCATTCTTCACAGAGATGGAAAAAATGATCTCAAAATTCATATGGAATGGCAGCAGGCCTTGGATATCCAAACATATCCTCAGAAAAAAAAAAAACCTCTGGAGGTATCACCAAACCCAATCTAAAGCTACATTACAAAGCCATAGTGACAAAAACAGCATGGTACTGGAATAAAACCAGAAACATAGACCAATGGAACAGAAATGGTATTGAACAAATTGGATGGCCATATGTAGAAAATGAAATTAGACCCACTCATTTATCCATTTGCAAAAAACAAGTCAAAATGGATTAAAGTCCTCAACATAAGACCTGAAACTCTTTAGCTACTGGAAGAAAAAATAAGAGGTACACTCCATGGCATAGGACTGGGAAAAGACTTCCTGAACAAAATCCAAGTAGCCTAGGAAATTAAACAAGCACTCAACCAATGGCATCTCATGAAGCTAAAAAGCTTTTGTGCAGACAAACATTCCATAAGCAGAGCCAATATATTACTCACTGAATGGGAGAAAATCTTTGCCAGCTATACCACTGACAGAAGACTAATATCTAGAATCTACAAAGATTGCAAAAAACTAAACAATAAAGAAGTTGAACAACCCACTCCAAAAGTGGGGCAGAGAACTAAATAGGGAGTCCTCAGAGGAAGAATTACCAATGGCTAGCACACACTTAAGAAAATGTGCAACATCCCTAAGCATTAGGGAAATGTAAATTAAAACAACCATGAGATTCCACCTTACCCAAATAAGGATAGCAAACATTAAAAAATTAAATGAAGCCGGGTGTGGTGGCGCATGCCTTTAATCCCAGCACTCTGGAGTCAGAGGTAGGAGGATCGCTGAGAGTTTGAGGCCACCCTGAGACTACAGAGTGAATTCCAGGTCAGCCTGAGCTACAGTGAGACCCTACCTCGAAAAACCAAAAATAAATAAATAAATAAATAAATAAATGAAAACCAATGTTGGTGAGGATGTGCAGAAAAAGGAACGCTCATTCACTGTTGGTGGGAATGTAAGCTGGTACAACCACTATGGAAATCAATATGGAGACTCCTGAAAAAGATGAATATAGAGTTACCAACAGACCCTGTTATTCCCTTACTGGGCACTTACCCAAAAAGCTCCACACTTCAGTTCAGAGATATTTGCTCAACTATGTTTATAGTTGTTCAAAATGGCTAAGAACTGGAATCTACCCAGGTGCCCATAATTGCATGAATGGATAACCAAAATGTAGCATATCTACATGATGGAATTCTACTCAGCAGTAAGAAAAAATAACACAATGAAATTTGTAGAGAAAAGGTCAAACTTGGAACAGAATCATACTAAGCAGACTCACACAATCCCATTAAGACAATTGTCACATGGTGTGGTGGTTTGATTCAGGTATCCCCCATAAAATTTGATATTCTGAATGCTAGTCTCCCCAGCTGAAGGCAATTGGAAATTAAAGCCTCCTGGACATGGTGTATTCTTGGGGGCAGGCTTATGAGTGTTATAGCCAGTTTCCCCACGCCGGTGTTTGGCATACTGTCCTGTTCCTGTTGTTCACCTAATGTTGGCCAGGAAGTGGTGTCCACCCTCTGCTCATGCCATCATTTTCTCCTGGCATCATGGAGCTTCCCTCTATAGCCTGTAAGCCAAAATAAGCCTCTTTTTTTCCCACAAGCTGGTTTTGGTTGGGTGATTTCTACCAACATTGCAAACCTGATTGCAACAGTAATGTTGGAACTGAGAGTGGTGTTGCTGCTAGACATGTGACTGTGTGGCTTGGGCCTTTTGGAGTTGATTTTCAAGAAGAATGTGGAAAGATTTGAAACCCTGGCCTAAGAGATGCCTTGCAGTGCTGTAAGTACAGCTTGAAGGACTATTCTGGTCAGAGTTGAAAGACCTGAAGGCCATCAGAACTACATACTGTGAAGTTTAGATTATGAGTTTTTCCTGGACTGGGCTTGAAGCAGTTTGTGTGAGAGGCTTGTTGTTATGCCTGTGTCCTAAGAACTTGTGCAGGGTTTCTTTGCATAGAAACAGACTGGTGTGTGCAGAGGGATATGGCACAGAAAGAAATCTTTGCACTCAAACTTCTACCTGTTCAGATGCAATTGTATGAGAGATTACAATTATTGAGATTGGGCCATCTGATCTGCATTGAGACAACAGAAAGAATGCAGTCTTTTGAAGGGCCTGAATGTTGAAGGGGTGTCCTGTTTTTCAAAGTCTGCTTTATTCCCCCCCGGGTTAACAAATTGGCACCTCATCTGGTATTATGGAATATTGAAATGCAGGAAAGAGAGGGTCATTGAATTTTCAGCATAGTCTTGTGCTTTCAAAATGGCCATGGGCAGTGTGAAGCAGGTCTGCTTGATGCCTGCATGAAGACCTGATGAAATTGTGAGAATGAACCATGGATTGCATTGGAGACCCAGTGGAGATGCTAGGAACATGAGATGGCTGCCAAAGAGAGCTGCTGGCTCTCCTGGAGTAGCCTAGCTGGAGGGGTGGAATTGGAACTCCAGAGTTTTGTTGCTGGTTAGAATTATCAGACTTGGAGACCTGTCACTGACTATAGTTTTTGGACTTGGAGCCATAGAGTTTTATGTTTTCCCTGTTTAAATTTTGTATTGGTTGAATATTTCTTTGCTATGTCCAATGCCATCTTTTGCAGTGTGTTTATTCTGTGCCATTATGGATTTTGGGGATAATTTTTTGGCATTATGGCTCAGTTAAAAGACCTTGGACTATGGGAATGTTTTAACACCATTGGGATTGATAAACACTATGGGAACTTTTAAAGCTGGATGAATGCTTTGCATTTTAAATCATGTATGGTTATCAATTTATGGGGGTCAGGGACAGAGTGTGGTGGTTTGATTCAGGTGTCCCCCATAAACTTAGGTGTTCTGAATACTAGTCTCCCCAGCTGATGGCAATTGGAAATTAAAGCCTCCTGGAGGTGGTGTATTGTTGGGGATGGGCTTATGGGTGTTATAGCCAGTTTACCCATGCCAGTGTTTGGCACACTCTCCTGTTCCTGTTGTCCACCTAATGTTGACCAGGAGCTGATGTCTACCCTCTGCTCATGCCATCATTTTCCAATGCCATCATGGAGCATCCCCCTTGAACCCATAAGCCTAAATAAACCTCTTTTTCCCACAAGCTGCTCTTGATTGGGTGATTTCTACCAGCAATGTGAACCTGACTGTAATACATGGTGTCACTCACCTATAATTCCTAACCTGGATCAGCCTGAGTTGTTGACATACCTGAATGGCATCTTGAGGCTTAGACAATAGGGAAAGCAGGGCTTGGGGGAAGGGGAAGGGTGGTGGGGGGAACACAAAACTGAACCCAAATGAACTGGTACCATAGAGACCTATATCCTGGAAGTTAGATGAAAATGTTGAACTCTCAACAGGACCTTAGGAAGAGTACCTGAATCAAAGGGCCCTGTAGAGGGTGAGATGAAGCCTACCATTAAATTTCTCTTTTTTTTCTGTCTTTTTCTTTTTTCTTTACCCTTGGTGCTGGCCTATAATTCCCTGTACCAGGATGCAGTTAACATCCACAAGGAGCTGTTTATCAGAGAGACCTACAAGGTCTCCCAAAACAAACAAGACAGACTTCTGTCAGAGCACTTGATTACTCACCAGAGGTTAATGGTAAGACCCTACTGCTGAAGACACCATATACTGTCAGCACAGACCATGGAGAGACGTGGTTGGAATCTGTAGGAGAGCCAGTCTTCAGATAATTAGCCCATCTAGTGCTGGAAAGTGCTACATGAGCTACTAGGGGAAAGTGGCCAACATATGTCCAATCAACTCAAAGCCTAAGCTACTCAGAAGCAAACAAACTGACATGATGCTCACACAAGTGCAATAGTGGCACACAGCCATGGTGGGTAACCAACTGCTCTTGGATTGGCTAACAAATCCACTCAGTGGAAATGAAACCATATATGGAACTGGGAAACAAATAATAATTTTGCTTTCTAATTTCAAGCTCCCACTAATCTTGGGCTATAAGAGGCTCTACACCCTTTAAATTCTTTCTAAAGTAACAATGGTTATCCCATTTAACCAGTGCTGACTTCACTCTCCATTGGATAATCTGCTTCTCTTTTTCAGATAGGAGCAGGACCTGAGGAGATAAACAACCCAGTGCACTTGACCCTGGCCCCAGTTGAAACCACAGAGAAACTGGGGAAGTGAAAAAGAGTGTCACTTTCTTGGTGAAACTGATATCAGCACAAGGGTGAAGAAGATAGAAAATAAGGACACTCAACACCTACCAAAGTAGAGATCCAGAGGCTCCTAAGAGTCCATCACTTAGGTAGATTTAAAATGTGCCCAACATGTCTCAGGGAATTTTGTGGAAGAGGGAGCAGAAAGATTGTTAAAGCCACAAGTTGGGACATTGTTCACAGAGACATCGCCTTTCCCCCATAACTGACTGCTCCCCCCATTTAATGCATGACCCATGGGGTTGACCTGCATGCCCAATGAGGAGGGCCTCTTTAGAAAAGTGGCAGTGATGAGGGAAAGGATGATACCAACATGTGTTGTTTACATACTAAGTATGTCCATATCTAATAAAAAATAAATTAAAAAAATACTTAAAATACATATAAGGGCTGGAAAGAAAGCTTAGCAGTTATGGTGCTTGCTAGCAAAGCCAGAAAACCAGGTTCAATTCCCTAGTACTCACTTAAAGGCAGATGCACAAGGTGGCACATATGTCTGGATTTCCTTTGCAGCTGCTGGAGGCCCTGGTGCAACCATTCTCTCTCTCTTTCCTTACCTCTTCTTTCTACTCTCTCATCTCTCCTCTTGCAAATAAATAAAAATATTTTAAAAATACATACAACTTAAAAATTACAAGCACATAGACTTTATCACATCAGTAATACAATGATATACACCAAACCTTCAAAAAATAGAAGAAAGGGCTAGGTGTAGTGGTGTATGTCTTTAATTCCAATACTCCAAAAGGCTGTGGTTGGAGGATCACCATGAGTTCAAAGCCAGTCTGGGACTATAGAGTGAGTTCCAGATCAGCCTGGGCTTGACTGAGACCTTGCCTCAGAACAACAATGAGAGAGAGAGGCAGAGAGAGAGAGAGAGAGAACGTATTTGTAACACAAGCACTCATACTTTGATGAAATTTCACTTTCTCTAAGCAAAAAAAAAAAAAAAAAAAAAAAAAACCTACATCTCCCCCTCACTATGAGTTGTTCAGCCTCATTGCAGTAAATATGTAAAGAAAAAGAGATAAAGGGACAGCAGAAGAAAAATGACTTATCAGGCTGCAACTTAAGGAGAGCCGCCATTAATATATTGTTTTCTTTCCTTATAGTCCTTATTTATAATTTTTCATTACCATATATATTCAATGTAGCAATTTACAGACACAGTTTCATAGTATTCTTCATTGAAAAATCATGAACTGAATTTTTCCCTGCTGTTAGATCATTCGAAAGGAACTTCACCATGCTTCTTGAGTTTGAATTCATGAGTAATCTTGAGCATTTTCCACTTGTCCTTCATACCATTCATTATTCTACAGCTCTATTGAGCCCTTGCCAAGTAACTGTGCAAATGCATCCAATTGAGGGGATGTTCACAATCATGCTGTGCCCTTGCTGTATGTGATGCGGCAAAATACTTTTATTTTATTTTTGAGGTAGGATCTTGCTGTAGCCCAGACTGACCCGTAATTCACAATGTAGTCTCAGGATGGCCTCAAACTCACAATGATCTCTGCCTCCCAAGTGCTGGGTTTAAAGGCATGCGCCACAATGCCCAGATACCTTTTACTTTTTTTTTTTTCATGTGGTGTGAGGGAGTATGGGGATGGAGTGCACATGTGGAGGCCAGAGGACAACCTTGGATGTCATTCTCACTGTGTATCTTTTATGAGACAAGGTCTCTTGCTGACTTGGAATTGGCCAATTAGCTAACCTGGTTGTCCAGTAAGCCCTAGGGATCCTCCTGTCTCTTTCTCCCTAGTTCTGGGTTTATAGGCACTCACCACCATTTTAGCATGGGTTCTGGGCTCAAACTCAGGCTTTCATGCTTGCAAGGCAAGCACTTTGTCAACTAAACTATCTATCCAGCCCCCATGAGCTACCTTTTTTGCAAGTCAAATGTTTCCTCATGATGGCTGCCTATAAATGTGTTTTCTAGTAAGAATGTGGATAATGTGAAAATCCTTTATAAGTATTCAAACTTATTGTAGTTTATAATAAAAATATTTTTGGAAACCTCTGGGTAAGGTGGTGGCATAGTAGCCAAGCCCAAACAGTCTAGTGAGGGAAATAAGCAGAAAAACTGCAAAATACACTCTTGTATTGAAAAGTGAAGGTGTATAAGTTATTATCAAGCACAGCAGAGAAGCAGGAAAGACTAATATCTTCCAGAAAGAAGGATAATGGCCAGAACCTCACATAGGTGCCAGCAACCCCAGTCTGCACCCACCCACCTGCCTGGTGCAGAGCTGCAGGAGCAGAAACCAGGTGGATGGAATTTCCACTTATACCAGCCTCCTCATAAAGTCAAGAAACCTGAAGGGAAACACAGCAGGGACCAGCTGAGCAGCTGCTAAAAGAGAACACAAACAAGACCAGCTGAGCAGCTCTCCATGTACAACTCCATGTATCTTACAGAGCTTCCCATCCCCCAAACATCAGTGCCATGAACCTACAGAGACATTCACCCTAAGCTGTATGGCACTCAGCACATCTGATCAGAACACCATATCTACAGCACAACAGAGAGGGATTGAGGTGGGTACTCAGCACTGGTGAGATTGGAAGTCATTACAAAAGGTAAAAGGGCCTACTTACACAAAGGCAGGTACATAGGCCTGCACTGGAAGTGCTAATCTCTCTTTCCATGTCTGGGCATATTATATGTTACATATTCTTGATTGGCTTTAGCACTGTAATCATCTGTATTTTGGTGTTGACTATTGTTGCCATTGATGTTTCCTGATTCATAGGGCCTTTTTCATTTTCTTCTATCATTGTTGGGGGTAAGGTCTGACTCAAACCCAGACTGACCTGGAAGCCATTTCAGACCAGAAATCTCAACTTCATGGTTGACAGGATTAAGGGTGTGGGGCAACACACACCCTTAGGGACTTTGGTGTTATTGGATTATCTGTTTGTTTTAATCCCCACTGGTGTATACTCTGCGCTGGTTTGAATTGAATGTGTATACTGCTCAGTTGAATTTTAGAAATTGCCAGTAAATTGCTCCACCCATTATACTAGAATATTTGGATAGCAGGCAAACTCAACACCTAAGGTGTTTTCTTGGAGTATAAAAGCTACACTTAGGCAGGCATGGTGGCACATGGCTTTAATCCCAGCACTTAGGAGGAAAAGGTAGAAGGATCACCAGGACTTCTAGGCTACCTTGAGACTATATAGTGAATTTCAGGTCAACCTGGGCTCTAGTGAAACCCTACCTCAAAAAAAAAAAAAAAAAAAAAAAAAAAAAAGAAAGAAAGAAAGAAAGAAAGAAAGAAAAAAGCTATGCTTGGCACCTTAAGCTTCTACCATGAAGATATATAAAGTCAGATATACATGGCTAAGAATAGTACAGATAATTAGAAAACCCAAGCATCAAATTAACTCAAGATGCAAAAATCTCTACATTATAATACAAGAAGCGCAAAAAATCGAGACAATACAATCCCATGAAAATTATAAATGCATCAGAAATAACCCCCCACTGAGACTGATTTAGATGAAATGCCTGACAAAGATTTCAGGGTAAAAAAGATTATATCTATACTCAAAGAAATCAAAGAAGAAATCACAGGAATCCTGAAGGAGAACACAGGAAACCCACTTAATGAAATAAGCAGTTCATTACAAGACATGAGTAAGGAAATAGAGGTAATGAAAAAATACCAATCAGAAATATTAGAAATGAAAAACAGAGTAAGTCAAATAGAAAATTCTGTGGAAAGTCTCACAAGCAGAATGGATCAAGGAGAGGACAGAATATTTAACTAGAAGACCAGGTGGCAGATCTAACACAGTCCAACAAAGAGAAAGACAAACTAAAGGGAAGGCATAAATGGGAATTTCAAGACATTTGGGACACTATGAATAGATCAAACATAGGAATTCAGGGCATGGTAGAAGGAGAAAATTTTCACTTTAAAGGTATAGCAGGTATTGTCAACAAAATAATAGAAGTAAAGTTCCCCCAAATAGGGAAAATGATGCCAATGCAGATACAGAAAGCCTTTAGAACACCAAACAGACAAAATCTGGAGAGACCCCCTTACCACTATATTATAATTAAAGTACAAAACACACAAATGAAAGAAAACATATTGAAAGCATTTAGAGAGGAAAATCAAGTCACATACAAAGGCAAGCCCATCATGATAACAGCACATTACTCAACATAAACTTTAAAAGCAAGAACTTGGAATGATGTATTACAAGTACCAAAAGATAGCAACTGTCAAACAAGATTACTTCATCCTGCAAAACTATCCATCCAAATAGATGGAGAAATAATGACATTCTATGACAAAAACAGGCTAAAGGATTATATGAACACTAAACCAGTAGTATAGAAAATACTTGAAAGGATCCTCAATGTGGAAGAGAAAGAAAAGCACACACAATAAGGAACCAGGAAAAAAATAATACTGAAATAATAGTTAGAAGAAGAGAGTAAAGGAAAAACTGGAAGAAATAGAAAACAAGAAGAATGGCAAGAATAAATACACATCTTTTGATAGTAATTCTTAATATCAACAGCCTCAATGCCCCAAACAAAACACAGGTTTGCAGACTGGGTTAAAAAGCAGGATCCTTCTACTTGATGCCTCCAGGAAACTCACATTTCCACAAAAGATGGACACTTTCTTAGGGTGAAAGGTTGGAAAATGATGTTTCAAGCAAATGGGCCTAGAAAACAAGCAGGTGTCACTATCCTAATATCTGACAGGGTAGACTTCAAGCCAACATTAGTTAGGAAGGATAAGGAAGGTCACTTTTTATTAATTAAAGGAGCATTCCAACAGGACATTACAATCCTAAACATATATGCACCTAACATGGGGACTCCCAATTTAATCAAACAAACACTATTAGAATTAAGGTCACAGATAATACTAAATACAATTGTAGTGGGTGACTTCAACATACCACTCTCATCAACTGACAGGTCATCCCAGCAAAAAATAAACAGAGCGGCATCTGTATTAAATGGGGTCATAAAACAAATGGATCTAAAAGTTATCTACAGAATATTTCACTCAAATGCTACAGAATATACATTCTTTTCAGCAGCAAATGGGAACATTCTCTAAAGTAGACTATATGTTAGGATGCAAAGCAAACCTTAACACATACAGAAAAATTGAAATAATTCCTTGCACTCTTATCACAGTAGGACTAAACTACAAATGAACAGCAAGAAAAGCTATAGAAGATAAACAAAATCATGGAAACTAAGGCTAGAGAGAGGGCTTAGTGGTTAAGGCACTTGCCTGCAAAGCCTAAAGGACTCACATTGGACTCTCCAGATCTCACTTAAGTCAGACACACAAAGTTGAGGCAGGTGCAAGATTGCACATGTCTATTAAGTGGTGCAAGTGTCTGGAGTTCAACTTCAGTGGCTGAGGCCTCGGCACAGCAATTCTCTCTCTCTCTCTCTCTCTCTCTCTCTCTCCCTCTCTGGGTGTCTATTAAAACATTTTAAATATCATAGAAATTAAGCAATAAAATGTCAATAAAGAAATCCAGAAGGAAATCAAAAAATTCACAGAACCAAATGATTATGAGAACACAACATACCAAAATCTTTGGGACACAAGAAAGGTAGCTCTAAGAGGGATATTTATAGTTTTAAATGCCTATATTAAGAAATTAGAAAGGTTGTAAGTAAACAACTTAATGCTTCACTTTAAGGCCTTAGAAAAAGAAGAACAAGGCAAACCAAAACCAGTAGATGGGAAGAAATAATAAAGATTATGCCAAAATTAATGAAATGGAAACCAAAAAACATTTCAAAGAATCAATGAAACAAAAAGTTTATTCTTTGAAAAGATAAACAAGATTGATAAACCCTTAGCAAATCTCACCAAAAGAAAGAGAGAAGAGACACAAATTAATAAAATTAGAGATGGAAAATGCACCATTACAACAGATAGCAAAGACATTCAGAAAGTCATAGGGACATACCTTAAGAACATATACTCCACTAAGTTTGAAAATCTGAAAGAAATGGATGATTTCCTTGATTTATATTACCTACCTAAATTAAATCAAGATGAGATTAACCACTTAAATAGACCTAAAACAAGTACAGAGATCCAGGCAGTTATAAAATATTTCCTGATTAAAAAAGTCCAGACCCAGATGGATTCACTGGTGAATTTTACCAGACCTTCATGGAAGAACTAATACTAATGCTTCTCAAACTTTTCCATAAAATAGAAAAGTAAGGAATCCTGCCAAACTCCTTCTACAAAGCCAGCATCTCCCTGATACTAAAACCAGACAAAGACAGAACAAAAAGAGAAAATTACAGACCGATCTCCCTCATGAACATCGATGCAAAAATTTTCAAACAGAATACAGAATTGGCAAACAGAATACAAGAATATATCATAAAGACCATTCACTCTGGTCAAGTAAGCTTTATCCCAGAAATGCAGGGATGGTTCAACATAGGCAAATTGATAAATATAATACACTATGTAAATGGACTGAAGGACAAAATTCACATGATCGTCTCAATAGATGCAGAAAAAGCATTTGACAAAATCCAACATCCCTTCATGATAAAAGCCCTACAAAAACAGGGAATAGAAGAAACATAGTAAGGGCTATTTATGATACACCTATAGCCAACATAATACTAAATGGAGAAAAGCTTGAAGCTTTTCTACTAAATTCAAGAACAGGACAAGGGTGTCAACTGTTCCCACTTTCATTTAATATAGAACTGGAAGTCATAGCTATAGCAATAAGGCAAGAGACACTCATAAAAGGGGTACAAATTGGAAAGAAAGAGAACAAATTATCATTATTTGTAGATGATATGATTCTATACATAAAGGACCCTAAAGACTCTACCAGCAAACTGTTAGAGCTGATAAACACTTTTAGCAACACAGCAGGATACAAAATAAACACACAGAAATCAGTAGCTTTCCTATATACTAACAGCAAACATGCAGAGGATGACATCAGGAAATATTTCCCATTAACAATTGCCTCAAAAAAAAAAAAAAAGTACCTCAGAATAAACATTACCAAGGAAGTGACGGATCTCCACAATGAAAACTTTAAAACACTCAAAGCAAGAATTTGCAGAAGACACTAGAAAATAGAAATACATCCCATGTTCTTGGATTGGAAGAATCATACTGTGAAAATGTCAGTCTTACCAAAAGCAATATCCATATTAATGCAATCCCCATTAAAATTCCAATATCATTTTTCATGGAAACAGAATAAACAATCCTAAAATTTATTTGGAAGCACAAAAAAAAAAAAACCCCTCGAATAGCCAAATTAATTTTGAGCAACAAAAATAAAGCTAGTGGTATCACCATATCTGATTTTAAGCTTTATTACAAAGCCATAGTAACAAAAAACAGCATGGTACTGGCACAGAGACAGACACATAGGTCAATGGAACAGAATAGATGACCCAGTTGTAAGTCGAGACAGCTATGGCCACCTGATCTTTGACAAAAATGCCAAAAATACTCATTGGAGAAAAGACAGTCTCTTCAACAAATGGTGCTGGGAAAACTGGATAGCTATATGTAGAAGGAGGAAAATAGATCCTTATCTCTTTCCATGCACAAGAATTAAATCCAAATGGATCCAAGACCATAATATCAGACCCAAAACTCTGAAACTGCTAGTGAAAAAAGTAGGGGAACCCTTCAATATATTGGTATAGACAATGACTTTCTGAACATAAGCCCAGATGCTCAGGAAATAAAACTACTAATCAAACACTGGGATCTCATGAAATTATAAAACTTTTGTACAGCAAAGGACACTGTGAATAGAGTAAACAGGCAACCTATAGAATGGGAGAAAATCTTTGCAAGCTATATATCTGTCAGAAGATTAATAATAAAAAACCAAACAATACATTTAAAAATGGGCTTGGAACTAAATAGAGAGTTCATATTGGAAGAAATACAGATGGCATATAAACATCTAAAAAATTTTCTACCTCCTTAGCTATCAGGAAATGCAAATTAAAACTACTTTGAGATTCCATCTCACTCCTGTCAGAATAGGTATTATCAAGAAATCAAATGCCAGGGCTGGAGAAATGGCTTAGCAGTTAAAGTGCTTGCCTGCAAAGACAAAGGATCCAGGTTCAATTCCCCAGGACCCACGTAAGCCAGATGCACAAGCTGCTGTGTGTATCTGGAGTTTGTTTACAGTGGCTAGATGCCCTTGCATGTCCATTTCCTCTCTCTTCCTCTCCCTGCCTCCTTCTCTATCTGTCTCTCAAATGAATAAATAAAATAAAAGTATTTAAAAAAAGAAATCAGGGCTGGAGTGATGGCTTAGCAGTTAAGGCACTTGTCTGCAAAGCCTAAGGACCTAGGTTCGATTCTCCAGGTCCCACATAAACCAGATGCACATGATGGAGAATGCATCTGGCATGCCCATTCTCTCTCTCTCTGTCTCTAAAAAAAAGCTTTTAAAAAAAGAAAGAAAGAAAATGACAATAAATGTTGGTGAGGATGCAGAAAAAGAGAAACCCTCCTACACTGTTGGTGGGAATATAATCGGGTACAGCCATTGTGGAAATCAGTGTGGAGGTTTCTGAGACAGCTAAAAATAGATTTTCCATATTATCCAGGTATACCACTCCTAGGCATATATCTTAAAGATACTTGCACATCCATGTTTATTGCCACTCTCTTCACAATGCTAGGAAATGGAAGCAGTCTAGATGCCCCTCAACTGATGAGTGGACAATGAGGATGTGGTACATTTGTACAATGGAACTCTATTCAGTGATAAAGATGAATGAAATTATGAAATTTGCAGGGAAATGGATGGATCTGGAAAGGATTACACTTAGTGAGGTAACATAGGCCCCAAAAGCCAAACACTGCATGTTCTCTCTCATGTGTGGATCCTAGATACAAATGTTTGAACTTGTATGTGAGCTGGGAAAAAACCTGGTGGCAAAGGACAGTAAGCTAGAAAGGGGTTATAAGGGAGGGAGGAGAGTGGAGGACTTAAGGGTATGATATTGTGTCTATGTAAGTAGAAAAATAGATTACTGGGGGTGAAAAGGCCTCAGTGAGGTGGGGGGAAGATATTGAGTAAAGGAAAGGTGGGGGGAGTGCTAATCAAAATATAAGAGGGTAGGGACTTCCAGTTAAGATGGTGCCATAGGAACCATGCCAAAGCAGCCTAGGGGAGAAAAAGCCAAGAAAACCCAGGCAAAATACACCCTTCTACTAAAAAGTGAGGTGTATAAGAAATTTTCAATGGCAGCAGAGAAGTTGGAGAGATCCAGAGCATCTAGAGTCCACATAGGCAGACAGAAGCAGCCCCAACAGTGGCAGCACCGGGTCCATGGTGGCAGCAGGTCTGCGAGGCCACAGCTGCAAGGCTTGGTTGGCTTGAGCTACAGGAAAAGCCAGGAGAGGGGATTTTCCAATCACACTGGAGCTCCTTGCAAACTCAAGAAACATGAAGGTAGGATTGCAGTAAACAATGGAGGAACAGATCACAAGGTAGAGGATCATGTGGACCAGCAGGAGAACTAGAACCACCACCCACAGCCTCCCATCTCCCACCACCAGCAAAAGCACCAGCAGGCACCAGAGACCTGGGGAAGGGAGCTCACAGCACACAGCACTGGCGACCACAGCAGTGATCCAGTGACCCAGCAGCCTAATTGAACCCACAGTGCACCAAAGAGGGACCCAAGCAGGAGCACAGCAAAACTGAGACCAAAATCATCCCAAAAGGTAACTGGGATTACACCAAGTCAGTACCACCAAATAAGCCTGGTATATACGCCTGAATCAGAAGTGCTAATTGCACCTTCCATATCAAGATAAATTATATGTTAAATCTGATGGATGGCCAGATTTGCCATTCTTAAATAAGCTATTTGTTGCTTCTTGATTTATAGTAGCTCTGTTTCCTATTCTGTTGTACATTAGGGAAGGGTCTCACTTGGTCACAAGCTGACTTGGAACCCTCAACAGGCCAGAAATCTTAACCTCCTAGTTCACAGGATTAAGGGTGTGGGGTAACGCACACCCTAAGGGACAGTGACTTTGTTAGAGAACCTGGTTGTCATAATATTTACTCTTGCATAAATACTCTGTGCTGTTTTTCATTGAATGTGTACATTGCTTAGTTAAATTTTAGAAATGCCTGTATTAAGTTCCATTCAGCCTACTTTAATACTCTCATAGTAGGAAAACCAATACTTAGGGTCGCTTTGTAGATACTCTGAGAGTCTTAAAAGCCACACCTAGCACCTTAAGCTCCTACCCTGAAGATATATAACATCAGATTGATTGATACATCTAATAATACTGCAGCTAACTAGAAAGAATTAAATTAATCCAAGATGCAAAAATATATACCTTATAACACAAGAAACACCAAAAATCAAGACAATATAAATCCACCAGAAGTATTAATGCATCATAAATGACCTCCAGTGAGAATAGGTTAGAGAAAATGCCTGAGAAAGATTTCAAAAGAATGATTATAAATATGCTCAAAGAAGTCAAAGAGGAAATCAGAGGAATGAAAGAGGAAATCAAAAGAATCAAAGAATACACAGGAAACCAATTTAATGAAATAAAGAGGTCAATAAAAGACATAAATAAGGAAATAGAAAGAATAAAGAAAAACCAGTCAGAATTCCTAGCAATGAAGAACACAGTTAATGAAATAAAAAACTCTGTAGAAAATCTCACCAGTAGAATGGATGAAGGAAAGGACAGAATAAACTAACTAGAAGACCAGATGACAGATCTAATACAGTCCAACAAAGAGAAAGACAAACTAATAGGAAAGTATGAATGGGAATTTCAAGATACTTGGAACACTATGAAAAGATCAAAAATAAGAATTCAGGGTATAGTAGGAGAAGAATTTCACTCCAAAGGCATAGTAGGCACTTTCAACAAAATCATAGAAGAAAACTTCCCCCCAAATTGGGAAAGAGGTACCAATGCAGATACAGGATCCTTGAGAACACCAACCAGACAAAACCTGGAAAGAACTTCTCCTTGCCATATTATAATTAAACTACCAAACATACAAACCAAAGAAAACATATTGAAAGCAGTTAGAGAGAAAAATCAAGTTACCTACAAAGGCAAGCCCAACAGGATCACAGCAGATTACTCAACAGAAACTTTAAAAGCCAGAAGGGCTTGGAATTATGTATTCTAAGTTCTGAAAGATAACAACTGTCAACCAAGGTTACCTTATCCTGCAAAGCTATCCATTCAAATAGATGGAGAAGTAAGGACATTCCACAACAAAAGCAGGCTGAAGAAATATTTGAAGACAAAACAGGTCTACAGAAAATACTTGAAAGAATCCTCCATGCTGAAGAAAAAGAAAAGCACATATATAAGGAACCTGGACAAAACAAACCATACTCAAATACTACTTGATACAAGAGAGCAAAGGTAAAACTGGAAGAACTACAAAAAATGGCAAAAATAAATACACACCTTTCAATAGTATCTCTTAATATCAACAGCCTCAATGCCCCAACCAAATGACATAGGTTTGCAGACTGGGTTAAAAAGCAGGATCCTTCAATTTGTAGCCTCTAAGAAACTCACCTTTCTACAAAGGATGGACACTATCCAGGGTAAAAGGTTAGAAAATGGTGTTTCAAGCAAATGGGCCTAGAAAACAAGTAGGGGTCACTATCCTAATATATGACAATGTAGACTTCAGTCCAATATTAGTTAAGAAAGATAAGAAAGATCACTTTATAGTGATTAAAGGCACACCCCAAGTGGAGGACTTCATCAAACAAACGCTATTAGAACTAAGGCCACAGATAACACCAAACACTGTGGTAGTAGGGGACTTAAACACCCCACTCTTAATAGTTGACAGGTCACCCTGGCAAAAAAATAAACAGAGAGGCATCTGGATTAAATGAGGTCATAGAAAAAATGGACCTAACAGACATATTCAGGACATTTAATCCAAATGCTGCAGCATACACATTCTTTTCAGCAGCACATGGAACATTCTCTATAATAGACCATATATTAGGACACAAAGCAAATCTTAACAAATACAGGAAAACTAAAGTAATTCCTTGCATTCTATCTGACCACAATGGAATCAAACTACAAATCAATAGCAACAAAAGCTATAGAGCACACACAAAATCATGGAAACTAAACAAAACACTACTAAATGATGAATGGGTCAATGAAGAAATCAAAAAATTCATAGATTCAAATGATAATGAGAACACAACATACCGAAACCTTTGGGACACAATGAAGGCAATCCTAAGAGGGAAATTTATAGCTTTAAGTGCCTATATTAAGAAATTAGAAAGGTCTCAAGTAAATGATCTAATGATTCACCTTAAAGCCTTGGAAAAAGAACAACAAGGCAAACTGAAAATCAGTAGACAGGAAGAAATAAAGATTAGGACAGAAATTAATAAAATAGAAACCAAAAAATAAATTCCAAAGAATCAATGAAACAAAGAGTCGGTTCTTTGAATGGATAAACAAGATTGGTAAACCCTTAGCAAATCTGACCAAAAGAAAGAAAGAAGAGACACAAATTAATAAAATTAGAGATGAAAAAGGTAACATCGCAACAGATGCCAGAGAAATTCAAAAAATCATAGGGACATACTATAAAAGCATATACTCCACAAAGTATGAAAATCTGAAAGAAATGGATGAGTCCCTTGATTTATATGACCTACCTAAATTAAATCAAGATGAGATTAATCACTTAAATAGACCTATAACAAGCATGGAGATCCAAGCAGTTATCAAAAATCTCCCAACTAAAAAACGGCCAGGCCCAGATGGATTCACTGCTCAATTTTACCAGACCTTCAAGGAAGAACTAACACCATTGCTTCTTAAGCTTTTCCATAAAACAGAGAAAGAAGAAATCCTACCAAACTCCTTTTATGAAGCCAGCATCACCCTGATACCAAAACCAGGCAAAGATAGAACAAAAAAAGAAAATTACAGACCATTCTCCCTCATGAACATAGATGCAAAAATTCTCAACAAAATATTGGCATACAGAATACAAGAATATATCAGAAAGATCATTCACCCTGACCAAGTAGGCTTTATCCCAGAGATGCAGGGATGGTTCAACATACACAAATCTATAAATGTTATACATTATATAAATGGACTGAAGGACAAAAATCACATGATCATCTCATTAGATGCAGAGAAAGCATTTGACAAAATCCAACATCCCTTCATGATAAAAGTCATACAGAGACTGGGAATAGAAGGAACACATCTCAACATAATAAAGGCTATTATGACAAGCATACAGCCAACATATTACTCAATGGGGAAAAATTGGAAGCTTTTCCACTAAAAGCAGGAACAAGACAGGGGTGTCTACTGTCCCCACTTTTATTTAATATAGTACTGGAAGTCTTAGTCGTAGCAATAAGGCAAGAGATGCACATAAAAGGATACACATTGGAAAGGAAGAGATCAAGTTATCATTATTTGCAGATGACATGATTCTATACATAACAGACCCTAAAAACTCTACCAGGAAACTGTTAGAGCTGATA
Organism: Dipus sagitta; assembly: GCA_036346955.1. NCBI lineage: Eukaryota > Metazoa > Chordata > Mammalia > Rodentia > Dipodidae > Dipus > Dipus sagitta. The sequence goes on along the minus strand of CM070781.1, from coordinate 287,805 downwards.
AACCTATAGCCATGTAGCAGGATACAAAATAAATACACAGAAATCAGTAGCCTTCATATATGCTAACAACAAACACACTGAGGATGAAATCAGAGAATCACTCCCATTCACAATTACATCAAAAATAAATAAATAAAATAAAGTACCTTGGAATAAACCTAACTAAGGAAGTAAAGGATCTCTACAATGAAAACTATAAAACACTCAAGTGAGAAATTGCAGAAGACTCAAGGAAATGGAAAAACATCCCTTGTTCTTGGATCGTAAAATCAATATTGTGAAAATGGCAATCTTACCAAAAGCAATCTACACATTTAATGCAATCCCCATCAAAATTCCAATGGCATTCTTCATGGAAATAGAAAAACAATCCAAAAATTCATTTGGAATGACAAAAAAGTCTCAAATATCTAAAACAATACTGAGCAACAAAAATAAGGCTGGTGGTATCACCATACCTGATTTTAACCTATACTACAGAGCCATAGTAACAAAAATAGCATGGTACTGGCACAAAAGCAGACATGTAGATCAATGGAACAGAACAGAAGACCCAGATGTAAGTCTGGGTAGCTATATCCACCTGATATTTGATAAAAATGCCAAAAATACTTACTGGAGAGAAGACAACCTCTTCATCAAATGGTGCTGGGAAAATGGGATACGCATCTGTAGATGGAAGAAAATAGATTCTTCTCTCTTTCCATGCACAAGCATTAAGTCCAAATGGATTAAAGACCTTAACATCAGACCTGAAACTCTGCAACTGCTAGAGGAAAAAGTAGGGGAAACCCTTCAACATATTGGTCTTGGCAGACTTTCTGAGTATAACCCCAATTGCTCAGGCAATAAAACTACAAATTAACTGCTAGGACCTCATGAAATTACAAAGATTTTGTACTGCAAAGGACACTGTGAATAAAGCAAAGAGGCAACCTATAGAATGGGAAAAAAATCTTTGCCAGCTATACATCTGATAGAGGATTAATATCTAGGATATACAAAGAACTCAAAAAATTAAATAATAAGAAACCAAACCCCCCAATTTAAAAATGGGCTATGGAACTAAATAGAGAGTTTTCAAAAGAAGAAATATGGATTGCATGTAAGCATTTAAAAAATGTTCTTCATCCTAGTCATCAGGGAAATGCAGATTAAAACTACGTTGAGATTCCATCTCACCCCTGTCAGATTGGCTACCATCATGAAAACAAATGACCATAAATGCTGGCAAGGATGTGGAAAAAGAGGAAGCCTTCTACACTGTTGGTGGGAATGCAATCTGGTCCAGCCATTGTGGAAATCAGTGTGGAGGTTCCTAAGACAGCTAAAAATAGATCTACCATATGACACACCTATGTCATTCCTAGGCATATATCCTAAGGGCTCATCTCATTACCTTAGAGATACTTGCTCAACCATGTTTATTCCTGCTCAATTCACAATAGCTGGGAAATGGAACCAGCCTAGATGTCCCTCAACTGATGAGTGGATAATGAAGATATGGCACATTTATACAATGGAGTTCTACTCAGTGGTAAAGAAAAATTAAGTTATGAAATTTGCAGGGAAATGGATGGATATCAAAAAGATTATATACTAAGTGAGGTAACTCAGGCCCCGAAATCCAAATGTCACATGTTCTCTCTCATATGTGGATCCTAGCTATAGATGACTGGACTTCTGTGTGAGTAGGTAGAAAACTTAGTAGCAAAGGCCAGTAAGCTAGAAAATAGATATGAAGGGAAGAGAAAGGAAGGGAGAGGGTACTTAATAGGATGGTATTGTATATATGTAAGTAGAAAAATAGATTAATGGGGGTGAAAAGGCCCAAGTGAGGTCAGGGGAAGAGATTGAGTAAAGGACAGGTGGAAGGAGGGCTAATCAAAATCTAAGAGGATATAAATAAATCATATGGAAACCTACTTTTTTGGACAATGGAACACTCAGGAGCCATTGATTATTGCTAGAAAATTTTCAGTGTCAGGGATGGGATACCTTCCAGTGAGTTGTTGGCCAGGGAGGTCCCTGATATCCCCAAAACATTATAGGCCATTGCTGATGCCCTTGGTTTCCCACCAGGAATAGATGGTAAGACCCTATTGCTGAAGACTGCACATACTTGGGCTGCAAGGCCACTGAGAAATCCTGCTGGAACTGAGCTGATAACCCCCTCCATGTATACCAGCTGACAGAAAGCTGGAAGAAGCCATTCTGCATGCAGTTCAATGGAGAAAGAGAAATCACCAGTGAAGATACTCATCAGTGGACACTGCCAACCTTACAATTGGCCAGCCAGGCCAAATGAGCCAATGGGTGCAATAGTGGTATGTTTGTTATGGGGGAAGCCAACTGCCCTCTAATTGGACTGAAGGCCCGCTCCATGGGAAGGGAATACATCCCTGATACTGAAAACTTAAAACAGGGCTAGTCATAAGCCCTAGGGGTGTAACGTCTGCTGTTTTCTGGCCAAATATATATACTATGCTTATCAAACTGCCCAGTAAGCACTTCTGTTAATGTTCACACCCTTATATTAATGCTACTTTCACTTTTGGTTGATAATCTTGTCTTTTCAGATGGCAGTGACCTTGCAATGACTCAGAAGGTATCATGGTGATGGAAAGAAATGACCACAGTGCTCAGTACTTCAATATCTGTATCACACCTTCCAAGGCTCAGTGTCTAATGTGGAAGAGGTTGCAGAAAGAATGTAGAGCCAAAGGAAGGGTAGGACTCCATACAATGTGTTCCCTCCAGACACAAAATGGCCTGGATATCCATGGCCTCACAGTGCCTGACACTACTTACATAAGACCATCATAAGAGCAGGAAAAGATTAAGACATCAAAAGTAAAAGACTGATTGAGATGGGGATGGGGGTATGATGAAGAGTGGAGATTCAAAGGGGCAAGTGGGGGGAGGGAGGGCATCACCATGGGGTATTTTTTTTTATAATCATGAAAGTTGTTAATAAAAAAATTAAAAAAAAACACAGAAGCTATATATAAATGAAAATGAAAAATAAAAAATATATAAGAGGGTATGAATAAGTCATATGGAAGCCTAGTTTTTGGACAATTCAGCATCCAGAAGCCATAGATTGTTATTAGAAAAATTTAAGTTCCAGGGATGGGATACCCCCCTCCACCAGTGAGTTCCTGGCCAGGGTGGTCCCTGATTTAACCAAAATATTACAGGGTCTTGATTTCCCACCAGGAATAGATGGTATGACCCTATTATTGAAGCCTCCACATGCTTAGTGTGGTGGTTTCATTCACGTATCCTCCACAAATTTAGGTATTCTGAATGATAGTCTCCCCAGCTGATGGTAATTGGAAATTAAAGCCTCCTGGAGGTGGTGTATTGTTGGGAGTGAGCTTATGGGTGTTATAGCCAGTTTCCCCATGCCAGTGTTTGGCACACTCTCCTGTTGCTATTGTCTACCTTATGTTGGCCAGGGGGTGATGTCTACCCTCTGCTCATGCCATCTTTCCCCCCTGCTATCATGGAGCATCCCCTCAAGTCTGTAAGCTAAAATAAACTCCCTTTCTCCCCCAAAGCTGCTTTTAGTTGGGTGATTTCTAACAGCCATGCAAACCTGATTGCAATAGTAAAGTTGGTACCAAGGAATGGTGTCATTTGCTACTAGACACCTGACTGTGTGGCGTTGGCATTTTGGAACTGATTTTCAAGAGGAATGTGGAAGGATTTGAAGCCTTGGCCTAAGAGATGCCTTGCAATGCTGTGAGTACAGTTTGATGGACTATTCTGGTGATACTCAGATCTGAATGCAGTAAGAACTATGCACTGTGAGGTTTGGTTTATGAAGGTGAGAAAGTGCTTTTCTTGGACTGGGATAGAAGCAGTTTGTGTGAGATGATTGCTGTTATGCCTGTGTCCTGAGAATTTGTGCAGGTCTGCATTGCATACAAATGGACTTGTGTGAGCACAGGGACATGGCACAGAAAAAAAAATGATATCTTTGGGTGAAACTGTTACATGTTCAGCTGCAATTGACAGATTATAACCATTGACATTGGGCCAGATGCTCTGCATTTGGACAACAGAAAGAATGTAGACTGTTTTGAAGGGACCTGAATGCTCAAGGAATGTCATCTTCTTCAAAGTCTGCTTTATTACCCCTTGGTTTAACAAACTGGTACCCTATCTGGTATTATGGAGTATCAGAAATACAGGAAGGAGAGGGGGTCATTAAATTTGCAGCATGGTCTTTTGTTTTGGGACTGGCCATGGGCAGTGTGAAGCAGGTTTGATGGATGCCTGCATGGAGACCCAATGGGGCCATGTGGATGGATCATGGAATGCAGTGTGTTGGAACATGTGCACCAGGCTGAAAGGAGTTACTGACCATAAGGATGAGGAAGGCTCTCCTTGACATTTATGTTCCTGGAACAAAGGGTTCAGAACACAACAGTCAATCTTTTGAGTTATGGTGTATGTGCTTTTGTGCTACCCTGTTTCCCACTTTCTCTATGATAATATTTGTTCTCAGTTTAAGGTTTGTCCTTGGGTAGCATGACTAGCTTCCTTGGAGTTTGAGTCTGTGAAAACAACTTTGTTTTTCAAGAAGTGTCAGATGCATAAGACTTCTGGCCCCTGTGTCTTCATTTCAGGTCTCTCCTCCAGGATCCCATGTATCAAGAATTCACAGCAATGGAGACTCAGTGGAGATGCTGGGACATGACATGGCTGCTAAGGAGAGCTGCCGGCCCCTGATGAAGTTTTCCAGGACTGTGAGCAGCCTAGCTTGCAGGGACGAATTAGAATTCCAGAGAATTGTTGCTGGTTATAATTATTGGATTTGGAGATTTGTCACTGACTAGAGTTGTTGGACTTGGAGCTATAGAGTTTGATTTAAATTTTGTATTGGGGACTTCTGGTCAAGATGGCAGCATAGGAACCATGCCAAAGCAGCTTAGGGGAGAAAAAGCCAAAGAAAACCCAGCAAAATACACACCTTTACTAAAAAGGGAGGTGTATAAGAGATTAAAACAGCTGCAGAGAAGTAGGAGAGATCCAGAGCATCCAGAGCCCACATGGGCAGGCCGAAGCAGCTCCAGCAGGGGCGGCTCGGGCTCTGGCAGCGGAAGTGGCGGTGGAAGCCATGACTCCGGCTCCAACAGCAACATCAGTGGTTCTGGCACCGGCTACAGTGGCTTCAGTGGCGGTGGATCCAGCAGCGGCAGCTCCAGCGGCTTCAGCATTGGCGGTTCCAGCAGCGGCAGCTCCAGCAGCTTCAGCAGCTTCAGCGGTGGTGGATCCAGCAGCGGCAGCTCCACGGGCTTCAGCGGTGGCAGATCCAGCAGCGGCAGCTCCAGCGGATCAGTGGCGGCAAATCCAGCAGTGGCAGCTCCAGCGGCTTCAGCGGCGGACCAGCAGTGGCAGTTCCAGTGGCAGCAGCGGTGGATCCAGCAGCAAGAGCTCCAGCAGCAGCAGTGGTGGATCCAGCAGCGGCAGCTTCAGCGGCAGCAGTAGCGGATCCAGCAGCAGGGGTGCCGATCTGCAGGGCCACAGTTGCCAGGCTTGGTTTGCCCTGCAGGAAAAGCCAGTGACCAGTTCCAGAAAACAGAACAGCAGCCCAACGACCCAGCCAGCAACTTGACTGAGACCAAAAGCATCCAAAAAGGTAACTGGGATTGATCCAGGGAAGGGTCTCACTTGGTCACAAGCTGATTTGGATCCCTCAACAGACCAGAAATCTTAATCTCTTTGTTGATAGAGGATCTGGTTCTTATAATACCTACTCTTGCATAAATACTTGGTGCTGTTTTTGACTGAATGTGTACAAGGTTTAGTTAAATTTTAGAATCTACCTGTATTTTATTCCACTCAACCTACTTGAATACTCCCATAGCAGGCAAACTCAACCCCTAGGAACACTTGTCTAGATACTCTGAGAGTGTTAAGAGCCACACCTAACATCTTAATCTCCTACATTGAAGATATACAACATCAGATCAATTGATACAGCTAAGAATACCCAGCTAACTGGAAAATCTAATCAGTAACTTAATACAAGATGCAAAAATATATACATTATAACACAAGAAACACCAAAAACCAAGGCAATATAAATCCACCAAAAGGTATCAATGCATCAGAAATGACCTCCAGTGAGAACGAGTTAGAGGAAATGCCTGAGAAAGATTTAAAAAGAGTGATTGTAAATATGTTCAATGATCTCAAAGAAGAAATCAAAGGAATCAAAGAGGAAACCAAAGGAATCAAAGAGGAAATCAAAAGAATCAAAGAAGACACAGGACACCAATTTAACAAAATAAAGAAGTCAATACAAGACATAAATAAGGAAATAGAAATAATAAAGAAAAACCAGTCAGAATTACTAGCATTAAAGAACACAGTTAATGAAATAAAAACTCTGTAGAAAATCACAGCAGTAGAATGGATAAAGGAGAGGACAGAATATCTAAGCTAGAAGACCAGGTGGCAGATCTAATATAATCCAACAAAGAGAAAGACAAACTAATAGAAAAGTATGAATGGGAATTTCAAGATATTCGGGACACTATGAAAAGATCAAACATAAGAATTCAGGGCATAGTAGAAGGAGAAGAATTTCACTCCAAAGGCATAGTAGGCATCTTCAACAAAATCATAGAAGAAAACTTCCCCCAAATTGGGAAAGAGGTGCCAATGCAGATACAGGAAGCCTTTAGAACACCAGCCAGACGAAACCTGGAAAGAACCTCTCCTCGCCATATTATAATTAAACTACCAAACACACAATCCAAAGAAAAAATATTGAAAGCAGTTAGAGAGAAAAATCAAGTTACCTACAAAGGCAAGCCCATCAGGATCATAGCAGATTACTCAACACAAACTTTCAAAGCAAGAAGGGCTTGGAGTGATGTATTCAAAATTCTGAAAGATAACAACTGTCAACCAAGGTTACTTTATCCTGCAAAACTATCCATTCAAATAGACGGAGAAATAAGGACATTCCATGACAAAAGCAGGCTAAAGGAGTATTTGAAGACAAAACCAGCTCTACAGAAAATACTTGAAAGAATCTTCCATGCTGAAGAGAAGGAAAAGCACACATATAAGGAACCTGGAAAACAACAAGCAATACTCAAATACTAGTTAACGCAAGAGAGCAAAGTTAGAACCAGAACCACAAAAAACAAAATGGCAAACATAAATACACACCTTTCAATAATATCCCTTAATATCAATGGCCTCAATGCCCCAACCAAAAGACATAGGTTTGCAGACTGGGTTAAAAAGCAAGATCCTACAATTTTTTGTCTCCAAGAAACTCACCTTTCTACAAAGGATGGACATTATCTTAGGGTGAAAGGTTGGAAAACGGTGTTTCAAGCAAATGGACCCAGAAAACAAGCAGGGGTTGCTATCCTAATATCTGACAAGGCAGACTTCAGTCCAACGTTGGTCAAGAAAGATAAGGAAGGTCACTTAATATTGATTAAGGGCACACTCCAACAGGAGGACATTACAATCCTAAACATATATGCACCTAACATGGGGGCTCCCAAATTCATCAAACAAACACTGTTAGAACTAAGGTCACTGATAACACCAAACACAGTGGTAGTGGGGGACTTTGACACCCCACTCTCATCAACTGACAGGTCATCCTGGGAAATAATAAACAGAGAGGCATCTGGACTAAATGAGGTCATAGAAGGAATGGACCTAACAGATATATACAGGACATTTCATCCAAGTGCTGGAGAATATACATTCTTTTCAGCAGCACATGGAACATTCTCTAAAATAGACCATGTATTAGGACACAAAGCAAATCTTAACAAATTCAGGAACATTGAAATAACTCCTTGCATTCTATCTGACCACAATGGAATCAAACTACAAATCAATAGCAAGAAAGGCTATAGAGCATACACAAAATCATGGAAACTAAACAATACACTACTAAATGATGAATGGGTCAATGAAGAAATCAAGAAGGAAATCAAAAAATTTATAGAGTCAAGCAATAATGAGAACACAACATACCAAAATCCCTGGGACACAATGAAGGCAGTCCTAAGAGGTAAATTTATAGCTTTAAGTGCCTATATTAAGAAATTAGAAAAGTCGCAAGTAAATGACCTAATGCTTCACCTTAAAGCCTTGGAAAAAGAAGAATAGGGCAAACCAAAAATCAGTAGATGGGAAGAAATAATAAAGATTAGGGCAGAAATTACTGAAATAGAAACAAACAAACAAAAAATAAAAACAATCCAAAGAATTAATGGAACAAATTGCTGGTTCTTTGAAAGGATAAACAAGATTGATAAACCCTTAGCAAATCTGACCAAAAGAAAGAGAGAAGAAACACAAATTAATAAAATTATAGATGAAAAAGGTAACATCACAACAGATGCCAGAGAAATTCAAAAAATTATAGGGCCATATTATAAAAGCATATACTCCACAAAGTATGAAAATCTGAAAGAAATGGATGATTTCCTTGATTTATATGACCTACCTAAATTAAATCAAGATGAGATTAATCACTTAAATAGACTTATAACAAGCATAGAGATCCTAACAGTTATCAAAAATCTCCCAACTAAAAAAAGCCCCGGCCCAGAGGAATTCACTGCTCAATTTTACCAGACCTTCAAGGAAGAGCTAACACCATTGCTTCTTAAGCTTTTCCATGAAATAGAAAAAGAAGGAATTCTGCCAAACTCCTTCTATGAAGCCAGCATCACCCTGATACCAAAACCAGGCAAAGATAGAACAAAAAAAGAAAATTACAGACCATTCTCCCTCATGAACATAGATGCAAAAATTCTCAACAAAATATTGGCATACAGAATACAAGAATATATCAGAAAGATCATTCACCCTGACCAAGTAGGCTTTATCCCAGAGATGCAGGGATGGTTCAACATACACAAATCTATAAATGTTATACATTATATAAACGGGTTGAAGGACAAAAATCACATGATCATCTCATTAGATGCAGAGAAAGCATTTGACAAAATCCAACATCCCTTCATGATAAAAGTCCTACAGAGACTGGGAATAGAAGGAACATACCTCAGTATAATAAAGGCTATTTATGACAAGCCTACAGCCAACATATTACTAAATGGGGAAAAACTAAAAGCTTTTCCACTAAAATCAGGAACAAGACAAAGGTGTCCACTGTCCCCACTTTTATTTAATATGGTACTAGAAGTCTTAGCCATAGCAATAATGCAACTCAAGTACATAAAAGGGATACAAATTGTAAAGGAAGAGATCAAGTTATCATTATTTGCAGATGACATGATTCTATATATAAAGGACCCTAAAGACTCTACTAGAAAGCTGTTAGAGCTGATAAAAACCTACAGCCATGTAGCAGGATACAAAATAAATACACAGAAATCAGTAGCCTTCATATATGCTAACAACAAACACACAGAGGATGAAATCAGAGAATCACTCTCATTCACAATTGCATCAAAAAAATAATAAGGTATCTTGGAATAAACCTAACCAAGGAAGTAAAGGATCTCTACAATGAGAACTTTAAAACAGTCAAGCGAGAAATTGCAGAAGACACTAGGAAGTGGAAAAACATCCCTTGTTCCTGGATTGGAAGAATCAATATTGTGAAAATGGCAAACTTACCAAAAGCAATCTACACATTCAATGCAATCCCCATCAAAATTCCAAAGGCATTCTTCATGGAAATAGAAAAAACAATCCAAAAATTCATTTGGAATCACAAAAAAACCTCGAATATGTAAAATAATACTGAGCAACAAAAATAAGGCTGGTGGTATCCCCATACCTGATTTTAACATATACTACAGAGCCATAGTAACAAAAACAGCGTGGTACTGGCACAAAAGCAGACTTGTAGATCAATGGAACAGAATAGAGGATCCAAATGTAACTCCAGGTAGCTATAGCCACCTTATATTCGATAAAAATGCCAAAAATACTCATTGGAGAAAAGACAGCGTCTTCAGCAAATGGTGTTGGGAAAACTGGATATATATTTGTAGAAGGATGAAAATAGATTCTTCTCTCTCTCCATGCACAAGCATTAAGTCCAAATGGATTAAAGACCTTAACATCAGACCTGAAACTCTGAAACTGCTAGAGGAAGAAGTAGGGGAAACCCTTCAACATATTGGTCTTGGCAAAGACTTTCGGAATACAACCCCAATTGCTCAGGCAATAAAACCACAGATTAACCACTGGGACCTCATGAAATTACAAGATTTTGCACTGCAAAGGACACGGTAAATAAAGCAAAGAGGCAACCTACAGAATGGAAAAAAATCTTCACCAGGATATTAGAAGTTAAATAATAAGGAATAAAACAAGCCAATCAAAAAATGGGCTATGGAGCTCAATAGAGAATTCTCAAAGGAAGGAATACGAATGGCATATAAGCATCTAAAAAAATGTTCTGTGTCACTAGTCATCAGGGAAATGCAGATTAAAACTACATTTAGATTCCATCTCACTCCTATCAGATTGGCTACCATCATGAAAACAAATGATCATAAATGTTGGCAGGGATGTGGAAAAAGAGGAACCCTTCTACACTGTTGGTGGGAATGCAATCTGGTCCAGCCATTGTAGAAATCAGTGCGGAGGTTCCTAAAACAGCTAAAGATTGATCTACCATATGACCCAGCTATAGCACTCCTAGGCATATATCCTAAGGACTCATCTCATTTCCTTAGAAGTACGTGCTCAACCATGTTTATTGCTGCTCAATTTATAATAGCTGGGAAATGGAACCAGCCTAGATGTCCCTCAACTGATGAGTGGATAATGAAGATATGGCACATTTATACAATGGAGTTCTACTCAGCGGTAAAGAAAAATGAAGTTATGAAATTTGCAGAAAAGTGGATGGATCTGGAAAGGATTATACTAAGTGAGGTAACCCAGGCCCAGAAAGCCAAGCGCCGCATGTTCTCCCTCATATGTGGATCCTAGCTACAGATGATTGGGCTTCTGCGCGAGAAGGAAAAAACTCAGTAGCAGAGGCCAGTAAGTTAAAAAGGAGATAGAAAGGGAAGAGAAAGGAAGGGAGAAGGGCATTTATTAGGTTGGTATTGTATATATGTAAGTAGAAAGACTGAGATGGGGAGGGGATATGATGGAGAATGGAATTTCAAAGGGGAAAATGGAGTGGGGGAAGGTACTACCATGGGATATTTTTTATAATCATCAAAATATTAATAAAAATTGAGAAAATAAAAAAAAGAAATTCAAGTGATGGCTTATCACTGCACACTGGATCAGTTTGTCTTAGTTACTAATATAAAATGTTCCAAATGAAACCTGTTATTATTCCTTGGAATAGTCTCCTTTATTTAAATTTCTCTTTCTACTGATAGTTTAATCATGTGTACACATACACACACACGAATAAAAATGAAATAAAAATTGAAAAAAAATAAAATAAATTTTGTATTGGTTGAATATTTCTTTGCTATGTCCAATGCCACCTTTTGCAGTGTGTTTATTCTGTGCCATTATGGGTTTGGGGGGATTTTATAGCTATTGTGGTTCAGTTAAAAGACCTTGGATTATGGGGATGTTTGAACATCATTAGGATTGAAAAAAATTATGGGGACTCTTAAAAGTCATACTGAATGCATTGTATTTTAAATCATGTATGGATGTCAGTTTATGGGGGCAGGGGTGGAATATAGTGGTTTGATTCAGGTGTTCCCCATAAACTTAGGTATTCTGAATGCTAGTCTCCCCAGCTGATAGTAATTGGAAATTAAATCCTCCTGGAGGTGGTGTATTGCTAGCAGCAGTCTTATGGGTGTTACAGCCAGTTTCCCCATACCAGTGTTTGGCTCACCCTGCTGTTGCTATATTGTCTACCTTATGTTGGCCAGGGAGTGATGTCCACACCCTGCTCATGCCATCATTTTCCCCTGCCATCATGGAGGTTCCCTTGAGTCTATAAGCTAAAATAACCCTCCCTCCCGCAAAGTTGCTCTTGGTTGGGTGATTTCTGCCAGCAATGTGAATGTGACTGCAACACTTGGGCTGCAGGGTCACTTGAGAAGTCTTGCTGGAGCTGAGAAGCAACTCCCTGCAGACCATCTGACAGAAATCTGCAAAAAGCTGTGACACATGCAGCTCCATGGGAGAGAAAGAAGTCATCAGTGGAGATAAACAATAGTGTACCCTGCAAGCCTTAAGTTGGGCCAGTGAGGCCAAATGAGGTGCAATATTCACATGTCCGTTATGGTGGAAACCTACCACTCTCTAATTGGACTGGTGGCCTGCTCCATGGGAGGGAATACATGTTTTGTACTCAAAATCTATGTCAGGGGAGGTCATGAGCCCTAGGGGTATATTTTATGCCTGCTGATGTCTTATCAAACTGTTTGGTAAGCACTTTTCTTAATGTCCATACCCATATATTAATGCTACTCTCACTTTCGGTTATAGAAGCTTCTCTTCAGATTGCATTGACCTCTGGGATGGCTCAAAAGGCACCACAGTACTGAAAAGAAATGACAGAGGAGTACCCAGCACTGAAACAGCTTTACCACATCTTCCAAGGCTCAGGGTCCATTGCAGAAAGAGGTGGCTGGAAGAATGTAAGAGCCAAAGGATAGGATGGCTTACAATGCACTCTTCCAGACATAAAATGGCCTGTATATCCATGGCCTCACAGTGCCTGACACTGCCTGCATAAGACCTTCATAATAGGAGGAAAAGATGATGACATCAAAATGAAAGAGAGACTCATTGAGGTGGGGAGGAGATATGATGGAGAAGCGAGTTGTGAAGGGAAAAGTGGCAGGGAGAGAGTTATCATGGTTTATTGTCTATAATTGTGGAAGTTGTCAATAATAAAAACATTTAAAAATAAAAAATAAAAACATTTTTGGGGCTGGAGACATTGCTCCGTGGTTAAGGCACTTGCCTGAAAAGCCTAATGACCTGACTCTGATTCCCCAGTACCCACGTGAAGCCAGAAGCACAAAGAGGCACATGCATCTGGAGTTGATTTGTAGTGGCTGAAGGCCCTGGTGCATTCATTCTGTCCATTGCTCTCTTCTCTCTCTCTCTCTTTCTCTTTACTTGCAAATAAATAAATAAAAATATCTTTAAAAACATTTTTATTATATAGAATTTGCTTTCATAATTTTATAGAGGTGCAAAATGACTTGAAATTAACCTTTTGATAGATAACAGGAAATTCAGGTGCAACTTTATTAGTCATAGGTAAGTAAATAAACACATGAAACCATTGCAGAACAAACTGCAGGGCTTTGCTTTTGCTAGATGCGACAAGTGTTGCTGGAAGTAACAAGTGTTCCCACAAACCCCTTGAGGATAGAGAAAAACCCAGATGGCGAGGCAGAAGGAAGTAGATGGAGATACTGGTCCACTGGCCTGTGCTTGCACTGAGAAGGTCTGGAGCACTCCCATCTGTCAGCTAGCAAAAACTTCATGCACAAGCTGAGAAAATTACAGACACACTGACAAAGCTTGTTTTGTGTCCTTTCCCCATTTACATAGTCTTCCAGGAAAATGTAATTAGGGAATAAACGGCACTTTAAAAAACAAAAAAACAAGCTGGGCGTGGTGGCGCACACCTTTAATCCCAGCACTCAGGAGGCAGAGGCAGGAGGCCACCCTGAGACTACACAGTCAATTCCAGGTCAGCCTGAGCTAGAGAGAAACCCTGCTTTGAAAAACCACAACTTTTTTTTTAAAGCAGGGCATGGTGGCACATGCCTTTAATCTCAGTATTCAGGAGGCAGTGGTAGGAGGCTCGCCATTAATTTGAGGCTACCCTGAGACTACATAATGAATTCCAGGATAGACTGGGCTCAAAAAAACACTTTTTGGGGGACTGGAGAGATGGCTTGGCAGTTAAGGCACTTGCCTGCAAAGCCTAACAACCGAGATTCTATTCCCCAGTGCCCATGTAAAGCCAGATGCACAAAGTGTTGCATGCTTCTGGAGGTCATTTGCAGTTGTTGGAGGCCCTAGCCTACACATTCTCTCTCTCTCTCTCTCTTTCTCTGCTTGCAAATAAAATATAAAAATTTAAAAACAGAACATTTTAAAAGATTTTTAAAAATATTCATTTGAAAGAGAGAGAGAGAGAGGAAGAGAGAATGCGGCATGCCAGGGCCTCTTGCCATTGCAGGTGACTCCAGATGCATGTGCCGCCTTGTGCATCTGGCTTTACGTGGGTACTGGGGAATCAAATTTGGGTCCTTCGGCTTTGCCAGTAAGTGCCTTAACCACTAAGCCATATCTCCAGTCCCCAACAAAACAAACAAAAACCATTTACTATTTTACCAATTTTAAGTGTCTGGTTCTGTGGATTAAGTATGTTCACAATGTTGGTTAACCATTACCACTATCTATAGAACATTTTTTCCTCATTATTCCATAAGAAACTATAAGCATTGAGCCGCAACTCCTTATTCTTTCCTGCCCCGGCAACTTCCCATCTGCTCTGTCTTTGCCTTGTCTTTTCTAGGAACTCAGATAAATAGGCTCACACTATCTCACTTAGTATGCCTTCCAGTGCAGCCATTTTGTGTGTCTGTGCATGCTCATGTGTGCACATGTGTGTGGGGGCCAGACGACAATCTCAGGTGTTATCCTCAGGGGCCAACCACCTTTTTTGAGGCAGGGTTCTTCACTGGCCTGGAATTCACCAATTAGGCTAAACTGGCTCGTCAGCAAGCTTCAGGGATCCTCCTGCCTCTACCTTCCTAGTGCTGGGTTTGCAATCACACCACCGTCCCCCCTTTTTTTTGAGGTAGGGGCCCACTCTAGCCCAAGCTGACCTGGAATTCACTATGTAGTATCAGGCTGGTCTTGAACTCACAGTGATCCTTCTACCTTGGTGTCCCAAGTGCTGGATTAAAGGTGTGCACCATCATGCCTGGCACCATAATGTCATTTTTTAAAATTATTTTTATTGCCAGGCATGGTGGCACACACCTTTAATTCCAGTACTTGGGACGTAGAGGTATGAGGGACACTGTGAGTTTGAAGTCAGCCTGGGTTACAGTGAGATGCTACCTTGAACATAATCATTTATTTGTAAGGAGAGAGAAAGAGAGAGATAGACACACACACACAGAGAATGATAACGGGTGTACCAGGGCCTCCTCCTACCACTGCAAATGAACTCCAGACACATGTACCACTTTGTGCCTCAGGCTTTATGTGGGTACTGGGGTGCAAGTAAACACTGTTAGTCACTGAGCCATCTCTCCAGCCCCCCAATTTAAAAAATATATTTCATTTATTAAAGAGAGAGAAAGAGACAAAGAGGCAGATAGAGAGAGAGAGAGAATGGCCACACCATACCAGGGCCTCCAACCACTGTAAATGAAATCCAGACGCATGTACCACTTTGTGCATCTGGCTTACATGGGTACTGGGGAATCAAACCTAGACAAGTGCCTTAACTGCTAAGCCATCACTGCAGCCTGCCCCCCTCCATTTCTTAATGTAGGTTCTAGGGATTTAACTCAGGTCTTCATGCTTGCAAGGCAAGGTACTTTACCAACTAAGCCATCTGCAAGTTTATTTTCACAGATGAGTCATATTTCATTGAATGGACAGACCACACTTTGTTTGTATGTCTGCTAAGGCAGAGAATTTAAGGCCATCTTGGGTTACCCTGTCTCACAAACCAAAACCAAACAAACAAAAAACCCACCCAAACAAACAAAAAGGAGTGAAGTTGTAGCCTCACATATATATATATGACTCAAAGTGGAACCTAGGCCTAAATGTAGAACTATACAACTCTTAGAACAAACATCAGATGAGGGCTGAAGAGATGGTTCAGTGGCCAAATGTTTGCTTGCAAAGTCTGACAACCAGGGTTGTACCCATGTAAAGCCAGATGCACAAAGTGCCCCACCATGCTTGTACTCACTCTCTTTCCTTTCTCTCTCTCTATTTCAAATAAATAAATAAAATAGTTTGTTTTTTTTTTTTAAGAAAAAACATGACACAGCTTCTTCAGGCATTGGATTCGGCAGTGATTTCTTATCTACAACACCCAAAGTGGATATACTTCCTGAATCAACAGTGAACTCCTGTGCATCAAAGGACATTATTATCAGGGTTAGGCAGCCTTATACTACAGGTACTTTGCCTGTGTTGGCTTGCTTCATCCTTCAAATAGTTCAAAGAAGAAGGGAGCAAGTGCAGTTCTACATGTTTCCTTGGTAGTGCTGGAGATGCTCTGGCACTGAGCTGCATCCATAGCCCTGTGGACACTGTTTTGTGAGAGTCTTCCTCAACTACCCCTCTGACTACAGACAACCTTGCTGCTGAGAGGTCTTCTAACCACCTGATGAAACATTTGTCCATGCCTGACATCTGTGTTCTCCCCATACCAGGTCTCTGCAACCCTGTTACTGTTTGTCTGAAGGACAGAGCCAGAGGATGAGACAATCTTGCTTTCAATGATGCTTCAAAGAAGTTGAATAAGTTCCCTGAGAGCACACAGCCAAAAAGAGGAAGGGCTGGAGTTAGACCTCTTCTGAGAGTTGGGTCTTTTGTGAAACAGGACACCCACAGCAGGAGCTGCCCAGACCAACCTGAGATTGGCAGGTTCCTGCTGTCATTGGAGTATACTGGAGAAAGGGGACCCCTCTCCTTCCTTTTGTAAGTGACAGTACTGCCTCAAGAGGAATCCTGTCCATTCTCCAGGCAACCCTAAATCCCATGCAACACCCTACACTTGTCATGGTGAACCAGAGGGAGTGGATAGTCTGGGATTAGAATAATCTGGATTTGCCAGAAGCAATATGGGGCCCTTGCTTATCACTGCACTTCCCTAGCTTTGGCTTGCCCACCTTGATGACAGAGACTACCATGCCTGAGGTGGCTCTATTTGCTACCACGTATCCTGCCAGGTGACAGCTTGCCCGGCCCAGCACACCTCCAGAGGTCAGGAAGCTCTCTACTCCCAGAGTGGGTGAGCAGTGAGGGTGGCAGGTGGCTTCAAGCAATCCCTGCCTGGTGGCTTAGGTCTTGTGGTCCTCCAGAAAGACAGAACTGGAGAGCAATGTTTGACAGTCACGAACAATTTAATTTCCTGCCCTTCCCCCCAACCCTGAGAGCTTGCTTGCTATGGAAGCCAAATTTAAGGTCTATTCCTCATGGTGAGGTTTTGTATCTGCAGTAGCAGAAGCAGCTTTGGAGCTACTGTGAGCCCAGATAACGGTGAGGCTGTGGCAGAAGCCACTAGAAATCACCTTAGAAGACAAGACTGGTGACCTGAGGCTGCCTGAGAAACTGAAAATTATTTTCTTCCTCAAAGTATCTGGATTGCTCTTTGGCCATTAGGGATGTTCCAAAGGTCCTTCAAGATTTGACTTCACTGTTTGTTTGTTTTTTTTCAAGGCAGGGTCTTCACTCTAGCCTAGGCTGACCTGGAACTCACTCTGTAGTCCCAGGCTGGCCACTACATCTGGCTCAGAAAGCCAGTAGGTTTTGTTTTTACTTATCATTTCACTTTCCCTTTAAAAGCGTCACATGAAAAAAATAATATGTTTATTATAGATAATTTGGAAGACATATTAGAAAATACAAGAGAACACACAAAAATTAGCTTTAACCAGGCATAACTTGGGAGGCAGAGAGGAAGGAGGATCGCTATGAGTTCTGTAGTGGATGGCTCCAGGCTTCAGGGCCATCTCTGTTGTGGGGCTGTAGAGGACTTGCCTGGCATGCACAAGGCCTTGGGTTTGATTCCCAGCACCAAACCAGATGCAAAACAACCCCAAACCAGTCTTATTTGTATGTGGTATATAAGGCTGTACTGCTGGTGTTTCTGACAAATTCTAGGACTTTGGAGTCTGTGTAAGACACTCAGCTTTGGTGTGTGGGGCACTGGTTTTTACTTTTGTTTTGTTTTGGTTTTTGGTTTTTCAAGGTAGGGTCTCACTCTAGCTCAGACTGACCTGGAATTCATTATGTAGTCTCAGGGTGGCCTCAAACTCATGGCAATCCTCCTACCTTTGCCTCCTGAGTGCTGGGATTAAAGCCATGCGCCACCATGCCCGGCTTTGTTTTGGTTTTTAATTATTTTTGTGTATATGTGTATGATGTATCTCTGTGCGTATTTCTGTGAGTGTGGGTATGTGCATGCAATGGCATGTACATAGAAGTCAGAAGACAACCCCAATTATTGGGCTTCACCTCTCACCTTGTTTGACGCAGGGTCTGTTGTTCACTGCTGAGAATGCCACACTGGCTGGCCATTGAGATTCAGGGATTCTCCTATCTCCACCTCTCATCTCCCCGTACAAGAACTGGGATTATAGATGATTATTCCTGTGTCTGGCTTTATGTGGGATCTGGGGATCTGAATTCAGATCATGATGCTTGCCAGCCCCTCTACTATTTGTTTACTCCACAGGAAATGGCCACTAAGCAGATACCAAGAGCCACATGTGCCAAGAACCAAGGCAAACAAGCGTGGACAGGTCTGGCCCAGTGTACTTCCTTTGTAAAACAGAGTTGCTACTTTAAAAAATATTTTATTTTTATTTATTTATTTACTTATTTGACAGAGAAAGAGGGGGGAGAGAGAGAGAGAGACAAAGAGAATGGGTGAGCCAGGGCCTCCAGCCACTGCAAATGAACTCCAGATGCGTGCACCCCTTTGTGCATCTGGCTAATGTGGGTCCTGAGGAATCAAACCTGGATTCTTTGGCTTTGCAGGCAAATGCCTTAACCACTAAGCCATCTCTTCAGCCCTAGAGTTACTACTTCTATGGAGGAGGTGGAAGGAGGAGAACTGAGCAGGTGCTGAACAGAGAAGAGCAGAGAGCAGTGGAGAAGCAGCTACACTGTCTACCTCAGAAGGGGGTGTTCCTGTTGAGTTAGGAAGGACAGGACCATCTTCATGCTGGAGGCAGAATTCCAGGCCCAGAGAGTAGCAGATACAAAGGTCCTGAGATCTTATGCATGGCCTGATGTGGTTGTCCCATCGACATTTATTGCAGTATGGTATGTGCTGGACCCAGGACTGGTGAGGGTTCTGGGAAGCTGCCCTGCCTGTTGCCTGGCCAGAGCTTGGACATGGGCAGGAAAGATCAGAGGATCTACTGGCGGGGACTCATTCTCTCCTGCCGGCATCTCCTGGGATCATCAGTTAAGCAACTGACCCACTGAACCATTGCTTCAGGGATTCATAGACTGATTTCTGATCAGGTGCTTAGTTTATTCATTTGTCCAGCAAGCCTTGGCTGTGGGACACAGTGGTAAACAAGGAAATTGAAGCACCGTTTTGAAGAAGGAAGCAGCTCCATGAAGATGAAGCAGCCTGGGCAAAGGTTCTGCAGCCCAGTTTGCACTGATGCACACCTGTGCACACGTGTTTGTGTGTGTGTGTGTGTGTGTCACCAGGAAGCTAGCTCTTTCTATGCCTGTTGAACATATATTTTGCCCACAACAAATTAACCCTAGTTTGAAGGAGCTGCCAACAAAGAGGTGTCCCCATCTCTGGCCACACACAGAATATGGGTCTTCTGGAAACCAGCAAAGTGCTGCCTCCCACAGGCTGGCACAGCCTCCTCCCCAGGCAGGCTGAGCAATAGCGGGTAGTTCAGTAGTGGGGAGAATAAGGGTGCATTATGAGAGTTCCACAAGATGTTCAGGGCCCAACAGAAGACCCCAGTGTATCCAGGGAGGTCAGGCTGCATCTCAGAATAGCTCATTGAGGCTGGCTTGTAGGCCAGGAGAGTGGCAGGAACAGCCAGTATTTTTATTTAAAGAGGAGGTTTGGCTCAGATTGAACAGACATGCACACATGCCATCCATATGCAGCCTTTGAGAGGCCCCTGGCTCTGGGAGGCCACACAGGTGGGTATGGATGTAGCAAGTCTAAGTCTATGACCCACAAGTAGATTGTCTGATCCTGGTAGGAGGTCATCCCCATGGCTTCTTTCCTTCTACCTCCCACCTCAGAAAGTGACAAGATGTTTCCATTTCCAAATGAAGCCAGTGGCCAGTGAAAACACCCTCTAAGGCTCTGTGCACCTGGCTGCAAAGAGCAAAGCTCCTCCCCACTTGAGGAAGTGAGCATCCTTAGGAACTCCATTCTGCAGATGAAGGGTCAGAGAGTACCAGTCACTTGGACAGATTAATCATTAATGCATGATAATGAAGGGTGAAGCCTAGATTGGCTTGAGTCCAGACCTCTTTTGTCACTGTGGTATGTGAGGTGTTGCAGTTACTTTCTAATTTCTGAGCAAAACAATTGACTAGCAGAAGTTTATGGGGAGAATGTTTTATCATGGCACATCTGGGCATCACATCTTGTCACATGTCTGGATGGAAGTAGTCTAAGTACTGGGCATGCAGCTGGGCTAATAAAATTCAAGGCCCACCCCCAGTTACACACCTCCTCCAATAAGGCTCTACCTCCCAAAGAGGTTTAATCACAAACACATGAGCTATGGGGGACATTTTACATTTAAACTACCAAATGGGGTATGTGCATATGTGCAAGGCATGTGTTGTGTGTTGTATATATGTACACAGGGGTAATGTGTGATAAATATGACATATGGTATGATACATGGTGTGTGTGACATGTGATGGGTGTGATATTTTATGGTATGTTGCATGGTGTGTGTTACATGTGATGTGTGTGATATTTTATGGTATGATGTAGGTGTGATGTGTGCAGATGTAATGTGTAGTCTGATGTGTCTATGTGTTGCTTGATGAGAGGGACAGCCGAGCTCCCTGTCAGCTGCTGGTAGGAATAGATTCTGGGAAACCCTACCACCAGTGACTAAGCAAAGCACTATTTGTCAAGCAGGGCTACTCCTTCATGGGTTAGGCTTTGGAGATCTGGCTCCATTTTTGCAAAGCTAATAGCAGCAGAAGAAGCAAGGCCCCAGGGCAGGGATAGGAAGCCTGAGGAAAGTCTAACAATTCTGGGCTATGGCCACCTCTCTGTCCACCTGGTTCCTGCCCATCCTCCCCTCAGAACTTCAGAGGGTATCGCTATCAGCTCTTGTTGATCTTTCCCCATATGTAAGATGCCCTGGGGACAGATTACAAATCCTGTTGTACCCTTTGTCACTCCTGCCACACAGGTCCCTGGACTTGGCCCCCTGATAACATATGCTGGATGGCTTCCAGCCTTCTCTGGGGGTGGGGCTCTCTGCCAATGGGTATTCCCCAGTGCTGTTGCCCAGACTCAAGTGGACTAGTGACCTCTGAGTTCGCAGCCTTCTCTCCAGCACTTGCTGCAGCAGATGCCTGGCTATGTTCTAGGTTTTCTTTTTTCTTTTCTTTTCCTTTCTTTTTGTTTGTTTTTTGGTTTTTCAAGGTAGGGTCTCACTCTAGCCCAGGTTGACCTGTAATTCATTATGTAGATTCAGGGTGGCCTTGAACACACAATGACGATGATCCTCCTACCTCTGCCTCTCTGATTCTCAAGTTCTGGAATTAAAGGCGTGTGCCACCACACCAGGCCATTTTTCTTTTTGTTTTAATTTTGTGCATTTATTTATTTGCAAGGAAAGATAGAATGGGTATGTCAGGGCCTCTAGCCACTACAAACGAACTCCAGATGCATGTGCCACTTTGTGCATCTGGCTTCACATGGGTACTGGGAACTCAAACTCCAGTGGTTAGGCTTCACAGGCAAGTGCCTCAACCATTGAGCCATCTCTCCAGCCCCCTGGCTATATTCTTGAGCTGCACTCCTCTTTGGCATGGGACAGGTGTTACTATAGGTGTTACTTTGACCTTAAAGGAAATTATCTCAAGATGCTGTGGCCAGAAACATTGTGAATGCAGCACAGATTCTGGGACTTAGGAATTGGGTGAGACACAGAGAGGCCTCTGGCTTACCTGCTCTTCATGTGTCTGGGCTTGTTCACTCTCTTCTGTCTGCTGGAGGCCTTAGTTCTTCTCCATGGGACCTCTCCCCACAGCCCTTCCAGGGTCTATTCCATTTCTCACAGCATGGTGGCTTCCTAGAGAGAGTATACCCAAGGACGGGGATGGTGAAAGAGAAAGACCTAAGACACAGACACAACATCCAGCACATAGTGGACAAAATGTCCAAGTCATGGTGTAAGGAAGATGGAAGGGATTTCACTCACTTAGGAAGATGCAATCTATACATATGCTGTCCCAGAGCTAGCACAGGGCCAGGCTCCAGAAGGTCCTCAGGATATTTTAGTAGGTCCACAGAATTCATGGATTCCCCATCTCAGGGTCCAGAAGAGGAAAGGAGGCTCAATGAGTTAAAGTAACTGACTGAAGGCCTCGGCCCTGCTCAAAGCTGTACCACACTGCCCCCTAGTGATCACAGAACAGGTGCAAGGCCCAGGGCTCCCACTGACATCAGGGGACCTAGCCAGCCTTCTCCTGGGGCTGGCAAGTGGACAATCTCAAGCCTCAGCAGGTTGCAATAAGACTAGTGCTGCCAATCTGGATGCTAGCAAGAGGACTGGTTCTGCAGATCATATTATCTCAGTGAACATCCCACTTTACAAGTTGGAAGCTGAGGAAAAGACCAGGTGAACACAACTGCCAGAGTGAGTGAGCTAAGAGTGGCTGAGGGGAGTGAATGCATGTGGTCTGGCCCTGGAAGCAGTGCCTGGCAGTGGGAGTCCCTAGTCCACAGCTTGACTGTTTCTCTCCCTTTTCCAGAAGATCCAGCAACCTCCTTCCAGCTAAGGTCGCCCATTGTCCCACACTGCCCTGTGTTAGCACTTAACAACCCTGTCTCTGAACACACACACACACACACACACACACACACACACACCTCCCACCTGAAGTCTGTGGCTGGCTGGCTTTCTTTCTTTCTTTCTTTCTTTCTTTCTTTCTTTCTTTCTTTCTTTCTTTCTTTCTTTCTTTCTTATTTGCCAGCAGAGACAGACAGACAAAGTGGGTGTGCCAGGGCCTCCTGCCACTGCAAACCAGATGCATGTGCCACTTTGTGCATCTAGCTTTGTGTGGGTATGGGGAAATTGAGCCATCTTTCCAACTTTTCCACATTTTTCTTTTTCTTTTGGTGTGTGTGTGAGAGAGAATTGGTGCACCAAGGCCTCCAGTCACTGCATTTGAACTCCAGACATGTGTGCGGCCTTGTGCACATGTGTCACCTTGTGCATCTGGCTTATAGGAGTTCTGGGGAGTTGAGCCTGGGTCCTTAGGCTTCACAGGCAAGCATCTTAACTGCTAAGCCATCTCTCTAGCCAAGAGTGTGGCTTTCTTTCTGATCTCTCTCTCCTCCTTTTCTTAATCTCTGTTTTTTGGTTTTTTTGTTTGCTTGTTTGTTTGTTTTTTGAGGTAGGGTTTCACTCTAGTCCAGGCTGACCTGGAATACACTATGTAGTCTCAGGGTGGCCTCAAACTCATGGAGATCCTCCTACCTCTGCCTCCCAAGTGCTGGGATTAAAGGTGTGCACCGCCATGCCTGGCTTGTTTGTTTGTTTTTGAGGTAGGGTCTCACTCTAGCTCAGGCTGACCTGGAATTCACTATGTAGTCTCAGGGTGGCCTGGAACTCACAGAGATCTTTCTATCTCAGCCTCTCAAATTCTGGGATTAAAGGCTTATACCACAATGTCCAGTTAGATTCTTTTTGTTTTAAAAGTTGTATTTTAATTTAATTTATTTATTTAAGAGAAAGAGAGAGGGAATGGGCATACCAGGACCTTTAGGCACTGCAAACAAACTCCAGACACATGTACTACATTGTGCATCTGGCTTTACATGGGTACTGGGGAATTGAACCCAGGTCCTTAGACTTTGCAGGCAAAGTCTTAACTGCTTAGGCCATCTCTCTAGCCCCCAATTTTTTATTTTTTATTTTTTTTGGTTTTTCGAGGTAGGGTCTCACTCTAGCCCAGGCTGACCTGGAATTCACTATGGAGTCTCAGGGTGGCCTTGAACTCACTGCAATCCTCCTACTTCTGCCTCCCGAGTGCTGGGATTAAAGGTGTGCGCCACCACGCCCTGCTTAGCCCCAATTTTTTTTTTTTTTGATATATGATCTCACACACTATGGAGCCCAAACTGTTCTTGAGCACTCTTGCCTCCCCTCTTGAGTGCTGGGATAACTGGCATGTGCCACCATGCCCAGCCTTGATCACTCTCTATGTGAAGGTCATATATGAGCTCCAATGTCACATCCCCATATCTACCCAGTGCCAGTCAAGACAAGTGACTGGGAAATGAAATCTTCCCTACTCTGTTTGGAGTTCAGGACAGATGACACCAGACACTCTGTCCATCCTGGACTACCCTAGAGCAAGACTGGGCCTCTGTCATCTAGCCAGATGAGAAGCAAATGGAATATTGTTCAGGCCTTTATCACCTCTCCATACTCACCCACAGGGCTGAGGAGGTGAGCAAGGGCTGGTGTAAGGCCTCACCTATGATACATGCTCAGCTTAGTCCTTGCTGGCTGTGGACCATGAGCAGCAAAGACCTGAGGTGAGCCTCTACCAAGGCACCTGGGAGTTGATGCCATAGAGTTGAGGGTTTTGGTGTAAGGTGTCCATATTGCATGGTATTAGGAATCTGCAGAGAGAAGACAGGACTGACCCTTCCCTAGAGAAAGCCTTCTAGGAGGAAAAGGCACAAGTTCCTCTAAGGTGGTTCCCAAGGGTGCTGTGCTTAATGGTCAAAGCCACCTTTAGGAGTGTGCTGTGAGTCTCTGTTTACTCAATATTCTTTTTGTTGTTGTTTTGAATATGTGTGTACATGGGTGTGTACCTAGACTGTAAGTAGTATGCAGTGTGATTTATGTGTAGTGTATGTACCTGTGGGTGCAGATGTGTGTGCCCTGCAAACATGCATGTGGAGGCCAGAGGAGATCATTGGGTGCCTTCCTCTTTCTGCTCATCCACCTGCTTCCTTGAGATGGAGTCTCTCGCTCCACCCAGAGTTGACGTATTTTGTCAGTTTTTTTCTTTTTAAAAATTTTATTTATTTTATTTTGCTTTTTCTAGGTAAGGTCTCGTTCTAGCCCAGGCTGACCTGGAATTCACTATGTAGTCTCAGGGAGGCCTCAAACTCATGGCAATACTCCTACCTCTGCCTCTTGAATTCTGGGATTAAAGGTGTGTGCCACCATCACCCAGAAATTTATTAATTTTTATTTGAGACAGGGAGAAAGGGGGAGAGAGAGAGAGAAAAAGAGAGGGAGAGAATGAGCACATCAGGACCTCTAGCCACAGCAAACAAACTCCAGACACATGGGCCACCTTGTGCTTACATGGGATCTGAAGAATTGAACCTGGGTCCTTAGACATCACAGGCAAGCACCTTAACCATTATGCCATATCTCCAGCCCTTTCATTTTTTTTTTTCCATCAGCAAGCACCAGTGATTCTATTGTAGTCAGCTTCATGTTACTGTCAGAAAACACCTGACCAAGAGCAGCTTGTGGGAGGAAGGGGTTTATTTTGGCTTACAGATTTGAGGGGAAGCTCCATGATGACAGGGGGAAATGAGGGCAAGAGCAGAGGGTGGACATCACCTCTTGGCCAACATCAAATGGACAATAGCGGCAGGAGAGTGTCCCAAACACTGGTGAGGGGAAGCTGACTATAACACCCACAAGCCCAACCCCCCAACAATACATCACCTCCAAGAGGCTCCAATTCCCAAATTGCCACCAGCTGGAGACCTAGCATTCACAACACATAAGTTTATGGGGGACACCTGAATCAAACCACTACATCCTGCCCCTGGCCCCCATAAACTGATAACCATATATGGTGTAAAATGCAATACCTTCAGTCCAACTTTAAATTCCTCATATTTTTTTATCAATCCCAATGACATTCAAACATCCCCATAGTCCAAGGTCTTTTGTTTTTGTTTTTTTTTTTTTTATTTCAGAGTGACAGACAGAGAAAGAGGCAGAGAGAGAGAGAGAGAGAGAGAGAGAGAGATTGAGAGAGAGAGGGAATGGGCGCGCCAGGGCCTCCAGCCACTGCAAACAAACTCCAGATGCGTGCGCCCCCTTGTGCATCTGGCTAATGTGGGTCCTGGAGAATCGAGCCTTGAACCGAGGTCCTTAGGCTTCACAGGCAAGCACCCAACCGCTAAGCCACCTCTCCAGCCCGTCCAAGGTCTTTTAACTGAACCATAATACAAAAAAAAAAAAAAAAAAAAAAAAAAAAAAAAAAAAAACCAACCATAATGGTATAGAATAAACTTCCACAGTACAAAAGATGGCATTGGTCATAACAAAGAAAGATTAAAGCAATATAAGATTAAATCAGGGCAAACATCAAACTCTGTAGCTCCAAGTCCAACAACTCTAGCCAGTGACAAGTTTCCAAGTCTAACCTGTGACCAGTCTCTGGAGGTCCAATTCTGCCCCTCCAGCTAGGCTACTCACACTCCCAGAAAATTTCATCCAGTGCCAGCAGCTCTCCTTGGCAGCCATCCCATAATCCTGGCATCTCCATTGGGTCTCCACTGAAATCCACAGTTTATATTCATGGCTCCATTGGCCTCCATGCAGGTAATTCAACAAGCCTGCTTCACACTGTCCATGGCAATTTCTAAAAAACAAAACCATGTTGTAAATTTAATGACACCCTTTTTCCTGCATTTGTTATGCTCCATAGTACCATGTTGGCTACCATCTTGTTAATCCATGGGGCAATAAAACAGACTTTGAAGAACAGGGACACTCCTTCAGCATTCAGACCCCTTCAAAACACTCTGCATTCTTCCTTTTGTTCCAATGCAGGTCAGCTGGCCCAGTTTCTATGATTGTAATCTTTCAAACAATTGCAGCTGAACAGGCAGCAGTTTCAGCCTAAAGATTTCATTTCTTTCTGTGCCATATCCCTCTGCTCATACCAGTCCATTTTTATACAATGCAATTCTGCACAAGTTCTCAGGACATAGACAAGTCTCTCACACAAACTTCTTCTAGCCCAGTCCAGGCAAAGCTCTTTCTCACCCTCATAAGCCAAACCTCACAGACCATAGTTCTTACTGCAGTAAGGTCTCGTCCATCAATCTGTACTGACAGCACTGCAAGGAGTCTCTTAGGCCAAGGTTTCAAATCCATTCACATTCCTCCTGCAAATCAGTTCTAAAAGCCACACAGTCAGTTTTCTAGCATTAATGATCCCACTTCTCAGTACTAATTTTACTATTGCAGTCAGCTTTGCATTGCCGCCAGAAAACACCAGATCAAGAGCAGCTTGTGGAAGGAAAAGTTTTATTTTGGCTTACAGATTCAAAGGGAAGCTCCATGGTCGCAGGGGAAAATGATGGCATAATCAGAGCACCTCCTGGCCAATATCAGATGGACAATAGGAGAGTGTGCCAAGCACGGGCAGGGGAAGCTGGCTATAACACCCCCAACAATACATTGCTTTCAGGAGGATTCAATTCTCAAATTGCCACCTAGCATTCCGAACACCTAAGTTTATGGGGAACACCTGAATCAAACCATTACAGATGCTTATAGTCAGGTCTGACCATGCCCAGTGTTTACACAGGTGCTAAGGAGTCAAACTCAGTGATTTCAGGCCCTTATGGTTGTGCAGTATTTCTAGCCACTGATCCATCTCCTCTAACCCCCTGCAATATTCTTGAAACTGAAAATAATATAATGATGAAGAAAGGGGAAGAGGCTGCGGTGGAGGTGGCCGAGAGGCAGGAACGACCCTGACGCTGCTGCCGCCTCCACCTGCCAAGTAGGCAGAGCAGGGGAGTGGAAAATTCTTAAATACAGTCATTCTTCAACTCACCATGGGGAAACTCGTAATATACATGTCCTATGTCTTAAAAAAAAAAAAAAAGTGCTTGATCCGGGTGTGGTGGTGTACACCTTTAATCCCAGCCCTGGGGAGGCAGAGGTAGGAGGATCGCCATGAGTTTGAGGCCACCCCAAGACTACATAGTGAATTCCAGGTCAGCCTGGGCCAGAGTAAGCCCTACCTCTAAAAACAAAAAACAACAACAACAACAAAAAGTGCTTATACTTTAGGAAACTAGAAAACATCACAAAATAAAGTCAAAGCAAACAGAGGAAAAGTATCCCAAGAATTCTCTGCTTGAAATCTCATGGGTCTGTATATAGGTGGTGAAAGAATTCTGGGTGGTGCTACCAATGTGGCTGTATTTTTAGCTTTTCAGGCTGAAATCAAATCTTCCTGAAGTCTGAGTGCTTATGATTGTAATTTGGGTTCTTTGGTGTTTCAAGCCAGATAGTTGCACGTTTGTGTCCGGCCTCTCATCTTATCTTTTGAGTGGCTTGACACAGGTTGGGCATCCTTCTGGCCTCCTAACTCTCACTTGTGCAGCCCTTGGAAAAGGGACAGGTGAGATTGCCCTGGTAAGAGAGCTCCATAAAGGCTAGCTGTCACTGACTTTCAGGAAGATGCAGTCGGCAGTGCCATGTTCTTTTGCACTGGGGTTGAGTTTGTTACTTGTCCCTGTTGCCAGAGAGCTTCAGCTCAGAACTTCCTAATCTCCCCTGGGAAGGCTACAGATGGAGAGACCAAAGCCCACAAAGAAAAGAAAACTGACCATAGCTTCTTTGGTAACTGCCTCTAGCTGCTCAACTGGGCCAGGGATGGCAAGACTCTGTGGCCACTGAGATGAATCACTCCTGCTTTGGGGATTGTGGACAGTATGGGTATTAGTAAGACAAGAAGACAAGGCAAGGCAGTTATCATTATTTATTCCATCATCCTCATTCTTATCTTCATTTTTGACTGAAAAGTTTCTGCCTCCTGACTATCTAGTCCACTAGCACAGCCACTAGCTAGAAAATCCCATGAAAACATGTGGTGTTGAGTGGGTGGGAATGGGATATGATTCCCTTCCATGTACTATGTACACATCCTCTTAGTTCTGCCTCTCTGGAGAACCCTGGCTAATAGTGTATCAGAGAGAAGCACTTAGTCCACTGAGCCCTCTTGTGTCAGTCAATGTCTCTGAGCACTCCTGTTAACACACACACACACACACACACACACACACACACACACACACACAAAACTAGAAGAAGGAGCAATTCCAGCAATATCTTTGAGACACACCTACAACTCAAGGACAAAGAAGGAGAAGTCTGAAAGAAGATGCCCTTAAAGTGCAATCCAAGGGGGAGGCCTGGGGGTAGAAGCGACACCATAGGGGTCTTGCCTAGTCAGCTACCTCCTCCTCTTCCTCCCCCCTCCTCTTCATTGTCCCCTTCCATTCATTCTACATACATGCTTAGTACCTGCTCTGTGTCAGGCATAGGACTAGATGCTATAGGTTCTGAGTAGACAAAAGGGACAAAGGCCAAGATCTACCCTAGTTGGGGAGGTTAAGTAAATCCATAAATGATCATATTCCTGGAGGGAAACAAGAGTGGTGAAGGCCATAGCCTTCTCCTCATTGTATCTTCCTCTCTGATAGAAAAACAGCTAACTGTGCCCTGGGCTCCAGCTTCATTTCTTGTCCATGGTCTGTGACAGTGTCTCATGGCTCTGACTCTCCAATGTCCAATGATCCTTGGATGGTGGGAGTTTGAGTTTCCTGAAGGCAAGGACTGCCTGTTTTAAGGCCTTACCTGTCTCTGCAATGCCACTAGGTCTTCCCTGTAGCCAGGGAATTCTGAGATAGCTCATTGACATTCATCATCCCTTCTATTTCTGCCCATGGCTTCACCAATCATAAGTATCCCCTTAGTATCATTCTTCATTTTAGGGATGAAAGAGCATTTTGGAAAATGTTCTTGAACCGCTGCTTTCAACTTCTTAGCATGTGAAAGGAGTCTTCTTAGAAAGGGAATGCTACAAGCATGTACCAACATTTCTGATGTTATTAGAACAAGGTCTTCATGGATGCTTGTGCTATATTTAACCAGTCTGGTCCTGGAAGTATGATTAGGACTAAGTTAGCATCTGTTCTTGGCCCTCCCATGGTGTTGATTTCCTGACAAACATCTGTTTGAATTCCTTTCCTTGACTTTCTATCCCTACGGGAGTACCTAGCTTTTGTGTAGTTCACTCATTCAGCCAGTACAACAACCACGACAACTACTCATTTAACAACTATCTGAATGAGCAAAGCACAATGCTATCTGTTGAGAATACAGCCAAGCCATGCAGGAGCCACAGGGCTATTCAATGTCATGCCTGCAGCTTGTGAGGTAGGCTAACTGGATCTTGCCACGCCATTGTCACAAAGGACACACTGGGTGGCTCCCAGGATAAAACAAGGCTAGAGGGAGATAAGAGGTCAGTGCAGGGGTGGGGGCCATAGAACAAGATTCTGGCTTGATTCTAATGTCCAGATGAACTAGGAACAGCTTTAGGCAATGGCCAAAGTACCTGACTTGGGGTTTTTGAGCCTTCCCGCCCTCCTGCAACGCATCATTTCCCCTTGGCTTTGGCTGCCAGGTGCTGTGTGGAGAGCAGGAAAAGAGACGCAGGAGATCCAAGACTGCTGAGCTGTGGGGTCAGGGAGGGGATGACACAGCCTGGAATAGGCAGGGCCATGATGGGGATGAACATGGGGGAAGCACTGGAGTAAGTACAAATCCCTGAAAAGTTTCTGAGTCAGAAAGTAATAGGATCCCAAAGCAAGACTCTTTTTCTTTCTTTCTTCTTTTTCTTCTTTCTTTCTTTCTTTCTTTCCTTCTTTCTTTCTTTCTTCCTCTCTCTTTTCTTTCTTTTTTGGTTTTTCAAGGTAGAATCTTACTCTAGCCCAGGCTGACCTGGAATCCACTATGTAGTTTCAGGGTGGCCCTAAACTGATGGTGATCCTCCTACCTCAACCTGGGGATTAAAGGTATGCGTCACCACACCCTGCCCATTTTAATTTTTTTTGCAGACAGGGAAGATCTCACTCCCAGGCTTGCCTTGAACTATGTAGCTCAGGCTGGCCTCAAACTGAAGGTTCCTTTACCATGTGCCACTTTATTTTGCTCCAGCCTCTACTCATGAGGTAAGATGGTAACTTTCATCTAATGTCTTTTTTTTTTTTTTCGGGCTGAAGAAATGGTTTAATGGGTGAAGTACTTGCTTTGCAAGCATGATCTGCAGAACAACAACAGAAGCTTAGCGGATAAGCACTTGCCTGTGAAGCCTGAGGACCCTGGTTCGAGGCTCAATTCTCCAGGACCCATGTTAGCCAAATGCACAAGGGGGCGCACGAGTCTGGAGTTCGTTTGCAGTGGCTGGAGGCCCTGGCGTGCCCATTCTCTTTCTCTATCTCCCTCTTTCTCTCTCTGTCACTTGGTGGCTGTGGGGACTGGGGCTTTGGCTTCTCTTTGTCCTTATCCCGGTCTTTGTCCCTGTCCCGGTGCTGTCTGTCCTTCTCATCACGCTTGACTCTCTCTCCCACTCTTCCTTCCTCCGCTGCCGCTCCTTGTCACGTTCCCCTTCACGCTCCCACTCCTGTTTCCTCTGTCGGCGCTCGCGCTCTCGGTCACGCTCCCGTTCTCGCTGTCTGTTCTCTCGCTCTCGTTCCCTCTCCCGTTCTCGGTAATTATGATACGGCTCTGTTTCTGTATATTGCACCTGAAATTCTCATACTGTCCACCACGCCAAAACCGTTCTATTTCATAGTCGTAATAAGGATCTGCATAAGGCTCAAGTGCTGTGTCTCTGACATCTCTTGGAACCCGAGAATTCCAATCTCAGAAGACTTCATTTTCCTTGTCAAACTCCCCTTCATCTTCACCAATGGTCACAGTGAACCTTTTCTCTTCAAAGTCAGGCTCCTGTTCTTTCCGAATGGTTGCTTTTTTTAAAACCTCCTTTGCGTGTCGGAGACCTCTTTCCCAGTCACTCTCTGTCGGTGGTTCTGGAGGGGGTGGAGGCAAAATTTCATCAAGTACTGGACCACCCCAAGGATTGGCAGGCATCACTAGGTGAGGTCCAAGAGGCGGGGCACCATTGGGTGGAAAAGGGTCGGCTTTGGTGATGAGGGAGTAGTTCCCCTTGTCGTTCACTCCAAGGTGTATAAACCTACAGTTCATTCCCCAGGTGCAGTTCCCTTTAACCTGGCCTCTGAATGGTATGGAATTTGGTATTGGTGGAAGAAGAGTGGATAATGGTGTCACAACATCTTTCATGAAGAATCGGCAGGTGGGGCGAGGCCTCACCTTCCGGTCACTGGGATCTTTCACTTCACCTTCCTCCAAGTCATCATCATCTATCTCCCCATCGTCGATTTCTCCATCATCATCCTCTTTCTTTTCCTCCTTGGCAGCCTCTGTGGTTTCTTTTTCTCCCACACTTTGGACACCAGGTTTCCCCTCCTCCCCAGGAGTGCCTTCCCCCTTCTCCTCATCATCCTCAGCTCCAGCCTTTTCTGCCTCCTCCTCCTGGGCAGCAGGAGCCAGCTCCTCGGGGACCTCCTCATCGTAGTCTAGTTCATGCTCTTCCAGTTCTCTGGTCACTGAGGAGGCTTCGTCCCTGAGGTTACTTGTTCGATCTTCCTCCCCATCGTGCCCCTCCTCGCATGGGGAGCCTGTTGGGCCCCTGCTTAGCTCATGGGCCTCTGAGTCCTGATCCTGAGACTTGGGCTCACTGGCTTGGTCCTCCTCGTCTGAGCGATTCTCCTGGCTTGGTGCCCTGGCTGCCTTTTCTTCATCCTCCAAATCAGAAGCCCTCCCACCAGCTCCATCCAAATCCTGGTCAGAGCCACTTTCCCTCAGTATGTCATCGTCTGAGAGTGCAGGTTGCTCTTCCTCCTCTGGGAAGCGAGGATCCTGTTCAGGGCTCTCGGCCACATCCATCGGGACCCATAGTTCTGTGTGCCTTCTGGAGGGATTCCACAAAGCTCTCTTAAAATGTCTGAGCATCTCCCACCTATAACTGAAGAAGGTCCCAGCCTATGGGACATATTGGATTGGTTCCAGAGCTGGCTAGACTTCACAGTGCTCAGAGTGGGAAGTGGGAGTCAGCCTAGCCGCAGGGCCATCCTGAGAATCCCCACCTCTGCCCTGGGGCAGGCAATTGGGTGGAGGTGAGGCACCAGAAGAAATGGAGAGAGCCTTGTGACCCACCGAACGGCAAGTAGGTGCTAAAATGCCCTCTTCTATTTTCCCCCAATGGGTCTACAGAAGGACCTACTCTGGCAAACGAGTTCTAAACAAAGCTCATTTAAAGCATCCATTGTGCCCAGTGATCTCAGCTGTCAAGAGTATTCTGAAAAACTGGATTCCTAGCAGGAGCAAGCCTGGAAGTCTTGAAGTTTTATCTCCTTCCACCATCGCAGCTGTTGGGCTGCTTTACACCAACGATTCGGCATCTGAGTCTCCAGCTGAAGGAAGGGGCGAGGTTACGAATTTCTAAGAGACCGGCGCCTCCCGGGGGAGAGGGGGGGTACAGTGAACACGTTCCACCTGGGCGCACTGCGAGTAGCGGGAGCAAGTTGGAGGAGGCTCCGGAGAGCGCAAAGTTCCCCGAAGACCCATCAGCAGTCCGGGCGCGCTCCTCTCCCCTTTGTAGGCGACAAACATGTGCCACGCGAGTGGCCCGAAAGAGTAAAGACAGCTTCAGGAAAACCAACTCCGCGACAGGCAGGCAGGCAGCGGCGCGCGAGGGCGCCCAGACGTCCCAGGCAGCGGCTGGCTCGCGCCTGCCCCGCCGTCCCGTCCTGCGCCGGCCGCGCCTCGGGCCGCGGCTGCGCACGACCGGGGGCGCGCCCCAGCGCTCGGGAGGCGGCGCCGGGCTACCGGGCCTCGCTCTCGCCGCCGCCCGGGCGCCCTCCTCCCCGCCGCCCGCCGGCCCCGCTTACCTCAGCGCGCGTGCTGGGAGGGGGCCACGGCTCCGCATCTAATGTCTTGTACTATGCAAATCAATTTCAAATGCCCATTCCAAAAGGTCATGAAGAAGTCTCTATTTAGAAACTTGGGAAGAACCTAGTAACTGGAATTCCAGAATCCAAGGTCCCTTGGCGATAAGATGCACAGGTAATCTTGTAGATTAACATTTGAACCAGAACTTTTGTATGTATTGCAAGAAATTTTTGTATGATTAACTTTAGAATGTTAAGCTAAGACTCTTATTGGTTATATTACCTCAAACTAATTTATTTTTGTTTTGTTTTTTGTTTTTCAAGGTAGAGTCTCGCTGTAGCTCAGGCTGACTTCGAACTCACAGTGATTCTTCTACCTATGCCTCCTGTGTGCTGAGATTAAAGGTGTGTGCCACCATGCCTGGCCTTTTATAATTAAATATGTAAGTAACACAAAAGGTTGTTTCATAGTATACTTAACTTACCTTCTCTGGAACTTAGTTATTATGTAGATACTGAATCTCAGCTTTAAAATTATTTTTGCAGTTGCTTTACTATATATATATAATTTTGTTTGTTTTGTTTGTCAAGGTAGGGTCTCGCTCTAGCTCAGGCTGACCTGGATTTCACTACGTAGTCTCAGGGTGGCCTGGAACTCATGGTGATCCTCCTACCTCTGCCTCCCAAGTGCTGAGATTAAAGGCATGTGCCACTACACCTGGCAATTTTTAATCTTTTAAAAAATATTTTGTGTGTGTATGTGTGTATAAGTGTGCCAGGGTCTGTTGCTGCTGCAAATGAATACCTGTCTGACTGTGTGGCTGGGAATTGAATCCACACTGTTGGGCTTTGCAGGCAAGCAACTTTAATTGCTGTGCAGTCTCCTATTTTGAAAAAATATTTTTTTGATCTTTTTGAGGTAGGTATGTAGTCTTAGGGTGGCCTTGAACTCACAGGATCCTCCTACCTCTGCCTCCTGAGTGCTGGGATTAAAGGCATGTGCCACCACACCCAGCTTTAAAATTTTTTAAAATCTATTTATTTATTGGATTTTCGAGGTAGGGTGTCACTCTAGCCCAGGCTGACCTGGGATTCACTATGTAGTCTCAGGATGGCCTTGAACTCACAGCAATCCTCCTACCTCTGCCTCCCGAGTGCTCAGATTAAAGGTGTGTACCACCACACCTGGCTTTTAAAAAATATTTTTATCTATTTATTTATTAGATTTTTGAGGTAGGGTCTCACTCTAGCCCAGGCTGACCTGGGATTCACTATGCAATCTCAGGGTGGCCTAGAACTCATGGTGATCCTCCTACCTCTGCCTCCCAAGTGCTGGAATTAAAGGCATGTGCCACCAAGCTTGGCTATTTTTATCTATTTACCAGCAGAGATAAGGGGTACACCAGGGTCTCCTGCCACTGCAAACAAACTCCAGATGCATGCGCCACCTTGTGCATCTGGCTGTACATGGATACTGGGGAATTGAATCTGGGCCTTCAGGTCTTGCAAACAAGCACCTAAACCACTGAGCCATTTCTACAGCCAAACCCCCTTATTTTTAATCTTAGCTATAAGTTTAAAGACTATTTTAGGGTTGGAGAGATGGTTTAGTGGTTAAGAAGCTTATTTGTGAAGCTTAAGGACCCATGTTCAACTCTCCAGGACCCACGTAAGCCAGATGCACAAAGTGACTCAAGCACACAAGGTCACACACGTGCACAAGGTGGTGCATGCAGCTGAGTTCGATTGCAGTGGCTGGAGGCCCTGGTGTACCAATATACTCCCTCTTTCTCTCACATTAAAAAAAAAAAAAAAAAAAAAAAAGAAGAAACCAGTCTGTTGGGCTTGCCTCAGGAAAAAAACAACAAAAAAACTGTTTTAGGGCTTAAGACATGGCTGAGTGGTTAAGAAGCTTGCCTACAAAGTCTAAGGACCTGAGTTTGATGCCCCAGTACCCACATGAAGCCAGATGAACAAGGTGACACATGCATTTGGAGTTCATTTGCAGCTCTCTGCTTCTTTCTTAAATAAATACTTAAAAACTATTTTAGGGGCTGGAAAGATGGCTCAGTGGTTAAGGGCACTTGCTTGCAAAGCCTGATGACCTGGATTTGGTTCCCCAGTGCCCACGGAAAGCCAGATGCATAAAGTGGCCCATGTGTCTGGAGTTCATTTGCAGTGGCAGGAGGCCCTACTGGGCCCATACTCTCTCTCAAATAAATATTAGGCTGGAGCAATGGCTCAGCGGTTAAGGTGCTTGCCTGCAGTCATAATCCAGGTTCAATTCCCCAGCACCCACGTAAACCAGATGCACAGAGTAGCGCATGCAGTTTGCAGTAGCTAGAAGCCCTGGCATCTCTATTCTCTTTCTTCTCTCTCTCTGTCTGCTTGCAAATAAATTTAAAACATAAAATAAAATAAAAAAAAAAAAACTTGCCAGGTATGGAGGTCCCTGCCTTTAATCCTGAACTTGGGAGGCAGAGGTAGGATGATTGCTGTGAGGCCTCCCTGAGACTACATAGTGAATTCCAGGTCAGCCTGGGCTGAAGTGAGAGCCTACCTTGAAAAAACACTAATTAAAAAAAAAAAAAGTAGAAAAGTAAATCTCAGTTTGGGGGCTGGATAGATAGCTCAGTGAGGAGCAAGAGTGTTTT
The DNA here is from genome assembly GCA_036346955.1 of Dipus sagitta. Lineage (NCBI taxonomy): Eukaryota > Metazoa > Chordata > Mammalia > Rodentia > Dipodidae > Dipus > Dipus sagitta. Next base: position 251,394 of record CM070781.1, on the reverse strand, counting down.
CAGTCCAAGCATGAGGTCTAAGATGAGGCCTGAGTTATATCCCTAATGCCCACATCTAACAAAAACTAAAAATTAGGCATGGAACACACACCGGTGACCTTAGTTCTGTGGGGGAACAGAGACAGAATTATTGTTCCCTCCAGCATCTCCAGGTTTAGTGAGACTTCAAGGAAACAATATGGAAGAACAAGAAGACACCCAAGGATCTCCTCTAGTCTTTATATACATGCCAAATGGGATGCATACATCTGCATACACTATACACACAAACACACCCAAAACAAAACAAAAAACTGCTTAGGGGGGCTGGAGAGGTGGCTCAGTGGTTAAGGTATTTGTCTGAAAAGCCTAATAACCTGGGTTTGATAAGCATGCATCTGGAGTTTGTAGCAGCTGGTGGCCCTGGTGCACCTATTCTGCCTCTGCTTACAAGTAAACAATATTTTTTCTAAAAAACATTTTTTTTTAAGACAGGGTCTTGCTAGTTGCTAAGGCTGGCTTGGAACTCACTCTAGCCTAGACTGGCCTCAGGACTACATACAAGCATGTGCTACCATGTCCAAACTTTCCCAAATACACTGACAGCTGAGAAGATAACAATTCAGCAGCCACAGAGATCTAGACAAAAACAAAGCCACTTTGAGTGTTACCTTAATGCTACTAGCTGGAAAAGCCACCTTAAAGGACAGTAAAGTTTAAAAATAAAGAACTGGGGCTGGAGAACTGGATGGCTTAGTGGTTAAGGTGCTTGCCTGCGAAGCCTAAGAACTCATGATCTAATCTCCAGGTCCCATGTAAGCTAGATGCACAGTGACACAAGCTTGCAATGTCGCACAAGGGGGTGCACACATTTGGAGTTTGTTTGCAGCCGATGAAGGCCCTGGCACACCCATTCTCTCTCTCTCTGCCTCTTTCTCTAATGCATTAAAAGAAAAAAAAAAAGGAAAAACTGGTAGAATATAAATCAAAAGACTGTTGTATAGCAATGGGCTTTCAAGCATTCACTGCTGACAGGGTGAAAGAAAGAAACCCACCACTGCTCACACACAGATCCAGGGGAAATAATACACAGTGCTGTCAACCAGTAGCTCAGGCCTTGTTTCTGGCAGCCTTTGGAAGAAGAACCCTCCAAGTTTTCCTTTATCCCACTACTAAAACCATGAGCAACACTTATTTTCCAACAAAATAGGAAAAATGTAATTACTTTTAGAAGGAAATCTTTTCCAATGAAATTTAAAGTTTTAATTAATACTTGCTATAAACCAAATATTGACAATCCAAACACAGAGATGCTATGGAGAAGCGAGGACTGTGAACCATACAACTTCAGAACTCCTTGCAAAAAAACAAACAGACAAACAAAAAAACCCAGTATGTTTTCTTGGGCAATTGTCTTACTTCCTTTGGGTTATAATCCATGCTATGTTAAGTCAACTATTAAGTAATGCCAAGTAATGTACTGTCTACCCCAAAGAAGCCTTCAGGAAACACAATCACAGTCAAGATTTAATAACAAGGCTTTAATGGCTTGGTCATTCTTCTTGTGATCCTATAAATATATAAATCTTGACAAGGTAAGTTAGTTGCGTAGGAAAATCCACAAAAGTAACAGCTTTTCCGTATTACACAGTTAAGTTCATTCTTTTGGCTTCGCCAGCCTCCCCTCACCCCCCAAGAGCTTTCAGATTACAAGTGGAAGACACTTTGTGCATGGAAGGTAGAAAATAAGCTTTCAAATTTCACCCTCCAAAATCATACAGACGCCTGATCACAGGATGTTGAATGTGAGTCTTGTTGCAGAAGGGTCTTAGGTTCAGAGCTGGGGCCTGTCACTGCAACACGGGAAGTGGTCTTCTGTACGAAACAAGACAGGCGGCTTGTAGGCGGCGCGCTGCTGCCGGGCTGGAGACTTGCTGAAGAGCGCGGGCACGCTGATGGTGTGCAGCAGTCGCTGGAACACCCGGGGGTAGGTTCCCAGGTCGGCCTCGGCCCTGGTGACCTGTTCCTCCATCTCCGCCACGCTGCGGCCGACCATCCTCACAAAGGCTTCCAGCCGGTCAATCTTGCGGTAGATGAGCCTCATCTCCGCGGCTTTCGCGTAAATGCGAGGCACGCCCTCGTTAACCACGTGGGACGAATCGCCACGAATCATGTCTAGCATGCCCACAAACTCGTCCACCCTGGTAAGCAGGTCCTCGAGGCTGGCGTCCAGGGCCTCCACCTCCACCTGCGTCCCGACCCCCGGCAGCAGGCAGGCAGCATAGCCCGAGGCGGTGCGGCGCAGCAGCGGAAGGTCGCGGCCGGGCGCGCCGTCCTCCGGATCCTCGACCTCCCACGGCCCCGACGCGCTGCTGTGGCTCTGCGACACATTACCGCTGTCCGTGCTCCATGCGCCACCCGACAGCTCCGCCTCCGCCGGAGCCTCTCGCCAAGGCCCGCAGTCCGCCGGGCTACCTTCCATAGCCCCCCTCCCGTAGCTTCCGGTGCGGCGCGCTTGTCGCGAGAGCACGCTCCTGCTTCCGGCGCAGGCGCGTACGTCACGCCCGCGTCCCTGTACTGGCTCCTGATTAAGGGCGGTTCCCCCCCCCCCCCCCGCTGTGCACATGTATGCGCACACGCACTAGATAGCTATGCATCGATTCGGTAGAGTGAGTAGATGATGGCTACATAGATAAATATAATTGATAGATAGTAGATGAGTGATGAATGCAGCTTCCCAACATGTTTGTATGAAAACTGTGTTAGGGTTCTTCACAGAAAAAGAGTAAGATATAGAGGATAGAGATAAATAAATGAACATATAAGTGGAAGAGGAATACAATGAAGTACGTGGATCTAAGGGTGCTCACTGACGCCCTTTTACATAGCCACATAGCCAGTCTACACTGACGTCCTTAAAACTCTTAGAAACACCAAAGTTGGTACTTTGGAGTGCTACACAGTCTGATCAACTTCAGTCTCCATCATATGACCTCTTGGATGCTTAGGGCCTCCTTGTTCAACATTGTCTGCGAAAATCTTAAGGTTGACATGACCTTATCTTCAAGGTATTTGTAAGTGGAACTTTTGTCTAACAATGCACTATTGGATGATGAACGAGCAATGAAAGAAATCAAGAAGGAGAGGCTGGAGAGATGTTCAGTGGTTAAGGCTCTTGCCTGCAGAGCCTAACTACCCGGATTTGAATCCCCAGTACCCTCCTAAAGGCAGATGTACATAGTGACACATGCATCTGGAATCCGTTTGCAGTGGCTGGAGGCTCTGGTGTGCCCATTTCTCTGTCTTTCTCTCTCTCTCTCCTTGCAAATAAATAAAATTAAAAAAAATCAAGAAGGAAATAAAAAACTTTCTAGGGCAGGAGAGATGGCTTAGCAGTTAAGGTACTTGCCTTCAAAGCCAGAGTACCCAGGTTCTATTCCCCAGTACCCACCCCCACAATTATCTCAAAAAATACATTGAGATAAACCCAACTAAGGAAGTGAAAGACCTCTATAATGAAACCTTTGAAACACTGAAGAGAGAAATTGAAGACACTACGAAATGGAAAGACATCCCATGTTCATGGATTGGAAAAATCAACATTGTGAAAATGTCTATCTTATCAAAAGCAATCTACAGATTTAATGCAATCCTAATCAAAATCCCAATGCCATTCTTCACTGAAATAGAAAAAAAATCCTAAAATTCATTTGGAAGTACAAAAATCCTTGGATAATCAAGGCAATTCCGAGGAAATATAGGGCTGGAGGTATCACCATACCTGATTTTAAGGTATATTACAAAGCCATCATAACAAAAATAGCATGGTACTGGCACAAAAAGAGAGATGTAGGTTGTGGTGGTTTGAATATGATAATTTGGATGTATGGTCCCATAGACTCAAATGTTTTATTAAAATTGAGATTGTAACTTGGGTCTCTAGCCACCCAGCAGAAGGAAGTGTCACTGGGGGCAGATCCTGGAGTCCAGCCCTATGGTGTGTTTGAAGAAGGATATTCATTCCAGCCCAAAGGTGTGGGGACAGCAGTTTGAGCTTGGCAGTTTGAGTTTTGTGGTGCTGGCTATTGATGATATCTCTCTGCTTGGATCTATGAAAGGAAGCTGGCTTCTTTCACCATTGATAATGTTTCCGTGGACTCTGTAAATCTGAAATAATCCCCCTTTCTCCAATAAGCTGTGTCTGGTTGGATGTTTGTCTCATCCATGAAAAGCTGACTACAACATAGATCAATGGAACAGACTAGAGGACCCAGATATAAATGCTGGCAGCCACAGACATCTGATTTTTGACAAAAATGTCATAGACATTCATTGTAGAAAAGATAGCCTGCTTAACAAATTGTGCTGGGAAAACTGAATATCTATCTGTAGGAGAATGAAACTAGATCCTTAACTATCTCCATGCACAAGAATAGATTCCAAATGGATCAAAGATCTAAATATCAGATCTGAAACTTTAAAGCTGCTAGGGAAAGAAGTAGGAGAAAAGTTTCAACATACAGGCATAAACAAGGACTTTCTGGGTAGAACTCCAGTTGCTCAGGAAGTAAGACCACTACTCAACCAGTGGAACCTCATGAAATTCAAAACCTTTTGTACAGCAAAGAACATTGTTAATCAAGCAGATATCCTACAGAATGGGAGAAAATATTTGCCAGCTATACATCTGACAAAGAATTACTATCTAGGCTATAGAAAGAACTATAAAAACTGAATAATAAGCTGGGCATGATGGTGCACACCTTCAATCCCAGCACTCCAGCATATGACATAGGAGGATCACCATGAGTTCATGGTTAGCCTGGGCTATAGAGTGAGCTCCATGTCAACCTGGGCTAGAGTGAGACTTTGCCTTCGAAAGCCAAAAATATCACATGGAACTAAATAAAAAATTAAACAACTCAATTAAAAAATATGCTATACAGGGCTAGAGAGATGCCTTAGTGGTTAAACCACTTGCCTATGAAACCTAAGAACTCAGGTTTGATTCCCCAGAACCCACATAAGCCAGATGCACATGGTGGTGCATGCATCTGGAGTTCATTTGCAGTGGCTTAGAGGCTCTGACATGCCTATATTCTCTCTCTCTCTCTCATTCTAATAAATAAATAAATAAAATAAAATATATTAAAAAATGTGCTATACACCAGGTGTGGTGGCACATGCATTTGATCAAAATACTTAGAAGGCTGAGGTAGGAGGATCATCATGTTTTCGAGGCCACCCTGAGACTACAGAGTGAATTCCAGGTCAGCCAGGGCTAGAGTGAGACCCTACCTTGAAAAAACAAACCAAAACAAAACAAAACAAAACAAAACAAAACAAAAAATGCTGTGGATCTTAGTAGAAAGTTCTTTAAGGAAGAAATAAAAAATGGCCAATAAATATTTGAAAAAAAAGTTCGATATCCTTAGCCATCAGGGAAACACAAATTAAAAGGGTTTGAGATTGCTTCTCACTTCTGTCAGAATGGTTTTCATCAAGAAATCAAATCGGGGCTGGAGAGCTACCAGTTAAGACACTCGCCTGTGAAGCCTAAGGACCCAGGTTTGATTCCCCAGTACCCACTTAAGCCAGATAGACAAAGTGGCACATGTGTCTGGAGTTTGTTTTCAGTGACTAGAGGCCCTGGCATGCCCATTCTCTCTCTCTCTCTCTCTCCCTCTCTCTCTCTCTCTCTCTCTCTCTCAAATAAATAAATAAAAATAAATAAGTGAGGGCTGAAGAGATGAGTAGTAACATGAGTCCTTAGTGGATAAGGTGCTTGCCTGCAAATCCTAAGGACTCATGTTATACTCTCCAGATGCCACATTAGCCAGACACACAAAGGTGAGACAAGCACAAGGTTGCACATGCCCACTATGTGGCACAACCATCTGGAGTTCAATTGCAGTGGTTGAAGCCCTAGAGTGCCAATTCTCTATCTCTCCTCTCTGTTTGTCTCTCTCTCACTCACTCTCTCTAAAAACAATGATAAATAAATAAACAAAATCAAATTATTGTCTGGAAAGATATCTCAGCAGTTAAAAGCACTAGCTTGCAAAACATGCTGGCCAAGGATTGATTCCCTAGTATCTATGTAAAGCCAAATGCACAAAGGGGCACATGCATCTGGAGATCATTGGAGGTGGCAGGAGGCCCTTGAGCACCCATACTCATTCTTTCTGACTGCCTCTTTCTCCATCTTAAAGATATAAATACATAAATATTTTTTTAAAGAAATAAAATGACAACAAACACTGGCAAGCATGTGGGAAAAGAGGACCCATTATTGGAGGGAATGTAAACTGGTCAGCCATTATGTAAATCATTGTGGAGACAGCTAAAATAGATCTACCATATGACCAAGCATATAACCTAAATACTCTATACTTTACTACAGAAATACTTGCTCATCAATGGTTATTGCTACTCTATTCACAATAGCCATGAAATAGAATCAACCCAAATGTCCATCAACTGATGAATGGATTATGAAGATGTCGTCTATTTCTACAATGAGGTTTTATTCAGCTGTAACCAAAAATGAAATCTGCAGGAAAATGGATGAATCTGGAAAAGTGAGGTAACCCATGCTTAGAGTAGTCAGTGTCCTTTGCTGTACAAAATATTTGTAATTTAATAAGGTCCCAGTGGTTGTTAATGGTTTTATTTCCTGAGCAACTGGGGTTATATTCGGAAAGTCATTGCCTATACATATATGTTGAAATATTTCCCCTGCTTTTTCCTCCAGCAGTTTCAGAGTTTCAGGTCTGATATTAAGGTCTTTGGTTCATTTAGACTTAATTCTTGTAAATGGAGAGAGATAAGGATCTATTTTCATCCTTCTACATATAGATATCCAGTTTTTCCAGCACCATTTATTGAACAGGCTGTCTTTTTTCCAATCAGTATTTTTGGCAGTTATTTTTGAAGATCAGGTGGCTGTAGCTGCCCAGACTTACATCTGGGTTCTCTATTCTGTTCCATTGAGCTACATACTGGTTTTTGTGCCAGTACTATGCTGTTTTTGTTACTGTGACTCTGTAATATAGGTTAAATCAGATGCAGTGATACCACCAGCCTTACTTTTGTTGCTCAAAATTGTTTTAGATATTTGAGGTTTTTTTGTGTTTCCAAATGAATTTTAAGATAGTTTTTTTTTCTATTTCCATGAAGAATGGTAATGGAATTTTGTTGGGGATAAAGCCTACATGGTTGGGGTGAATAATCTTTCTGATATATTCTTGTATTCTGCTTGCCAATATCTTGTTGAAAATTTTTGCATCTATGTTCATGAGGTAGATTGGTCTGTAATTTTCTTTTTCTGTTCTGTCTTTGCCTGGTTTTTGTATCAGGGTGATGTTGGCTTTGTAGAAGGAGTTTGTAGAATTCCTTCCTTTTCTAGTTTATGGAAATGTTTGAGAAGCATTAGTACTAGTTCTTCTGTGAAGGTCTTGTAAAATTCACCAGTGAATCCATCTGGGCCTGGACTTTTTTTAGTTGTGAGAATTTTTTTAAACGGTCTTTAGGAGGTGTTAATTCCCAAATCGCCATCACCTGGGAATCTAGCGTCCAGACTACCTAAGTTTGTGTGGGATACCAGAATCAAACCACCACATACCCTAAAATAGTGTCAATGTTTTGTGAAATGGTAAGTTCAATGGGAATTCCTTCAGTCTCTCCCCATTAAATATTATTTGGGCTTTAGGAGCTTTATATATAGCCTTTATTATGTTGAGATATAAACCATCCATGCCTATTCTCTCCAATGTTTTGGTTATGAAGTGATGTTGTATTTTGTCAGACACCTTTTCCACATCTATTAAAATGATCATGTGGTTTTTGTGTTTAAGCTTATATATGTAGTATATTACATTGACAAATTTCCATATGTTGAACCACCCCTGCATTCCTGGAATGAAGCCTACTTAATCAAGGTGGATAATGCTTTTGATGTGTTGTTGAATTCAGTTTGTGAGGATTTTGTTCATGATCTTTGGTTCTAAGTTCACCAGGGAAATAGGCCTATGGTTTTCTTGTGGCATCTCTGTCTGGTTTTGGTATTAGGGTGGTAGTACTTCATAAAAGGAGTTGGGGAGCTTTCCCTGTTCTCTAATGATGTGGTATAATTTGAGAAAAATTGGTTTCAGTTCTACATGAAGGTTTGAAAGAATTCAGCTGAGAAGCCATCTAGTTCTGGACTCTTCTTTTGGGGGAGTTTTTAAATTACATTTTCAATCTCAATGGGTATGCTAGGTTTGTTTAGATTAATCTAATCTTAGTTTAGCTTTGGTAGGTGGTATGTGTCCAGGAATTCATCCATTTCCTCCATATTATCCAGTTTTGTGGAGTAGAGGTTTTTGAAATAAGTCCTGATGATTCTCCCAATTTCACTTATGTCTGTTGTGATCTCTCCTTTTTCGTTTCTAATTTTGTTAATTTGAAGCATCTGTTTTTTTTTTTTCACTTGATCAAATTGGCCAGGGTTTATCAATCTTGTTTATTTTTTCAAAGAAACAGCTCTTTGTTTCATCAATTTTTAAAATTGTTTTCTTAGTTTCCAATTCATTAACTTCTGCTCTGATCTTAATTGTTTCTTTCCATTTGGAGCTTTTTGGGTTGGATTCTTCTTGTTTTCCCAATGCCTTTAGGTGGATGGTTAGGTTATTGATTTGGGATCTCTCTGTCTGTCATGAAGGCATTTAATGCTATGAATTTTCCCCTAAGGACTGCCTTCATGTGTCCCATAAGTTTTGGTAAGAAGTGCTCTCATTGTCATTCAATTCTAAAAATTTTGCAATTTCATTTTTTATTTCATCCACTACCCATTTATTGTTTAAAAGTGTGTTGTTCAGTTTCCAGGAGCTGATAGGATTTCTGGTGTGTCTTTTGTTGTTAATTTCTAGCAATACAGCATTGTGATCTGATATCATGCAGGAAATTATGTCAATTTTCCTAAATATATGGAAGCAGGCTTTATGGTCCAGTATATGATCAATTTTACAGAAGGTTCCACGGGCTGCTGAGAAGAATGTGTAGTCTGTGGATTTGGGGTAGAATGTTCTGTAGATGTCTATTAGGTATAATTGATCTATGGTGTTGTTGAGCTCTCTTACTTCCCTATTAATTTTCTGTTTGGATGTTCTATCTGTTGCTGATAGTGGAGTATTGAAGTCCCCAACTATGATGGTGTTGGTGGCTATTTCTGTTTTGTTGTCAAATAGGTTTTGTTTTATGAATTGTGGTGCACCTGTGTTTGGTGCATAAATATTGATGGTTGTGATATCCTCTTGTTCGATCATTCCCTTGATAAGTAAGAAATGGCCTTCTTTGTCTTTTTTGATTACTTTTGAAGTGTATTTTCTCCGATATTAGTATAGCTATGCCCGCCTGTTTCTTATTTCCATTTGCTTGGAGTATCATTTTCTACCCTTTCACCCTGAAGAGGTGTCTGTCTTTAGTGGTGAGGTGGGTTTTTTGAAGACAGCAGATTGAGGGGTCTAATTTTCTGATCCACCATTTTAGCTTATGTCTCTTGATGGGTGAATTAAGGGCATTAATGTTTAGGGTAATAGCTGTGAGATTTGATTTAATCCCTGCCATATTGTGGTGGTTTATGTGGTTTGGTGTTTACTTGGACTTTGTATTATTTTGTGCCTTCTCTGAGTTTAGTTATTGTGATCTGCTTCTTGTAGGAACTTGAGGTTGATTATTTGACTCATATGTGTGGAGAAATATGACTTTTATCATGGGAAGTTTTTCTTTCACCATCTATCATGAGGGATACTTTTTCTGGGTACAGCAGTTTGGATTGGAAGCCATAAATTCTTAGACTTTTCAGTGTTCCATTCCAGGCCCTTCTGGCTTTCAGGATTTCCATTGAGAAGTCTGAAGTAATTCTGATAGGGTTACCTGGGTTCCTACAGGAAGTGTAGGAGGTCCTGGTCCACGTATGGCAAGGTGGCAGGTGGGATGGCAGTCACCCATGGTGGTCCCTGGTGGTGAGAAAGCCAAAGGAGGGAGGGAAGGGGAATACTAGACTGCTGGTCTGGGTCCAAGTAGCCTGTAGGAAGTGCAGGAGAACCTAGTCTGGGCGCAATGGGGCAGCAGGTGGGATGGCGGTCATGCATGGAGGTCACTGGTGGCAGGAAAACCAAAGGAGAGAGGGAAGAGGAATGCTAGCTTGGTGGTCTGGGTCCATGTATGGTGGGACAGCAGGTGGGACGGCAGTTGTGTGTGGATATTCCTGGTGGTGGAAAAGCCTAGGGAGGGGGCATGCTAGCCTGCTGAACTGGGTCCACTTAGCCTGTGGTTAGTGCAAGAGGAACCTGGTGGTGCACAGCTGGGATAGTGGCTGTGACTTTGGCTGGGATGACTGCTTGAGGGAATTGGGGAGCTGGTGGGCTACCTGAGAGAAAATCAGTGGATTCCCTATTTTGCTCCTCTGCCCTCCCACTGGAGGTCTACTAGTATCTGAAAACCCCTAAAACCCACAGAGAACCTTAAAGATCTTTCCTTTCCTTCCCTGTGAGGTGAGGCATGGTTATACAGATGCCATCTTGACTGGAAGTTCTTTCCTTAGGCTTTTGATTAGGTTTTCAGTACTAGGCATGCATTCTGTCCCATAGAGAGGGCCTCCAGTCCAATTAGAGAGCAATTGGTTTCCACCAGAGCAGACATGCTTCTATTGCATCCGTCTGGTCATTTGGCCTATCTGGCCAAACTTGAGGCTTCCAGTGTCCACTGTTTTCACCACTGATAAATTCTGCCTCCCATAGGGCTGCATGCAGTGCAGCTTTTTCCAGCTTTCAGTTGGCTTGTCTAAAGGGAGAAGGCTTTCAGCTCAGCACCAGCTTGACTTCTCAGTGACCTTTCTGCCCAGACATGTGGAGTCTTCATCAATAGGGTCTTACCATCTGTAAGACTTCCAGTACTATATTAAATAAAAGTGGGGACAGTGGATAAATTTGTCTTTTTCCTGAATTTAGTGGAAAAGCTTCAAGTTTTTCCCCATTTAGTATTGTTGGCTGTAGGTTGTCATAAATAGCTTTTATTATGTTGAGATATGTTCCTTCTATTCCCAGTTTCTGTAGGACTTTTACCATGAAGGGATGTTGAATTTTGTCAAATGCCTTTTTTGCATGTATTGAGATGATCATGTGATTTTTGTCCTTCAGTTCATTTATATAGTATATAACATTTATCGATTTGTGTATGTTGAACCACCCCTGGATCTCTCAGATAAAACCTACTTGGTCGGGGTGAATGATCTTTCTGATATATTCTTGTATTCTGTTTGCCAATATTTTGTTGAGGATTTTTGCATCTATGTTCATGAGGGAGATTAGTCTGTAATCTTCCTCCTCCTCCTCTTCTTCTTTTTCTTCTATCTTTTTCTGGTTTTTGTATCAGGGAGATGCTGGCTTTGTAGAAGGATTTTGGTAGAATTGCTTCCTTTTCTATTTTATGGAAAAGTTTGAGAAGAAGTGATGTTAGTTCTTCCGTGAAGGTCTGGTAAAATTCACCAGTGAATCTATCTGGGCCTGGACTTTTTTAGTTGGGAGATTTTTTTTATAACTGCTTGGATCTCCATAATTGTTACAGGCATATTTAGATGGATTATCTCATCTTGATTTAATTTTGGTAGGTCATATGAATCAAGGAAATCATCAATTTCTTTCAGATTTTCAAATTTAGAGGTATATATATTCTTAAAGTATGTCCTTATGATTTTCTGAATTTCTTTGGTGTCTGTTGTAATGGTGCCTTTTTCATCTCTAATTTTGTTAATTTTTGTCTCTTCTCTTTTTCTTTTATTTATTTATTTGAGAGTGACAGACAGAGAGAGAAAGAGGGAGAGAGAGAGAGAATTGGCATGCCAGGGCCTCCAGCCACTGCAAATGAACTCCAGATGAGTGCACCCCTTGTGCATCCGGCTAATGTGCGTCCTGAGAAATTGAGCCTCAAACCGGGATCCTCAGGCTTCACAGGTAAGCACTTAACCGCTAAGCCATCTCTCCAGCCCTCTTCTCTCTTTCTTTTGGTTAGATTTATCAATCTTGTTTATCCTTTCAAAGAAACAACTCTTTGTTTCATTGGTTCTTTGTATTGTTTTTGTTTGTTTGTTTCTATTTCATTAATTTCTGCCCTAATCTTTGTTATTTCTTCCTGTCTACTGATTTTTGGTTTGCCTTGTTCTTCTTTTTCCATGGCTTTAAGGTGAAGCATTAAGTTGTTTACTTGTGACCTTTCTAATTTGTTAATATAGGCACTTAAAGCTATAAATTTCCCTCTTAGGACCAACTTCATTGTGTCCCAAAGATTTTGATATGTTGTGTTCTCATTATCATTTGACTGTATGAATTTTTTGATTTCCTTCTTGATTTCTTCATTGATCCATTCATCATTTAGTAGTGTATTGTTTAGTTTCCATGATTTTGTGTATGCGCTAAAGTTTTTCTTGCTATTGATTTGTAGTTTGATCCCATTGTGATCAGATAGAGTGCAAGGAATTTTTTCAATTTTCCTGTATTTGTTAAGATTTGCTTTGTGTCCTAATATATGGTCTATTTTGGAGAATGTTCCATGCACTGCTGAGAAAAATGCATATTCTATTCTGCAGCATTTGGATGAGATTTTCTGTATATATCTGTTAGGTCCATTTGTTCTATGGCATCACTTACTCCAGATGTCTCTCTGCTTATTTTTTTCCAGTATGACCTGTCAATTGGTGACAGTGGGGTGTTGATGTCATCCACTACAATTGTGTTTGGTGTTATCTGTGACCTTAAGTCTAATAGTGTTTGATGAAATTGTGAGTCCCATGTTAGGTGCATATATGTTTAAGATTGAAATGACCTTCTGTTGGAGTGGTCCTTTTATCAGTATAAAGTGACTCTGTTTATCTTTCCTCACTAATGTTGGTTTGAAGTTTATCCTGTCAAATATTAGGAGAGCAACCCCTGCTTGTTTCCTAGGCCAGTCTATCTTTTATTGTGAGATGGGATTCCTGGAGATAACAAGCAGCAGGATCCTACCTTTTAATCCAGTCTGCAAGCCTGTATCTTTTGGTTGGGGCATTGAGGCCACTGATATTAAGAGTTATTATTGAAGAGTAATTGTTCATCCTCTCCATTCTTCTTCTTCTTTTTTTTTTTAGTGCTTCCTGTTTCCCTTTACTTTCTTTTTTTTCTCAATTTTTATTAACATTTCCCATGATTATAAAGAACATCCTATGGTAATACCCTCCCTTCCCCCACTTTCCCCTTTGAAATTCCATTCTCCATCATATCCCCTCCCCATCTCAATCAGTCTCTTTTATTTTGATGTCATGATCTTTTCCTCCTCTTATGATGGTCTTGTGTAGGTAGTCTCAGGCACTATGAGGTCATGGATATCCAGGCCATTTTATGTATGGAGGGAGCATGTTGTAAGGAGTCCTACCCTTCCTTTGGCTCTTACATTCTTTTTGCCACCTCTTCCGCATTAGACCCTGAGCCTTGGAAGGAGTTGATCGAGATGTTACTCAGTACTCCAGTCACTTCTTTCCAGCACTATGATACCTTCTGAGTTGTCTCAAGGTCACTGCCATCTGAAAAGAGAAGATTCTCTACCCAAAGTGAGAGTAGCATTAATATAAGGGTATGAATATTAAGAGAAGTGCTTACTGGGCAGTTTGATAAGCATAGTATATACATTTATCCAGATATCAGCAGATGTTACACCCCTAGGGCTCATGACTACGCTTGTTTTAAGTTTTCAATATCAGGGATGTATTCCTCCCATGGAGCAGGACTCCAGTCCAATTGGAGGGCAGTTGGTTTCCACCATGATAGACATGTCACTATTGCACCCATTGGCTCATTTGGCCTGGCTGTTATAAATTATAAAGCTTGCAGTGTCCACTGTTGAGTATCTTCACTGGTGGTATCTCTTTCTCCCATTGAACTGCATGTAGAATGGCTTCTTCCAGCTTTCTGTCAGCTGGTCTATATGGAGGAGGTTATCAGCTCAGTTCCAGCAGGATTTCTCAGCGGCCTTACAGCCCAAGTATGTGCAGTCTTCAGCAATAGGGTCTTACCATCTATTCTTGGTGGGAAAACAAGGCCCTCAGCAATGGCACATAATGTTTTGGGGGCATCAGTTACCTCCCTGGCCAACAACTCCCTGGAAGGTATCTCATCCCTGTCACTGAAAATTTTCTAGCAAGGATCTACTGCTCCTGAGTGTTCCATTGTCCAAAACTGGAGGATTCCAAATGATTTATTTATATCCTCTTATATTTTGATTAGCCCTCCCTCCACCTTTCCTTTACTCAATCTCTTCTCCTGACCTCACTTTGGGCCTTTTCAGCCCCATTAATCTATTCTTCTACTTACATATATACAATACCAACCTATTAAGTACCCTCCTCCCTTCCTTTCTCTTCCCTTTATATATCTTTCTTAGCTTACTGGCCTCTGCTACTGAGCTTTTTCCTTCTCACACAGAAGCCCAATCATCTGTAGCTAGGATCCACATATGAGAGAGAACATGTGACGCTTGGCTTTCTGGGCCTGGGTTACTTAACTTAGTATAATCCTTTCCAAATCCATCCATTTTCCTGAAAATTTCATAACATCATGTTTCTTTACCGCTGAGTAGAACTCCATTGTATAAATGTGCCATATCTTCATTATCCACTCATCAGTTGAGGGACATCTAGGCTGGTTCCATTTCCCAGCTATTATGAATTGAGCAGCAATAAACATGGGTGAGCATGTACTTCTAAGGAAATGAGATAAGTCCTTAGGATATATGCCTAGGAGTGCTATAGCTGGGTCATATGGTAGATCAATCTTTAGCTGTTTTAGGAACCTCCACACTGATTTCCACAGTGGCTGGACCAGATTGCATTCCCATCAACAGTGTAGAAGTGTTCCTCTTTTTCCACATCCCCACCAGCATTTATGACCATTTGTTTTCATGATCGTAGCCAATCTAACAGGAGTGAGATGGAATCTCAACGTAGTTTTAATCTGCATTTCCCTGATGACTAGGGATGTAGAACATTTTCTTAGATGCTTATACGCCATGTGTATTTTTTCTTTTGAGAACTCTCTATTTAGCTCCATAGCCCATTTATTAATTGGCTTGTTTGATTTCTTATTATTTAACTTTTTGAATTCTTTGTATAGCCTAGATATTAATCCTCTATCAGATATATAGCTGACAAAGATATTTTCCCATTCTGCAGGTTGCCTCTTTGCATTATTCACAGTGTCCTTTGCAGTACAAAATCTTTGTAATTTCATGAGGTCCCAGTGGTTAATCCGTGGTTTTATTGTCTGAGCAATTGGGGTTATATTCAGCAAGTCTTTGCCAAGACCATTATGTTGAAGGGTATCCCTTACTTTTTTCTCTAGCAGTTTTAGAGTTTCTGGTCTGATGTTAAGTTATTTAATCCATTTGGACTTAATTCTTGTACATGGAGAGAGAGAAGAATCTATTTTCATCCTCCTACAGATATATATCCTGTTCTACCAACACCATTTCCTGAAGAGGCTGTCTTTTCTCCAATGAGTATTTTTGGCATTTTTATCGAATATCAGGTGGCTATAGCTACCTGGACTTACATCTGGGTCCTCTGTTCTGTTCCATTGATCAACATGTCTGCTTTTGTGCCAGTACCATGTTGTTTTTGTTACTATGGCTCTGTAGTATAGGTTAAAATCAGGTATGGGGATACCACCAGCCTTATTTTTGTTGCTCAGTATTATTTTAGATATTCAAGTTTTTTTGTGATTCCAGATGAATTTTTGGATTGTTTTTTCTATTTCTTTGAAGAATGCCATTGGAATTTTGATGGGGATTGCATTAAATGTGTAGATTGCTTTTGGTAAGATTGCCATTTTCACAATATTGATTCTTCCAAATCAGGAACAAGGGATGTTTTTCCATTTCCTAGTGTCTTCTGCAATTTCTCGCTTGAGTGTTTTATAGTTTTCATTGTAGAGATCCTTTACTTCCTTGGTTAGGTTTATTCCAAGGTACTTTATTTTCTTTGATGCAATTGTGAATGGGAGTCATTCTCTGATTTCATCCTCAGTGTGTTTGTTGTTAGCATATAGGAAGGCTACTGATTTCTCTGTATTTATTTTGTATCCTGCTACCTGGCTGTAGGTGTTTATCAGCTCTAATAGTTTGCTGGTAGAGTCTTTAGGGTCCTTTATATATAGAATCATGTAATCTGCAAATAATGATAACTTGATCTCTTCCTTTACAATTTGTATCCCTTTTATGTACTTGAGTTGCATTATTGCTATGGCTAAGACTTCTAGTACCATATTAAATAAAAGTGGGGACAGTGGACACCTTTGTCTTGTTCCTGATTTTAGTGGAAAAGCTTTTAGTTTTTCCCCATTTAGTAATATGTTGGCTGTAGGCTTGTCATAAATAGCCTTTATTATACTGAGGTATGTTCCTTCTATTCCCAGTCTCTGTAGGACTTTTATCATGAAGGGATGTTGGATTTTGTCAAATGTTTTCTCTGCGTCTAATGAGATGATCATGTGATTATTGTCCTCCAGTCCATTTATATAATGTATTACATTTATCGATTTGCCTATGTTGAACCATCCCTGCATCTCTGGGATGAAGCCTACTTGGTCAGGGTGAATGATCTTTCTGATATATTCTTGTATTCTGTTTGCCAATATTTTGTTGAGAATTTTTGCATCTATGTTCATGAGGGAGATTGGTCTGTAATTTTCTTTTTTTGTTCTGTCTTTGCCTGGTTTTCATATCAGGGTGATGCTGGCTTCATAGAAGGAGTTTGGTAGGATTTCTTCTTTTTTTATTATATGGAACAGCTTAAGAAGCAATGGAGTTAATTCTTCCCTGAAGGTCTGGTAAAATTTACCAGTGAATCCATCTGGGCCTGGGCTTTTTGTATTTGGGAGATTTTTGATAACTGCTTGGATCTCCATGTTTGTTATAGGTCTATTTAAGTGATTAATCTCATCTTTATTTAATTTAGGTAGGTCATATAAATCAAGGAAATCATCCATTTCCTTCAGATATTCATACTTTGTGGAGTATATGCTTTTATAGTGTGTCCATATGATGTTTTGAATTTGTCTGGCATCTGTAGTGATGTTACCTTTTTCATCTCTAATTTTATTAATTTGTGTCTCTTTTCTCTTTCTTTTGGTCAGATTTGCTAAGGCTTTATCAATCTTGTTTATCCTTTCAAAAAACCAACTCTGTTTCATTGATTCTTTGGATTGTTTTTTGGTTTCTATTTCATTAATTTCTGCACTAATCTTTATTATTTCTTCCTATCTCCTGATTTTTGCTTTGTCTTGTTCTTCTTTTTCCAAAGCTTTAAGGTGAACCATTAGTTCATTTACTTGAGTCTCTTCTAATTTGTTAATATAGGCACTTAAAGCTATAAATTTACATCTTAGGACTGCCTTCATTGTGTCCCAGAGATTTTGGTATGTTTTGTTCTCATTATTGTTTGAGTCTATAAATTTTTTGATTTCCTTCTTGATTTCTTCATTGACCCATTCATCATTTAGTAGTGTGTTGTTTAATTTCCATGATTTTGTGCATGCTGTATAGCCTTTCTTGCTATTGATTTGTAGTTTGATTCTATTGTGGTCAGATAGAATGCAAGGAATTATTTCAATTTTCCTGTATTTGTTCAGATTTGCTTTGTGTCCTAATATATGATCTATTTTAGAGAATGTTTCATGTGCTGCTGAAAAGAATGTATATTCTGCAGCATTTGGATGAAATGTCCTGTATATATCTGTTAGGTCCATTCCTTCTATGACCTCATTTAGTCCAGATGCCTCTCTGTTTATTTTTTCCTGGGATGACCTGTCAATTGATGAGAGTGATGTGTTGAAGTCCCCCACTACCACTGTGTTTGGTGTTATCTGTGACCTTAGTTGACTGACTGTTTTTCAGTGGTAGAATTTCTGCCTGGTTTTTCTTCAATATTTCTATTTTCTTACTCATGTCTTGTAATTACTTCCTTATTTCATTAAGCTTGTTTCCTGTGTTCTCTTGGAATTCCTCCAGGAGTTTGTTTTCTTCTTTATTTCCTTTTTTTTTCTTTGATTCCTTTGAATATAGATAAAGTCATTTTTTTGAAATCTTTGTCTGACATTTCATAATCATTCTCATTTGGGGCCATTTCTAACAGATTTGTAGTTTTTGGTGGGATTGTTATTTCTTGATTCTTTGTGTTTCTTGTATTATAATGTTGTGAATTTTGCATCCTGAGTTGATTTGATGCTTGGGATTTCTAATAATCTGTGGTGCTTTTAGACTTGGAAATCCAACTTTATGTGCCTTCATAGTAGGAGTTTAAGGTGCCAATCCAGTGGCAGAAGTCATCCTAGGTGTTGACTAGGTGTTGGGGGGATTTAATGTCCAGCTCAGGACCCAGAATCTAAGTAGATTAACAAGGGTTCAGTGTCAGGGTAAGAGCAGGGTTCGCATGGTGTACGTGGTGTGTGTGTGTGTGTGTGTGCGTGTGTGTGTGTGTTGAGTTTGCCTGCTACTCAAGTATTCACGAATAGTGGGCTTGGTAGATCAATTTACTGGCAAATTCTAAAATTCAACTGA
Organism: Dipus sagitta; assembly: GCA_036346955.1. Classification (NCBI taxonomy): domain Eukaryota; kingdom Metazoa; phylum Chordata; class Mammalia; order Rodentia; family Dipodidae; genus Dipus; species Dipus sagitta. The sequence goes on along the minus strand of CM070781.1, from coordinate 232,794 downwards.
GCAATATACACATTCAATAAAAACCAGCACAGTGTATGCAAGTGTGGAGATTGAAACAAACAAATAACTTTATAAAGCCACAATCCCTAAAGGTGTGTGTTGCTCTATACCCTTAATACTGTCAAATGGGAGGTTGAGATTTGTGTTCTGAAATGGGTTTCAGGTCAGCCTGGGTCTGAATCAGACCCTGCCCCCAATAATGACAGAAGGAAAAGACAAAGGCACTATGAATCTGAAAGCATTAAAGGCAACAATAGTCAACCCTCAAATACAGCTTAATTGAGAATGGTAAAGCCAATCAAGGATATGTAACCCATAACCTGCCCTGACATGGAAAGGGAAATTAGCACTTCCAGTGCAGGCCTATGTAACTTTTTTTTTTTTTTTAAAATCATTCGGCCTCATTACCTTTTGGGGTGGTCTCCAATCTCACCAATGCTGAGTGCCCACCTCAATACTTCCATGTTGTGCTGTGAATCTGGCATTCTGATCAGCTGTGCTGGATTCCCTGCTCCCTGGAGCTGAATGTATTCCCTGGAGGTTCATGGGAGATTACAGGAAGCCTGGAGTTGTACTGAAACTGCTCAGCTGGTCCCACCTGTGTCCCACTGTCTCCCCTTCAGATTTTTTGACTTTGCAAGGAGGCTGATGAGGTTTGAAAATCCCCTTGTTTAGTCTCTGCTCCTGCAGCTGGGTGCCAGGCAGGTGTGTGTGTGGGTCCTGCTGATCTGCTCCAGGTCATAAGCTTTCTAGTGGGATTCTGGCCAATTTCTTCCTTTCTGATAGATCTTAGTCTCTCCTACTTCTCTGCTGTGGCCAATAAAACCCATTCACCTTTTTGTTTTTGTTGTAATTTTGCTCCAATCCCTCCCTAGGTGGATTGGTGTTACTCCTATTGAGAAGGCCATTTTATTTTATTTTATTTGTTGGTTTTTCGAGGTAGGGTTTCACTCTAGTCTGGGCTGACCTGGAATGCACTGTATTCTCAGGGTGGCTTCAAACTCAAAGTGATCCTCCTATCTCTGCCTCCTGAGTGCTGGGATTAAAGTCATACATCACCACACCTGGCTTAAGAAGGCCATTTTAAATGATGATGAAAGCAACCAATGAAAAACACAAAACTCCACTTGATACTGAATGATTAGAAAAGGATACTTGTTTACAGCACACGGTGTTACCATGTTGAACCACATGAATAATTGGGGGGATTTAATGTCCAGCTCAGGACCCAGAATCTAAGTAGAGTAACAAGGGTTCAGTGTCAAGGTAAGAGCAGGGTGCGCATGGTGTACGTGGTGTGTGTGTGTGTGTGTGTGTGTGTGTGTGTGTGTGTGTAGGGTGAAGATATTGAACAGTCCAAATAGTATGAGGAACTCCTTGTGTGCAGGATGGGGACAGGAGATGGGAATCCAGCCTAGGAAATCAGCCCAGGTGAGGAAGGAGTGCCTTCAGGGAATACTGGGGAGTTGCACCCAGTGAGGCAAGGAGAATGTCCACATGTGGGGACAACTTGATATAGGTTCTGCCAGGAGAGGAAGACACCACCAAGGACCCAGACTTTGATGTGACTCATCCTGGGATGTGAGGAAAGTGGTTGTGAAGATGGTAGACTGTATGTGGTTCAGAGCTCAAACACAGCAAAGGGTTCTGCAGGTGAAGGGGTACCAGAAAGAATGAGAAATGTAAAAACTAGGATTCATCCCACAATACTATTGAAATGAAGGCCTCTGTGTGAATGTTCAGAATTCAGTACATGTGAGAGAGACACAGAGCTATAAGCCTATGTTTAGCAATTTATGCTTTTTCAAAACATATTTTTAAGTTTTGTTTTTGGTTTTTCGTGGTAGGGTCTTACTCTAGCCCAGGCTGACCTGGAATTCACTATGTGGTTTCAGGGTGGCCTCAAACTCATGGCAATCCTCCTACCTCTGCCTCCCAAGTGCTGGGATTAAAAGCGTATGCCACCACTCCCAGCATTTTTATTTTTATTTATTGGAAGAGAGAGAGAGAGAGAGAGAGAGAGAGAGAGAGAGAGAGAGAGAGGGTGCACTAGATACTGGGGAATAGAATTCAGGTCATTAGGCTTTGCAGGTGAACACCTTAACCACTGAGCCATCTTTCCAGCCCAGCTTATGTTTTTTTGTAAAAAGTAATTTTTATGGCCTGGAGAGATGGTTTAGTGTTTAAAGCTCTTGCCCATGAAGCCTAAGAACTCATGTTAAACTCTCCAGGTCCCACATAAGTCAGACCCATAGTGACACAAACATGCAATGTCGCACATGCACACAAGGGGGTACACGTATCTGGAGTTCAATTTCAATTTCTGGAGGCCCTGGTATGCCAATACTCTCTCCCTCTCTCTCTCCATCTGTCTCTCTTTCTTTCTCTCTTTGGGCTTCCCTCAAAAATTATTTATTTATTTATTTGCAAGGAAAAAGGAGAGAGAGAGGAGAAGAGAATGGACCTGCCAGGGCTTCTAGCCACTGCAAACAAACTCCAGATGCTTGCACCATTGTGTGCATTTGGCTTTATGTTGTGTTGCAGTCAGGTTCACATTGCTAGCAGAAATCACCCAAGGGCAGTTTTTGGGAAAAGGGGGTTTATTTTCTCTTACAAAGTGAAGGGGAAACTTCATGATGGCAGGGGAAAATGATGGCATGAGCAGAGGTTGGACACTACCTTCTGGCCAACATCAGGTGGACAACAGGAACAAGAGACTGTGCCAAACACTGGCACGGGGAAACTGACTATAAGACACATAAGCTCACCCCCAAAAATACCTCCTCCAGGAGTCTTTAATTTCCAATTGCCATCATCTGGGGAGACTAGCATTCAGAATACCTAAGTTAATGGGAACATCTGATCAAACCATCACATTCTGCCCCTGGCCCTCATAAACTGATATCTGTACATTATATAAAATACAATACATTCAATACAACTTTAAAAATTCTCATAGTTTTAATCAATCTTAATGATGTTCAAGCATCCCCATAATCTAAGGTCTTTTAAATGAACATTCACACTACAAAAGATGGCATTGGGCATAGCAAAGAAATATTTAACCAATGCAAGATTTAAAACAGCAAGGGCAAACACCAAACTTTGTAGCTCCAGGTGCAACAACTCTAGTCAGTGACAAATCTCCAAGACCGATAATTCTAATCAGCAACAAGTCTCTGGAGTTCCAATTCTGTCCCTCCAGCTAGGCTATTCATAGTCCTGGAAAACTTCACCCAGAGCTGGCAGCTCTCCTTGACAGCCATCTCATGGTCCTGGCATCCCCACTGGGTCTCTACTGCAACCAATGGTCCATCCTCACTGCTCCATCAGGTCTCCATACAGGCATCCAGCAAACCTGCCTCACACTGCCCATGGCCATTTCCAAAACACAAGACTCTGTTGCAAATTCAATGACCCTCTCCTTCCTGCATTTCTTATACTCCACAATACCAGGTGGAGTGCCAATTTGTTAATCCAGGGTGGAATGAAGAAAACTTTGAAGAACAGGACACTCCTTCAGCATTTAGGCCCCTTCAAAATATTGTATTCTTTCTGTTGTCCCAATGCAGATCAGCTGGCCCGATCTCAATGGTTATAGCCTCTCACACAATTGCAGCTGAATGGGCAGCAGTTTCAGCCAAAAGATTTCTTTCTGTAATGTGGAGAGCGGGTGTGGATGGCCGCCCGGGCTTCCTGCCAAGGTCGCCGCCCCAAGGCCGCCCGGGCTTCCTGCCAAGTCTCCGTGGGTATGGCAGCCATTCCAAGATGGCGCCTGGGCTGGCTGCCAAGTATCATGACTAAGCATCACTTCCTGCTTCCCCTTCGTACACACTGCAAAGTGCGCATGTACAGCGCTACGTAAGATTAGATCACCATCAGGTGGTTGGTTGCGCCCTGTTGCCTACGCCCACGTGGCAGCTGCTGATTAGGTCAGGCTGGTTATTTATAGGGAGGGGGGCTTGGTATCGGGGCCCCACACCCAGATGTAAAGGATTCCTGAATAAACTGCTTCGAGAAGAGTTCCGATTGCCGTTGCCTTATTCTGCTGGACGGGAAGGGTAGCGACAAGTGGTGGCCCATACGGGGACTCAGAACTCGGAGCAGTCAGGGCAGCTAGCTGGTAAGTTCCCAGGTAAGTGGGACAAGTATTTCAAGTTCAAGTTCTCCGGAAGAGAGACGAGTTCAAGTTCAAGTTCTCCGGAAGAGAGACGAGTTCAAGTTCAAGTTCTCTGGTAGAGAGACGAGTTCAAGTTCAAGTTCTCCGGTAGAGAGACGAGTTCAAGTTCAAGTTCTCCGGTAGAGAGACGAGTTCAAGTTCAAGTTCTCCGGTAGAGAGACGAGTTCAAGTTCAAGTTCTCTGGTACAAGTATTTAAAATGGGTAATACTTCTTCTAGTAGAACTGCAGCATCTGTACTGAAAGATTTATTGAAAGCGAAAGGACTAGGGCTGAAGAGTGCCACTATACAGAGATTCATAGAGGCTGTAGATGAGATTGCTCCTTGGTTTGTAGTTTCTGGACATTTAACTATTGCTGGTTGGGATAAATTAGGGAGAGATATAGATTTTGCACAAGATCAGGGACTGACTCTTCCAGGGATAAAGTCTATCTGGAAACTTGTTCATTCTTGTTTGACTAACCGAGAAGGGAAGTGCGCAGCAGAAATTGAAAGAGGAAAGGAAGTTTTAGAACAGTTGAAAGAAGAGCGATCCCTGGAGTCTGAGAAAGGGAAAAGTTCAGAGGAGGAAGACTCAGATGAAGAGCTAGAAAAGTTAGTGGAGAGAGTGGATTCAATTAAATTAGAGGTTCCACCATCTGGTCCAGGGCCTCCGTGGCCGCCGCCCTGTGCTCCCGGTCAGCTGGATGGACGGAGCTTATCCTACAAAAGGAAACACTGTTGCTACTGCTGATGATGTGCCCATGGATGGTAATTAGTCAAGTATTAAGATGGGGAATCCTTCCACTTTTCCCTAGACCACTGCCAATTTTGTATTCTGCACAAGTATACCCCAGATTTTTTGTTGCCAATAGCACTTTGCAATTTTCTTTCCTGCTATTTGAGGGAGACTTAGCTGCTCTTCAAGAGTCATGGAGTTTACCCCTTGAAGGAGTTTTGTGTTTTCAGCTAGTTAAAAATATCACTTATGGCTTGTATAACACCACCCTACGCCTATAATGTCTGGGAATACTAAAGTTACTTGGATTAATGCTGCAGAGGGTATATTTAATGTCACATGTACTAATTGCTCATTGTCTAACTGTATTACTTCTTTTAGTAGTTCAATGATAATAGTTAAACAACCTGTTTTTGCCATGCTACCTGTTAAGCTCACTAAGCCTTGGTATTCAGAGAAGGGACTGCAAATCATAGAGGAAGTTAAAAATAGTTTGACTAGACAGAAAAGAGTTGTAGGATTGATCATTGCTGGTATTGTGGCCTTCATTACTTTATTAGCTTCTACTACTACAGCTGCTGTTGCACTTTCACAAGAAGTTCATACTGTGCATTTCGTGAATAATTTAGCTAAAAATGTTTCAATTACATTAGGTACACAAGAAAGTATTGATAGAAAGATAGAGGAAAAGTTGGATGCTTTATTTGACACTGTGGGGTTTTGGGGGGAAGAAATACAAGGATTCAAAGTTAAAACTAGGTTACAATGTCATGCTGATTTTCAATGGATTTGTATTACACCTAAAACATTTAATTCTAGTTGGGAAAAGGTGAAAATGCATTTGGAAGGAATATGGCATCATGATAATATTTCTTTAGACTTAATCAATTTACATTCAGAAGTTTTGGCAATACAGGATGCTCATCTTAATTTTGATGCTGCTCAGGCAGCTAATGATTTACTTACAGCTCTTAAGTCAGCAATACCTGATTGGGGATCTTTTCATGCCTGGATTGGACATTTCATCACATTTGGGGTTTGTTTTGTAATCCTTATGTGCTTGTTACCTGCTCTCTTACGGTTCTTACTTCAACGAATTGCAAATATCCATGATGAAGCTCATGGCCTTCACCTCCGCACTCGTACTTGGCTTCCTCCAACCTTGACATAACAATTTGGCTAATTTGTCTTGAGTTCTTTCCAGTTATCTTACAGACAATTGGTCCCGTGAATTTGATGTGCTCGTGAGAGACCTGCAATTGTCCATCATCCACATCAACTCTACCAGAGTGGATGTGTCCCTTGCTGCAGGATTGTCTACTTGGATTCAACAAGCAATGTCACACTTAAAGGAATGGGCAGGCATAGGGACTATGGCCTTTTGTCTGATTCTGATTAGTGGCTTCATGCTGTGGTGTATGTGCAACATGTGGGCAAAGCATATACAAGTTCGAGCGCTTATAGTACAAGCCTTGCAGTTGTGGAGGTGGGTCAATCCCCTCAGGTGTGGCTCAGTATGCTAGAGAAGTAGCTCAATGACGGGTAAGGAGCATTGGTCCTTGGGACAACCTAAGACAGGCATTCTCTCTGCCATTTTATAGTAAAGAAGGGGGAAATGTGGAGAGCGGGTGTGGATGGCCGCCAGGGCAGCCAGCCCAGGAGCCATCTTGGAATGGCCGCCATACCCGCGGAGACTTGGCAGGAAGCCCGGGCGGCCTTGGGGCGGCGACCTTGGCAGGAAGCCCAGGCGGCCATCCACACCCGCTCTCCACATTTCCCCCTTCTTTACTATAAAATGGCAGAGAGAATGCCTGTCTTAGGTTGTCCCAAGGACCAATGCTCCTTACCCGTCATTGAGCGACAAACAAACCTCGAGCTGTTTGTCGCCCAATGACGGGTAAGGATACTACCAACCTAAGACAGGGAACAAACCTCGAGCTGTTTGTCGCCCAATGACGGGTAAGGATACTACCAACCTAAGACAGGGAACAAACCTCGAGCTGTTTGTTGCCCAATGACGGGTAAGGAGCATTGGTCCTTGGGATAACCTAAGACAGGCATTCTCTCTGCCATTTTATAGTAAAGAAGGGGGAAATGTGGAGAGCGGGTGTGGATGGCCGCCCGGGCTTCCTGCCAAGGTCGCCACCCCAAGGCCGCCCAGGCTTCCTGCCAAGTCTCCGCGGGTATGGTGGCCATTCCAAGATGGCGCCTGGGCTGGCTGCCAAGTATCATGACTAAGCATCACTTCCTGCTTCCCCTTCGTACACACTGCAAAGTGCGCATGTACAGTGCTACGTAAGATTAGATCACCATCAGGTGGTTGGTTGCGCCCTGTTGCCTACGCCCACGTGGCAGCTGCTGATTAGGTCAGGCTGGTTATTTATAGGGAGGAGGGCTTGGTATCGGGGCCCCATACCCAGATGTAAAGGATTCCTGAATAAACTGCTTCGAGAAGAGTTCCGATTGCCGTTGCCTTATTCTGCTGGACGGGAAGGGTAGCGACATTGTAACATATCCCTCTGTACACACCAATCCATTTCTACACACTTCAACCCTGCACAAGTTCTCAGGACATGGGCATAACAGCAAGCCTCTCACACAAACTGTTTCTAGCCCACTCCAGACAAAGCTCCTTTTTACCCACATAAGCCAAACCTCACAGTCCATAGTTTTTACTGCATCCTGGTCTTTAAACTCTGACCAAAGTAGTCCATCAAGCTGTACTTACAGCACTGCAAAGTGTCTCTTAAGCCAAGGTTTCAAATCCTTCCACATTCCTCTTGAAAATCAACTCCAAAAGGCCAAAGCCACACAGTCAGGTATCTAGCAGCAATCCCACTCCTTGGTACCAACTTTACTGTTTCAGTCAGGTTTACTTGCTGGCAGAAATCACCCAACCAAGAGCAGCTTGTGGGAGAAAAGGGTTTGTTTCAGCTTACAGACTTGAGGGGATGCTCCATGATGGCAGGAAAAAAAAAATGATGGTATGAGCAGAGGTTGTAAATCACCTTCTGGCCAACATCAGGTGGACAACAGGGACAAGGGAGTGTGGAAACAATGGCATGGGGACACTGGCTATAACACCCATAAGCCCATTCCCAACAATACACCACCTCTAGGAGGCTTTAATCTCCAATTGCCATCACCTGGGGAGACTAGCATTCAGAATACCTATGTTTATGGGGAACCCCTGAATCAAACCACCACATGTAGGTACTTAGGAATCAAACCTGGGTTGTTAGGCTTTGCTGGTAAGCACCTTAACCACTGGGTTATCTCTCTAGCCCAGCAACCTATGTTTCTATCTACAAATATGCCTAGTTCAATCCATTGACAGGGGCTAGGCAGTGATAACCCAGTCACAATGAGCACATCTACCTCTTATGATTTGGCTTCAAGGGCTGGAGAGATGGTTAAGTGGTTAAGGCACTTGGCTGTGAAGCATAAGGACCCAGGTTCTACTCCCTAGTGCCCACATAAGCCAGATGTGCAAGAGGGTGCTTGTGTCTGGAATTTGTTTGTAGTGGCTAGAGTCCTGCTGTACCTGTTCTTTCTATCTTCCCCTCTCTTTATCTCTCTCTCTCCCAAATAAATAAATAAAACATAATTTGTCTTCTCAATAACATTTTCTATTAAAGTGGAACTAGGGCTGCTTGGAGAAATGGCTGGCTCCATGTCTAGTGCTGGAAAGTGCTACATGAGCTACTGGGGGAAATGACCAATAACAGTCTGAGCAACCAGAGGTCTAAGCTGCTCAGAAGCAAACACCCTGACAGGATGTCCATGCCAGTGCAATAGTAGCACACAGCCACAGTAGGTAATCAATAGCTTTCTGATTGGCTAAGAGACCTGTTCAGTGTAAAGGAACCCATATCTGGGATTGGGAACCAGATCAGAATCCTGTGGAGACAAAGATTATGTTCTCCAGTGTCAAGCTTACACTAGTCTTTGGCTAAAAGAAGGGTTTCAGAATCAAATTCTCCCTAAATTACTAATGCTTATTCCATTTAAACTAGGCTGACTTCACTTTCCATTGGAGAATCTGTCCTTTTTCAGAAGGTATTGAGACTGAAGGAGATAAACTATGCCTCACACTTCAGCCAAGACACAGCTGAATCCACAGAGGAATGGGGAGATAGTAAGAGTGCTGTTTCCATGCTGAACTTGATAATCAGTGTCAGAGTGTAGGAGACAGACCCTGAGGATACTCAACACCTACCAAAATAGAGATCCAGAGGCTCCTAAGAGCTCATCACTGATGTAGACTTAAAACTTACCCACCACAGCTCAGGGAATTTTGCAGAAGAGGGGGCAGAAAGATTGTAAGAGCCACAGGTTTAGATATCATGCCCAGAAGCATCCCCCCCCCCAAATAACTGACTGCTTTCACAAAGCATAAACCACAAACTCACAGGGAATACCCATACTCATAGGCAACCCTACTGAGGCATGTCCTCAATGTAATGGGGGCAGAGATGAGGGAAAAGAGGGTACCAACACATGATGTATTCATACAAAACATCTTGTTAATAATAATAATAAAGATAAAAAATTTTTCAAAAGAAATGGCTGGCCCCAGGGCCAGGGCAAGGAAAGCATGTGTTCAAAGAATGTTGGGAATGTGACATAAGCATATAGATTTATATAATTACTTTTTCATTGCTGGGACAAAATGCCTGACAAGAAACCACTTCTGGAAGAAAAGGGTTTTATTGCAGCTTATAGTTGCACAGGGTAGGCCCATCATGGCAGGGGAAGCATGGCACACTACCACATCAGCACAGAGGAAGTAGACAGAGAAAGAACAGCAAGAAAGGTGAGGATGAAAAACATCAAGACTTGCCTCCAGTGACACTTCCTCCAGAAAGGATTTACTTTCTATAATTCCACAACCTCCCTGAACAGCACCATCAGCTAGGGATTAAGTCCTCAAACACATGAGTCTAGGGGGGGGGGATGCTTTACATTCAAAATACCACAAGAAGGCATCCATTTGGATGTCCACTGGTCAGCTCAGTGACAATTTGAGCATCAGAACAAATAATGACAGATCACAACCCTCTGCATAAGGTAGGAAACCACTATTTCATATAAATACGCATGTATAAATTAAACACCCCATGATACATGTTCATTATAAAGGTGAAAAGACTCACTGTGGACTTCCGGCCAAGATGGCGACCACCTAGCTGCGCTGCAAATCCCAGGGAGAGAATGGCAAGATATTAAGGGTACATAGTGGCTTTTAGGGGAGAGAAAACTGGGAGGGCACAGAGGCGGGGGAACAGGGAATCGCGGATCCGCTTGCGGGTGGTTAGTCACCCCTCACCTCAAATAACCGCTGTGTTCACAGCACCACTGCTGCCGCAGTGGGTCATGCAACTATAGCTACTTGATATTCGATAAAGGCCCAAACAATATAGGCTGGAAAAAAGACAGCATCTTCAACAAATGGTGCTGGACAAACTGGATAACCATGTGCAGGAAACTGAAACTTGATCTACACATTTCACCTTGCACTACACTCAAGTCCAAATGGATCAAAGATCTCAATATAAGACAAGAAACTCATATACTACTGGAAGAAAATTTAGGAAGTACTTTCCATGATATAGGAATGGAAAAAGACTTCCTGAACAAAACCCCAGTAGCTCATGAACTTAAACCGTCACTCAACCAATGGGATCAAATGAAGCTGAAGAGTTTCTTTACAGACAAGTATACAATGAGCAAAGCCAATAGATCACCCACAGAATGGGAGAAAATACTTGTGGGTTATCCAACTGAAAGAGGCCTAATCTCTAAAATCTACAAAGAACTCAAAAATCTAAACAATAAGAAGTCAAACACCCCACTCACAAAATGGGGCAAAGAGCTGAACAGACAGTTTACAGAGGAAGAAATAGAAATGGCAAACATACACTTAAGAAAATGTTCATCATCCCTAATCATCAGAGAAATGCAAATTAAAACAACTATGAGATTCCACCTTACCCCAATAAGGGTAGCAAATATCAAAAAAATCAAGTAAAAATAAATGCTGGTGAGGATGTGGAGAAGTAGAAACACTCATCCACTGTTGGTGGGAATGTAGGATGGTACAACCACTTTGGAAAGCTATATGGAGACTTCTGAAAAAGCTGAGTATAGAGATACCCACAGACCCAGTTATTCCCTTACTGGGCATCTACCCTAAAACCTTCAAACCACAGGCTAGAGAGGTTTGCTCAACTATATTTATAGCGGCTCAATTTGTAATAGCTAAGTGCTGGAATCAACCCAGATGTCCATCAGTAGAAGAATGGATAACTAAGATGTGGTATATCTACACAATGGAATTCTATACAGCAGTAAGAAAAAATGACACAATGAAATTTGAGGAAAAATGGTTGAACCTGGAACAGATCATGCTCAGTGAACTTACCCAATCACAGAAAAAAAAATCGCCACATAGTCTCACTCATCTACAGCACCTAACCTGAATCTACCCAAGATACCTTACATACCCAGCAAGCATCTCCTAGACTAGACACTAGAATGGAAGGGGAGAGAGGGGAGGGCATCAAAGGGGTGGGAAACACAAATCTAGACCCAAATGGCAATGGCACCATAATTTTCTACTTCCTAAAAGGCAGACCAAATGGCTGATCCTTCACCAGGCCCTTACAGGGAACACGTGAACCACAAGACACTGGAGAGGGTAAGATCAAGACTAACCTTAATCTTCTATATCTTCCCTCCCTCACTTCCCCTCTCCCTCTGTCTCTCTCTCTTATCTCTAACTCTTGTATATTAGTTATCTTTTTCCTCATTTTCCTAGTGGGCACTGACCTGTATCTCCCAAAACCAGCATGGGGCTATCATCCGCAATGAGCTTTTGATCAGAGAGACCTACAAGGTTTCCTAAAAGGCAGACAGATTTCTGTCAGAGTACTTGATGACCCACCAAAGGCTAGTGTTAAGACCCTACTGCTGAAGACACCTTATGTGATTGACATGCAAATTAGGATGGCATGACTGGAAGTTGGAAGAGAGTCAGTCCCCAGACAGTCAGCACGTCTAGTGCCAGAAGGTGCTACGTGTGCGACTGGGGGAAAATGACCAATATCTGTCGAAGCAACGCATGGTCTAACCTACTTAGCAGCAAATAACTTGTTGTGATGCCCACACAAATGCAGTGGTGGCACACAGCCATGGTGGGGAACCAACTGCTCTCAATTTGGCTAACTGATCCCCTCACTGGTATGGGACACATAGCTGGAGCTGGGAAACAAGGCAGAACCATATCCAAACATAAGCCCACTCTCCAATATCAAGCTACCATCAATTGTGGGCTGCAAGAGGGCATACACCTATTAAATTCTGTATTAAAAAAAAAAAGGGTTATCTCATTTTTCCTGATGCTAACTTACTCTCCGTTGGAGAATCTGCTTCTCTTTTTCAGATAGATGTAGATCCTAAGGAGAGAGCCACCCCATCATACCTCAAAAGGGCCCCGGCTGAAATTAAGAAAAATTGGAGAAACAAGCAAGGGGGCTGTTTTCCTGATGAGCCGGATACTAGCACAAGGGGGAAGGAGATCAGCACAGAGAAAAATCAACTCCTACCAAATCAGAGAGCCAGAGCCTCAGAGACCCCCAACACCTCATCACTGAAGCAGACCAAGAATGAACCCAACATGGCTCAGGGAAATTTTGCGGAAGAGGGGGCGGAAAGAATGTCAGAGCCACATGTTGGGTCATGATATGCAGAGACATTTATCTTACCCATAACTGTGGGCTAACTCCACAATGCATGACCCGTATATCTCAAGAAGGAGGGGCCAAGGGGAGGGGGTAGGTCACGGATGAGCCTAATAATGGTACCAAACTGACTGTATTTGCTGAATACAAAACTAACTAATAAAGGGGGGGAAAAAAGACTCACTGTGGTGGTGAAGCCTTTGCTCAGACCGGAAGGGGTGTGGTCCTTCTGGGAAATTTTGATGTGTCCTGGTGGTTCTTTAGTCACATTCTTTTTTGTGTTACAGCAAGATATTCTAGATACAGCTGTACTGTTCTTGCCTCAGTTCCTATATTGCCATTTCTTCAAACACTGTCTTAATAGAGTGAAAAGCATGGTCAGTAATGGAACACACTGAAGCCACACCATGTATAACATGTGATCACATTGCATCACCTCTTTGATGTTCGTGTCAAGGAGTCACAACCTGGAGCTAACCATGAGGAAACACAGGCAGATTCAAACAGAATGGTCTAACCTACTTAGCAGCAAATAACCTGTTGTGATGTTCACATAAGTGCAATAGTGGCACACAGCCACGGTGGGAAACCAACTACTCTTGATTTGGCTAACTGATCCCCTCAGTGGTATGGGACCCATAGCTGGATCTGGGAAACAAGTCAGAACCATATCCAAACATAAGCCTGCTCTCCATTATCAAGCTACCACCAATCGTGGGCTACAAGAGGGCCTACAACTATTAAATTCTCTATAAAAAAGTAAGGGTTATCTCATTTGTCTGGTGCTAACTTATTCTCCATTGGAGAATCTGCTTCTCTTTTTCAGATAGATGTAGATCCTAAGGAGAGAGCCACCCCATTATACCTCAAAAGGGCCCCAGCTGAAACTGGGACAATTGGCGACACAAGCAAGGGTGCTGTTTCCTTGGTGAACTGGGTACCAGCACAAGGGTGAAGGAGATCAACACAGAGAAAAATCAACTCCTACCAAATCATATATCCAGAGACCCAGAGGCCCCCAACACCTCATCACTGAAGCAGACCCAAAGTGAACCCAACATGGCTCAGGGAAATTTTGCAGAAGAGGGGGTGGAAAGAATGTCAGAGCCACATGCAGAGACATTTATCCTACCCATAACTGTGGGCTAACTCCACAATGCATGACCCATATACGTCAATAAGGGAAGGGGCCAGGGGGAGGGTGTAGGACATGGATGAGCCTAACAGTGCTACCAAATCGACTGTATTAGCTGAGTACAAAACTAATTAATAAAAAAATGCAACCTGCAGTCTTCAAGTATGAAAACAAAGAAAGTGTGGGAAAGGCTGAGAACCTGTTCCAGAATTAAATCCGGTGATGCCAACCTAATGCAAGGGATGCTTCTTTTTGTTGTTCTAGAAGAAATCCCTGGTTTTATGAAACACATTATTAAAGCAATTGGCACAATTGAATGGGAACTTAAGAGCAGATAGTTAGCTGAGCATGGTAATGTAATTTGTGGGTGCTCCATGGTCATGGATTTCTCCATCAGCAGATATGTGACACACAGAATTCCAGGCCCCAACTAAGTCTTCAGTGCCTGAGTGGAGCGTTTGAGTAAAGAAAAAGAGAGGTGCCTCTGTGTTCCCTCCAAAGCTATGTCTAAGCCTTCTCCCTATGTGAGCTCAGGCAGGTCCCTTGGGCCCTCTGGCCCTAGCGTCTCCATCTCCTCTAACACAGCTGATGAGGCAACCTTGCCTCATGGTTGTGATGAATGTAGGCTGAAGGTCTGTGGGAAGCAGATAGCTCAGAGCTAGCCTGAGAAGAGATGGCAGTGAAAAGCTGGGAGCAGATGCCTTTCTTGGGGATATTCCCCACTTGAAAGCATGTTATAAATCCAAAGACAGTCCCCTTCAGAAATTAACACAAGATGGGCATGGTGGTACATACCTGTAACCCCAACACTTTGCAGGTGAAGGCAGGAGGATTAGGAGTTTAAGGCTAGTCTTAACTTCATATCTAGCTCAAGGCCAGCTTGGGCTACATGAGACACTGTCTCCAAAAATAAAATAAAATATATAGAAAATAGAATAGGGTAAAATAAGGCAGATAGATAAATGGTCCTGTTTTCCCTGACAAGCAGTAGACCAAAAGCACAAGGACTGGTCAGAAGAGTCCTGAGAATAGTGGTACACTGCTATTTCCTGGTTCCAGTCTTGAAGTCTAGTTGAAAAGCACGGAAGACCATTGTCAGTGACAGAGTCCCAAAAGACTTCTCTGAGAACCCTGCACAAATATGTTCAGAACTGCCCAGCCCAAACTCTCCTACAACCTGCAAATAACCCATGAGAGCCTTCACATAGTCCACCTCTGCAGCAATTGCCAGAACCCAAGTCTGTGGTCAAGGCAGATATTGGAAAACCCAGGTCAGGTGCCTGCACCCCAGGTCTGAGCAAGGCTAGGCAGAGAGGGCCTTGGTGCCCCTAGTGGTTGCTTAGGCTCTTCCTACCTCCCAAACTAATAAGCTGGAGACTGTCATCCATAGCATGGTAACTGATTTAAGCAGCAAGGAAAAAGATCTTTAGTTGCCCTCAGGTCCCCCATGTCACCTTAACTTTACCTCCCATCCTCCTTGAAACATATATGTTCCTGCTTCCATTTAACCAACCAACCAACTCTCCCCCTCTTACTGAAATATCTGCATTCCTTTACCGTAGGGACAGACCAAAGTCTCATACTGTGTCCACCCCAAGTTCAAGAGCTATCAGGGATGCCTGCATCTCCTCTTGTGAAGTTTTCTTCAAACATAAGGACAGGCTTATGTCCTTATGCTGAGCACTCAGAAAATGATAGAAGTCCTAAAGCAGATGTAGTTACCAACCTCCCATCAATGACTTCATCTGGGTCATTTTAGGTTCCTGAAGACAGTGTCCTAACACTGACATGAGTAATATGAACAGTCGTTCACTGGAGACTATCCTCTCACTTCTAAATTACTACCAATTTTCCATAGCTGTTACCTTCTCATTGCTGGGACAAAATACCCAACAAGAAGCAGCTTATGAAAGGAAAGGGTTTATTTCTGTTTTATGGATTTTTAGGGGAAGTTTCATAATGGCAGGGAAAGCATGACATGAACAGACAGGCTCACATCATATCTTTAGCAGAGAGAAAGTCAAGAGAGAATGAGCCCACTGTGGTAAGTGAGGCTGGGCTATATAACACCCTATAGCCTACCTCCAGTGACACACCTCCTCCAGCAATGCTCCACCTCCCAAAGGCTCCAATAGCTGAGGATTAACTCTGAGGTTTGATCACAAACACATGAGGCTCTGGGGGCCATTTAACATTCTAACCACCACATTCCACCCCTGGCCCCTAAAGACACATGGCCATCTCATGATGTAAAATGCATTCAGTCTAACTTTAAAAGTCCCCATGGTCTTTAGCAGTCCCAACACTGTTCAAAAGTCCAGCCTACCACTGAGTTTATGATCTTGGTGGCAAAAACATTATCATTAAATCCATATTACTTGAAAATTATGGTGTATGGAGAGATGGAGAGTCAAGGTTCAATAAATGGCTCAGGAATGACTAAGTGCCTGACTAAATCAATGGATGGACAGACAGATGGATGGGCAGAATGATGTACAGATGAATATCTCTGGCATCCCTTGGCCCTAGCTACTGGCAAACACATGAGGATGGGTCTGGCACAGGGCAGACACTCAGGAAATGGCCAGTTTATGAGCTCTTACCAATTGACTCATGTTTTCTCATCTCTATCTTTATTCCAGGCAGGCCATGGTAATTAGATGGTAAATAAATAAGTGAAGGTTTCAGAAAACCCTGGTCCCAGCATTTGAGAGCCAGCTGTCAAAGGTGGAGGGGGCCAAATGACCAAAAGAAGACTCAAGCGTCCAGGATTGCACCAAAGGTAGTTTGTTGGGGACTTATAGACAGGAGTGTGTCATGGTTGGCAGCAAGACAAAAGATCCCACACTCCAAGGCATTCAAAATACTAGGATTGGGCTGGAGAGTTGGCTTAGCAGTTAAGTGCTTGCCTGTGAAGCCTAAGGACCCCGGTTTGAGGCTCAATTCCCCAGGACCCACGTTAGCCAGATGCACAAGGGGGTGCACACGTCTAGAGTTCGTTTGCAGTGGCTGGAAGCCCTGGTGTGCCCATTCTCTCTCTCTCTGTCACTCTCAAATACATAAACAAAAATAAACAAAAATTAAAAAAATACTAGGATTCATTATGGCAATTTCATCCATGTTACACTTTGTTTCAATTCATCCCCCTAGGAGGAGGGATTTAAGTACTAAATTAGACCAAGGAGGGCTGTGGCCCACCACAATGTACCTGGACTTTCTCAAAAACTAATATGTCAAACATGAGTTAACAGTAGTACAGGTGGTCAGAGGGCCAGCACACCATGTTCAGCTGTCATAATTCTGCCTGTTCTATGGGGCTTGGGTTGTGTGCGAGGGGCACCCAAGGAGCAAAATAGTGGTTACAACATAGATAGCTGAAGGTATATGAAACTAAGTCCTGGTAGTGAACTGTTCCTTTGTGGGGTGAGAATGTTAAGCTTTAAAGGAAACAATTCTCTGGGCTCAGAGGCATTTTGAAAGCATTTATTAATCACAGGGACAACAGCAAGCTTGACCCAAGGAAGGCCTGTGAGGGTTTGCTGGAAGCCAGAGATCTGCTGATGGGAATTTGTACCCTGCAGGTATTATTCAGAATTTTTCCATGGAAAGTGGTGGTGACAGGCAGATGTGAGGGCAGCCACAAACACAATGAACTCATTGAAGTCCACCTGGGTCTCTTTGTTGGAGTCTAGGTCCTTCAGCAGTTTGTCTAAGTCCTTGGTGTCCTTTCTTGTCTGGAAGAAAAAGAGGTCAGAGTCAGAGATGCTGAGTAGCACTGGGGCCAGCCTCCTCCAGCTCCAGGAAGGGGAAGGGAAAGACACTTAGGTGTGAGCCCCATGCAGGTCCAGGTATGGGGTTGTGCTGTCTCTAAAAATACGCAGGTGTTTAGAGGATGTGATCTGCCCTGGATTAAATGACATGTTGCAAACTAAACTCTCTCTCTCTCTCTTGGCAAAATTTGAATTGTGCTATACCATGCAGGAGGTAGTTTTTAAAATAAATAAATAAATTTATTTATTTGCTATTTTTGGAGACAGAGTTTCATATAGCCCAGGCTGGCCTTAAACTAGATATGTAGCTAAAGCTAGTCTTAAACTGCTGGCCCTCCTGCCTTTGCCTCCAAAGTGTTAGGATTAAAGTTGTGCACCAGCATGCCCAGCCTATTTTAATTTTTAAAGGAGTCTCTTTGGATTTATAATGTGCTTTCAAGTGGACAATATCCCTAGGAAAGGCATCTTCTCCCAGATTTTCTCTTCAGTCTGGTCACTGTGTGGCTGTCTCTTCTCAGGCTGGCAGTGAGCTATCTGCTTCACACATACCTGTACTTATCACAACCAACCTCAGCTGTGTTAGAGGAGATGAAGACATAAACCTAGAGGGCCCAAGGGACCTGCATGAGGACACATGAAGAAAAGGTTGAGACAAAGGTGTCTCAACCTATGGAGGGAGTAGAGAGGCCCCACTGTCCTTCACTCAGGTTCCAAGTTGCTAGGTGTTTTAGGAGAGGACCAGGTTTTGAAAGTCAGCTCATGTGACAGGGCAAATGTATCACCCTCCCTGAGGGACAAGCATGACCAGAGGAGCAGATCAACATGAGCAGTGCTGAGGACTCAGCTGCAGACTGAAACACTGTGTCCTCGTATGCCTGTTTATACAGAAAACATGAGCATGGACCCCACACAAAGACACAGCTGTGTGGGTAAAGGTCGGTGTTCCTTACAGTATCTTGGACTGGTAAAGTAAGGGAAGCTTTAAATCATTAGGGAATTAGTGTGGGACACACACACACACACAAACACACACGTCAGAGCTGCAGCCATTGAAAGTGATGTTTCTAGTCTAGACAGGCAGCTGCTAGTATTTATGATGCTTTGGCAGTGCCAGGCCTTGGTGCGGGCAGTGAGAAAGCAGGGCCAGAAGGCTCTGCCCTCAGGTAGGCAGTGTTCTTTGACTTTATGCAGCTCTGCCATCCATCTGTCAGAACCATCTTGGAAGACCGTGAACCAAGTTCAGTGGCTTGTTGGAGGGTCTGGACCTTCTGCTTCTCCAAGTCCCCTCAAGTGAGTTTGAGGTACAGGCTAGAGCCTCCTAGCTAATGTACTAGTTCTCAAAGTGTGTTCCCTGTACACCTGTACCTGTCCCCATCCCCATCCTAACATCTTACAACAAAATGCCCAAAGATTAGTTTCTCCAACTTTGTTGATCACCAGAATATCCCATGCCCCATGCACAAAATCCTGGCACAGATAGGTGTGTTCACCAAGCACCAGAGATGGAGAATTTATGCAATAATGTTCAGCTACAAAAAGTGGAAAAATGCATATAGGTTATAATTTTTCTCACAGCAATCTTTGCTTGGGTAAAAGAAAGGAAGGGAGAAAGAGTTTATACAAAGGTTTTTTTTCTCTCTCCATATGTCTCTATTTTTTCATCTTTTACATACATACTTAGAAATACATTTCACATGTCTTTAATCCCAGCACTCAGGAGGCAGAGGTAAGAGGATCTCTGTGAATTCACAGCCACCCTGAGACTACATAGTGAATTCCAGGTCAGCCTAGGCTAGAGATAAACCCTACTTCAAAAAAAAAAAATCTTCATTGCATTCATATTTACAAACTAGAAACATGGTCTTCTGAAGTATCAGTGCTTTGAAAATTTCTGACTTTGTTTTCAGCCACCAGAATCAGTGAGTACCTCTTAGACAGAAGGAGGGTAGAGTGGTGGGGAGACTAGGGTGAGAAAAGAGAAAAAGGGAGAGGTCGAGGGGATCAGAGAGAGAAAGGAGAGGTTGAGGGGATAGGCTCTGCTTAGGCCTGCTAAAGGCTGCCCAGAGCAGAAGCAAACTAGCTTCTGGCACATTCCTGAGGGCCTTCCCATGAGGCTTCTGTCTCCTGACTCACTACCTAAGGAAGGCTGCTGGTTTTGGGCGGAGGGACCAGCATGGGACCTCCCTTGTCCTTATTCTTGTTGTTCCCATTCATACCAGGCCACAAGAGACATGGTCATGGAGGAGCAGAGATGTACCCAGTAGCCCTGGAGAAGGACAACCTTGGAGAGGGACAGCTCTGAGGAGCAGAAGATGGTTTCAGGGATAACATTGGGCTCCATCCCTCCTACTTATTTAGGTTGGAGTCTGCTCGCCCTTAGTCCCTTAGCAGGGAAAGAGTGCTTGCCACAAATGCACTGGAACTGGACCCCGTGTTTCCAGGGTTGACTTAAGTACACCCTTGCCAGCTTCCCCTTCTTGGGGATACTCCTTGGCCATATCCACACCTTACTAGGTCTTCCTGGAAGCTCTTCCCAGCATGGGTTACAGTAGCCACTGGGTTTGACTCCTGTGCCTTCCACCCACCACACCCTTCCTGCCACCTTCCCTAGCTGCCTTACCTGCATGAGGCATGGAAGCTCCTTCTGAATCAGTGACTTAAGCTCTGCTTTGGTCAGGCTGCGCTTGCTGACCTCATTGGTGGCATACCGGTTGAACACGCTGATGATGATGCCAATGGCTGTCTCCAGCTCTGTCATGGCGTTGTTATAGATTCTTCTTCCTCCTATAGCTGGCTTGTCTAAAGAACAAATGTGTGACTAAAGGCCCTGTTGTGCTTTTTAAAGGCAGCCTCACACTGATGCAAAGGGTGGGATGGTGGGGGAAGGGGCAGTACCTAGATCTGCCCCTCCCTATTTGCTCATCTAGTTCTACTGAAAGACGTGGTTGCGACCCTTTCTGCAGCTGGGCCACACTGCACTGTGCTGGCCTGTGTTGGGATCATCATTGAATCATACTTATCCTCCTTTCCCTTCCTGTGAGGGTCTCTGGGGTGAATGGGTGGCTGGTGCATGTTTGTTGACTGACCACTGAGGAGTGGGCCTGCCCTGTCCTTTCAGCTAAACTTTACCCTGTGGATGTCAAAAAGTTCTGGCACTTAAGGGGCAGATTTGATAAGTGTCTGAGAAGGAATAAATGGGAAGTGTGAAGAACCACATAGCCCCCTTTTCAGAATACACTGCATCTTTCAGAGGAGCAGCCTACATCTCAACTCCAGTTGCTCCCTAACTTCTAGAAGCCCTTGCCTCCTATCCACTGTGAGAACCCCCAGAAGTGCTTCTAAATGGGAAAGCTGAAAGAGCAGGGCTAGAAGGGGCTAGAAGGACTCACAGGGCAGGGGCCTAGGTTCAAATCTTACCCTAGCCTCTAATGAACAATACGGTTCCAATGAACCCCACAGTGTAGATTGAATGTTACCCTCCTGCAGGCACCAGGTGCCAGGAGGTCACTAAGGCTGCAGTACACAGGGACTTGCTATTCATTGGGAATGGCTGGCCTTTCTTTGGACAGAATGCTTCTTCCATGTTTCCCACAATGGAGGCTCAACATGACTCCCATGTGACCTTTTAGAGAGCAGACAAAGTCTCTGCTACTCACTGTTGAACTGGGCAGGTCTCTCTTAACAGGATTTCAGATGGCAGATCATATGCCAACCAGGACCTTAGTATGACCAGAGGAGATCTGAGCCTGGAGACAGAGAGGATTTTCTCTTAGCTATTGCCTGTGGGAGGAAGAAGGACATTAGGGGATAGCTGGCCTCTGCAGGCTTATCTGACTGCAAACCCAGAAATCATACACAAGACTGAAAGAAAAGCTTTATAGTGCCATTGGGGGCAGAACACTCAGGCTCAGATCAGAGACCAAGTGTGGCTAGACAGGGCTCTTGTCTTGGAGAGATAGCAAGTACCAGGTGAGCTCAACACAGCTGTAGCTCACTGTAATGTTCAGATTAGGATGCAAACTGGCCAGTCTAGAATATTTCAAATTTTGCCAAGTTTTGCTAGATTCCCAAAAAATGTTCCTCAATGGAGGACTCAGGTTCTAACTTTTTCTATAAGAAAATTCCCTAAGGCTTAGAGGGGGATTTCTGCTCTCTTTGGGCTAGTCTTCAGCCATACTAATTTTTGTTAGCAAGACTATTGTGGATGCCCAGCTAGAGTGACCCACTTGCTTGACTCTAGGGACTGAGCCGGATGTGATGACACACCTCTGGAATCTCAGCACTCAGGAGGCAGAAGCAGGATGATCACCATAAATTTGAGGCAGCCTGGTCAAAGTAGCAAGTGCCAGGCTAACCAGGGCTACATAGTGAGACTCTATCTCAACAGAATAAACAAAGAAAAATAGAATTGGGTGGCTGGGAGATGGCTCAGACAGTAAGAGTGCTTACTGTGAAAGCATGAGGATCTGAGTTTGATTCTCAACACCATGTAAAAAAGCCAGGCATAGCTGCACATGCCTGCAACCCCAGCACTAAATGGGGGGCAGAGACAAAAGATTGCTGGGGCTTCCTGGTCAGTCAATCTAACTGCAGAAAAGTGAGCTTTGTATTCAGTAACAGACTCTCTCAGGGATATAAAGTAGAAGAGTAATAGAAAAGGATAACCAATGTCCTCAGAGTGTATGCATCTGCACACTCATTCATATACATTGCATGCATACATGCCTGCACCCTGCTTAGAAAGGGCTGCATGTTCCATGAGAGGGCCTTTATTTTAGACTCTGTCAGAAGACCTGCTAAAGAAACTTCTTCTGGTCTCCAGTGAGTAGCTGCCTGTCCTGGGCCAGGCTGGCAGCTCTTAATCTCGTTTTCTCTCTCTTTGAGAATTTAGTTATGGACATATGGGATTTTTAGTTTTTATTTGTGTGATATAAGATCTGCAGTTGGCCATTAGAAGCTTTCTCATAATACAGATCTTTATTGGGATCTTAAAAAAGACAGGTCTTCACTGTGAGAATTAGCAACACAGAAAGGAACTCTGGTAAAAATACTGAACCCCTGACCTTTGTCAGCTAATGGGCTCCATGAGGGCAGTAACTCATCTTCTGGACCTGCTCTTCCCTTCATTCCAAATGTGATAGGAATTTCATTGTTCTGGAAGACTGGCTTCTTCCCAAAAGGAGACGGTGAATTGCATTATACAAAAAAATCCCTTCTTTGTGTCCCTGACTAGGTTGGGGTTATTCCATGATCAAAGCTTGGAGACCTTGGATTGCTGATGCCTGGGGTTCTTCCTCATGGCAGTGAAGTGTCTGGTGTTCCTGGGGGAGCAGGAAGCAGACCAATGCCCACAGAACAGAGGGAGCTGAAAAGGAGGGATCCTGCTGGCTGCAGGTTGGACCCCAGGCTGAGGGGAAAGAAGATTTTTCTGTCCTGAGAAGGGTCAAGCTTTCCCAGAACCACATGGCAACTAGTGTCCTGCACAGGGCAGAAGGACAGTGTCCTGAAAGAGGAGGAAGCAGAGCCTCTGTCCCTCACCCCAGCCATGCACTTTGGCAGAGACTCCAATCTGCCCCTGGGAACTTTGGGTACCACTTCTAGTATGTTGACCATACACCTGGGAGCAGGACCTATCCTTGTTCAAGATCAGGAGATTAGCCAAAGAATCAAAATTGCATGCTTTCTATATATTAACCAGTGGACTGATGTACCCTTGAAAGCCAAAGGGGGCCTGGACTCTTCCTTTCCAGGATGCCCTGGCTAACAGACCAGTGAGAACAAAAAGCTGCCATCCTGCTAGGAGCTCCCCTTGCCTGCACCTGGACAGCACCTAGATTTGGGTTTCCTGAGCTCTGGCTGGCTCTGGGTTCACTTTAGCAAACCTTTGGTTGGAAGTTCTTCAGGTGATGCTAGGGGTATTGGGAGAATCAAGCTGTGTGTCTGACCTATTAGGAAACCAGCCAGAAACTGGCCCAGGTGCAGGGAAGAGGGACAAAGCAGCAATGAGCAAGGCATGATCCCAGGGTGCTGTAACCCCTTCCTCTTTGCTCCCCTGCTATGGGCATGGGCATCCACTCAAAAGAAAGCTGGGCTGTATGCATTCATTGGTTTGGGCCTATGGGAGCCACCTCCCTGGAGTTGAGAACTGGGGTGTCACTCCCCTCACTGCCACTTTGCTGTCTCCTGTGGCAGAGGGAAGGGAGATCAGTGAGTCTTGAGCTCAGGTTGTAGAGTAGCATGTGGTTCTGGGGATTTGGAACAGGACTGCAGGTACTCTCCACCCTATTCCATGTTTCATCCCTGCAGGGACCCACAAGGGAGTCATGAAGAACATGAATCAGGTGAAAAGGACACCTGCCTTCAGTACCAGTGACTGAGATTCAGGCTCTGGACCATCCCTCAATGGCCATTTAGTTTCTGGAGGCTGTTCCTTGCTGTGCTTGCTCAGAGCTTCCAGCTGAGTGCTCTCCCTACCTATCTGCTAGCATCTTCCTCATATCCCAGAAAAAATGGTGTTGGAAATGCTAAAATAGTCTACCTTTAATCCCCCCCTCTCTCCACATGCCTGTGGAGTCCAGAGGTGGTGTTCCTCAGGTGCTGCCTACCCTTTTTTTTTGTAATTTTTTTTATGAGAGTGAGACAGAAAGAGCAAGAGAGAGGGAGAGAATTGGTAAAGGAGGGCCCCCAGCCACCGTAATCGAACTCCAAACACATGTGTCACCTTGCACAGGCAACCTTGTGTGTTTGCGTCACCTTGTGCATCTGGCTTATGTGGGACTCGGAGAGTCAAACATGGGTCCTTAGGCTTCGCAGGCAAGTGCCTTAATTACTACGCCATTTCTCCATCCCTGTCTACCCTCTTTAAAAGAATTATGTTATTACTTATTTGTGTGTGTCATTCATGTTTATGTGTTTGCATGATGATGTGTGTGAGTACATGCATACTACAGTACATATGTGAAGATAAGATAACTTTCTGGTTGGTCCTCTGCATTTCCACCTCATTTGAGGTAGAGGTTCTCTGGATCTTACTCTGGATCTTTACTTTGCTGCACTCACTGAGAGCTTCTGGGAAATTCTCCTGTCTCAGCCTCCCATCTTGCTGTCAGGTGATGGGATTACAGTAGTCTACTATTGCTTTTGGCTCTTTTTTTCAAGGTAGGGTCTCACTCTAGCTCAGGCTGAGCTGGAATTCACTATGGAGTCTCAGGGTGGCCTCGAACTCATGGCAATCCTCCTACCTCTGCCTCCCAAGTGCTGGGATTAAAGGTGTGCACCACCACACCCAGCAGTGTTAGCTTTTGGTAGCTGGTAATCTGGGCAAATCCTTTTCTTCAGCCTCAGTTCCCCATCTGTGAATATCTAGAACTGGGGCTCCTTGGGATCTGGGATGGTCAGCCCTGAAGGAAAGGCCACCCCTCAGGAATAGAATTTGGGTACCCCAGCTTGAGCAGTGAGTACTTTATCCACTGAGACACCTCCCCAGCCTTGACCCATCTTTTTTTTGAGAAAGGGTCACTTTTTTTTGGAGACAGAGTCACTCACTGGCCTGGAACTCACCATGGAGGCTAGACTGGCTGGCCAGGGAGCTCCAGGAATCCTCCTGTTTCTGCCTCCCCAACATCAGGATTTCAAATGTGCATCTACCATCTTGAATTTTTGCATGGATTCTAAAAGTCAAACTCAGGTCCTCATGCTTGCAAAGTTAGCTCTTTACTAACCAAGCCATATCCCCAGACCCCACCTTTAATCTTTAATGAACATTTTATATTACTTAAAGTGTTTTTATATCCTGGGAAATGAAAAGAACAACAACAATAAAACAAACAAAAGAGCCTAATCCATTTTATAGACAATAACCCTTAAGTAGGTGGTTCAGAGATGAATGAAAGCTTCAGGAGGAAGTGGAAAGCCTCAGGCAGGGGAGATTGCTCAGTGGTTAAAAATGCTTGCTGCACAATCCTGACAACTGGAGTTTGGATCCCCAGAACCCATGTAAAGCCAGATGCAAGTGGTACATGTGTCTGTAAATCTCAAGGCACTTATAGCAATAGGAAGCAGAGTCAAAAGAATCTGGAAGCTCAAAGGGCCAGCTAGTCTGGCAACAACAGGAGAGGCCCTGACTCAAGCAAGGTGGAAGGCGAGGACTGACACGTCAAGATTGCTCTCTAACCTTCACACTTGTGTCCTGGGATGAGTGCATGCACTCATACATCCCACCCCACTCCCAACACAACCCTTGATTTGCCCCACCTCAGGGAAAAGCCAACATGGATAGTTGCTGTGATGCCTTCCAGAATGGCACATCCAGTGCTCCCAGACACCTGCATTGCATGACAGCTAGCCTGGCACTTGTCCTTCCTCCACAGGCTCCTAGGAGCCACACCTACTTCTGTGTCATGCTCCTTACTCAAGCCCTGCAGTTGAGCCTGGGCTCCTGCACTCACAGGATTACATGCTTCTTCTTCTGCCTCTGGTGGTGACTTCACTTCCCCACTGCCACTGGCCCAGCAGCTTTGCTATGCCAGTGCCCAGGAGCTCCACACATGCCAAGGGAAAAAAATTCAGCCCTTCCCTGGAGCTGTGGGTGTTATCAGGGCAGCACTGGGAATGGTCAAGGTGAGGGCAGCATCTTGGTCATTCTGCTGCCCAAAACAGCAAGGCCCTCAGTGCAGTTAGCTGAGAATGCATGTGTTGTCTACTAAGGAAAATCCTAAGTCAATCCCCCAATTTCACTTGCTTAAAGGTCACTAACCTTGAAGGTCATAAATGTACAAGTTCCCCACCGCCCCCCAGAGCTTTCTGCAGACCCTGCTGTGTGGGTCATGAGGATAACAGATGCTTGGGTTACTTTTCAGAGACTGAAACCCCCTTCTGTTTACAGACAATGGGTGACTAGACTGGGTTGAGAGGATTAGCCTGTCTTTATGTTGCCTCTGTTGTCTTGATTGCCTCAGCATTGGGATCAGATCCTACTTAGCTTTGCATGTAGATGCATTGATCCTTGATAAATTTTTTTTTGTTTTATTTTTGAGGTAGGGTCTCTCTCTAGCCCAGGCTGACTTGAATTCACTATGTAGTCTCAGGGTGGCCTTGAGCTCATGGTGATCTTCCTACCTATGCATCCCAAGTGCTCGGATTAAAGGCGTGCACCACCATGCCCAGCTGGGAAATGTTTCATCCAGAATTGTAGTACAGGGTTTCTTTGACCTAGACCTCACTAGCTTCTCTTTTCTTTATTCAAGAGTAAAGACACCTACAAGCTGCCATGACTAGAAACACTAGGCCATGAAAGGAGTAAAAGGAGGTAGCATTCAATGTCCTGGAATATTTCCACTTACTCTCAGAGAAGATATGAATATTCTCCATCTGTATCCCTCATCATTCCTGCCCTGTATCTGTGGAGCTCAAACCCTCTGGAGCATGGAATTGGTTTGGGAGTAAAGCTCCTTCTTCATCCTTTGGCCACGGAAGGGCCTTTCTTCTTCTCCAGCCTTTGGCTCTTGGACACTGGTTTTTCCATGGGATGAGTGTCCAGACATAGGTTCGATACCATCTTTTCAAGTAACTGTGTTCTTCCAGGTGTATGAGATCAAATGCTTAAAACCAACCATAGCCATGTCCTTTGTCCCATCACTTATCACATGTCCAGCCACAGGCTGCTTTGCGTAACATCCTGTTTCCTCACTGTCCAGCTGATGGGGATACTTTCTGCAGGGTAGGTTGAGATCTCTACCCTTCTATGCTGTCGTGCATTTCCACACACATATGCATGGAGTCACATTGGATTGACTAAGATGTGTTGTCTGTAGCTAAGGGTATCCATGTGCTTTCTTCCCCACAACTTTGCCTGGGTGAACCTCATTAATGGACTCTCAAAGGCAATGAGGTTGGGACAGAACCCTCAAGGCACTTGTATCCAGGTCCCTTCAGGATAGTCTGATCTCTACTTGATAGCAAAGTTTCTCCCAGCAGTGAGTTCTCCCCAGGTTCCAGAGAAACACAAGCAGGGATTGTCTCACCCATGTTATAGATGTAAGAGTGAGATTCACAAAGATCAAATTCTCTACCAGGGGGCCACAGCTATCAGTTGGAGAAGCTGGGGTGGGACTTTAATCTGCCCTCCATCTCCTTCCACCTATACCAGGACCAGATGCAGACAGTGGAAAGAGAATCCCAAGGCTGTTGCTCTCCCTAAACTGGTCTGGGTAGTACCTGTGCACATTTTTATCTGGTGTTCCCCTCTTCCACTCAGCATGGAGACATCTTGGGAGGTGGGCTGGTAGCATCTCAAGGTTAGAACAGTCCCTGCTGATGAGCCACTATCTTAGTGAAGGGAGGTGGCTGGTAGGTATCTTCCACATGGCCTACCTCAGCAGCATGTAGAGCACCTTTCCAACAGGTTGCTCACCAGTGTCCTCCACATGGCTCTGATGAGTACTCTGAAGTTCTTACCCACCTCACCCACTTGCCTACATTCTGATCAAGGACAGGGGATGTAGCTAGCTGTCACCAAGACTGCCCTTTGGTGGGAAAAGAGGAGAAGTGACAAACCCAGCCCAAAACATAGATGCTGTGAGCTTTACCACCAACAGGACCATCCTTGGGTTGCAGATTCCATCCTTTGGGTGGTACTTGGGAGTGACAGTGAGCTCTCAGGACCTTCCTCAGATTGTAAACTGTGTCCCCTGGGTGATGCTTTGGACTGGAAATGAGCACTCAGCTCTCTGTTGAGGGGAAGCACAGGGTCTGGTATGGATGCAATTAGAGGGGAGACCATTACTCCTCCTTGCTTCTGTATAAACTCTTCAAGTCACTTCTACAGAATGCACTGGAGAAAGTGCTCATGGAATATGATTCATAATGCCACTATCATCTAATGCAGAACCTAGAGGTAAATAATTATACCAGGAGAGGGACCAAGAGGCCATGGAGAGGTTGGAGGGATGGGCCTGATCCACCAGAGGTACTGAACTATGGCATAAACTATGTCTGGGAGGCCAAGCAGGGTTCAGGGCTTTTAGCACTAGGAGTTGAGGACTCTTGTTCAGGGAGAGCAGGGAGTGGTGGGGTGTGTGTATCATGACTGCAAGGTCCTGGAGGAAAGTTCTAGAAATAGAAGATATGTGCTGATGTGTCTGCAGCTGGCAGCTTCAGAAAATTGGAAAGGTTGACTGATCCCTGGGAAAGCTGGGCCACTTTGAACTTTGTGAAGTAAAGTGGGAGGCATAGACCTGGCCCAGGGTACTTACTATGGCTTGAATCTGCAACATCACCTACAAGCTCATGTTTCTTTGTATTGTTTTATTGTCTTTGTGTATGTGGTGATTTGAATATAAAATGTCCCCCATAGTATGCGTTTGAATACTTACTTTCTAGTTGATGGCACTGTTCAGGAAGGTTGTGGAACCTTTAGGAGATGAAGTCTGGAGGGAGCATGTCACTGGGGATGGCCTTGAGGTGTGTGGTTGTTTGATTCAGGTATCTCCCATAAACTTAGGTGTTCTTAATGCTACATCCTCAGCTGATGGAAATTTGGAATTAAAGTCTCCTGGAAACAGTGTATTGTTGGGGGTGGGCTTATGAGTATTATAGCCAATTTACCCTTGCCAGAATTTGGCATACTCTCCTGTTGTTTTTGTCCACGTGATGTTGGCCAGGAGTTGATGTCCACCCTCTGCTCATGCCATCATTTTCTCCTGCCATTACAGAGTTTCCCCTTGAATTTGTAAGTCAAAATAAACCTTTTTTCCACAACAGTTAAGTTGGTACCAGGAGTGGGGTCATTGCTGCTTGGAACCTAACTGTGTGGCTTTGGGCATTTGCAGCTGATTTTCAAGAGGAATGTGGAAGGATTTAAAACACTGGCCTAAGACACACCTTGCAGTGCTGTAAGTTCAGCTTGATGGACTATTCTGGTCAGAATTGAAAGACCTGAATGTAGTAAGAACTAAGGACTGTGAGATTTGGCTTATAAAGGTGAAAAAGAGCTTTGCCTAGGCTGGGCTAAAAGAAGTTTGTGTGAGAGGCTTTCTGATATTCCTGTGTCCTGAGAAGTTGTGCAGGATTGCTTTACATAGAAACAGACTGGTGTGAGCAAAGGGATATGGCACAGAAAAAATGAAATCTTTGGGTGAACTGCTGCCCATTCAGCTGCAATTGGGAGCTTAAAACCTTTGAGATTGGGCCAACTGACCTACACTGGGGCAACAGGAAGAATGTAGACTCTTTTGAAGGGGACTGAGTGCTCAAGGAGTGTCCTGTTTTTCAAAGTCTGTTTTATGCCCCCCCCTCCTGGATTAACAAATTGGCACCCTACTGGTATTGTGGAGTATAAGAAATGTGTTTTGGAAATGGCCATGGGCAGTGTGAAGCAGGTTTGCTGGATGTCTGCATGGAGACCCCATGAAACCTTGAGGATGAACTATGTATTGCACTGAGACCCAGTGGAGATACCAGGACCATGAGATGGCTGCTAAGAAAAGTTGCCAGCCCCTGATGAAGTTTTCCAGGACTGTGAGTAGCCTAGCTGGAGGGGCAGAATTGGAACGCCAGAGACTTGTTGCTGGTTAGAATTTTAGGACTTGGAGACTTGTCTCTGGCTAGAATTGTTGGACTTGGAGCTACAGAGTTTGATGTTTGTTGTGTTTAAATCTTGTATTGGCTGAATATTTCTTTGCAATACCCAATGCCATCTTTTGTAGTGTGAATGTTTAATCTGTGCCATTCTAGGTTTTTTTTTTTATTATTATGGCTCAATTAAAAGATCTCAGACTATGCGAATGTTTGAGCATCATTAGGTTTGATAAAAAAAAAAAAACAAACTATGTGGAGGGGAGACTTCCGGCCAAGATGGCGACCGCCTAGCTGTGCTGCAAATCCTGGGGAAAGAAAGGCAAGATATTAAGGGTTCACTGGGTCTTTTAGGGAAGAGAAATCTCCAATAGATTGTCAGTGGGAGGGCACGGGGGGGGGGGGAGACAGGGAATCGTGGATCCCCTCACAGGCAGGTAGTCCACCCCTAACCCAAATAAACGCCGTGTCCATGGCCCTACCAACGCTGCCACCGGCGCGATTGATCCCTGTGTGCGGAACCTTAGACTTCTCTGCACACTCGCAAACTCACCCACTTACTGAGCGAGCCCAGTCCCACAGCAACTGCCACACAAGCTCAGACTGTGTCTCTCACTTGCGCCAGCTCAGGTGCCATCCCCTACCTGTCTGCCACGCCGGCCAACCGCCATTGTCCTGTGGTGGGGGAGCACAGACTACTCCAGGTCCCAGTGTTCCCAGCCAGAGTTCGGGCTGCTTCAGTGCTTTGTGCCTCAGTGTCACTCCTAGCTCCAATGCAGGCAGCTTTGGTGCATTACTGCTTGAGAATACAGGCAACTTTGGCGCCCCTGCCAGGCAGTAGATAGGCGGCTTTGGAAAGTGAGATCCAAAGCCCAGGCTGCTTGGCAACTGCCCAGGCTGCCTCAGATTCCCATTGTGCTTGAGCCCAGGCTGACACACTCACCTATGTGCCCATATACTGTCATGGGCAGACCACAGCATAAAAGAAATAACATGAAAAATCAAATGCAAGAAAATCCAGTTAGATCACCCAGTCCGACAATGAATACATCTAACCAAAACATAGAAGAACCATTAGGATCAGAACACCAAATTGAAGCTATGAGCAATACAACCCTGACCAACCTACTGGTAGAACTTGCAGGAAAGCAACAAAGAACCGACAACTGTGTGGATGCTGTCATCACTAAAATAGAACTAAGAGATAAGAAATTGGAAGAAGTTCAAAGAGAGTTAAGAGATTTGATGGAGAGTGAAAAAAAAGAAGACCTTAAAATCAGCTGGCCATGCTAAATGAAGACATAAAAAAATGCAAGGATGAACTCCAAGAATCATTAAAAAAATCAGAAAATGATGTGAAAAGGGAGCTTGACAGAGGGATGGAAATTATACATAGAAAAGTAGTAGACAATGCAAACTTAATTGAACAAGTCCAAAACTCTCTAGAAGCTCTCAAGAACAGAGTCAGCCAAGTGGAGGATAGAAACTCTGATCTGGAAGACAAGATGGAAGAAACAGTTAGAGAGTTCAAAAATTTCAGTAAGTTCAAAAGTTCCTGTGAACAGAACACGAGGGAATTGTGGGATACACTTAAACGTCCTAATATCATGATCATTGGAATACCAGAAGGAGAATAAATTCAGACCAAAGGCATGGAGAACTTATTTAACAAAATAAGTGAAGAAAACATCCCCAGTCTTTAAAGGAAAGGCCCATCAATATACAAGAAGCCAACAGAACTCCAAACAGACTGGACCAAAGGAGAAACTCTCCAAGACATATTGTCATTAAGACTCTAAACATTGACACCAAAGAGAAAATCCTAAAAGCATCTAGGGAAAAACAGCACACCACCTTTAAAGGTAACTCCATCAGAATTACTTCAGACTTCTCAATGGAAACCCTGAAAGCTAGAAGGGCCTGGAATGAAACACTGCAAAGTCTAAGAACCTAGGGCTTCCAACCCAAACTACTCTACCCAGCAAAAGTATCCCTCATAATAGATGGTGAAAGAAAAACATTCCATGACAAAACTCAGCTTTACAATTATATGAACACAAACCCAAACCTACAGAGAGTATTTCAGGAAATTCTCCACAGAGAAGAAAAAAATAATCAAACTCAAATGCCTACAAGAAGTAGATCACAACAACCAAACTCAGAGTGGGCACAAAAAACTTCAAAGTCCATGAAACCACCAACCCACATCTACCATCACAATATGGCAGGGATCAAATCAAATCTCACAGTCATTACCCTAAATATTAATGGCCTTAATTCACCCTTCAAGAGACACAAGCTAACAGGACGGATCAAAAAATTAGACCCCTCAATCTGTGGCCTTCAAGAAGCCCACCTCACCACTAGAGACAGACATCTCCTCAGGGTGAAAGGGTGGAAAACAATAAGAAACAAGCAGGCATAGCTATATTAATATCACATAAAATAAAGTTCAAACCAAAAATAATCAAAAAAGACAAAGAAGGCCATTTCCTACTTATGAGGTGAATGATCCATCAAGAGGATATTAAATAATAAGTCTGTGTGCACCAAACACAGGGGCGCCACAGTTCATGAAACAAAACCTACTTGACAATAAAACAGAAATAAGCACCAACACCATCATAACTGGGGACTTGAATACACCATTATCAGTAATAGACAGATCATCCAAACAGAAACTCAACAGGGAAGTAAGAGAGCTCAATAAAACCATAGATCACTTACACCTAACAGACATCTACAGAACTTTCCATTCCAAATCCACAGACTACACATTCTTCTCAGCAGCCCATGGAACATTCTCAAAAATAGACCATATACTGGGTCACAAAGACTGCCTCCACATATTTAGGAAGATTGACATAATTCCCTGCATGATATCAGATCACACTGCTATATTGCTAGAAATCAACAACAAAACACCCACCAAGAATCCCAATGGCAACTCGAAACTGAACAGCACACTTTTAAACAATAAATGGATAGTTGATGAAATAAAAAATGAAATTGCAAAATTTCTGGAATTGAATGACAATGAGAACACATCATACCAAAATTTATGGGATACAATGAAGGTGGTCCTCAGGGGAAAATACATAGAACTCAATGCCTTCATAAAAAAGACAGAAAGATCCCAAATCAATAACCTAACCATCCACCTAAAGGAACTGGAAAAACAAGGAAAATCCAACCCAAAGAGCTCCAGAAGGAAAGAAATAATTAGTATCAGAGCAGAAATTAATGAACTGGAAAGCAAGGAAACAATTAAGACAATTGACAAAACAAAGAGCTGGTTCTTTGAAAAAATAAACAAGATTGACAAACCCCTGGCCAATCTGATCAAGCAAAAAAAGGAGAAGCTTCAAATTAACAAAACTCAAAATGAAAAAGGTGAGATCACAACAGACATAAGTGAAATTGGGAGAATCATCAGGACTTATTTCAAAAACCTCTACTCCACAAAACTGGATAATGTGGAGGAGATGGATAAATTCCTGAATGCATACCATCTATCAAAGCTAAACTCAGAGCAGATTAATCACCTCAATGAACCTATCACACTCATGGAGATTGAAAAAGTAATAAAAAACCTCCAAAAAAGCAGAGTCCAGGACCAGATGGCTTCTAAGCTGAATTCTATCAAGCCTTCATGGAAGAACTCAAACCAATCTTCCTCAAACTGTACCACACAATTGGAGAACAGGGAAAGCTACCCAACTCCTTTTACAAAGTTAGTTTCACCCTAATTCCAAAACCAGGCAGAGATGCCACAAGAAAAGAAAACTACCAGCCTATTTCCCTGATGAATTTAGATGCAAAAATCCTGAACAAAATCCTTGCAAACCGAATCCAACAACACATCAAAAGCATTATCCACCTTGACCAAGTGGGATTCATTCCAGGAACACAGGGGTGTTTCAACATACGGAAATCTGTCAATGTCATACACCACATAAACAAGGTTAAACATAAAAACATGATCATTTCGATAGATGCAGAAAAGGCCTTTGACAAGATACAACATCACTTCATGATCAAAACATTGCATAGAATTGGCATGGTTGGATCATATCTTAATATAATAAAGGCAATATACAAAGCTCCGAAGGCCCAAATATTACTTAATGGAGAGAGACTGGAGGAATTCCCATTAAGATCAGGAACAAGACAGGGTTCTCCACTCTCACCTCTGCTTTTCTTTTACTTTTTTTTTTTTTTGTTATTTTTATTTATTTATTTGAGAGTGACATACAGAGAGAGAAAGAGGCAGATAGAGAGAGAGAGAGAGAATGGGCGCGCCAGGGCTTCCAGCCACTGCAAACGAACTCCAGATGCATGCGCCCCCTTGTGCATCTGGCTAACGTGGGTCCTGGGGAATCGAGCCTCGAACCGGGGTCCTTAGGCTTCACAGGCAAGCGCTTAACCGCTGAGCCATCTCTCCAGCCCTCACCTCTGCTTTTCAATATAGTACTGGAAGTCCTAGCTCAAGCAGTAAGACAGGAGAAGGAAATAAAAGGGATACAATTTGGAAAGGAAGAAGTTAAGTTAGCTTTATTCGCTGATGACATGACTATATATGTAAGAGACCCGAGGGACTCCATCCCAAAACTCCTGAAGGTGATTAACTCCTATAGCAAAGTAGCAGGATACAAAATCCATGCACAAAAATCAGTAGCCTTCCTATATGCAAATGACAAAGATACAGAGAAAGAAATAAGGGACATAGTCCCATTTTCAATAGCAACAACAACAACAAAATACCTTGGAATAATGTTAACCAAGGAAGTGAAAGATCTATACAATGAAAACATAAAAACACTCAAAAAAGAAATTGAGGGGGACTTGAAAAAATGGAAATGTCTCCCATACTCCTGGATCGGCAGAATTAACATTGTGAAGATCACAATCCTACCAAAGGCAATATACAGATTTAATACAATTCCAATTAAAATCCCTACAGTGTTCTTCACAGAGATAGAAAAAATGATCTCAAATTTCATATGGAAAGGCGGAAGGCCTCGCATATCCAAACATATCCTCAGCAAAAGAAATACCTCTGGAGGCATCACCATACCTGACCTAAAGCTATATTACAAAGCCATAGTAATTAAAACAGCATGGTACTGGCATAAAAACAGGAGTTTAGACCAATGGAATAGACTTGAGGACCCGGACTTTGGGTCAAGCTACTATAGCTACTTGATATTCAATAAAGGCCCAAACAATATAGTCTGGAAAAAAGACAGCATCTTCAACTAGTGGTGCTGGACAAACTGTATAACCATATGCAGGAGACTGAAACTTGATCCACACATTTCACCATGCACTACACTCAAGTACAAATGGATCAAAGACCTCAATATAAGACCAGAAATTTGAATACTACTGGAAGAAAATTTAGGAAGTACTTTCAATGATATAGGAATGGAAAAAGACTTCCTGAACAAAACCCCAGTAGCTCAAGATCTTAAACAGTCACTCAACCAATGGGATCAAATGAAGCTGAAGAGTTTCTTTACCGACAAGCATACAATAAGCAAAACCAATAAATTACCCACAGAATGGGAGAAAATATTTGCGGGTTATCCAACTGATAGAGGCCTAATCTCTAGAATCTACAAAGAACTCAAAGATCTAAACAGTAAGAAGTCAAACACCCCACTCACAAAATGGGGCAAAGAGCTGAACAGGCAGTTCACAGAGGAAGAAATAGAAATGGCAAACATACACTTAAGAAAATGTTCATCATCCCTAATCATCAGAAAAACGCAAACTAAAACAACTATGAGATTCTACCTTACCCCAATAAGGATAGCAAACATCAAAAAATCAAATAAAAATACATGCTGGTGAGGATGTGGAGAAGTAGGAACACTCATCCACTGTTGGTGGGAATGTAGGATGCTATAACCACTTAGGAAAGCAATATGGAGACTTCTGAAAAAGCTGAATATAGAGATACCCACAGACCCAGTTATTCCCTTACTGGGCATCTACCCTAAAACCTTCAAACCACAGTCTAGAGAGATTTGCTCAACCATGTTTGTAGTGGCTCAATTTGTAATAGCTAAGAGCTGGAATCATCTCAGATGTCTATCACTAGAGGAATGGATAACTAAGATGTCGTATATCTACACAATGGAATTCTCTACAGCAGTAAGAAAAAAATGACACAATGAAATTTGAGGAAAAATGGTTGAACCTGGAACAGATCATTCTCAGTGAACTTACCCATCCACAGAATAAAAATTGCCACATAGTCTCACTCATCTACAGCACCTAACCTGAATCTACCCAAGATACCTTACATATCCAGCAAGCATCTCATGGACTAGACACTAGGATGGAAGGGGAGGGAGGGAGGGCATTGAACGGGTGGGAAACACAAATCTAGACCCAAACGGCAATGATACCATAAAATTCTACTTCCTAAAAGGCAGACCAAATGGCTGATCCTTCACCAGGCCCTTACAGGGAACACATGAACCACAAGACATTGGAGAAGGTAGGATCAAGACTAACCTTAATCTTCTACATCTTCCCTCTCTCCCTCTCCCTCCTTCTCTCTCTTATCTCTAACTCTTGTATATTAGTTATCTTTTTCCTCATTTTCTTAGTGGGCACTGACCTGTAACTCCAAGATCCAGCATGGGGCTATCATCCACAATGAGCTTTTGATCAGAGAGACCTACAAGGTTTCCTAAAAGACAGACAGATTTCTGTCAGAGTACTTGATGACCCACCAAAGGCTAGTGATAAGACCCTACTGCTGAAGACACCTTATGTGATTGTCATGAAAATTAGAATGGCATAAACCCACTCTCCAA
Source organism: Dipus sagitta (assembly GCA_036346955.1). Lineage (NCBI taxonomy): Eukaryota > Metazoa > Chordata > Mammalia > Rodentia > Dipodidae > Dipus > Dipus sagitta. Next base: position 195,847 of record CM070781.1, on the reverse strand, counting down.
TACCAAGCTACCATCAATCATGGGCTACAAGAGGGCCTACACCTATTAAATTCTCTATAAAAAAAGTACAGGTTATCTCATTTGTCCTGATGCTAACTTACTCTCTGTTGGAGAATCTGCTTCTCTTTTTCAGAAAGATGTAGATCCTAAGGAGAGAGCCACCCCATCATACCTCAAAAGGGCCCCGGCTGAAACTAAGAAAAATTGGTGAAACAAGCAAGGGTGCTGTTTTCCTGATGAACTGGATACCAGCACAAGGGGGAAGGAGATCAACACAGAGAAAATTCAACTCCTACCGAATCAGAGAGCCAGAGCCTCAGAGGTCTCCAGCACCTCATCACTGAAGCAGACCAAGAATGAACCCAACATGGCTCAGGGAAATTTTGTGGAAGAGGGGGCGGAAAGAAAGTCAGAGCCACATGTTGGGTCATGATATGCAGAGACATTTATCTTACCCATAACTGTGGGCTAAACCCATATACCTCAACAAGGAGGGACCAAGGGGAGGGGGTAGGTCACGGATGAGCCTAATAATTGTACCAAACTGAATGTATTTGCTGAATACAAAACTAAGTAATAAAGAAAAAAAAACTATGGGGAAATTTAAAGTTGGACTGAATGCATTGCATTTTGCATCATGGATGGTTATCAGTTTATGGGGGCCAGGGGCAGAATGTTGTGTTTTGATTCAGGTGTACTCCATAAACTTAGGTGTTCTGAATGCTAGGTCCCCAGCTGATGGAAATTTGGAATTAAAGCCTCCTGGAGACAGTGTATTGTTGGGGAGTGGGCTTATGGGCATTATAGCCAGTTTCCCTTTTTCAGTGTTTGGCACATTCTCCTGCTGCTGTTGTCCACCTGATGTTGTCCAGGAGGTGATGTCCACCCTCTGCTCATGCCATCATTTTTCCCTGCTATCTTGGAGCTTCCCCTTGAGTCTGTAAGCCAGAGTAAACTTTTTTCCCAACAAGATGCTCTTGGTTTGGTGTTTTCTGCCAGCAATGTGAACCTGACTGCAACAAGGTGTTACACCCCTGCCATCTCCTGTCTCTACTTCCTCCATGCTGGTGTGAAGATATGATGCAGGCTTCCTGCTCAGGCCTGCCATACTTATTCTGCCATGATACACTGTACCCTGTGGAATTACAAGTCAAACTAAACCCTTTTCCTTCCATAAGATGCTCCTAGCTGGGTGTTTTTTTCCAGCTATGAGGAAGTAAATGACTGCTTCCTGGTCTGCAGTAATGGAAGGAGAGTTTAACACATACTCTTGCTGTCTTGAACTCTACCATGCCTTCCCTGCCATGATGGATTAACACCTTCTAAAACACGGAGACATAAATCAATCTCTCCCCACTTTAGTTATTTTTGCTAGATTTTGTGACTACAGAGATGTAAACATAACTAATATAGATAACTCGTACCAAGAGTGGAGTCAATAAACCAGACTGTGTGGTTCTTAGGCCCCTCTGTCTGGTTTCTGTTAGAAATTTGAAAGTTTCGAAAGTGCAGCTAGAGAATCCCTATAATGCTAGAAGCAGAGCTTAGTGGACTATTCTGGTGAAGGTTTGGAAAGCCAAAATGGAAATCAAATACAGAGAGTAAAGGCCAAGCTTGTGAGATTTCAGATGAGAACACAGTTTCTATTGAGAATTGGGCTGTAGGTCTTTCACGTTACATTCTGGCATAGAAAGTCTTGAAAATTTGAGTCAGGCTGAACCAATTAATTTGGTGGAGGAAATTTCATGACAGCATACTATTTAGACTGTGATATGATTTTTGCTGGTTGCTTTTATCCATGTTTACACTGAGCAAAAGTGGGGTATAAGGATGTGAAAAACAGGGAAAAGGAATTTAAAGGTGTGGGCAAAGAAGCCATCATTATTATACCTGTTAAATAGATTAGCACTGTTAAAAAGAAGGTGAGCAGTTTACTCTGTCCTAATCCACACATGCCCAGAGGACATTTCAGGAATTAGCAAACTCCTACCCTGAGCAAGCAGGGCAAGCATAAAACAGTAATCAATCTGAAAACCTTTCATTTGAAAAGATAACTGCAAGGGTGCCCTGCTTGAGCAGGGCTGGTTAGGGAAGTATTTTCATAGTTTAAGCCTCCCAGGCATTCAGAGGTCTCTACAGCCATGGTTGAAGATGGTTTGACTACCACTTGAGCTGCAGAAGAATTTGGCATTGCTCATGTGGGGCTGTGTTTGCAGGCATGCAGAATGCAAGTTATAGGGTTCTGGAGGCTTGCAGCTAGATATTTAAGGAAAACCAGGGAGGAAAGGCAATATTGGTGGATTCCCTAAAGGGAGCCCCTGACAGATGGAGAGAAGTTGTGAGACATGAAACTTGAGTTGATTTGCTCAGATATGGATGGAGATGACAGAAACATGGATATCATCTGAAAAGCCCTACAGGCAATGTAGTGAACCAATCCAAGACAGAAGCCACATATGCTGCAAATGGCAAGGCTGTAAGAATGCAGCTACCCAAAGCCATTGGAGCTTACATGATGCCACCATGTGCCTTGGCAACACTTCCTGTACAGTCTTCACCCACTCCTGCCCAAGTCCCTGCTCTACTGTGTACCTCAGCTGCTTCTCACTCTCCTCCTTGCTATGCCTGACTCAGGGCTTCCTGTTATCACTGTGAAAACCCAGGATCTGCTGCTTATGTCACACAGGCCAGAGCCTGCCTGCTGTAGCCTTGATGTTTCATTATAACTAGGGTATCGTGCTCACTGAATTTAGTTTACCTTGCCTAGATGAACCTCACACATGTTCCTTCACCCAAATCTCACCATGTCAGACATGTCTCCAGACCATCCCATACAAATAGCAGCCCCTGTTTCTCTACCCTACCCCCTAATGCCCCATTTATTTTTTCCTCAGAATTTACCACTCTGATTGTCTTCTGCTTCCCTCATCCAGGAGTTATCTACTTGTTTATTTAACACTTATGTGGCAATGTGGCCAACCACTGACTAAGGATCTCCCAAGTGCCAGATGCAGCCACACAAGCACTCTGTTCACTGATAGAAAGAATCAGTATCTGTGGCACCACACTGTGACCAGAGAATTTACAGACCTGTATCTGGCCACTGTATCATTTCTGAGAACTCCCTGACACCTGCCCTAGACTCTTAAAAAAAAAAAGCTTTACCCAAATCTGCACTCTCGGGACATAGTACATGCTTGGTGACTGAATGAACTCTGGGTCTCAGAAGGCCAATGTTTTCAGGAGTCCCCTATAGTAGACAGCTTCAGATCACTGGGATGAACCTCCAGACCAGACACAGTTACAAAGGAAGGGAATTTATTGCAGACATAGGGAAATTCTATAATGGCAGAAGAAGCTGGCCCACTTTCACAGGCCCAAGCAAAGAGAAAGAAGCCACAAGCCAAAACCCAAAAGCGATACCCACCAGTACATACAATCATACTTTAGGAACAGAACTCCAGCAAAGTTCCAGCATTTTGTGTACCTTTAGACTAGAATTCCAAATCCATCCCCACACCTTAGGGCTGGACCCTAGAATCTACCCACAGTGACACCAAGTTACAAGCTTTAATAAAACTCCTGAATCAGTTAGGGGATATCCATTCAAATTACCACATTCTGCCCCTGGCCCCTGTAAAGAGAACAAAATGTTATATTTCTCTACATCTTTTTATACGTAGCCTAGAGAAATATAGAAGTCACTTCCTTGTAGGAGGCTCTGCTGATGGTAGACAAACAGGAGGCTCTGCTAATGGCAGGTAAACAAGAGGCTCTGTTGGGATGAATAACATTTCCTGGGGCCTGCATTGTTGAGCAAACTCCTTAAGATAAGCAGGACTCCTAGTCACAGGTCTACCCCACACCCCCCAGGTGGCGCTTCCAGTAACTGACCAACAGATCTGTTTACAAGTTCCTTTTTTTTTAAAAAAACTTTTGTGGCTGTAACTGTCACATGTAAATTGTGATTTAAGGTTTAACTCCCATCCTGCTTTTTTAATTATTATTCCTAACATCATGTGGTTATTTCCAATAAAAGCTGGTACACCAAACAGTTCAGGGCTGCACTCTGAGAATCTGGGGTGCAGATCTGATATACCAGACTTTCCTTATTCTTTTCTTTCCTTTTTACCCAATGAAACTTTGCCTCACATTCCATGAGTTGATAGTCTTACTCATGTGACACCAGACCCTACAACAGTCCCCAGTAGATTCATAAACATCTCATGTTGTAAATTGTATTCAGTCCAGCTTCAAAGTTCCCCGTAGTCTTTACCAACTGATAGCTCTAAAGTCCCAAGTCTCATCTAAGATTTAAGATTGTGTCTTAACTGTGAGTCCTATAAAAGAAAAACAAGTTATATACTTTCAACATATAAAGGCACAGAGTAAACATTTCCAACTGCTATGAGACATAGTAAGGAGAGACTGGAACAATGCAAACTCAATAACCATCAAGGAAACATCAAGTTCTGCAGTTCAAGTCTGATATCATAACCAGTGACTGTCAGTCTCCATATTTTCCAATTCCATCCCTCCAGCTGGGCTCAGTAGCCAGCTAAAACTTTCATCCCTAGCCAACAGATTCCATGGTAGCCCTTGAATAGCCCTGGTATATCTAAACATCCTTGGGGTCTCCATGCAAACCATGATCCATCTTCCAATGGCTTTGCCAGCCTCTTCATGAGGGTCATCATGCCCTGCCTCATGCTGCATCTCAGCAGCAGCTCCTGGAACTGTATGCACTTAACTCCATGTATTTTTTTTCATGCTTCTTAAATCAATACCATGTGTGCAGGACAGCCATATTCTGTTTTGTTTTCTTTTTTCTAGTTTTTTCGAGGTAGGGTCTTGCTCTAGCCCACAATGAATTCACTATGTAGTCTCAGGGTGGCCTCAAACTCACAGCAATCCTCCTACATCTGCCTCCCAAGGGCTGGGATTAAAGGCATGTGCCACCACACCTGGCCACATTCTTAATTCAGGGACTAAATAAATCATAACCTTGAAGAGCAAGTTCCTCCTCCAGTCAACTTTTTTCAACAGAGTTTGCATGTCTATTATAGTCTTTCTTCAGGCATATTTTCCACTGTTTCAACATAAAGCAGTTGAGCCATCTTCCTTTCAAATACTAATGTATTTGACAATAGCAGCTTCAGCAACCAGTTTCTGTGCCAATAAATTTTAAACTTGTTTTAATTTTACCAATTTTAAATCTTATATCTCTCAGTCCCATATCTTTAGGCAAGCACATCAGTCCATTACAAATTTCACCTTGATCAAAATCTCTGGGCCTGGATAGCAGAATGCAGCTAGCCTTTATGCCAGTAACCCAGTTCCAACAAAGTCCTCTGCAGTCTTTCCTTACCCTTAGATAGAAAGTTCATAAGCCAAGCCTACAAATACAATTCTGTCTGCACTTAGCATTTTCAAACTCTTATAAGAATAGTCCATAATATTTGGCTTACCACTCCAGAAGGCATCTTCAGTTGCAAGCACCAAGCTTCCCATTCCTCCAGCACACAAGTTCCAGAAAACCAAAATCCACATGGTCAGATTCATCACACAGCAACTTCTACTCCTTGGTACCAATTTTGTAATAGACAGCTTCAGGTTTCTGGGGTGAACTTCCAGACCAGACACAGTTATGGAGGAAGGGAATTTATTGTAGATATAGGTAAGTTACATAATAGTAGAAGAAGGTGGCCCACTTTCACAGGCCCAGGCAGAGAGACAAAAGCCACATGCCAAAACCCCAAACCAAGCATACTTTAGGAACAGAACTCCAGCAAGGCTCCAGCACTTTGCATATCTTTAGACTGGAATTTCACATCCAACCCCACACCTTAGGGCTGGACCCTAGGATCTACCTACAGTGATACCAAGTTACAAGCTTTAATAAAACTCTTGAATTGATTGGGGGACATCCATTCAAACCACCATAGTCCCTTCTGGGTCTGAGGTCTATAATTTCTCCTCCATCCTTCAGCAGACCCAAGCTCCTTCATGCTGCAAGCCTTTGATTCCCTCCTTAATCAGAAGCTGTTACCTCCAGTTGTCAAAGATTCCAATCAAGGAGGCATTGCATTCTGAAGAAAAATGACTTACCTCACTGTTCTGGCTAAGGCAATAGCTTTAATAATTTTTGTAGAATCTGAAAACTGGTTGTCTGCATTTGTTCTTCAGGCCAAGGAACAGTATCAGAACAAGTCAGAGCTCTGTGCTGGTAATCCCAACAAAGTCTGGCCCAGTGACCAAGCCTAGAAAACGCTGCTTCACTGACCATCAGCAGGGTCCTTTGAGCCCAAACCCACACTTCATTACCCAGCCCTCCAGGCCCATAAAAGACATCAATGTGCTATATCAAGGAAGTTTATCCTAAAGTTGGCCCTACATGTACCTATGTAGCAGGGGTCTTTTGGTTCTCATCTTCTCAAAGGAAAGGATTCAGCTGAGGAACACAAAAAGTTTAAAGAGAAGTTTATTTAGCAAAATAAACTCCTAAGACAGATTGGAGTTTGTAGTCTCAAACCTCTCAGGTTTTGCAGCAAGTGCCTCAGCCCTGTGCTGTGGATTTTAAGGAAGTTTTCATGAATATTTTTGAGGTGGATGGCATATTCATGGGGTAAAGTGACCATTTTCCCTTTTCAAATCATAGTGGATCGTCTCTCCATTTTAAGGTTATTTCTTCCTTTAATTCTCTAGAAAAGCCCACAGTGGGGAAAGGGTAAAACAAAACAAAACAAAACAAAAAAAAACCCACCAGTATGTAAATACAGATGTGGTGGTGCACACCTTTAATCCCAGCACCCCTGGAAGCAGAGGTAGGAGAATAACAGTTCAAGGCCACCCTGAGACTACATAGTGAATTCCAGGTCAGCTTCAGCTATAGTGAGACTCTACCTCAAAAACAAAACAAACAAACAAACAAACAAAAGTATGCAAGTGGTATGACAATGAAGCCAAAGTCTTTTAAAATAAGGGGGAGGGAGGGAGAGAATAGGCACGACAGGACCTCTAGTCACGGCAAACAAACTCCAGATGTATGCACCACCATGTCTGTCTGGCTTACTTGGATTCTGGAGAATAGAACCTGGGTTCTTAGGCTTCACAGGCAAGTGCCTTAACTGCTGATCCATCTCTCCAGCCCAAAGCCAAAGTCTTTTGAGGAGCTAGACCTCAGTACACATGTGCAACAGTGCCCTGGCACCCTAGTTTCTGATATAGTGGAAACAATTTATCCACAACCTCAAGGACATTTAACCACAAAGGGGCATCTTGACCATGAGGAGAACAGCTCCCAAGGACACAGCTGTAGTTTCCATGGTTATTTCATATCTAACCCTTTGTAAGACTGCTCAAGGTCTATGATTGATCTCATAGCTCTCTGTTGAGTAAAACATTCTGCTGCCCAAGATTAAGATAATCTGTTTCTTTTAATTTATTTAAATTGAATATTTATCACAATTTGGGGGGAGCTTGTCAGACTGCACATATTGAAACAGGGTTTAGGCTGTATTTTAGGAGTCCCTTCTCCCAGCCCCTCCCCCAAATATATTGTCTTCAAAACACCCACAAGTCCTGCCCATGCTGGATAACTGCTAGACAGCTTATATGTTGTATGCCCTTAACATGCCAAGAAAAACATACCAAGCAGAGCTGGGGCTGGAAACTGTCTGCAGAGATGAGGGGGCCATTGCACCTGCCTGGAACCACATACTTAAGGTTTGCCATTCTAGGTAGTCACAAGCTGCTGGTCATCCCTTCTCTGAAGCACCAGCACTGCTACTGGGAAGACTGGGAAAATGGGAGTGGCTGCACCTTTCCAACCTGCTAAAGCACCTGGCAGAGGTCGGTGATTGTAACACTGTCACCATTAGACTGCAGTGGCCAAGAGCCAAGTGTTGGAATTAGGAACTGATTCTGACCCTGGGCTCCCAGGGTGCTATCCAGGAAATAGATAGTGCTCCTGACCTCAGTATATCCATGAAGTGGGTGCTATGACCTTTATAAAGGTGTAACATGCAGAATAATCCTCACAAATGACCACATCCACATCCCTGGAACTTGTGATGATATGAAGTCACATTTTGTAACTATGAATGTAATATATTATTATATTACAGGGCAAGAGGGAATATGTTGAAACAGTTCAACTTAAGGAACTTAAGAAAGTTAGGCAAATGTAATCTAACCACAGAGCCCTTAACAGTAGAGATCATTCTTGGGAGGTAGAGACTAGAGCTGTTTCAAGCATGGGACCCTGTGCTAGTTTGAATGTATGTCCCACATTGATTCAGGTGCTAAAATTAAACTTGTAACTTGGATGTCCAGCAGCCTGATTGGTGAAGGTGCCATTGGGGATGTGGATTCTGGGGTCTAGCCCCAAAGTATCTGATTTCCAACCCAAGGATATGCAGAGAATTCCAGCCCAAAGGTTTTCTGAGCTCTGGGGATCCCTGCTGCTTTGTATTTTATTATTTATTTATTTACTTGAAAGAGGGAGGGGGAGAGAAAAAAAAAGAATGGGTGTGCTAGGGACTCCAGCCATTGGAAAAGAGCTCCAGCACGTGCTACCTTGTGCATCTGGCTTATGTGGGCCCTGGGGAGTTGAACCTAGGTCCTTTGGCTTTGCAGGCAAGCATCTTATCACTAAGCCATCTCTCCAAGCCCTGCTTGCTGTTTTTTGGTGTTGCTGGCTGCTGGTGGTTTTGCTCTCTCTCGGTGCTTGAATTTTTGAATGGAAGCCAGCTTCTTTCATCATTGATGGAACTTCCCTGTATCTGTCAGCTTGAGATAAATCTCTTCCTCTTATAAACTGTCTGGTTTGGATATTCATCCCAGCAATGTGAAGCTGACTATGACAGAAATCATGTAAGGGATTTGAATCCTTGTTCCAGAACTTGTCTGGCTGGGAGATTATGGACAAGTTCAAAGCACAAAAAATAAACTGTTGCTGAGTGGGAGATACAGGGGTCAAGAGAGTGGCTTCCAGGACTAAAGGTGCTACTAGCTGACTACCAGCAAGGAGATGTGGATCTCAGTCCTACAACTGTAAGGAACTGGATTCTGGCAGTGACCTGCATAATGAAGGCAGTTTATTCTCACCATATCTGGCTAAGATCCTAGCCAGTCAACACCCTGACTTTGGCCTTCTGAGACCCAGAGTGGAGAAACCCACCAACCAGCCTACTAGCCTATGGTTCTGACCTTTGGGACAGCTGTAACGCATCTGTGTTGCCTTGTGGTGCTGTGTGGGGAAATTTACTACTATAGCAGTAGAAAGCCAGTGCAGGAAGCATCAGCTGGATGTGGCCTGCAGGGCATTCACACATGGTTGGCAGAGTCACTGGGCCCCATTTTCCTAATTCTTGGGGAATGAGACTTCTCCAAAAGCCTTGCCTGCCTTATCTCCTCTGGGTCCCTTTTTACAGTATGGATTTTTATTCTTTTTATCCAGAGCATTATGCGGTAAATACCCTCTGCCAATTGAGACTTGACTTTTTTAAAATTTTATTTATTTATTTATTTGAGAGCGACAGACACAAAGAGAAAGAGGCAGATGGAGAGAAAGAGAGAGAGAATGGGTGTGCCAGGGCCTCCAGCCACTGCAAACGAACTCCAGATGTGTGCACCCCCTTGTGCAACTGGCTAACATGGGTCCTGGGGAATCGAGCCTTGAACCGGGATCCTTAGGCTTCACAGGCAAGCGCTTAACCACTAAGCCATCTCTCCAGCGGCCCCCCTTTTTATTTTTATTTTTTGAGGTAGGGTCTTACTCTAGCCAAGGCTGATCTGGAAAACACACTATAGTTTCTGGCTGGCCTCAAATTCACAGCAATCCTCCTATCTCTTACTTCTGCATGCTGGGATTAAAGGCGTGCTGCCCAACTAGGCTTGACTATTTAAAAAAAAAACTTTTTTATTGACAATTTCCATAAATATAAACAATATGCCATAATAATAATCCCTTTCTGCCACCCTCTCTTTGCCCCCTCCCAAATCCCCCCTCTACTGAATTTCTTCTTTTCAACTAGTCGCTCTTCTAATTCAATGCCATCATTTTTTCCTCCTATTATGCAGGTATTGTGTAGGTAGCATTAGCCACTGTGAGGTCATGAATATCAAGACCACTTTGTGTCTGGAAGACAGTATTGTAAGCATCCCCTCTACTTCTTTTGGCTCTTATATTAAAACAAAACAAACAAACAAACAAACAAAAAAAACTTGCTTTCGCTCCACGAAGCCTAGGTCTCAGGCGCTAGGCGTGGCTGTAGACACATATGTCGCCTCCTACCTGCTGGCCGCCCTCCCTCGGGGCAACTCCTCCCCCAGCGCCAAGGACATCAAGAAGATCCTGGATGGTGTGGGAATCGAGGCTGATGATGACCGGCTTAATAAGGTCATCAGTGAGCTGAACGGGAAAAATATTGAAGATATCAATGCCCAAGGTATTGGCAAGCTCGCCAGTGTGTCTGCTGGTGGGGCTGTGGCTGTCTCTGCTGCCCCTGGCTCTATAGCTCCTGCTGCTGGTTCTGCCCCTGCTGCAGCACAGGAGAAGAGGGATGAGAAGAAAGAAGAGTTTGAGGAGTCAGATGATGATATGGGATTTGGTTTGTTTGATTAAATCCCTGCTCCCCTGTAAATAAAGCCTTTTTTATGTAAAAAAAAAAAAAACAAAACAAAAAAACCCCCCCAAAAACCCCTCTTATTTATTTAAGAGAGAGACAGAGGGGGAAAGGGGGGAGAGAAAGAAAGAAGGAAAGAAAGAAAGAAAGAAAGAAAGAGAGAGAGAAGGAGAGAGAGAGAAAGAAAGAAAGAAAGAGAGAGAGAGAGTGAATGGGTGCTTCACGGCCTCCTGCCACTGCAAACGAACTCCAAATATGCCAGCTTGTGCATCTGGTTTTATGCGGGGAATCAAACCCTGGCCATCTGGCTTTGCAAGCAAGTGCCTTTAACTGCTGGGCCATTTCTCCAGCTCCAGCTCCAGTTCCAGCTCCAGCTCCAGCTCTTACATTCTTTCTGCCACTTTTTCCACAATAGTCCCTGAGCCTTGGAGGGTGTGATAGAGATGACTCATTCAGAAGGCTTGAGATTTTAAAAGATACTTTATTAATAAGCACAGAGAGAGTGTACATGTGATAGAGAATAGGCTTGTTAGGGCCTCTTGCTACTTCAAACAACTCCAGGTGCATGCACCACTCTGAGGAATATGACTTTACTGGGGAATTGAACCCAGGCCAACAGGCTTTGCAAGCAAATGACTTTAAATGCTGAGCCATCTCCTCAGTCTGACATTTTATTTTATTTTATTTTATTTTATTTGCAAGAAGAGAACAAGAGAGAGAGAGAGGAAGTGCATGGACACTACAGGGCCTCTAGCCACTGCAACCAAACTCAGATTCATGCGCCACATTGTGTATCTGGTTTATGTGGGTACTGGGGAATTTAACCTGGGTCATTAGGCTTTACAGGCAAGCACGTTAACCAATGAGCCATCTATCTAGCTCCCTTTTAATTTTTTTAAATCTATTTATGAGAGAGAGAGAAAGAGGGGGAGCAGAGAGAGAGACAGAGAGAGAGAGAGAACAAGAGAATAGGTGCGTTAGGGCCTTCAGCCTCTTCAAACAAACTCCAGATGCATGTGCCACCTTGTGCATCTGGCTTATGTGGGTCCTGGGGAATCGCACCTGGGTCCTTCGGCTTTGCAGACCTTAACTGCTAAGTTCTCCAGCCCCTATCTCCCCCCCCTTTTTAAGAAAGTTTATTTATGTATCCCAGGCTGGTCTCAAACTCCTGCCTTAGTCTACAAAGTGCTGGGATTATAGGCATGTGCCACATGCACCTGGCTCATAAATGATGGTGGTTTCTTTGATAAGCATAGTATTTAACTTTAAAAATTTTCTGGTAAAATATGTATAACCAGGCCGAGGAGATGGCTGAGTAGGTAAGACCTCTTGCCATGCAAGCATGAGGGCCTGAGAAAGCCTGATTACCCTGAGTTCATTTCCTCAGCACACACGTAAACAGCTGGGCATGGCCACACATGCCTATAATCCCAGTCCAATGGGAAGTGGAGAGTTGATAAAACAGCAACTACAAATTTAGAGAGACTCCACCTCTAGGAAATACATGGATGAGTGGATGAGTGATAGAGGAGGACATCTGATGTTCTTCTCTGGTCTCTGCACACGTGTGGAGGGGCACACCTATCTGCACACACGCATGCATGTACCACGCATAAACCACACCCACACACATGCTACACACAAACACAATAAATAAATAAATAAATAAATTTTAAAAATGTACAACCTACCCTTAGTACTTTAATCACCAGAGTGCTTTAAGCACAGGCACATTGTACTTAAAGTGTGCACTATCTCCACACATTTGTCCATGTCCAGAACATTCTCATCTGCCTAAACTGAAATTGTTCCCATTAAACACTCACTCTCCATCCTACCCCCAGCTATGGAATCCATTACTCTACTTTCTGTCTCTAGAAATTTGACTCACTGTTCTACTGTTTGAGAAGCTTGAGGTGAAATTCATTACTCTATGTTGCATTAAAAAGTGTGATTCAGTGATAGCGAGAGTACTGGCAATGTTGGATAACCACCAGCTCCCTTAGTTTCAATACTTTCATTGCCCTATGAAAGTCTCCGGTATCCTTTTACTATTGAGGGCACATTCTAACTTTCCTCCTCCCCTGGCAATCACTGTGTCTCTAAATTTACTGCCTGGAAAGATATACGTGTTATCATGATCAGGCTGTTTTACTGGGTGCTTTAAATTACAAAATTTTACTTTCTCCCAGTTCTGGAGCCTGAAGTCAGAGATCAATGTGCTAGCAGAATTGGTTTCTCCTGAGGCCTCCCTCCTTGACTTCTCCCTGTGTCCTCCATGTTTTCACATTTCTGGTATCCTTCTGACATCATTCATATTGAAGTAGGGTCCCACCTTTCCCAAATTAATCTCAATTGCCTCTTTTTTAATCTTTTTTTATTACAACTTCCATAATTATAGACAATAACCCACAGTAATTCCCTCCCTCCCCCTGCTTTCATTTTGTAACTCCACACTCCATCATGTTTTCCCCTCTCAATCAGTCTCTCTTTTATTTTGATGTCATCATCTTTTCCTCCTATTATGATGATCTTGTGTAGATAGTTCAGGCACTGCGAGGTCATGGATATTCAGTCCATTTTGTGTCTGGAAGTATACATTATAAGGACTCCTACCCTTTCTTAGGCTCTTACATTCTTTCTTCAAACTCTTCTGCAATGGACACTGAGTCTTGGAAGATATGATAGAGATATTTCAGTGATTGGGCACTCCTCTGTCACTTCCTCTCAGCACCATGGTGCTTTCTGAGTCATCCTAAGGTCACTGCCATCTGAAGAGAAGCTTTTGTAACCAAAAGTGAGAGTAGCATTAATATATGGGTATTAACATTAAGAGAAGTGCTTATCAGGCAGTTTGGTGAGCATAGTATATACATTTAGCCAGACGCCAGTGGATGTTACACTACTAGGGCTCATGACTACCCCTGTCATAGGTTTTCAGTATCAGGCATGTATTCCCTCCCATGGAGCTGACCTCTAGTCCAATTAAAGAGTGGTAGGTTTCCTCCATAACAGACATGCCACTATTGCACCCATTGGCCTCTTTATCCTGGCTAGACAAATTTAAGGCTTGCAGTGTCCACTGTTAGATATCTCCACTGGTGATTTCTCTCTCCCCTGTTGAACTGCATGTAGCATAGCTTTTTTCACCTTTCTGTCAGCTGGTCTACACAGAGGAGGTTTGCATCTCAGCTCCAGCAGGGTTTCTCAGTGACCTTGCAGCCCAAGTATGTGGAGTCTTCTGTTGGGAGCTGCAGCTGCTCTTTGACTTTGGGAGCTGCAGGTGGTCTTTGATCTCTTAACACAAAAGCCTTATCCTATGGCCTAGGTGGGCCTAGGTGTAGAAGGCAGAAGGCACCAGATACAATGGCAATATTTAACATACAGCCTAGGTGAGGTGGGCGCCAGACAGAGGCATTACCACATGGCCCTGGTGAAGCTGACCTTAGGCACAATAGGCATTGTCAAGAAAAGTTTTGTCTTTTGTATATATGCTTGTGTCTGCCTGAATAAACCTGAGCCTTGATCAGAACTTGTCTTGGCTCCATTCCTTGTCTTCTTGCCTCAGATTCATTCCCACTCCCTCCTTCGAGGTCTGTTTCAACTTGTGCCACAGGCCGGCACATTGTGGTGCCCAAACAGGGACCTGAATATGAGGGACTTCAGTGAGGAATGCCAACATCAACCTGGGATCCATGGAAGAAAGTGAAATTTAAAAGAGGACTGTGGTCGCCCGCTCAGTCTTCTGGAATAAGATAAGGTGGCGCAATTATGGGACAAGCAAAGAGTAAAAAGGAGCTAATTGCTGTAGTAAAAGATATTTTAAAAGCACAAGGAATTGGGATTGCATCAAATTTTTTAAGCAAATTTTTTGATTTCGTTAATAAAATGAGCCCTTGGTTTATACAGCAGGGAAATTTTGATTCAGATGCTTGGGATAAAGTAGGGAAAGAATTAAATGTCTGAACTAATTTTTGTGTGTGTGTGTATGTGTTTATGTGTGCTCATTGTGCTTGCTAGTCATGTCGTGTTTGTGACTGTGACTAAAGAGATGAGATGAATGCAGGTGACACCCCTTTCTCTTCTAGAATCAATTTGCTGTATTTTTTTAATAGCCTTATAAGAAAGATGGTTAATAATGTGGTGAGATGAATTGATTGAAGGAACTGGAAAGGAATTTTTCAATGTTGGGACATAGAATGCTCGTTAAAAATGCTTTTTGAGTGGTACTTAGATCAGAATGTTAAAGTATGTAAATAAAGGTGTGCGGATGTTAAAAAAATAAATAAAGAAAAGAAATGTTCAGACTAAACCTAAACACCATGCCTAAAGTTAGAGGTTTTTAAACTAAATATGTTGGGAAAGCTTGCTTAAGCTTTATCAAATTTAAGTCATGGGTAAAACATAAAATTGTTTTATGTTAATAAAAATTTCTGTGGTACATGAAATCAATAGCTATCAAGTTTAAGCCAAAATCATTGGTTGTCAAATAATGTTTTTTCTTTCAAAAAGATTTATCAAGGGTAATATTAATATTTAGCTAGCTGTTTTGGCTCAGAAAAGACCAGATTCTACTCTATTGTATGTAAAGTAACTGTCTCAATTTTGGCATCTTAATGTCCTGTTACTTGAAAATCTCTAGGCATAGCTTGTTTATCAGGAGGAGAATATTTAATTTGGAAAGTAGAATTCTATGACTTATGCAAAAAGACTGCAATGTTGAATCAACAGGCAGGAAATGGTACTTGTAATGTTGATATGCTTACTGGGGAAGGAAATTATGCTGAGAATCAAATTGCATATCCCCCCGATGTTTATCAACAAATAGCCACAGCAGCTTGTAAAGCGTGGTTTAGTCTTCCTTCAAAAGGAGAAGCTGCGGGGGAGAATTTAACTAAGATTATACAGGGTCCTGATGAGAATTATGCTGATTTTGTAGATAGATTGATAAAAAAGGCAGGGGGAGTATTTGGAGATGCTGGCGCTGGTATGGACTTTGTAAAACAGCTTGCTTATGAAAATGCAAATAGTGCTTGCAAAGCAGCTATACGGCCTTATAGAAAGAAAGTTGATCTACAAGGATATATTAGATTATGTGCTGATATTGGCCCTAGCTATATGCAGGGGATAGCCATGGCTACAGCGTTACAAGGAATTCCTTTTCTTTCTTTTTTTTTGGTTTTTCGAGGTAGGGTCTCACTCTAGCTCAGGCTGACCTGGAATTCACTATGTAGTCTCAGGGTGGCCTCGAACTCACGGCGATCCTCCTACCTCTGCCTCCCGAGTGCTGGGATTAAAGGCGTGCGCCACCACGCCCGGCTTAGGAATTCCTTTTCAAATGTCCACCACTGCAGCAAGATCTGGCAAGTGCTTTTCTTGTGGAAAAATAGGACATATGAAAAAAGATTGTCCAATTAAAAGAAAAAATGGAAATTCCAATAATCCAGCTCCTGGTCTTTGCCCAAAGTGCAAAAGAGGAAAACACTGGGCAAGTGAATGTAGATCTAAAACAGATAGAGATGGCAATCCTATTATCCAACAGCAGGGAAATGGGATGAGGGGCCAGCCCCAGACCCTGCAAAGACAAGTTTATGGGGCAATACAGTTTGTTCCTCAAACAACCAGTTACAGCCAGTCCCCCAACTTCTCCAAGCCACCCCAGGGTGTGCCAGACTCGACCTCAGTTCCTCCACCTACACAGTATTGACTCCAGAAATGGGATTTCAGGCATTGCCTACCGGAGTATGTGGCCCACTGCCAAAGGACAGTGTAGGCTTAATCTTGGGAAGAAGTAGCAGTACTATGCAGGGATTACAAATAGCACCTGGAGTTATTGATGCAGATTTTACAGGAGAATTTAAAATTATGGTGTCTTCTCCAAAAACAATCTTTACAATATTGCCCAGTCAGAGAATAGCTCAATTGTTGCTCCTTCCAATAATAAGAACTAGAAGGGTTGCTAATGTTCAGGGTCGAGGGACTCAAGGATTTGGTTCATCAGATGCTTCCTGGGTTCAACCTATCAGTAAGGAACATCCAAAATTAACTTTAAAATTAAACGGGAAGCAATTTGAAGGATTAATAGACACTGGAGCTGATGTTACTATTTTGTCTGCTAATCATTGGCCTGCTTCTTGGCCTAAGCATCCTACAGGGACTCAGTTGAGAGGTTTTGGACAATCCTCTTGTCCTGAGCAGAGTGCTGCAGAATTACTTTGGGAAGATGAGGAAGGTAATACTGGGTATTGTAAACCTTACATTATAGACAGTTTGCCTTTAAACCTGTGGGGAACAGTCAAATGAAATTGTTAATGTGTAGTCCTAATGAAATTGTTACTGCTCAAATGCTTAGACAGGGTTACTTGCCTGGTAAAGGATTAGGAAAATGGGGACAAAGCAATTCATTACCTATTCAAGTAGCTTCTAATGCAAATCATCAAGGGCTGGGGTATTTCCCCTAGTGGCCACTGGTCAGGCCGTGCTGCCCCATGCAGAGCCTATTTGTTGGAAATCTGGTGATCCTGTATGGGTGGATCAGTGGCCTTTGACATGGGAAAAACTGATAGCTGCTCAAACGTTAGTTCAAGAGCAATTAGAGGCAGGGCATATAGAGGAATCATCTTCACCCTGGAATACTCCAATTTTTGTCATTAAAAAGAAATCAGGAAAATGGTGGCTACTACAAGATCTGAGAGCTGTGAATGTTACTATGCATTTAATGGGAGCTTTGCAACCTGGTCTGCCTCATCCTGTAGCTATTCCAGCTGACTTTTCTAAGGTGATTATTGACTTGAAAGATTGCTTTTTTACTATACCTTTATATCCACGAGATTGTTGCCGTTTTGCTTTTAGTGTTCCTTCTAGTAATTCTAAGGAGCCTATGAAAAGATATCAATGGGAAGTTCTCCCTCAAGGCATGGCTAATAGTCCAACTTTATGTCAAAAATTTGTGGCTAGAGATTTAGCTTCTACAAGAAGCAAATTTCCTCAAATATGTATTATTCATTATATGGATGATATTTTATTAGCTGGAAAGGAAAAGACAGATGTTTTGACTTGTTTTTCCTACATGG
Source organism: Dipus sagitta (assembly GCA_036346955.1). Classification (NCBI taxonomy): domain Eukaryota; kingdom Metazoa; phylum Chordata; class Mammalia; order Rodentia; family Dipodidae; genus Dipus; species Dipus sagitta. Next base: position 178,146 of record CM070781.1, on the reverse strand, counting down.
AACAACAGCTCACTATGTGGGGATTAAAAATTGCACCTGAAAAGGTACAACAAGATTTCCCTTTTTCTTATCTTGTGTTTTATTTATATCCAAAACAAACCACAGAAAGTTACTCTTAAAACACAGAACCTTACCACTTTAAATGATTTTCAGAAATTGTTAGGAGATATTAATTGGATTAGGCCTTATTTAAAACTTACTACTCATGAATTAAAACCTTTATTTAATATACTACAGGGGGACTCTAATCCTTCTTCTTTTCATTCTCTAACCCCTGAAGCTTCTAAAGCATTAATTACAGTACAAAAGGCTATAGAAGAACAATTTATCACTTATATTGACTATAGTAAAGAGTTGTGGTTACTTGTATTTCCTACCCCATATACTCCAACAGGATTGTTGTGGCAAGGAGCCCCTATACTATGGGTGCATCTTGCATCTTCTCCTCCAAGAACTATCGCTCCTTATTATGACGATGTTGCTAAAATAGTGATGGAAGGAAGAGCTGAATCTATTAAATATTTTGGAATAGAACCACAGGTTATCTGTCAGTCTTATAATTCAAAACAGGTTTCTTGGCTTTTTGCTTTTTCAGATGCTTGGGCATTATCCATGGCAGGTTTTGCAGGAAGCATCGATAATCATTACCCTAAACATAAACTGATTCAGTTCTTCATGCAACATCAAGTCACTTTTCCTTGCAATACACAATTTTCTCCTATCAAGGATGCTATGGTGGCCTTTACAGATGGATCTTCTTCTGGCCTAGCTGCTTATTCTTTAAATGGACAAACATATACTTTTAATACTCCTTATAAATCTGCACAGTTTGTAGAACTGGCAGCCTTTAAAGCTTTATTGCAACATACTGCTACTATAGCTGTTAATATTTACACTGATAGCCAATATATTGTCCACTCAGTTCCTTATTTAGAAACCTGTAGTAGAAAAAGTCCTTCTTCTACTGTTTATAAGTTGTTTGCACAGGTTCAAGTTTTGATTCTCCAATGCTCAGCACCTTTCTATGTAGGACACCTTCGTGCTCATTCTGGTCTCCCCGGACCCTTAGCTCTGGGAAATGCTATTACAGACGAGGCTACTAGAATTTTTTCTGTGGAAGAAGCTATTAATGCTCATAAGCTTCATCATCTTAATGCTAATACTCTACGTCTTAAATATAAAATTACACATGAACAAGCACGACAGATTGTTAAAAATTGTCAACAGTGTCTCACATTTTTACCTGTGCCACATCGTGGTGTCAATCCTTGAGGTTTGACTCCTGGCCATTTATGGCAAATGGATATAACTCATGTTCCTGAGTTTGGAAAAATGAAATTTGTACATGTTTCTATTGACACTTATTCTGGTTTCAGTTGTGCTTCTGCTCAAATGGGAGAAGCTACTAAACATGTTATTGCTCATTGTCTTCATTCTTTTAATATTTTAGGAGTACCTAAACAACTGAAAACAGATAATGGTCCAGGATATACAAGTGCAGGATTTAAGCACTTTTGTTCTTCTTTTAATATTGAGCATGTTACTGGAATTCCTTATAACCCCCAAGGGCAAGGTATCATTGAACTAGCAAATGGAACATTAAAAATCTGGTTACAAAAAACTGAAAAGGGGGAAATAACACAGGGATCAGTAACAAAATGGTTAAATTATACTTTATTTATTTTAAATTTTTTACTTTTGGATGCAAAAGGGTTTTCTGCTGCTGACCATTTTTGGCATGCACAAACCAAGACTAATTATGCTAAAGTAATGTGGAAAGATCCATTGACTAACAAATGTAGTGGACCCAACCCTGTATTAATATGGGGGTGAGGATCTGTTTGTATTTTTTCACAGAAAGAAAATGGAGCCAGATGGCTGCCAGAACGTTTGGTCCAGTATGCAGGCCACAAGATCAAACAAGAGGACACTGCTGATCCTGATAATATGGAGTCATCTACCTCTTGCTTACAGTGACCTCTACTGGACCTATGTTCCTGACCCTCCTATACTACATCCAGTGACCTGGGAGAAAAAAGAAATCATAGTTCTAGTCAATAACACTCGGTTGCTAAGCACACCATCTAGTAAAAATATAAAATTACATCAAGTAATTATGAGTTCATATTCAGGGCATGGTCTACCTAGACCTATCCCACTATGCTTTTCTAAGACCAGCATAGTGGGATGTTTTGAAATAAAGGAAAGAAACATTACTATGAAGCATGTACAAGAGCACATACAAGGTACAAAGAAGGTAAAGCAGGTTCAAACAAGCAGAATTTCTATTTGGCTTCCCTGTGGAAATCAAGTTACAGGGGATAGTCCACCAGAGGACTTTATTCCCTGTGAAGGAAATACACCTTGGTTCAATAAATCTATACATTGGAGCAAATGTGTAGGGAAAAAATTTATCAGGTATAATGTTTCTGGATCTACTAGATATGTTAAGGATTGGTCAGGATCAGCAGGCTCTATAGGGAGTAAAACTGTATGGGTTAATGATTGGGTTACTGGACTGTCCTCAAGATTGTGGTGGTCAGACAATGGACACCAGCAAACTTACATGTGGAAAATTGCTGCTGCTATGGGATGTACCTTGTATGTGCTCTTGTACATGCTTCACAGTAATGTTTCTAGTCAATTGTTTTCCTGATGGTAGCCATTCTGTCAGGAGTGAGATGGAATCTCCAAATAATTTTTTAATTTTCATTTCCCCAATGGCTAGGGATGCAGAACTTTTTTTTTTTAGATGTTCATATGCCATTTGTGTTTCTTCTTTTGAGAACTCTCTATTTAGTTCCATAGCCTATTTTTTAATTGGGTTGTTTGATTTCTTAGTATTTAGTATTTTGAGTTCGTTGTATATTCTGGATATTAATCCTCTGTCAGCTACATAGCTGGCAAAGATTTTCTCTCATTCTGTAGGTTGCCAACATGGGTTCTGGGGAATTGAGCCTTGATCTGGGGTCCTTAGGCTTCACAGGCAAGTGCTTAACTACTAAGCCATCTCTCCAGCCCCACCAGCCTTATTTTTGTTGCTCAAAATTGTTTTAGATATTCAAGGTTTTTTGTACTTCCCAATGAATTTAGAATTTATTTTCTATTTATGTGAAGAATGCCCTTGGGTTTTTTTTTTCAAGGTAGGGTCTTGCTGTAGTTGAAGCTGACCTGGAATTCACTCTGTATTCTTAGGGTGGCCTCCAACTCTTGGCAATCCTCTTACATCTGCCTCCCAAGTGCTGGAATTAAGGTGTGTGCCACCATGCCCAGTTTGCCACTGGAATTTTGATGGGCATTGTATTAAATGTGTTAATTGCTTTTGGTAAGATTGCCATTTTCACAATATTGATTCTTCCAATCCAAGAACAAAGGATGTCTTTCCATTTCCTAGTGTCTTCTGCAATTTCTTTCTTGAGTGTTTTAATGTTTTCATTGTAGAGATCCTTCACTTCCTTGGTTACTTGCAAGGTACTATACTTATTTATTTTTGATGTAATTGTGAATGAGAGTGATTCTCTGATTTCATCCTCTACATGTTTGTTGTTAGCATATAGAAAGGGTACTGATGTTTGTATGTTTATTTTGTATCCTGCCACATTGCTATAAGTGTGTATATGCTCTAACTGTTTGTTGGTTGAGTGTTTAGGGTCCTTTATGTATAGAATTATGTCATCTGAAAATAATGATAACTTGATCTATTCCTTTCGCATTTGTATCCCCTTTATGTGTGTCTCTTGCCTTATTATTATAGCTAAGACTTTCAGTACTATATTTTAAAAAGTGGGGTTGTATACCCATGGTTTGGATGTTTGATCCAGGAAGCATCAAGAAAATCAGAATTCAATTTGAAATCATACCTAAAAAAAGAGATGGAAATGATGCAAAATAACAATAGAAAACAAAATCAAATAGAAATTATAAAGACCTCTCTAGAACCCCTCATCAACAGAGGAACTCATGTGGAAGAAAGAACATCTGACCTGAAAGATAAGACAGAAGAAATTGATTGGAAGGCCAAAAACTTTGCTAAGTTAAAAAAATCAAGTGAACAGAATGTGAGGGAACTGTGGGACACCCTAAATGACCAAACATCTGGATCACAGGTATACCAGAAGGAGAAGAAATCCAGGTCAGAGGCATAGAGAACATATTCAACAAAATTATTGAGAAAAATTTCCAAATCTCTCAAAAGAGAGGCCCATCCAGAGACAAGAAGCCAACAGAACACAAAACACACAGGACCAAAGAAGAAGCTCTCCAAGACACATCATAGTTAACACCCTTAACAATAAACAAAGAGAGAGTGTTAAAAGCAGCAAGAGCGAAACAATTAACAATACACAAAGGCAATCCCATTAGAATAACATCAGATTTCTCAATGGAAACCCTGAAAGCCAGAAGGGCCTAGAATGGAATACTTCAAAGTCTGAAAAACTATGGCTTCCAACCCAAGCTACTCTACTCCCATCAAAAGTATCCCTCATAACAGATGGTGAAAGACAAACTTTCTATGAAAAAAATTAACTCTATGATTATATGAACACAAAGCCAAAATTACAGAGAATACTTGAGAATAGCCAAACAACCAATGTCAAGAGCCAACAAGAAGGTGATCACAATAACCAAAATTGACCAGGCTCAACATAGTACAAAACACAAGAAAGCACCAAACCCCATAAACACCTCATCATGGCAGGGATTAATTAAAACCTCACAGTAATAACCTCAAATGTTAATGGTCTTAACTCTCCCATCAAAAGACACAGGTTATCAGGATGGATCAAAAAACTGGACCCTTCTATCTGCTGCTTCAAGAAACCCACCTCACCACTAAAGATAGACACCTCCTCAGGTGAGAAAGGATAGAAAATGATATTCCAAGCAAATGGAAATAAAAAACAAGCAGGTGTTGCTACATTAATATCTGATCAATTAGACTTCAAAGAAAAGTAATCACAAAGAACAAAGAAGGCCACTTCTTGCTCATCAAGGGAATGAACCAACATGACCACATCACAGTCATAAATATATATGCCCAAACACAGGTGCACCACAGTTTATAAAACAAAATCCACTTGACAATAACACATGAGTAAACACCAACACCATCATAGTCAGAGACTTCAATATGCTACTATCATCAATAACCACATCATCCAAGCAGAAAATCAACAGGGAAATAATAGAGCTCAACAACATCATAGATCAACTAGACATAACAAACATCTACAGAACTTTCCACCCACCACTTCATGATCAAAACACTGGAAAGAACAGGCATGGAAGGTTTATATCTCAACACAATAAAGGCTATATAAAGCTCCCAAAGCTCAAATAATACTTAATGGGGAAAAACTCAAGGGGTTCCCACTGAGATCAGGAACAGAACAGTAGTGCCCACTCTCACCACTGCTCTTCAACATAGTACTAGAAGTTCTAGCCCAAGCGATAAGATAAGAGAAAGAAATAAAAGGAATTCAGATTGGAAAGGAAGAAGTCATGTTAGCCCTATATGCAGATTACATGATCCTATATATAAGTGATCCAAAAGTCTAAAAGTGATAAATTCCTTCAGCAAAGTGGCAGTATACAAAATCAATGCATAAAAATCAATAGCTTTTCTATATGCAATGGACAGTTATACAGAGAAAGAAATCAGTGAGGCTGTCTCACTTTCAATAGCAACAAAAAACTAAATACCTTGGAATAACATTAATCAAGGATGTGTCTCACACCTATATAATGAAAACATAAAAACATTCAAGAAAAAAATAGAGGAGGACTTGAGAAGATGGAAAGACCTCTCATGCTCCTGGATAGGTAGAATTAATATTGTGAAAATGGCATTTCTACCAAAAGCAATACACAGATTTAATGCAATACCAATAAAAATACCAGCATCATGCTTCACAGAGATTGAAAAAAATGATCTCAAAATTCATATGGAATGGCAGAAGGCCTCAGATATCCAAACATATCCTCAGCAAGAAAAGAAAAACAAAAACACCTCTGGAGGTATCACCATACCCAATCTAAAGCTACATTACAAAGCCATATTGATAAAAACAGCATGGTACTGGAATAAAAACAGAAATATAGATCAATGGAACAGAATTGAAGACCTCAGGTCAAGTAACTACAGCTGCTTGATCTTTGACAAAAGTGCCAATTATGTAGACTGGATAAAAGATAGCATCTTCAACAAATGGTGTTGGACAAATTGGATGGCCATATGTAGAAAAATGAAATTAGACTCACTCATTTCATCATACAGAAAAATCAAGTTCAAATGGATTAAAGACCTCAATGTAAGACCTGAAACTCCTCCACTACTGGAAGGAAAACAAGGAAGCACTCTCCATGATATAGAACTGGGAAAAGACTTCCTGAACAAAACCCCAGGAAATTAAACAAGCACTCAACCAATGGAATCCCATGAAGCTAAAAGGGTTTTGCACAGACAAACATACCATAAGCAGAGCCAATAGATTACCCACTGAATGGGGGAAAGTCTTTGCCAGCTATACCACTGACAGAGCCTAATATGTAGAATCTACAATGAACTCAAATCACTAAACAATAAAAAAAAAAAAATCAAACAACCCACTCCAAAAGTAGGGCAGAGAATTTAATAGGGTGTTCTCAGAGTAAAAATTACAAATGGCTAACACACACTTAAGAAAATGTTCAACATCCCTAACCATTAGGGAAATGCAAAATGAAACAACTATGAGATTCCACCTTACCCAAGTAAGGATAGCAAACATTAAAAAAAAATCAAATGTTGGTGAGGCTGTGGAGAAATAGGAACACTCATTCACTGTTGGTGGGAATATAAACTGGTATAATCACTATGAAAATCAACATGGAGACTCCTGAAAAGGATGAATATGCAGTTACCAACAGACCCTATTATTCCCTTACAGGGAATTTACCCTAAAATTTCCACATCTCAGTTCAGAGAAATTTGCTCAACCATGTTTATAGTTGCTCAATTCATAATAGCTAAAAACTGGAATCAACCCAGGTGCCCATCATTGGATGAATGGATAACCAAGATGTGGTATATCTACATGATGGAAGAAAAAGCAGCAGTAAGAAAAAAAATGGTACATTGAAATTTGTAGAAAAATTGTCAAACTTGAAACAGATCATTAAAAGTAAACTCACACAATCACAGAAAGACAACTGTACATGATCTCACTTGTCTGCAGTTCCTAACCTTGATCAGCCCAAGTTGCTGACCTACCTGAGTAGCATCTCGAGGCTTGGACAATAGAGAGGGTAGGGCTTGTAGGAAGGGAAAGGGTGTGTGTGTGGGGGGGGCACAAAACCAAACCCAAATTGAACTGGTACCATAGAATCCTATATCCTGCATGTCAGACTACAATGTGGAACCCTCAAAAGGACATTATGGATTGCTCCTGAATCAAAATCACCCTGGAGAGGGTGAGATGAAACCTAACCTCAAATTTTTTCTCTTTCTCTTTCTTCTGTCTTTTTTTCTTTTCCCTTGGCACTGGCCATTAATTCTCTGTACCAGAATGTGGTATACATGCAGAATGAGCTGTTGATCAGACAGTCCTACCAGATCTCCAAAAACAAACAAGACAGACTTCTATCAGAGCTCTTAATTACCCACCAGAGGTTAATGGTAAGACCTTACTCCTGAAGACACCATATGCTGTCAGTATGGACCATGGAGAGACCTGGTTGGAATCTGGAGGAGAGCCAGTCCCCAATTAGCCCATCTAGTGCTGGAAGGCACTACATGACCTACCACAGGAAATGGCAAACATCTGTCCAAACAACTCAAAGTCTAAGCGACTCAGAAGCAAACAAACTGACGTGATGCTCACATAAGTGCAATAGTGGCACACAGCCATGGTGGGTAACCGACTGCTCTTGGATTGGCTAACAGATCTGCTCAGTGGAAAAGAAACCATATCTGGAACTGGGAAACAAGTCAGAATCATATTCAGATAATGATTCTGCTTTCCATTGTCAACCTCCCACTAACCTGAGACTACAAGAGGGCCTTTTGACTCTCTCTAAATTAATAATATTTATCCCATTTAACCAATGAGGACTTCACTCTCTGTTGGAGAATCTGTTTCTATTTTTCAGAGGGGAGCTGGACCTGAGGAGATAAATGACTTAGTGCACTCCACCCCAGCTCCAGCTGAAAACATAGAGGAACTGGGGAAATGAGCGAGTGCTGTTTTCTTAGTGATATCAGCAGCACAAGGGTATTGGAGATAGACACTGAGGACACTCAACACCTACCAAACCAGAGATCCACAGGCTCCTAAGTGCCCATCACTGAAGTAGACTTTAAATGCTCTCAGCATGGCTCAGGGAACCTTGTGGAAGAGGGAGCAGAAAGATTGTTAGAGCCACAAGCTGGGACATTTTGCTCAGAGATATTGCCTCTCCCTGCCCCCCATAATGCATGTCACACAATCTCCATGGAGTTGACCTGCATCCCCAATGAGTAAGACCTCTTTAGAAAATGAGTTAGAGAGGAGGGAAAGGATGGTATCAGCATGTGTTGTTTACATACTAAATATGTCCATATCTAATAAAAATAATAATAATCAGGCATAAGGGCTGAATAAATTTGACTGTAAGGCCTCAGAAAAAGAAAAAATAAATTCTTTAGGACAAGAATTTCAACTGATTTCATCATGAATGGAACTGAACTTTCTAATGGACAGATTTAGAAGTTTATTAGGTTGAAACTGATTTTTATATTGGAAATTGTGAGGTAAAGTTGCTTTTGAAAGTTCAAAAGAAGGCCTTTTAATGTATCTTTAAAATTGTTACCACAGTGGAATATATACGAGGCCGTGTCTTACTAAGTACAATTTAGAAAGTAACATGGTGCATGTTTTTTGACCTTAACTCTCACATCTTTCATGTTCTGTGGGAATATTTGTTAAGTGAAAAAGTATGCACTTATCACAACCATTAAAATAGAAATTCTTATGGTGCTTTTGAGGCAGGTTTTCACTCTATCCCAGGCTGACATAGAACTCACTCTCTTGCTTAGGCTGGCCTCAAACTCATTGTGATCCTCCTACTTCAGTTTTGCTAGTGATGGGATTAAAGTTGTGAGGTATAATATGAAGTGTCAATAAATACTGCTGTCATTTGTGTTTTCCATGGGCCAAATAAAGATAAAGTAACTGAGTTTTGTTATTTTGAAATAAACACTGAGGTATATAATTACAATTTTGGAATCCCTTATGTTTTATTATGTATTTGATTGTCTACTTCCAGATAAATTGTAAACTTTTGAGGGTATGTATTTAAATATTATATATTCAGGCCTTAGAAAAGTATCTGCTGACTAATAAAATTATGGAAGCTTTCACAAAAGTAAATGTCATCAGATATGATATTTGTAAATAAGATTTTCACAGTCTTCATTATAGATATGGTAATGTATTTTTATTTGAAGAATATAATTGGAAAGTATAACACAAACAAAACAAAAACAAACAAAACAAAAAAGTGGGGGGCAGTAGATACCCTTTTCTTGTTCCTGATTTTAGTGGAAAAGCTTCAAGTTTTTCACCATTTAGTATCATGTTCTCTGTAAGTCTGTCATAAATAGCCTTTATTATGTTGAGATATGTTCCTTCTATTCTGTTTCTGTAGGACTTTTATCATGAAGGGATGTTGGATGTTGTCAAATGCTTTTTTCTGCATATAATGCAATGATCATGTGATTTTTGTCCTTCAGTCCATTTATATAATGTACTACATTTATCAGTTTGCATATGTTGAACTATCCCTGCATCTCTGGAATAAAGCCTACTGGGTCAGGGTGAATGATCTTTCTGATATATTCTTGTATTCTGTTTGCCAATAATTTATTGAGAATTTTTGCATCTATGTTCATAATGGAGGTTAATCTGTAAGGTTTTTTTTTGTTCTATATTTATCTGGTTTTGGTATGAGGGTGATACTGGCTTCCAAGTTGGAGTTTGATAGGATTCCTTCCTTTTCTATTTTATGGAAATGTTTGAGAAGCATTAGTGTTAGTTCTTCCATTAAGGTCTGGTAAAATTCACCAGTGAATCCATCTGGGCCTAGATACTTTTTAGTTGGGAGATTTTTTTTTATAACTGCTTGGATCTCCACATTTGTTATAGGTCTATTTAAGTGGCTAATCTCATCATGATTTATTTTTGAAGGTCACATAAATCAAGAAAATCATCCATTTCTTTCAGATTGTCAAACTTAGTGGAGTATATGTTCTTATAGTATGTCTCTGTGGTTTTTGGAATTTCTCTGGTATCTGCTGTGATGGTGCTTTTTTCATCTCTAATTTTATTAACTTGTGTCTCTTTTTCTTTTGCTCAGATTTGCTAATTGTTTATCAATCTTGTTTATCCTTTTGAAGAACCAACTCTTTGTTTCATTGATCCTTTGGATTTTTTGTTTCTATTTCATTAATTTCTGCCCTAATCTATATTATTTCTTCCCATCTACTGATTTTTGGCTTGCCTTTTTCTTCTTTTTTTTTTTCTCAAGGCCTTAAAGTGAAGCATTAAGTTGTTTACTTAGAGCCTTTCTGCTTTTTGTTGTTGTTGTTGTTTTGTTTTGCGGTAGGGTCCCACTGTAGCTCAGGCTGACTTGGAATTCTCTCTGTAGTCTCAGGGTGGCCTTGCACTCACGGTGATCCTCCTACCCCTACCTCTGCCTCCTGAGTGCTGGGATTAAAGGCATGTGCCACCATGTTTGGCTGATTGCTTTCTTTCTTTCTTCCTTTTTTTTTTTTTTTTTTTTTTTTTTTTCAAGGTAGGGTCTCACTGTAGCTCAGGCTGACCTGGAATTAACTCTGTATTCTCAGGGTGGCCTCGAACTCATGGCAATCCTCCTACCTCTGCCTCCTGAGTGCTGGGGTTAAAGGCATGTGCCACCATGCCTGGCAGATTGCTTTCTTAATGTAGGCACTTAATGCTAAAAATTTCCTTTTTAGGACTTCCTTCATTGTGTCCCAAAGTATTTGGTATATTGTATTATTTGATTCTATGATTTTTATGCTTTCCTTCTTGATTTCTTCATTGACCCATTCATCATTTACTAGTGTATTGTTTAGTTTGCATGATTTTGTGTATGTTCTATAGCTTTCCTTGTTATTGATTTGTAGTTTAATCCCATTGTGATCAGATAGAGTGCAAGGAATTATTTCAGTTTTCTTGTATTTCTTAAGATTTGCTTTCTGTCCTAATATATGGTCTATTTTAGAGAATGTTCCATGTGCTTCTGAAAAGAATGTGTATTCTGCAGCATTTGGGTGAAATGTTCTATAGATATCTGTTAGTTACATTTGTTCTATGACCTCATTTAATCCACACACATTTCCATTTATTTTTTGCTGGGATGACCTGTCAGTTGATGAGAGTGGAGTGTTGAAGTCACCCACTACAATTGTGTTTGGTGTTATCTGTGACCTTAGTTATAATAGCATTTGTTTGATGAAACTGTGAGCCCCTGCATTAGGTGCATATATGTTTAGAATTGTAATGTCCTCCTGTTGGAGTGTTCCTTTAATCAATATAAAGTGACCTTTCTTATCTTTCCTAACTAATGTTGGACTGAAGTCTACCCTATCAGCTAGCAACACCTGCTTGTTTTATAGTCCCATTAGCTTGAAATACCATTTTCCAACCTTTCACCCTAAGGTAGTGTCCATCTTTTGTAGAAAGGTGAGTTTCTTTGAGGCAACAAATTGAAGGATTCTGCTTTTTAAAAAATGTTTTGCTTGAGCTGAAAAGATGGCTTGGAGGTTAAGCGCTTGCCTGTGAAGCCTAAGGACCCTGGTTAGAAGCTCAATTCCCCAGGACCCACGTTAGCCAGATGCACAAGGGGTGCACGCATCTGGAGTTCACTTGCAGTGGCTGGAAGCCCTGGCATGCCCATTCTCTCTCTTGCTCTCTGCCTCTTTCTCTCTCTCTCTCTCTCTGTCACTCTCAAATAAATAAAGATAAACAGACAAAAAAATTAAAAAAAATTGTTTTGTTTATTTTTATTTATTTATTTGAGAACGACAGAGAGAAAGAGGGAGAGTTATACTTATTATTTACAGGTGTGTATTTATTTTGCCATTTTTCTGGTTTTGCAGTTCTTCTAGTTTTACCTTTGCTATCTTGTATTAACTAGTATTTGGGTATGGTTTGTTTTTTTTTTTCCAGGTTCCTTATGTATATGTTTTTCTTTCTCTTCAGCATAGAGGATTCTTTCAAGTATTTTTTGTAGAGCTGGTTTGGTCTTGATATATTCCTTTAGCCTGATTTTGCTGTGGAATATCCGTATCTTTCCATGTATTTGAATGGATAGCTTTGTAGAATAAATTAATCTTGGTTGACAGTTGTTATCTTCCAGAACTTTGAATACATCATTCCAAGCCCTTCTGGCTTTTAAAGTTTGTGTTGAGTAATCTGCTGTGATCCTAATAGGCTTGCCTTTTTATGTGACTTTTCTCTCTAACTGCTTTCAATATATTTTCTTTGCTTTGTGTGTTTTGTAATTTAGTTATAATATGATGATGAGAGGTTCTTTCCTGATTTTGTCTGTTTTCCATTCTATAGGCTTCCTGTATCTGTATTGGCATTACTTTCCCTACTTTGGGGAAGTTTCCTTGTATGATTTTGTTGAAAATACCTGCTATGCCTTTGGAGTGCAATTCTTCTCCTTCTACTATGCCCTAAATACTTATGTTTGATTTCTTCATAGTGTCCTGAATGTCTTGAAATTCCTATTCATGGCTTCCAATTAGTCTTTTTCTTTGCTGGACTGAATATTAAATCTGCCATCTGGTCTTATAGTTTAGATATTTTGTCCTCTCTTTCATCCATTCTACTGGTGAGATGTTCTACACAGTTTTCTTTTTGACTTGCTCTCTTTTTCACATCTAATGTTTCTGATTGGTATTTTTTCATTATTTCTAGTCTGAAACAGGTTTTAAGTCAGTCTGGGGCCAGTCAGTTCCTGCCCCCAAAAATTACAGAAGAAAAGACAGAGGCCCTAAAAGTCAGGAAACATCAAAGGCAGTAATAGTCACCACCAAAATACAGCTTATTTGAGAAGGGTAAAGGCAACCAAGCATATATCATATGTCTATGACATATATATCTATATGATATGGAAAGAGAGATTAGCACTTCCAGTGCAGGCCTATGTATTTGGCTTTGTATAAATAGACCCTGTTACCTTTTGGAGTGGCGTCCAATCTCACCAATGCTGAATGCCCACCTTGATCTCTTTTGGTGACAGCCCCCAGGGGTGAATGAGTTCTCCAGATGTACATGGCCCTGATGGTTGGGGAATGGGAGACTTTGTAGAGTGCCTGCAGTTTTACCAGAGCTGCTCATCTGATCTCATTTGTATTCTCCATCAGCATCTGCTCAGCTGGTCCCTGCTGCTTTCAAGTTTCTTGACTTTGTGAGGAGGCTGATGTGAGTGGAAAATCCCCTCACATCATTTCTGCTCCTGCTGCTCTGTGCCAGCAGCTGGCTTGGCAGGTTTGTGGATTTAGGTTGCTGGTGCCTTGGTGAGATTCTATCTGCTTTCTTCCTTTTTGGGATGTCTTGGTCTCTACTGCTTCCTGATGTGGTCAATGGCTTACACACCTTAACTTTTCAGAGAAGAGTGTGTTTTGCTGTGTTTCTGTTTATTTCCTTCCTTAGGCTGCTTTGGTGTGGTTATTATGCCGCCATCTTAGCCAGGAGTCCAGTTACCTCTTTTTAATTTTTATTGACATCTTCTGTACTTACAGACAATAAACCATGATATTTCCCTTTCCTCTTCCACTTTGCAATGCACAACTCTGCTCTCCATAGTATCTCCTCCTTCTCTCCATTAGTCTCCTTTTTAATTTGATGTCATCATCTTTTTCTCCTATTATGAGGGTATTGTAGGCACTGTGAGGTCATGAATATCAAGGCCAATTTCTGTCTGGACAGTTGCTTTGTAAGGAGTGGTACGTATACCTTGCCTCTTGCATTCTTTCTGCCACCTCTTCCACATGGACCCTGAGCCTTGGAAGGTGTGATAGTGATGCTTCAGTGCTAGACACTCCTCCATCCTTTCTTCTCAGCACTATGTTGCCTTTTGGGTCATCCCAGTAATCATCACCATCTGAAGAGAAGCTTCTCTAACCAGAAGTGAGAGTAGCATTAATATATGAATATGAACATTAAGTGTAGTGCTTTCAGGGCAGTTTGGTGAGAATGTATATATATATAGACAAGAGTGGGCTTTATATCCCTAAGGCTCATGACCTCCCCTGCCATAGGCTTTTGATTAGGTATTCAGTACCAGGCATGTATTTCCTTCCACAGAGTGGGCCTTCAGTCCAATGAGAGGTTGGTTTTCCCCAGAGCAGACATGCCACTATTGCACTCATTCAGTCATTTGGCCTGTCTGACTTTGGCTGAAGGATTACTTCAAGTATTTTCTGTAGAGCTGGTTTAGTTGTCATAAATTCCTTTAGCCTGCTTTTGTGGAATGTCCTTATTTCTCTATCAATATTAATAGATAGCTTTGCAGAATAAAGTAATCTTGGTTGTCAGTTGCTGTCTTTCAGAACTTGGAATACATCATTCCTTGCCCTTCTGGCTTTTAAAGTTTGTGTTGAGTAATCTCCTGTTATTCTGATGGGCTTGCCTTTGTAGGTTACTTGCTTTTTCTCTCTAACTGCTTTCAATATATTTTCTTTGGTTTGCATGTTTAGTAATTTAATTATAACATGGCAATGAGAGGTTCTTTCCAGGTTTTCTCTGTTTGGTGTTCTAAAAGCTTTCTGTATCTGCACTGGCATTTATTTCCCAATTCAGGGAAAAATTTCTATGATTTTTGTTGAAAACACCTACTAAGCCTCTGGATTGAAATTCTCCTTTTACTGTAACCTGTATTTTTATGTTTGATCTTTTCATAGTGTTCTGGATATCTTGAAATTCCCATTTATGCCTTCCTATTAGTTTGTCTTTCTCTTTGTTAGACTGCATTAGGTCTGCCACCTGTTCTTGTAGTTTAGATACTCTGTTCTCTACTTAACCCATTCTACTGGTGAGACTTTCCACAGAGTTTTTTATTTGACTGACTGTGTTCTTCAGAGCTAGTATTTCAGCCTGATTTTTCTTCAGTATTTCTATTTCCTTACTCATGTCTTGTAATGATCTGCTTATTTCATTAAGCTCTAGTTTCCTGTGTTCTTTTTCAGGAGTTTGTTTTCTTCTTTGATTTTCTTGTTTTCTTCTTTGACTCCTTTGAACTCTTCTTTGATTTCTTAGAGTACAGATCCAATCATTTTTTAAAAAATATTTGTCAGGCATTTCATCTAAAACATTCTCATTAGTGATCATTTCTGATGGATTTATAATTTGGTGGGGTTATATTGTCTTGATTCGTTGTGTTTCTTATATTATAATGTAGCAACTTTTGAATCCGTAATGGATTTGATGCTTGGATGTTTTTACTTATCTGCAGTGTTCTTAGATATGGTGATCCACCTTTGTACACTTTCAGAATATGAGTTTAAGGTGCAAAGTGTAGCTCTTTTTTTATTTTTTATTTTCAAACATTTATTTAAAAACTCATCTCAAATGTGCTAGGCCCTGGTTCAACCCCCAGCACCCACATAAGGAAAAAAAAAAAAAAACAACTACAAATTTTTCTGACATAAACCAGAAAGAATACCACAATTTTTCTTGAATAGAAAGGTTAAGTAAGTAAATAACTTGAAATTGAGCTCTCAATTCATGATGAAATATTCCCAAAAATTGCACAGTTACTCAATTTTTATTGGTCTTTGTTGTTAAAATTGTAAAAGGCTTTTTTCACATCTCAAATACGTTCAAAGTCTTAGGATAATATGGAGACATAATTAGCCCTTTAAAAAAGCATATTTTAATGTCCCCAGTAATTTGTCCTGACTTAGCAGGGGCCAAGGCCATCATGTTACAAAATTCTAGAAGTCACCGTTTCCAGAAAATACACTGTAAATGACACTTCCTGAAATTGCAAAATGCAATGAAACAGATGAAAGCGTTTGCTTATTTTTCTTTTATATATTGTTAATTAATTTGAGAAAATGGGGGTGAAGAAATGTTGTGTGTCTTACAGAGGAGTTTGTATAACTTTAAAATAAATGTTTTAGGTCTTTCTTCTTCTTCTTCTTCTTCTTTTTTTTTTTTTAGTTTTTTTTTTTCTTTATTAGTTAGTTTTGTATTCAGCAAATACAGTCAGTTTGGTACCATTATTAGGCTCATCTGTGACCTACCCCCTCCCCTTTTCCCCTCCTTGTTGAGGTATATGGGTCATGCATTGTGGAGTTAGCCCACAGTTATGGGCAAGCTAAATGTCTCTGCATATCATGACCCAACATGTGGCTCTGACATTCTTTCCGCCCCCTCTTCCGCAAAATTTCCTTGAACCATGTTGGGTTCATTTTTGGTCTGCTTCAGTGATGAGGTGTTGGGGGCCTCTGAGGCTCTGGCTCTCTGATTTGTTAGGAGTTGATTTTTCTCTGTGCTGATCTCCTTCCCCCTTGTGCTGGTATCCAGTTCATCAGGAAAACAGCACCCTTGCTTGTTTCTCCAATTTTTCTTAGTTTCAGCCGGGGCACTCTTGAGGTATGATGGGGTGGCTCTCTCCTTAGGATCTACATCTATCTGAAAAAGAGAAGCAGATTCTCCAACGGAGAGTAAGTTAGCACCAGGACAAATGAGATAACCCTTACTTTTATTTTTTATAGAGAATTTAATAGGTGTATGCCCTCTTGCAGCCCACAATTGATGGTAGCTTGATATTGGAGAGTGGGCTTATGTTTGGATATGGTTCTGATTTGTTTCCCAGATCCAGCTATGTGTCCCAAACCACTGAGGGGATCAGTTAGCGAAACTGAGAGCAGTTGGTTCCCCACCATGGCGGTGTGCCACCCCTGCACTTGTGTGGGCATCACAACAAGTTATTTGCTGCTAAGTAGGTTAGAACATGCATTGCTCTGACAGACATTGGTCATTTTCCCCCAGTCGCCCATGTAGCACCTTCTGGCACTAGACACACTGACTGTCTGGGGACTAACTCTTTTCCAACTTCCAGCCATGCCATTCTAATTTGCATGTCAATCACATAAGGTGTCTTCAGCAGTAGGGTCTTACCACTAGCCTTTGGTGGGTCATCAAGTACTCTGACAGAATTCTGTCTGTCTTTTAGGAAACCTTGTAGGTCTCTCTGATCAAAAGCTCGTTGTGGATGATAGCCCCATGCTGGTTCTGGGAGTTACAGATCAGGGCCCACTAAGAAAATGAGGAAAAAGATAACTAATATACAAGAGTTAGAGATGAGAGAGAGAGAGAGAGAGAGAGGGAGGGAGAGGGGAAGTGAGGGAGGGAAGATGTAGAACATTAAGGTTAGTCTTGATCTTACCCTCTCCAGTGTCTTGTGGTTCAAGTGTTCCCTGTAAGGGTCTGGTGAAGGATCAGCCATTTGGTCTGTCTTTTAGTAAGTAGAAAATTATGGTACCATTGCCGTTTGGGTCTAGATTTGTGTTTCCCACCCCTTTGATGCCCTACCCTCTCTCCCCTTCCATTCTAGTATCTAGTCTAGGAGATTCTTTCTGGGTATGTAATGTATCTTGGGTAGATTCAAGTTAGGTGCTGTAGATGAGTGAGACTATGTGGCGATTTTTTTTCTGTGATTGGGTACGTTCACTGAGCATGATCTGTTCCAAGTTCAACCATTTTTCCTCAAATTTCATTGTGTCATTTTTTTCTTACTGCTGTATAGAATTCCATTGTGTAGATATACCACATCTTAGTTATCCATTCTTCTAGTGAAGGACATCTGGGTTGATTCCAGCTCTTCGCTATTACAAATTGAGCTGCTATAAACATGGTTGAGCAAATCTCTCTAGCCTGTGGTTTGAAGGTTTTAGGGTAGATGCCCAGTAAGGGAATAACTGGGTCTGTTGGTATCTCTAAACTCAGCTTTTTCAGAAGTCTCCATATTGCTTTCCAAAGTGGTTGTACCATCCTACATTCCCACCAACAGTGGATGAGTGTTCCTACTTCTCCACATCCTCATCAGCATTTATTTTTATTTGATTTTTTGATGTTTGCTATCCTTATTGAGGTAAGGTGGAATCTCATAGTTGTTTTAATTTGCATTTCTCTGATGATTAGGGATGATAAACATTTTCTTAAGTGTATGTTTGCCATTTCTGTTTCTTCCTCTGTGAACTGCCTGTTCAGCTCTTTGCCCCATTTTGTTAGTGTGGTGTTTGACTTCTTACTGTTTAGATTTTTGAGTTCTTTGTAGATACTAGAGATTGGGCCTCTTTCAGTTGGATAACCCACAAATATTTTCTCCCATTCTATGGGTGATCTATTGGCTTTGCTTATTGTATGCTTGTCTGTAAAGAAACTCTTCAGCTTCATGGGATCCCATTGGTTGAGTGACAGTTTGAGTTCATGAGCTACTGGGGTTTTGTTCAGGAAGTCTTTTTCAATTCCTGTATCATGGAAAGTACTTCCTAAATTTTCTTCCAGTAGTATTCGAATTTCTGGTCTTATATTGAGGTCTTTGATCCATTTGGACTTGAGTGTAGTGCATGGTGAAATGTGTGGATCAAGTTTCAGTTTCCTGCATATGGTTATCCAGTTTGTCCAGCACCATTTGTTGAAGATGCTGTCTTTTTTCCAGACTATATTGTTTGGGCCTTTATTGAATATCAAGTAGCTATAGTTGCTTGACCCAAAGTCCGGGTCCTCAAGTCTATTCCATTGGTCTATACTCATGTTTTTATGCCAGTACCATGCTCTTTTTATTACTATGGCTTTGCAATATAGCTTTAGCTCAGGTATGGTGATGCCTCCAGAGGTATTTCTCTTGCTGAGGATATGTTTGGAAATGCAAGGCCCTCTGCCTTTCCATATGAAATTTGAGATCATTTTTTCTATCTCTGTGAAGAACACTGTAGGGGTTTCAATTGGAATTGCATTAAATCTGTGTATTGCCTTTGGTAGGATTGTCATCTTCACAATGTTAATTCTGCCTATCTAGGACCATGGGAGGTCTTTCCATTTTCTCAAGTCGACCTCAATTTCTTTTTTGAGTGTTTTTATGTTTTTGTTGTATAGATCTTTCACTTACTTGACTAACGTTATTCCAAGGTATTTTATTTTATTTTATTTTATTTTATTTTTGTTGCAATTGAAAATGGGACTATGTCCCTTATTTCCTTCTCTGTATCTTTGTCATTTGCATAAAGGAAGGCTACTGATTTTTGTGCATTGATTTTGTATCCTGCTACTTTGCTATAGGAGTTAATCACATTCAGGAGTTTTGGGATGGAGTCTCTCAGGTCACTTACATATATAATCATGTCATCAGCGAATAAAGCTGACTTAACTTCTTCCTTTCCAAATTGTATCCCTTTTATTTCCTTCTCCTGTCTTATTGCTTGAGCTAGGACTTCCAGTACTATATTGAAAATCTGAGGTGAGAGTGGACAACCGTGTCTTGTTCCTGATCTTAATGGGAATTCCTCCAGTCTCTCTCCATTAAATTTTATTTGGGCCTTCAGAGCTTCGTATATTGCCTTCATTAGGTTAAGATATGAACCAACCATGTCAATTCTGTCCAATGTTTTGAACATGAAGTGATGTTGAATCTTGTCAAAGGCCTTTTCTGCATCTATCGAAATGATCATATGGTTTTTATGTTTAACCCTGTTTATGTGGTGTATTACATTGACAGATTTCCATATGTTGAACCACCCCTGTGTTCCTGGAATGAATCCCATTTGGTCAGGGTGGATAATGCTTTTGATGTGTTGTTGGATTCGGTCTGCAAGGATTTTGTTTAGGATCTTTGCATCTAAATTCATCAGGGAAATAGGCCGGTAGTTTCCTTTTCTTGTGGCATCTCTGCCTGGTTTTGGAATTAGGGTGAAACTAACTTTGTAAAAGGAGTTGGGTAGCTTTCCCTGTTCTCCAATTGTTTGGCACAGTTTGAGGAAGATTGGTTTAAGTTCTTCCATGAAGGTTTGATAGAATTCAGTTGAGAAGCAGTCTGGTTTTGGACTCTTCTTTTTTGGGAGGTTTTTTATTAGTTTTTCAATCTCTATGAGTGTGATGAGTTCATTGAGGTGATTAATCTGCTCTGTGTTTAGCTTTGGTAGATGGTATGTGTCCAAGAATTTATCCATCTCCTCCACATTATCCAGTTTTGTGGAGTAGAGGTTTTTGAAATAAGTCCTGATGATTCTCCCAATTTCACTTATGTTTGTTGTGATCTCTCCTTTTTCATTTTGAATTTTGTTAATTTGAAGCTTCTCCTTTTTTCGCTTGATCAGATTGGCCAGGGGTTTGTCAATCTTGTTTATTTTTTCAAAGAACCAGCTCTTTGTTTTGTCAATTGTCTTATTTGTTTCCTTTGTTTCCAGTTCATTGATTTCTGCTCTGATTTTAATTATTTCTTTCCTTCTGGAGCTCTTTGGGTTGGATTTTCCTTGCTTTTCCAGTGCCTTTAGGTGGATGGTTAGGTCATTGATTTGGGACCTTTCTGTCTTTTTTATGAAGGCATTGAGTTCTATGAATTTTCCGCTGAGGACCGCCTTTATTGTGTCCCATAAGTTTTGGTATGATGTGTTCTCATTGTCGTTCAATTCCAGACATTTTGCAATTTCATTCTTTATTTCATCCACTATCCATTTATTGTTTAAAAGTGTGCTGTTCAGTTTCCAGGTGCCGTTGGGATTCTTGGTGGGTGTTTTGTTGTTGATTTCTAGCAATATAGCATTGTGATCTGATATCATGCAGGGAATTATGTCAATCTTCCTAAATATGTGGAGGCAGTCTTTGTGACCCAGTATATGGTCTATTTTTGAGAATGTTCCATGGGCTGCTGAGAAGAATGTGTAATCGGTGGATTTGGGACAGAAGATTCTGTAGATGTCTGTTAGGTCTAAGTGATCTATGGTTTTATTGAGCTCTCTTACTTCCCTGTTGAGTTTCTGTTTGGATGGTCTGTCTATTACTGATAATGGTGTATTGATGTCCCCAGTTATGATGGTGTTGGTGGTTATTTCTGTTTTATTGTCATGTAGGTTTTGCTTTATGAACTGTCGTGCCCCCGTGTTTGGTGCATACAGACTTATGATTGTCATATCCTCTTGATGGATCATTCCCTTGAGGAAGTGGCCTTCTTTGTCTTTTTTGATTATTTTTGGTTTGAAGTCTATTTTATCCAATATTAATATAGCTACACCTGCTTATTTCTTATTCCCATTTGCTTGCAATACTGTTTTCCACCCTTTCACCCTGAGGAGATGTCTGTCTTTAATGGTGAGGTGGGTTTCTTGAAGGCAACAGATTGAGGGGTCTAAATTTTTCATCCATCCTGTTAGTTTGTGTCTCTTGATTGGTGAATTAAGGCCATTAATATTTACGGTAATGACTGTGAGATTTGATTTGATCCCTGCCATATTGTGATGGTAAATGTGGGTTGGTGTTTTCATGGACGTTGAAGTTTTTTGTGCCTACTCTGAGTTTGGTTGTTGTGATCTTCTTCTTGTAGGCAATTGAGTTTGATTATTTTTTTCTTCTCTGTGGAGAATTTCCTGAAATACTCTCTGTAGGTTTGGGTT
Source organism: Dipus sagitta (assembly GCA_036346955.1). NCBI lineage: Eukaryota > Metazoa > Chordata > Mammalia > Rodentia > Dipodidae > Dipus > Dipus sagitta. The sequence goes on along the minus strand of CM070781.1, from coordinate 156,479 downwards.
TGTGTTCATATAATTGTAAAGCTGAGTTTTGTCGTGGAATGTTTTTCTTTCACCATCTATTATGAGGGATACTTTTGCTGGGTAGAGTAGTTTGGGTGGAAGCCATAGGTTCTTAGACTTTGCAGTGTTTCATTCCAGGCCCTTCTAGCTTTCAGGGTTTCCATTGAGAATTCTGAAGTAATTCTGATGGAGTTACCTTTGAAGGTGGTGTGCTGTTTTTCCCTAGATGCTTTTAGGATTTTTTCTTTGGTGTCAATGTTGAGAGTCTTAATGATAATATGTCTTGGAGAGTTTCTCCTTTGGTCCAGTCTGTTTGGAGTTCTATTGGCTTCTTGTGTCTTGATGGTCCTTTCTTTTAAGAGACTGGGGAAATTTTCTTCAATTATTTTGTTAAATAAGTTCTCCATGCTTTTGGTCTGAATTTCTTCTCCTTCTGGTATTCCAATTATTCTGATATTAGGACGTTTAAGTGGATCCCACAATTCCCTCATGTTCTCTTCACAGGAGCTTTTGAACTTACTGAAATTTTTGAACTCTCTGTTTCTTCCATTTTGTCTTCCAGATCAGAGTTTCTATCCTCCACTTGGCTGACTCTATTCTTGAGAGCTTCTAGCGAGTTTTGGACTTGTTCAATTAAGTTTGCATTGTCTGCTACTTTTCTGTGTATAATTTCCATCCCTCTGTCAAGCTCCCTTTTCACATCATTTTCTGATTTTCTTGATGATTCTTGGAGTTCATCCTTTCATTTTTTTATGTCTTCATTTAGCATGGCCAGGTGATTTTTAAGGTCTTCTTTTTTTTCACTCTCCCTCAAATCTCTTAACTCTCTTTGAAATCCTTCCAATTTCTTATCTAATCCTTCCAATTTCTTATCTATTAGTTCTAGTTTAGTGATGGCAGCATCCACATGATTATCATTCCTTTGTTGCTTTCCTGCAAGTTCTACCAGTAGGTTGGTCAGGGTTGCTTTGCTCATAACTTCAATTTGGTGTTCTGGTCCTATTGGTTCTTCTATGTTTTGGTTAGATGTATTCATTGTAGGACTGGGTGATCTAACTGTATTTTCTTGCATTTGATTTTTCATGTTATTTCTTTTGCGCTGTGTTCTGCCCATGACAGTGTATGTGCAGGTTGGTGGGCATATCAGCCTGGGCTTAAGAACTATGGGAATCTTATGCATCCTGGGGCAGTTGCCAAGCAGCCTGGGCTTTGGCTCTCACTTGCCAAAGCCACCTATCTACTGCCTGGCAGGGGCGCCAAAGTTGCCTGAGTTCTTAAGCGGTAATGTGTCAAAGCTTCCTGCATTTGAGGTAGGAGTGGTGCTGAGGCACCAAGCACTGAAGCAGCCCAAACTCTGGGTCGGAACGCTGGGAACCAGAAGCAGTCTGTGCTCCCCTGCCACAGGACAATGGCGGACAGCCGGTGCGGCAGACAGGTAGGGGATGGCACCTGAGCTGGTGCAAGTGAGAGACACAGTCTGAGCTTTCGTGGCACCTGTTGTGGGACTGGGATCGCTCAGTAAGTGGGTGAGTGGAAGAAAGTGCGGAGCAGTGTAAGCTTCCACACGCAGGGAACAAGCGGTGCGCGGTGGCAGCAGTGCCAGTGCTGGCGCAGCAGCAGCGGCAGCGGTGGTGCGGTGAACATGGCAGTTATTTGGGGTGAGCGGTGGCTACCTGCCCGTGAGGGGATCCGTGATTCCCTGTTCCCCTGCCTCTGTGCCCTCCCTGATTTCTCTCCCCTAAAAGCCACTATGTACCCTTAATATCTTGCCTTTCTTTTCCCGGGATTTGCAGCACAGCTAGGCGGTCGCCATCTTGGCCGAAAGCTCCAAAATTGTAGCTCTTGTACCACAAACCAACCACAGAAGTAATCCTAGGTGCCTGCCAAGCAAGTATTCTAATGAACTGCGTGGAACAATTTACTAGCAAATTCTAAACTTCAATTGAGTAATATACACATTCAATTAAAAACCAGGAGAGTATGCAATCATGGGGATTAAAACAAACCAGTAGTCTTATAAAGTCAAAATCCCTAAGGGTGTATGTTGCTCTACACCCTTAATCCTGTCAGCTGGGAGGTAGAGAATTCTGTTCTGAATTGGATTCCACATCAGCCTGGATCTGGATCAGACCCTACCCCCAATAATGACAGAAGACAAAGACCATGTAAATCTGAAAGTATCAAAGGCAACAATCTTCAAGCCCCAAATATGCTTATTTTAAAATGTAAAGCCAACCAAGAATATGTAAACAATAACCTGCCCTGATATGGAAAAATTAGCACTGTTTCAATGCAGGCCTATGTACCTGTTTTTTTTTTTTTTTTTTTTTTTTTTTTTTTTTTGCCAGACAGCCTCATTACCTTTTGGGGTGGCTTACAGTCTCACCAATGCTGAGTGCCCACCTTGATCCCTCTGTGTTGTACTGTGCAGGTGGAGTTCTGATCAGCTGTGTTGGATGCACTGCCAACACTGGCTGAATGCCAGAGATTCACCGTTATGATGGTTATAGGATGGGAGAATTCAGAAAGCTTGGATTTGCTCATGCAGTCCCACCTATATCCCTTTCAATAGTTCCTTAGTTGATCTCAGCTGTCTTCCCTTAAGATTTGTTGACTTTGCAAGGAGCCTGATGAGACTGGAGAATTCCCTTGTTTGGTTTCTGCTGTTGCCACCTCTTGGTGCGCCTGGCAGGCTGGTGCCAGGTAAGTGCATGAGTCATGTGGACCAGTAGGCTACAAGCACCCCAGTAGAACTCTGGCCATTTTCCTCCTTTCTGGCATGGATCCTGGTCTCTCCTGCTTCTCCACTGTGTCTAAGAATAAGCTATACTTCACTTTTCAGAATGAGAGTGTATTTTGCTTAAATCCATCCCTAGGCTGGTTTGGCATGGCTCCTATACCGTCATCTTACCCAGAAGTCCAAATTATCTCTCTTTAAAAATTACTTATTTATTTATTTATTTATTTATTTATTTATTTATTTATTTGCAAGCAGAGAGAGATAGAAGAGAGACAGACACAGACAGAATGGGCCAACTAGGGCCTCTAGCCACTGCAAATGACCTCCAGATGTATGTGTTCCTTATTCATCTGGCTTATGTAGGTCCTGGGGAACTGAACTTGGGTCCTTTGGCTTCACAGGCAAACGCCTTAACCACTAAGCCATTTCTCCAGCCCCTTACCTCTTTTTTAATGTTTACATATTTTATTAGATTACAGATAAAATTTATGAGAAGTAAGGAATATACAGCCCATGCCCAAGAGGCATGATTGGGGTTCACAGAAACAGGGAAGTCTAGAGCTGAAGAAAAGGAAAGAAGAGAAAGTACAGAGAGCTCCTGCCTATGAGAAGGAAGGAGTGAGGTAAAACTCACCTATAAACCCAAATTTATTGGTTATGAATGAGGGCAGAGCTAACCAGCCCTGACCAAGTCAATTGCTTCCTTTTTTAAAAAAATCTTTGTGTGTGTATGATGTGTGTATGTATATGCATGTGTGTTTGTGTAAATGTGGCTGCACATGTGCCATGACACATGTGTGGAGGTCAAAGGCTAATTTTCAGTATTGGCTCTTGCCTTCCAGGTTTTTGAGGTAAAGTCTCTTTGGTTGTTCATCAATGCATAGCTGGCCTGCAAGCTTCCAGGAGTCTCCTATCTTTACTTCCTATGTTGCCTAGGAGGGCTGGGAATACAGACACAGGATTTAAATGGGTTTAGAAGATCCAAAACTCTGGTGATTATACTTGCACAATAAGTAAGGACTTTTACCCACTGAGCAATATCCCCAACCACTCAACTACCACTTTAAAGGGCATATTTTTTTAGAGACCTTTCTTTTCTTTTTTTAATTTTTTTATTAACAACTTCCATGATTATAAAAAATACCCCATGGTAATACCATCCCTCCCCCACTTACCTCTTGGAAACTCCACTCTCCATCATACCCCCTCCCCATCTCAATCAGTCTCTCTTTTACTTTTGATGTCTTGATCTTTTCCTCCTCTTATGATGGTCTTATGCAGGTGGTGCCAGGCACTGTGAGGCCATGGATATCCAGGCCATTTTGTGTCTGAAGGGAGCATGTTGTATGGAGTCCTGCCCTTCCTTTGCCTCTTACATTCTTTCCACCACCTCTTCCGCATTAGACCCTGAGCTTGGAAGGTGTGATACAGATATTGCAGTACTGAGCACTGCGGTCATTTCTTTCCATCACCATGATACCTTCTGAGTCGTCGCAAGGTCACTGCCATCTGAAAAGAGGAGCTTCTCAACTAAAAATGAGAGTAGCATTAATATAAGGGTGTGAACAGTAACAGAAGTGCTTACTGGGCAGATTGATAAGCATAGTATATACATTTGGCCAGACAACCACAGATGTTACACCTCTAGGGCTCATGACTACCCTTGTTTTAAGTTTTCAGTATCAGATGTATCCCCTTCCCATGGAGAGGGCCTCCAGTCCAATTAGAGGGCGGTTGGTTTCCATCGTGACAGACATGCCACCATTGCACCCGTTGGCTCATTTGGTCTGGCTGGCCAATTGTAAGGCTTGCAGTGCCACTGATGAGTATCTTCACTGGTGATTTCTCTTTCTCCCATTGAACTGCATGAAGAATGGCTTCTTCCAGCTTTCTGTCAGCTGGTCTACATGGAGGAGGTTATCAGCTCAGATCCAGCAAGATTTCTCAGTGGCCTTGCAGCCCAAGTATATGGAGTCTTCAGCAATATGGTCTTACCATCTATTCCTGGTGGGAAACCAAGGGCCTCGGCAATGGCCTATAATGTTTTGGGGACATCAGGGATCTCCCTGGACAACAACTCACTGGAAGATATCTCATCCCTGGCACTGAAAATTTTCTAGCAACAATCTACGGCTCCTGAGTGTCCCATTGTCCAAAAAAGTAGGATGACATATGTTTTATTTATATCCTCTTAGATTTTGATTAGCCCTTTCTCCACCTTTCCTTTACTCAATCTCTTCCCCTGACCTCACTTTGGGCCTTTTCACCCCCATTAATATATTCTTCTAGTTACATATATACAATACCATCCTATTAAGTACCCTCCTCCCTTCCTTTCTCTTCCCTTTCTATCTCTTTTCTAGCTTACTGGCCTCTGCTACTGAGTTTTTTCATTCTCACACAGAAACCCAGTCATCTGTAGCTAGGATCCACATATGAGAGAGAACATGTGATGCTTGGCTTTCTGGGCCTGGGTTACCTCACTTAGTATAATCCTTTCCAGATCCATCCACTTTTCTGCAAATTTCATAACTTCATTTTTCTTTACCACTGAGTAGAACTCCATTGTATAAATGTGCCATATCTTCATTATCCATTCATCAGTTGAGGGACATCTAGGCTGGTTCCATTTCCCAGCTGTTGTGAATTGAGCAGCAATAAACATGGTAGAGCATGTACTTCTAAGGAAATGAGATGAGTCCTTAGGATATATGCCTAGGAGTGCTATAGCTGGGTCATATGGTAGATCAATTTTTAGGTGTCTTGGGAATCTCCACACCGATTTCCACAATGGGTGGACCAGATTGCATTCCCACAAACAGTGTAGAAGGCTTCCTCTTTTTCCACATCCTTGGCAGCATTTATGGTCATTTGTTTTCATGATGGCAGCCAATCTGATAGGAGTGAGATGGAATCTCAATGTAGTTTTAATCTGCATTTCCCTGATGACTAGGGATGTAGAACATTTTTTTAGATGCTCATACGCCATCTGTATTCCTTCTTTTGAGAACTCTCTATTTAGCTCCATAGTCCATTTTTTAATTGGCTTGTTTGATTTCTTATTATTTAACTTTTTGAGTTCTTTGTATATCCTAGATATTAATCTTCTATCAGATGTATAGCTGGCAAAGATTTTTTCCCATTCTGTAGCTTACCTCTTTGCTTTATTCACAGTGTCCTTTGCTGTACAAAATCTTTGTAATTTCATGAGGTCCCAGCAGTCATTCTGTGGCTTTATTGCCTGAGTAATTGGGGTTATATTTAGAAAGTCTTTGCCAAGAGCAATATGTTGAAGAGTTTCCCCTAATTTTTCCTCTAGCAGTTTCAGAGTTTCAGGTCTGATGTTAACCTCTTTAGTCCATTTGGACTTAATTCTTGTGCACAGAGACAGAGAAGAATCTATTTTCATCCTTCTACAGATATATATCCAGTTTTCCCAGCACCATTTGCAAAAGAGGCTGTCTTTTCTCCAATGAGAATTTTGGGCACTTTTATTGAATATAAGGTGGCTATAGCTACCTGGACTTGCATCTGGGTCCTCTATTCTTTTCCATTGATCTACATGTCTGCTTTTGTGCCAGTACCATGCTGTTTTTGTTACTATAGCTCTGTAGTATAGGTTAAAATCAGGTATAGTGACACCACCAGCCTCATTTTTGTTGCTCAGTATTATTTTAGATATTCGAGGTTTTTTGTGATCCCAAAGGAATTTTTGGATTGTTTCTTCTACTTCTGTGAAGAATGCCATTGGAATGTTGATGGGGATTGCATTAAATGTGTAGATTGCTTATGGTAAAATTGCCATTTTCACAATATTGATTCTTCTGATTGAGGAACAAGGGATGCTTTTCCATTTCCTAGTGTCCTCTGCAATTTCTCACTTGAGTGTTTTATACTTTTCATTGTAGAGATCCTTTAATTCCTTTGTTATGTTTATTCCAAGGTACTTTATTTTCTTTGATGCAATTGTGAATGGGAGTGATTCTCTGATTTCATTCTCTGTGCGTTTGTTGTTAGCATATAGGAATGCTACTGATTTCTGTGTGTTCATTTTGTATCCTGCTACATGGCTGCAGGTGTTTATCAGCTCTAACAGTTTGCTGGTAGAGTCTTTAGGGTCATTTATATATAGAATCACGTCATCTGCAAAATAATGATAACTTGATCTCTTCCTTCCCAATTTGTACCCCTTTTAGGTGTGTCTCTTGACTTATTGTTATGGCCAAGACTTCCAGTACTATATTAAGTAAAAGTGGGGACAGTGGACACCATTGTCTTGTTCCTGATTTTAGTGGAAAAGCATCCAGGTTTTCACCATTTAGTAACATGTTGGCTGTAGAGTTGTCATAAATAGCCTTTATTATATTGAGATATGATCCTTCTATTCCTAGTCTCTGTAGGACTTTTATCATGAAGGGATGTTGGACTTTGTCAAATGCTTTTTTCTGTGTCTAATGAGATGATCATATGATTTTTGTCCTTCAGTCCATTTATATAATGTATTACATTTATCGATTTGTGTGTGTTGAACCATCCCTGCACCTCTGATATAAAGCCTACTTGGTCCGGGTGAATGATCTTTCTGATATATCCTTGTATTCTGTTTGACAATATTTTGTTGAGGATATTTGCATCTATGTTCATGAGGGAGATTAGTCTGTAATTTTCTTTTTTTGTTCTATCTTTGCCTGGTTTTGGTATCAGGGTGATGCTGGCTTCGTAGAAGGAGTTTGGTAGGATTCCTTCTTTTTCTGTTTTATGGAAAAGCTTAAGAAGCAATGGTGTTAGTACTTCCCTGAAGGCCTGGTAAAATTCAGTAGTGAATCCACGTGGGCATGGACTTTTTTTATTTGGGAGATTTTTGATAACTGCTCGGATCTCCATACTTGTTATAGGTCTATTTAAGTTATTAATCTCATCTTGATTTAATTTAGGTAGGTCATATAAATCAATGAAGTCATCCATTTCTTTCAGATATTCATACTGGCTGGATTGCTGGACCATTTTCTGGAGCTGTGCACTGGCTTTTCCTGTGGGGCAAGCCGAGCCTGGCAGCTGTGGCCCCACAGACCTGGCACTGTCACTGCAGGAGTTGCCACTGCTGGAGCCCCTGCTGCCGCTACTGCTGCTGAAGCTGGTGCTGCTTGATCTGCTGCTGCTGTAGCCACTGCTGCTGCTTGAGCCACCACTGGTGCTGCTTCTGGAGCTGGAGCTGTTGCTGCTGCTGGAACCGCTGCTGCCAGAGCTGCTGCTGCTACTGCCGGAGCTGGCTCTGCCAATGCCGGAGGTGGAGCTGGATCCGCCACTTCCACTGCCTCTGCTGGAGCAGTCGCTGCTGGAGCTGAAGCTGCTGCTGCCAGAGCTGGAGCTGCCACTGATGGAGCCTCTTAGGCCTGCCTGTGTGGGCTCTGGATGCTCTGGATCTCTCCTACTTCTCTGCTGCCGTTTTAATTTCTTTTCTTTTTTTTTTTTTTTTTTAAAAAATATTTTATTTATTTATTTGAGAGAGAGAGAATGGGTGTGCCAGGGCCTCCAGCCAATGCAAATGAACTCCAGATGCGTGCGCCCCCTTGTGCACCTGGCTTACGTGGGTCCTGGAGAATTGAACCAGGATCCTTTGGCTTTGTAGACAAACACTTTAACCACTAAGCCATCTCTCCGGCCCAAGGTCTTTCTTTGAAATATATTTACTTATTTTTTGGTTTCTTGAGGTAGGGTTTCACTCTAGCCCAAGCTGACTTGGAATTAACTATGTAGTCTCAGACTGGCATCAAACTCATAGTGATTCTACCTCAATGTCCCAAGTGATGGGATTAAAGGTGTGTACCACCACACCCAGCTTTATTTATTTTTTAATAGGACATAGCTAAAAATGGCAGAAGAAATGACAACACTAGAAAAAAAAATCACCTATGTCATTCCTAATGAGTTAAAAGCTGGATTATAATATAAATGAAAGGCTGTTGGACACTTGAAAATAAATCAGTTCACTTCCTTATGTGACCCAAATGAGACATTTGTCACCTTGCAGAACCTGAGTTTGAATGCATCTCTACATCTACCAGTTTACAGGAAATGTGGGTGGCAGTGGGACACAGTGGGACTACAAGGACCTAATTGAATGAATCTAGGACATGAGAAATTCTAGGACAAATGACTTATCTGTTTTTTCCAACAAGTGGCCAAATAATAATAATAATAATAATAATAATAATGGGGAACTGTTAAGTATTGTTAAATTGATATGAACAATATGTAATGTAGTAACATTGTTTTGATCCCAACTCAGACTAATCAGCAGACATTTTGTGGTATTGAAGAAATTTGTGCATCACTTATCATCACATGATATTCGATAATAACTAGAATTACTGTTAATTGTTGACTGAAAGTGGTACTGGTGTCACATACCTAAATTCTTTACAGTCTTCTTGAGGGATTTGCTCAATTCCTTAACATTTACATCGAGAAGACAGTGAGCTCATAGTTTTCTTCACACTTCCACACAATCTTCACTCATTTTTCAAATAGCTGAGCTGGTAACAATTCTGTCTCACAGGAGATGGATCCACATTCAGTCATTCCTCATGCAGGCCACCTGGAAGATTATTCTGGTGCTTTTGAAGAAATGGCTGTGTTGCTATCTGCGATGGTTGCTAAATAAATGAGATTTCTATGCAGCACGTGCTGATACTGCACGCACTCGTTTGCTCGGCCCTTGTTCTGATACTCCACGATACAGCGGATCAGCTGGTCATTCTCCTCCAGGAGCCGCTGGACGATGTCCTGATTGATCTTAGCCATGCCTCGCAGCCAGGAAGGCGCGAAGATGACCGACATCGTTAGGATCCAGGCCGCACCCGCCCCAGGAGCCGCCGGCCCCCGCGCATTGCTCCCGTTTTAATTTCTTGTACACCTCACTTTTTAGTAAAAGTATGTATTTTGCTGGGTATTCTTTGGCTTTTTCTCCCCTAGGCTGCTTTGGTGTGGGTCCTACACCGCCATCTTAACTGGAAGTCTAAAGGGCGTATTTTCAAATTCAGTGAGGTTTTCCACAAATGAATATGGGAGAGGCACATAGTAAAGTCTATAACATCATATAAAAGGAATTATATGGGGCTGGGATATATGTAATTCAGTGGTAGAACATGTGTCTAGTATATGCAAGGCCCTGGGTTTGGTCTCAACAACACACACACACACACACACACACACACACACACACACACTTTGTGCCTGGCTTCTTTAAGTCTGCTAATCACTTTTTGAGGTTCAGCCAATTCATTCCATGTGTCAGCACTTCACTCTGTTCTGCAGCTTAGTCGTGTTTCATTGCTCCATGTCCACTTTGTTTATCCATCCATCCATTGATGGTCATCTGTTTCTTGCAATCTCTTTGTTGCCAGGAATAGTGTTGCTTTAGACATTCAAGTATAAGTTTTTAGTTTTGATGAAGATAAAATATCAAACTTTAAAAAAAATTCTTTTATTTTTATTTATTTATTTATTTATTTTGTTTTTCAAGGCAGGGTTTCACTCTGGCTTGGGGTGGCCTTGAACTCTCGGCGATCCTCTTACCTCTGCCTCCCAAGTGCTGGGATTAAAGCATGCCCAGCTAAAATATCAAACTTTTATTAAATGCACTGTTCTTTATTTTTTAAAGACATTCCTTCCTATGCCCAGATGATAAACATTTTCCTATATATTCTCTAAAATAGTACTTAGTGTTAGATTTGAGTCAGGATCAGAACTAACTGAGGCGATGTGAATGAGAAAGGAAAATAGACCTCAAACATCTATAGACTGCAATGAAATGACTGCAAACCTCTTCTCAGGCTTGAGGCTATGGTGGTGTATTTACAGCTGAGCAGACTATTATACTAAATGAGGGGTGAGAAGGGCATAAGCAAGGAGGTGGGTTGGGGGAAACAAGATAGGAACAAGGCCAGTTCCCTTCCTGAGGAGACAGTTACAACATTCAAGATTAAACTTCAGGATATGAATATGTTATTGTATAGAACAGTGGCTTCACATTGAACAGGTGTTTCTTTTTCAGGCCCAAGGTCTGGGAAACTGTTATTACCAAGGAATTTGACCTTATTTCCCAAGACTCTGTTTTTTTTTATAGTGAAAAAAAAGGTATATTTAGAATTAACCAGCTGGATCCAGTTTAGATGATCCCAATTTTGTTGGCAACATCCAAAGCATCATAATCAGGAGCCAGGTGAACATAGGCTTTCTTCTCTCCATCAGGCCTGATCAGGGTGTTGACTTTAGCCACATCAATGTCATAGAGTTTCTTCACAGCCTGCTTGATCTGGTGCTTGTTAGCCTTGACATCCACAATGAACACCAGGATTTTGTTGTCTTCTATCTTCTTCATGGCTGACTCGGTGGTCAGGGGGAACTTGATGATGGCATAGTGGTCAAGCTTGTTTTCCCTGGAGGCACTCTTCCAAGGGTATTTAGGCTGCCTCCAGAGGCGCAGTGTCTTGGGTTGCCAAAAGGTGGGTGACGTGTGGATCTTTTTCTTTTTGTGGCTGTGGACGTCTTTCAGCACGGCCTTCCTGGCTTTCAGAGCCTTTGCTTTGGCTTCAGCTTTGGGAGGGGCAGGAGCCTCCTTCTTCACTTTTGGCACCATGTTGGCGAAAAGGGTTTCTCCCAAGCCTCTGTTTTAGGGCCAGCTTGTCTCAGCACCTTTAGAACTTGGTTAACTCCTGAAGCAACTTTAGGGCTTCATGAACCCTTCCCTTACTTTTTCTTTTTCTCTTTGGTTTTTAGAGGCAGTATCTTGCTCTCTAGCCCAGGCTGACCTGAATTTACTATGGAGTCTCAGGGTGGCCTCAAACTCACAACAACCCTCCTACCTCTGCCTTCCAAGTGCTGGGTTTACAGGCATGTGCCACCATGCCCAGCTCTACTTACTTTTTCGTAGTCATCTGGAAATGACTTCTGTGATGTTTGGGGCCCAGATATAACCAAAATTACCCCTACATTATATAGTCAGTTGTCCTGACCCTGCACACAGACTATTTCATCCATGCTCTGGTCTACAGAGTAACATCTATCATGTACCAAGTCTCCACAGGCTGTTGGGCTCTGGTAGTCTCTGTCTATCACTGGTCTGGTATTAGATTTTCAATTACTATTGACTGGAAAAACTGTCTGCCCTCCAACTTCATTGTTCTTAGTTGACTTAAATGTGACTCTTTTTGGAGGTCACACAGCTGGACAACACGTATGAGCCTCTGCCAAGCTTTCTGCAGCTAGCACCCCTGACATGTGGCCTATGAGAATAATGGTTTCTTGGGTTACACATCAGGCACTGAGGCCACTTGTGGTCACAACAGACTCTTCACTTGGCTAACAGATGTTGACAAGTAACTGGGGTGGGATGAGGTATTTTTACCTTTGCGTTGCCTGCCGTCTTTGCTGCCTCAGCCTTTGGGTCAGATCCTGCTCAGCTCTGCACATAGACACACTGATCAATGAGAAATGATTGGCCCAGAACTGAAGTACAGGGTTAACTTGACCTAAATTGTCCTAGCTTCTGCCTTCCCCCTTCAAAGCTAAAGACAGAGTTACTTATGTGAAAGACAGAACCTCTGACCTGGAAGACAAGACTGAAAAAATTGATAGGGAAGCCAAAAACTTTGCTAAGTTCAAAAAATCAAGTGAATGGAATACAAGGGAACTGTGGTATACTCTAAAAAGATCAAACATCCAGATCATGGGTATACCAGAAGAAGAATAAATCCAAGCCAAAGGCATGAAGAACAAATTCAACAAAATTATTGAAGAAAATTTTCCCAGTCTCTCAAATGAGAGCCCCATCCAGATACAAGAAGCCTACAGAACATCAAACACACAGGACCAAAGAAGAAACTCTCCAAGGCACATCATAGCTAAAACTCTTAACAATGAAAACAAAAAGCATGCTAAAAGCAGCAAGAGAGAAACAACTCATAATATTCAAAGGCAATTCCATCAGCATTACATTAGATTTCTCAACTGAAACCCTGAAAGACAGAAGATCCTGGAATGGAACACTTCAAAGTCTAAAAAACTATGGCTTCCAACCCAAACTACTCTACCCAACAAAAGTATCCCTCACAATAGATGGTGAAAGGAAAACTTTCCATGAAAAAAGTCAACTGTATGATTATATGAACACAAAGCCAAACCTACAGAGAATATTTGAGGGAATACTCCACACAGAACAGTCAACCAATCTCAAGGGCCAACAAGAAGAAGATCACTATAACCAAAACTGCCCCAGGCTAAAAAAGGACAAAACACAAGGAAGCATCAAATGCCATAAAAGATCTCATCATGGCAGGGATTAAATTGAACCTCACAGTTACAACCTTAAATAGTAATGGTCTTAATTCAACCATCAAAAGATACAAGTTAAAAAAGTGGATCAAAAAATGGACCCTTCTACTTTCTGTCATCAAGAAACCCACCTCACCACTAAAGATAGACACTTCTTCAGGGGGAAAGGAAAGGAAATGATATTCCAAACAAATGTAAATAAGAAACAATTGGGTGTTGCTATACTAATATCTGATAAAATAGACTTCAAATAAGAACTAATCACAAAGGACAAAGAAGGCCACTTATTACTCATCAAGGGAATGATCCAACATGAGAACATTACAATCACAAGTCTATATGCATCAAACACAGGCACACCACAGTTTATTAAACAAAACTTACTTGACAACAAAACAGAAATAAGCACCAACACCATCATGTTCAAAGACTTCAATACTCCACTACCATCAATAGCTCATCCAAGCAGAAAACCAACAGGTAAGTAATAGAGCTCAACAACATCATAGATCAACTAGACCTACAAAATACACATTCTTCTTAGCAGCCCACAGAACCTTCTCCAAAATAGACAATATATTAGGCCATGAAGTATGCCTACATAAATTCAGAGAAATTGAAGTAACTTGTTGCATTGTATCAGATCACAATGCTTTAAAGATAGAAGAACACCACCAGCTCCTGGAGACTAAACAACACGTTTTTAAACAATGAATGGGTTGTTGAAGAAATAAAAAAAAAAAAAAAGGAATTGTAAAATTTCTACTATTGTCGCCGGGCATGGTGGTGCATGCCTTTAATCCCAGCACTTGGGAGGCAGAGGTAGGTGGATTGTCGTGAGTTCGAGGCCACCCTGAAACTATATAGTGAGTTCCAGGTCAGCCTGGACTAGAGGGAGATCCTACCTCGAAAAAAAAAAAAATCCTACTATTGAATGATAATGAAAACACAATTTACCAAAATGTATGGGACACAATGAAGACAATCCTAAGGGATGGCCTGACTACAGAAATGGTTGATATACAAATATCTTGTTTGTTAACTTACCCCTCCCCTTGACTATAAAAACTACTTCAAGTTCTTTGGACTCTGGGTAAATAAACTCCTCCACTTTCACAAATGCTGAAGTTGGAGTGATCTTTCAAAAATAATTTCTACAACAGTTTCCATGTGAAGGGTTTATAGCCTTCCCTGAAAACTAGAGGGAACTAAAGAGTTAATAACTAACCTTAAGATTAGAAGGCCATAAATAACAGTGACATTCAGTCCTCCCTAGACAATTCTGCTAAAAAGCCTATTCTGAGCAAATAACTTTGATGCCTTATCTGCTTCTCTTGGACTTGCAGCTGATTCAGTCTGTTTGCCTTAGGATCCTCCTTATAAGTTTGAACCCCAGCCTGATTCATTACTTCAGCCTTCATCCCGTGGGAAGGCTGCTGCTCCTCACTGTACCTCTCAATAAACAGCCTGTCTGTAGAGATCAAGTCTGGTGTTCTCTTTTACTTTTTTTCTTACACTTTTCCTTATATTTTGGTACCATGACTCAGATCAAAGCCCTCCAGGGTGTTCAGGCCATGCCTTCTCCTTTTCTTTCCCTCTCTTCTTCCTCACCTCCCTGTCAGTGTCTCACTCCTTTGGGAGCACACAAACTTGCTGATCTCACTATTTGGACTAAATAGTCACCAGTCTAACCTCAGACCTCTGGTCTTTTGTGGCTTTTGTCTACATGAGTGGCATAAGTTCCATTCATCCTTGCAGCTCAGGGAGCTTTATTGATGCTTTGTGTAAACCCAGCTTGACACCTGGCAGCTTTCTCCTTCTCTTTTTCTTCTCACTCTGGCCAGAGCTACTCCCTGGTGAATATCCAAAATCCCTCTCTGAGCTCAGCCAAGTCTCCCACAGCCCTTTGGGTAATCTACTGGATCATAACTCCTTCTTCTTTTCCCTTCCCTGATCTGCTGGACTTTTCAACTCCAGATAAGAGGCCTCTTGCCATGTGATCCACTGTATCCACACACTCAACAGATTACAGCTTCAGGACAAGGTATTCACTCTGTGTCTGTGGTGGATGCGTCCTACCTCAGACCTTAGAAACTCTGGAAATTTCTCACTTTTTGGTATGTGGTTGATCAGAGACTCTGGGAGCCTCCTATGTATCAGTCCACCAGACACCCCAAGCATTATGAGTGTGGTGATACTCCCTCCTAATCCTTGGGTTTTGTTTGTCCTCCCTAAGCCTGAGAGACATCACTAGTGGCAAGATTGGCCACTCTAGTCTTTATCCTCCAAAATGGGCTCTAAATTATCTGGCATGTCTCAAGGCTAATTTAAAGCAGCTTGAACTTCCTGAGCTCCTGCCTGCCAAATTACTTCAACTCTATCCAAATTTGGCCACAATATTCTCTAAACAATGGCCAATGCAGACCTGAATTTGGTATTTTGGGTTTCAACATTTTCATTGGTTTTGAGAACTTTTTCTGATGACACAGAAAAAGGGATGTAAGGTTCCCTCCTGTGCTCCTGCCCCTCCTAAAACTCTATCTATCACACACAGTTCTGTCCACTGGCCATAACTTGCCATGGTCTCTCCCTTTCACATCAAAGTCAAGCCATCTCACTAAATCAAATACAAACCCTGCCTTTTTAAAAACACTCCTGTCTTTACTGGGCTTCCTTAACTTCTTCTGCATATGAATACCTAATTTCTCTTTCCTTACTTTTCCCCTTTCCTGCCAAAGAAAAACCTGCAGGGGAGGCAAGACAATAACAATAAACCAACAACTGCCTCACAGCTAGATAAAATAAACACAGACACCTAGGGTGGTCCTTGCCTGTGGCTAATGGCTAGTAAAAAAAAAAAAAAAAGTAAGTTTTAAAATTCAAACTAAGGGCAGCTATTGCCCTGTTGTAATGGTGGCTGTCTGTCCCAGGTCCAAACCCAAATGCCATACAATTTCTGGTATCCACCCTATCTCTCTCTCTCTCTCCTTTTATCATGATAAATTGCTTAAAAATTCCAACTCCCCAGGGATCTCAAAACTCCCAGATGGTTGGAACAAATTTCCAATATCTAGATAGAATAATTCACCTGCCCTGCCTCCAACCACAGAGGCCATTTGCCATATCCACTTCATTTTAGCCCTAAGAAGGGGTGAGAAAGCCTCCATCTGTACTTAGGTACCTAGGAAGACAGACCTAGCTTCCTTGTCTTGTGCTCGGTGGACTTTCCTGAAAGCCTGCAGTCAAAATGCCTGCTTGCCTTCTGAACTCCCTGTCCTTCTCCAGAAGGTTTCTGACCTCTGTCTTCAGATCAGGGACTCCTGATCCTCTGACAGATGTCACAGCACTTCTTACTGAACTATGGGTTCCCAAATTTCCAAAACTCCACTGGTCTTCTGTTGGGTTGTCTCCTGACCAATCTTAAAACTCTTGGCCTAAAAGGACACATAAAGCCTGAGCACCTCATGTTTTACTAAAACATGGTTTGGTCACAAAAGAAATTGGACAATGATTTCCTTGGGCTGGAAATAACACATTTAGCTTCCAAATTCCTCAAGATCTTGATAATTTCATAAACTGAATTGGCATAAACTGATCTGCCCCTGATCTTTTCTCTGTGTTTTGCTCTGCAACCTAGGTCCTCCTGGGGAAACAATCTTCCTTCCACCCCATTAAACAGTCCTAATTAGTGACCTACCCTTCATTAGCCCAAGAAGATGACCATGAAGGGACCAAACTGTTGCCATGACAGGCTTCAGTAAAGTGCCGCCATAACTAGGCCTAAGTTTCAGTTTCCCGGAGAGGTAGGCAAGACTTCTGGGATAAACCAGGAACAGAGGGCAGGCTGTTAATCAAGAGTGACCCTGACATGTAGCTGGGGAAGATAGCCACCATTTTATGCCCTGGGGGCTGAGGCCAGGGAAGATAGCCTCCATTTTGTGCTCTGGGGACTGAGTCTGTTCCTGGAGACATGTACAAACATGTTCCTTTCATGTGCTTTTGCCCCAACCAATCAGAGATGTACAACTGTAACTGCTACTTGCCTAGCCAATCCCAATAAAAGATTACCTAACCCTCCTGGAATTCCCCTAGTTGTGTTTAAAAGGAGCCTGCATGCTCCTTTTGGAGTTGCCATTTTGTATGAATGACCCCCGCATGCTGGCTGATTCTGCAGAATAACTGTTCTTTGTTTTTACATACTATTTGAGTCTGGGGTCTTTCTTCAGCAAGTTTTGGACCCTTACATTTGGGGGCTCGTCCAGGATTACAGGGGATTCCCCCGGACTCAATAGTGGAGTGTTTCTAGGGGAACAATTTGTTCTCCACTAATCGGTGAGTTGTATGTCTCTGTTCTATTCTGGGGCTCAGCATTCTATCCTGAAATAACCTATGGGACCCCTGTCCACTAAAAGGACATGGGTCCAGGTAGCCACTGGGACAAGTCAATATTCATGGGCTACCCGAAGAGATGTGGACTTAGGAATGGGGTGGCAACCCATTCGTTCATGGTCATCCCTGGGTGCCCATATTCACTCCTGGGGCAAGACCTCTTGACTAAAATGGGGGCACAAATCCATTTCAGCCCCAAGGGAGTACAGGTTCTCAATCAGAATGGTCCTGTACATGTGTTGACTGTGTCCCTGGAGGAAGAATATAAACTCTATACCTAATCTTCCCAAGTACCCCTGAAAGCCCATATCTGGGGGAATTATGGGAAAGGATTCCAGTTGTATGGGCAGAAAGAAGGTAGACCAAGCTGGCCAAGCATCAGGCCCCAATTGTGGTCCAACTGAGGGCTAATGCCAGCCCAATCCAAGTCCACCAATACTCTATGCCTCAAGATGCCAAACTAGGTATAACACCCCACATAAACTGACTTTGGGAACAAGGGATATTAGTCCCTTGTCAGTCCTCCTGGAATAGCCCCCTTCTGCCAGTAAAGAAGCCCCACTCCAATAACTACAAACCTGTGCAATATTTGAGGGAAATTAATAAACAGTGGAAGACATCCATACCATGGTTCTGAACCAGTACACTCTGCTAAGCACCTTGCCTCCTGAATGCAATGTGTATATGGTGCTGGACCTTAAGGGTGCATTATTCAGTCTGCTGCTTTCCCCAGCCAGCCAGTCCCTGTTTGCCTTTGAAGGGAATGATCCAGAATGTGGATTCAATGGGCAATTAACATGGACCAGATTGCCACAAGGATTCAGGAACTCACCCACCATTTTTGATGAGGCACTCCATGAGGATTTGGGTGAGTTCCATCAAGTAGGTGACCTCCTCATAGCAGCCTCAGATGAAGGAGCCTGCTGCTCAGCCACAGAGACCTTGCTGAGAGAATTGGAGTGCATGGGATACCGAGTTTCAGCCAGAAAGGCACAGCTCTGTCAGAGGGAATTAACATACCTTGGGTACATACTCAGGGGGGCCAACACCTGCTGTCTCAAGCCTGCAAAGAGACAATCGTCAACATCCCCCACCCCAAAACCTGGCGACAGGAACATGAGTTCTTGGGGTCGGCAGGGTTTTGTAGACTCTGGGTACCCAGATTCACAGAAATTGCCAAGCCTCTCTATGAGGCCACGAGGGGGCAAGAAAGCTCCCTAGAAATGGAGACGGCCTTCCTCTGATTGAAAGCGGCCCTCCTTTAAGCCCAGCATTGGCTTTGCCAGATATCCACAAGCCTTTCCATCTTTATGCTGATGAAAACAAAGGCATAGTTAAAGGGGTATTGACTCAAACTCTCGGCGCTTGGAAGAGGCCGACTGCTTACCTATCAAAGAAATTAGACCCAATGGCATGGGATGACCCCCATGCCTCTGAATAATAGCAGCCACCATCTTATTGGTCAAAGACTCAGATCAACTAACTTTGGGCCAAACCCTGAGAGTGACTACTCCTCATGCTATTGAAAGAGTGCTAAAGCAGCCCCCTGACAGGTGGCTTACTAATGCCAGACTGACTCATTACCAAGCTCTTCTTCTCAACCCCCCCATGGGTCCAATTTACCACCAGTCAGGTCCTCAATCCCACAATGCTGTTACCTGATCCAGATCCATGACTGCTTGGAGATCTTGAGCAGTTTACAAGGGACCTGATCATATCTTAAGGATGTTCCCCTTAAAGGGGCAGAGCTGACCTGGTATACAGATGGTAGCAGCTTCCTTAAAGGTGTTGTCCACTATGCAGGAACTGCAGTGACAACTGAAGGACAACTATATGGTCAGAAGCCCTCCCTCCAGGTACATCTGCCCAGAAAGGTGAATTGATAGCTCTAACCAAGGCCTTACAGCTAGGCCAAGGAAAGAGACTCAATATCTATACTGATAGCCACTATGCCTTTGCAACAGTACATGTTCATGGAGCTGTTTATAAAGAAAGGGGACTATTGACAGCAGAAGGAAAAACCATTAAAAATAAACAGGAGATTTTGGACCTCCTGCAAGCTATATGGCTCCCCAAAGAAATAGCAATCATGCATTGCCTGGTTACCAGAAAGGGGAGGATCCCACTCCTAAAGGGAATAACAGGTCTGATAAGGTGACACGAGAGGCAGCCCTCCAGGTTGCTACCACCCTGGTGGCAAAACTACCTCCGATGGTGACGCCAGCGTTACTGGAGACACCAAGTTATACTGACTCAGAACTACCAAACCTGCATAGCAGCCTATAATGAACAAGGATGGTAAAAACCTCTGATGGATAGATCATTCTCCCATCAGACTTTGCTCGCCAACTCATTAGACAGATACACCAGAGTACTCATCTAGGTCAACAGAAGACTGAGGACTTACTTAGGTGGGCCCACCTTAAAGTTTTTGACTTGAGACAAAAAGCAGCGAAAGCCATAGCCTGATGCCATGCCTGCTGCCTGGTAAATGCAAAAAGTGGAGTTTCTCAGTTGAGAATCAGGGAAAGAGGAACCAGACCAGGAGTAAATTGGGAAATTGACTTCACAGAGATAAAACCTGGTTTGTATGGATACAAGAATTTACTGGTATTTATAGACACCTTTTCAGGATGGACTGGGGTTTTTCCAACCTTGAGTGAGACTGCCACAACTGTGGCCAAGGAACTATTGGATGACATCATTCCAAAGTACGGTTTACCTGTTCTTTTGGGGTCAGACAATGGACCAGCCTTCATCTCACAGGTAACCCAGGAAAATTGTGGGGACGAATTGGAAACTCCATTGTGTGTATCATCTCCAGAGTTCAGGACAGGTAGAAAGAATGAGTCGGACCCTAAATGAGACCCTAACTAAATTAACCTTGAAACTGGTGGTGACTGGGTATCTCTCCTTCCCTTTGCCCTTTTCCAAGTTTGAAACTCCCCCTATACCATGGGGCTGACTCCCTTTGACATCATGTATACAAGACCCTCATCCTTGTTGCCTAATATAAAAGCAGAAATGTTAACTGAATTTGATGATGAGAGATTTTTGTCCTCCTTACAAGTTTTATTTCAGGTGCAACTGCAGGCCATCTATGAAAAGACACCTCCATCTCCACCCCACGGGTTCAGACTGGGAGACCTAGTACTTGTCAAAAGATATCAGAAGACTCTTGAACCCGGCTGGAAGGGACCTTACACAGTGATCCTGACCACTCCAATGGCCATCAAGGTAGATGGCATCCCAGGTGAGCTCCACACCACCCCCCCAAAATGAAAAACTTTATCCACCTTATCCTTGTGATAGCCCTGCTTGGGGTTCAGACCACATCAGACACTAACCCACACCGAGCTGTTACTACCAAATGGATACTTCAGGGCCTTGAGTCTTCCCCACGAGACCTAGGGAGAGAAGTGCAGACTTTGACATTAACCGGTCCAGTGAGTACCATTTTTCCCATATTCCACCTAGATCTTTGTGCCCTGGCCGGTTCTATATGGAGACATCTAAGTCCAAAGGGTGGAAATTGTCAATCCTAACAAGACCGACAAAACGCCCTGTCAACCTGTGGAGCTGACTGCAGGAACAAAAACTTGCAACTGTGCAATTTTATGTTTGCCCAGAGACAAATGACTATGGGACTTGTGGGGGAATAGAAAGTTTCCTTTGCTGTAAATGGGTATGTGAGACCAACGCCCCCTGGATAAAGAATATTCGAGATCTTCTCCAGATCAGTAGAGCAAATAACCAGACATCACAGGAAAAGAGAAACCTCATCTCCATCTCAATGACAAAAAAGGGACAAACTAACAGAGGATAGGAAACCAGAAAAATATGGGGCCTAAGGTTATATACATCAGGAGGGGATAGGGGTTTCCTCTTTCAGATCCAGAAACAGGCTACCCTGGCAGGGCCTCCCCCCCCCATAGTTATAGGGCCAGCAGCTCCAGCTTTGCCCATTCTAGAACCTGTGGCACTGGTCTTAGTTTCAGGCACCTTCTCCCCCATGGACCCAGTCACCCCTTGGTTTTGCCCCCCTGGGGCCCCTGATTCAGCCATTTTATTGGGGTTACTCAATTTCACCTTTAATTTCCTCAATTCTACCACTAACCTCACCAAAGAAGACTGCTGGCTTTGCTTAGACCCCAGGCCCCCATACTATACTGGCTGAGCTACCACAGGAAATCTGTCAACTCCTTCAGAAAGCCCACCAAGATGCTCTTGGGGAAGGTCCCTGGTAACTGGAAAAGGGCTATGTGTGATAGGAACAGGGGGAAAACTAGATAGCCTCCCTCACCATAAGCATCTCTGTAATCACACTTTCACCACAAATGCTAGTACGTCCTACCTTGTGCCCACTAACAGAACCTGGTTTGCATGCACCAGCTTAACCCCTTGCATCCACCCACTGTTACTTCAGAATTCCAGCATGTGCATTCTAGTAACATTGTTTCCTCAGCTTCCTTCCCTTCAGCTCCTATATGGAGACAGTCCCAGACCATCACAGAGAAAACTGAGATTTTGGGGCCTCAGCAATCCTTCTCATAGTGTTGGTTGGGACTGGCATAGTTGCAGGAATTGGCACTGGTACAATGGCCTTAATTAAGGTGGATCAGACTTATCAGGCTCTAAGTAACCTTATAGACTTAGATCTCACTGAATTAGAGAAGTCTGCCCATAACCTAGAGCGGTCACTGGACTCACTAGCTGAAGTAGTACTGCAAAATAGAAGGGGATTAGATCCGTTCTTTCTACAGCAAGGAGGGTTTTGCCAGGCCCTGGGAGAACAATGTTGTTTTTATACCAACAACTCAGGTGTTGCCAGAAACAGCCTAGCCATGGTCCACAAGAGGTTAGAAGAAAGGGCCAAAATTAGACAGCAAAATCAAAACTGGTATGAATCTTTGTTCAATTGGTCCCCTTGGCTAAGGACTTTAATTTCTGCCCTAACTGGTCCCCTTATTCTTTTACTGATGGCCCTCACCTGTGATGTTGTATCATTAATGCTTTGGTGAAATTTGTTAAGGATCACCTAGCCACAATAGAATTAATGGTTCTGAAACAACAGTACCAACCTTTGGAGCCTTCGGATACATCTCAAGGATTCGAGATGAGGCCATACTCAAAGGGGGAATGAAGGGACCAAACTGATGCCAAGACAGGCTTCAGTAAAGTGCCGCCATAACTAGGCCTAAGTTTCACTTTCCCGGAGAGGTAGGCAAGACTTCTGGGATAAACGATGAACAAAGGGCGGGCTGTTAATCAAGAGTGACCCTGACATGTGGCTCCAAAAGACCAAAGCTACACAGTCAGATGTCTAGCAGCAATCTCACTCCTTAGTACCACTTCTGTAGCAATCAGGTTCGCATTGCTGGTAGAAATCACCCAACCAAGAGCAGCTTTGGGAAAGAAGGGTTTATTTTGGCTTACAGGCTCAAGGGGAAGCTCCATGATGGCAGGGGAAAATGATGAAATGAGCAGAGGGTGGACATCTTCCCCTAGCCAACATCAGGTGGACAACAGGAACAGGAAAGTGTTCCAAACACTGCCAAGGGGAAACCAGCTATAAAACCCATAAGTCCACCTCCAACAATACTCTGTCTCCAGGAGGCTTTAATTTCCAATTGCCATCAGCTGGGGAGACCAGCATTCAGAATATCTAAGTTTATGGGGGACACCTGAATCAAACCACCACACCAGCTGTACAACCAACTGAGTGCTGCTAGAAATCATCACCAGTGGAGCCTGTTGTATAACAAATTCCTCTGAATTGAAATATTCCGTCCCTAAGGGAAGAGGGAGGCTCAAGGGACTCAGGAAATCAAGTCTTGGAGAGCTGAAACTTAAAAAGTCTAAGGACCACTCCTCAAGATTGGTTATAGGGGTAGTAAACAACTCTTGAGGGGCAGGCTCTGACCAGTGTTGTGTACCAATTTCTTTAAATTGAAACATTCTCTCCTTGTGGGAGAGAGGAGGTTCAGGAGACTCAGGAAGTCAACAGGTCTGGGAATAAAGTTGTTTATAAAGGTTAAACTGTTTGGAAAGAGAATATCTGACCATATCTTTCTCCAGAGATACACCATCTGTGAGTCATCACCTGTGCTGGGATTTTGGGCGATACAGCTCTGAGCAGATAAATTATATAAAAGAGAATGAGGTAAAGGTGGTAGATTGAGTTACTAAAGTGGCAAAACAATTTAGGTAGTAAGACATGTTACTCAAGCTTTATATACACAATTTGACATCATTCTGGGCTCTATGCATTATTGGTGAGATTAACCTTAAGGTTAAGTGACTGAGGCCATGAGCTGGAAGCTTTAGTAACAATGTTTCATAAGTGGGAGGGCAGTTAGACAAAGGTGTTTTTTTTTTTTTTTTTTTTAACGAACTGCATTTAGAGATAAGGTAATAGCAGCAGCTCTGTTATGAGACACAGCACCAGAGTTTGGTCTTGGCTTCCTTCCTGCCTCAGAGTCATCCATACTCCCATAAGCAACCCCTCACCCTGCTCTGTATGTAACCCAAAAAAACTCATTTGTTCACCAAAACTGGTTTTGTTGTAATCATGCTTTGGTCTTTTATCTGTGCCCTATCTCCCTAGGGATGTCTCCCTAGGGAAAAAGTTTCATGTGACACTTGGTGCCCACTGTGGGGTACAGTAGAACTAAAGATGAATTTTTGTGGTCCTGGCCATTGGTAGCAAGGCTCACAGCTGAGGCTGAAAGTAGAGTATCTGCAGGGGAAATCCTGACATGGCCACCCCTCCCAATGTATGTGTGGTCTTGTGCCTTCTTGTGGTAGTGGCATATGCATGGGTCATGCTATGGATAATAAGACATGTAATTAAGGTTGAGCCATCAGGAGGTAGGTTGTCAGTGTGTAGGAGGGGGAATCCCAGGATGGCTGTCTTCCTCTAGGTGGTATAGAGTAGCACTCATGTTTGATGAGTGGGTTCACCATGGGAGTGTGGGGATGCCCTGAAGATAATTGAAGGACTGGAGAATGTGTTGCAGTCCCTGAGTATGGCACATAAGGGATGACAGTGGTGGCAAGCTGCTGTGAAGGTGGCCTGGCCATTGTTATGGCTAATAACATATCTGTGACTGAGATGGCTGCAACAAAGAGAATTTGGGTAAAAGAAGAGTTTCAAAGGGAAAGGACATGCTACTGGAATCTGCTTTAGTCTCTCACAGACAAATTAGATAAAAGACAAAATGAGGTAAAGGTGGTAGGTTGAATTCATAAAGTGGCAAAACAATTTAGGGAAGGACCAAACAGACAGAAGAGTCTTTTCAGACTCACTCACTAGAGGCAAATACGGCAAGATTTGTGTTGGGCTAGAGTTCTTAAGGATAAAATTGACAGAAAGCCAAATGCAGTGCTAGTGACCCTTTGGAAGACTTTAAAACCTGAAAAGCAGTTCTTAGAAGACATAAATTACAGAGTAATACAGGTGAAAAAGACTAAGCTTGTCTCAGGGGTGTGTGCTTATGTTACCCCAGTGAGCCAGGTATATTTCTCTCAGAACAAAAGGTATGCTGGGGGCAGAAATTGCTTGCCTAGCCTTAGGCTATCACAATAGCTATAGGTGTATCTCACAGAGAGAAGAGGAGAAGGGATGGAAGGGGAGAGGAGGAGAGGAGAGGACAGGAAAGAAGAGGTACAGCAATAGGCCTGAGAGCAGCTTCACTCCCATTTGGCCCCGGGTCAGGCAGAGCCTACAGCTTGAATGGGCCCCACTGAACCCTCAGGAATGGGAATATACGAGGAAGGTCCCATGGGAGTACCACAGAACAAGGAAGTGAGTTGGCCCATGGAAAATGTCTGTGGATTATAGGACAGATGGAGTAATGTCTCCCATTCACACTACTGTCACCAACATTCCTCTTTTAAGAAAATAGTTGATGGAAACCATAGGCTCTTTTCATGTCACCTGGGAGCTTGCTAATATTCTTCTTCAGTATCTCCCTAGTTGTTGACTACATAGAACAACTGGTGCCTGTTTGAAATGGATGGTGGTGGGCCTTCAAGAGATTCTGCTGCCTCTCTATAAGAAGGTTTTATAATAAAGTTGCATAAGGTTTTACAAATATTATAGTGCCAACCTCTGAAGTATCTTACATGTTTAGAAAAGTACCTGAGAGAATAGTACAGACAGTAGTTAAGGAATTTTAAGAAAGGTATCCTACATGGGTGATGAAAAGCAGGCCAGATGCCATGCAGTTGTTGAATAAAAATTCTACTGCCTGGGGTGGCCTGCCTCTAAATGAGTTGTTTGTCAAGGAGGCACCATAGGCCTCCCAAATTATAAGGGTTATTGCTAATACTGTTGACTGGTAATAGATGGTAAGACCCTATTGTTGAAGACACCCAGGGAAGTTTCATGCCATAGGATCCTAGGGCAGTCTAGTTTCAACTGTTAAAGCTATTGAAGAAATACTATATATCTAATGTTTCTCTTATATTAGTTTAGATGGAATATAATCAATGTATCTATAAGAAATATAAATACCCTAGGACTTTCAGTGAAGCAATAGATGTTGTACTTCCCTCCTCTGAAACTGCAGCGGGAGATATTCCTTTGATGGTAGCTAACAAAACTGTGACTGAGTCTGACCTCTTTGGACAATATATAACTACCTTATCTCAGGAGACAGCAGCCTGTATTTAATCTTATTTGATAGAACCCTACATTCATGGATGTAAATGTCTCCCCTCTCCAAGCATATGAAAATTCAGACAAAGGATTGTAAAAATTATACAACTCCAGCACAATCTGAGTTCAGGGCCTCTGTCTTTCTCTGGCACTGTCTAGCAGAGGTCCATGTATGAATAAAGGCTCTCTCCCTCTCTCTGAAGTGGATTTTGCCTGATTACTCACTGACTCACTTAATTCTTATAACACAGCTGGTGCATTGGCTGGGAAACTGAGTCATGAGAGTCTTACATGCTAACTCCTGAAATCTCCACCATAGGCCTCAGATGCTATCTGGTGACATTCTTAGCTTTTGGGTTGGTGGAAGTTGGGGTCTGTTCTTGCATTCCAAAAAGATTACACCTGATCAACTGATAGTCACTGGAATATTAGTTCAGATACAGAGGTGGGCAATAAATGGCTATTAAGGGGCTAAAGGTAGTCTGACTTGCAATATTCCATCTCTCTGTGATTACAGGAGCTTTACCAGTCCATTCAGCCTTGCTGGAAGTAGGGTGCAGCAGGTAGACCTATTTTCTGGGAACTTTAGTTCACAAGGCTGATCATCTCTAGGACTATTCCAAGTAGACTCCATGTGTATACAGAGTCAAAATGGTGGCTAACAGGGTAGACTCATGTGTCTTCTGAACTGAAATGGTTGCTCCATGTTTTTGGAGCTGAAGGTAGAGACACACTCCATGTGTTAGGAGCAGAAGCTTAAAGCTTTACAGGGGCCTGATAGGAGGCCATTAAAAGGCATTTACATAGCCAATAGCCAGGGAGTTCCCAAAAGGGGGAGGGAACTATAATTTAACCTCTTAAGGTATGTGTATGTAAGAGCCCTAAACCCACAAGTATGTGGGTAAGGAGGGAGGAACTGTGATGCCTCCTAGTGTGTGAGTGTGTGTGTGTGTGTGTGTGTGTGTGTTTGTGTCAGTGGCTGTGAATGATTTTGCCCAGGATCTCTGCTCCCTGAGCAGAGCCTGGAAAAGACATAAGATCCCAGGCTGAGCCCTACTGGACCTGGGAGCCTATGAGCAGTACTGAGGGAAAATGTCTTGGGCAGGGGATGGGGTGACTGGCTTTGGCACAGTTTGTGCCATGTCATTGTGCTCCTGGGCTCCTTGTCGTTGCTATGTTTCCCCAGTATTGGAAGTTGATCTAAAAAGTTGAGTGCTGGGGCATGTCTGAAGCTACTACAGGTTTCCTTGCACACCCAAGGTGAACTTCTTATAGAAATTATGAAAGAATTTACTATAGCTGCTTCAGTTCATTTTGTCTCCCTTGCCCTGTACAAATGGACAATGGGGGCATTGGGAGAAGGAGACAGGCTGCACAGCAAGTCTCACTGGTCACTTTATGCTATCTCACTGTGCTCCCCAGTGGTTGGGAGTTCAGGAAAAGTTAGACACTATGGTTGATCCCAGGTGGACATTAGAGACCAGAGAAAGCTGAATTGCATTCCTATTGGGATTTCTCCAGAGTTTCACCTGCCGCTATGCACTGCTTCTTTTTCCTGTCTATGCTTCCTTTTTCAGGTGGTGGGTGTGGGGCCACAGTTGCTCGCAGGACCAGAGCCCACCTCTGGAAATATCCCTGATGGCTCCAATTTGTTGGCTTCCCTGTCTAGTAGAGTCAGGAGGCACTGCAGGCATGGTCACAGGCCCTTTCCGTTACAGAATAGGGAATACTAAAATTTCTGGGTTACAGAACAGTCTAAGATGGGGGAAATAGAGGTAAAATTATTTGTTTCTATCTACTGTTTACTTTTCCTTGGGAGTAGATAATGCGAAAATAAAGTCTTTTCTTTTGTTTATTAATTGCCTGCTGAGAGGGGGTTAAGGCTGTTCCCCAAGTGACTTGATAACTCCAAGGTCAAATCTGGCTGTCTTTGAGCTTGTAAGTTTTATGGTTCAAAATAATTTTTCCATGGCGGACAGTGGTTCATAAATCCTTCAGTTATATTAAAGTCTTATGATAAGGTGGGAAGGAGTACTCTAAGACATTGTTCCCCCACAGAGACTGGCTGATGCATTCGTGACCCCACTGAGTAAATAAAGGGGGAAAGAATGAATAAGGTAAATAAACAAAAATGGATCGTTAAAAGACTTGAGAGAAAAATAAAATGTTATTGAGTATCTGCCACACTAGGGTTGATTAGAAAAATAAAACTGTTACAAAAATTACAACTGGGAAATATGTGTTTAAGAGATTCTCTTTCCTTTTAGTGTGATTTCCTTTTGTCCTGATGAAACATAAAACTGCTTTAATTACACAAACACATGGACAACAGGTCATTCTGGATCTGCCAAGTACAGTATCTTCCTTTGTTTATTTGCTATTAAACTGTTTAAAAGGGACCAAAAGATCCTAACTGGTGTAGTGAGGTTAAAAAAAACTGAGAATTATAACCCAGAACAAAAGTTGTCTCAGTTGGTCACAGAGATACCAGGTTATGTACAAAAAGACAGTAAACTGACTATGCTATGAGGGGCCCAAGATTATTTGGCCCTAGACAGGCAACAATAATTCTCCACAACTGCTACAAATAAAGTTCTAATAATACAGGTATAACTCTTAGGATCTTCAGTTTCAGCTCCTCTACGCTAGACAGGCACAGACACCACTCTTCAGGAAAATGATGCTTGTCACAGCCACCAAGGAAATCCTTAGGTTATATTAAGTCTATTAGCCCCTATATAACCAAGTTATTATATTATACAACCTTTCTGTACGTGACATGACATTTATAGGTGACAGAGCCAAATATTATATCCAAGGTTAAAAATGACAATTATAAGATGTGGTGGTGCAAGCCTTTAATCTCAGCACTTGGGAGGCAGAGGTAGGAAGATCACCATGAGTTCAAGGCCACCCTGAGATTAAATAGTGAAATCCAGGTCAGCCTCAGCTACAGTGAGAAACAACAACAACAACAAAAAAGACAATTATAGGTGAGAAAAAACAAGTTCTGCCTGTCCAAAATAATAATAATTATAATAATGAAACATTAACATAGATTTTAAAAAGTTAATTAAAATTATGAGACTAGGGTTTGACAGATGGCTTAGCAGTTAAGGCACTTGCCTGTGATGCCTAAGGGCCCAGGTTCAATTCCCCAGAATCCACATAAGCCAGATGCACATGGGTGGCACAGGTGTCTGGAGTTCCTTTGCAGTGGCTAGAGACCCCGGCATGCCCATTCTCTCCCTCTCTCATAAATAAGTAAATAAATAAATATAAATTTTAAAACTGAGTCTTAACATCAAGGTTTATTCATTAATATTTAATCTTCTACAAGAAGATGATTATATATAAATATACTGTAACTATGAGATGGTTTCTGTCTTGTTCATGCTGGTTCTGCTAAGTGGTCATTGCTGAGATCATCTTCCAAGTCTTATAAAAGCTACTTAGCTATTATGAACAGTCATAAATTAAGTTATAAAATTGCCCAATAGTTAGAGGTGCTTGCTTACAAAATTACTTTATGTCTATCAAAATGTCTAGTGACTGTAAAATTCAGACTGGTTTAATTCAACGATGACCAGATTCTGCTTTATTCTTAAGATGTGTGTAATCAAAATCTCAGTCAAGATATTAGTTAGGTAGTTGCCTCATTACTGGTATCTTAAATTCATTGATGATCAATCTACTAATACTTAAAACACATTCCCTGCTCTAGGACAAAACCTCATGTCCAAATGATCTTCATTGATGAAAAATAATCTTAAACTCTGTTGTTCTGCTTCCAGTTTTTTTTTTGGGGGGGGGGTAAATGTATATAGGTATACAGACTAGCCAAAGTTGTTGTCTAACCCAGATGCCAAGTTTTTATACTGTGTTCCTTTTTCCTGACATACAATTTCTAGATCAAATCAACTGATTTAAAGTTGTTGATAAAATATTGTTTTCAGAGCTTAACATGTGTCCTGCCTGTATTTATAACTGACAAAAACTTAAAAGATAAAAAGTGTATGCTTTCTATGTTCCAGATATGGTATACTATTGCCTGATGTTGCAGTCAGGTTCATGTTGCTGGCAGAAATCACCCAACCAAAAGCAGCATTTGGGAAAAAAATGTTTTATTTTGGCTCACAAACATGAGGGGAAACTCCATCATGGCAGGGGAAAATGATGGCATGATCAGACATTAGCCCCTGGCCAACATAAGGTGGACAATTGCAACAGGAGAGTGTGCCAAACACTGGGTATGGGGAAACTGACTATAATACCCATAAGCCTGCCCCTAACAATATACTGCTTCCAGCAGGCATTAATTCCCAAAGCTCCATCAGCTGGGAACCTACCATTCAGAACACAGAAGTTTATGGGGGACACCTGAATCAAACCACCACATTTCACCCCTGGCCCCCATAAACTGATATCCATACATGATAGCAAATACAATGCATTCAGTCCAACCTTAAAAGTCCCCATAGTGTTTGTCAATCCTAACGATATTCAAACATCCTTCTAGTCCAAGGTCTTTAAAAAGAAAAAACCATAATGGCACAGAATAAACATTCACATTGCAAAAGATGGCATTAGGCATAGCAAAGAAATACTTAACCAATACAAGATTTAAAACAATCAGGGCAAACATGAAACTTTGTAGCTCCAAGTCCAACAACTCTAGCCTGTAACAAGTCTCCAAGTCCAATAATTCAACAACAAGTCTCTGGAGTTCCAATCCCCCCCTCGCCCCCTGCAGCTAGGCTACTCACAGTCCTGGAAAACATCATCCGGAGCTAGCAGCTTTCCTTAGCAGCCATCTAGTGGTTCCAGTGTCTCCAGTGGATCTCCACTGTAACCCACAGTTCATCCTCATGGCTCCATCAGGTCTCCATGCAGGCATCCAACAAACCTGCTTCACACTACCCATGGCCATTTCCAAAGCACAAGACTGTGTTGCAAACTCAATGCCCCTATCTTTCCTGCATTTCTTATACTCACAATAAAAGGTAGGGTGCCAATTTGTTAATCCAGGGGGGAATAAGGCAGACTTTGAAGAATACGACATTCCTTGAGCACTCAGGCCTCTTCCAAAGAATCTACATTCTTCCTGTTGCCCCAGTACTGGTCAGCTGGTCCAACCTCTCATATAATTGCAGCTGAATGGATAGAAGTTTCAGCCCAAGCCGGGCATGGTGGCGCATGCCTTTAATCCCAGCACTCGGGAGGCAGAGGTAGGAGGATCGCCGTAAGTTCGAGGCCACCCTGAGACTCCATAGTGAATTCCAGGTCAGCCTGGGCTAGAGTGAGACCCTACCTCGAAAAACCAAAAAAAAAAAAAAAAAAAAAAAAAAAAAAAAAAAAGAAGTTTCAGCCCAAAGATTTCATATTTGTGTCATATCCCTCTGTTCACTCCAGTCTGTTTCTATGCAGAGCAACCCTGCACAACTTCTCAGGACACGGGCATAACAGCAAGCCTCTCACACAAACTGCTTCTAGCCCAGTCCAGGCAAAGCTATTTTTCACCCTCACAAGCTAAACCTCACAGTCCATAGTTCTTACTGCATTCAGGTCTTTCAACTCTGACCAGAATAGTACATCAAGCTGTACTTACAGCACTGCAAGGCATCTCTTAAGCCAAGGTTTCAAATCCTTCTACATTCCTTTTGAAAGTCAGCTCCTGGGCTGGAGAGATGGCTTAGCAGTTAAGCGCTTGCCTTTGAAGCCTAAGGACCCCGGTTTGAGGCTTGATTCTCCAGGACCCACGTTAGCCAGATGCACAAGGGGGCGCACGCATCTGGAGTTTGTTTGCAGTGGCTGGAGGCCCTGGCGCACCTATTCTCTCTCTCTATCTGTCTCTTTCTTTCTTTCTCTGTCTGGTGCTTTCACATAACTAAATAAAAATAAACCAAAAAAAAATTAAAAAAAAAAAAAAAGAAAGTCAGCTCCAAAAGGCCAAAGCTACACAGTCAGGTGTCTAGCAGCAAATGACCTCACTCTTTGTACCAACTATACTGTTGCAGTCAGGTTCAGATTGCTGGCAGAAATCACCCAATCAAGAGCAGCTCTGGGGAAAAAGGGGGTTTATTTTGGCTTTCAGACTCGAGGGGAAGCTCCATGATGGCAGGGAAAACTAAGACATGAGCAGAGGGTGGACATCACCCCTTGGCCAACATAAGGTGGACAATAGCAACAGGAGAGTGTGCCAAACACTAGCAAGGGGAAACTGGCTACAACATCCTAAGCCCACCCTCCAACAATACATTGCCTCCAGGAAGTGTTAATTTCCAAATCTCCATCAGCTGGGAATTTAGCATTCAGAACACCTAGGTTTAAGAGGGCACCTGAATCAAACTACTACACCTGACAACTAAACTTAAGTGTCAATCAGAATAATTGTAAATTTTTGTGTTATCTCTAACCAGATCTGCTTTATTAACCAAATATATTCTGTACTTCTTTAAGCAGATCTATTTTGCTAATCAAGTATATATAGTTTCTCTGAGTGATTAATAACTATATGTAAAAGCCAAAGCCAAATGGGAACATCAAAGTTAGAAAGATATTTTGGTTCTTGTTCCCAGGTCAAAAGGTCACAGGAGAGGATGGGACACTTCTAGCCTCTAACCTCTGGTAAGTCACCTATCTTCTTAGTCAGAGAGGACATGAAATCCTAGAGACTGGGAAATGAACTCCAAGTCAGTATATCTGCAAAAAGAGAGTCACTACAGATGCTTCTAAAAATAATAATAAATAAAAATTTAAAAACCCACATGATCAACACAATCTTGACTTATCCTAACAGATTACACAATACTGAGTGCCGTAGAGCTCTTCACAGGTTCCTAAGATTCTCTCCTATATAGTCATAACTGACTTCTAGGATATAATATATTATTAATTACGGTTGCCTGTATGGTTTTAAACACCCAGTTAAAAAGAAGTTACAATACAAACAAAAATTTGGACTAATAGGCTCCTTTGTCTGACATTGGCTTACATTACTAAGCTCTTATGTTAACTTATGCCTTCTTTTTTAAAATTTTAATATTTTAAATATTTTTTGTTGTTACTTTTATTTATTTATTTGAGAGAGACAGACAGAGAGAGAAAGAGGTAGAGAGAGAGAGAGAGAGAGAGAGAGAGAATGGGCATGCCAGGGCCTCCAGCCACTGCAAACGAACTCCAGACACGTGCGCCCCCTTGTGCATCTGGCTAACGTGGGTTCTGGGGAATCCAGCCTCAAACCGGGGTCCTTAGGCTTCACAGGCAAGCGCTTAACCACTAAGCCATCTCTCCAGCCCAACTTATGCCTTCTTCTGCCTATGTCTGCCTCTGATTAGTTAGCCACTGTTTGCTTTTAAATAAAAGATCCAGTAATAAAAAGAAATGTCTGTGGGCTGGAGAGGTGGCTCAGCAGTTAAGCGCTTGCCTGCGAAGCCTAAGGACACCGGTTCGAGGCTCGATTCCCCAGGACCCATGTTAGCCAGATGCCAGGTGTCTCAAATTTGTTTGCAGTGGTTGGAGGCCCTGGAGTGCCCATTCTCTCCCTCTCTCCCTCATTGTATCAAATAAATAAATAAAATATTTTAAAAATATATTTAAAAAAGAAATGTCTAAGGGTAAAATCTACCCAGGATATGAGTCAGAATACAAATTCTCTAAAAGGAGATAACTTTTAAAAAAATTCTAAAAGTAACCTGCTGTATGCTGATGGCTCAGGATGGAATGTTTGACCAGGTTGTGATTAGCCCAGTTGGATGGCAGTTGGAGGGGTAAAATAGACAATCCAAAGATTGCCATCACTGGCTATGTTTACCTGGTAGTTATCAATTTGCATTGGTCCAGTCTTTCCTCATTATGCTTTGTTACAATAAAAATGCTTACTTTGTCACAATCATGTATTAAAATATGTAGCTTGTTTTGATTTTTTAGGACTTACAGTTATCAAACAGTCCTAAGTCTCAGATGAGGCTTGAGGCTTTAAAACTATCTTAAAGTTGATAAAAGGTTATGGGAACTCATAAATCTAGTCTAAATATAGTTTGTATTATGAGATGGCCACAAATCCATGAAAAAAAAAATTTTAATGGTCTAAATGTGTGGTCTCATTAAAATCAGACTTAAATATTGTCTCCAATGGTCAGAGCCCCACCAACAAAAAAGATGTGCTTGGAAAAAATTTGGAGCCCAGCCCTAAGATGTAAACTCTGACTTAAAAGTACTAGTGATACTGAATGTTTGATGGTGTTCCCTTAAAATTAAAAAACACAAGGAAACCAATTTATACCTAGAAAGTTGAACACACCCCGACTAGTCTGGGGATTTAATCTAAATATAAGATTTTTTTTTTGGTTTTTCGAGGTAGGGTCTCATTCTAGCCCAAGCTGACCTGGAATTCACTATGGAGTCTCAGGGTGGCCTCAAACTCATGGCAATCCTTCTACCTCTGCCTCCCAAGTGCTAGGATTAAAGGTGTGCGCCACCACGCCCAGCTAAATAAAAGATTTTTAAAAAGAGCCACTCTAGCCACTTTGGATTGGCCCCATACTGCAATACTAAATGCTATTAAAGTTACAGGTGCCACACTGTGGATTTATCACATTCGGTAGTGAAGGCCCACATAGCCAAAGGGAACATGTCTTGGATGACAGAACAATGTCTAGACCAGCCACTCTAAATCACCCAGAGGAGGCACCAGGAATACTCCAAAGATCTGCAACTCTACTTTGATCACACCCAAAAGCTGATCAGTCTATGCACAACTGAAATTTGAAGAACTATACGTCCACTATAATCACACAACTGGGAGCTGATTGGCCAATGCATGCTGGAAGCTTGAGGAAGTCTATGGCAGATACCTCTAGACCATGATCATGATGCCAGTCCATCCAAGTGGGTCTGACAGTGATACTGTTGTTGGTATTCTTAATGGGGATAAGGACAATGACCCCATGGGGTTGAAACTTGGGGGTAAAGAATAGCTATAGCCCTAGTAACAAAAAACATGATTGTGGGGGCTATTTTTTGTAACAGTCTGTACCATATCAAGCCATACAGTACTGGGAAACATCCATAAATAAAAACTAAAATTAAGGGGCTGGAGAGACGGCTTAGTGGTTAAGCGCTTGCCTGTGAAGCCTAAGGATCCCAGTTCAAGGCTCGATTCCCCAGTACCCACGTAAGCCAGATGCACAAGGTGGCGCATATGTCTGGAGTTCATTTGCAGTGGCTGGAGGCCCTGATGCACCCATTCTCTCTCTCAGCATCTTTCTCTGTCTGTCGCTCTCAAATAAATTTTTAAAAAACCCTAAAATTCAAAAAGATAGGAGTCTACACACTTTTGAAATACTTTGTCACTAAATTCTTGGATGATGTACACCAAATAGCTAAGTCATTGGTAGACCTACAAAAACAGCTAGATCCCTGGACAATGTGGTTATACAAAACTGCAGAGGCCTGAAACTGCTTACAGCTAATAAAGGAGGCCTATGCTTATTTTGAAATAAGGAGTGCTGCTTTTATACAAACAAATCTGGAGTTGTTATGAATAGAATCCAAAGGTTAAAAAAAATGACTAAAAAAATTTTAACAAACTCCTAGATGTTGTGGGACAGCTATTGATCATGGTCTATGCCCCTGATCAGGCCACTAACAATGATCCTTTTAGGATTATTATTTGAGCCTTGCATCTTGGACCTCCTAATTAGATTTATCACCAGTAGATGTTCTTAGCCCTGAGCGTTCCAGTGAAACAAAAAAACTCAGATTGATAAAGGTTGAAGTCTTTGATATAAACTAGACAAGACTTCAAAGGGGGAGGGGAAACTATTGAAGAAATACCATAAATCTAATGTTTCTAGCTCCTATTAGTTTAGATGGAATATAATCTATGTATTTATAATAAATGTAAAGGTGCCTAGGACTTTCAGTGAAGCAATAGATGTTGCATGTCCCTCCAATGAAACTGCAGCAGGAGAGAGTTCTTTGATGATAGCTAACAAGAATTCTGTGACTCTGAGCCTGACCCCTTTGTACAATATATAACTACCATATCTCAGGAGACAGTGGCCTATACTTAAGCTTATTTGACAAAATCCTACACTCATGCATGTAAATCTCTCCTTTCTCCAAGGAAAACTAAGACAAAGTATTGTAAAAGGTATATAACTCCAACACAATCTAAGTTAATGGCCTCTGTCTTTCTCTGGCATTAGCGAGCAGAGGTCTACGCATAATGGCTCTTTCCCTCTCTCTGAAGTGGATTTTGCCTGATTACTCACTTACAAAGCTGCTCAGGAAATCTTTGAAGTGACAAAGAATATGAATGGGTTTGTGAACTACTAATTAAGACTTTGAAAGGTCTGAAGAGATGGCTCAGTAGTTAAGGTGCTTGCTTGCAAAGCCCAAGGAACTGAGTTTGATTCCCCAGTACCCATGTAAATTTAGCCAGATGTATAAGATGGCACATGTATCTGGAGTTTGTTTGCATTGGCTAGAGGCCATGGTATGCCCATTCTCTATCTGCCTCTCTCTCTCTCCCCTTAGTAAATGTTTTTAAAAGCATATTAAAGGAGGAAGGAATGGGGAACCACAGGGCATTATGAGGGTCTGGGTAGTTCCACATGTTTTTTGTTTTTTTTTAAATTTATGTCTGTGTGTGTATATAGGCATGTGCATGCTTTAGTGCCCATGTAGAGCTCTAAGAACAACCTCAGAGTGTTTGTCCTCTCCTTCCTTCTTTGAGACAGGGTTGCTTGTTCTCCTGGCTCAGCTTCCCATTGCCTTATGTGTGTTGAAATTATAGACACCTGTGCCACTTTGTGTTTGGCTTTACATGGGTGCTTGTGAAATTGAACTTGGGCTGGCAGGCTTGCACGCAAGGGCTTTTAACTGCTGAGCCACCTCACCTCCATACTCCCAACATTTTTGAGGCAGTAACTTAAGCAAACCCTGCCTGGCTCCAGTGTTAATGGGATGATAAACCCCACTGATAGCTGGAAGAAGGTGGAAATCACATTGTTCTATGTCAATCTGCATAGGGGAGGGTGCCAGGGTTTGAATGTGGGCTTTCTGTAGCTTTGGGATCCTTAGAGGGCAGAGGAAAAGTGACTGAGGAGGAGGTAATTTGCCTGGCAAAGCCCTCTGGCAGAGGGAGGGATGGGACCACAGATGACAATAGGTCTCAGATAGAAAGATGAATAGTTCTTCCTGCACAGCCAGTAAAGAAGGAATGAATCTGAATTAGCCACCTCCATGTAAGTTATGCCATTGTTAGCTCACAATCCTAAATCCTAGTAGGGCAAAACTACTGTGGTTTTCCTTCCTTTATACTACATGTTTGTCAGATTGTCAGGGAACTATGCTCCCCAAAAGAATTCAGGCTGACCACTAATCACCACCCTGAAAGTTGCTGGAACCAGTGCCAGATGAGAATAGTATGCTTTGGGAGGGTGGCATGTTGGAGATTCTGGCTTGGCAACAGGTAACAGGTGTTACCTTCCTTCACAGCTCACTGGCTAGAATTATTCACATGGCTCCGCCTACATCCAGCCAGGTACTGCAAACTTACTGTGTGCCCAGAAGGTAATTAGAATTTGTGGTGACCAGCAGTGACTACAGCACCCTATCCCAGGGAAGCTGTAGTTCTAGCTATACAGAATGTGGAGAGGAGCCAGCCAGTCGAAAACCATAGGAGCAGATAGCAAGAAGCAAGGTCAAGTCTCGTGTGTTCCTGACCCTGTGTCCCTATTATCTTCAGCTGGGTTCAGAGCTCTTCAGGGTGGTCCCTCCTGTGACCAGACTTTTGTCACTGCTTTCTGTAGGTTGTACCATGGGTGGTGGTACTGTGTGTGTGTTTTGGGGGAGGGGAATGTTGTTCTGTGAGTTCCACTAGAATTAAACTTTCTTCCATGGCATCATCTCAACTGACAAACCCTCAGATAGAGAAGCTTTAGTAGTTCTTGTGGTCTCAGCTGGCTCTCTGACCAAGCGCAGGACCAGCAAATTTGAAATACAATGTTGCTTCCGTTTCTCATCAGGACTTGTCATACCACCTGCCTTCCTGACCTGAGAGGTTAGGTGACACCTCTTTGCTCCCATAGAGCTTTCTTCTTTAAGGAAGTTTGATGAGGACACCCGTAGCACCCTAATATGGAGCAAAAAGGTCCAGCTTGAGGTGGTGGCCACAGCATGGGGAAGCTATCCAAGAACCCCAAGAGGTCTTGCTGCATACCAGTCTATGACCTGACTTCTAGAGCCAGGAAAGGGGCAGGAAAGGGGCCTGAACCTACGAGGTACTTGGGGATCTGTAATAAAAACTTGGCAACCAGTCAGATGCAACTTTGATACACTGCCATGTAAGACTACCTGCCTCTTACAAGGACTCGTACCACATACTGTGCTGAGAAAATGCAAGATTCTATTGATCCTCCAACTGCTGGCAAGGCAGGATTCACTTCAGGAATTGGGGTTGCATTGCAAGTGTGACCAGAATCATATCGAAGAGAAACTAAAGAGTCACTGGAAAGAACTTAGGACAATACTTGGCAAACTAATATATGAATCACT
Source organism: Dipus sagitta (assembly GCA_036346955.1). Classification (NCBI taxonomy): domain Eukaryota; kingdom Metazoa; phylum Chordata; class Mammalia; order Rodentia; family Dipodidae; genus Dipus; species Dipus sagitta. The sequence continues at coordinate 117,789 of CM070781.1, read as the reverse complement.
ACTACAATGAATAATGCAATGGAAAAAAGCCAAAGAGGCAACTCAGTGAAGAGTCAGTGTATGTAGGGTCCTGGATTTCAACTCCACCATTCTAAGGACAGTATGCAGATTTGGATGTTTACACAGGAAAAGACTTCCAAATCATATTATCAAATACAAGGGGTGCATTAACAGGTTTGCAGTGTACTACTATTTGCTTATGAAAATTAGGAGCCAGGTATAGTGTTACATGCTTATAATTCCAGTACTGCAGAAGCTGAGGCACAGACAGATAAGAGTTTGAGGCAAGCCTGAGCTACGAAGATCCTGTGTAAACATATGTACTATTACTGGTAGAGTTACACAAGTAAATGGCTCCTTTAAAAGGGAAATGGGAAAAAAGGTTAGAAAGGTGTATTGCTTTTCTATCTTGAATTTTGTGTCACTTGTTACATATTACCCATTCTAAAAATCAACTACCTAATGCAATATGCTATCTGTAACAGAAAATGCACACTTGTGGAAAACTGGAAATATAGTAATAAACTTTGTAGCTAATATTCTTGCACCACTGTCAAACTTAAGATTGGGTAATGTACCAAATACAACTTTATTGTTGCTTCCTAATTGAAGTTCCACTGGACTGATTTTTTTTCTTCCCACTAGTAGAACATAAAATTTCAATGTCTGGTTTTCTGTTCTGTGTGCCTGGCACATCTCCCATTCTTTCTGACCTTGGAAGCTGTGCTCATGACTCAGTACCAAGCTCATGCTCAGGAAAGCTTTCTTATACCTCTGCATCAAGACACAGTATCATATTATAGAACTCCTATTTACATGTGCCAAGCTTCCCCAGGATGCAAACTATGCAGGTAAGTTTTTTTTTTTTTTTTTTTTTTTAACCTATTAGCACCTGTGGAAAGAAACCCGCTATTGGAGAACATGACAGAGAAGATGGGCTGGGCTGCTGTCACCCCAGCAGACACCACCTCAGAGTAAAAGAGGAAAGCCCTTTCTTTGGACTTGGGCCACTCAGAAAAGAGGATGTGACTGGCCAGGGTTATTGCTAAGTAGAGGTATTTCCCTTGAGGGTCATTACAGAGTAACTGAGGGATTCAGTCCTTTTCTGAATCTGCATGAAGCTAGGGCATTATCACATCTGTTTTATCACTATCTCCCCAGTGGAAGGATGAGTCAAGAATATATTCTTAGTTGGACGACTGGAGTTCTTTGGCTGTCTTAGAAGGCAAGAGGACACCAGTCTTCTACAAAGTTCCTTTTTGTACTAAGAACCAAGGATCTTCTTTCCCACATGGACCCCACAGTAGTATAGTGCACCCTTTTGACCAGAAACTGCAAGATGTACACCCCCATCTAACCATAAGGATAATCAAGGAAAAAGAATTCATTCCTAAAATTTAGTAACCTTCAGCCAGGCATGGTGGCACACGCCTTTAATTCCAGCACTCGAGATGCAGAGGTAGGAAGTTCGCTGAGTTCAAGGCCAGCTCGAGACTACAGAGTGAATTCCAGGTCAGCCTGGACTAGAGCGAGACCCTACCTCGGAAAAAACAAAACTATTAGTAACTTTCTAGGTTTTTTTTTCCAAGCAAATACTTTTATTAACATGGTAAGATTTTTCTTTTCTCGAAATACGGCAGGGTTTTGACCTCAAATGCTTATCAGGTCTGCTACTCAAATAAACTTACAGCTTGACTACCTTAAAGATGCCAGTTCCTTGCCCAGCTTGGGGTCCATTGCATACAGTTCCATGCTTTCCTTCCTAACCCATGTTTGCAAGTAGTATCTTTAATTTTATGCCCAGAATCCCCTCAAATACATGGGATTATGGACATCAAATCGTACAGAAAAACAGACTTCATCTCTTATTCTAGGTTCCATGTCATTTAGAGCCAAGTTAAGTTGTCCAAGCTCACACAGATTACAATATAGTGTACCACATAAAATTTTAAATTTTGCACAAAATACATCTCTCCTCCTTTGGTCTCACACAGAAATTAAAGTCCCCCAATACAAACATACTATCCTCCAACCTTTCTTCTAGTTCATCAGTCCTAGCCTGTAAGGCCCATCTGTAGTTCCAGTTGAAATCTGGTCCCTTCAGCAGATGCTGCATGAAGTTGTCTTCTAGAATGAATGCAGCTCCTTCAGCACCTCCAGAGCCGGTGAACTCCAACTCTTGAGTCTAGTGTCACACATAGACCCGAAGTTCCAGGGAGCTAACAGGTCACACATGAAAGAGCAAAGCACCTCAAAATTCAGAAATAACTCAAAGCTCAGGAACAAATGTGACTGCCACAAGAGCTTACAATCTAGGCTCTAATTCCTGTATGTGAGAGAGTATGTACCAAATAAAAGTTACTTCCCAAACAAAAACATTTAACAGCCAAAACTATATCGAGGTCATCAACTGCAGACCACAGCAGAAACGCAGTGAAGAGAATAGAGTGAAGACAGAGGAGGAAAAAATAAAAATAAAATAAAGAGGCTCTCTGGTTCATCTTCTCCAGGGTGTCAGCCAATCGCCATCACTCGACCAGAATCCATTGGCTGGAAACCTACAGCATATCGGGAGAGAGCCATCACCGAGAGATTAATTCCACGCGCGATCAAGTCACACAGACCCAGTCTCTTCTGGAGGCCACCTGACTCATTCCAGGCTTCTGGTAAAATCTGGACTCTTCCAACCGCCTTCCCGGTACCATTCGTCTTCCCCACCCCCGGCTGGACTGACTAATTCTATGATCGATTCTGCTCCCCTGGCGACTCTAATTTATCATCTGTGGCCACCTTGGGTCACAACCGAAGCCCGCACGGCGTCGGATAGAGAGCCTCCCTTCCCCACTGCCTCACGGAGGGAGACGGCGTCGCCGCCCCCGGCCTCCCACGCGAGTCCCCGGCTCACCTTCCGCGGCCGAGGCTCCCTCACGCCGACTCGCTCTTTTCTATCCGCCGCACCAGCTGCACCAGCATCTCAGCCATCTTTGCCGTCTCGCGGGCCTTCTCGTCGGCCTGCTCGCCCCTGCGCGCGGCGTCGGCGCTCTGCAGGTGGTTCAGGGCGCTCTCCTCCGACGCCTCCACCTGCGTCTTCATCTGGATCAGCATATTGTCCATCTCCCACAGCTTGCCCCGGTTGCGCCCCGGCGCCCGGCCGCGCCCATGCGCCAGCGACGCGATGTCCTCGCGCATCTCGTGGATCACGGGCAGCAGGAACTGCTCGAAGTCCTCCTCAGGCTCCAGCACCTCTACCTCCTCGGGCTCCGCGAGCTCCACCACGTCCAGGGGCCGCATCTCCAAGACGCTCCGGAAGCGCGCGGTCGACGTCTGCGTGACACAAAGCGAACACTCACGGCGCTCAGCAACTGAGCACCGGGATCTACCTTCAAACTTTCCCCCTTTTTAAACTTTTCTTCGCAGAGAAGCCCTGAAGAGGAGTTACTGAAGAGAAGAGGCGAACAAAATGGAGTCGCGGCCGTCAACCAGCGCTCTTCGAGCAGCGGCCCCTTTCACGACATCTCCGCGCCTCTCTTTACGGTTACACTGCAAAGCACGGGCGCGCGCCCGTCCGTAAAGGGGCGGGGCGAGCTGCGCCATGGCCCCGCACGCAGACACAGCGCACCTTCCGTTAGCCTTTGAAGCCCCACACCTTATTTTCGGGTTTGCAGATGAGCGCTTCTGGATGGCTGTGCCTGGAGGAGCGTTCTGGGTTGGACCGTTTGAGTTGTATTGTTTTTACTTTTTCTGTTTTTTTTTTTTTTCGGTTTTTAAGGCAGGGTCTCACCCTAGCCAAGGCTTACCTGGGGTTCACTCGGTAACTGGTTTGGAACTCTCAGTCCTACCTCAACGTCCTGAGAGTGCCTAGAATATAGGCCTGAATCACCATGCCTGGCATTATGTGGGTACTGGGGAATTGAACACAGGATGACAGGTTTTGCAAGTAAGTGCCTTTAACCATTCAACCACCTCCCCAGCCCTGAAATACTCCTTTTTGTTAATATATAATTTTTTATTGACTACTTCTATACTTACAGACAATAAACCCTGATAATTCCCATCTCTCCCCCACTTTCCCCTCCACAAGTCCACTCTCCATCATATTCCCGATGTCATCATCTTTTCCGCCTGTTATGAGGCTATTGTTAAGGTATTGTTAGGCACTGCAAGGTCGTGGATATTGAGGCCATTTTCTGTCTGGACAGGTACGTATATACAATACCATCCCCTTCCCTCTCCTTCCTCCTTTATAGCCTTTTTCTAGCCTAGGGGCCTCTGCTACCAAGTTTTGGTTCCAGTTCACACACAAGTCTAAACATTTGTAGCTAGGATCCACATATGAGAGACGTGACATTTGGCTTTCTGGGTTACCTCACTTAGTGTAATCCTTTCCAGATCCATGCATTTTCCTGCAAATTTCATTTTTCTGTACTACTGACTAAAACCCCATTCTGTAAATGTACCACATCTTTATTATCCATCTGTTGAGGGACATCTAGGCTGGTTCTATTTCTTAGCTTTTGTGAATAGAGCAGCAATAAACATGGTTGTGCAAGTATCTCTAAGGTAGTGAGAAGAGTCATTAGGATATATGCCTAGTGCTATAGCTGGATCATATGGTAAATCTATTGTTAGCTGTCTCAAGAACCTCCATGCTGATATGCACAATGGCTGTACCAGACCACATTCACACCAACAGTGTAGAAGGGCTCCACTTTTTCTGCATCCTCGCCAACATTTATGGTCGTTTGTTTTCTTGATAATAGCCATTCTGACAGGAGTGAGATGGAATCTCAAAGTAGTTTTAATTTGCATTTCCCTGATGGCTAAGGATGTAGAACACTTTTATATGCCATCTGTATTTCTTCTTTTGAGAACTCTCTATTAAGTTCAATAGGGTTCAATAGTTTTAATAGGGTTATTTGATTTCTTACTGTTTTATTTTTTGAGTTCCCTGTATATTAACCCTCTGTCAGATGTGTGGCTGGCAAAGATTTTCTCCCATTGTGTAGGTTGTCTCTCTTCTCTATTCACAGTGTCCTTTGCTATATAAAAGCTTTGTAATTTCATGAGATTCCAGTAGATGATTAGTAGTTGTATTTCCTGAGCAACCGCAAAAGTGACCCTAGCTGTTGGGTTTGCCTGCTATGAGAGTATTCTGGTAGGCTGGATGGAACAAAATACAGGCAAATTCTAAAAGTTAACAAAACAATGTACACATTCAATAAAACCAGCACAGAGTATTTATGCAAGAGCAGGTATTAAAACAAACAGATCCTCTAACAAAATCAAAGTTCCTAAGGATGTGTGTTGCCCCACACCCTTAATCCTGTCAACTGAGAGGCTAAGATTTCTGGTCTGTCGAGGGTCCCAAGATCAGCTTGTGACCAAGTAAGACCCTGCCCCAATGAATGGCAGAAGAGGAGACAAAGGCACTATGAATCCAGGAGCAACAAATGCCAACCCCCAAATATACTTTATTTAAGAATGGCAAGAGGTACTCTGAAGGCAAGGGATAGGATTGAAGAAGCACAGCCAGCCTCTAAAATCATAGCTCCAGTGGCCTTCAAAGATAGCTGATCCTCAGCACTAACAGAATCACTACAGCAGCCTAGTGCTTTTCTGGAAGCCTTCTTAGGGAAGGATTGTAGGTTCCTGGTAACTAATTTGCTCCTTCAGATTTGTAAGAGCATTGAGAATTAGGAATTTTGAGAGGATGAGGAATGTTCAGAGTCTGAATTACAGATAAAAGATTTTCTCTTATAAATTTATTTCTTTGCGTATATATTCCGTCTTTCTGGCCTAGCTGACCCTGCCTTTGATTTTGGTTTTTTGCCTTGTTTTATGATTGGTTCATTCTAGCTCCCTATTAGTAAAGACCTGAACCCTGACATTCATGAAAGAACAAAATCTAAGAGTTCTAAAGATTTAAGTCACAGAAAATGGCTTTTTTCCCTTTTAGTTACACTTCAAAAGAGAAAAGGCTTTGATTTTTTGAAACAAATTATGAAATAGTGGCTTTGGCTTTCACCACCAGAATTACCACTTCCCTTGGAGTAGGGATATAGGTTATGAATTGTTTATTTATTTATTACTACTGTCAGTGGGAAACACGGATAATGGTTTTTACAAGCTTATTACTCTCAGGAGTCAAAAAACTTCTTTTGACCTTGAGAGAATTAGAAGGGTGATTCCTATCCTTCTGTGACCCTCAAAAGTGACAATTGACAATTGAAGGTCACCCAGTTGTTTATTGTTAGAAGTATATGATGGCTGTTGGGAATCAGTGAAGTCTGGCTGAGAACACAATAAGGAACAGCCTGCTTTTCACAAACATGAAAGCTATGAAATTTATCAGTTTTCTCTTGGATTAATTTTTCCCCAAAAAGGGGAGATGCAAAATGTAATCTCTGAAAGAAACTGACTGTACACCCACTAGAGTCTGTTGTTGGGATGCCAGGGAATGGGGAGTAAGACACCTACAGTGAACAGTCTTAAATACACTATTGTTCTTTTCAGAGTGCTGCAGATTTGCCACCTCCCATGTGAGCGCAGAAAATGGAATCAAGATAGAAAGGATGTAGCATATGCTTTCCTGCCCACAGGGAGGGTTTGCAGTTAATGGTCTATTGAGTGGATTTGAAGATATGATTGATGGAATGGGTCTGTAACGGAGTTACTCTACTTACCATTTCTGAGCCAGCAACGTGTAGCCTACACTTACTCTTTGTCTTTCACTATAGGACTTTGCTCCATAATTTCACTTGCAGTGGTTACTTATCAGATATTACAGCCACCACAGAAAAGCAAACTCCACTGTAAACATCTCCTCTTTCTGGGATGGGGAACAGCATGTTCTTCCCTGTACTTCACTTCCTTCCCTATGAAAGCAACTAATTAGTTCTAATAATTAAAAACTCCTTTTCTCCTAACTCTTTGGGGGGGGGGTGGGTCATCTTCATAGCTATCATTTGCTGACCATAAATTATTGTATCAATTTACACTAAAGTTTAAGATATTTTTTGTGGATTTTAGATTTTTTTTTTCTTTTGTGGAAAGAGTGCTAGCATAGAAAAGTGTCATCTTAGCAAGCTTAGCCCCATTTCTTTTTCTGTTTCCGTGTTTATTTCATTGTCCTCCCAAGGAGCTCTTTCAATTTCAAAAATCTGTATTTCATACTCTTAGTCAAATTTTGTTCCTTTTAAATACTTCATATTGTCCATCTTGAATTGGCAGTTCTCAATGTTGTGAATATAGTTGAGATTAACTACTGTTCAATGTTACTGGAAGATGTACTTCCTCCATGTTTGTGGTCACCTGGGGTATTTCACATAAAGACAGACTCTTTAATGTATTTGAGAGAGGTTAAACAAACACTGGCTGGGAGTCTTGAGGATAGAGAAAAGTTTTTAAAGGTATAGATAAGCATCCATGTAGAGTGCTTGAACCTGCTTTGTACCTGTTTGGAGGAAACACCGTGAAATAAATTATCAGCCTAAGTAAGGTTATTACAGAGTCACTGAAGTACCAATTTTCCTTCCTCCTGTCTTTTTCCCATTTCCTGATGTACTCAAGAAAATTGGAATATTGTAATGGATCAGTTATATTTCCTAAAGCCCTTTTTGCCTGTTTAAAATGTGCAGGACCCTTCTCCTTTGATGGGAGAGTTACCTGAATCTAGGTTTAAAAGGTTGTGTAAAAAGAAATTATAATAAAAAGGATACTTTGCTTTTCAAAAAAAAAGAATGGCAAATCTGACCATCTGTCAGATTTAACACTTAATTTACCCTGACATGAAAGGTGCAATTAGCACTTCCAATGCAAGCCTATATACTAGGCTTTTTTTTGGTGGGTACTGAGCTGGTGTAGGCCCAGTTACCTTTTGGGATGGCTTTGATTTCAGCACACCCACTTGGATCTGTCTTTTCTATTTTGTGGACTCAGGTAGCCTGGCTGGATTGGTGGATTACTACTTTGATAGCCTGTACTGGGTGTTGTGTAGGTAAATTCCCGTTTCCAGGTCTCTGGTGCTTGCTGTAGATGTTGGCTGAAGTTGTTCCATAGGTCCCCGCGATTCTCTTCCTTAATAGCCGCTCAGCTTGCCCCTGATGTCCTCCCCTACAGGTTTCTTGAGTTTGTGAGGAGGCTGGTGTGCGTGAAAAATCCCCTCACCTGGCTATCCTTGTGGCTCAGGCAGAGCCTGGTAACTGCAGCTGCATACACCTGGTGCTGTCACTGCTGGAGCCGCTTCTGCCTGCTTCTATGGTCTCTAGATGCTCTGGATCTTTCCTACTTCTTTGCTGTGGTTGATAATTTCTTAACATGCCTTCATTTTTTAGTAGAAGAGTGTATTTTGATGTTTATTTTTTTTTCTTTTTCTCCCCTAGGCTGCTTTGGCATGGTTCCTATGTCACCATCTTAACTGGAAGTCTCAGGTTTACATTTTTAAAAATTTAATATTACTAGTTTCTAATTCCATTTAAGTATTCATAGTTATATGGTATCATTCTTAGCTTCTTGCATTGGACTGTCTGTGTGCTTTTTGGTTTTTAATATTTTATTTATTTGTGAGCAGAGGGAAAGAGATGAGAGAGAGAGGGAGGGAGATGGAGGGGGAGGGAGAGGGAGATAGAAAGAAGAGTTAGGGCCTCCAGTGGCTGTAAATGAACTCCAAATGCATGAATCTGTTTGTGCATCTGGCTTTATGTGTGTACTGGAGAATTGAACCCAGGTCATTAGGCTTTTCAGGCAAGCACTTTAATCACTGAGCTATTTATTCCCAGCCCAGGTTTACATTTTTTAAAGTTTTTTAAAAAATATTTTATTATTTATTTGAGAGAGAGAGAAAGAAGCAGATAAAAAGAGAGAATGGAGGAGGATCTTAGGTCATCTAGATCCCCTTCTCTTAATCCTGGCAGCAGACTCTCAGCTGGTTTTAACTTGATTCACAATCAGAAGTGCCTGGGTTTCTCTGTCAGACAAATCCTGTTCTCACCACATGAAACCACGTGTCTGGTCTGTCCTCAGGACCAGCACACCCAGGGCCCAGTTGGTGTTGAAAAGCCTGGCCTTTCATCCCTTCTGGATTGAGGGCTCAGGGGTTCCTGGAGAGAACTTAGCACACATTAGAAAATTTGCTTTAACAGTTACTCACACAGAACTTGAAGGAAGAATGTGAATCTCCTAGTCTTTTGAGACTGTTCCCACACAGAAACCCAGCATGCACGCTAGGTTTGTTTTCCAGTCATAAGTCAGAGTTAGGATTCAGGGCAACAATGGTCATGAGAATGCTTTGTAAGTACCAAGCACAGGCATATATAGTACTTATCCTTTAAGTAGGCTTGGTTGCTATCCTAAAAATTAGTCCAGCTTCTCAGTTTTCTTGACATATTAGAGAAGGCTATGCCATATATTCTTTTGTATGAATAAGAATAAATGGCTTAAATGATAAAGATAGATACAGAACCTATTAGGCCAGTCAAAATGCAGTCTGGTCACAGCTTCCAGCTCTGTGTGCCCTACCCATATAGGCAAACTGGTGAGCATGGGATCCACAGAGAACCTTGCTCCTTAGTGAGAATGCAAGACAGTTTGGTCATTTCCTCTAACAGTAAATAAGTTCTTACTATTCAGCAGTCACACTCCTTGATAATTATCAAATGAGTTCAACTTATGTATCCTCACATGTTTATACCAGATTTATTCACAATTTTCTCACACTCAAAAATAAGCATCCTTCTTAGTAGGTGAGTGGATAAAAATGTGGCGCATCCAGACAATGGAATATTATTCAGCAATAAAAAAGAAATGGCTATCAAGCCATGAAAAGACAGAGGACACTCAAATGCTTGTCACTAAGTGGAAGACATCTGTCTGTGTATCTACCATAGTATTCTAACTGTATGACCTGGAAAGGGCAGATGAGGGGGGCAGTAAGAAGATGGGTGGTTGGTCAAGGAGGGAGAGACAGGCAGAACACAATCTTCCAGGCAGTGAAACTAAGTGATACTGTAATGGTGGACACATATCATATATTGTCTAAACCCACAGAATGTGCACCACCAAGTGTGAACTCTAATAAAAAAGCAAAGACTAGGTGATAATGATGTACAGTGTGGCTCCATTCTTGTGCAAAGATGTTGATGGAGAGTATGGTGGAGTGCATGTGGGAATTCTGCACTTTCTGCTCACTTATGCTGGAATCCTAAAAATACTGAAAAGAATAATGTTGATTTAGGGCTTGGAAGAAGCCCAGCAGTTAAAGGTGCTGGCTACCAAAGACTACTGTCCCCAGTTCAGTTCCTCAGTACCCACCTAAAGCCAGATGTACAAAGTAGTGCATGCATTTGAAGTTTGTTTGCACTGGCAAGAGGCTCTGGTGTGCCCATTCTCCTCCCCCACCCTCTGTGTGTGTGTGTGTGTGTTGTCTCTCTGTGTCTCAAATAAATAAATATTAAGAAAGAATAATGATTTAAAAGGAGGGGAAGGAGGAGGACTAAATGGTTCAAACTGGGCAGATGAATTGAAAGCAAAGTCTTTGTTAGGATGAGATCCAGTAGGTCCCTCAGTCAGTGCAGGGTGTGCAGTATTCATTATAGCTGCCTCTGGCTTGTTTTGTTTTGTTTTCTCCATTAAGTTTCTTTTAAAATAGTTTTATTTATTTGTAGGAGAGAGCGCATGGGCATGCCAAGGCCTCTACCCATTGCAAACAACCTTTAGATGCACACACCACTTTGTGCATCTGGCTTTATGTGGGTACTGAGAAACTGAACCTAGGCCATCAGGCTTTGCAGGCAGCACCTTTAACCACTGACCAATCTCCTAAGCCCCTCTCCATTAAGTTTACATTCTTTTCTTTATTATTTCCTGTCTTACCATCTCTGGTTTGCATGGGCCACCTGTATAACTTAGCTCTAAGTGTTTTTTGATTATGATTATGAATCTTTTGTTTCTGCTTTTGTTCTTTCAGATAGAATCTCATGGCCTTGAACTCACTCTAGCTAAGATAACTTTCTGGCTGCACCTTCCAAGTGTAGGATTACAGGTGTGTACCAACCATGACTAACTTTGTTTGGATTTTTTAGAGACAGAGTCTTGATCTATATCCCAAGCTAGCCTTGGACTTAAGATCTTCCTGCTTCAGTCTCCTGTGTGCTGGTATTACAGACACATGCCACCACATGTCTAATTATGATTTTTTGTTATAAATTATTTCAGCTATATTTTTAAAAATTTCAATCACTTGAACGTTTTCATGCTCTTCAAAGTTTGCTTAGAGCTGGAGTTCTGTTTTTATTTCTTTATTTATTTAACAGAGAAAGAGGGAGGGAGAGAGAGAGAATGGGGATGCCCGGGCCTCCAGCCGTGAACTCCAGATGCATGCCCTCCCTTGTGCATCTGGCTAACATGGGTCCTGGGGCATTGAACCTGGGTCCTTTGGTTTTGCAGACAACCACCTTAACTGCTAAACCATCCCTTCAGCCCTGAAGTTCTATTTTATACTAATTCTTTCAACTATGTCAAGATTTGTCTAGTGGCTAGGCCAGTTTTGCACATTTTGCACATGTGCCAGTGGAGAGAGGTACTCTCCACAGTTGGGTGTAGAGCCTCCTGTGTGCCTACCACCCATTTCCCTGCCTCTGCTGCTGCAGTAGCATCCTGCGATGGTATGTCTACAAGCCAGTCTGGAGTCTGCTCACAGCCCTCAGCTTTGTGGTGTACTACTGAGTTTCTGTTTGGAATCATTTTTCATTCTCTGGAGCAGATTCTTTAGAAGTTAGCCAGGTCAAAGATGTGTTTTCAAAACCAGCTTGACTGAAGGCAGCCCCAGGGTATGGGAGCTGTGGTCTAAAAACAAACACAGATACAAGTCAAGTGTTTTCAGTTAGTAAATGTTATGTTGATGAGAACTTACTTTTTCTCAAACTGGAAACTGGAGAACAGTTTGTACTGGGCCAAATGAAGCAAGGTGGGCCATGAGGGGGAAGAATTCGAACTCTAAGTTCGATGGCTCTGGTCCAAATCTGCAGGGGGGAGACATGAGTTTTGATTCCTTCTTGATGCTTCGGGAGGAGGTGATGCTGAACACACAGTGCTTAGAGGTGGGAAGCACAGACCATTCTTAAATTACTGCCAGAGAGGCCACAGACCCTGGATACTTGTGAATTCCTAGAAGAGAACCAAAGGACCTCACCCATCTGGGGTCCTATATTCTGCTGGTCTAGAGAGCAGATGGCCAGAGGCTACTCCACTGTCCACAACTGCAAGTACTCTGATACTGTGGCCTAAATGTGACCCTCTCTGAGTCATATGCTGACATTGTAACCACCACCTGGAGGTACAGGAGATCGATTCTTTGGGAGATACTGAGGGCTAGATTTGGTCTTGAGGGTAGGACCCCCATGATGAGATTAGTGCCCTTGAAAAAAGAGACACAATAGATCGCTTCTGCTCTCTGCTGTTTGTCATGTGAGGACATGTTGAAAAAGCAAACAGCAAAACAGGTAGCAGTGCTTACCAGACTCAGACCTGCTGGTGACTTGGACTTCCAACCATCAGAATTCTAAGAAATAAATGACCAGCTTATGGTAATTTATTATAGCAGTCCAAACTGACTGCAACAGCTGTTGTCTTTCCTAAGGATGAAGGGAGCACAGGGGCTCCTTGGGGATGTTTGCTTTATCTGTCCCCAACATGCATGTATTTCCACACTTCCTCCACTCTGTTCTGCTGCTTTCTCAGGACTCCAACAGCTTGGTGGAGCCTAAGTCCAAAGGTGTAACAAATGGAACAGTGAGATGTAAGCATTGTCAGAAGCTTATGTTGCTGGTGGAGAAAAAGGAAGGTACACAGATGATGGTAGTGACATGAGTGTAATCTTATTTTGATATCCCCATAAAGAAATGTGGTCTCACTTGTGATTATTAGGGCAAGAAATCTCAGGATTGAAAGGACTAGAACTTTCAAAGTATCATGGGTGAAGCTAGGTGTGATGGTGCAAACATGTAAATCAACACTCAGGCAGGAGAATCTTGAGATCCAGGCCAACCTGGGCTACATAGTGAAACGCTTGTTAAAATTTTTTTGATGGGGAGAAAGAATAAAATAGAAATAAGGATAACTAAAAAGGAAAAAAAAAACTATAACAACATATAAATAGAAAAGAGAACAAATAAAACCAAACCAGTGAGCGTATTTATTTTTCTTACAAGATAGAAATAGGTTGTTGCAGTTAAAACCAAAAGGAGGAGATATGTGATTTACCAAAACACATTTATAATGAAGTGTAAATGACACCATAAAAATTAAGAAATAGGGTTGGAGAAATGGCTCAGCAGTTAAAGCACTTATTTGCAAATCCTGAGAGCCTGAGTTTGAGTCCCCAGTACCACATACAGCCAAATGCATGAAGTGGCACATGTGTCTGGAATTCATTTGCAGTGGCGAAGCCCTGGTGCACCCATTCTCTCTTCCTCCCTCTCTCTCTTCTTGCAGATAAATAAATTATTTTTTAAAAATTAATAAATTAACAATTGCATCAAAAAAATAAAGTACCTTGGAATAAACCTAACCAAGGAAGTAAAGAATCTCTACAATGAGAACTTTAAAACACTCAAGTGAGAAATTGCAGAAGACACTAGGAAGTGGAAAAACATCCCTTGTTCCTGGATTGGAAGAATCAATATTGTGAAAATGGCAATCTTACCAAAAGCAATCTACACATTTAATGCAATCCCCATCAAAATTCCAAAGGCATTCTTCATGGAAATAGAAAAAACAATCCAAAAATTCATTTGGAATCACAAAAAAAAACTCGAATATCTAAAATAATACTGAGCAACAAAAATAAGGCTGGTGGTATCACCATACCTGATTTTAACATATACTACAGAGCCATAGTAACAAAAACAGCATGGTACTGGCACAAAAGCAGACTTGTAGATCAATGGAACAGAATAGAGGACCCAAATGTAACTCCAGGTAGCTATAGCCACATGATATTCGATAAAAATGCCAAAAATACTCATTGGAGAAAAGACAGCCTCTTCAGCAAATGGTGTTGGGAAAACTGGATATATATCTGTAGAAGGATGAAAGATTCTTCTCTCTCTCCATGCACAAGAATTAAGTCCAAATGGATTAAAGACCTTAACATCAGACCTGAAACTCTGAAACTTCTAGAGGAAGAAGTAGGGGAAACCCTTCAACATATTGGTCTTGGCAAAGACTTTCTGAATACAACCCCAATTGCTGAGGCAATAAAACCACAGATTCACCACTGGGACCTCATGAAATTACACAGATTTTGCACTGCAAAGGACACTGTGAAGAAAGCAAAGAGGCAACCTACAGAATGGGAAAAAATCTTCGCCAGCTATATATCTGATAGAGGATTAATATCTAGGATATACAAAGAACTCAAGAAGTTAAATAATAAGGAATCAAACAAACCAATCAAAAAATGGGCTATGGAGCTAAATAGAGAATTCTCAAAGGAAGAAATACGAATGGCATATAAGCATCTAAAGAAATGTTCTACGTCACTAGTCATCAGGAAAATGCAGATTAAAACTACATTGAGATTCCATCTCACTCCTGTCAGATTGGCTACCATCATGAAAACAAATGATCATAAATGTTGGCGGGGATGTGGAAAAAGAGGAACCCTTCTACACTGTTGGTGGGAATGCAATCTGGTCCAGCCATTGTGGAAATCAGTGTGGAAGTTCCTAAAACAGCTAAAGATTGATCTACCATATGACCCAGCTATAGCACTCCTAGGCATATATCCTAAGGACTCATCTCATTTCCTTAGAAGTACGTGCTCAACCATGTTTATTGCTGCTCAATTTATAATAGCTGGGAAATGGAACCAGCCTAGATGTCCCTCAACTGATGAGTGGATAATGAAGATATGGCACATTTATACAATGGAGTTTTACTCAGCGGTAAAGAAAAATGAAGTTATGAAATTTGCAGAAAAGTGGATGGATCTGGAAAGGATTATACTAAGTGAGGTAACCCAGGCCCAGAAAGCCAAGCGCCACATGTTCTCCCTCATGTGTGGATCTTAGCTACAGAGGATTGGGCTTATGTGCGAGAAGGAAAAAACTCAGTAGCAGAGGCCAGTAAGTTAAAAAGGAGATAGAAAGGGAAGAGAAAGAAAGGGAGGAGGGCATTTATTAGGTTGGCATTGTATATATGTAAGTAGAAAGATTGAGATGGGAGGAGATATGATGGAGAATGGAATTTCAAAGGGAAAAGTGGGGTGGGAGGGTACTACCATGGGATATTTTTTATAATAATGGAAAATATTAATAAAAAATAAAATAAAACAAGGAAAAAATAAAATAAAGTGAAAAATTAATGAATTATAGCTGGGTTTGGTGGTGCATGCATTTAATTCCAGCACTTGGTGGGCAGAAGTCGGAGGATTGCTTTGTATTTTTTCCTGTTAGCTATTTTTCTGTATTAGGGTTCAAATCCAGCACTTAGTGCATGTTAGGTAAGTACTCTACTATTAACCTGCTTCTTCCCTCCCTCTCACCCAGAGTGGCTGTTACTGTTTCCAGTGACCTTACCTATTTTTAAAATATTTTATTTACATACACAGAGAGGCAGATAATAGAGAGAGAATGTATGCACCATGGCCTCTAGCCACTGCAACTGAACTCCAGATGCATGTACCACCTTGTGCATCTGACTTTATGTGCGTATTGGGGAATCAAACCCTGATCCTTAGGCTTTGCAGGCAAGCACCTTAACCACCGAGCCACCTATCCAGTCTGACCTTATTTATGAATAGCTTTAAAGGAAATACATGCATACTATCAACCAGGTCAGGAAATAAATCCACACCAGCAGTCCTAGAAATGCAGATGTGGTTCTTATTTAAACTCTTTTTCTTTCCCTCAGAGGAAGTCATGTTCAGGGTCCTTGCTTAGCCATTTCTGTGCCTTCTCTATTATTTTTGAATCAGCTGTAAATGCAATCACAACAGATATTATACTGTTTCTTCTATTTTAAGCTTTATACACAGGGGTTCTAATTATTTATGTGTATCTTTTTCTCAAGCCTACTTATCAATCCATCCTTCATCTAACATTGATCTCACCTAAATATGTATGCATGTATCTTTCAGACACAGGCAGAGCCCTGGTTTAAAGCAAGCCTAAGCTGTCAGACACAACTAAGTGCCCCAGGCTATGGAGAGGTCACAGAAGGCTGAACCACCAGACATATCGTGAGTCCCAGAGTGGCAGGGAGGCTCCTCCCCCATTTTCAGGGGTCACAGTGACTCTGGACCCCCCCCCCAGACAAAAATCTCTGGCCTCAAGATTGGCAGGAAGCCAATCCAGCCCAGGACTCCTGGACGTCCTGATAAGACTTAGGTTTCACTCACAGCCCTGTGACCTTTGGCCAGCTGCCTAGTGAACTGCTTATATGGTATCAGCCAGCAGCCTTCACACAGCCCATCCCTCTGTGACCTGTACCTCTTCCCACCACTACGTAGATCACCTGACTCCCTACATGCTGGAATGACATTCCTAGGCATCGACAAGCAACCTTTGAACCCATCAATCCCCTTAGGACCCTCTTCCCTCTCTCAACTGCTTATCCCTTGATAAATAAATGAGATGTTCTCTGATGCTGTCTCCTGAGTGTTTCTTCTTGTTGCATTCAAGCCCGCTCAAAACTCTGCTCCACAGTTGCCTGGATGCGTCTGGGGAGCCAGTGTGTAATGGCCTCCAGAGGAACCACATGTATCAATTGATGTATCTGTGTATTTATCATCTGTCAATCCGTCTATCCATCATCTTACCACCCAGAGAACAACCTATCTACTTTATGTCTGGCTGTTTATATATCTATTAATAATCTATCACCTGCTTTTGTCTATCTATGTCATCTGTGTACGTTTATTATATCTGTTTATCCACCATCATGTATCTATCACATATTTTATGTCCACTCACCCACCCATCCACCTACCCATTCATCTTTAGCAGTTACCTTCTTATTGCTAAGACAGAATACCCAACCAGAAGCAACTGCTTTGTGCCAGTCTTTGATGTGAAAATCCACCACCTTTTCATGAAGGTACTGTGATGGCCCTTTGCTAGTTCCCAGTGTATAGCTGTTGTCACCTATGTCCAATGAACATTTATATGTCCTTGTGAGCACAGGACATTTCTGGCATAGAAGAGTGTACATAACCTTAGCTGCAGAAGATAATGGCATGGCTCTTTCCTAATGTTTTCTCCTTAAGCTTGTTTTCACACTGACTATATGGAGTGTCCATGATTGCCCACTAACATGTATTCTTAATTAAAAAAAAACCTTTTTATTGATAACTTCCATACATATAGACAATATACCCACCTCCTTCCACTCCTAACCCTCCCTCAACTGAATCCCTTCTTCTTTCCAGTGTCTCTTCTATTTTTTTTAAAAATATTTATTTATTTATTTACAAGCAGAGAGAAAGAGACAGAGAGAAGAGAGACAGACAGAAAGAAAGAATGAGCACACCAGGGCCTCCATATACTGCAAATGAACTCCAGGTGCATGCGCCACTCTGCATCTGGCTTTACTTGAGTACCAGAAATTGAATCCAGGTGGTTAAGCTTTGCAGGCAAGCACCTTAACCACTGAGCAATCTCTCCAACCTCTCCTATTTTTATGTCACCATTTCCCCCCTCCTACTGGCAGGTCTTATGTAGGTGCCATTATCCACTGTGAGGTCATGATAATCAAGGCCACTTTGTATCTGGAAGACAGTATTGTAAGCACTCCTCCTCTGCTTTTGGCTCTTACATTATTTCTTCTACCTCTTCTGCAATGGTCCCTATCTCAGTTAGTTCTAAACTGTCATTTCTTGTCAACACTTTGGTGAGTTTTGTGTGCCATTAATGGTCACTGCCTGTAGTCTTAATTTTTAAATAAATACCGCAGACATGAACTAACATCTTATTGTGGTTTTGGTTTGCTCAGACCTTACTTCCATTGAGGCTGAGTGTCTTTTCATTTGCACAATGGTCATGGGCTGTTCACTTGGGGCATTAGGAAGGGGTATGAGAGCACCCACAGGTGCATGGCTAGCTCCTGTGCTCCTTATTTATAGTAGTTATATGCTGAATCGTATCTCCCAAGGTTAGGGTCCCAGAAGGCAGGGCCTGTGGAGGTAACTAGGTTCTGAGGATGAGCAGCCTCTTCCACAACCCTTGCCTTGATGGCCCTGCCCACCGCAGGTCCATGGCAATAGGGCCATGTAATAGTGGTCTGCTAAAATAAACCTTTCACCTTAGTAAGGGGATTTATCACAGACATTTGTTATAGTGACAAAAATCTGGCCTTTCCTGGATACTTAGCTTCAGCTCAGGTCACCATAGTTTCCTTATACCTCACAGTTGACTGAGTGCAACACTTTAATCCCTATATGCTGCATTCATCTATCAGAACACACAGGTCAGATATTTTCACACATTCACAAAGTTGTATCACCTTTACCACTGATCCCATCACAAGGTCTTCATCGCCAGAGGAAACCCCATCTATTAACTATCAATCATATTCAGTCCTCCCCCAGGAGGCATCTGCATATATGCCTCATCTCTACAGATCTACCTATTGTGGACATGTAATATTAGTAAACTTTCAATCAGAACAGTTTTTACAGTTCATCTTCTAGCAAGAGGGAAAATGCCATTCTTTATATGGCTGAGTGGTATTCCACTGTATAGATATGTGTCAGGCTCAGAAACCATTGTAGAAGAGGTGGTGGAAAGAGTGTAAGAGGGAAGGAGTGCTTACAATACTGACACTACCTACACAAGACCTGCCTAATATGAAAGGGAAAAAAATGGTTACATCAAAATAGAGCAGAGATTGATTAGAAGGAAGATTCAGTGGAGGGGTAATAGGAGAAGGTGGTTGGGGGGAACAGGAAGGGTGGTGGAAGGAGATTATGGTCATTGAATACTGTATCTTTATGGAGGTTGTCAATAAAAGTTTTAAAAAGTAAAAAAAAAATCTAGTTCTTGGTATGTGTGGTGTGCATGTATATATGTGTGCAGATGCATGCACCCATGGGCACATGTGTGAAGGGAAGAGGAGGATTTCAGGATTCCTCCTTATCACTTTTACCTTATTCCTATGAGATACAGTCCTGCACTGAATCTGGAACTAGTCATTTAAGAAAATATTTATTTGTTAGAGAGAAAGGGAGAGAGAGAAAGAGAATGAGCACCAGGGCCTCCTGCCACTGGTGGTGGTGGTGGGGGGGGGGGGACAAACTCCAGACACATACACACTTTGTGCATCTGGCTTTATGTGGGTAATGAGGAAATGACCCCAGGCTGTCAGTCTTTGCAAACAAGGCCTTTAACCACTAAGCAATCTCCCCAGCCTAAGCATGTCATTTTTTCAGTTAGACTGGCTAACCAGGTAGCCCCAGCAATCCTCTTAGTGTCCCTGTCAATACTGGGGTTATAGATATACATGATCATGCATGATTTTTTTTTTTTACAAACTGAGGTCTGCATGCTGGTAAGCAAGCACTCTTCCCTGTGGAGCCATCTTCACAGCCCTCTTAATAATTCTTTTGATAACCATCCATTTCCTCTGCAGTGTGGTTTCACCTCTTTGACACCCCAGAGGCTTCCTGCCTTGCTTGGGGCTTGGGAGACCTGGGTTGAAGTCCATCTCAGTGGGGGAAGTGTCCTTCCTGCCCTTGCATGTGTGAGAGGCTTGACCCACAGTAGGTCTTCTAGTTCTATAGACAACCCAGGACCTACAGGCTAGTAGGGCTAGTGGCAGAGGCATTTCAGCATTGTGTAGATCTGTTGCTCAGCTTTTAATACAATGCCTAGTTGTGTAAGTGAATAAATCAGCAGGAGAACTTCTTAGAGCTCCTGGTCAGCAAAGAACTCACTGTGCCTCCTTCCAGTGGCCCAAGACTGGGAATAGTGGCCACTGCTCCCCAGATTCCTGGGCCCCTAATGAAGGCAGCTCCTTCAGCTCAGACCACTCTGCTGCAGGCCACAGTAGAGGCCACATCTGGCCTACAGGATATGCCCACAAGCCCAGGGGAAGATTCACTGCCATTTGCAGAAGTCCTTGCATGCGCAGTGGAAACACTGCACTCAACATCTACAACAACCCTCCAAAGAAAACTGCTGTACCTAGGTGTTCTAGGCTCACGACACCTTCAGTGTCATCTGAGCATCATTAGTTGTGAAAGGCTCACTGCAGGCTATGAGATTGCTGGCTTCAGACAGGCTTTGGGATGGGTACCCAAGACTACAAAAACAATGAGGCTTGTATGATCACTCTCACAAAGTCTTAAAGTTATAGTCCCTGCCAGAGAATTACGGACCACCACACTTCTTAAACCAATTAACAGCCCTTTTATTTAGCTAGTGACTGAGAGGAGGCTAATGCCTGAAAAAAAAAAAAACAAAACAACTCTTGGTGAAGAAGCTCACCGATACAGCATTTTTAAAGGCAAAAGACCATACAGTCATATCAGTGCCAGGTGTACATCTGGGCAATCTTGGAACAGTTGTTTCATTTGAATATCTTGGAGTTATCTTGTTTATACATCTGGTCCATGTTTGGGATTATGGGAAGTCCTGAAAGTGTTATCAATGCAGATATGGTCCTCCTGGGTTGTTAGAGAGTTTGCAACTGGAAGGCACCCTAGCAGGTTATCTTAGCTATTTTATTCCCCCATTAAAGGGAGTGAAGGCTTAATTAAGACAGGATGGCATTATCTTAGCTATTTCACTAAAGTAGTGGTGAAGGAGCTGAGTCCAGAGCTGAGCCCACATCACAGGGTGCTTACCAGTGCTTGGGGCAGCAGGTTCTGGATGCTACCTCATTCTACCCACTCATCCTCATCCAGAGAGGAGGGACTTTCTCATCATAGGGTCAGCCCACCTATCTTATAACCATGGGGCTGGGGCATAGTGGCCAGCCCTTCTATCTTTCCTTAGCACCCATAGGAAGCAATGTTCCTATTGTGCTAGGTGGGAATACTTCTTATGGGCTTTACCAATAATTCCACTGGGAATACTTTTGTGGGATGGTTTATCTGATCAACACTTGCCTTAATTCTGTGACCAAGTTATTCATATACATTCACTGTGTTCTCAAACCATGTACTCAGCTTTTTCACACAATGTAAGCAGATTACTATGCTCTAAGCTGCTTATATCTTTGAACAGCCCAGGGAATCAGTATTTATGAGGAATGTTGAACACACTGTACACTGGTTATTCTATTTGCTTAGTGACTTAAATATGCTACTGGCCAAGAACAATGTGTGTTTATAAGATATGGTTACTACATCTAGGACCAATACTGGAAACAGGGAAGTTATAAGCAATGAATTGCCCACAAGAATGCTGAAAGCAACATGTGGGCTTAGATTGATAACATATGTAAAGGATGAATGTGTGTGTGTGTGCACGTGTGTGTTTTCTAGGTCAACAAAGGTCACCAGGCCCTGTTCTTAATAGTCTTTCTTTAAGTAATGCTTTAAGAACTTTTATTTATTTATGTATGTATTTATACACTTACTCGTGTATTTAAGAGAGAGAGAGAGAGAGAAAAGGAGGCAGAGTGAGAGAGAATGGGCACATCAGGGCCTCCAAACACTGCAAACAAATTCCAGATGCATGTGCCACCTTTTGCATTTGGCTTTATGTGAGTACTGTGGAATCAAATCTGGGTCCTTAAGCTTTGCAGGCAAGTGCCTTAACTGCTGAGCCATATCTCTAGCCCAAAAGAATTTTTAAAGGCAAAGTTCCTTCTTCCTCTCTCTTTTATGGCAGATCTTGTTGTTCAATAAAGACAAGATGGTCTTTTCCTCCTCTTATGATGGTCTTGTGCAGGTAGTGTCAGGCACTATGAGGTCATGCATATCCAGGCCATTTTATGTATGGAGGGAGCATGTTGTAAGGAGTCCTACCCTTCCTTTGGCTCTTACATTCTTTCTGCCACCTCTTCCACATTAGACCCTGAGCCTTGGAAGGTGTGATTGAGATGTTACTCAGAACTCCAGTCACTTCTTTCCAGCACTATGATACCTTCTGAGTCGTCCCAAGGTCACTGCCATCTGAAAAGAGAAGATTCTCTACCCAAAGTGAGAGTAGCATTAATATAAGGGTATGAATATTAAGAGAAATGCTTACTGGGCAGTTTGATAAGCATAGTATATACATTTATCCAGACATCAGCAGATGTGATTGATATGGGGAGGGGATATGATGGAGAATGGAATTTGAAAGGGGAAAGGGGGTGGGGAGGGTATTACCATGGGATATTTTTTACAATCATGGAAAACATTAATAAAAATTGAGAAAAAATAAAAAAATAAAAATGCACATTTGCAGGCAGCAGAAAGATGCAATGGTCCTGCAGCCCTTTTTGAAGTGCAAAAAAAGAAAAAAAAAAACGATGAATGCTTTCTCTGGAGAGCACTCAATCCTGGTTTAAATGACACCAAGAGTCAGTTTCTTTATTTTAGGCACCCCTGCATTGCTGCTCACATGAGTTAGAAGGAATGCTCTGCAACTGAAGGAGCCCCTCCCCTTGCCCTCTATCTTCTGGAACAATTGGGGCAGTGGGCAATGCTAGGGTACATGTGATGAGGTCACTAGGGATGCAGGGAAGTTCATGGTCTCTAAGCTGTACTGAGAAAAATGTATCCTTTTGGCTGTCTGAATGTTTTATTTCTTTCTCTCTCTCTTTTTTTTTGTCTTTTGCATTAACTCTGAGCTTAGACTCATGCCCTTTCCTACTTATTCTTAATTATTACTAAGCTTTCCTTCAGGATGGTGGGTCCTGGGCAGAAGTGGATGGCTGAGGCAACTCAGCCCTGGCCCTTGAGCTGCTCACAGTGGACAGGTACAGAAATGATGCAACTGGAGCTCTGGTAATAGGACAAGTTGGTTTCTGGCAGGGGTTGACTGTGTGGGAGGCCCTTCTTGATGCCTGCTTCCCTCCTCACTGTGTGATGAAAACCTAAGGACCAGAAACATGCCTTCCTTGGTCATTGCCTATTTCCTGTTGCTGGCACAAGAGGAATTTGCTAAATGAATGAATGAATGAAGCTCTGACAGCTAGGCTGTGTGAGCTCTGAGTGTGAGTGAAAACTGGGAAATTTTCAGGCACCAGGGGGACTCTTGGGAAATTTGTGATGACCAATCTAGGTTGTCAACTTGACTGTATTGTATTGAGGGACTACAGCACTCTGAGTAGTATCTGTGAAGGCCTTTCCCAGAGAGGAGCAACTGAGCTCTTCCTTGAATGTGGGAGGTATTATCGCATGGCTGGGCCAGATGGAATAAATGGGGGAAAGGAGAAAGTCAGGGAGTGTGGTCATTTTCTCTTTCTCTCCTGTTTTCAGAACTGAGCTGCTAACCCTTTTGACATCTATGGTTGTTTTTTCTTATTATAGAATTACGACTATTAGAGATGGGGACAACATGTCTTAACTTCTTGTTTGTTTCCTCTCTTGGAAAGCTCTTGTTGTATTATTAATAGGCCATTCATATATTTGAGGTATCTCAAAGATAATTTGGTTATACATTTCTCTCTGAGTGTTTAAAAAATCAGATATCCAAAACTTAATCAAGGATTAACTTTAGAGGGTCACTAATGGCTCTCCAAAGGAGACTTTAGGAACTCAGGAGTAGCCCTGTAGCTTATTGGTGTTTTCTGAATGTTAGGAGGAGTCAGAGCCATGCTGGCCAAGTAGTTTCCCCTTCTTTGGGAAGCCAGGAGGACTGATTGCTTCTCAATTGTGACTCTCCTGTTTCACACTTACACAATTTTTTTGTGTTTGTCTCTGTACACTCCCTGATCAGGTGTCTTAGGTGACTTACCAGGAGGCCAGTGGCCTCATGACCTGGAAGCCAAAATATTGGCCTTTTTAGCTCCAACGATTCCAATTGGCTTTGGCTTCTACATAGGTTAATAATTCATTTAGAAAGGAAATTGCAACAGCCTGGATGTATGTACATATAGAGCACATTTGATTACTGAAATCAATTTAGTTAAAGAATGGCACAAAAGCTTCTAAAATTCATTGGGTCTCTCTGATCAATAGCTCATTGTGGATGTTAACCACATCCTGGTACTGGGAGTTTCAGGCCAGTGCCAAGGGAAAAGAAGGAAGAAAAAGACAGGAAATATAAAAGTGAAAGAAGGAGGAGGAGGAAGAGGAAGAGAAGGAGAAGAAGAAGAGAGACACACACAAAGAGAGAGAGAGAGAGAGAAACAGGAGAAAATTAAGGTTAGGCTTCATCTCACCCTCTCCAAGGACCTTTTGATTCAGATGTTCCCTCTAAGGTCCTGAAAAGGGTTATAACTTTTATTCTGTCTTCCAGGATATAAGATTTTATGGTACCATTTCCATTTTGGTACAGTTTTGTGCCCCTACCCTTTACTCTCCCCTATAGTTTCACCTTACCTATTGTCTAGTCCTCAAGATGCCTATTAAGTATTTCAGTATCTCAGGCTGATCCAGGTTAGGATCCACAGATGAGTAAGACCACATAATGATTGTCTGTCTGTGATTGGGTAAGTTTGCTGAGGATGATCTGTTCCAAGTTTGACCATTTTTCTACAAATTCATTGTGTCATTTTTTTTTAACTGCTGAGTAGAATTCCATTTTTGTTATCCATTCATCAAATGATGGACATCTGGGTTGATCCCAATTCTTAGCTATCATGAAATGAGCCACTATAAACATGGCTGATCAAACATATCTGAACTGAGGCATGGAGGTTTTAGGGTAAATACCCAATAAGAGAATAACTGCATCTGTTGGTACCTTTATAGTCAACCTTTTCAGGAGCCTCCATATTGCTTTCCATACTGGTTGTACCATATTACATTCCCACTAACAGTGAATGAGGGTTCCTATTTCTCCACATCCTTGCCAGCATTTGTTTTCATTTGATTTTTTAATGTTTGCTATCCTTACTGGGGTAAGGTGAAATCTCGTAGTTGTTTTAATTTGCATTTCCCTGATGGTTAGGGATGTTGAACATTTTCTTAGGTGGGTGTTTGCCATTTTTATTTCTACCACTGAGAACTCCCTGGTCAGTTGTCTGCCCCACTATGTGAGTGGGTTGTCTGATTTTTTGTTTAGGTTTTTGAGTTCTTTTTAGATTGCAAAAATTAGGCCTCTGTCAGTAGTATGCCAGCAAAATTTTTCTCCCATTCTGTGGGTAGTCTATTCATTCTGCTTACTGTATGTTTGTGAAAATACTTTTTAGCTTCATGAGATCTCAATGGTTGAGTGATTGTTTAAGTTCCTGAGCTACTGGGGTTTTGTTAAGGAAGTCTTTTCCCACTCCTATGTCATGGAAAGTTCTTCTATATTTTCTTCCAATAGTAGCAGCTTTTCTGGTCTCATATTGAGGTATTTCATCCATTTGGACTTGATTTTTGCGCATGGTGAGATGTGTGGGTCTAGTTTCATTTTCCTGCATATGGTTATCCAGTTTGTCCAGCACCATTTATTGATGATGCTGTCTTTTCTCCAGCCTACATTATTAGGGCCTTTGTCGAAGATCAAGTAGCTGTAGTTACTTGACCTAAAGTCTGGATCCTCGATTTTGTTTCATTGGTCTATAATCCTATTTTTATGCCAGTACCATGTTGTTTTTATTACAATGGCTTTGTAATATACCTTTAGATCATGTATGTTGATGCCTCCAGAGGTGTTTATTTTGCTGAGGATATTCTTAGATAGCTGAGGCCTGCTACCAGTCCATATGAATTTTGAGATTATTTTTTCTATCTTGGTGAAGAAAAATTATGGAATTTTTATTGATATTGTATTTAATCTGTATATTGCTTTTGGTAAGATTGTCCTTTTCACAATGTTAATTCTGCCTATCCAGGAGCATGAGAGGTTTTTCTGTCTTCTCAAGTCCTCCTTAATTTCTTTCTTGAGTGTTTTTTATGTTTTCATTATATAAGTCTTTCACATCCTTGGTTAGTATTATTACAAGGTATTTTATTTTATTTTTTTTTGTTGCTACTGAGAATGGGACAATGTCACTAATTTCTTTCTCTGTATCTTTTATCTAAGCAACATTTTTTACTAGATATGCACATATTTTGTATGTAAACAACACATGTTGGTAGAATCATTTCCCTCCTCCCTGCCCCTATTCTTAAGAGGACTTCCTCTTTGGGGATGCAGGTCAACCCCATGGGGGTTGTGGGTCATGCATTATGGGGAGAGAAAGGCAATGTCTCTGTGCAAATGTCCCAACTTGTGGCTGTAACAATCTTTCCATCCCCTCTTCCACAAAATTCCCTGAGCCAGACTAGGAGCATTTTAAATCTACTTCAGTGATTGGCACTTAAGAGCTTCTGGATCTCTGGTTTGATAGGTGTTGAGTGTCCTCAGTAACTACCTCCATCACCCTTGTGAGCATCACTTCAGGTTGTTTGCTTCTGAGTCATTTAGACTTTGAGTTGCTTTGACAGATGTTGGCCACTTTTCCCCGGTAGCTCATGTAGCACCTTCCAGCACTAAGATGGACTAATTGTCTGGGGACTGGATCTCCTCTGGATTCCAACCAGGTCTCTTCATGGTCCATGCCAACAGTGTATGGTGCCTTCAGCAGTAAGGTCTTACCATTTACCTCTGGGTAATCAAGTGCTCTGACTTGTCTGTCTTGTTTGTTTTGGAAGATCTAGTAGGTCTCTCTGATCAACAGCTCATTGTGGATGTACACTACATCCTGGTATAGGGAATTATAGGCCAGTGCCAAGGGAAAAGTTAAAAGAAAAAGACAGAAGAAAAAGAAATTGGAGAAATTTGAGGTTAAGTTTCGTCTCACTCTCTCTAAGGCCCTTCAATTCAGGTGCTCCCTGTTAAGGTTCCACCTTTTAGTTTGACTTCCATGATATAGGATTCTATGGTACCAGTTCAGTTTGGATAAGTTTTGTGTCCCCCTACCACCCTATCCCTTCCCCCAAACCCTACGCTCCCTGTTGTCCAAGTCTCAAGATGCTATTCAGTTATGTCAGCAACTTGGGCTGATCCAGGTTAGGAACTGCAGATGAGTGTGATTATGTGATGGTTGTCTTTCTGTGATTGTGTAAGTTCACTTAGAATAATCTGTTACAAGTTCAGCCATTTTTCTACAAATTTCAATGTGTCATTTTTTTCTTAATGCTGAGTAGAATTCCATCATGTAGATATACTACATCTTGGTTCTCCATTCATCCAGTGATGGGCACTGGGTTGATTCCAGTTTTTAGCTATTATGAATTGAGGAGCTATAAACATGGTTTAGTAAATATCTCTGAACTGAGATGTGTAGCTTTTAGGGTAGATGCCCAGTAAGGAAATAACAGGGGCTGCTGGTAACTCTGTATTCATCCTTTTCAGGAGTCTCCATATTGATTTCCACAGTGGTTGCACCAGCTTACATTCCTACCAAGAGTGAGTGAGTGTTTCTATTTCTCCACAGTTTCACAAACATTTGTGTTCATTTGATTTTTTAATGTTTGCTATCCTTACTGGGGTAAGGTGGAATCTCATAGTTTTAATTTACACTTCCATAATGGTTACAGATGTTCTACATTTTCTTAAGTGTGTGTTAGCCATTTGTAATTCTTCCTCTGGGAACCCCCTATTTTAGTTCTCTGCCCCTCTTTTGGAGTGGGTTGTTTGAAGTTCTATTGGTTAGTTTTTTTGAGCTCTTTGTAGATTCTAGATATTAGGCTTCTGTCAGTGGTATAGCTGGCAAAGATTTTTCTCCCATTCAGTGGGTAATATATAGGCTCTGCTTATGGTATGTTTGTGCAAAACCTGTTAAGCTTCATTGGTTTAGGGCTTGTTTAGTTTCCTTGGCTACTGGAATTTTGTTCAGCAAGTCTTTTCCCAGTCCTATATTGTGGGGAGTGACTCCTATTTTTTCTTATAGTAGTTGAAGAATTTCAGGTCTTATATTGAGGACTTTAATCCATTTGGACTTGATTTTTCTGTATGGTGTAATGAGTGGGTCAAATTTCATTTTTCTACATATGGTCATCCAATTTGTCCAACACCATTTGAAGATGCTGTCTTTTCTCCAGTCTACATTATTGGCCCCTTTGTTAAAGATCAAGCAGCTGTAGTTACTTGACCTGAGGTCTGGGTCTTTAGTTCTGTTCCATTGGTCTATGTTCTATTTTTATTCCAGTACCATGCTGTTTTTGTCACTATTGCTTTGGAATATAGGTTTAGATCAGGTATAGTGATAACACCAGTGGTGTTTTGTTCCCCCTGAGGATATGTTTGGATATCCGAGGGCTTCTGCCATTTCCATATGAATTTTGAGATCATTGTTTTTCAATCTCTGTGAGGAATTATGTTGGTATTTTTATTGGTATTGCATTAAATCTGTATCTTGCTTTTGGTAAAATTGACATTTTCACAATATTAATTCTACCTAGGCAGGAGCATGGGGGGGTGTTTTTCCATCTTTTCAAGTCTTCCTCTATTTCTTTTTTGAGTGTTTTTATGTTTTTATTATATAGATCTTTCACATCCTTGATTAGTGTTATTCTAAGGTATTTAATTTTTTGTTGCTATTGAAAATGGGACAGCCTCACTGATTTCTTTCTCTGTATATTTGACCTTTGCATACAGAAAAGATACTGATTTTTATGCATTGATTTTGTATCCTGCCACTTTGCTGAAGGAATTTATCACCTTTAAAAGTTTTGAGATGGAGACTTTAGGATCATTTATATATAGGCTCATGTAATTTGCAAATAGGGCTAACTTGACTTCTTCCTTTCCAATTTGAATCCCCCCTTTTTTTAAAAAAATTATTTATTAGAGTCAGAGAAAGGGGGGGAGAGAGAGAGAGTAGGAATGAGTGCACCAGGGCTTCCAGCCACTGCAAACGAACTCCAGATGTGTGCGCCACCATGTGCATCTGGCTTACATGGGTCCTGGGGAATCGAACCTGAGTCCTTAGGTTTCGCAGGCATTTGCCTTAACCACTAAGCCATTCCTCCAGCCCTTGAATCCCTTTTATTTCTTCCTCCTATCTTACTGCTTGGACTAGTACTTCTAGTACTATGTTGAAGAGGAGTGGTGAGAGTGGGCACCCCTGTATTGTTCCCAGTCTCTGTGAGAACTGCTTGAGTTTTTCCCCATTAAGTATTATTTGGGCCTTAGGAGTTTTATATGTAGCCTTTATGGTGTTGAGATATAAACTCTCTATGATTATTCTTTCCAGTATTTTGATCATGAAGTGGTGTTGTATTTTGTCAAAGGCCTTCTCTGCATCAATTGAGATGATCATGTGGTTCTTATGGTTCAGTTTACATATATGGTGTATTACATGGACAGATTTCCATATGTTAAAACATGCCTGCAACCCTAGGATGAAGCATAGTTGATCAGGGTGGATAATGCCTTTTATGGGATGTTGAATTCCATTCACAAGGATTTTGTTCAGGATCTTTGCATCTAAATTCATTAGGGATATAGGCCTATAACTTTCTTTCATTGTTGTATCTCTGTCGAATTTTGGGACTAGGATGATGATAGCTTTAAAAAGGAGTCAGGGAGGATTCCTTGGTCTTTGATTATGTGGAATAGTTCAAGAAAAATTGGTTTCAGCTCTTTTACAAAGGTTGATAGAATTCATCTTAGAAGCCATCCAGTCCTGGACTTTTCTTTTTTTTTTGGGGGGGGGGTTGGTTATGCTTTCAATGTCCATGGATGTGATAAGTTTGTTTAGAAGATTAATATGCTCTGAGTTCAGTTTTGGTAGGTGGTATGTGTCTAGGAATTCGTCCATTTCTTCTAGATTATTCAATTTTGTGGAGTAGAGGTTTAGGAAGCATGCTGTGACTATTCTTCCAATTTTATTGATGTCAGTAGTGATCTCTCCTTTTCCATTTCTAATTTTGTTAATTTGAGACTTCTCTTTTTTATGCTTCATCAGTTTGGCCAGGGGTTTGTCAATCTTGTTTGTTTTTTCAAAGAACCAGCTCTTCATTTTGTTGATTTTTTTTCTCAATTTTTATTAACATCTCCCATGATTATAAAAAATATCCCATGGTAATACCCTCCCTCCCCCCCCCACTTTCCCCTTTGAAATTCCATTCTCCATCATATCCCCTCCCCATATCAATCAGCTTCTCTTTTATTTTGATGTCATGATCTTTTCCTCCTCTTATGATGGTCTTGTGCAGGTAGTGTTAGGCACTGTGAGGTCATGGATATACAGGCCATTTTGTGTCTGGAGGGAGCACGTTGTAAGGAGTCCTACCCTTCCTTTAGCTCTTACATTCTTTCCGCCACCTCTTCCACATTAGACCCTGAGCCTTAGAAGGTGTGATCAAGATGTTACTCAGTACTCCAGTCACTTCTTTCCAGCACCATGATACCTTCTGAGTTGTCCCAAGGTCACTGCCATCTGAAAAGAGAAGATTCTCTACCCAAAGTGAGAGTAGCATTAATATAAGGGTATGAATATTAAGAGAAGTGCTTACTGGGCAGTTTGATAATACTAGTACATACATTTATCCAGATATCAGTAGACGTTACCCCCCTAGGGCTCATGACTACCCCTGTTTTAAGTTTTCAGTATCAGGTATGTATTCCCTCCATGGAGCAGGCCTCCAGTCCAATTAGAGGGCAGTTGGTTTCCACCATGATAGATGTGCCACTATTGCACCTGTTGGCTCATTTGTCCTCGTTGGCCAAATATAAGGCTTGCAGTGTCCACTATTGAGTATCTTCACTGGTGATTTCTCTTTCTCCCATTGAACTGCATGCAGAATGGCTTCTTCCAGATTTCTGTCAGCTGGTCTACATGGAGGAAGTTATCAGCTCAGTTCCAGCAGGATTTCTCAGTGGCCTTGCAGCCCAAGTATGTGGGGTCTTCAGCAATAGGATCTTACCATCAATTCCTGGTGGGAAACCAAGAACATCAGCAATGGCCTATAATGTTTTGGAGGCATCAGGGACCTCCCTGGCCAACAACTCACTAGAAGGTATCTCATGCCTAGCACTGAAAATTTTCTAGCAACAATCTACGGTTCCTGAGTGTTCCATTGTTCAAAAAAGTAGTGTTCCATATGAATTATTTATTTCCTCTTAGTTTTGATTAGCCCTCCCTCCACCTTTCCTTTACTCAATCTCTTCCCCTGACCTCACTTTGGGCCTTTTCAACCCCATTAATCTATTCTTCTACTTTCATATATACAATACCATCCTATTAAGTATCCCCCTCCCTTCCTTTCTCTTCCCTTTATATCTCTTTTTTAGATTACTGGGCTCTGCTACTGAGTTTTTCCTTCTCACACAGAAGCCCAATCATCTGTAGCTAGGTTTCACATATGAGAGAGAACATGCAGCACATGGCTTTCTGGGCCTGGGTGACCTCACTTAGTATAATCCTTTCCAGATCCACGCATTTTCCTGCAAATTTCATAACTTCATTTTCCTTTACCGCTGAGTAAAACTCCATTGTATAAATGTGCCATATCTTCATTATCCACTCATCAGTTGAGGGACATCTAGGCTGGTTCCATTTCCCAGCTATTGTGACTTGAGCAGCAATAAACATGGTTGAGTATGTATTTCTAAGGTAATAAGAAGAGTCCTTAGGTTATATGCCTAGGAGTGCTATAGCTGGGTCATATGGTAGATCAATTTTTAGCTGTCTTAGGAACCTCCACACTGATTTCCACAATGGCTGGACCAGACTGCATTCCCACCAACAGTGTAGAAGGGTACCTCTTTTTCCACATCCCCACCAGCCATGATGGTAGCCAGTCTGACAAGAGTGAGATGGAATCTCAATGTAGTTTTAATCTGCATTTCCCTGATAACTAGGGATGTAGAACATTTTCTTAGATGCTTATATGCCATTCACATTTCTTCTTTTGAGAAATCTCTATTTATCTCCATAGCCCATTTTTTAATTGGCCTGTTTGATTTCTCATTATTTAATTTTTTCAGTTCTTTGAATATCCTAGATATCCTCTATCAGATATATAGCTGGCAAAGATTTTTTTCCCATTCTGTAGGCTGCCTCATTGCTTTATTCACCATGTCCTTTGCAGTGCAAAATCTTTGTAATTTCATGAAGTCCCAGTGGTTAATCTTTAGTTTTATTGCCTGGGCAATTGGGGTTATATTCAGAAAGACTTTCCCAAGACCAATATGTTGAAGGGTTTCCCCTATTTTTTCCTCTAGCAGTTTCAGAGTTTCAAGTCTGATGTTAAGGTCTATAATCCATTTGGACTTAATTCCTGTGCATGGAGAGAGAGAAGAATCTATTTTCATCCTTCTACAGATACATATCCAGTTTTCCCAACACCATTTGCAGAAGACGCTGTCTTTTCTCCAATGAGTATTTTTGGCATTTTTATCAAATATCATGTGGCTATAGCTACCTGGACTTACATCTGGGTCCTCTATTCTGTTCCATTGATCTACATGTCTGCTTTTGTGCCAGTACCATGCTGTTTTTGTTACTATGGCTCTGTAGTATAGGTTAAAATCAGGTATGGTGATACCACCAGCCTTATTTTTGTTGCTCAGTATTATTTTAGATATTTGAGGTTGTTTGTGATTCCAAATGAAGTTTTGGATTGTTTTTTCTATTTCTGTGAAGAATGCCATTGGAATTTTGATGGCAATTGCATTAAATGTGTAGATTGCTTTTGGTAGGATTGCTCCTTTCACAATATTGATTCTTCCAATTCAAGAACAAGGAACATTTTTCTATTTCCTAATGTCTTCTACAATTTCTCACTTGAGTGGTTTATAGTTTTCATTGTGGAGATCCTTTACTTCCTTGGTTAGGTTTAATCCAAGGTACTTTGTTTTCTTTGATGCAATTGTGAATGGGAATGATTCTCTGATTTCATCCTCTGTGTGTTTTTTGTTAGCATATAGGAAGGCTACTGATTGCTGTGCATTTATTTTGTACCCTGCTACCTGGCTGTAGGTGTTTATCAGCTCTAACAGTTTGCTGGTAGAGTCTTTAGGGTCCTTTATATATAGAATCATGTCATCTGCAAATAATGATAACTTGATCTCTTCCTTTCCAATTTGTACCCCTTTTATGTGCATCTCTTGCCTTATTGCTATGGCTAAAATGTCCAGTACTAAATTAAATAAAAGTGGGGAGAGTGGACACCCTTGTCTTTTTCCTGATTTTAGTGGAAAAGCTTCCAGTTTTCTCCCATTTAGTAATATGTTGTCTGTAGGCTTGTCATAAATAGCCTTTATTATATTGAGATATGTTCCTTCTTTCCCAATCTCTGTAGGACTTTTATCATGAAGGGATGTTGGATTTTCTCAAATACCTTCTCTGCATCTAATGAGATGATCATGTGATTTTTGTCCTTGAGTCCATTTATATAATGTATTACATTTATCAATTTGGGTATGTTGAACCATCCCTGCATCTCTGGGATAAAGCCTACTTGGTCAGGTTGAATGATCTTTCTGATATATTCTTGTATTCTGTTTGCTAATATTTTGTTGAGAATTTTCCCATCTATGTTCATGAGGGAGATTGGTCTGTATTTTTTTTTCTTCTATCTTTTCCTGGTTTTGGTATCAGGGTGATGCTGGCTTCATAGAAGGAGTTTGGTAGGATTCCTTCTTTTTCTACTTTATGGAAAAGCTTAAGAAGCAATGGTGTTAGTACTTCCCTAAATGTCTGGTAAAATTCAGCAGTGAATCCATCTGGGCCTGGACTTTTTTTAATTGGGAGGTATTTTTTGTTTGTTTGTTTGTTTTTGGTAGTAAACATAGTTTTTAATGTTAGGAAATAGGCATATTGACTCTGCCAAGAATAATGATAGCAATTCTCGAACATCTGGCCCGTTGACTAAACATGAAACTAGTTTAAGCTTAAATTATAGCAGTTTTCCAGAAAAAAAGGTGTCTTCTAGATTATTCTCCCCTATTATTCTTAGATCATTCTTAGACTGGGTGAAATCCCATGGATCAATACAACTCCAGTACTATTCAGTCCTCATTAGGCACTACTTAACTATCTCCTTTTATTTATTCAAATCTTATGGTTTAAAGACAATGTTTATAGAAAAAATGAGTAAGGAAAGAGAGAGGGAGAAGGGAGGGCAGAGATAGGTGAGAGAAAGAGAAAAAAAGAGAGAGAGAGAGAAAACCACATACCCTCTAGGAATCAGGACAGCAATCTGTAACCTCGCTCTTGATTTTGATCTTTAGTGAAGCCAAAGTTCAAGGTCCACTGGTGGCTATATTTCATTGTGTTACTAAAAAAATGCAGTTGTCCACTTTATATTTTTGAAATATTGAGCAAGGCACAACAAACTTAACCATACTGGGAGCATCTGCAGTTGTATCCCACTTGATACTAAACCTCTCACTGTATCTTACTCAAGGGCTACATGTCGTATCTTGAGAAGAGCATCAATAAGTTTCTGTGCATCTTCTACTAGTATTTCCTAAGAAATGAATACATTTATTTTTGTCCTCAAATGGTTTTCTAGATATATTTTTTTAATTTTAATTTAATTTTATTTTTTATTTATTTATTTTTTTACAGTCAGTTTGGTACCATTATTAGGCTCATCTGTGACCTACCCCTTCCCCTTGGCCGCTCCTTGTTGAGGTATATGGGTAATGCATTGTGGAGTTAGCCCACAGTTATGGGTAAGATAAATGTCTCTTCATATCATGACCCAACATGTGGCTCTGACATTCTTTCCGCCCCCTCTTCCAAAAAATTTCCCTGAGCCATGTTGGGTCTGCTTCAGTGATGAGGTGTTGGGGGCCTCTGAGGCTCTGGCTCTCTGATTTGGTAGGAGTTGATTTTTCTCTGTGCTGATCTCCTTCTCCCTTGTGCTGGTATCCAGTTCATCAGGAAAACAGCACCCTTGCTTGTTTCTCCAATTTTTCTTAGTTTCAGCCAGGGCCCTTTTGAGGTATGATGGGGTGGCTCTCTCCTTAGGATCTACATCTATCTGAAACAGAAGCAGATTCTCCAACAGAGAGTAAGTTAGCATCAGGACAAATAAGATAACCTTTTTTTTTTTTTTTTAAATAGAGAATTTAATAGGTGTAGGCCCTCTTGTAGCCCACAATTGATGGTAGCTTGATATTGGAGAGTGGGTTTATGTTTGGATATGGTTCTGACTTGTTTACCAGCTGCAGCTATGGGTCCCATACCACTGAGGGGATCAGTTAGCCAAACTGAGAGCAGTTGGTTCCCCACCATGGCTGTGTGCCACTACTGCACTTGTGTGGGCATCACAACAAGTTATTTGCTGCTAAGTAGGTTAGACCATGCGTTGCTTCGACAGATATTGGTCATTTTCCCCCAGTCGCACATGTAGCACCTTCTGGCACTAGACACGCTGACTGTCTGGGGACTGACTCTCTTCCAACTTCCAGCCATGCCATTCTAATTTTCATGACAATCACATAAGGTGTCTTCAGCAGTAGGGTCTTATCACTAGCCTTTGGTGGGTCATCAAGTACTCTGACAGAAATCTGTCTGTCTTTTAGGAAACCTTGTAGGTCTCTCTGATCAAAAGCTCATTGTGGATGATAGCCCCATGCTGGTCCAGGGAGTTACAGGTCACTGCCCACTAAGAAAATGAGGAAGAAGATAACTAATATACAAGAGTTAGAGATAAGAGAGAGAGAGAGAGAGAGAGAGAGGGAGAGGGGAAGTGAGGGAGGGAAGATGTAGAAGATTAAGGTTAGTCTTGATCTTACCCTCTCCAGTGTCTTGTGGTTCAGGTGTTCCCTGTAAGGGCCTGGTGAAGGATCAGCCATTTGGTCTGTCTTTTAGTAAGTAGAAAATTATGGTACCATTGCCTTTTGGGTCTAGATTTGTGTTTCCCACCCCTTTGATGCCCTCCCCTCCCTCACCTTCCATCCTAGTGTCTAGTCTAGGAGGTGCTTCCTGGGTATGTAAGGTATCTTGGGTAGATTCAGTTTAGGTGCTGTAGATGAGTGAGACTATGTGGCGATTTTTTTTCTGTGATTGGGTAAGTTCACTGAGAATGATCTGTTCCAGGTTCAACCATTTTTCCTCAAATTTCATAGTGTCATTTTTTCTTACTGCTGTATAAAATTCCATTGTGTAGATATACCACATCTTAGTTATCCATTCTTCTAGTGATGGACATCTGGGTTGATTCAAGCACTTAGCTATTACAAATTGAGCTGCCATAAACATGGTTGAGCAAATCTCTCTAGCCTGTGGTTTGAAGGTTTTAGGGTAGATGCCCAGTAAGGGAATAACTGGGTCTGTTGGTATCTCTATACTCAGCTTTTTCAGAAGTCTCCATATTGCTTTCCAAAGTGGTTGTACCATCCTACATTCCCACCAACAGTGGATGAGTGTTCCTACTTCTCCACATCCTCACCAGCATTTATTTTTATTTGATTTTTTGATGTTTGCTATCCTTATTGGGGTAAGGTGGAATCTCATAGTTGTTTTAATTTGCATTTCTCTGATGATTAGGGATGATAAACATTTTCTTAAGTGTATGTTTGCCATTTCTGTTTCTTCCTCTGTAAACTGCCTGTTCAGCTCTTTGCCCCATTTTGTGAGTGGGGTGGTTGACTTCTTACTGTTTAGATCTTTGAGTTCTTTGTAGATTCTAGAGATTAGGGCTCTATCAGTTGGATAACCCGCAAATATTTTCTCCCATTCTATGGGTGATCTATTGGCTTTGCTTATTGTATGCTTGTCTGTAAAGAAACTCTTCAGCTTCATGTGATCCCATTGGTTGAGTGACGGTTTAAGTTCATGAGCTACTGGGGTTTTGTTCAGGAAGTCTTTTTCCATTCCTATATCATGGAAAGTACTTCCTAAATTTTCTTCCAGTAGTATGCAAGTTTCTTCTCTTATATTGAGATCTTTGATCCATTTGGACTTGAGTGTAGTGCATGGTGAAATGTGTGGATCAAGTTTCAGTTTCCTGCATATAGTTATCCAGTTTGTCCAGCACCATTTGTTGAAGATGCTGTCTTTCTTCCAGCCTATATTGTTTGGGCCTTTATCGAATATCAAGTAGATATAGTTGCTTGACCCAAATTCCAGGTCCTCAAGTCTATTCTGTTGATCTATACTCCTGCTTTTATGCCAGTACCATGCTGTTTTTATTACTATGGCTTTGTAATATAGCTTTAGATCAGGTATGGTGATGCCTCCAGAGGTATTTCTTTTGCTGAGGATATGTTTGGAAATGCGAGGCCTTCTGCCTTTCCATATGGAATCTGTGATCATTTTTTCTGTCTCTGTGAAGAACACTGTAGGGATTTTAATTGGAATTGCATTAAATCTGTATATTGCCTTTAGTAGGATTGTCATCTTCACAATGTTAATTCTCCCTATCCAGGAACATGGGATGTCTTTCCATTTTCTCAAGTCGGCCTCAATTTCTTTTTTGAGTGTTCTTATGTTTTCGTTGTATAGATCTTTCACTTCCTTGGTTAACGTTATTCCAAGGTTTTTTTATTTTTTTATTTTTTGTTGCAATTGAAAATGGGACTATGTCCCTTATTTCCTTCTCTGTATCTTTGTCATTTGCATAAAGGAATGCTACTGGTTTTGTGCATTGATTTTGTATCCTACTACTTTGCTATAGGAGTTAATCACCTTCAGGAGTTTTGGGATGGAGGCTCTCGGGTCTCTTATATATATATTCATGTCATCAGCGAATAAAGCTAACTTAACTTCTTCCTTTCCAAATTGTATCCCTTTTATTTCCTTCTCCTGTCTTATTGCTTGAGCTAGGACTTCCAGTACTATTTTGAAAAGCAGAGGTGAGAGTGGACAACCCTGTCTTGTTCCTGATCTTAATGGGAATTCCTCCAGTCTCTGTCCATTAAGTATTATTTGGGCAGTCGGAGCTTCGTATATTGCCTTTATTAGGTTGAGATATGAACCAACCATGCCTATTCTCTCCAAAGTTTTGAACATGAAGTGATGTTGAATCTTGTCAAAGGCCTTTTCTGCATCTATCGAAATGATCATGTGGTTTTTATGTTTTACCCTGTTTATGTGGTGTATGACATTGACAGATTTCCGTATGTTGAACCACCCCTGTGTTCCTGGAATGAATCCCACTTGGTCAAGATGGATAATGCTTTTGATGTGTTGTTGGATTCAGTTTGCAAGGATTTTGTTTAGGATCTTTGCATCTAAATTCATCAGGGTAATAGGCCGGTAGTTTTCTTTTCTTGTGGCATCTCTGGCTGGTTTTGGAATTAGGGTGATGCTAGCTTCATAAAAGGAGTTGGGTAGCTTTCCCTGTTCACCAATTGTGTGGCACAGTTTGAGGAAGATTGTTTTGAGTTCTTCCATGAAGGTTTGATAAAATACAGCTGAGAAGCCATCTGGTCCTGGACTCTTCTTTTTTGGGAGGTTTTTTATTACTTTTTCAATCTCCATGAGTGTGATGGGTTGATTGAGATGATTAATCTGCTCTGTGTTTAGCTTTGGTAGATGGTATGCGTCCAAGAATTTATCCATCTCCTCCACATTATCAAGTTTTGTGGAGTAGAGGTTTTTGAAATAAGTCCTGACGATTCTCCCAATTTCACTTATGTCTGTTGTGATCTCTCCTTTTTCATTTTGAATTTTGTTAATTTGAAGCTTCTCCTTTTTTTGCTTGATCAGATTGGCCAGGGGTTTGTCAATCTTGTTTATTTTTTCAAAGAACCAGCTCTTTGTTTTGTCAATTATCTTATTTATTTCCTTTGTGTCCAGTTCATTGATTTCTGCTCTGATTTTAATTATTTCTTTCCTTCTGGAGCTCTTTGGGTTGGATTTTTCTTGTTTTTCCAGTGCCTTTAGGTGGATGGTTAGGTCATTGATTTGGGACCTTTCTGTCTTTTTTATGAAGGCATTGAGTGCTATGAATTTTCCGCTGAGGACCGCCTTTATTGTGTCCCATAAGTTTTGGTACGATGTTTTCTCTTTGTCGTTCTATCCCAGAAATTTTGCAATTTCATTCTTTATTTCATCCACTATCCATTTATTGTTTAAAAGTGTGCTGTTCAGTTTCCAGGTGCCGTTGGGATTCTTGGTGGGTGTTTTGTTGTTGATTTCTAGCAATATAGTGTTGTGATCAGATATAATGCAGGGAATTATGTCAATCTTCCTAAATATGTGGAGGCAGTCTTTGTGACCCAGTATATGGTCTATTTTAGAGAATGTTCCATGGGCTGCTGAGAAGATTGTGTAATCTGTGGATTTGGGATGGAAGGTTCTGTAGATGTCTGTTAGGTCTAAGTGATCTATGGTTTTGTTGAACTCTCTTACTTCCCTGTTGAGTTTCTGTTTGGATGATCTGTCTATTACTGATAATTGTGTATTGAAGTCCCCAGCTATGATGGTGTTTGTGGTTATTTCTGTTTTATTGTCAAGTAGGTTTTGTTTTATGAACTGTGGTGCCCCTGTGTTTGGTGCATACAGATTTATGATTGTAATATCCTCTTGATGGATCGTTCCCTTGATAAGTAGGAAGTGGCCTTCCTTGTCTTTTTTGATTATTTTTGGTTTGAAGTCTATTTTATCCGATATTAATATAGCTACACCTGCTTGTTTCTTATTCCCATTTGCTTGGAATACTGTTTTCACCCTTTCACCCTGAGGAGATGTCTGTCTTTAATTGTGAGGTGGGTTTCTTGAAGGCAACAGATTGAGGGGCCAAAATATTTGATCCATCCTGTTAGCTTGTGTCTCTTGATGGGTGAATTAAGGCCATTAATATTTACGGTAATGACTGTGAGATTTGATTTGATCCCTGCCATATTGTGATGGTAAATGTGGGTTGGTGTTTTCATGGACGTTGAAGTTTTTTGTGCCTACTCTGAGTTTGGTTGTTGTGATCTGATTCTTGTAGGCAATTGTGTTTGATTATTTTTTTCTTCTCTGTGGAGAATTTCCTGAAATACTCTCTGTAGGTTTGGTTTTGTGTTCATATAATTGTAAAGCTGAGTTTTGTCGTGGAATGTTTTACTTTCACCATCTTTTATGAGGGATACTTTTGCTGGGTAGAGTAGTTTGGGTTGGAAGCCCTAGGTTCTTAGACTTTGCAGTGTTTCATTCCAGGCCCTTCTAGCTTTCAGGGTTTCCATTGAGAAGTCTGAAATAATTCTGATGGGGTTACCTTTGAAGGTGGTGTGCTGTTTTTCCCTAGATGCTTTTAGGATTTTCTCTTTGGTGTCAATGTTTAGAGTCTTAATTACAATATGTCTTGGAGAGTTTCTCCTTTGGTCCAGTCTGTTTGGAGTTCTATTGGCTTCTTGTATATTGATGGGCCTTTCCTTTAAAGACTGGGGACGTTTTCTTCAATTATTTTGTTAAATAAGTTCTCCATGCCTTTGGTCTGAACTTCTTCTCCTTCTGGTATTCCAATGATCCTGATATTGTGACGTTTAAGTGTATCCCACAATTCTCTCATGTTCTGTTCACAGGAACTTTTGAACTTACTGAAATTTTTGAACTCTCTAACTGTTTCTTCCACCTTGTCTTCCAGATCAGAGTTTGTATCCTCCACTTGGCTGACTCTATTCTTGAGAGCTTCTAGCGAGTTTTGGACTTGTTCAATTAGGTTTGCATTTTCTATTACTTTTCTATGTATAATTTCCATCCCTCTGTCAAGCTCCCTTTTCACATCATTTTCTGATTTTCTTGATGATTCTTGGAGTTCATCCTTGCATTTCTTTATGTCTTCATTTAGCATGGCCAGCTGATTTTTAAGGTCTTCTTTTTTTTCACTCTCCCTCAACTCTCTTAACTCTCTTTGGAATCCTTCCAATTTCTTATCTAATCCTTCCAATTTCTTATCTATTAGTTCTAGTTTAGTGATGGCAGCATCCACATGATTATCATTCCTTTGTTGCTTTCCTGCAAGTTCTACCAGTAGGTTGGTCAGGGTTGCTTTGCTCATAGCTTCAATTTGGTGTTCTGGTCCTATTGGTTCTTCTATGTATTGGTTAGATGTATTCATTGTGGGATTGGGTAATCTGACTGGATTTTCTTGCATTTGATTTTTCATGTTATTTCTTTTGCGCTGTGTTCTGCCCATGACAGTGTATGTGCAGGTAGGTGGGCATATCAGCCTGGTTTCAAGACCAAGGGGAATCTGAGGCAGCCTGGGGCAGTTGCCAAGCAGCCTGGGCTTTGGATCTCAGTTGCCTAAGCCGCCTATCTACTGCCTGGCAGGTGCTCCAAAGTTGCCTGAGTTCTCAAGTGGTATTGTGCCAAAGCTGCCTGTGTTCAAGCTAGGAGTGGCACTGAGGCACCAAGCACTGAAGCAGCTCAAACTCTGGCTGGCAACGCTGGGAACCGGAAGCAGTCTGTGCTCCCCCGCCACAGGACAATGGCGGCCGGCCGGCGCGGCAGACAGGTAGGAGATGGCACCTGAGCTGGCGCAAGCGAGAGACACAGTCTGAGCTTTCGTGGCACCTGCTGTGGGACTGGGCTCGCTCAGTAAGTGGGCGAGTGGACGAGAGTGTGGAGCAGTCTAAGCCTCTGCAAGCAGGGAACAATCTCACTTGCCAAAGCCGCCTATCTACTGCCTGCCAGGGGCGCCAAAGTTGCCTGAGTTCTTAAGCTTTAATGTGCCAAATCTGCCTGCATTTGAGCTAGGAGTGGTACTGAGGCACCAAGCACTGAAGCAGCCCAAACTCTGTCTGGGAACGCTGGGAACTGGAAGCAGTCTGTGCTCCCCTGCCACAGGACCATGGCGGACTGCCGGCGCGGCAGGCAGGTAGGGGATGGCACCTGAGCTGGCGCAAGCGAGAGAGACAGTCTGAGCTTGCGTGGCAGCTGCTGTGGGACTGGGCACACTCAGTAATTTGTGAGTGGATGAGAGTGTGGAGCAGTCTAAGCTTCCGCATGCAGGGAACAATCGGCGCGCGGTGGCAGCTTTGCAGGCTCCGGTGCAGTAGCGG
Source organism: Dipus sagitta (assembly GCA_036346955.1). Lineage (NCBI taxonomy): Eukaryota > Metazoa > Chordata > Mammalia > Rodentia > Dipodidae > Dipus > Dipus sagitta. Next base: position 75,826 of record CM070781.1, on the reverse strand, counting down.
CAGCAGCAGAGGTGCTGTGAACACGGCGGTTATTTTGGGTGAGGGGTGCCTACCCACCCACGAGGGGATCGGCGATTCCCTGTTCCCCCGCCTCTGTGCCCTCCCAGATTTCTCTCCCCTAAAAGCCACTATGTACCCTTAATGTCTTGCCTTTCTTTCCCCGGGATTTGCAGCGCAGCTAGGCAGTCGCCATCTTGGCCAGAAGTCTATTTGGGAGATTTTTGATAACTGCTTGGATGGATCTCCATGCTTGTTATAGGTCTATTTAAGTGATTAATCTCATCCTGATTTAATTTAGGTAGGTCATGTAAATCAAGGAAATCATCCATTTCTTTCAGATTTTCATACTTAGTAGAGTATATGCTTTTATAGTATGTCCCTATGATTTTTTGAATATCTCTTGTATCTGTTGTGATGCTACCTTTTTCATCTCTAATTTTATTAATTTGTGTCTATCTTTCTTTTGGTCAGATTTGCTAAGGGTTTATCAGTCTTGTTTATCCTTTCAAAGAACCAACTCTTTGCTTTATTGATTCTTTGGATTGTTTTTTTGGTTTCTATTTCATTAATTTCTGCCCTAATCTTTATTATTTCTTCCCGTCTACTGATTTTTGATTTGCCTTGTTCTTCTTTTTCCAAGGCTTTAAGTTGGAACATTAAATTGTTTACTTGTGATCTTCCTGGTTTCCTAATATAGTTACTTACACCATAAATTTCCCTCTTCTGCCTTCATTGTGTCCCAAAGGCTTTGGTATCTTATGTTCTTGTTATCATTTAATTTTATGGATTTTCTGATATTTTTCTTGATTTCTTCTTTGACCTATTCATCGTTTAGTAGTTTTTTTGTTTAGTTTACATGATTTTGTACATGTTCTATAGCTTTTCTTGCTATTGATTTGTAGTTTGATCCCATTGTGATCATATAGAGTGCAAGGAATTATTTCAGTTTTCCTATATTTGCTAATATTTGTTTTGTGTCCTAATACATGGTCTATTTTAGAGAATGTTTCATGAAAAGAAGGTGTTTTCTGCAGCATTTGGATGAAATGTTCTGTAGATACCTGTTATGTCCATTTGTTCTACAACCTCATTTAATTCCAGACACATCTCTGTTTTTTGTTTGTTTGTTTGTTTGTTTGTTTGTTTGTTTGTTTTTGCCAGGATTGCCTGCCAGTTGATGACAGTGAGGTTTTGACGTCACTTACTACAGCTGTGTTTGGTGTTATCTGTGACCTTAATTCTAATAGTGTTTGTTTGATGAAGTTAGGACCCCCCCCTAATTTCGGTGCATATATGTTTAGGATTATAATATCCTCTTGTTGGAGTGTTCCTTTAATCAGAATAAGTGGCCTTCCTTATCTTTCCTAACTAATGTTGGTCTGATAGCAACACTTGCTTGTTTTCCTAGTCCATTTGCTTGAAACACCATTTTTCTATCCTTTCACCCTAAGATACTGTCCATCTTTTTTGGAAAGATGAGTTTTTTCAAGGCAAAGATCCTGCTTTTTAACTCAGTCTGCAAACTTTTGTCTTTTGGTTGGGACATTGAGACCATTACTATTAAGACCTAATATTGAAAGGTGTGTATTTATTTTTGCCATTTTTCTTGTTTTGTAGTTCTTCTGATTTTACCTTTGCTCTCTTGTATTAACTAGTTTTTGAGTATGATTTGGGTTTTTGTTTTCAGGTTCCTTATGTGTGTACCTTTCTTTTTCTTCAGCATGGAGGATCCTTGTGGCCTGATAATCATGTAAAGCCCCATTGATTTGATTTCTGAGTCTTTCTATGACCCATAGGGATCTGTGTTACCTTGCTTTTCTGTTGTTCTGAGGTGTGCTGTCCCACCACAAACTAAAAACTGCATCCCAATAAAGACTGCATCCCAATAAAACTGCACCTCTGCTTGTGAGCCACCTTTGCAATCACAGAGGTGCAGACATTGGCTGCTAGGCCCATAAACTTTCCTAGGGATGAGGGAACCATCACAGCAGTCATGAGATTCCTTGGTGGAGAACCAAATAGATTCAAGGAGTCTGAGTGTTTCCCCAAACAAGCCATATCCTTAGCGCTCAGGTTTCATGGACTTGTCTTAGGGATTCCTGCTCACTTTACATGTGGGAAAATGGAGGCTTAGTAAGCAGTGCTCCCTGATCAAGGTCCTGAACTGTACTATCAGCCATGGGCTGGAGAGGGCACTACTGGGTCCTTGGGGCCAAGGAATGGCACCCCTGTTGCCAGAGGTGGGAAGGCTGTGTCTGCACGGGAGGTCCAGGAGAGTCAGGGGGAAGTACCCCCACCCTCAGCTTGTGTCCTTGCTATCTTGAAGCTTCTTGGGCCCCCAAGGCTTTCAGGTGGGAAGTGCCAGAACTTGAAGTGCTGAGCACTTCTACTTCTAGGAATCCAGGTGTCCTCCTGCAGCCCTGTGCCTTCCTGCATCCCTCCTGTAGCCTTATTACCTCCTGTGGCTTCATAATTTCCTTTGTCCTCACACCCTTCTGGGGATCTACCCTTTGGTTGCCTGCATGGCTCCTGTGGCCTCACATCCTTCTGTAGCCTGACAACCTCATGGGGCTTCACACCCTCTGGGGTTCTCACATCTTCTTTTGGTCTTGCACCAACCTATTGCCTCAAACCCTCCTGCAGCCTCACATTCTACTGCAGCTTCACATCCTCCTGCAATCTAAAACTCTCTTGTGGACTCATATCTTTATGTGGCCTCACACAACCTTGAAGCTCCATCTTCTGCATTCTCACAGAGGCATCATGCCTTTTTCCAGCTTCTCACAACCTGATGTCTCACATCCTCCTGTTGCCTAACACCCACCTAAAGCCTCACATCCTCCTTCAGTCTCACACTCTCTGATTCACACCTTCCAGCAGCCTCACACTGGTCTGTGAGCTCACACTCTTACTACAGCCTCACATCCTCTTAGAGCCTCAACATCCTGCAGCCTAATAACCTCCTGTGGCCTAACACCCTCATGCAGCCTGACATCCTCCTACAGTATCACACCTTATTTTGGCTTCAAACCCTCCTACAGCCTCATGTAATACTGAAGCCTCACACCTTCTTGTGGACTCACACCCTCCTGAAAAGCAGAGGCTGGTGACCAAGGTACTTAACTTCCAGCCTTGGAAGGGAGAAGTCATTTTTGAGTCCTCCAAGGAGCAGTACTCTTATAGGCCACAGGGGGAAGGTGCAGCCTGCTTGGCATAGAAGTCAAGGGGGTCAGGGGGTAGCACCCACTCCCAATCACTGTCCTGGCCCTCCTGAAGTCCCCTTCACCACAAGTGCCTCCAGGTGGCAAGAGCCAGACAACAAGGTACTAAGTGCTTCTGCTACTGAGAATCCAGGTGTCCTCCTACCTGTAACCTAATGGTCCTAGTGTGGCTTCACATCTTCCTGCAGCCCCACAACTTCCTGTGACCTAAAACCATCTTATAGCATCATGTCCTCCTGCAAAGTTACATCATTTGCAGTCCAAAACCCTCCTGTGGCCTCACACTCTCCTGTGGCTTCATATTCTCATGTGGCCTCACACTGTGGAATCAACCTCTCCTGCAGCCACATACTCTCAATGTGGCCTCAAACTCTGCTGCGACCTCAGACCCTCCTGTGAATTCACAAGGTCCTTCAGCTTCACTACCTCTTGCAACCACACTGTCTCCTCCAACCTCATATTCTCCTGCAGTCTTCCACCCTCCTGTGGCCAAAAATCTCATGCAGCCTAACATAGTCCTATGGCCTCACAAAGTTCTGCACTTTCACACACTACTGTGGCCACACTCCTCATGCACTGTCAAGTATTCTGGCAGCTCACACCTTCATGACCATTCACACTCTCCTGTGGCCTCACAACCTCCTGCAGCCTCACACCCTTTTAAGCCTCACTCTCAGTCTTGTGGACTCATCCACTCCTATAGCCTCATACTGTCCTGAAGCCTCTCACCCTGCTTTACCTTCACATTCACCTGAAGGTTCAAATCATCCTGCAGCCTTATATCCTCCTCCAGCCTCACATATTTCTGTGGCTTCTCACTGTCCTGTGGTCCTCAGTACCAAGTAAAGTCCCATTGAGTTTTTAGGTTGATTTTCCCAGAATCCCTGGGAATCTGTGTCACCTGGCACTGTTATCTGCCATTCCTGCCATTCAGAGGCCCTGACAAACCACCACAGGCTGCAGAACTCCTAATATATAGATAGATAGATAGATAGATAGATAGATATAGATATATAGATATGTAGATATGTAGATATGTAGATATGTAGATATGTAGATATGTAGATATATAGATATATAGATATATAGATATATAGATATAGATATATAGATATATAGATATATAGATATATAGATATATAGATATAGATATATATAGGTTTAGATATTGGCTGTCTGGGTCCAGATGCTATCCTGGGATTGAGGACACCATCACAGCAGCCCAGTGGGGTTCGTGGATGGAAGAACAAAGCAATTAAAGGAGACCAAGTGTTCCCCTGTGCCTCTACTTCCTGAACACCCTGGCTTCTTGGGTATGGGGAAGGATTAATGTTCTGAATTTACACAAGGCAGAATGGAAACCTAGTAATCAGAGCTCCCTGACCAAGATACTAAACTCAGCTGCCAGCGTTTGTCAGGAGAATAAACTTCGGGTCCACAGGGTCAAGAATTCATACCCCTTTTGACAATAGAGGGAAAGCATGGCCATTGAGGGGTAAGACTCAAGCAGACAGGGGCCAGTGCCCCACACCCAGCTAGTGTGCATAGGCCATCGCTACCAACACAGACATATAGACATTGGCTTCATAGTCTTCCGTGTTTTCCTGGGGATGAGGATACCATCTCAACAGCCCAGTGATATTGCTGGATGGAGGAACAAAGAGATTCAAGGAGAAAAACTGCCTCCCCTTGCCTACCATTTCCTGGTTTTTTTTTTTTTCTTCTTTTTTTTTGACTTAGTTCTATTTTTTCTATTTTGGTCTTTTTTTTCCTTTGCTTTTTTTCTTTATTAGTTAGTTTTGTATTCAGCAAATACAGTCAGTTTTGTACCATTATTAGGCTCATCCATGACCTGCCCCCTCCTCTTGCCCCCTCCTTGTTGAGGTATATGGGTCATGCATTGTGGAGTTAGCCCACAGTTATGGGTAAGATAAATGTCTCTGCATATCATGACCCAACATGTGGCTCTGACATTCTTTCCGCCCCCTCTTCCACAAAACTTCCCTGAGCCATGTTGGGTTCATTCTTGGTCTGCTTCAGTGATGAGGTGCTGGGGGCCTCTGAGGCTCTGGCTCTCTGATTTGGTAGGAGTTGATTTTTCTCTGTGTTGATCTCCTTCTCCCTTCTGCTGGTATCCGGTTCATCAGGAAAACAGCCCCCTTGCTTGTTTCACCATTTTTTCTTAGTTTCAGCCAGGGCCCTTTGGAGGTATGATGGGGTAGCTCTCTCCTTAGGATCTACATCTATCTGAAAAAGAGAAGCAGATTCTCCAACAGAGAGTAAGTTAGCACCAGGACAAATGAGATAACCCTTACTTTTTTTTTTATAGAGAATTTAATAGGTGTAGGCCCTCTTGTAGCCCATGATTGATATTGGTGAGTGGGCTTATGTTTGGATATGGTTCTGACTTGTTTCCCAGCTCCAGCTATGGGTCCCGTACCACTGAGGAGATCAGTTAGCCAAATTAAGAGCGGTTGGTTCCCTACCATGGCTGTGTGCCACTATTGCACTTGTGTGGGCATCACAACAAATTATTTGCTGCTAAGTAGGTTAGACCATGAGTTGCTTGGACAGATATTGGTCATTTTCCCCCAGTCGCCCATGTAGCACCATCTGGCACTAGACGCGCTGACTGTCTGGGGACTGACTCTCTTCCAACTTCCAGCCATGCCATTCTATTTTGCATGTCAACCACATAAGGTGTCTTCAGCAGTAGGGTCTTACCACTAACCTTTGGTGGGTCATCGAGTACTCTGACAGAAATCTGTCTTTTAGGAAACCTTGTAGGTCTCTCTGATCAAAAGCTCATTGTGGATGATAGCCCCATGCTGGTACTGGGAGTTACAGGTCAGTGCCCACTAAGAAAATGAGGAAAAAGATAACTAACATACAAAAGTTAGAGAGAAGAGAGAGACAGAGACAGAGGGAGAGGTAGAGGGAGAGGGAAGGAGGGAAGATGTAGAAGATTAAGCTTAGTCTTGATCCTACCCTCTCCAGTGTCTTGTGAAGCAAGGCCACTGAGAAATTCTGCTGGAACTGAGCTGATAACCTCCTCCATGTAGACCAGCTGAGAGAAGCCTGAAGAAGCCATTCTACATGTAGTTCAATGGGAGAGATACCATCAGTGAAGATACTCAACAGTGGACACTGCAAGCCTTATAAGTGGCCAGCCAGGCCAAATGAGCCAACAGGTGCAATAGTGGCACGTCTGTCATGGTCAAACCAACTGTCCCCCAATTGGACTGGAGGCCCGCTCCATGGGGGGGGGGGAATACATCTCTGATACTGAAAACTTAAAACAGGGGTAGTCATGAGCCCTAGGGGTATAACATCTGCTGATGTCTGGAAAAATGTATATACTAAGCTTATCAAACTGCCCAGTAAGCACTTTTCTTAATATTTATACCCTTATATTAATGCTACTCTCACTTTTGGTAGAGAATCTTCTCTTTTCAGATGGCAGTGACCTTCATCATCCCTAATCATCAGAGAAATCAATTTCCTGGTTTTGTGAGAATACAGTAGGGATTTATTACCGCTCTCAATTTACACTTTGGGAAACTGAGGCCTAGTAAGCAGAGATCCCTGGCCAAGGTCCTGAACTCAATCACCAGCCATGGGCTGGAGAGGGCATTTTGGGACCATTGGGGCCAAGGAGTGGTGCCCCCTGTTGGCAGCAGTGGGAAGACTCAGTCAGCTGGATGTAGGCCTCCATGAGAGTCAGAAGGCAGCCCTTAGCCCCCAGGTGGTGTCCTGGCCATCCTGAAGGTCTCTGGACCACCAAGGCCTCCAGATGACAGGATCCAGAACATGAGGTGCTGATCACTGCTGCTGCTAAAAATCCAGGTATCCTGCTGAAGTCCTGTGCCTTCCTGCATCCCTCCTGTAGCCTCACACCCTTCTGGGGCCTCACACTCTCTTGTGGCATCCAGAGTTCCTCTGGTTTCACATCCTGCTATAACCTGACACCCTCGTGGAGCTTCACAGCCTCCTGTTGTCTCACACCCCCTTTGATGATGTTCCTGGGTAGTAGAACAGAGATTCAAGGAGACCATGTGTTTCCCCATGCCTCCACTTTCTGAGTATGCTGGTTTCATGGGGATGAGGAGGGATTATTGCTCCCAATTTACACCTTCAGAAACTGAGACCTAGTAATCACAGATCCATGACCAAGGTCCTGAACTCAACTTCTGGCCTTGGACATGAGAAGGCACTTTTGGGTCCCCCGGGACAAAGAGCAGCACCCCTGGAGGTAGTGGGGGGAAGACGTGGCCTGCCTAGGGTAGGAAATAAGGGTGCCTGGTGGGAACAGCACTCAACCTCAATCACTGCCCTGGCCATCCTGAAGTCTCCTTCACCACAAGGGCCTCCAGGTGGAAGGAACCAGAGGCTATGAATTTCTGAGCACTTCTGCTGCTGAGAATGCAGGTGTTCCCCTGCAGCCCTGTGCCTCACTACATTCCTCCAGTAGCCTGATATCCTATAGTGGCATCATATCCTTCTGTGGTCTCACAAGCTCCTAGGTACTCACATCTCCATGAGGCCTCACACTCTCCTGAAGCTTCAGTTTCTCCAGAATTCTCACATCCTGTCATGGTCTCACATATGCCTGCATCTTCACACCCCCTGAATCCTCACACTCTCTAGATCCTGACACACTCCTGGAGCCTGACATTCTCCTATAGTCTCACAACTTCCTGTGGCCACACACTGTTGTCACCTCACACTCTGCTATGGAATCACATCCTCCTGAAACCTCACATCCTTCTGTGGCTTCATATTATCCTATGATCAACACTACTAAGTAAAGCCCCATGGAGTTTCTTTCTAGGTTTCTCTAGGACCCTTGGGGATCTGTGTCACCTGGCTTTTCTGGGCATGAGGACACAATCTCAGCAGTCCAGTAAAGTTCTTAGACAGAAGACCAAAGATATTTGATGAAACCAAGTCTTCCCCATGCCTGAACTTCCTGAGCATCCTGGCTTCTTGGGTATGGGGAGGGATCACTGTTCTGACTTTACACATGAGAAAATGGAGGCCAAGTAAACAGAGCTCCCTAACCAAGGTACTGAACTCAACTTCCAGCCTCATACTCTCCTCTCATCTCAAACAACCATGGGGCCTCACACCCGACTGAAGCCTCCATTCCTTCTGCAGTCTCACACCCTGTAGTGATCTCACATCATCCTACAGTCTCACACCCCATGTTTTCCTGGGGATGAGGACACCATCACAACAGCCCAGTGATGTTCCCGGTTGGAGGAACAAAGACATTCAAGGAGTTAAAGTGCTCACCCTTGTACACAGTGGGGATTATTGCTCTCACTTTACTCATTGGAAAACTGAGGCCGAGTAAACAGACATCCCTGACCGAGGTCCTAACTCAACCTCCAGCCTTGGACAGGAGAAGGCAAAGGGTCCAGTGGGCCAAGGCTTGGCGCTCCCTGGAGGAAGTAAGTGGAAGACACGGACTGCTTGGGGGTGGGACTCAAGGTGGATCAGGTAGGAGCACCCACCCCAACCACTGTCATAACTATCTTGAATCACGAGGTACTGAGCACTTCTGCTGCTGAGAATCCAGATGTCCCCCTACATCCCTGTGCCTTTGTGCATTCTTCCTGTAGCCTAATATCCTATTGTCTTTTCACATCCTACTGAAGCCCAACATGTTCTTGTGGACTCACACCATCCTGTAGCATGATGTCCTTCTGCCCACTCACAGCATCTGCAGCCTGAAACCCTCCTGGAGCCTCTCACTCTCTTGTGGCCTCATACCCTCCTTTGGCTGCACAAGGTCCTGTGGCCTAACAACCTCTTGAAACCACAAATTCTTTCCAGCCTCATATTGTCCTTACACCTTGCTGCAGCCTCAACCCTCCTGCAGCCTAGCATGCTCCTGCACCCTCATATTCTTCTGAAATCTCAACCTTCCTGCAGCCTCAAACCCTCCTCTCACCTCAAGAAATATGGAGCCTCATGACCTCTTGCAACCTCACGTCCTTAGGCCTCACACCTTCCTCTGGCTATACTCTGCTGTGGCCTCACATCCTCCTGAAGCCTAACAACCTGCTACAGCCTCACACACTCCTGTGGTCTCACATCCTCCAGTACTCTCACACCTTCACAACTTCCTGTGGCCACACAATCTCATGTGGTCTCACTCCCTCTTATGGCATTACATCCTCCAGTGCCTTACATCCTTCTGTGGCTTCGCATTGTCCAGTGGTTCTCTCTACCATATAAAGCCCCGTTGAGGGGGACTGGTTTCCAGATCCTTGGGGATTTGTCATCTGGCATTGTTACCTGGCATTTCTACTGTTCTGAGGCCCCACAGAACCACAGGCTAAAGAACTCCTACTTCACCAAGATGAAGCTAAGCCTCAGCCTCTTGGCCATCTCTGGCAACACAGAGGTGTAGACATTGGCTGTGTAGGCCCAAATGCTTCCCTGAGTATGAGGACACTGTCAACAGGCCAGTGATATTCCTGGATGGAGGAACAAAGTGATTCAAGGAGAACAACTGTTCCCCCTTGCCTACTACTTCCTGAGCATGGCTTTAAGGTCATACAGTAGGGATTACTGCTCTCAGTTTACACAGTAGGAAACTGAGGCCTAGTAAGCAGAGACCAAGGTCCTGAACTCAATCACCAGCCAGAGGCTGAAGGAGGCACTTCTGGGTCCATGGGGCCAAGGAACGGTGCCTTCTGTTGGCAGCAGTGGGAAAGCTCTGTCTGGGGTAGGTCTCCTGGGGAGTCAGGAGGCAGCATACCATCCAGAGCCTGTGTCCTGGCCATCCTGAAGCCCCCTGGGTCACCAAATCCTCCATGTGGCAGGGCCCAGAACATGAGATGCTGAGCACTTTTGCTGCTAAGAATCTGGGTGTCTTCCTACATCCATGTGCCTTCCTGTATCCTTCCTGTAGTCTAATGTCCTACTTTGCTACACCTTCCTTTGGCTCCAAACCTTTCTGTGGCCTTACACCATCCTGTAGCATCATGTTTACTTGCAGACTCAAATCTTTTGCACTTGAAACCCTCCTGTGACTTTACACTCTCCTGTGGCCTCATACTGTCCTGTGGCTTCACACTGTCTTGTGTACTCAAACCAACCTGAAGGCACATACTTTCTTGTGGCCTCACACTCTCATGTACATGCACAAGGTTCTTTGACCTCCAAGCCTGTTCCAACTACACATCCTCCTCCAGAGTCACATTCTCCTGCAGCCTCACACCTTCCTTCATCTGCAGCCCTCCTACACTCATATCTTCCTTTGCCCTCACATGCTCTTGAAGCCTAATATTCTTCTGAAGCCTCCCATGTCTTATGCCTCACACCTTCCTCTGGCAATACACCCTGTTGTGTCATCACACCCTCCTGAAGCCTAACAACCTGCTGCTGCCTCACACAATCCTGTCTTCTCAAATCTTCCTGCTGCCTCACATCCTCCTACAGCCTCACACACTCTTATGCCTCAAAACTTCCTGTGGTCTCATACCAGCCTAAGGCCTCAAATCCTCCTGCAGCCTCCTATCTTCCAGAAGACTCAAGTCCTACTGAAGCCTCACATCCTCCTGCTGGGCTCACATTCTCCTGAAAATAACACATCCTTCTTCAGTCCTATACCTTCCTGTGGCCTCAAGATCTCCTGCAACCTCACACCCTCCTACAGCTTCACATATCCTTGCAGTATTATACCCTCCTGTGGCCTCACACCCTCCTTTCAACCTCATGCTATCTCAAGGCCTCATATTCTCCTGTAGCCTCACAACTTCCTACAGTATCACATCCTTCTGTGACTTAACACTGTCCTGTGGTCTGACAAACATGTAAAGCCTTATTGAGGTTCTTTATGGGTCTTTCCATGATCCTTTGGGATCTGTGTCACCTGGCACTGTTACCTGTCACTTCTAGTGTTTGGAGGTATGCTGTTCTGCCACAGCCTAAAGACTCCTGCTCCATCTCAATGAAGCTGTACCTGTGCCTGTGGACCACCTAGGCCACCACAGAGTTGTAGACATTGCTCCTAGGCCCACAAGCTTTCCTGGGGATGAGGACACCATCATGGCATCTGTGAGATTCCTGGATGGGGAACCCAATAGATTCAAGGAGTCAACATGTTTCCCCACACCAGCTACATCCTAAGCACCCAGACTTCATGAGCATGTCTTAGGTGTTCCTGCTCTCACTTTACATATAAGGAAATGGAAGCTTAGTAAACAGTGCTTCCTGACCAAGGCCCTGAACTCAGTCAGCAGCCATGGGCTTGAGAGGGCACTTCTGGGTCCATAGGGTCAAGGAGAGGTGCTCCATGTTGGCAGCAGTAGGAGGCTCCACCTGTTGGTGTCACGGATGTAGAGAGTCTGGGCCTCCAGTCAGTGCCCTGGCCATCCTGAAGCAAGGCCTCTGGGTTTCAGGAACAAAATCATGAGGCACTGAGGACTTCTCTTGCTAGGAATCTAGGTGTTTTGCAGGCCTGTTCCTTCTTGCATCCCTTCTGTAGCCTCATGTCTTTCTGAAGCCTCACATCTTCCTGAGGCCTCAAATCCTTCTTGGGCTTTACACCCTCCTTTGGCATGACGCCTTCCTAGAGCTTCATATGACCTGTTGCCTCATGCCCTGATGTGGCCTAATACCCACCTGAAGCCTTACATCCACCTGCAGTCTCATACCCTCCAGCAGCCTCATATCTTCCTGTAGTCTGACAAATCTCCAATGGCCTTATACCCTCCTGTAGCCTGACACCTTTATGGACCCTCACAGATCTGTGTTCTCTCATTCTCCTGTGGTGTTACAATCTCCTGTTGCTTTGAACCCTCCTACAGCCTCACATCTTCAATGGGCTTCACAACCTTCTATGGCCCCACATTTTCCCATAGTTTCACATTCTACTGCAGCTTTATACCCTTCTGCAGCCTAAAACTCTCCTGTGGCCCCACACCTACACATGGCTGCACACACACCTGCAGCCTCACATCCTCCTGTATTTTCACACCCCCTTGAGGCATCATACCTTCCTGGAGCTTCACAGTCTGATGTGGCCAAACACCATGCTAAAACCTCACACTATCCTGCAATCTCATATCCTCCTGACTCACACCCTCTAGCAGCCTTACTCTGTCCAGTGTCCTCACACTCTCCTACAGCCTCACACCCTCCAGTGGCCTCAAATCTCCCGCAGACTCATACCATATTGAAACCTCACACCTTCCTGTGGACTTACAACATCCTGCTGGCCCACACTGTACTGGAGCCTCACACTGTACTGAAGTCTCTTAATGTCCTGCAGCCCCACATCCTCCTCCAGCCTCACATCCTTCTGTGGCTTCTCACTGTCCTGTGGTCCACACTACCAAGTAAAGCCCCACTGAGTTTCCAGGTTGGTTTTCCAAGGACACTTGGGGATTTTTGTCACCTTTCATTTTTACCTGGCTTTTTACTGCTGTCAGTGACATGGTGGGGATGAAAAATAGCTACTTCTCCCCTGTGATGAAATGTTTTTAATGAGTATTTAATAATGTAAAGATTGGAAATGAAAAAAATATGTAAACTCAAAAATTACTGCAGGTTTAAGGAGGAGATGGGGTTCCCAATACTCATGTACAAGTACAAACTGATGGCATCATCTTGACACACCTGGAGTAGGACTTCTGGGTTTAGGGCTGATGGAATGGAACTCTGAAGGAGAAAAGAAAGGAAACATCATACAAGATGACAATGAATCAATGACTCCTATTACTCAGGCAAACTATGAAGGTTAATATTCACAGTAACAAATACAGAACACTTTCAGCGGTAAGGAACAATTAAGGTGAGCACATGAGTGAGACTGAAAAGGAGAGCTACCCCACATTCCCCTTGGGGCATCAAATATTTGTCTACAAAATGGGTCACACAGATTTACTACCTAGGTAGGGTACCTGGACATTCAACCAGGGAGGGACAAGAGAGGAAGTCTCAGTACATATACCCGCACACACATCCAGAGAAAAAATGTCTGTCATGTAGAAGAAACTCATTCAGAGCTGCTCCTGACATAAGCCCTCACAAACATTCAGAATAAAATGTGATAGAGCTGTGGGAGAAGAGTGCTTATCGAGTATCCAGACTCAGACTCATCCATGCTGTGCACACACATGCACTGGAAAGAAGGGGGACAAGAAAGGAAGAATCATACAGGGGAAAAGTTTGGTGAGGAAAACTGCTACATGACTCATGTACATTATAAGATATCCTGCACATTCACAGCCTCACAAACAAAAAATGATTGAATGGAGAACAGGGGAAGAGAATGTTGGTTACCTGGCCAAGTAAACACACACACACACCCAATCCAGATGTGGTAGAGATACTGCAGGGTTGGTAAGTTACCTGGCCTGAGATGACATTTAGGCCAGAGTTGTATGTAGAGCACTGATGGTACTCTCCCACCAGCTGGCTTCCAGTTTTGTCCACCTCAAGGAGGTTCTAGGTTGAAAGAAACATAGGAAGTTCTATACTCCCATGCTCACTGCCAGAACTATACACATATTCCTATTCAATAATCACACTCAAGCATAAATACACACTCATTTATATGGTGAGGAACAAGAAAGTGTCACACACAAAAAAAAATGGTAGTAAGAGACACTGTTCCTTCACTATTGCTATATCTGATGAATCCTGATTATTTAAAACCGCACACATCCAGAAAAAGACTAGAGAAAGACATAGGAGGGAGGTTTACTTACCTGGAGTGAGGTGTCTCTAGATGAAGATGGAATATGGTTTCCTCAATGTACACATTCACCATCCAGAGTCAGTCACCTCAACATCGCTGTAGGTAGAACAAAGAGGTGAAGTTCAGTCAGGGAGTTGTATCAATCTCTCTGGACTACTGTAAAGAGAGCAAAATGTTTCTCTGGTATTAATAGCATTATCCTGGGCCTGCATGGTTAACAGGTTAACAGGTAAGCTGGGAGACTCCTACCTCACACCCCCCCAGGCAACTCCTATAACTGACAAACAGAGCCTTTCACAAGTCCCCTTTTCTTTCTCCCCTATCATCTTCTAAGATGTACGAAATTCTTCACTATGTTTAAAGTTACTTTTATGGCTATAACTATCACATGTGAATTGTGATTTATGGTTTAACTCCCATCATGTTTTTGCAATAAATATTTTGTAGTTTATTTTTGTTTTCAATAAAAGCTGACATTGAGGTTGCTCTCAGAGATTCCGCCCTCTGATGTGCAGCCCTGGCACGTTGGTTCACTCCCAGCACTTTGTGAGTCAGTGGTCTTGTTTGTGCAACACTGGACCCCACTACAATCTTGGGGGCTCACCAGGGATCCACATTTCAAGACCTTGCCCTCCTGAATGTGGTGTGACCGCACTGGGGAAGTGCCCTAATCTTGGCCCAAGAACCAGATCTCCATTCACCTGCATATTCTTGGAATTGGAGCTGGTAGCAAGGCCCGTGATGGCAGCTTTCTCTTAGGAAGACCAGTCTCTTTCTTTGCTGAGTAAGAAGCCTCCGGAGGTTCCCTGTTTTTTTTTTTTAATTTGTTTTTGTTTTTCATTTTTTTCTGGTTTTCTGGTTCTGCAAGCTTTCTCTGTGTCCAAGAGGGAACTGGACACAGCATTAATTGCCCTGGACAATGGATCAAAGGGCGGCCTTTGACCCTCCCTGGCTCTGTTCAGAGATTTTGAATGGAGGTCTGTTTCTGGTTCACTTTTGGTAGCCAAGTGGCAATGTCAGGAGAGCCATTATTTGCTAGCATATTTATGTTTGGTGTTGTGTTCATTTGTCTTATCCTCATCTTTAAAGATATGGGCCAAAATCATTCTGTTGAAAAATCTCCTTTAAAACTGGTTGAAAAACTACTTTAAAGATCTTAAGAAAAGAAAAAAAAAAAAGATAAACAATAAAATGAGCTAGGCCTATTATCCTAGCTATTTGGGAAGCTGAGACAGGAGGTTTCAATGTGATAGCCTGACTCCACATTTTAAACCATGTGACTTTTAAATTGTTTGATTAAAATAAGTACATAATTTTAATTGGAACTGTGCCTGATATTTCCTCTTTTGTTTGGGCCTTAAACAAATAAGACATTATTTATAGACACCTTTTGATTTCTTTATTAATCCAAATAGTCCAACAGGTCTCTCCTAAAGTTTTTGTTGATATTTGATTTATTTCAATTTTTTTTTTTTTGGTTTTTGTCTTTGAAAATCAAATTTAACTAAAGCCTATGTTGAGCTGAAATTTTATGTAAACAAAGCCATATCTTGTTACATGATCTCATAAATATAATTACTGAGTTTATGTTCTAGGTCAACTTCAACTTATATAGAGGTTATTAAATTCTATCTGAGGTGGTGACTCATAATTTGCCAGGTATTTTAAAAGATTATAATGCCCTGTTACTTAAAATAAGGAGACAACTGGCCTGAGTTCTAGGCCAGCTTGCCTCAAAATAGGAACAAAAATTTGCCTTAGTTACTCCTAATAAATTTCCAAATGTGTTAGAGGTGTTGATAAAGATTATCCCCAACATGGTTGTCATGTTTTGCTTTGTATTTATAGAAAGTGTATTTCATGGAGTTTATTAATAGGAACTATCTCAAATCAAGAGGTTATAATAAGATCTGAAGGTATATACTAGTATTATAAAGCAAGTCTGGTTGTCAGGTAGAGATTTTTTGGTGACCTAAATACTAAGGAAGGCTTTTTTCTCTACAAATTTCCAATAATAAGATAGTTAACTCTTTGAAGCCAGACTATTTGCTTCTTTGTCAGTGGATAATAAGATTAATCAATTTGGTGTAGTTTTTATTTTTCTCTTTTTTTTTTCTTTCTTTCTTTTTTTTTTTTTTTTTTTTTGGTTTTTCGAGGTAGCATCTCACTCTGGCCCAGGATGACCTGGGATTCACTATGGAGTCTCAGAGTGGCCTTGAACTCACAGCGATCCTCCTACCTCTGCCTCCCGAGTGCTGGGATTAAAGGCGTGCACCACCACGCCCAGCTGGTGTAGTTTTTCTTAATAGCCTTATAAGAAAGGTGGTTAATTATGGGTTAAGATGAGATGATTAAAGGAACTGGGAAGGTATTTTTCAATGTTGGACATAGAATGCTTATTAAAAATGCTTTTTGAGCTGGGCATGGTGGCACACGCCTTTAATCCCAGCACTCAGGAGGCAGAGGTAGGAGGACCGCCGTGAGGTCGAGGCCACTCTGAGACTCCATACTGAATCCCAGGTCAGCCTGGGCCAGAGTGAGACGCTACCTTGAAAAAACAAACAAAAAAAAAAAAATGCTTTTTGAGTGGAACTTAGATCATAATGTTAAAGTATGTAGATAAAGATGTATGCATGTAAAAAGGATGTAAGAGGTCTAAAGAAAAAAGATAACTTTTGCCTAAAATTAATTTCCTTTTAGAAGAAACAGAAAGCTTATTTTCAGGCCAGACCTAAACACCATGCCTGAAGTTAAACAATTTTCAACTGTTTACAGACTTTCAAGGATACTCTTGTTGTGCCAAGACCCCTGACCAGGAGCCAAGACCCCAGTCACCCAGGAGTCACCCAGAGAACTGCCACAGAA
This sequence comes from Dipus sagitta, assembly GCA_036346955.1. Lineage (NCBI taxonomy): Eukaryota > Metazoa > Chordata > Mammalia > Rodentia > Dipodidae > Dipus > Dipus sagitta. The sequence goes on along the minus strand of CM070781.1, from coordinate 59,023 downwards.
GCCAAGACACTCGAATGTAAAAGCAACAGGTTTCTTTATTGCAAGCCTGGGCCTGGGCTCCATCCTCACAGTCTGGCACAGCAGTAGTGAGGGAGAGAGCCCCTTTCTTTTGGGGGAAGGGGTTCATATAGGAATTCGAACAAAGAAGTAGGGGATAGATACATGATTGGTTGATTTAAACAGTTCTGATTGGCTTAGGGTTTCAGCGGGCAAAGTTGGGGGCAGGAGCTAGAGTTGGGGGCAGGAGCTAGAGTTGAGGGCAGGAGCTAGGAGCACTCCAGGCAGATGAGGTAATGTCCATCGTGATCGGCTAAGCAAGCAGTGGTACATTACGACTTTTGCAATGATAGGTTTCTTATCTAAGCAGGTGGTCAGAGGCCAGAGGCCTCCGCAGTGGAGGGTTTCTGGAATGTCCTTGAAGTGGAGATTCCTCAGAAACTTTAGGGGGAAAGGCAGCAATTGAGCAAGCAAGCAAAGTTTACAGAAGCAAAGGTCAGCATATTAGCTGGCAGGTTCTCTATCTAACTCAAGCCTGGGCCTTTTTACTTAAAATGGTTATATTTGGTCTCTTATTTCCCCCTCTCTATGTACCATGAGGAGCCAATCTTGGATCCCAGCTGAGTTTGTGAGTAGAGTCTAATGGTATATACTGTGATCTTAAAATCATAAGCTGTACTGTATTAATGCGTTCCCTAACAGAAGCAGCCAATCTATTAATAATGCAAGGTCCTATTGCGATTAGCAACAACAATAAAAGTAATGGCCCTGCTAAAGCAGACGGCAGAGTTGTTAACCATGGGGAATGACTGAACCATGACTCAAACCATCCTCTATCAGCTATTCTTTCTTTCATTTTTTTCAAATTCTCTTGTACCTTCACCATTGAGTCTCCAATTATACCTGAATGGTTGATATAAAAACAACATTCTTTCCTAAGGCCACATATAGTCCACCTTAGTAGGTGGGTTTCAATAAACCCTTCCGGTAGTCACACATTGCCAGCCAGCACAGTAGAAGGCTTCAGGCCCCTCACAGCCCCCTTTGATTCTTGCTTTCCCTATGTGCCCAGGGCATACGTAGAAATAAAAAATTTCCTGATTTGCCAGAGTCCCATGAGTTACCCACTAGTTGATGGAGGTCGAAGATCAAATCAGGAAACCAGGTTCCCCATGGGGCAAGATGTGATTTGGAGTAAGCAATTTCCCCTGTGGCAGTGTTGGTTATTATCCAGGTCAGATTATAAACTTGGTAGGGAGTAGCTGCCACAATACATACAGTTAGGAGCACAGTCAGGATCAGGAGCATTTGAGTTGAAGCTTGAGTGGGGTGCTCCATTTCCATTGTGGCTGATAGTCCTCAGGTTCAGCCAGTGGATCTGCCGGTCGGATGTGGGTGTGATGAATCCAAGTGGCAATTTCATCCATCTTCACAGCAGTAGGTGTGGTCAGGATGAAGACTTAGGGTCCCTTCCAGTGTAGGGTCCCTTCCAGCAGGGTTCCAGTGTCTTGTGGCGATGGCTACACCCAGTCTCCCAGATTATTTACATATTATAGGTTTGAAAATAACCCTTTGAACATCTTTCTTCTTCTTCTTTTTTTTTTTATAGAATTAAAACTATGGGGAAAAGATGTCTTAATGTTTCTTTCCCCTCTTGGAAAGCTCTTGTGTTACTTAATAGGCCATTCATATATATAAAGGTATTTTTTACCTTTGGTTATACATTTCTCTCTGAGTGTTTAAGACCATGCAGATAGCCACATTTAATTAAGGATTAGCTTTGGAGGTCACTAATGGCTCTCCAAAGAGACTTTAGGGACACAGGAGTAGCTCCATAGCTTACTGGTGACTTCTATCTGTTAGGATGAGTCAGGACCATGCTGGCCAAGTAGTTTTCCCTTCTTTGGGAAGTCAGGAGGACTGATTGCTCCTCAATTGTGTCTCTCCTGTTTCAGACTGCACACCAATTTTGTCTGGGTCTCCATATCCTCCCTACTCAGGAAGACAGGTGACTTACCAGGGGGGCCAGTGTAGAAGTGTTCCATTATCTCCAGTGGCCTCATGACCTGGGAGCAGAGGCCAAAATATTGGCGCCTCTTGCCCTGATGATTCCAATTGGCTTTGGCTTCTATGTAGGTAATTAACACATTTAGAAAGGAAGTTACACCAGCGTGGATGTTTGTACATACAGAGCACATTTGATTATTGAAATAGACTTAAAGAATGGCACAAGGGCTTCTAAAATCATTTTGTCCTATCTTTAAAATTTTGGTTGTACTATGGCAGCATAAGCCTTATATATGAGGTATAGAAAGTAGACACATCTCATATTTTAAATATCTAATATTTATAAATATCTCACATTTTAAATATCTAACATTTATAAATATAGGCAGAACCTGCTACCAGTCTTGAAAACAGTGCCAATTGATTTACAGACTAATTCATTTAACCTAGAAATTGTCAAAAAAGGACAAGTAAGACAGTATAAAGTCTTAGCACCTGTGTTTGAAAACATCTTTGATTAGTTCAGATACCTGTGTTGGTACAAATTACCCAGAGAATATTGGAAACAGAACCACAGACCTTGAATTTTTTTTAAAAAACAAAACAGCTAGCTAAATTCTAATATAACCCTTGATAAATCTTTTTGAAAGAAAAAAACATTATTTGACAACCCATGATTTTGGCTTAAATTTGATAGCTATTGATTTTATGTACCACAGAAACTTTTATTAACATAAAACAATTTTATGTTTTACCCATTACTTAAATTTGATAAAGCTTAAGCAAGCTATCCCAACATATCCCAGGAAGATGAAAGTTATCATTACTGAAATTAAATCACTTAACCCTAAGTGATTAAACCTAGTTATGACCATACAATAGAATTGCATAAATAAAACAGAAGCTATCTTTAAAGTCACAATGTCTTTAGATATGCGTACTTCACCTTTGGAAATTAATCACTTCTATGTGAGCCTTTATCTTAAGAATAGTTAAAACCTTGATGAAAAGAGGAACCTAATTTACTTTTACTGAGAGAGTCTTAAAGCCAGTTTTATAACCCTTAAATCATCAGTGACCTGTTAATGAGTGAGGCCTTATCATAAAGACTCAGTTTCTACACTGATTAAAACCTTGGCATCAGGTAAACATTAGATTTAATCCAATTAAATGCTTCAATGAAGGGGCCCTTACCCTGATATACACATTAGGTAAGCCTGATGCTTGTCTTATGTAAGGAATTTGTAGCCTGGTCAAATACCTTGACTCCTCTTACCTATTTAACATTTTGTCCAGTGAGATTCTTTATCTCACAGATGTGACTTTAGGTCTTCAAAAGAGAAAAACTAAAGAAAACCACAGTTTTATGCTGTACTCCTTTTTCTTTGTCAGAGACAATTGGCCATTTTGTCTCTAGTCAGAGTCTGGGGGACACATGGCTTAAACTTTCATGGGGTCTGAGATAAAGGGGGTTCCATCCATTTTTTCAGAGTCCAGCTTTTCATGAATTTAAGTAGCATATGTTGGAAAGCAAGAGCAAAATGAAATTACAGAGCAGAGAGATAAGCATCCTGACATTCCTTATCGTATTCTGAAGTTGTTTTTACATAGCAAATTTACCCATTTGCAAAACTCAAGGTGATAGACTCTTGTCTATGTTTAATCTGGTTAACCTCCAATTACATCAGTACTTATGACTTTGTGACCCACCTAGCATAGGATAACCTGTGTCTAATATAAGATGAATTTAGATTAAGACTATGTCCCTATATAAAACTTTTAGAGTATCCTTAAGAGTCTGTAAACAGTTGAAAAATCTCTAATTTTAGGCATGGTGTTTGGGTTTAGCCTGAAAATTCTTTCCTATATACACACATGCTTATCCACATACTTTAACATTCTCATCTAATTACCACTCAAAAAGCATTTTTAATGAGCATTCTATGTCCCAACATTGAAAAATTCCTTCCCAGTTCCTTCAATCAATTCATCTCATCCCAATATTAACCACCTTTCTTATAAGGCTATTATGAAAAACTACACCAAATTAATTAATCCCATTACTCACTAACAAGTGATTAGTATAAAGCAATTTTATGTCATTAATACCAATAAGACATTAAACTAAGGCAAATATTGTTGCTGTCTTGAGGCAGGCTGGCCTAGAAGTCAGGTCAGTTGCCTCCTCCTTTTAAGTACATTACAATTTTTTTAATACCTGATAAATTATAAGTTATCACTTTAGAGAGAATTCTGTTGTTTTTAGTGATCCCCTATGAAAGTTGAAGTTGACCTAGAACATAAATTCAGTAATTATATTTATGATATCATGTAACAAAGTTGACACATTTTTTTTTTTTTACGTAAAACTTCAGTTCTTATAGGCTGTAGTTAAATGTGACTTTTTTTTCTTTCCACTTTTTGGTGCACTGTTGCAGCTGGGTGGGGCTTGCATGCACCTTAAATCAGCCTTGCTTTACTTCTGGCACTCACCAGGGGTCTGGTCTAGTACACATGGAGGTAATGGCCAAGAAGGCTGCCTGGAAGCCAAGTATTCTGACCACCTGAAAGGGAAAGTGGGGGGGCCTCCAGGACTGCCAGGAGGCCTCTGAAGAAGGCGGCCCACTGGGAGGCCGCTGAAGAAGGAGTGGGCCCGCTCGGGGGCCACTGGGAGAGGAGGCAGAGACATGGCAGCTGCATGGGCAGAGGGGCCATTGTCTGTCTGCCACCTGACTCTGACCCAAACTGCTTTGGAGCACTTGCAAAACTGGCTTATAGTTTTGCTGTTTAAAGGGAGTGAGGGGAAATTTCCTTCCTGAACTTTTTGTTTCTTAGCCAGATAAGCTATGTGGGTCCACATGGATGCCCAGAAATCCAGAAATGACCTGGACGACTTCTTCCCAAAAGGAGCCTGCCTCCCTCTGGGAGAGCTAATTCCCTTAACTTTCAGAAGAGCTCTTATTCTGTGAATCTGAGATATATATAGTGGTGGGAGGCAATGTTACCCATGACAGAAAAAGATTAGAAATGCCAAGACCAGAGGGCAATGTTCCCGAGGGCTGATCAGCACATGGGGGATTCCCCAAAGATCCGGGAGTGAGCCTGTCCACAAGTTTAAGAGGCTGGTGACCTGCCCTACAGGCTTTTAAGAGATCAATGTGTTACCAGTTTTTTTTGTGTGTGTGTCAGAGAGAAATAGATAGAGGGTTTTTGCCAACACCCAACAGGCTGTTGGGGTCCAGGCAGAGGACGGCTGGCCTTCAGTCAATACTGAAGAGTGGCCTCGGCCAAGAGACATCAGTTGCCAGTTCATCGTGTCTGGTCCCACGTGATGGTGTGAACTGAAAATAAAGAAGGAGAAAGAGAAACCTGCCAGCCCTCAAAAACATGAAGGCAAGGCCGCATGGGCTGATGTCTCCCAGTCCCTCTGGGACAGCACTCACCCACCCTGTCCATCTCATCAGTGCCCCCCACAAGAATTGGGGCTGAGGCTTCAGCAGTGGGCTTCGTGTCTCTTTTGGGTGTAACTGCCAGCACCTGTAAAGGAGGGGGTGAGGAAGGGAGGAAAGACTTCATCCAGGGGAAAGGGTCTTCTATCAGGTTCCTCCAGGTCACAATATAAGGGATTTGATCAGGGTGTCCACTCCTAGGGTGAAAAACAATTTTTTTCAACCTCAAGTATAGTATTTAGATGAAAGGTCCCCTCTGGTGGCCATCCTACATTGAAGGTAGGCCATTCAGAGGAACAAAATGTAATCCACCTGTCTTTTAAAAAAACATTTACCCTGTTGTTATGGGCAACTGCTTTGATGTCCTTCCAGTGCACAAGGCAGAGTCCTAAAGGGGAGGAAGGAATCTGTCCCATGTTATTGAGTCAGGGGAGGAATGTCCATAGGATTAGGGCAATGACAAGACACACAAATATTACACAGACACACAGGGCCCAAAAAAAAAACAGATGCGTGCACTACAGATTAGCATGTTTGCTCTGTCCCAGAGGACAGAGCCCCCACTCAGATTAGCATGTTTGCTCTGTCCCAGAGGACAGAGCCCCCACTCAGATTAGCAGGTTTGCTCTGTCCTCCGGGGCAAAGCCCCCACTCAGATTAGCAGGTTTGCTCTGCTTGGGACAGAGCCCCCACTCAGATGAGGGAGCAGGATGTCTCATGCCTCCTCCAGGTCTGTCCTTGCGGCGCGTCCACCAGGACATATGACCTGATCAGAAAACAGACTCAGCTAGCCTACAGAGTGAAAGGAAAAAGAGAGCACTCAAGTGGAAAACTTACCCGACTGGTCAGAGAAGAAACCTTTGGGGTCTCAGGTTCATTGGGGTCTCTGGGGATCCAGGACGAGCCCCCAAGGTGTTGTGCCAAGACCCCTGACCAGGAGCCAAGACCACCAGTCACCCAGAGAACCACCACAGAAGCCAAGACACTCGAATGTAAAAGCAGCAGATTTCTTTATTGCAAGCCTAGGCCTGGGCTCTGTCCACACAGTCCGGCACAGCAGTTGTGTGGGAGAGAACCCCTTTCTTTTGGTGAAGGGGTTCATATAGGAATTCGAACAAAGAAGTAGGGGATAGATACATGATTGGTTGATTTAAACAGTTCTGATTGGCTTGGGGTTTTGGCGGGCAAAGTTGGGGGCAGGAGCTAGAGTTGGGGGCAGGAGCTAGGAGCACTCCAGGCAGATGAGGTAATGTCCATTGTGATCGGCTAAGCAATCAGTGGTACATTATGACTTTTGAAATGATAGGTTTCTTATCTAAGCAGGTGGTCAGAGGCCAGAGGCCTCCGCAGTGGAGGGTTTCTGGAATGTCCTTGAAGTGGAGATTCCTCAGAAACTTTAGGGGGAAAGGCAGCAATTGAGCAAGCAAGCAAAGTTTACAGAAGCAAAGGTCAGCACATTAGCTGGCTAGTTCTCTATCTAAGTCAGGCCTGGGCCTTTTTACTTAAAATGGTTATATTTGGTCTCTCACTCTAAAAGTTTTATATAGGGACATAGACTTAATGCAAATTCAGCTTACATTAAACACAGGTGATGTCCTATGCTACATGGGACCACAAAGCCATAAACACAGATGTAATTCATATTTTTTTGGAGGTCTAACCAGGTTAGACATAAGCAAGTCCCTATCACCTTATGTATTACAAATGGATAAAATAAATTTCCTAGATTTAAAAGAAAAACAACTTCAGAGTAAAACAAGGAATGTCAGGATGCTTAGCTTTCTGCCCTGTCATTTCCTGTTGCTCTTGCTTACTGTTATATGCTGTTTAAAGTCATGGCAAGCTGGATTGTGGAAAAAGGGATGACACCCCTTTTATCTTAGACCCCATGCAAGTTTAAGCCATGTGTCCCCCTGACCCTGACCAGAGACAAAATGGCCAATTTTCTCTGACAAGGAAAAGGGAATGACAAATGGCATATGACTTTGTGTCTCTTTATAGTTCCTTTCTTTTGAAAACCTAAAGTCACATGTGTTAGATGAATTTTCTCAGTAGAGAAAAGGTTAGATAGGTAAACTGAGTAAGGTACTTGATCAAGTTACAAACTCCTTACATAAGGTTTCAGAAACCATATGGGACATAACCCCCCTCACAGATACTGAAGCCCCTGAGAATAGGCAAACTATTAACATTGCTTTTATAACTCAGTCCACACCAGATTTTTTTTTTAAAGGAGAATCAGAAAATAGAAGGCTTTGAGGGTAGACTTTCAGAGTTAATAGAGATTGCTGCCAGGGTATATAATAATAGAGACACTCCAGAAAATAGAAGGTTATGGTGGCTACCTTCCAGAAGGCACAAGACCCCCATGAGACAGCCCTTATACTTTGCTCAGTATGATTCCTCCTGAAAGGCAAATATATACAGTGCTGGACTTAAAGGATGCTTTCTTTAGCATCCCATTGGTGAAGGGAAGTCAACCCATTTTTGCGTTTGAATGGACAGATGTGGAATGAAGCACCAGTGGGCAATTGACCTGAACTAGACTTCCACAGGGGTTTAAAAATTCCTCTACTCTCCTTGATAAGGATCTCCATGGGGATTTGCAGGTTTTTTTGCAATGAGGCACCTGAGGCAACTCTCCTGCAGTACATGGACAATCTCCTCCTAGATGCAGAAACAGAGGAGAAATGTCTCGCTGCCACAGAGCAACTCCTGGACACCTTACAACATCTGGGCTATCTTGTGTCAGCCAGGAGGGCTCAGCTGTGCATGCGCAAGGCAACCTACTTGGGATATGAACTCCAAGGAGGTAAGAGGATGCTCTTGGCCTCTAGAATTCAGGCCATCACCCAAATACCCATGCCTCAGACTAAGAAACAAATCCAAGAATTCCTTGGAGCTGTGGGGTAGTGAAGAATTTGGATCCCAAGGTTTGTTGAATTAGCCACACCTCTGTATGAGGCCACAAGAGGGGAAAAACAAAGATTTTAATTGGACTATAAATGAGGAGCAAGCATTTCAAGAACTAAAGTCAGCTCTAACATCAGCCCCTGCCCTGGCACTAAAAGGGGACCACCAGGGGCGCCCTAACCCAGAGACTGGGCCATGACATTGCCTAGTGGCCTACTTATCTAAGAAGTTAGACCCAGTAGTGGCTGGTTGGCCCCCTTGCCTCCTGGCTATTGCAGGTGCTGCTAGTCTGACAAAGGATGCAGACAAACTAACCTTGGGAAAGATTTTTTCAATTACAGCCCTACATGCAATATACACTCTTCTAAAAAGCCCTCCTGACTAATGGCTCTCCAACTCCCACATAACCCACTATCAGGCCTTGCTCTTAGATCAACCAAGGATACAGTTTCACCAAACTGTGGCTTTGTATCCAGCTTCCCTGTTTCTGGAAACTGATAAGGCATCAACTACTCTGTATGCCTGCCTAGAGATCACCTCCACCTTCCATGGACTCCACCCAGACCTGTCAGATGTGGCTTTGCCAGACCCTGACCTGGTGATTCTGATGGCAACAGCTTTGTCATGGGTGGAATCAGCACCCACTCTTCCTGAGAGACTGACATACAGGACCTACAGCTCACCTCTCATCTGATGAAGGAGCAGACCCCACAGGGATGATATCAACTGGAGGATGGATGGCTGTTGCTGCCCCAAGCCCTAGGACAGACTGGATAGACAACTACATAAAGGAACCCACTTAGGCAGGAACAAGATAGCTGACTAATGAGGAAAGAGTTTTTCTTTCCAGGTATGGACTCAATCATGAAGGAGATCACCACCCGCTGTCAGGCCTGCCAATAGACAAATGACTCCTCTGGTAAGGTCCCACCAATGGGGTCAAGAGAAAGAGGGAAAGAGCCAGGAAGATATTGGGAAGTTGATTTTACTGAGGTAAATCCAGGCCAATATGGGTTAAGTATCTGCTTATTTATATTGATCCTTTCTTAGGATGGGTAGAGGCATTTCCAACCAAGTCTGAGACAGCCTGGATGGTAGCAAAGAAATTACTAGATGAAATAATTTCCCGATATGGATTGCCCCTCATGATAGGATCAGACAATGGACCTGCCTTTGTATCCAAAGTCATTTAAAAAATTAACTAAAACATTGGGGATTAATTGGAAATTGCATTATGCTTATCATCCCCAGGGTTAAGGACAGGTAGAGAAGATAAATCAGACTTTAAAGGAGACCTTAACTAAATTAACCCTAGAGGCTGTCAAAGATTGGGTGGGACTCCTTCCCTTTGCCCTGTTAAGGGCTAGATGTACTCTATACATAAAGGGAATAACTCCATTTAAAATTATGTATGAAAACTCCCCCACCCACCCCATCCTGCCCTGGATGGATCTTGAACAGATAACTGACTTTACTAATGAAAGGCTTCTTCTGTTCTATCAAAAGAGTCAGGAGTCCATTGTTCTGGCAGTCAAGGCTGATTTTCAGACACCCTATTTGCCCCCATCCCTTTCAGCCTGTGACAGCTTGGATCAAGAGACAACGTACTGACATTGAAAGGGCCCCCAACCAGGTCATCTTAACCACTCCAATGGCTATGAAAGTATTAAACTTACTTTTCATAAAACAAGGGGGCCTATGTATGACTTTAGATGAAATAATAATTGGTTTCAGTCTATGTTTAGTTAGTCTCCATGATGAACCTCCCTTCTCTCTTCTGTTGCTGGCCCCTTGACACTACTACTCTTAGGCCTTACCAAGGACCCTGAATTATTAATACTCTATAAGTAAATATATAAAAAAATAAAATTAGTTCTGTTAAGCTTATGTTATTATAGACACAATATACCCGCCCCCGCCACCTGAAACTGAACAAACCCTAGACTTTATCCCTCACGAGTCAAAGATTTAACTCAGTGCCATGTCAGAGGGGGAAATGTAAAGAGAGAAAAATGTTTCTTTACATTTCTTTATACCTAGCCTACAGAAATATAGAAGTCACTTCCTTATAGGAAGCAAATGGCAGGTAAACAGGAGGCTCTACTGGTCTGAATAGCATTACCCAGGGCCTGCATTGTTAACAGGTAAGCTGGGAGACTCCTGGTGACAGACCTATCTCACCACCACCCCCCCAGGCAACTCCTATAACTGACAAACAGAGCCTTTCACAAGTCTCTTTTTCTTTCTTCCCTACCATCTTCTAAGATGCACCAAATTCCTCACTATGTTTAAAATTACTTTTATGGCTGTAACTGTCATATGTGAATTGTGATTTATGGTTTAACACCCATCTGTTTTTGCAATAAACATTTTGTAGTTTTTTTCTCAGTAAAAGCTGAAACTCCAAGCAGTTTGGGGTTGCTCTCAGAGATTCCTCACTCTGATGTGCCGCGGTTCACTCCCAACACTTTGTGAGTCAGTGGTTTTGCTTGTGCAATACTGGACCCCACTACACTACCAAGCACACCAACAGAAATGTGTGTGTGTGTATGTATACATATATATATATAGTATATATATATATATATATATATATTGTATATATATATACAATATATATACATATATATGTATATATATATATATATATACATTGTATATATATATACAATGAAGCACAAAAATATGCTCAGTTTTAGGATGAGGAGGATGAAGGACAGAAAGTGACATACACACACACACACACACACACACACACACACACACACACACAATGTTGGGGAAGGAAACTGCTCTTTGATTCATGGTATAAATGAGGAACCCAGTGATATATTCTAATACACATCCCAACCTGATATTTTGGAGATACTGTAGGGGATGGTATGTTACCTGGCTGGAGATGACATCTAGACCAAAATTGTATGTAGAGTGCTGGTGGTAGTTGCCCACCAGCTTGGAACCAGTGTTGTCCACCTGTATGTGGCTCTAGGTTGAAATAAAGACGTGAAGTTCAGGGAGATTGTAGTAAACTCTCTTGGCTCCCATACTCATTGCCAGAACTGTACATATGTTCCATTCAATCTTCACACTCAAGCAAAATTATGCAGTCATTTATTTAGTGAGGTTACTTATTGGTTCTGACATGATTTCAATAGCAAGATTGCATATAAACTGGTGCTGGCACTCGCCCACCAACTAGCATTGAGTGTTGGCCACAACAAAGTGGCTCTAGGGTGGAACAAGAGAAGCTCAGTCAGGGATATTGTATGATACTGTCTCTGGACTCCCCTGTACCCTGCTATATCTATATATGTAATTCTCTTCAGTACTCACATTCAATAAATAAAACAGTCTTAGTCATGTGGGGTGTATCAAGATAGTGTGACACACAAAATATGGAGGTGATACAGACTTCCAGTTAAGATGGCAGTATAGTAGCCACACCAAAGCAACCTAGGGGGAGAAATAAGCAGAAAAATGCCACAATACATTCTTCTACCAAGAAGTGAAGGTGTATAAGGAATTATCAACCACAGCAGAGAAGCAAGAGAGACCCAGAGCTTCTAACAACCATAGAAGTAGGCATACTTGGTTTCCACCACAGCATTGGTCCTGGTCCTGAACCAGGTCTCTGGGAAGAACTCTGCCACACCAGTCCCTGCCTGAGCCAAAGGAGCAGAATCCAGGTGGAAGAACTCTCCACTCACACCAACCTCTTCACAAAATCAAAAACCTGAAAGAGAAGACAACAGAGACCACCTGAGCAACTCCCAAGGAAGAGGAAGAGAACCATGGGGACCAGCTACACAGCTCCAGTACAACCTCAGACACCCTCCACAGTCTCTGCTCCTGCAATCACCAGTGCCAAAAACCAGTGGAGATCTTGGTAAGGAAACTCAGCTACACAGCACCAAGCACAGATGATCAGAGCAGTGGACCCAATGACCCAGCCAGCAAGCCAGCCAACCCTACAGCATAGTAAAGAGGGACCCAAGCAGACACTCAGCATAGGTGCGATCAGAAGCCATTCCAAAAAAGGTAATGGTTTACTTACACCAGGTCAATACCTGCCCCAAGTCTGTTATATAGGACTGCACTGGAAGTGTTAATTGCACATTCCATATCAGGGCAGGTTATGTGTTAGATTTGTCTGGTGGTTGGCTTTGCCATTCTTAAATAAGCTGTATTTTGGGGTTGTCTTTGGTTGCTACCTGATTTATAATACCTTTGTCTTCTGTCATTCCTGGGGACAGAGTCACATTTGGCCCCAGGCCAACCTGAACCCATTACAGACCAGAAACCTCAGCCTTCCAGTTGACAGGATTAAGGGTGTGTGGCAACACAGACCCTTAGGGACTTTGACTTTCTTATATTATCTTTTTTAAATGGTTTTTCTTTATTAGTTATGTACATACTCAGTGTGTAAACAGCCATGTTGTTGCCATCATTAAACTTCTCCCTGTCCTCCACCCCTCCGAAGGGGCCCTCCTTGTTGGGGATTGTGGGTCATGCATTGTGGGGATAGCCATCAGTTATGGGGAAGAGGCAATGTCTCTGTGCATAATGTCCCAACATGTGGCTCTAATAATCATTCTGTGCCCTCTTCTGCAAATTTTCCTGAGCCATGTTGGGTTTATTTTAGGTCTACTTCAGTGATGAGGTCTTGGGAGCCCCTGTGTCTTTGTATATCTGGTTTGGTATGAGTTGAGTGTTTTCTGTGTCTATCTCCATCACCCTTGTGCTGATACCAGGTTCATCAAGAAAGCAGCATTCGTGCTCATTTCCCTGATTACTCTATGGTTTCAGTTGGGGCCCTGGTGAGGTGTGATGGGCTGATTCTCTCAGCTCTAACAGTTTGCTGGTAGAGTCTTTAGGGTCCTTTAGGTATAGAATCATATCACCTTCAAATGATTGTGGTAATTTGATCTCTTACTTTACAGTTTGTATTCCTTTTATGTGTGCCTCTTGCCTTATTGCTATGGCTAACACTTCCAGTACAACATTAAATAAAAGTGGGGACAGTGGACACCCTTGTCTTGTTCCTGATTTTAGTTGTTAAGCTTCAAGTTTCCCTCCATCTAGTATTATGTTAGCTGTAGGTTTGTCATAGCCTTTATTATGTTGACATGTGTTCCTTCTATTCCCAATTCTGTAGGACTTTTACCATGAAGGGATGTTGCATTTTGTCAAATGCCAATTTTGCATCTATTGAGATGACCATGTGATTTTTGTCCTTCAGTCCATTTATATAATGTATTACATTTATTGATTTGTGTATGTTGAACCATGCCTGCAACTCTGGGATAAAGCCTACTTGGTCAGGGTGAATGATCTTTCCGATATATTCCTGTATTCTGTTTGCCAGTATTTTGTTGAGAATTTTTTTGCATCTATATTCATGAGGGAGTTTTGTCTATAAATTGCTTTTTTTGTTCTATCTTTGGTTTTGGTACAGGGTGATGCTGGCTTTGTAGGAGTTTGGTAGGATTCCTTCCTTTTCTATTTTATTGAAAAGTTTGAGAAGCTTTGGTGTTAGATCTTCCATGAAGGTCTGGAAAAATTCACAGTGAATCCACCTGGCCTTGGACATTTTTTAGTTGGGAGATTTTTGATACCTGCTTGGATCTCCATACTTGTTATAGGCCTGTTCAAGTAGTTAATCTCATCTTGATTTAATTTTTGTACATCATATAAATCCAGGAAATCATCCATTTCTTTCAGATTTTCAAACTTAGTGGAGTATATGTTCTTATAATATGTCCCTATGTGTTTTTAAAAATTTCTTTGATACTGTTGCAATGGTGCCTTTTTCATCTATAATTTTATTAATTTGTGTCTCTTCTCTCTTTCTTTTGGTCAGTTTTGCTAATGATTTCTCGATCTTGTTTATCCTTTCAAAAAACCACTCTTTGTTTCATTGATTCTTTGGATTTTTTTGAGGGTGGGAGTATTTCTATTTCATTAATTTATGCCCCAATTTTTATTATTTCTTCTTGTCTACTGATTTTTGGTTTGCCTTGTTCTTCTTTTTCCAAGGACTTAAGGTGACACATTGTTTAATTGCAACCTTTCTAATTTCTTAATATAGGCACTTAAAGCTATAAATTTCCCTTCTAGGACTACCTTCATTCTGTCCCAAAAGTTTGGTATTTTGTGTTTTTATTATCATTTGATTCTATGAATTTTTCATTTCCTTCTTTTTGAATATTTTATCTTTCTTTATTTGAGAGAGAGTGAGAATGGGAATGCCAGGGCCTCCAGCTGTCGCAAATGAACTTCAGATGCATGCACCCCTTGTGCATCTGTCTTATGGGTCCTGGGGAATCTAACTTGGGTCCTTTGGCTTCACGTGCAAGCACCTTAAACACTAAGCCATTTCTCCAGCCCCTTATTTCCTTCTTGAGTTCTTCATTGACCCATTCATCATTTAGTAGTGTATTGTTTAGTTTCCATGATTTTGTTTATGCTCTATAGCTTTTCTTGCTATTAATTTGCAGTTAAATCACATTGTGATCAGATAGAGTGCAAGGAATCATTTCAATTTTCCTGTATTTGTTAAGATTTCCTTTGTGTCCTAATATATGATCTATTTTAGAGAGGGTTCCATGTGCTGCTAAAAGGAATGTGTATTCTGCATCATTTGGGTGAAATGTTCTGTAGGTACCTGTTAGGTCCATTTGTTCTCTGACCTCATTTAATCCAGATGTCTCTCTGTTAATTTTTTTGCCTAATTACCTGTCAATTTAGAGTGGGGTGTTGAAGTCACCCACTACTAAGGATTTTAAGTCAACATACTTCATAGGCACTTGCATATCAATGTAAATATCTGCACTGCTCCCAATAGCCATAAAATAGAAGTAGCCTAGATGCCCATAAAGAAGTTTTGGTACATATATACAATGCTATTTTATACAATGGAATAGAAGAATAAGGAATAAGGACTTAGCCTAACCACCCAAATAATGCCAGATGAACATGGTGGCTCCTTGCAGTTGGAGGTTTTTTTTGTAATGACTAGGGGCCCTGGAGTGTCCATTCTCCCTCCCTCCTTCTCTCCCCACCCTCTCTCTTCTCTAAATATATAAATATTTTTACAAAGAAGAAAAAAATTATGACATTCACATGGAAATTAATGGAATGGGAAATCATTAGCATGTTTCATGCAAAATCTGCTTTTAAATGTGAAAGTAGAAAGAGGAGTATGAGGGGGAAGGAAGAGGCCTAAAGTGAGAGAGAGGAGAAGAAAAGACAGTTGTGGAATGTTTATATGTGTGTCTCATGAAAGCAGAAAGGAGAGGAGGATCAGCAAATGCAAAGAGGCTGTGGAAGAAGTAACCTGTAACTCATAGAAATTCGCATATCTCTGCCTCCCAAGTGCTGGGATTAAAAGCATGCACCACCCAGCCTAGCACTACTATTCAATTCTTGATAAGATTCTCTTGAAAAGTAACATGGATGGATAGACAAGCATTTCAGTCTGTTTTTGAAATGAGAAACATGTTTTAATGTCATTATTTATTTATTTATTTATTTATTTCAGAGTGAGAAAGAGGCAGAGAGAGAGAGAGAGAGAGAGAGATGGGGGGGGAGAGAATGGGCACACCAGGGCCTCCAGCCATTGCAAACAGACTCCAGATGCATGTGCCACCTTGTGCACCTGGTTCACATGAGACATGGGGAATTGAACCTGGATCCTTTGGCTTTACAGGCAAGTGCCTTAACCGCTAAGCCATTTCTCCAGCCAAAGAAACAATTTTTAAGTGACATAATCATTCAAAAACTTATCTTTCAATGCTATAAGAAATATTTTAAGATTTGCTATGAAATTAATTACAAACAAAAACACTGTAAAATATACCATCATATTTGAACAATCAGATTGCTTATTTTAATTGCCATAAGCCAGTTCTATAACAATACATTTATGCTAAAACAACAAGTGATAGCATCACACTATTTTAAGGTAAAAGTTGGTCCTTATAATTATAAAGTTACCTAAATAAATATTACCATTAAATGTACAAATCCAGTTGATATTGTGATTTTAAAAGTTGTCTGCAATTTTCTGAAACTATTGCTACTTAGAAAGTGTTTGCAGGGACATCTGGGTAAGGTGACAGCATAGCCATGCCAAAGCAGTTTAGGGAGGGAAATTAGCAGAAAAAGAGCAAAGTACACTCTTCTATAGAAAAGTGAAGGTGTATAAGGAACTATCAACCACAGCAGAGAAGCGGAAGAAACACCGAGCTTCCAGCAAGCAGGAAACCAGCCATAATACCACTGAGGCCCAGGCAGCCCTAGTCTGTGTATCCATTTGGTTGGGCCTGGCACAGAGCTGCAGGAGCAGAAGCCAAGTGAAGGGATTTTACACTCACACCAGCTTCCTTGCAAAGTCAAGAAACCTGAATGGGAAGACAGCAGGGACCAGCTTAGTGGCTATTGAAGGAGAACACAAATGGAATAGGAAGAGCAGCTCCAACTGTCAGTGCCACAAACTACCAGAGAACTCATCCACATCCCCAGCTATACTGCATCCAGCCTAGGCACAGCTGATCAGAACACCAGATCCAGTGACCCAAGCAGCCTAACCGGGCACTCAGCATAAGTGAGATTGGAAGCCATTCCAAAAGGTAAAATGGCCTACTTTACACACAGACAGACACATAGGCCTGCACTGGAAGTACCAATCTTACCTTCTATATCAGGGCAGGTTATGTGTTAGATTTGATTGACATGTTTTTGGTTGGTTCTACCATTCTCAAATAAGTTGTATTTTGGTGTTGACTATTGTTGACTTTGATGTGTCCTGATTTATATGTCCTTTGTCTTTTTCTTCTGTCATTTTAGGGGGCAGCATGTCACTTGGCCCGAGGAAAACCTGGTACCCATTTCAGACCAAAAATCTCAGCCTCCCAGTTGAGAGGACTAAGGGTTTATGGAAACACACACTCTTACAGATTTTGACTTTACTAGATTATCTCTCTGTTTTAATCCCCACTCTTTTTAAAAAATTAGTTATTCACACAGGGTGAAACAGTCATGTTGGTACCATCATTAGCCTCTTTGCTGTCCTCCCCCCTCTACAGGGATGCTCCTCATTGGGGAATATAGGTCGTGTATTGTGGGGTTAGCCATCAGTATGGGGAAGAGGCAATGTCTCTGGGCATAATGTCCCTACACGTGGTTCTAACAATCTTTCTGCCCCCTCTTCTGCAAATTTCCCTGAGCCATGTTGGGTTCATTTAGGTCTACTTCAGTGATGAGGTATTGGGAGCCTCTGTGTCTCTGGATATCTGGTTTGGTAGGAGTTGAGTATTCTCTGTGTCTATCTCCTTCACCCTTGTGTTGGTAACAGGTTCACCAAGAAAGCAGCACTCTTGCTCATTTCCCCCAATTACTCTTGATTTCAGCTGGGTCCCTGGTGAGGTGTGATGTGCTGATACTCTCCTTAGGATCTGCATCCATACGAAAAAGAGAAGCAGATACTCCAATGGAGAGTGAAGTCAGCACCAGCTAAATGGGATAACCATTATTATTTTAGAGAGAATTTAATAGATGTAGGCCCTCTTGTAGCCCACAATTGGTGAGCAGGCTTGTTTTTTTGGTATGGTTCTGACTTGTTTCCCAGCTCCAGCTTTGGGTTCCATTCCACTGAGCAGATCAGTTTGCCAAATCAAGAGCAGTTGGTTACCCACAATGGCTGTGTGCCACTCATGCACTTGTGTGAACATCATGTCAGGTTGTTTGCTGCTGAGTAGCTTATACTTTGAGTTATTTGAGTAGATGTTGGTCATTTTCCACCAATTGCTCATGTAGCGCCTTCTGGCACTTGATGAGCTAACTGTATGGGGACTGACTCTCTTCCATATTCCAGCCAGGTCGCTCCATGTTCTGTACCAACAGCATATGGTGTCTTCAGCAGTAGGGTCTTACCACTAACCTTTGATGGGTCATTGATTTTTTAATGTTTGCTATCCTTACTGGTTGTTTTAATTTGCATTTCACTGATGATTAGGGATGATGAACATTTTCTTAAGTGTGTGTTTGCCATTTGTATTTCTTCCTATGAGAACTCCCTGTCCAGACCTTTGCCCCATTTTGTGAGTGGGTTGTTTGGCTTTTTATTGTTTAGGTTTTTGAGTAGTTTGTAGATTCTACAAATTAGGCCACTGTCAGTTGTATAGCCAGCCAAACTTTTCTCCCAGTCTGAGGGTAATCTATTTTTTCCCATTCTGTGGGTAATCTATTGGCTCTGCTTATTGTATGTTTATCTGTGAAGAAACTTCAGCTTCATGAGATCCCAACAGTTGAGTGATTATTTAAGTTCCTGATCTACTGGGGTTTTGTTCAGGAAATCTTTTCCCCATTCCTATATCATGGAAACTTCCTCCTATTTTTTTCTTCCAGTAGTAGTTTTGTTTCTGGTCTTATATTGAGGTCTTTGATCCATTTGGACTTGATTTTTGTGCATGGCAAGATGTGTGGATCGAGTTTCATTTTCCTGTATATGGCTATCCAATTTGTCCAGCACCATTTGTTGAAGATGCTTTCTTTTCTCCAGCCTACATTGTTAGGCTGTTGTCAAATATCAAGTAGCTATATTTACTTGACCCAAAGTCCAGGTCCTCAATTCTGTCCCATTGGTCTATAACCTCATTTTTATGCAGTACTATGTTGTTTTTACTATTATGGCATTGTAATATAACTTTAGATCAGGTATGGTGATGCTTCCATAGGTGTTTCTTTTGCTAAGGATATGCTTGGATATCTGGGACCTTCTGCCATTCCATATGAATTTTGAGATCATTTTTTCTATCTGCGAAGAAAAATGTTGGGATTTTTGTTGGTATTGCATTACATCTGTATATTGCCTTTGGTAAGAGTGCAATTTTTCACAATATTAATTATTCCTATCCAGGAGCATGGGAGGTCTTTCAATTTTTTCAAGTCCTCTTCAATTTCTTTCTTGAGTGTTTTTATGTTTTCATTGTATAGTTCTTTCATGTCTTTGGTGAATGTTATTCCAAGGTTCTTTTTGTGACTATTGAAAATAGGGCTGGAGGGATGTCTTAGTGGTTAAGTGCTTACTTGTGAAGCCTAAGGACCCTGGTTCAAGGCTCGATTCCCCTGGACCCATGTAAGCCAGACACACAAGGTGGCATATACATCTGGAGTTCATTTGCAGTGGCTGGAGGCCCTGGTGTGCCCATTCTCTGTCTCTTTCTCTCTCTCTCTCTCTCTCTCTCTCTCTCTCTCTCTCTCTCTGCCTCTTTCTCTCTCTGTCTGTCACTCTCAAATAAATGAATAACAATAAATTTTTTAAAACAGCCAGAAGGGCTTGGAATGATGTAATCCAAGTTCTTAAAGATAACAACTGTCAACCAAGATTACTTTATCCAGCAAAGCTAGCCATCCAAATTAATGAAGAAATGAGAACATTCCACAACAAAAACAAGCTAAGGAATATATGACCACTAAACCAGCTCCCCAGAAAATACTTGAAGGGATCCTTCACCTTGAAGAAAAAGAAAAGCACACATATAAGGAAACAGGAAAGGACAAACCATAATCAAATAATACTTAATACAAGAGAGTAAAGAAAAAACAGGAATAACTACAAAACAAGAAAAACGGCAATGGCAAGAATAAATGCACACCATTCAATAGTAACTCATTTAAATTTTTTTAAATTAAATTTTATTTTTTAAAGATTTTATTTTATTTTTTATTTTTTAGAGACAGAGTGAGAGAGAGAGAGAGAATGGGCACACTAGGGCCTCTAGCCACTGCAACTGAACTTCAAATGCATGCGCCACCATGTGTAGCTGGCTTGCATGGGACCTGGAGAATCAAACCTGGGTCCCTAGGTTTCACAGGCATGTGCCTTAACTGCTAAGCCATCTCTCCAGCCCAGTAACTCTTAATATCAATGGATTCAGTGCCCCAACCTAAAGACACAAGCTTGAAGACTTGGTTAAAAAAAAAAAAAAAGCAGGATCCTTCTATTTGTTGCTTCCAAGAAACTCACCTTTCAATAAAAGATGGATGCTATCTTATGGTAAAAGGATGAAAAACATCTTTTCAAGCAAATGGGCCTAGGAAACAAGCAGGTATTGCTATCCTAATATTTGACAGGATAGACTTCAAACCAACCAATTAGGAAAGATAAAGATGGTCACTTTATATTGATTAAAGGAACACTTCAACAGGAGGACTTTATATTGATTAAAGGAACACTCCAACAGGAGAACATTATAATTCTAAACAAAAATGTACCTAAACATGAGGACTTCCAATTTCATCAAACAAACACTATTTGACTTAAGGTCACAGATAACACTAAACACAATTGTAGTGGATGATTTCAATATCCTACTCTCATCAATTCACATGTCATCCCAGCAAAAGATAGAGAAGCATCTGTATTAAAAGAGATCATACCAAAAATGCTGCAGAGTCCACAGCAGCATGTGGAACATTCTCTAAAATAGACCATATATTAGGACAGGAAGCAAATCTTAAAAAATACAGGAAAATTGAAAATATTCCTTGCACTCTATCTGATCACCTTTGGAACACAATGAAAGCAGTCCTAAGAGGGAAATTTATAGCTCTAAGTGCTTATATTAATAAATTAGAAAGGTCACAAGTAAACAACTTAATGCTTCACCTTAAGACCTTGGAAAATGAAGAACAAGACAAACCAAACTTCAGTAAGCAGAAAGAAATAATAAATAACAAACAAAACCAATACAAAGAATCAATGAAAGAAAGAGTTGGTTCTTTGAAAGGAGAAACAAGATTCATAAACTCTTATCAAATCTGACCAAAAGGAAGAGAGAAGAGACACAAATCAATAAAATTAGAGATAAAAAGGCACCAATACAACAAATACCTAAGAAATTCAGAAAATCATAAGGACATATTTTAAGAACATATACTCCACTGAGTTTGAAAATCTGAAAGAAATGGATGATTTCCTTGATTTATATGACCTATAAAAATTAAATGATGATGAGATAAACCATTTAAGATAACCATGTATAAAAAGCATGGATATCAATACAGTTATAAAAAATCTCCCCCCAAAAAAGTCTAGGTCCAGATGAATTCACTGGTGAATTTTACCAGACCTTCACTGAAGAAATAACACCAATGCTTCTGAAAGTCTTCCATAAAATATAAAAGGAAGGAATTCTACCAAACTCTTTGTACAAGGCCAGCGTTACCCTGATACCAAAACCAGATGAAGACAAAACAACAACAAAAAAGAAAATTACACGGTATTCTCCTTCATGAACATAGATGCAAAAATTCTCAACAACTGGGTTGATTCCAGCTCTTAGCTATTACAAATTGAGCTGCTATAAACATGGTTGAGCAAATCTCTTTAGTCTGTGGTTTGAAGGTTTTAGGGTAGATGCCCAGTAAGGGAATAACTGGGTCTGTTGGTATCTCTATACTCAGCTTTTTCAGAAGTCTCCATATTGCTTTTCAAAGTGGTTGTACCATCCTACATTCCCACCAACAGTGGATGAGTGTTCTTACTTCTCCAACCCAGATGTCCATCCCTAGAAGAATGGATAACTAAGATGTGGTATATCTACACAATGGAATTCTATACAGCAGTAAGAAAAAATGACACTATGAAATTTGAGGAAAAATGGTTGAACCTGGAACAGATCATTCTCAGTGAACTTACCCAATCACAGAAAAAAAAATCGCCACATAGTCTCACTCATCTACAGCACCTAACCTGAATCTACTGAAGATACCTTACATACCCAGCAAGCATCTCCTAGATTAGACACTAGAATGGAAGGGGAGGGAGGGGAGGGCATCAAAGGGGTGGGAAACACAAATCTAGACCCAAACGGCAATGGTACCATAATCTTCTACTTACTAAAAGACAGACCAAATGGCTGATCCTTCACCAGGCCCTTACAGGGAACACCTGAACCACAAGACACTGGAGAGGGTAAGATAAAGACTAACCTTAATCTCCTACATCTTCCCTCCCTCACTTCCCCTCTCCCTGTCTCTCTCTCTCTTATCTCTAACTCTTGTATATTAGTTATCTTTTCCCTCATTTTCTTAGTGGGCACTGACCTGTAACTCCAAGATCCATCATGGGGCTATCATCCACAATGAGCTTTTGATCAGAGAGACCTACAAGGTTTCCTAAAAGACAGACAGATTTCTCTCAGAGTACTTGATGACCCACCAAAGGTTGGTGGTAAGACCCTACTGCTGAAGATACCTTATGTGATTGACATGCAAATTAGAATGGCATGGCTGGAAGTTGGATGAGAGTCAGTCCCCAGACAGTCAGCGCGTCTAGTGCCAGAAGGTGCTACATGGGCGACTGGGGGAAATTGACCAATATCTATGTAAACAATGCATGGTCTAACCTACTTAGCAGCAAATAACTTGTTGTGATGCCCACACAAGTGCAGTGGTGGCACACAGCCATGGTGGGGAACCAACTGCTCTCAATTTGGCTAACTGATCCCCTCACTGGTATGGGACCCATAGCTGGAGCTGGGAAACAAGTCAGAACCATATCCAAACATAAGCCTACTCTCCAATATCAAGCTACCATCAATTGTGGGCTACAAGAGGGCCTACACCTATTAAATTCTCTATAAAAAAAAGTAAGGGTTATCTCATTTGTCCTGGTGCTAACTTACTTTCCGTTGGAGAATCTGCTTCTCTTTTTCAGATAGATGTAGATCCTAAGGAGAGAGCCACCCCATCATACCTCAAAAGGGCCCTGGCTGAAACTAAGAAAAATCGGAGAAACAAGCAAGGGTGCTGTTTTCCTGATGAACCGGACACCAGCACAAGGGGGAAGGAGATCAGCACAGAGAAAAATCAACTCCTACCAAATCAGAGAGCCAGAGCCTCAGAGGCCCCCAACACCTCATCACTGAAGCAGACCAAAAATGAACCCAACATGTCTCAGGGAAATTTTGCGGAAGAGGGGGCGGAAAGAATGTCAGAGTCACATGTTGGGTCATGATATGCAGAGACATTTAGCTTACCCATAACTGTGGGATAACTCCACAATGCATGACCCGTATACCTCAACAAGGAGGGGCCAAGGGGAGGGGGTAGGTCACGGATGAGCCTAATAATGGTACCAAACTGACTGTATTTGCTGAATACAGAACTGACTAATAAAAAAAAATTC
Source organism: Dipus sagitta (assembly GCA_036346955.1). Classification (NCBI taxonomy): domain Eukaryota; kingdom Metazoa; phylum Chordata; class Mammalia; order Rodentia; family Dipodidae; genus Dipus; species Dipus sagitta. The sequence goes on along the minus strand of CM070781.1, from coordinate 35,464 downwards.
TCAACAAAATATTGGCAAACACAATACAAAAATACATCAAAAAGTTCATTCACCCAACCAAGTAGGCTTTATCCCAGAGATGTAGGGATAGTTCGGCATATGCAAATTGATAAACATAATACACTACATAAATGGACTAAAGGACAAAAATTACATGATCATCTTAATAGATGCAGAAAAGGCGTTTGACAAAATCCAACATCCCTTCACGGTAAAAGTCCTACAAAAATGGGGAGTAGAAGGAACATATCTCAACCTAATAAAGGCTATTTATGACAAAGCTACAGCCAACATAATACTAAATGGAGAAAAACTTGAAATGTTTCCACTAAAATCAGGAACAAGAAAAGGATGTCCACTGTCCCCCCTTTTATTTAATATAGTACTAGAAGTTTTAGTTATAGCAACAAGACAAGAGTCACACATAAAAGGGATACAAATTGGAAAGGAAGAGATCAAATTATCATTATTTGTAGATGATATGATTCTATACATAAAAGATCCTAAAGACCCTACCAGCAAACTCTTAGGGCTAATAAAGACTTTTAGTAACATAGCAGGATACAAAATAAACACACGGAATTCAGTAGCTTTTCTATATACTAACAACAAACATGCTAAGGTTGAAATCCTCCAATTCACAATTGCCTCAAAAAACTAAAGTACCTTGGATTAAACCTAATCAAGAAATACTTTGAAACAGTCTAGAGAGGAATTGCAGAAGACACTAGAAAATGAAAAGACATCCCATGTTCTTGGATTTTACCTGAGCTGAAAACCTCCTCCCTGTAGACCAGCTGACAGAATGCTGGAAAAACTACACTGCATTCATAGGAAAAAAGCTACACTGCAGCATATGGTAAAGAGAAGTAATCAGTGGAGATAAACAACAATGGTCACTACATTCTTAAGTTTGGCCAGCCAGGTCAAATGAGCCAATCAGTGCAATAGTGGCATGTCTGTTATGGGGGAAAACAGCCACTCACTAATTGGACTGGAGACCCTCTTCACAGGAGGGAAATACATGCCTAGTACTGAAAATGTATGACTGGGAAGGTCATGATCCCTAGGAGTATAACACCTGCTGATGTTTGGCTAAATGTATATATTATGCTCACCAAACTAAGCACTTCTCTTAACTTTCATACTCATATAGTAATGCTACTCTCCCTTTTGGTAACGTTAGATAAACTTCTCTTCTCAGATGGCAGTGACCTCTGGGATGATTCAAAAGACATGATAGTGCTGAGAAGTGACAGAGGAGTCTTCAGAACTGAAATATCTCTATCACAAACTCCAAGGCTCAGGGTCCATTGTAGAAGAGGTAGTGGAAAAAAATGTAAGAGGCAAAGGAAGGTTAGGACTACTTACAATGCAGTCTTCCAGACACAAAATGGCCTGGATATCTATGACCTCAAAATGCCTGGTCGTATGGACACAGCCTTCATAATAGTAGGAAATGATGATGACATCAAAATAAAAGAGTGAAGCCAGGCATGGTGGTGCATACCTTTAATGCCATCATTGGGAGGCATAGATAGGAGGATCTGTGGGTTTGAGTCCACCCTGGAAGTACATAATGAATTCCAGGACAGCCTGGACTAGAGTAAGACCCTACCTTGAAAAAGAAAAACTAAATAATCAATAAAAGAGACTAATTCTAATTAAGACAGTAGAGGGGAAATTGTAGACAGTGGATTTGTGAAGGGGAAAGTGGGGATTGAGCGAATGATAATGATTCATTGTGTATAATTATGGATATTGTCAATGGTGGTGCATGCCTTTAATCCCAGCACTCAGAAGGAAGAGGTAGGAGGATTGCCAAGAGTTTGAGGCCACCCTGAGACTATGGAGTTAATTCTACATCAGCCTGGAGGAGAGTTAGACCCTAACTAAAAAAAAAAAAAAAAAAAAAAAAAAAAAAAAAAAAAAGATGGCACATATGGGCTTGGTCATTTCCTTTGAGAGTGCAACAAATGGCAACAGGAAAGATGGCTCATATGGGGACTTTCTTAACAAACAAACACAATCTAGCACCTGGTTAGTGTGGTTTTTTTTTAATTTTTTTCTTTATTAGTCAGTTCTGTATTTAGCAAATACAGTCAGTTTGGTACCATTATTAGGCTCATCCCATGACCTACCCCCTCCCCTTGGCCTCTCCTTGTTGAGGCATACGGGTCATGCATTATGGAGTTATCCCACAGTTATGGGTAAGCTAAATGTCTCTGCATATCATGACCCAACATGTGACTCTGACATTCTTTCCGCCCCCTCTTCCGCAAAATTTCCCTGAGACATGTTGGGTTCATTTTTGGTCTGCTTCAGTGATGAGGTGTTGGGGGCCTCTGAGGCTCTGGCTCTCTGATTTGGTAGTAGTTGATTTTTCTCTGTGCTGATCTCCTTCCCCCTTGTGCTGGTATCCGGTTCATCAGGAAAACAGCCCCCTTTCTTGTTTCTCCAATTTTTCTTAGTTTCAGCCAGGGCCCTTTTGAGGTATGATGGGGTGGCTCTCTCCTTAGGATCTACATCTATCTGAAAAAGAGAAGCAGATTCTCCAATGGAGAGTAAGTTAGCACCAGGACAAATGAGATAACCCTTACTTTTTTTTTTATAGAGAATTTAATAGGTGTAGGCCCTCTTGTAGCCCACAATTGATGGTAGCTTGATATTGGAGAGGGTTTATGTTTGGATATGGTTCTGACTTGTTTCCCAGCTCCAGCTATGGGTCCCATACCAGTGAGGGGATCAGTTAGCCAAATTGAGAGCAGTTGGTTCCCCACCATGGCTGTGTGCCACCACTGCACTTGTGTGGGCATCACAACAAGTTGTGGGTTTTTTTGGACTGTCTGAAAGACATGTGTGAGATCATTTGAAAACTGGAAGCTAGCATGTAAGGAACATTCAATTCTGTAGTGGTTGTAATGTACAGTAAGAACTAGATTGCTCTTTCTTAGTATGAGAAGAAACCATGCTTCTGTTTCATTACAGTTCATCATTGATGAAAACTTTGGAAATGTGCAAGAAATGTATGACTTTCTAAAAGCAACTCAATCTTGAGTGCAACTAGTAGAGACATCATTGTTTTCTACGCCGTAGCATTCACATATAGTTGGTGGAATAACATCACGTCTGTGTTAGGTTTCTTGTTTCTGCTACAGAATGGTGAGAGACACAAAACTGAATTCCAACGAATGTAATGTGTGATGGTTTAGAATGTGTTCTTAGAACAGAGATAAAAGAACAGCATATTGACTTTGATTTCTTGTCCCTGGAACATGTTTTTGGGTTCCATTTCTTTCCTGTAGCTAGTGTGTTATTGAAAACAAGAACCATTAAAAGAATTCATATAAAATGAACTCATATTATTACACTGTCATCAGCTTGTCCACTAGGAACATTTCCCGTTGCAAACTAACAGTGTATTCAAAGCTCTATAAGGTGATTGCTAAGAACATTTCCAATTGTAAACTAACAGCAAATGCAATGTTCAAAAAGCTGATTGCCTACTAAGAACATTTCCTATTGCAAACTAACAGTGAATTCAAAGTTCTATAAGGTGATTGTCAGCTAAGATCATTTCCAATTGTAAACTAACAGTGAATGCAATGTTCAATAAGCTGATTGTCTTCAAAGAACATTTCCCATTGAAACTAACAGTGAATTGTAAGTTCTATAAGCTGATTGTCTGCTATGAACATTTGCTATTGTAAATTAACAGGGAACTCAATGTTATATAAGCACTTTGTCTACTAAGAACGTTTCCCACTGTAAACTAGCAGGGAATTCAATGATGATTGAAAGGTGATTGTCTACTAAGAACATGTCCAATTGACAACTAAGAGTGAATTCAAAGCTCTGTAAGGTGATTGTGTACTATGAACGTTTCCCCTTGTAAAATACAGGGAATTCAATGTTCTGTAAGCTGACGTTCTACTGAGAACATTTCCAACACTAAACTAACTGTGAATGCAAAGTTGTGTAACATGATTGTGTGCTGCGAACAATTCCCATTGTAAACTAACAGTGAATTCAAGGTTATATAAGCTGATTGTCTACTAATAACATTTCCCATGGTGAACTAACAGTGAATTAAAAGTTCTATAAGCAGATTGTCTACTAAGAATGTTTCCCATTGTAAACTAACAGTGAATTCAAAGTTCTCTAAGCTGATTTTCTACAAAGAATATATTTCCTGTTGCAAACTAACAGTGAATTCAAAGTTCTATAAGCTGATTGTCTACTATGAACATTCCCCATTGTAAACTACCACTGAATTTAAAGTTCTGTTAGGTCACTGTCTACTAATAACATTTCCCATTGCAAACTAACAGTGAATTCAAAGTTCTATAACGTGATTGTCTGCTAAGAACCTTTCCAATCGTACACTCACAGCTAATGCAATCTTCAAAACGCTTGTTGTCTACTAAGAATATGTCCTCTGCAAACTAACAGTAAATTCAAAGTTCTATAACCTGTCTACTAAGAATGTTTCCCATTGTAAACTAAGAGTGAATTCAAAGTTCTACAAGCTGACTTTCTGCTAAGAACATTAAACATTGTAAACTAGCAGGGAATTCAAGGTTCTATAAGCTCATTGTCTACTGAGAATGTTTTCCACTGTAAACTAACACTGAATTCAATGATTGTCTACAAAGAATATTTGTAAATGTAGACTAAGAGGAAATTCATTGTTCTATAAGGTGATTGTGTACTATGAACATTCCCCATTGTAAACTAACAGGGAATTCAATGTTCTATAAGCTGAATGTTTACTAATAACATTTCCTATTTCAGAGTAACAGTGAATTCAAAGTTCTTTAAGCTGATTCTCTACTGAGAACATTTCCTGTTGCAAACTAACAGTGAATTCAAATATCTATAAGCTGATTGTCTATTAAGATTATTTCCCATTGTAAACTAACAGTAAAAGCAAAGTTCTTCTGATGTAGAATTTGATTGTCTAAGGATTTCTATAAAATTTAAGTTTCCCAACACAGGAACTAAGAACTGAAGAGAACTTACGAAGTCATAATGAAAGACTAAAAGTTTTTGCTTTTGCTAAACATGCTCTATTCAGCTTCTGTAACATTGCTTGCTTGCTTCCGCTAAATAAAAAGAACTGCCATTTTATGATATCCACCATTCTTAGTTAACCTGGAGAATGGGAACCTGACCTTTCGCCAGTTAATAAGTTGCCTAGGATATGCTTTGTTCTTTTGCCAGTTAATAGTCACCTAAGATATGCCTTGCTCAAGTGCCCATTCCATGAACTCTGCCCCTGTTTCCTGGAACCACCACCCTGCCTGCGGTTATGCCTGACTCAATTAAGAAACACCAGGTGGATCCCACCAATCAGGACTTATTCTATATGGAAAGTCCCCAAAGCAGGATCCCCTCCCTAAAGCAACTCGCAAGGTTCCCGCGCGTGCCTTCTTAGAACCAATCATTTTAAAGGATGCAATGTGATGTAACCCCTTTGCCTCTTTCCCGCCCTTCTCCCTTTATAAACCCTTTCCTTCAGGGGGTCGGGGCTCTTCACCCCTCCTACGTGAGGACTCTGTGTCGAGCCCCGGTGCACTGGTCCCTCAATAAAAATCCTCATGCTGTTTGCATCAAGACCACTTTTCGTGAGTGATTTGGGGTGCCGTCTTTCCTGAGACTGAGCCCGGGGAGTCCCTCGGAGCGGGACTTTCATTTGGTTCCCTGACTGGGAAGCAAGACCACCCCTCACGCCCAAGAACTGACTTGGAGGTAAGGGGTTCCCCACTGAAATGTGTGTGTGTATATGAATGGGCCGGCCAGCATCTTAGTTCTGTGTACTAAGTTGTTCTGAGTGCTTTTGTTGTAAGAAACGCACGCTTCTGGTTTGGTTTGCAGCTGTCATCCCGGGCTGTAAAGACCGGAGGACTTTGATCAGCAGAGGTGCTAAGAGGATCACAGGCTGCCGCCCTGGGGGATGCCCTGGGAGCTGCGGAGAGCCAGGGGCTAGGGAGACAAGCTCCCATCTGTACTGTGCTCGTCACAGATCTGTATCCCTGGTGGCCTCCTACTGTCGGTCTGAGGACCGAGTCTGAGCGGGGGCTCTGTCCTCTGGGACAGAGCAAACCTGCTAATCTGTAGCACATATCTGTTTTTTGTTCTTTGGGCCCTGTGTGTCTGTGTAATACTTGTGTGTCTTGTTGTTGCTCTAATCCTACCAACGTTCCTCCCCTGACTCAATAACATGGGACAGATTCCTTCCTCCCCTTTAGGACTCTGCCTCGTGCACTGGAAGGATGGCAAAGCAGTTGCCCATAACAACGGGGTAAACGTTAAAAAGACAGATGGATTACCTTATATTGTGACCTGGAGGAACCTGATAGAAGAGCCTCTCCCCTGGGTGAAGTTTTTCCTCCCTTCCTTGCCCCCTCCTTTACAGGTGCTGCCAGTTACACCCAAAAGAGACACCAAGCCCACTGCTGAAGCCTCAGCCCCAATTCTCGTGGGGGGCACTGATCAGATGGACAGGATGGGTGAATGCTCTCCCAGAGGGAGACAAACTCTTTTTCGGAAGAAGTCCTCCAAGTCATTTCTGGATTTCTGGGCATCCATATGGACCCGCATAGCTTATCTGGCTAAGAAGTAAAAAGTTCAGGAAGGAAATTTCCCCTCACTTCCTTTAAGCAGTAAATCTACAAGCCAGCTTTGCAAGCGCTCCAAAGCGGCTTGAGTCAGAGTCACGTGGCAGACAGACAATGGCGCCTCTGCCCATGCAATTGCCATGTCTCCGCCTCCTCTCCCAGTAGTCCCTGAGGGGCCCACTCCTTCTTCAGCAGCCTCCCAGTGGGCCGCCTTCTTCAGAGGCCTCCTGGCAGTCCTCGAGGCCCCCCTTTCCCTTTCAGATAGTCAGAATCCCTGGCCTCCTGGCAGTCTTCTTGGCCATTACCTCCACGTGTACTAGACCGGACCCCTGGTGAGTGCAAGGAATAAGGCAAGGCTGCTCTAAGGTGTATACAAGCCCTGTCCAGTCACAACAGCTTACCAAAAAGCAGCAAGAGAAAAAAAAAGGGTCACATTTAACTACAGCCTATAAAAAACTAAAGTTTTATGTAAAAAAATGTGTCAACTTTGTTACATGATATCATGAATATAATTACTGAATTTATGTTCTAGGTCAACATCAACTTTCATAGAGGATTATTAAAAACAACAGAATTCTCTCTAAAGTGGTAACTAATAATTTGTCAGGTATTGAAAAAATTGTAATGTACTTAAAAGGAGGAGGCAACTGACCTGACTTCTAGGCCAGCCTGCCTCAAGATAGCAACAATATTTGCCTTAGTTTAATGTCTTATTGGTATTAATGACATAAAATTGTCTTTAGATTACTCACTTGTTAGTGAGTAATGGGTTAATTAATGTGGTGTAGTTTTTCATAATAGCCTTATAAGAAATGTGGTTAATAATTGGATAAGATAAATTGATTGAAGAAACTGGGAAGGAATTTTTCAGTGTTGGGACATAGAATGCTCATTAAGAATGCCTTTTGAGTGGTACTTAGATAAAAATGTTACAGTATGTGAATAAAGATGTGCATATATAGAAAAAAGTTTTCAGGCTAAACCTAAACACCATGCCTAAAGTTAGAGATTTTTCAACTGTTTACAGACTCTTAAGGATACTCTAAAAGTTTTATATAGCGACATAATCTTAATCTAAATTCATCTTATATTAGACACAGGTGATGCCTATGCTAGGTGGGTCACAAAGTCATAAGTACAGATGTAATTGGAGGTCTAACGAGGTTCAACATAGACAAGAATCTATCACCTTGTGTTTTGCAAATGGGTAAATTTTCTATGTAAAAACGACTTCAGAATAGAATAAAAAATGTCAGGATACTTATCTCTCTGCTCTGTAATTTCATTTTGTTCTTGCTTTCCAACATATGCTATTTAAATTCATGGAAAGCTGGACTCTGAAAAAATGGGTGAAACCCCCTTTATCTCAGGCCCCATGCAAGTTTAAGCCATGTGTCCCCCAGACTCTGACTAGAGACAATGGCCAATTCTCTCTAACAAAGAAAAAGGAGTAGAGCATATAACTGTGGTTCTCTTTAGTTCTTCTCTTTTGAACACCTAAAGTCACATCTGTTAAGATAAAGTTTCTCACTAGACAAAATGTTAAGTAAACTGAGTCAAGGTATTTGATCAGGTTACAAACTCCTTACATAAGACAAGCATTAGGCTTATCTAATGTGTATATAAGGGTAAGGGCCCCTTCACTGAAACATTTAATTGGATTAAATCTAATTTTTACCTGATGCCAAGGTTTCAATCATTGGAGAAACTGAGTCTTATGATAAGGCCTCACTCATTAACAGGTCACTGATGCTAATTTGTTATGATTTAAGGGTTATAAAACTGGATTTAAGACTCTCTCAGTAAAATAAATTAGGTTCCTCTTTTCATGAAAGTTATAACTATTCTTAAAGTAAAGATTCACATAGAAGTTGTTAATTTCCAAAGGTAAACTACTCCTACCTAAAGACATCGTAACTTTAAAGATAGCTTCTGTCTTATTTATGCTAATTCTATTGAATGGTCATAACTAGGTTTAATCACTTAGATTTAAGTGATTTAATTTCAGTAATAATAATCTTCATCTTCCTGGGATATGTTGAGACAAGCTTGCTTGAGCTTTATCAAATTTAAGTCATGGGTAGAACATAAAATTGTTTTATGTTAATAAAAATTTCTGTGATACATAAAATCAATAGCTATCAAGTTTAAGGCAAAATCATTGGTTGTCAAATAATGTTTTTTTCTTTCAAAATATTTATCAAGGGTTGTATTAGAATTTAGCTAGGTGTTTTTGGTTTAAAAAAAACATTCAAGCTCTGTGGTTCTGTTTCCAATATTCTCTGGGAAATTTGTACCAACATAGGTATCTGAACTAATCAAAAATGTTTTCAAACACAGGTGTTAAGACTTTATACTGTCTTAATTGTCCTTTTCTGACAATTTCTAGGTTAAATAAGTTAGTCTGTAAATCAATTGGTACTGCTTTCAAGACTGGTAACAGGTTCTGCCTATATTTATAAATTTTAGACATTTAAAATATGAGATGTGTCTACTTTCTATACCTCATATATAAGGCTTATGCTGCCATAGTACAACCAAAATTTTCAAGGCAGGACAAAATGATTTTAGAAGTCCTTGTGCCATTCTTTAAGTCTATTTCAGTAATCAAATGTGCTCTGTATGTACATACATCCAGGCTGGTGTAACTTCCTTTCTAAGTGTGTTAATTACCTACGTAGAAGCCAAAAGCCAATTGGCATCATCAGAGCAAGAGGTGCCAATATTTTGGCCTGTGCTCCCAGGTCATGAGGCCACTGGAGATGATGGGACACTTCTACACTGGCCCCCTGGTAAGTCACCTGTCTTCCTGAGCAGGGAGGACATGGAGACCCAAACAAATTGGTGTGCAGTCTGAAACAGGAGAGTCACAGTTGAGGAGCAATCAGTCCTCCTGACTTCCCAAAGAAGGGAAAACTGCTTGGCCAGCACGGCCCAGACTCATCCTAACAGACAGAAGACACCAGTAAGCTATGGGGCTGCTCCTGGGTCCCTAAAGTCTCTTTGGAGAGCCATTAATGACCTCCAAAATCAATCCTTAATTAAATTTGGCTATCTGCATGGTCTTAAACACTCAGAGAGAAATGTATAGCCAAAAATAAAAAATACCTTTCACATATGAATGGCATATTACTTTCCAAGAGGGGAAACAAACAATTAGAAAGCTTTTCCCCATAGTTTTAATTCTATAATTTAAAAAAAAAAGATGTTCAAAGGGTTATTTTCAAAACTAAAATATGTAAATAATCTGGGACACTGGGTGTCGCCATCGCCGCGAGACACTGGAACCCTGCTGGAAGAGACTGTATGCTGGAAGGGACCCTAAGTCTTCATCCTGATGGAATTGCCACTTGGATTCATCACACCTACCTACTAAGGTGGACTATATGTGGCCTTAAAAAATGTTTTTAAGGAGACCCTCACCAAATTGACCACAGAGACTGGCGTTAATGATTGGATAGCTCTCCTACCCTTTGTGCTCTTCTGGGTTAGAAACACCCCTGGACAGTTTGGACTGACCCCCTATGAATTGCTCTACGGGGGGCCCCCTCCATTAGTAAAAATTGCCTCTGTGCATAGTGCTGATGTGCTGCTTTCCCAGCCTTTGTTCTCTAGGCTCAAGGCACTTGAGTGGGTGAGACAATGAGCATGGAAGCAGCTACGGGAGGCCTATTCAGGAGAAGGAGACCTACAAGTCCCACATCGCTTCCAAGTTGGGGATTCGATCTATGTTAGGCACCACCGTGCAGGAAACCTTGAGACCCAGAGTCTGAACGAGGCAAGGGCCCTGCCTGAGTTTTACATGCAACCCTCTAAACATCACTTTTACTGGACCTGGGAAAAAGGCTAAAGACTGGATTAAGGGGAGACAATGGGGGTTACAATTCTACATGTCTGGTAAATCAATGGTGGGCATGCTGGACTAACCCCTTGTGTCTCTACTACAGCCTTTGATCAGTCTAACATTTCTGTGTCATGATCCAGCTAGTTCCCCGGGTTTACTATCACCCTGAGGAGGTGATCATCAATAAGTATAACTATTGGCCTACTCTCTCTAAAAGAGAGCCTGTAACCATGGCCTTAGCCACTATGCTCAGATTGGGGATGGCCGCGGGTATAGAAACAGGGACCTCAGCTCTGGTCACAGGACCACAACAGTTAGAAAAAGGACTTGGCGAACTACATGCTGCTATGACTTAAGATCTCCAAGCTCTAAAAAGTCTGTTAGCAATTTAGAGGTCCTTATACAGGTGAATTTGGAAGAGGGTCTGACCTACTTAATATAACATTCACAAGCGCAGGGAGAAACTCCCGGACCTGGCTAAAAGGAAACACTTGGGGCATCAGGTTCTACATGAGTGGGACAGACAAAGGGTTATTTTTTACTATTAGATTAACAATTAAAAGTCCGGACCCAACCCTAGCGGGACTTTCATTTGGTTCCCTGGTTTTTCTTCTCCTTAACTCTACCCAGCCTGAGATGGCCACCCACTGTTGGCTCTGCTATGACATAGCCCCCCCCCCATTATGAAGCCATCGCCTGGGCCCTTCCCTACTCTAACGTAACCGTTTCCATGGATGTAGGGTCATACAAAATTGCACCTGGCCGACTGACATTGGCCTCCGTCTCGGGAAAAGGACTCTGCATAGGCAAAGTACCACCTTCACAGGCCCATCTCTGTAACTTCACCCACATCTCTGATTCCTATGTAGGATATATCAGACACCCCCCCCCCCCGGAAGCATGGTGGGCCTGCGGCACTGGCTTGACCTCTATAGTCTCTCTCAATCTTCTAAATGAATCCCACAATTATTGCATCCTGGTACAGCTTCTCCCTAGAATCATTTATCATCCTGCCTCTGATTTTCTGGATGCAATTCAGGGACGAATTAGGTTCTGGAGGGAGGCAGTTTCTTTCACCCTGGCAGTCCTATTAGGCCTTGGGACTGCCACCGGGATAGGGACAGGTATTACAGCCCTAACAACTCAAGACTCAAAACTAGCAGATCTGCAAGGTACTATAGCTCAGGACATAAGAGCCCTAGAGGATTCACTCTCTAAATTAGAAGAGTCCTTAACCTCATTATCAGAGGTAGTTCTGCAGAATAGAAGGGGCTTAGACTTATTGTTTCTACAGCAAGGGGGACTCTGTGCAGCCCTAAAAGAAGAATGCTGCTTCTACATAGACCACTCAGGAGTCATTAAGGACTCAATGAGAAAACTTAGAGAAAGACTAGATGCCAGAGATTGGGAAAAGAAACAGGATCAGGGTTGGTTTGAATCATGGTTTAACAGGTCCCCCTGGTTAACTACATTAATATCTACCTTATTGGGACCGCTTCTCCTCCTCCTCCTCCTCCTGACGCTTGGACCCTGCATATTAAACCGTCTGGTAACATTTATCAGGGAAAGAATCAGTACAGTCCAGCTTCTAGTTGACAACAATATCAACAATATATCATTCTTAGTTAACCTGGAGAATGGGAACCTGACCTTTCACCAGTTAATAAGTTGCCTAGGATATGCTTTGTTCTTTTGCCAGTTAATAGTCACCTAAGATATGCCTTGCTCAAGTGCCCATTCCATGAACTCTGCCCCTGTTTCCTGGAACCACCACCCTGCCTGCGGTTATGCCTGACTCAATTAAGAAACACCAGGTGGATCCCACCAATCAGGACTTATTCTATATGGAAAGTCCCCAAAGCAGGATCCCCTCCCTAAAGCAACTCGCAAGGTTCCCGCACGTGCCTTCTTAGAACCAATCATTTTAAAGGATGCAATGTGATGTAACCCCTTTGCCTCTTTCCCGCCCTTCTCCCTTTATAAACCCTTTCCTTCAGGGGGTCGGGGCTCTTCACCCCTCCTGCGTGAGGACTCTGTGTCGAGCCCCAGTGCACCGGTCCCTCAATAAAAATTCTCATGCTGTTTGCATCAAGACCGCTTCTCATGAGTGATTTGGGGTGCCGTCTTTCCTGAGACTGAGCCCGGGGAGTCCCCCGGAGCGGGACTTTCAATAACTGCTCGCATGGTGAAAAAGCATGAAATACAATGAGTACGCTTAGATTGTGTTGTTTCAATGCAGTGATTTCAACCCATCACCATCTCTTAGCTGTGCACTCCTATGGTATTACATTGAAAAGAAGAACCATTAAAAGAACTCGAATAAAACGAACTCATATTGTTACACTGTTATCAGCTTGTCTACTAGGAACATTTCCCATTGCAAACAAACAGTGAATTCAAAGTTCCTTAAGGTGATTGACTGCTAAGGACATTTCCAATTGTTAACTAACAGGAATGCAATGTTCAATTAGCTGATTGTCTACAAAGATCATTTCCCCTTGCAAACTAACTCTGAATTCCAAGTTCTATAAGACTGATTGTGTGCTAAGTACATGTTCTATTGTAAAGTAACAGGGAACTCAATGTTCTGTAAGCTTGGTCGTCTACTAAGAACATTCCTGTTTGTCAAAAACTAACAGTGAATTCAAAGTTTTATAAGCTGATTGTCTGCTATGAACATTTGCTATTGTAAATTAACAGGGAACTCAATGTTATATAAGCACTTTGTCTACTAAGAACGTTTCCCACTGTAAACTAGCAGGGAATTCAATGATGATTGAAAGGTGATTGTCTACTAAGAACATGTCCAATTGACAACTAAGAGTGAATTCAAAGCTCTGTAAGGTGATTGTGTACTATGAACGTTTCCCCTTGTAAAATACAGGGAATTCAATGTTCTGTAAGCTGACGTTCTACTGAGAACATTTCCAACACTAAACTAACTGTGAATGCAAAGTTGTGTAACATGATTGTGTGCTGCGAACAATTCCCATTGTAAACTAACAGTGAATTCAAGGTTATATAAGCTGATTGTCTACTAATAACATTTCCCATGGTGAACTAACAGTGAATTAAAAGTTCTATAAGCAGATTGTCTACTAAGAATGTTTCCCATTGTAAACTAACAGTGAATTCAAAGTTCTCTAAGCTGATTTTCTACAAAGAATATATTTCCTGTTGCAAACTAACAGTGAATTCAAAGTTCTATAAGCTGATTGTCTACTATGAACATTCCCCATTGTAAACTACCACTGAATTTAAAGTTCTGTTAGGTCACTGTCTACTAATAACATTTCCCATTGCAAACTAACAGTGAATTCAAAGTTCTATAACGTGATTGTCTGCTAAGAACCTTTCCAATCGTACACTCACAGCTAATGCAATCTTCAAAACGCTTGTTGTCTACTAAGAATATGTCCTCTGCAAACTAACAGTAAATTCAAAGTTCTATAACCTGTCTACTAAGAATGTTTCCCATTGTAAACTAAGAGTGAATTCAAAGTTCTACAAGCTGACTTTCTGCTAAGAACATTAAACATTGTAAACTAGCAGGGAATTCAAGGTTCTATAAGCTCATTGTCTACTGAGAATGTTTTCCACTGTAAACTAACACTGAATTCAATGATTGTCTACAAAGAATATTTGTAAATGTAGACTAAGAGGAAATTCATTGTTCTATAAGGTGATTGTGTACTATGAACATTCCCCATTGTAAACTAACAGGGAATTCAATGTTCTATAAGCTGAATGTTTACTAATAACATTTCCTATTTCAGAGTAACAGTGAATTCAAAGTTCTTTAAGCTGATTCTCTACTGAGAACATTTCCTGTTGCAAACTAACAGTGAATTCAAATATCTATAAGCTGATTGTCTATTAAGATTATTTCCATTGTAAACTAACAGTAAAAGCAAAGTTCTTCTGATGTAGAATTTGATTGTCTAAGGATTTCTATAAAATTTAAGTTTCCCAACACAGGAACTAAGAACTGAAGAGAACTTACGAAGTCATAATGAAAGACTAAAAGTTTTTGCTTTTGCTAAACATGCTCTATTCAGCTTCTGTAACATTGCTTGCTTGCTTCCGCTAAATAAAAAGAACTGCCATTTTATGATATCCACCATTCTTAGTTAACCTGGAGAATGGGAACCTGACCTTTCGCCAGTTAATAAGTTGCCTAGGATATGCTTTGTTCTTTTGCCAGTTAATAGTCACCTAAGATATGCCTTGCTCAAGTGCCCATTCCATGAACTCTGCCCCTGTTTCCTGGAACCACCACCCTGCCTGCGGTTATGCCTGACTCAATTAAGAAACACCAGGTGGATCCCACCAATCAGGACTTATTCTATATGGAAAGTCCCCAAAGCAGGATCCCCTCCCTAAAGCAACTCGCAAGGTTCCCGCGCGTGCCTTCTTAGAACCAATCATTTTAAAGGATGCAATGTGATGTAACCCCTTTGCCTCTTTCCCGCCCTTCTCCCTTTATAAACCCTTTCCTTCAGGGGGTTGGGGCTCTTCACCCCTCCTACGTGAGGACTCTGTGTCGAGCCCCGGTGCACTGGTCCCTCAATAAAAATCCTCATGCTGTTTGCATCAAGACCACTTTTCGTGAGTGATTTGGGGTGCCGTCTTTCCTGAGACTGAGCCCGGGGAGTCCCTCGGAGCGGGACTTTCATTTGGTTCCCTGACTGGGAAGCAAGACCACCCCTCACGCCCAAGAACTGACTTGGAGGTAAGGGGTTCCCCACTGAAATGTGTGTGTGTATATGAATGGGCCGGCCAGCATCTTAGTTCTGTGTACTAAGTTGTTCTGAGTGCTTTTGTTGTAAGAAACGCACGCTTCTGGTTTGGTTTGCAGCTGTCCTCCCGGGCTGTAAAGACCGGAGGACTTTGATCAGCAGAGGTGCTAAGAGGATCACAGGCTGCCGCCCTGGGGGATGCCCTGGGAGCTGCGGAGAGCCAGGGGCTAGGGAGACAAGCTCCCATCTGTACTGTGCTCGTCACAGATCTGTATCCCTGGTGGCCCTCCTACTGTCGGTCTGAGGACCGAGTCTGAGCGGGGGCTCTGTCCTCTGGGACAGAGCAAACCTGCTAATCTGTAGCACATATCTGTTTTTTGTTCTTTGGGCCCTGTGTGTCTGTGTAATACTTGTGTGTCTTGTTGTTGCTCTAATCCTACCAACGTTCCTCCCCTGACTCAATAACATGGGACAGATTCCTTCCTCCCCTTTAGGACTCTGCCTCGTGCACTGGAAGGATGGCAAAGCAGTTGCCCATAACAACGGGGGTAAACGTTAAAAAGACAGATGGATTACCTTATATTGTGACCTGGAGGAACCTGATAGAAGAGCCTCTCCCCTGGGTGAAGTTTTTCCTCCCTTCCTTGCCCCCTCCTTTACAGGTGCTGCCAGTTACACCCAAAAGAGACACCAAGCCCACTGCTGAAGCCTCAGCCCCAATTCTCGTGGGGGGCACTGATCAGATGGACAGGATGGGTGAATGCTCTCCCAGAGGGAGACAAACTCTTTTTCGGAAGAAGTCCTCCAAGTCATTTCTGGATTTCTGGGCATCCATATGGACCCGCATAGCTTATCTGGCTAAGAAGTAAAAAGTTCAGGAAGGAAATTTCCCCTCACTTCCTTTAAGCAGTAAATCTATAAGCCAGCTTTGCAAGCGCTCCAAAGCGGCTTGAGTCAGAGTCACGTGGCAGACAGACAATGGCGCCTCTGCCCATGCAGTTGCCATGTCTCTGCCTCCTCTCCCAGTAGTCCCTGAGGGGCCCACTCCTTCTTCAGCAGCCTCCCAGTGGGCCGCCTTCTTCAGAGGCCTCCTGGCAGTCCTCGAGGCCCCCCTTTCCCTTTCAGATAGTCAGAATCCCTGGCCTCCTGGCAGTCTTCTTGGCCATTACCTCCACGTGTACTAGACCGGACCCCTGGTGAGTGCAAGGAATAAGGCAAGGCTGCTCTAAGGTGTATACAAGCCCTGTCCAGTCACAACAGCTTACCAAAAAGCAGCAAGAGAAAAAAAAAGGGTCACATTTAACTACAGCCTATAAAAAACTAAAGTTTTATGTAAAAAAATGTGTCAACTTTGTTACATGATATCATGAATATAATTACTGAATTTATGTTCTAGGTCAACATCAACTTTCATAGAGGATTATTAAAAACAACAGAATTCTCTCTAAAGTGGTAACTAATAATTTGTCAGGTATTGAAAAAATTGTAATGTACTTAAAAGGAGGAGGCAACTGACCTGACTTCTAGGCCAGCCTGCCTCAAGATAGCAACAATATTTGCCTTAGTTTAATGTCTTATTGGTATTAATGACATAAAATTGTCTTTAGATTACTCACTTGTTAGTGAGTAATGGGTTAATTAATGTGGTGTAGTTTTTCATAATAGCCTTATAAGAAATGTGGTTAATAATTGGATAAGATAAATTGATTGAAGAAACTGGGAAGGAATTTTTCAGTGTTGGGACATAGAATGCTCATTAAGAATGCCTTTTGAGTGGTACTTAGATAAAAATGTTACAGTATGTGAATAAAGATGTGCATATATAGAAAAAAGTTTTCAGGCTAAACCTAAACACCATGCCTAAAGTTAGAGATTTTTCAACTGTTTACAGACTCTTAAGGATACTCTAAAAGTTTTATATAGCGACATAATCTTAATCTAAATTCATCTTATATTAGACACAGGTGATGCCTATGCTAGGTGGGTCACAAAGTCATAAGTACAGATGTAATTGGAGGTCTAACGAGGTTCAACATAGACAAGAATCTATCACCTTGTGTTTTGCAAATGGGTAAATTTTCTATGTAAAAACGACTTCAGAATAGAATAAAAAATGTCAGGATACTTATCTCTCTGCTCTGTAATTTCATTTTGTTCTTGCTTTCCAACATATGCTATTTAAATTCATGGAAAGCTGGACTCTGAAAAAATGGGTGAAACCCCCTTTATCTCAGGCCCCATGCAAGTTTAAGCCATGTGTCCCCCAGACTCTGACTAGAGACAATGGCCAATTCTCTCTAACAAAGAAAAAGGAGTAGAGCATATAACTGTGGTTCTCTTTAGTTCTTCTCTTTTGAACACCTAAAGTCACATCTGTTAAGATAAAGTTTCTCACTAGACAAAATGTTAAGTAAACTGAGTCAAGGTATTTGATCAGGTTACAAACTCCTTACATAAGACAAGCATTAGGCTTATCTAATGTGTATATAAGGGTAAGGGCCCCTTCACTGAAACATTTAATTGGATTAAATCTAATTTTTACCTGATGCCAAGGTTTCAATCATTGGAGAAACTGAGTCTTATGATAAGGCCTCACTCATTAACAGGTCACTGATGCTAATTTGTTATGATTTAAGGGTTATAAAACTGGATTTAAGACTCTCTCAGTAAAATAAATTAGGTTCCTCTTTTCATGAAAGTTATAACTATTCTTAAAGTAAAGATTCACATAGAAGTTGTTAATTTCCAAAGGTAAACTACTCCTACCTAAAGACATCGTAACTTTAAAGATAGCTTCTGTCTTATTTATGCTAATTCTATTGAATGGTCATAACTAGGTTTAATCACTTAGATTTAAGTGATTTAATTTCAGTAATAATAATCTTCATCTTCCTGGGATATGTTGAGACAAGCTTGCTTGAGCTTTATCAAATTTAAGTCATGGGTAGAACATAAAATTGTTTTATGTTAATAAAAATTTCTGTGGTACATAAAATCAATAGCTATCAAGTTTAAGGCAAAATCATTGGTTGTCAAATAATGTTTTTTTCTTTCAAAATATTTATCAAGGGTTGTATTAGAATTTAGCTAGGTGTTTTTGGTTTAAAAAAAACATTCAAGCTCTGTGGTTCTGTTTCCAATATTCTCTGGGAAATTTGTACCAACATAGGTATCTGAACTAATCAAAAATGTTTTCAAACACAGGTGTTAAGACTTTATACTGTCTTAATTGTCCTTTTCTGACAATTTCTAGGTTAAATAAGTTAGTCTGTAAATCAATTGGTACTGCTTTCAAGACTGGTAACAGGTTCTGCCTATATTTATAAATATTAGACATTTAAAATGTGAGATGTGTCTACTTTCTATACCTCATATATAAGGCTTATGCTGCCATAGTACAACCAAAATTTTCAAGGCAGGACAAAATGATTTTAGAAGTCCTTGTGCCATTCTTTAAGTCTATTTCAGTAATCAAATGTGCTCTGTATGTACATACATCCAGGCTGGTGTAACTTCCTTTCTAAGTGTGTTAATTACCTACGTAGAAGCCAAAAGCCAATTGGCATCATCAGAGCAAGAGGTGCCAATATTTTGGCCTGTGCTCCCAGGTCATGAGGCCACTGGAGATGATGGGACACTTCTACACTGGCCCCCTGGTAAGTCACCTGTCTTCCTGAGCAGGGAGGACATGGAGACCCAAACAAATTGGTGTGCAGTCTGAAACAGGAGAGTCACAGTTGAGGAGCAATCAGTCCTCCTGACTTCCCAAAGAAGGGAAAACTGCTTGGCCAGCACGGCCCAGACTCATCCTAACAGACAGAAGACACCAGTAAGCTATGGGGCTGCTCCTGGGTCCCTAAAGTCTCTTTGGAGAGCCATTAATGACCTCCAAAATCAATCCTTAATTAAATTTGGCTATCTGCATGGTCTTAAACACTCAGAGAGAAATGTATAGCCAAAAATAAAAAATACCTTTCACATATGAATGGCATATTACTTTCCAAGAGGGGAAACAAACAATTAGAAAGCTTTTCCCCATAGTTTTAATTCTATAATTTAAAAAAAAAAGATGTTCAAAGGGTTATTTTCAAAACTAAAATATGTAAATAATCTGGGACACTGGGTGTCGCCATCGCCGCGAGACACTGGAACCCTGCTGGAAGAGACTGTATGCTGGAAGGGACCCTAAGTCTTCATCCTGATGGAATTGCCACTTGGATTCATCACACCTACCTACTAAGGTGGACTATATGTGGCCTTAAAAAATGTTTTTAAGGAGACCCTCACCAAATTGACCACAGAGACTGGCGTTAATGATTGGATAGCTCTCCTACCCTTTGTGCTCTTCTGGGTTAGAAACACCCCTGGACAGTTTGGACTGACCCCCTATGAATTGCTCTACGGGGGGCCCCCTCCATTAGTAAAAATTGCCTCTGTGCATAGTGCTGATGTGCTGCTTTCCCAGCCTTTGTTCTCTAGGCTCAAGGCACTTGAGTGGGTGAGACAATGAGCATGGAAGCAGCTACGGGAGGCCTATTCAGGAGAAGGAGACCTACAAGTCCCACATCGCTTCCAAGTTGGGGATTCGATCTATGTTAGGCACCACCGTGCAGGAAACCTTGAGACCCGGAGTCTGAACGAGGCAAGGGCCCTGCCTGAGTTTTACATGCAACCCTCTAAACATCACTTTTACTGGACCTGGGAAAAAGGCTAAAGACTGGATTAAGGGGAGACAATGGGGGTTACAATTCTACATGTCTGGTAAATCAATGGTGGGCATGCTGGACTAACCCCTTGTGTCTCTACTACAGCCTTTGATCAGTCTAACATTTCTGTGTCATGATCCAGCTAGTTCCCCGGGTTTACTATCACCCTGAGGAGGTGATCATCAATAAGTATAACTATTGGCCTACTCTCTCTAAAAGAGAGCCTGTAACCATGGCCTTAGCCACTATGCTCAGATTGGGGATGGCCGCGGGTATAGAAACAGGGACCTCAGCTCTGGTCACAGGACCACAACAGTTAGAAAAAGGACTTGGCGAACTACATGCTGCTATGACTTAAGATCTCCAAGCTCTAAAAAGTCTGTTAGCAATTTAGAGGTCCTTATACAGGTGAATTTGGAAGAGGGTCTGACCTACTTAATATAACATTCACAAGCGCAGGGAGAAACTCCCGGACCTGGCTAAAAGGAAACACTTGGGGCATCAGGTTCTACATGAGTGGGACAGACAAAGGGTTTTTTTTTACTATTAGATTAACAATTAAAAGTCCGGACCCAACCCTAGCGGGACTTTCATTTGGTTCCCTGGTTTTTCTTCTCCTTAACTCTACCCAGCCTGAGATGGCCACCCACTGTTGGCTCTGCTATGACATAGCCCCCCCCCCCATTATGAAGCCATCGCCTGGGCCCTTCCCTACTCTAACGTAACCGTTTCCATGGATGTAGGGTCATACAAAATTGCACCTGGCCGACTGACATTGGCCTCCGTCTCGGGAAAAGGACTCTGCATAGGCAAAGTACCACCTTCACAGGCCCATCTCTGTAACTTCACCCACATCTCTGATTCCTATGTAGGATATATCAGACACCCCCCCCCCCCGGAAGCATGGTGGGCCTGCGGCACTGGCTTGACCTCTATAGTCTCTCTCAATCTTCTAAATGAATCCCACAATTATTGCATCCTGGTACAGCTTCTCCCTAGAATCATTTATCATCCTGCCTCTGACTTTCTGGATGCAATTCAGGGACGAATTAGGTTCTGGAGGGAGGCAGTTTCTTTCACCCTGGCAGTCCTATTAGGCCTTGGGACTGCCACCGGGATAGGGACAGGTATTACAGCCCTAACAACTCAAGACTCAAAACTAGCAGATCTGCAAGGTACTATAGCTCAGGACATAAGAGCCCTAGAGGATTCACTCTCTAAATTAGAAGAGTCCTTAACCTCATTATCAGAGGTAGTTCTGCAGAATAGAAGGGGCTTAGACTTATTGTTTCTACAGCAAGGGGGACTCTGTGCAGCCCTAAAAGAAGAATGCTGCTTCTACATAGACCACTCAGGAGTCATTAAGGACTCAATGAGAAAACTTAGAGAAAGACTAGATGCCAGAGATTGGGAAAAGAAACAGGATCAGGGTTGGTTTGAATCATGGCTTAACAGGTCCCCCTGGTTAACTACATTAATATCTACCTTATTGGGACCGCTTCTCATCCTCCTCCTCCTCCTGACGCTTGGACCCTGCATATTAAACCGTCTGGTAACATTTATCAGGGAAAGAATCAGTACAGTCCAGCTTCTAGTTGACAACAATATCAACAATATATCATTCTTAGTTAACCTGGAGAATGGGAACCTGACCTTTCGCCAGTTAATAAGTTGCCTAGGATATGCTTTGTTCTTTTGCCAGTTAATAGTCACCTAAGATATGCCTTGCTCAAGTGCCCATTCCATGAACTCTGCCCCTGTTTCCTGGAACCACCACCCTGCCTGCGGTTATGCCTGACTCAATTAAGAAACACCAGGTGGATCCCACCAATCAGGACTTATTCTATATGGAAAGTCCCCAAAGCAGGATCCCCTCCCTAAAGCAACTCGCAAGGTTCCCGCACGTGCCTTCTTAGAACCAATCATTTTAAAGGATGCAATGTGATGTAACCCCTTTGCCTCTTTCCCGCCCTTCTCCCTTTATAAACCCTTTCCTTCAGGGGGTCGGGGCTCTTCACCCCTCCTGCGTGAGGACTCTGTGTCGAGCCCCAGTGCACCGGTCCCTCAATAAAAATTCTCATGCTGTTTGCATCAAGACCGCTTCTCATGAGTGATTTGGGGTGCCGTCTTTCCTGAGACTGAGCCCGGGGAGTCCCCCGGAGCGGGACTTTCAATAACTGCTCGCATGGTGAAAAAGCATGAAATACAATGAGTACGCTTAGATTGTGTTGTTTCAATGCAGTGATTTCAACCCATCACCATCTCTTAGCTGTGCACTCCTATGGTATTACATTGAAAAGAAGAACCATTAAAAGAACTCGAATAAAACGAACTCATATTGTTACACTGTTATCAGCTTGTCTACTAGGAACATTTCCCATTGCAAACAAACAGTGAATTCAAAGTTCCTTAAGGTGATTGACTGCTAAGGACATTTCCAATTGTTAACTAACAGGGAATGCAATGTTCAATTAGCTGATTGTCTACAAAGATCATTTCCCCTTGCAAACTAACTCTGAATTCCAAGTTCTATAAGCTGATTGTGTGCTAAGAACATTTTCTATTGTAAAGTAACAGTGAACTCAATGTTCTGTAAGCTTGTCGTCTACTAAGAACATTTCCTGTTGCAAACTAACAGTGAATTCAAAGTTTTATAAGCTGAATGTCCACTAAGAATGTTTCCCATTGTATACTAACAGTGAATTCATAGTTCTACAAGCTGATTGTCTGCTAAGAACATTAAACATTTTAAACTAACAGGGAATTCAATGCCCAATAAGCTGACTGTCTACAAAGAACAATTGCCATTGAAAACATGGAGTGAATGCAAACTTTTGTAAGGGGATTGTGTTTGTTGAACATTTCCCATTGTAAACCGGCATTGAATTCAAAGTTCTATAAGCTCCTTGTGTAGTAAGAACGATTCCTGTTGTAAACAGTGGATTCAAAGTTCTACAGCTGCCTTTCTGCTAAGAACATTGAACATTGTAAACTACCAGGGAATTCAATGTTCTATAAGCTCATTGTGTACAAACAACGTTCCCCACTGTAAACAAACAGGGAATTCAATATTCTATAGGCTTAATGCTTATGAATAACATTTCCCATTGCAAAGTAACAGTGAATTCAAAGTTCTACAAGCTGATTGTCTGCTCAGAACATTAAAGATTTTAAACTAACAGGGAATACAATGCCCTATAAGCTGACTGTCTATGAAGAACATTTCCCATTGCAAACTAATAGTGAATTCAATGTTGTATAACTTCTTCTGTACTAAGAATGTTTCCTGTTATAAACTAAAGGGAATTCAATGTTCTAAAAGCTCTTTGTCTTCAAACAATGTTTCCCACTGTCAACTAACAGGGAATTCAATGTTCTATAAGTTAACTGTCTGCAAAGAACATTTCTGATTGCAAACTAACTGTGAATTCAAAGTTCTGTAATGTGATTGTGAATTGTGAACGTTTCCCATTGTAAACTAACAGTGAATTAAAAGTTCAATAACTCCTTGTGTACTAAGAACATTTCCTATTATAAATGAAAGGGAATTCAATGTTATAAAAGTTCTTTGTCTTCTAACAACGTATCCCCCTGTAAACTAACAGGGAATTCAATGTTCTATAAGCTGACTGTCTACGAAGAACATTGCCCATTGCAAACAAACTGTTAATTAAAGTTCTGTAACATGATTGTGTATTGCAAATGATGCCCGTTGTAAACTAACAGTGAATTCAATGTTCTACAAGGTGACTGTCTGCTAAGAACATTAAAGATTTTAAACTAACAGGTAATTCAATGGCCTATAAGCTGACTGTCTACAAAGAACATTTCCCATTGCAAACTAACTGTGAATTCAAAGTTCTGTAATGTGATTGTGAATTGTGAACGTTTCCCATTGTAAACTAACAGTGAATTCAAAGTTCTATAGCTCCTTGTGTACTAAGAACGTTTTCCCTTGTAAACTAAAAAGAATTCAATGTTCTATAAGCTCTTTTTCTTCTAACAACATTTCCCAATGTAAACTAACAGGGAATTCAATGTTCTATAAGCTGATTGTATACGAAGAACATTTCCCATTCCAAACAAACTGTGAATTCAAAGTTCTGTAACATGATTGTGTATTGATAATGATTCCCATTGTAAACTAACAGTGAATTCAAAGTTCTATAAGCTGCCTTTCTGCTAAGAACATTAAACATTGTAAACTAACAGGGAATTCAATGCCCTATATGCTGACGGTCTGCGACCAACTTTTCCCTTTGCAAACTAACTGGGAATTCAAACTTCTGTAATGTGATTGTGTATTGTGAAGGATTCTCATTGTAAACTAACAGTGAATTCAAAGTTCTATAACTCCTTGTGTACTAAGAACGTTTCCCATTGTAAACTAACAAGGAATTCAATGTTCTATAAGCTGATTGTCCACTAAGAACATTTCACATTGCAAACTAACTGTGAATTCAAAGGTCTGTAACGTGATTGTGTATTGTGAACTATTCCCATTGTAAACTAACAGTGAATTCAAAATTGTATAACTGCTTGTGTATTAAGAACGTTTTCTGTTATAAACTAAAGGGAATTCAATGTTGTAAGAGTTCTTTGTGTTCTAACAACATTTCCTACTGTAAAGTAACAGGAAATTCAATGTTCTATAAGCTGTCTATGAAGAACATTTCCCATTGCAAACTGTGAATTCAAAGTTGTGTAATGTGATTGTGTATTGTGAACTATTCCCATTGCAAACTAACAGTGAATTCAAAGTTCTATAACTCCTTGTGTCCTAAGAACGGTTTCCCATTATAAACTAAAGGGAATTCAATGTTCTAAAAATTTCTTGGTCTTCTAACGTTTCCCACTGTTAACTAACAGGGAAATCAATGTTGTATAAGCTGACTGTCTGCAAAGAACATTTCCCATTGCAAACTAACTGTGAATTCAAAGTTCTGTAACGTGATTGTGTATTGCAAACAATTCCTGTTGTAAACAGCGGATGCAAAGTTCTACAGCTGCCTTTCTGCTAAAAGTATTAAACATTGTAAACTAACAGGGAATTCAATGTTCTATAAGCTCATTGTGTACTAACAACGCTCCCCACTGTAAACAAACAGGGCATTCAATATTTTATAAGGTGAGTGTTTACTAATAACATATCCACTGGCAAAGTAACAGTGAACATATCCCATTGCAGAGTAACAGTGAACTCAATGTTCGGTAAGCTGATTCTCTACTAAGAACTTTTCCCATAGCAAACCAACAGTGAATTCAAAGTTCTATAAGCTGAATGTGTATTAAGAACATTTCCTTTTGTAAACTAACAGAGAACTCAAGGTTCTTCTGATGTAGAATTTGACTGCCTAAGGAATTGCATTTCTGTAATATTTAAGTTTCCTAACATAGGACACAAGAACTGAAGAGAACTTACAAAGTCATAACTGCTCACGTGGTGAGAAAGCATGAAATACATTGAGTACACTTAGATCATGTTCTTTCAATGCAGTGATTTCAACCCTTCACAGTCTCTTAGCTGTGAAGTCCTATGTCGTTACATTGAAAAGAAGAATGGCCAGAAGAGCTCATATAAAACGTACTCATATTGTTACACTCTCATCAGTTTGTCTACTAGGAACATTTCCCATTGCAAACGAACAGTGAATTCAAAGTTCCTTAAGATGATTGACAGCTAAGAACATTTACATTTGTAAACTAACAGAGAATGCAATTTTCAGTAAGCTGATTGTCTACAAAGAACATTTCCCCTTGCAAACTAAGTCTGAATTCCAAGTTCTATAAGCTCATTGTGTGCTAAGAACATTCCCAATGCATTATGATAGTGAACTCCATATTCTGTAAGCTTGTCGTCTACTAAGACCATTTCCCATTGCAAACTAACAGTGAATTAGAAGTACTATAAGCTGATTGTCCACTAAGAATATTTCCCATTGTAAACTAACAGTGAATTCAAAGTTTTATAAGCTGATTGTCCACTCAGGATGTTTCCCATTGTAAACTAACAATGAAATCAAAGCACTATAACTCCTTGTGTACAAAGAACATTTCCATTGTAAACTAAAAGGAATTCAATGCTCTAAAAGCTCTTTGTCTTCAAACAATGGTTCCCACTGTCAACTAACAGGGAATTCAATTTTCTATAAGCTGACTGTCTACGGAGAACATTTCCCATTACAAACTAACTGTGAATTCAAAGTTCTGTAATGTGATTGTGCATTGTGAACCATTCCCATTGTAAACTAACAGTGAATTCAAAGTTCTCTAACTGCTTGTGTACCAGGAACATTTTCTATTATAAACTAAAGGGAATTCAATGTTATAAAAGTTCTTTGTCTTCTAACAACGTTTCCCACTGTCAACTAATAGGGAATTAAATGTTCTATAAGCTGATTGTCTACGAAAAACATTTGCCATTTCAAACAAACTGTGAATTCAAAGTTCTGTAGCATGATTGTGTTTTGCGAATGATTCCCATTGTAAACTAACATTGCATTCAAAGTTCTACAAGCTGATTGTCTAAGAACATTAAATATTTTAAACTAACAGGGAATTCAATGTTTGTATAAGCTGACTGTCTGCGAAGAACTTTTGCAATTGTAAACTAACAGTGAACTCAAAGTTCTATAACGCCTTGTGTACTAAGCACGTTTCCCATTGTAAACTAAAAGGAATTCAGTGCTCTAAAAGCTCTTTGTCTTCTTTGTAATATAGCTTTAGATCAGGTATGGTGATGCCTCCAGAGGTATTTCTTTTGCTGAGGATAAGTTTGGATATGCGAGGCCTTCTGCCTTACCATATGAAATTTGAGATCATTTTTTCTATCTCTGTGAAGAACACTGTAGGGATTTTAATTGGAATTGCATTAAATCTGTATATTGGCTTTGGTAGGATTGTCATCTTCACAATATTAATTGTGCCTCTCCAGGAACATGGGAGGTCTTTCCATTTTCTCAAGTCCACCTCAATTCTTGAGTGTTTTTATGTTTTCGTTGTATACATCTTTCACTTCCTTGGTTAACGTTATTCCAAGTTTTTTTTTCTTTTTCTTTTTTTCTTTTTTTTTTTTTTTGCTATTGAAAATGGGACTATGTCCCTTATTTCTTTCTCTGTATCTTTGTCATTTGCATATAGGAAGGCTACTGATTTTTGTGCATTGATTTTGTATCCTGCTACTTTGCTATAGGAGTTAATCACCTTCAGGAGTTTTGGGATGGAGTCTCTCGGGTCTCTTACATATACAATCATGTCATCAGTGAATAAAGCTAACTTAACTTCTTCCTTTGCAAATTGTATCCCTTTTACTTCCTTCTCCTGTATTATTGCTTGAGCTAGGACTTCCAGTACTATATTGAAAAGCAGAGGTGAGAGTGCACAACCCTGTCTTGTTCCTGATCTTAATGGGAATTCCTCCAGTCTCTCTCCATTAAGCATTATTTGGGCAGTCGGAGCTTCGTATATTGCCTTTATTAGGTTAAGATATGAACCAACCATGCCTATTCTCTCCAATGTTTTCATCATGAAGTGAGGTTGAATCTTGTCAAAGGCCTTTTCTGCATCTATCGAAATGATCATGTGGTTTTTATGTTTAACCTTGTTATGTGGTGTATGACATTGACAGATTTCTGTATGTTGAACCACCCCTGTGTTCCTGGGATGAATCCCCCTTGGTCAAGGTGGATTATGCTTTTGATGTGTTGTTGGATTAGGTTTGCGAGGATTTTGTTTAGGATCTTTGAATCTAAATTCATCAGGGGAATAGGCCGGTAGTTTCCTTTTCTTGTGGCATCTCTGCCTGGTTTTGGAATTAGGGTGATGCTAGCTTCATAAAAGGAGTTGGGTAGCTTTCCCTGTTCTCCAATTGTGTGTCACAGTTTAAGGATGATCAGTTTGAGTTCTTCCATGAAGGTTTGATAGAATTCAGCTGAGAAGCCATCTGGTCCTGGACTCTTCTTTTTTGGGAATTTTTTTATTACTTTTTCAATCTCCATGAGTGTGATGGGTTGATTGAGATGATTAATCTGCTCTGTGTTTAGCTTTGGTAGATGGTATGCATCCAAGAATTTATCCATCTCCTCCACATTATCAAGTTTTGTGGAGTAGAGGTTTTTGAAATAAATCCTGATGATTCTCCCAATTTCACTTATGTCTGTTGTGATCTCTCCTTTTACATTTTGAATTTTGTTAATTTGAAGCTTCTCCTTTTTTCGCTTGACCAGATTGGCCAGGGGTGTGTCAATCTTGTTTATTTTTTCAAAGAACCAGCTCTTTGTTTTGTCAATTGTCTTAATTGTTTCCTTGGTTTCCAATTCATTGATTTCTGCTCTGATTTTAATTATTTCTTTCCTTCTGGAGCTCTTTGGGCTGGATTTTTCTTTTTTTCCAGTGCCTTTAGGTGGATGGTTAGGTCATTGATTTGGGAACTTTCTGTCTTTTTTATGAAGGCATTGAGTGCTATGAATTTTCCGCTGAGGACCGCCTTCATTGTGTCCCATAAGTTTTGGTACGATGTGTTCTCATTGTCATTCAATTCCAGAAATTTTGCAATTTCATTTCTTATTTCATCCACTATCCATTTATTGTTTAAAAGTGTGCTGTTCAGTTTCCAGGTACCATTAGGATTCTTGGTGGGTGTTTTGTTGTTGATTTCTAGCAATATAGCGTTGTGATCAGATATAATGCAGGGAATTATGTCAATCTTCCTAAATATGTGGAGGCAGTCTTTGTGACCCAGTATATGGTCTATTTTTGAGAATGTTCCATGGGCTGCTGAGAAGAATGTGTAGTCTGTGGATTTGGAATGGAAAGTTCTGTAGATGTCTGTTAGGTCTAAGTGATCTATGGTTTTGTTGGGCTCTCTTACTTCCCTGTTGAGTTTCTGTTTGGATGATCTGTCTATTACTGATAATGGTGTGTTGAAGTCTCCAGCTATGATGGTGTTTGTGGTTATTTCTCTTTTATTGTCAAGTAGGTTTTGTTTTATGAATTGTGGTGCCCCTGTGTTTGTTGCATACAGATTTATGATTGTAATATCCTCTTGATGGATCATTCCCTTGATAAGTAGGAAGTGGCTTTCTCTGTCTTTTTTGACTATTTTTGGTTTGAAGTCTATTTTATCCGATATTAATATAGCTATGCCTGCTTGCTTCTTATTCCTATTTGCTTGAAATATTGTTTTCCACCCTTTCACCTTGAGGAGGTGTCTGTCTTTAGTGGTGAGGTGGGTTTCTTGAAGGCAACAGATTGAGGGGTCTAATTTTTTGATCCATCCTGTTAGTTTGTGTCTCTTGATGGGTGAATTAAGGCCATTAATATTTAAGGTAATGAGTGTGAGATTTGATTTGATCCCTGCCATATTGTGATGGTAAATGTGGGTTGGTGTTTTCATGGACGTTGGAGTTTTTTGTGCCTACTCTGAGTTTGGTTGTTGTGATCTGCTTCTTGTAAGCAATTGAGTTTGATTATTTTTTTCTTCTCTGTGGAGAATTTCCTGAAATACTCTCTGTAGGTTTGGGTTTGTGTTCATATAATTGTGAAGGTGAGTTTTGTCGTGGAATGTTTTTCTTTCACCATCTATTATGAGGGATACTTTTGCTGCGTAGAGTAATTTGGGTTGGAAGCCATAGGTTCTTAGACTTTGCAGTGTTTCATTCCAGGCCCTTCTAGTTTTCAGGGTTTCCATTGAGAAGTCTGAAGTAATTCTGATGGGGTTACCTTTGAAGGTGGTGTGCTGTTTTTCCCTAGCTGCTTTTAGGATTTTCTCTTTGGTGTCAATGTTTAGAGTCTTAATTACAATATGTCTTGGAGAGTTTCTCCTTTGGTCCAGTCTGTTTGGAGTTCTATTGACTTCTTGTATCTTGATGGGCCTTTCTCTTAAAAGGCTGGGGAAATTTTCTTCAATTATTTTGTTAAATAATTTCTCCATGATCTGAATTTCTTTTCCTTGTAGTATTCCAGTGATCTTGATATTAGGACGTTTAAGTGTATCCCACAATTCCCTCATGTTCTGTTCACAGGAACTTTTGAACTTACTGAAATTTTTGAACTCTCTAACTGTTTCTTCCACCTTGTCTTCCAGATCAGAGTTTCTATCCTCAACTTGGCTGACTCTGTTCTTGAGAGCTTCTAGAGAGTTTTGGACTTGTTCAATTAAGTTTGCATTGTCTACTACTTTTCTATGTATAATTTCCATCCCTCTGTCAAGCTCCCTTTTCACATCATTTTCTGATTTTCTTGATGATTCTTGGAGTTCATCCTTGCATTTCTTTATGTCTTCATTTAGCATGGCCAGCTGATTTTTAAGGTCTTCTTTTTTTTGACTCTCCCTCAACTCTCTTAACTCTCTTTGAACTCCTTCCAATTTCTTATCTATTAGTTCTAGTTTAGTGATGGCAGCATCCACATGATTATCATTCCTTTGTTGCTTTCCTGCAAGTTCTACCAGTAGGTTGGTCAGGGTTGCATTGCTCATAGCTTCAATTTGGTGTTCTGATCCTAATGGTTCTTCTATGTCTTGGTTAAATGTATTCATTGTAGGACTGGGTGATCTAACTGGATTTTCTTGCATTTGATTTTTCATGTTATTTCTTTTGCACTGTGGTCTGCCCATGACAGTGTATGGGCATGTAGGTGGGCATATCAGCCTGGGCTCAAGCACAAGGGGAATCTGAGGCAGCCTGGGGCAGTTGCCAAGCAGCCTGGGCTTTGGCTCTCACTTGCCAAAGCCGCCTATCTACTGCCTGGCAGGGGCGCCAAAGTTGCCCCTCAGTTTCTCAAGCGGTAATGCGCCAAAGCTGCCTGCATTTGAGCTAGGAGGGACATGAGGCACCAAGCACTGAAGCAGCCCAAACTCTGGCAGGAAACACTGGGACCCAGAAGCAGTCTGCGCTCCCCTGCCACAGAACAATGGCAGCCGGCCCGCGTGGCTGACAGGTAGGGGATGGCACCTGAGCTGGCGCAAGCGAGAGACACAGTCTGAGATTGTGTGGCAGCTGCTATGGGACTGGGCTAGCTCAGTAATTGGGCGAGTGGACAAGTGTGTGGAGCAGTCTAAGTTTCCGCACGCAGGGATTGATCGGCGCACTGGCGCGCAGTAGCGGCGGCACCAGCGGCAGCTGCGGACAAGGCTGTTATTTGGGGGGGAGCAGTGCACTACCCGCCCGCGAGGGTATCCGCAGTTCCCTATTTCCCTAACCTCTGTGCCCTCCCAGATTTCTCTGCCTTGAAAGCCCCAATGAATCCTTAATATCGTGCCTTTCTTTCCCCGGGATTTGCAGCGCAGCTAGGAGGTCGCTATCTTGGCCAGAAGTCTTCTAACAACTTTTCCCACTGTAAAGAAACAGGGAAATCAATGTTGTATAAGCTCACTGTGTACGAAGAACATTTCGCATTCCAAACAAACTGTTAATTCAAAGTTCTGTAAGATGATTGTGTATTGCGAATGATTCCCACTGTAATCTAACAGTGAATTCAAAGTTCTATAATTTGATTGTCTTCTCTTTCCCATTGTAAACTAACCATGAATTCATAGTTCTACAGCTGATGGTCTGCTAAGAACATTAGATGTTTTAAACTAAGGGGGAATTCAATGCCCTAGAAGCTGACTATTACTAACAACAATTTGTAAACATAGAGGGAACACAAACTTTGTAAGGGGCTTGTGTAGGTTGAACTTTTTCCATTGAAAACTAACTGTGAGTTCAAAGATCTAAAAGCTCCTTGTGTACTAAGAACGTTTCACATTGTAAACTAAAAGGTCTTCTAACAACGTTTCCCACTGTAAACTAACAGAGAATTCAATATTCTATAAGCTGATTTACTACAAAGAACATTTGCCATTGCAAACAAATTGTGAATTCAAAGTTCTGTAACGTGACTGTGTATTGTGAGTGACACCCTTTGTAACTAACAGTGAATACAACGTGCTATAACTCCTTGTGTACTAAGAACGTTTCCTATTATTAACTAAAGGGAATTCAATGTTGCCAAAGTTCTTTGTCTTCTAACAATGCTTCCCACTGTAAACTAACAGGGAATTCAATGTTCTATAAGTTGATTGTCTACAAACAACATTTGTCACTGAAAATAAACTGTGACTTCAAAGTTCTTAAACATGATTGTGTTTTGCTAATGATTCCCATTGTAAACTAACAGTGAATTCAAAGTTCTACAAGCTGATGGTCTGCTAAGATCACTAAATATTTTTTAAAAAGAGGGAATTCAGTGCCATATAAGCTGACTGTGTACAAAGAACATTTACCATTGCAATCTAACTTTGAATTCAACATACTGCAACGTGATTGTATATTGGGAATGATTCCCATTGCAAACTAACAGTGAATACAAAGTTCTATAACTCCTTGTGTACTAAGAACGTTTCCCATTGTAAACTAAAAGGAATTCAATGTTCTAAAAGCTCTTTGTCTTCTAAGAACATTTCCCACTGTCAACTAACAGGGAATTCAATGTTCAATAAGGTGATTGTCTACGAAGAACATTTGACAATTCAAAAAAACTGCGAATTCAAAGTTGTGTCACATAGCTGTGTATTGTGAATGATTCCCATTGTAAAGTAACAGTGAATTCAAAGTTCTATAACTTCTTGTGTACTAAGAACATTTGGTATTATAAACTAAAGGGAATTCAATGTTCTAAAAGTTCTTTGTCTTCCAACAATGTTTCCCTCTGTAAATTAACAGGGAATTCCATGTTCTATAACCTGACTGTCTACGAAGAACATTTATCATTGCAAACAAACTGTGAATTTAAAGTTCTGTAACATGATTCTGTTTTGCAAATGATTCCCATTGTAAACTAACAGTGAATTCAAAGTTGTACAACCTCACTATCTGCTAAGAACATTAAACATTTTAAACTAACAGGGAATTCAATGGCGTATAAGCTGACTGTGTAGAAGAACATTTCCCATTGCAAACTAACAGGGAATTCAAAGTTCTGCAATGTGACTGTGTATTGGGAATGATTTCCATTGTAAACTAACAGTGAATTCAATGTTCTATAACTCCTTGTGTCCTAACAACTTTTCCTATTATAAACTAAAGGGAATTCAATGTTGTAAAAGTTCTTTGTCTTCTAACAACGTTTCCCACCGTAAACTAACCTGGAATTCAATGCTGTGTAACCTGATTGTCTACGAAGAATATTTGCCATTGCAAACAAACTGTGAATTCAAAGTTCTGCAACATGACTGTGTATTGTGAGTGATTCCCATTGTAAATTAACAGTGAATTCAAAGTTCTTTAACTCCTTGGGTACTAAGAACTTTTCCTATTGTAAACTGTAAGCAATGCAATGTTCTAAAACCTCTTTGTCTTGTAGCAATATTTCCCACTGTCAACTAACAGGAAATTTAATGTTCTATAAGCTGACTGTCTATGAAGAACATTTGCCATTGCAAACAAACTGTGAATTCAAAGTTCTTTAACATGAGCATGTATTGCGAATGATTGCCACTGGTAGCTAACAGTGTATTCAACTTTCTATAACTCCTTGTGACCTAAGAACGTTTCCCATTATAAACTAAAGGGAATTCAATGATCTACAAGTGCTTTGTCTTCTCAGAATGTTTTCCACTGTAAACTATCAGGGAATTTAATGTTCTATAAGCTGATTGTCAACGAAGAACATTTTGCATTGCAAACAAACTGGGAATTCAAAGTACAGTAACATGATTGTGTACTGCGAATGATTCCCATTATAAACTAACAGTGAATTCAAAGTTGTACAAGCTGATTGTCTGCTCAGAACATTAAACATTTTAAACCAACAGGGATTTCAATGCCCTAAAAGCTGATGGTCTACTAAGAACAATTTTCATTGTAAACATACAGGGAATGCAAGCTTTTCTAAGGATATTGTGTACGTTGAATGTTTCCCATTGAAAACCCACAGTGAGTTGAAAGATCTATAAGCTCCTTGTGTAATAAGAACATTTCACATTGTAAACTAAAGGGAATTCAATGTTCTAAAAGCTCTTTCTCCGGCCTGGAGAGATGGCTTAGCGGTTAAGTGCTTGCCTGTGAAGCCTAAGGACCCTGGTTCGAGGCTCAACTCCCCAGGACCCACGTTAGCCAGATGCACAAGGGGGCGCATGCATCTGGAGTTCGTTTGCAGTGGCTGGAGGCCCTGGCATGCCCATTCTCTCTCCCTCTCTCTATCTGCCTCTTTCTGTCTGTTGCTCTCAAATAAAGTAATAAAAATAACAAAAAAATTTAAAAACTAAAAAAATAAAAAAAATAAAAGCTCTTTCTCTTCTAACAACATTTCCACTCTCTAAACAAACAGGGAATTCAATGTTCTCTAAGCTGACTGTCTATGAAGAACACTTGCTATTGCAAACTAACTGTGAATTCAAAGTTCTGTAACATGACTGTGTACTGAGAACGTTTCCCATTGTAAACTAAAAGGAATGCAATGTTCTAAAATCTCTTTCTCTTTTAACAATGTTTCCAACTGTCAAATAACAGGGAACTCAATGTTCTATAAGCTGACTGACTATGAAGAAGATTTGCCAATGCAAACAAACTGAGAATTCAGTTCTGTAATGTGACTGTGTATTCCGAATGATTCCCATTTAAACTAACAATAGTGTCAACGTCTATAACTCTTTGTGTCCTAAGAACATTTCCCATTATAAACTAAAGGGAGTCCAATGTTGTAAAAGTTCTTTGTCTTCTAACCACGTTTGCCAGTGCAAACTAACAGGGAATTCAATGTTCTCTAAGCTGATTGTCCACGAAGAACATTTGCCATTTCAAACAAACTGTGAATTCAAAGTTCTGTTACAAGGCTGTGTATTGTGAGTGATTGCTATTGTAAACTAACAGTAAATACAAAGTTCTATAACTACTTGTGTACTAAGAACGTTTCCTATTATTAACTAAAGGGAATTCAATGTTGTGAAAGTTCTTTGTCCTCTAACATTTCCAACTGTCAACTAACAGAACATTCAATGTTCTATAAGCTGATTGTCTATGAAAACATTTGCCATTGCAAATAAACTGTGGATTCAAAGTTCTGTAACATGATTGTGTTTCGTGAATGATTCCCATTGTAAATTAATAGTGAATTCAAAGTTCTAAAGCTGATTGTCTGCTAAGAACATTAAACATTTTAAACAAACACGGAATTAAATGCCAGGGAAGCTGACTGTGTACGATGAACATTTCCCATTGCAAACTAACTGGGAATTCCATGTTCTCCTATGTGATTGTGTATTGGGAATGATTCCCATTGTAAACTAACAGTGAATTCAAAGTTCTGTAACTCCTTGTGTACTAAGAAAGTTTCCCATTGTAAACCAAAAGGGAATTCAATGTTCTAAATGTTTCCCACTGTAAAGTAACACTTAGACCTAACAGACATCTACAGAATCTTCTGTCCCAAATCCACAGATTACACATTCTTCTCAGCAGCCCATGGAACATTCTCAAAAATAGACCATATACTGGGTCACAAAGACTGCCTCCACATATTTAGGAAGATTGACATAATTCCCTGCATGATATCAGATCACAATGCTATATTGCT